>CM061542.1:283361871-285761871 GCA_030864215.1 Capsicum pubescens
TCCTGAACAGAAAGTATAGTCCCATTTTTTAGGAGGGTGCTGAACAGAAAGTAAAATCCCATTTTTTATGAGAGTCCTGAACAGATAGTAAAATCCCATTTTTCAGGAGGGTCCTGAAGAGAAAGTAAAATACCATTTTTCAAGAGCGTCCTTAAAATAAAGTAAAATACCATTTTTTAGGAGGGTCATGAAAATAAAGTAAAATTCCATTTTTCAGGAGGGTCCTGAACAGAAAATAAAATCTCATTTTTCAGAAGGGTCCTGAACAAAAGAAAAATCCTATTTTTTAGGAGTGTCTTGAACAGAAAGTAAAATTGTATTTTTTAGGTGGGTCCTGAATAGAAAGTAAAATCCCATTTTTCAGGAGGGTCCTAAACAAAAGTAAAATCCCATTTTACAGGAGGGTCCTGAACGAAAGTAAAATCCCATTTTTCAGGTGGGTAATGAAAAGTAGTAAAATCCCATATTTCAGGAGGGTCCTGAACAGAAAGTAAAGTCCCATTTTTCAGGAGGGTCCTGAACAGAAAGTAAAGTCCTATTTTCATAAGGGTCTTGAACAGAAAGTAAAATCCCATTTTTCAGGAGTGTCCGGAACAGAAAGTAAAGTCCCATTTCTTGTAAGGATCTTGAACAGAAAGTAAAATCCTATTTTCAGGAGGGTCCTGAATAGAAAGTAAAATCCCATTTTTAAAAAGGGTCCTGAACATAAAGTAAAATACCATTTTTCAGGAGGGTCCAAAACAAAAATTAAAGTCCCATTTTTCAGGAGGGTCCTGAACAGAAAGTAAAGTCCCATTTATCGGGACGGTCCTGAACAGAAATTGAATTCTTCTTTTTTGGGAAGGTCCTGAATAGAAAGTAAATTCTCATTTTTCAGGAGGGTCCTGAACAGAAAGTAAAATTCTATTTTTCAAGAGAGTCTTGAACAGAAAGTAAAGTCCCATTTCTTGTAAGGATCTTGAACAGAAGTAAACTCCTATTTTATAGGAGGGTCCATAATAAAATGTAAAATGCCATTTTTCAGGAAGGTTCTGAACAAAAGTAAAATCACATTTTTAAAGAGTGTCATGAACAGAAAGTAAAATCCCATTTTTCAGGAGGGTCCTTAACAAAAAGTAAAGTCCCATTTTTCCGGAGGGTCCTAAACATAAAGTAAAATCTCATTTTTCAGGAGGACCATCAATAGAAAGTAAAATCCCATTTTTCAGGAGGGTTTCTAAACAGAAAGTTAAATCCCATATATCTGGAGGGTCCTAAACAGATAGTAAGATCCCATTTTTAAAGAGGGTCCTGAAAAAAAATAAAATCCCATTTTTCAGGAGAGTCCTGAACAAGAGTAAAATCCCATTTTTCAGGAGGGTCCTGAATAGAAATTAAAATCTCATTTTTCAGGAGGGTCCTGAACAAAAGAAAAAGGCTATTTTTTAGGAGGGTCTTTAACAGAAAGTAAAATCGTATTTTTTAGGTGGGTCCTGAATAGAAAGTAAAATCCCATTTTTCAGGAGGGTCCTGAACAAAAGTAAAATCCCATTTTTCAGGAGGGTCCTGAACGAAAGTAAAATCCCATTTTTCAGGTGGGTAATGAAATGAAGTAAAATCCCATTTGTCAGGATGGTCCGGAACAGAAAGTAAAGTCCCATTTTTCAGGAGGGTCCTGTACAGAAACTAAAGTCCCATTTTTCAGGAGGATCTTGAACAGAAAGTAAAATCCTATTTTCAGGAGGGTCTTGAACAAAAAGTAAAATCCCATTTTTCAAGAGGGTCCTGAACATAAAGTAAAATACCATTTTTCAGGAGGGTCCAGAACAGTAATTAAAGTTCCATTATTCAGGAGGGTCCTAAACAGAAAGTAAAGTTCCATTTATCAGGACGGTCCTGAACAGAAATTGAATTCTTATTTTTTGGGAGGGTCCTGAATAGAAAGTAAATTCTCATTTATAAGGAGGGTCCTGAACAGAAAGTAAAATTCTGTTTTTCAGGAGGGACTTGAACAGAAAATAAAGTCCTATTTTTCAGGAGGGTCATGAACATAAGTAAAATCCTATTTTTTAGAAGGGTCCTTAATAAAATGTAAAATCCCAATTTTTAGGATGGTTCTAAACAAAAGTAAAATCATATTTTTAATGAGGGTCATGAACAGAAAGTAAAATCCCATTTTTCAGGAGGGTCCTGAACATAAAGCAAAGTCCCATTTTTCAGGGGGGTCCTAAACATAAAGTAAAATCTCATTTTTCAGGAGGGTCCTGAACAAAAATTAAAGTCCCATTTTTTAGGAGGGTGCTGAACAGAAAGTAAAGTACCATTTTTTAGGACGGGCCTGAACAGAAAGTAAAATCCCATTTTTTAGGAGGGTCCTGAACAGAAAGTAAAATTCCATTATTCAAGAGCGTCCTGAACATAAAGTAAAATCCCATTTTTCAGGAGGGTCCTGAACATAAATTAAAATCCCATTTTTCAAGAGGGTCCTGAACCGAAAGTAAAATCTCATTTTTCCGGAGGGTCCTGAACAGAAAGTAAAGTCTAATTTTTCAGGAAGGTCCTAAGTAGAAAGTAAAGTCCCATTTTTCAGGAGGGTCCTGAACAGAAAGTAATGTCCCATTTTTCAGGAGAGTCCTAAACAGAAAGTAAAATCCCATTTTTCAGGAGGGTCCTGAACAGAAAGTAGAATCTAATTTTTTAATTGGGTCCTGAACCAATGTAAAATCATATTTTTCAGTAGGGTAATCCCATTTTTCAGGAGGGTCCTAAAAAAAAATAAAAGCCCATTTTCAGGAGGGTCCTAAACAAAAGTAAAATCCAATTTTTTAGGATGGTCCTGAACAAAAGTAAAATCCCATTTTCCAAGAGGGTCCTGAACAGAAAGTAAAATCCTTTTTTTCAGGAGGGTCGTGAATAGAAAGTAAAGTCCCATTTTTAAGGAGGGTCCTAAACATAAAATAAAATCTTATTTTCAGGAGGGTCCTGAACAGAATGTAAAGTACCATTTTTCAGGAGGGTGCTGAACAGAAAGAAAAATCCCATTTTTCAGGAGGGTCCTGAACAGAAAGTAAAATTCCATTTTTCAGGAGGGTCCTGAAAAGAAAATAAAATTCCATTTTTCAAGAGCGTCCTGAATAGAAAGTAAGATCCCATTTTTCAGGAGGATCCTGAACCGAAAGTAAAATTACATCTTTCAGGAGGGTCCTGAACAGAAAGTAAAATCCCATTTTTCAGGAGGGTCCTGAACCGAAAGTAAATTCCTATTTTTCAGGAGAGTCCTAAACAAAAAGTCAAATCCTATTTTTCAGGAGGGTCCTGAACAGAAAGTAAAGTACTTATTTTTAGGAGGGTCCTGAACGGAAAGTAAAATCCCATTTTTCAGGAGAGTCCTGAACAAAAAGTCAAATCCCATTTTTCAGGAAGGTCCTGAACAGAAGTAAAATCTCATTTTTTTGGAGTGTCCTGAACAGAAGTAAAATCCCATTTTTCAAGAGGGTCCTGAACAGAAAGTAAGTCATAAATAAATGTAAAATCCCATTTTTTAGGAGGGTCCTGAACAAAAAGTAAAATCCTATTTTTCAGGAGGGTCCTGAATAAAATGTAAAATCCCATTTTTCAGGAAGGTCCTGAACAAAAGTAAAATCCCATTTTTTAGGAGGGTCCTTAACAGAAAGTAAAATCTCATTTTTCAGGAGGGTCCTAAACAGAAAGTAAAATCTCATTTTTCAGGAAGGTCCTGAACTGAAAGTAAAGTCCCATTTTTTAGGAGGATGCTCAACAGAAGATAAAATCCCATTTTTCAGGAGGGTCCTGAACAGAAAGTAAAATCCCATTTTTCAGGAATGTCCTGAACAGAAAATAAAATTCTATTTTTCAAGAGCGTCCTGAACATAAAGTAAATTCCCATTTTTTAGTAGGGTCATTAACATAAAGTAAAATCTCATTTTTCAAGAAGGTCCTGAACAAAAAGTAAAATCTCATTTTTCAGGAGGGTCCTGAACATAAAGTTAAGTTCAATTTTTTAGAAAGGTCCTAAGCAGAAAATAAAGTCCCATTTTTCAGGAAGGTCCTGAGTTGAAAGTAATGTCCCATTTTTCAGGAAGATCCTGAACAGAAATTAAAATTCCATTTTACAGGTGGGTCCTGAACTGAAAGTAAAATCCATTTTTCAGGAGGGTCCTGAAAAAAAATTTAAGTCCCATTTTTTAGGAGGGTCCTGAACCAAAAGTAAAATCCCATTTTTCAGGAGAGTCCTGAACCGAGAGTAAATTCCTATTTTTTAGGAGTATCCTGAACGGAACGTAAAGTCCCATTTTTCAGGAGGGTCCTGAACGGAAAGTAAAGCCCCATTTTTCAGGAGGATCCTGAACGGAAAGTAAAGACCCATTTTTAAAAAGGGTCCTGAACAGAAAGTAAAGTCCCAATTTTCAGGAGGGTCCTGAACGGAAAGTTAAATCCCATTTTTCTAGAGGGTCCTGAACAGACAGTTAAATCCCATTTTTCAAGAGGGTCCTGAACAGAAAGTAAAATCCCATTTTTCAGGAGGGATATGAAAAAAAGTAAAATCCTATTTTTCAGGAAAGTCCTGAACAAAAGTAAAATCCCATTTTTAAGGAGGGTCTTGAATAGAAAGAAAAGTCCCATTTCTCAGTAGGGTCCTGAAAAAAAATTAAAGTCCCATTTTTCAGGAGGGTCCTGTACAGAAAGTAAAATCCCATTTTTCAGAAAGGTCATGAACAGAAATTAAAATCCCATTTTTTAAGAGGGTCCTAAACAGAAGCAAAATCCCATTTTTCAGGAGGGTCCTAAACAGAAAATAAAATCCCATTTTTCAGGAGGGTCTTGAACAGAAAGTAAAGTCTAATTTTTAAGGAGGGTCTTGAACAGAAATTAAAATCCCATTTTTCAGGAGGGTCGTAAACAGAAAGTAAAATCTCATTTTTCAGAAGGGTACTGAACCGAAAGTAAATTCCCATTTTCCAGGAGGGTCCTAAACCGAAAGTAAATTCCCATTTTTCAGGAGGATCCTGTACGAAAAGTAAAGTCCCATTTTTCAAGATGGTCCTAAACGGAACGTAAAGTCCCATATTTCAGGAGTATCCTGACGGAAAGTAAAGTCCCATTTTTGAGAAGGGTCCTGAACAGAAAGTAAAGTGCTAATTTTCAGGAGGGTCCTGAACGGAAAGAAAAATCCTATTTTTCAGGAAGCTCCTGAACAGAAAGTCAAGTCCCATTTTTTTGGAGGGTTCTGTACAAGAAGTAAAGTCCCATTTTTTAGGAGGGTCCTGAACAGAAGTAAAATCCCCTTTTTTTAAGAGGGTCCTGAACAGAAAGTAAAATCCCATTTTTTAGGAGGGTCATGAACAAAAAGTAAAATCCTATTTTTTAGGAGGATCCTGAATAAAATGTAAAATCCCATTTTTCAGGATGGTCCTGAACAAAAGTAAAATCCCATTTTTTAGAAGGATCCATAACATAAAGTAAAATCCCACTTTTCAGGAGGGTCCTGAAAAGAAAGTATTGTCCCATTTTTCAGGAGGGTCCTAAACAGAAACTAAAATCTCATTTTTCAGGAGGGTTCTGAACTTAATGTAAAGTCCCATTTGTTAGGATAGTGCTGAAAAGAAAGGAAAATCCCATTTTTCAGGAGGGTCCTGAACAGAAAGTAAAATCCCATTTTTCAGGAGTGTCCTGAACAGAAAGTTAAATTCTATTTTTCAAGAGCGTCCTGAACATAAAGTAAAATCCCATTTTTTAGGAGGGTCATGAACAGAAAGTAAAATCTCATTTTTCAGGAGGGTCCTGAACAGAAAGTAAAGTCTAATTTGTCAGGAAGGTCCTAAGCAGAAAGTAAAGTCCCATTTTTCAGGAGGGTCCTGAACAGAAAGTAAAATCCTATTTTTCAGGAGGATCCTGAACAAAAAGTAAAATCTCATTTTTCAGGTGGGTCCTGAACAGAATGTAAAGTCCCATTTTTCAGGAGGGTCATGAACAGAAAGTACAGTCCCATTTTTCAGGAGGCTACTGAAGAGAAAGTAAAACACATTTTTCAGGAGGATTCTGAATAGAAAGTAAAGTCCCATTTTTCAGGAGGGTCCTGAACAGAAAGTAAAATTCCATTTTTCAAGAGCGTCCTGAACATAAAGTAAAATCCCATTTTTCAGGAGGGTCCTGAACAGAAAGTAAAGTCCCATTTTTCAGGAGGGTCCTGAACAGATAGTAAAGTCCAATTTTTCAAGATGGTCCTGAACAGAAAGTAAAGTCCTATTTTTCAAAAGGGTCCTGAATAGAAAGTAAAATCCTATTTTCAGGAGGGTCCAGAATAGAAAGTCAAATCTCATTTTTCAGGAGGATCGTTTACAGAAAGTAAAATCCCATTTTTCAGAAAAGTGCTTAACAAAAGTAAAATCCTATTTTTCAGAAGGGTCCTGAACAGAAAGTAAAATCTCATTTTTCAAGAGCATCCTGTGCAGAAAGTAAACTCCCAATTTTTAGGAAGGTCCTGAACAGAAATTAAAATCCCATTTTTCAAGAGAGTCCTAAACATAAGCAAAATCCCATTTTTCAGGAGGGTCCTGAACTAAAGTAAAATCTCATTTTTCAAGATGGTCCAGAACTGAAAGTAAAATCCCATTATTCTGGAGGTGCCTGAACAGAAAGTTAAATCCCATTTTTCAGGAGGGTCCTGAACAGAAGTAAAATCACAATTTTTTAGGAGAGTCCTGAAACGAAGTAAAATCCCATTTTTCAAGAGGGTCCTGAACAAAAAGTAAAATACCATTTTTCAAGAGGGTCATGAACAAAAGTAAAATCCCATTTTTCAGGTGGGTCCTGAACAAAAAGTAAATCCTATTTTTCAGGAGGGTCCTGAATAAAATATGAAATCCCATTTTTCAGGATGGTACTGAACAAAAGTAAAATCCTATTTTTTTGGAGGGTCCGGAACAGAAAGTAAAATCACATTTTTCAGGAATATTCAGAATAGAAAGTAAAGTCCCATTTTTCAGGAGGGTCCTAAACAGAAATTAAAATATCATTTTTCAGGAGGGTCCTGAACAAAAAGTAAAGTCCAATTTTTTAGCAGGGTGCTGAACCGAAAGTAAAATCCATTTTTCAGGAGGGTCCTAAACAGAAAGTAAAAGTCCATTTTTCAAGAGCATCCTTAACATAAAGTAAAATCCTATTTTTTAGAAGTTCATGAACATAAAGTAAAATCCAATTTTTCAAGAGGGTCCTGAACAGAAAGTAAAATCTCATTTTTTAGGAGGGTCCTTAACAGAAAGTAAAGTCCAATTTGTCAGAAAGGTCCTAAGCAGAAAATAAAGTCCACTTTTTCAGGAGGGTCCTGAATAGAAAGTAAAATCCCATTTTTCAGAAGGGTCCTGAATAGAAAGTAAAATCCCATTTTTCAGGTGGGTCCTGAACAGAATGTAAAATCCTATTTTTTAGGAGGGTCCTGAACAGAAAGTAAAATCACATTTTTCAGGAAGGTTCTGAATAGAAAGTAAAGTTCCATTTTTCAGGAGGGTCCTAAACAGAAATTAAAATCTCATTTTTCAGAAGGGTCCTGAACAGAAAGTAAAGTCCAATTTGTAAGGAAGGTCCTAAGCAGAAAATAAAGTCCCATTTTTAAGGAGGGTCCTGAACAGAAAGTAAAGTCCCATTTTTCAGGAAGGTCCTGAACAGAAAGTAAAATCCCATTTTTCTTGAGGGTCCTGAATAGAAAGTAAAATCCCATTTTTCAGGTGGGTCCTGAACAGAAAGTAAAATCCTATTTTTTAGGAGGGTCCTGAACAGAAAGTAAAGTACTAATTTTCAGGAGGTCCTGAACGGAGAGTAAAATCCCATTTTTCAGGAGAGTCCTGAACAAAATGTCAAATCCCATTTTTCAGGAGGGTCCTGAACAGAAGTAAAATCCCATTTTTCAGGAGGGTCCTGAACAGAAGTAAAATCCCATTTTTCAAGAGGGTCCTGAACAGAAAGTAGGTCATGAATAAATGTAAAATCCCATTTTTAGGAGAGTCCTGTACAAAAAGTAAAATCCTATTTTTCAGGAGGGTCCTGAATAAAATGTAGAATCCCATTTTGTAGGAAGGTCCTGAACAAAACTAAAATCCCATTTTTTTAGGAGGGTCCTAAACAGAAAGTAAAAACTCATTTTTCAGGAAGGTCCTGAACAGAAAGTAAAGTCCCATTATTTAGGAGGATGCTCAACTGAAAGTAAAATCTCATTTTTCAGGAGGGTCCTGAACAGAAAGTAAAATCCCATTTTTCAGGAGTGTCCTGAACAGAAAGTAAAATTCTATTTTTCAAGAGCATCCTGAACATAAAGTAAAATCCCATTTTTTAGGAGGGTCATTAACATAAAGTAAAATCCTATTTTTCAAGAAGGTCCTAAACAAAAAGTAAAATCTCATTTTTCAGGAGGGTCCTGAACATAAAGTAAAGCCCCATTTATCAGGAAGGTCCTGAACAGAAAGTAAAATTCCATTTTACAGGTGGGTCCTAAACAGAAAGTAAAATCCATTTTTCAGGAGGGTCCTGAACAAAAATTAAAGTCCCATTTTTTTGGAGGGTCCTGAACCAAAAGTAAAATCCCATTTTTAAGGAGAGTTCTGAACCGAAAGTAAATTCCTATTTTTCAGGAGTATCATGAACGGAACGTAAAGTCCCATTTTTCAGGAGGGTCCTGAACGAAAATTAAAGCCCAATTTTTCAGGAGGATCCTGAACAGAAAATAAAGTCCCATTTTTCAAAATGGGTCCTGAACGGAAAGTAAAATCCCATTTTTCTAGAGGGTCCTGAACAGAAAGTCAAATCCCATTTTTCAAGAGGGTTCTGAACAAAAAGTAAAATCCCATTTTCTAAGAGGGTCAAGAAAAAAAGTAAGATCCCATTTTTCAGAAAAGTCCTGAACAAAAGTAAAATCCCATTTTTAAGGAGGGTCCTGAATATAAAGTAAATTCCCATTTCTCAGTAGGGTCCTGAACAAAAAGTAAAGTCCCATTTTTCAGGAGGGCCCTGTACAGAAAGTAAAATCACATTTTTCAGGAAGGTCCTGAACAGAAATTAAAATCCCATTTTTCAAGAGGGTCCTAAATAGAAGCAAAATCCCATTTTTCAGGAGGGTCCTAAACAGAAAGTAAAATCCCATTTTTCAGGATGGTCTTGAACAGAAAGTAAAGTCTAATTTTTCAGGAGGGACTTGAACAGAAAGTAAAATCCCATTTTTCAGGAGGGTCCTGAACAGAAAGTAAAATCCCATTTTTCAGGAGGGTCCTGAACAGAAAGTAAAATCCCATTTTCAGGAATGTCCTGAACAGAAAATAAAATTCTATTTTTCAAGAGCGTCCTGAACATAAAGTAAATTCCCATTTTTTAGGAGGGTCATTAACATAAAGTAAAATCCCATTTTTCAAGAAGGTCCTGAACAAAAAGTAAAATCTCATTTTTCAGGAGGGTCCTGAACATAAAGTTAAGTTCAATTTTTCAGAAAGGTCCTAAGCAGAAAATAAAGTCCCATTTTTCAGGAAGGTCCTGAGTTGAAAGTAATGTCCCATTTTTCAGGAAGATCCTGAACAGAAATTAAAATTCCATTTTACAGGTGGGTCCTGAACAGAAAGTAAAATCCATTTTTCAGGAGGGTCCTGAAAAAAAATTAAAGTCCCATTTTTTAGGAGGGTCCTGAACCAAAAGTAAAATCCCATTTTTCAGGATAGTCCTGAACCGAGAGTAAATTCCTATTTTTTAGGAGTATCCTGAACGGAACGTAAAGTCCCATTTTTCAGGAGGGTCCTGAACGGAAAGTAAAGCCCCATTTTTCAGGAGGATCCTGAACGGAAAGTAAAGACCCATTTTTAAAAAGGGTCCTGAACAGAAAGTAAAGTCCCAATTTTCAGGAGGGTCCTGAACGGAAAGTTAAATCCCATTTTTCTAGAGGGTCCTGAACAGACAGTTAAATCCCATTTTTCAAGAGGGTCCTGAACAGAAAGTAAAATCCCATTTTTCAGGAGGGATATGAAAAAAAGTAAAATCCTATTTTTCAGGAAAGTCCTGAACAAAAGTAAAATCCCATTTTTAAGGAGGGTCTTGAATAGAAAGAAAAGTCCCATTTCTCAGTAGGGTCCTGAAAAAAAATTAAAGTCCCATTTTTCAGGAGGGTCCTGTACAGAAAGTAAAATCCCATTTTTCAGAAAGGTCATGAACAGAAATTAAAATCCCATTTTTTAAGAGGGTCCTAAACAGAAGCAAAATCCCATTTTTCAGGAGGGTCCTAAACAGAAAATAAAATCCCATTTTTCAGGAGGGTCTTGAACAGAAAGTAAAGTCTAATTTTTAAGGAGGGTCTTGAACAGAAATTAAAATCCCATTTTTCAGGAGGGTCGTAAACAGAAAGTAAAATCTCATTTTTCAGAAGGGTACTGAACCGAAAGTAAATTCCCATTTTCCAGGAGGGTCCTAAACCGAAAATAAATTCCCATTTTTCAGGAGGATCCTGTACGAAAAGTAAAGTCCCATTTTTCAGGATGGTCCTAAACGGAACGTAAAGTCCCATATTTCAGGAGTATCCTGACGGAAAGTAAAGTCCCATTTTTTAGAAGGGTCCTGAACAGAAAGTAAAGTCCCAATTTTCAGGAGGGTCCTGAACGGAAAGAAAAATCCCATTTTTCAGGAAGCTCCTGAATAGAAAGTCAAGTCCCATTTTTTAGGAGGGTTCTGTACAAGAAGTAAAGTCCCATTTTTTAGGAGGGTCCTGAACAGAAGTAAAATCCCCTTTTTTTAAGAGGGTCCTGAACAGAAAGTAAAATCCCATTTTTTAGGAGGGTCATGAACAAAAAGTAAAATCCTATTTTTTAGGAGGATCCTGAATAAAATGTAAAATCCCATTTTTCAGGATGGTCCTGAACAAAAGTAAAATCCCATTTTTTAGAAGGATCCATAACATAAAGTAAAATCCCACTTTTCAGGAGGGTCCTGAAAAGAAAGTATTGTCCCATTTTTCAGGAGGGTCCTAAACAGAAACTAAAATCTCATTTTTCAGGAGGGTTCTGAACTTAATGTAAAGTCCCATTTGTTAGGATAGTGCTGAAAAGAAAGGAAAATCCCATTTTTCAGGAGGGTCCTGAACAGAAAGTAAAATCCCATTCTTCAGGAGTGTCCTGAACAGAAAGTAAAATTCTATTTTTCATGAGCGTCCTGAACATAAAGTAAAATCCCATTTTTTAGGAGGGTCATGAACAGAAAGTAAAATCTCATTTTTCAGGAGGGTCCTGAACAGAAAGTAAAGTCTAATTTGTCAGGAAGGTCCTAAGTAGAAAGTAAAGTCCCATTTTTCAGGAGGGTCCTGAACAGAATGTAAAATCCTATTTTTCAGGAGGATCCTGAACAGAAAGTAAAATCTCATTTTTCAGGTGGGTCCTGAACAGAATGTAAAGTCCCATTTTTCAGGAGGGTCATGAACAGAAAGTACAGTCCCATTTTATAGGAGGCTACTGAAGAGAAAGTAAAACACATTTTTCAGGAGGATTCTGAATAGAAAGTAAAGTCCCATTTTTCAGGAGGGTCCTGAACAGAAAGTAAAATTCCATTTTTCAAAAGCGTCCTGAACATAAAGTAAAATCCCATTTTTCAGGAGGGTCCTGAACAAAAAGTAAAGTCCCATTTTTCAGGAGGGTCCTGAACATATAGTAAAGTCCAATTTTTCAAGATGGTCCTGAACAGAAAGTAAAGTCCTATTTTTCAGAAGGGTCCTGAACAGAAAGTAAAATCCTATTTTTCAGGAGGGTCCAGAATAGAAAGTCAAATCTCATTTTTCAGGAGGATCGTTTACAGAAAGTAAAATCCCATTTTTCAGAAAAGTCCTTAACAAAAGTAAAATCCTATTTTTCAGAAGGGTCCTGAACAGAAAGTAAAATCTCATTTTTCAAGAGCATCCTGTGCAGAAAGTAAACTCCCAATTTTTAGGAAGGTCCTGAACAGAAATTAAAATCCCATTTTTCAAGAGAGTCCTAAACATAAGCAAAATCCCATTTTTCAGGAGGGTCCTGAACTAAAGTAAAATCTCATTTTTCAAGATGGTCCAGAACTGAAAGTAAAATCCCATTATTCTGGAGAGGCCTGAACAGAAAGTTAAATCCCATTTTTCAGGAGGGTCCTGAACAGAAGTAAAATCACAATTTTTTAGGAGGGTCCTGAAACGAAGTAAAATCCCATTTTTCAAGAGGGTCCTGAACAAAAAGTAAAATACCATTTTTCAAGAGGGTCATGAACAAAAGTAAAATCCCATTTTTCAGGTGGGTCCTGAACAAAAAGTAAATCCTATTTTTCAGGAGGGTCCTGAATAAAATATGAAATCCCATTTTTCAGGATGGTACTGAACAAAAGTAAAATCCTATTTTTTTGGAGGGTCCGGAACAGAAAGTAAAATCACATTTTTCAGGAATATTCAGAATAGAAAGTAAAGTCCCATTTTTCAGGAGGGTCCTAAACAGAAATTAAAATATCATTTTTCAGGAGGGTCCTGAACAAAAAGTAAAGTCCAATTTTTTAGCAGGGTGCTGAACCGAAAGTAAAATCCATTTTTCAGGAGGGTCCTAAACAGAAAGTAAAAGTCCATTTTTCAAGAGCATCCTTAACATAAAGTAAAATCCTATTTTTTAGAAGTTCATGAACATAAAGTAAAATCCAATTTTTCAAGAGGGTCCTGAACAGAAAGTAAAATCTCATTTTTTAGGAGGGTCCTTAACAGAAAGTAAAGTCCAATTTGTCAGAAAGGTCCTAAGCAGAAAATAAAGTCCACTTTTTCAGGAGGGTCCTGAATAGAAAGTAAAACCCCATTTTTCAGAAGGGTCCTGAATAGAAAGTAAAATCCCATTTTTCAGGTGGGTCCTGAACAGAATGTAAAATCCTATTTTTTAGGAGGGTCCTGAACAGAAAATAAAATCACATTTTTCAGGAAGGTCCTGAATAGAAAGTAAAGTTCGATTTTTCAGGAGGGTCCTAAACAGAAATTAAAATCTCATTTTTCAGGAGGGTCCTGAACAGAAAGTAAAGTCCAATTTGTAAGGAAGGTCCTAAGCAGAAAATAAAGTCCCATTTTTAAGGAGGGTCCTGAACAGAAAGTAAAGTCCCATTTTTCAGGAAGGTCCTGAACAGAAAGTAAAATCCCATTTTTCTTGAGGGTCCTGAATAGAAAGTAAAATCCCATTTTTCAGGTGGGTCCTGAACAGAAAGTAAAATCCTATTTTTTAGGAGGGTCCTGAACAGAAAGTAAAGTACTAATTTTCAGGAGGTCCTGAACGGAGAGTAAAATCCCATTTTTCAGGAGAGTCCTGAACAAAATGTCAAATCCCATTTTTCAGGAGGGTCCTGAACAGAAGTAAAATCCCATTTTTCAGGAGGGTCCTGAACAGAAGTAAAATCCCATTTTTCAAGAGGGTCCTGAACAGAAAGTAGGTCATGAATAAATGTAAAATCCCATTTTTAGGAGAGTCCTGTACAAAAAGTAAAATCCTATTTTTCAGGAGGGTCCTGAATAAAATGTAGAATCCCATTTTTTAGGAAGGTCCTGAACAAAACTAAAATCCCATTTTTTTAGGAGGGTCCTAAACAGAAAGTAAAAACTCATTTTTCAGGATGTTCCTGAACAGAAAGTAAAGTCCCATTATTTAGGAGGATGCTCAACTGAAAGTAAAATCTCATTTTTCAGGAGGGTCCTGAACAGAAAGTAAAATCCAAATTTTTCAGGAGTGTCCTGAACAGAAAGTAAAATTCTATTTTTCAAGAGCATCCTGAACATAAAGTAAAATCCCATTTTTTAGGAGGGTCATTAACATAAAGTAAAATCCTATTTTTCAAGAAGGTCCTGAACAAAAAGTAAAATCTCATTTTTCAGGAGGGTCCTGAACATAAAGTAAAGCCCCATTTATCAGGAAGGTCCTGAACAGAAAGTAAAATTTCATTTTACAGGTGGGTCCTAAACAGAAAGTAAAATCCATTTTTCAGGAGGGTCCTGAACAAAAATTAAAGTCCCATTTTTTTGGAGGGTCCTGAACCAAAAGTAAAATCCCATTTTTAAGGAGAGTTCTGAACCGAAAGTAAATTCCTATTTTTCAGGAGTATCATGAACGGAACGTAAAGTCCCATTTTTCAGGAGGGTCCTGAACGAAAATTAAAGCCCAATTTTTCAGGAGGATCCTGAACAGAAAGTAAAGTCCCATTTTTCAAAATGGGTCCTGAACGGAAAGTAAAATCCCATTTTTCTAGAGGGTCCTGAACAGAAAGTCAAATCCCATTTTTCAAGAGGGTTCTGAACAAAAAGTAAAATCCCATTTTCCAAGAGGGTCATGAAAAAAAGTAAGATCCCATTTTTCAGAAAAGTCCTGAACAAAAGTAAAATCCCATTTTTAAGGAGGGTCCTGAATAGAAAGTAAATTCCCATTTCTCAGTAGGGTCCTGAACAAAAAGTAAAGTCCCATTTTTCAGGAGGGCCCTGTACAGAAAGTAAAATCACATTTTTCAGGAAGGTCTTGAACAGAAATTAAAATCCCATTTTTCAAGAGGGTCCTAAATAGAAGCAAAATCCCATTTTTCAGGAGGTCCTAAACAGAAAGTAAAATCCCATTTTTCAGGATGGTCTTGAACAGAAAGTAAAGTCTAATTTTTCAGGAGGGACTTGAACAGAAAGTAAAATCCCATTTTTCAGGAGGGTCCTGAACAGAAAGTAAAATCCCATTTTTCAGGAGGGTCCTGAACAGAATGTAAAATCCAATTTTTTAGTGGGTCCTTAACCAAAAGTAAAGTCCCATTTTTCAGGAGGGTCCAGAACTGAAAGTAAAATCCCATTTTTCAGGAGGGTCCTGAACCAAAAATAAATTCCTATTTTTCAGGTGGATCCTTAACGGAACGTAAAGTCCCATTTTGCAGGAGGATCCTGAACGGAATGTAAAGTCCCTTTTTTGGGAGGATCCAGAACGGAAAGTAAAGTCCAATTTTTCAGAAGGGTCCTGAACAAAAATTAAAGTCCCAATTTTCAGGAGGGTCCTGAACGGAAAGTAAAATCCCATTTCTCAGATGGATCCGGAACAGAAAGTAAAATCCCATTTTTCAGGAGGGTCCAGAAAAAAAAGTAAAATCTCATTTTCAGGAGAGTCCTGAACAAAAGTAAAATCCCATTTTTCAGGAGGGTCCTAAACAGAAATTAAAATCCCAATTTTCAGGAGGTTCCTGAATAGAAAGTAAAGTCCCATTTTTCAGGTGGGTCCTGAACAAAAAGTAAAGTCCCATTTTTCAGGAGGGTCCTGTACAGAAAGTAAAATCCCAATTTTTAGGAAGGTCCTGAATAGAAAGTAAAATCTCATTTTTAGGAGGGTCCTAAACAGATGCAAAATCCCATTTTTTCAGGAGGGTCCTGAACAAAAGTAAAATCTCATTTTTCAAGATGTTCCAGAACAGAAAGTAAAATCCAATATTTCGGGAGGGTCCTGAACAAAAGTAAAGTCCCATTTTTCAGGAGGGCGCTGAACAGAAAGTAAAGTACCATTTTTTAAGAGGGGCCTGAACAGAAAGTAAAATCCCATTTTTTAGGAGGGTCCTGAACAGAAAGTAAAATTCCATTATTCAAGAGCGTCCTGAACATAAAGTAAAATCCCATTTTTCAGGAGGGTCCTGAACATAAAGTAAAATCCCATTTTTCAAGAGGGTCCTGAACAGAAAGTAAAATCTTATTTTTCCGGAGGGTCCTGAAAAGAAAGTAAAGTCTAATTTTTCAGGAAGGTCCTAAGAAGAAAGTAAAGTCCTATTTTTCAGGAGGGGCCTGAACAGAAAGTAATTTCCCATTTTTCAGGAGGGTCCTGAACAGAATGTAGAATCTAATTTTTTAATAGGGTCCTGAACCAATGTAAAATCATCTTTTTCATTAGGGTAATCCCATTTTTCAGGAGGTTCCTGAATAAAAAGTAAAACCCCATTTTCAGAAGGGTCCTGAATAAAAGTAAAATCCAATTTTTCAAGAGGGTCCTGAATAGTAAGTAAAATCCTTTTTTTCAGGAGGGTCCTGAATAGAAAGTAAAGTCCCATTTTTAAGTATGGTCCTAAACATAAAATAAAATCTTATTTTTCAGGAGGGTCCTGAACAGAAAGTAAAGTCCCATTTTTCAGGAGGGTGCTGAACAGAAAGAAAAATCCCATTTTTCAGGAGGGTCCTAAATAGAAAGTAAAATTCCATTTTTCAAGAGGGTCTTGAACGGAAGGTAAAGTCCCATTTTTCAGAAGGGTCCTAAACAGAAAGTAATATTCCATTTTTCAAGAGCGTCCCTAACATAAAGTCAAATCCCATTTTTTAGGAGGGTCATGAATAGAAAGTAAAATCCCATTTTTCAGGAGGGTCCTAAACAGAAAGTCAAATCCCATTTTTTAGAAGAGTCCTGAACAGAAAGTAAAGTACCATTATTCAGGAGGGTCCTAAAAAAATGTAAAATCCCACTTTTCAGGAGAGTCCTTAACAAAAGTAAAATCCCATTTTTCAAGATGGTCATGAACAGAAAGTAAAAATCCCATTTTTCAGAAGGGGCCTGAACAAAAGTAAAATCCAATTTTTCAGGAGTATCCTGAACCAATGTACAATTCCAATTTTTAGTAAGATAATCCCATTTTTCTGGAGGGTCCTGAACAAAAGTATAATCCCATTTTTCAGGATGGTCTTGAACTAAAGTAAAATCCCATTTTTCAAGAGGGTCCTGAACAGAAAGTAGAATCCTTTTTTTAAGAAGGGTCCTGACTAGAAAGAAAGTAAAGCCCCATTTTTTAGGAGAGTGCTGAACAGAAAGAAAAGTCCCATTTTTCAGGAGGGTCCTGAACAGAAAGTAAAATTCCATTTTTCAAAAGCATCCGGAACATAAAGTAAAATCCCATTTTTCAAGAGGTTCTTGAACATAAAGTAAAATCCCATTTTTCAAGAGGGTCCTGAACAGAAAGTAAAATCTCATTTTTCAGGAATGTCCTGAACAGAAAGAAAAGTCCAATTTTTCAGGAAGGTCCTAAGTAGAAATTAAAGTCCCATTTTTCAGGAGGGTCCTGAAATAAAAGTAAAGTCCAATTTTTTAGGAGGGTCCTGAACAGAAAGTTAAGTCCAATTTTTCAGGAGGGTCCTGAACAGAAAGTAAACTCCAATTTTTCAGTAGGGTCCTGAAAGTAAGTAAAGTCCCTTTTTTCAGGAGGGTCCTGAACAGAAAGTAAAATCCCATTTTTCAGAAAGGTCCTGAACAGAAAGTAAAATCCTATTTTTCAAGAGGATCCTAAAAAGAAGCAAAATCCCATTTTTCAGGAGAGTCCTGAACAAAAGTAAAATCTCATTTTTCTAGATGGTCTAGAACAGAAAGTAAAATCCCATATTTCAGAAGGGTCATGAACAAAAATAAAATCACATTTTTCCGGAGGGGCCTTAAATGAAATTAAAATCCCATTTTTTCGGTGGGTCCTGAAAAGAAGTAAAATTCCATTTTTCAGAAGGGTCCTGAACAGAAGTAAAATATGATATTTCAAGAGGGTCCTGAACAGAAAGCAAAATCCCATTTTTCAAGAGGGTCATGAACAAAAGTAGAATCCCATTTTTAAGGAGGTTCCTAAAAGAAAGTAAAATCACATTTTTCAGGAGGTTCCTGGACAGAAAGTAGAGTACCATTTTTCAGGAGGGTCCTGAACAGAAAGTAATGTCCCATTTTTCAGGATGGTCAGGAACCGAAAGTAAAATCCCATTTTTCAGGAGGGTCCTGAAATGAAAGTAAATTCCTATTATTCAGGAGGATCCTGAACGGAACGTAATGTCCCATTTTTTAGGAGGGTCCTGAACGAAAAGTAAAGTCCCATTTTTCAGGAGGGTCCTGAACGGAAAGTAAAGTCCAAATTTTCAGGAGTGTCCTGAACAGAAAGTAACATCTCATTTTTCAGGAGGGTCCTGAAAAAAAGTAAAATCCTATTTTTCAGGAGAGTCCTGAACAAATGTAAAATCCCATTTTTCAGGAGAGTCCTGAACAGAAAGTAAAATCTCATTTTTCAAGAGGGTCCTGAACAAAAGAAAAATCCTATTTTTTAGGTGGGTCTTGAATAGAAAGTAAAATCTTATTTTTCAGGAGGGTCCTGAACAAAAGTAAAATCCCACTTTTCAGGAGGGTCTTGAACGAAATTATAATCCTATTTTTCAAGTGGGTCCTGAACAGAAGTAAAATCCCATTTTTCAGGAGATCCTGAACAGAAAGTAAAATCCCATTTTTCAGGAGGTTCTTGAACAGAATGTAAAATTCAATTTTTCAAGAGCGTCCTGAACATAAAGTAAAATCCCATTTTTCAGGAAAGTCCTGAACATAAAGTAAAATCCCATTTTTCAGGAGGGTACTGAACAGAAAGTAAAGTCCAATTTTTCTGGTAGGTCCTAAACAGAAATTAAAGTCCCATTTATCAGGAGGGTCCTAAACAGAAAGTGAAGTCCCATTTTTCAGTGGGTCCTGAACAGAAAGAAAAATCCTATTTTCAGAAGGGTCCTGAACATAAGTAAAATCCCATTTTTTAAGAGGATCCTGAATACAGGTAAAATCCCCTTTTCAAGAGAATCATGAACAGAAAGTAAAATCCCATTTTTAGGAGGGTCATGAACAAAAGTAAAATCTTATTTTTTAGGAGGGTCCTGAATAAAATGGAGGGTCATGAACAAAAGTAAAATCCAATTTTTTAGGAGGGTCCTGAATAAAATATAAAATCCCATTTTTTAGGAGGGTCCTAAACAGAAAGTAAAATCCCATTTTTCAGGAGGGTCCTGAACTTAAAGTAAAGTCCCATTTTTCAGGAGGTTCCTAAACATAAAATAAAATCTCATTTTTCAGGAGGGTCCTGAATAGAAAGTAAAATTCTATTTTTCAGGAGGGTCCTGAACAGAAAGTAAAATTCCATTATTCAAGAGCGTCCTGAACATAAAGTAAAATCCCATTTTTCAGGAGGGTCCTGAACCGAAAGTAAAATTCCATTTTTCAGGTGGGTGCTGAACAGAAAGTCAAATCCCATTTTTCAAGAGGGTTCTGAACAAAAAGTAAAATCCCATTTTCCAGGAGGGTCAAGAAAAAAAGTAAGATCCCATTTTTCAGGAATGTCCTGAACAAAAATAAAATCTCATTTTTAAGGAGGGTCCTGAATAGAAAGTAAATTCCCATTTCTCAGTAGGGTCCTGAACAAAAAGTAAAGTCCCATTTTTCAGGAGGGCCCTGTACAGAAAGTAAAATCACATTTTTCAGGAAGGTCCTGAACAGAAATTAAAATCCCATTTTTCAAGAGGGTCCTAAACAGAAGCAAAATCCCATTTTTCAAGAGGGTCCTAAACAGAAAGTAAAATCCCATTTTTCAGGATGGTCTTGAACAGAAAGTAAAGTCTAATTTTTCAGGAGGGACTTGAACAGAAAGTAAAATCCCATTTTTCAGGAGGGTCCTGAATAGAAAGTAAAATCCCATTTTTCAGGAGGGTCCTGAACAGAAAGTAAAATCCAAATTTTTAGTGGGTCCTTAACCTAAAGTAAAGTCCCATTTTTCAGGAGGGTCCTGAACTGAAAGTAAAATCCCGTTTTTTAGGAGGGTCTTGAACCAAAAATAAATTCCTATTTTTCAGGTGGATCCTGAACGGAACGTAAAGTCCCATTTTGCAGGAGGATCCTGAACGGAAAGTAAAGTCCCTTTTTTTGGGAGGATCCAGAACGGAAAGTAAAGTCCAATTATTCATAAGGTTCCTGAACAAAAATTAAAGTCCCAATTTTCAGGAGGGTCCTGACCGGAAAGTAAAATCCCATTTCTCAGGAGGATCCTGAACAGAAAGTAAAATCCCATTTTTCAGGAGGGTCCAGAAAAAAAAGTAAAATCTCATTTTCAGGAGAGTCCTGAACAAAAGTAAAATCCCATTTTTCAGGAGTGTCCTGAAAAGAAATTAAAATCCCAATTTTCAGGAGGTTCCTTAATAGAAAGTAAAGTCCCATTTTTCAGGTGGGTCCTGAACAGAAAGTAAAGTCCCATTTTTCAGGAGGGTCCGGTACAGAAAGTAAAATCCCAATTTTCAGGAAGGTCCTGAATAGAAAGTAAAATCTCATTTTTAAGAGGGTCCTAAACAGATGAAAAATCCCATTTTTTCAGGAGGGTCCTGAACAAAAGTAAAATCTCATTTTTCAAGATGTTCCAGAACAGAAAGTAAAATCCAATATTTCGGGAGGGTCCTGAACAAAAGTAAAGTCCCATTTTTCAGGAGGGTGCTGAACAGAAAGTAAAGTACCATTTTTTAGGAGGGGCCTGAATAGAAAGTAAAATCCCATTTTTTAGGAGGGTCCTGAATAGAAAGTAAAATTCCATTATTCAAGAGCGTCCTGAACATAAAGTAAAATCCTATTTTTCAGGAGGGCCCTGAACATAAAGTAAAATACCATTTTTCAAGAGGGTCCTGAACAGAAAGTAAAATCTTATTTTTCCGGAGGGTCCTGAAAAGAATGTAAAGTCTAATTTTTCAGGAAGGTCCTAAGTAGAAAGTAAAGTCCTATTTTTCAGGAGGGGCCTGAAAAGAAAGTAATGTCCCATTTTTCAGGAGGGTCCTGAACAGAAAGTAGAATCTAATTTTTTAATAGGGTCCTGAACCAATGTAAAATCATCTTTTTCATTAGGGTAATCCCATTTTTCAGGAGGGTCCTGAACAAAAAGTAAAACCCCATTTTCAGGAAGGTCCTGAACAAAAGTAAAATCCAATTTTTCAGGATGGTCTTGAACAAAAGTAAAATCCCAATTTTCAAGAGGGTCCTGAACAGAAAGTAAAATCCTTTTTTTCAGGAGGGTCCTGAATAGAAAGTAAAGTCCCATTTTTATGGATGGTCCTAAACATAAAATAAAATCTTATTTTTCATGAGGGTCCTGAACAGAAAGTAAAGTCCCATTTTTCAGGAGGGTGTTGAACAGAAAGAAAAATCCCATTTTTCAGGAGGGTCCATAACAGAAAGTAAAATTCCATTTTTCAAGAGGGTCTTGAACGGAAAGTAAAGTCCCATTTTTCAGAAGGGTCCTAAACAGAAAGTAATATTCCATTTTTCAAGAGCGTCCCTAACATAAAGTCAAATCCCATTTTTTAGGAGGGTCATGAACATAAAGTAAAATCCCATTTTTCAGAAGGGTCCTAAACAGAAAGTCAAATCTCATTTTTTAGAAGAGTCCTGAACAGAAAGTAAAGTACCATTATTCAGGAGGGTCCTGAAAAAAATGTAAAATCCCACTTTTCAGGAGAGTCCTTAACAAAAGTAAAATCCCATTTTTCAAGATGGTCATGAACAGAAAGTAAAAATCCCATTTTTCAGAAGGGGCCTGAACATAAGTAAAATCCAATTTTTCAGGAGTATCCTGAACCAAAGTACAATTCCAATTTTTAGTAAGATAATCCCATTTTTCAGGAGGGTCCTGAACAAAAAGTAAATCCCATTTTCAGATGGATCCTGAACAAAAGTAAAATCCCATTTTTCAGGATGGTCTTGAACTAAAGTAAAATCCCATTTTTCAAGAGGGTCCTGAACAGAAAGTAGAATCCTTTTTTTAAGAAGGGTCCTGAACAGAAAGTAAAGCCCCATTTTTCAGGAGGGTCCTAAACAGAAAGTAAAAGCTCATTTATCAGGAAGGTTCTGAACAGAAAGTAAAATCCCATTTTTCAAAATGGTCCAAAATAGAAAGTAAAGTCCCATTTTTCAGGAGAGTCCTGAACAGAAAGTAAAGTCCTATTTTTCAGGAGGGTCCTGTACAGAAAGAAAAAGTCCCATTTTTAAGGAAGTTCGTGAACAGAAAGTAAAATCCCATTTTTCAAGAGGGTCCTAAACAGAAGCAAAATCCCATTTTTCAGGAGGGTCCTGAATAAAATTAAAATCCCATTTTTAAGGAGGGGCCTCAACAGAAAGTAAAATCCCATTTTTTAGGAGGAACCTGAACAGAAGTAAAATCTCATTTTTTAGGAGGGTCCTAAACAGAAGTAAAATTCCATTTTTCAAGAGAGTCGTGAACAAAAAATAAATCCCATTTTTAAGAGGGTCATGAAAAAATGTAAAATCCCTTTTTTAGGAGGGTCCTGAACAAAAAGTAAAATCCTAATTTTCAGGGGGGTCCTGAATAAAATGTAAAATCCCATTTTTCAGCATGGTCCTTAACAAACGTAAAATCACATTTTTTAGGAGAGTCCTAAACAGAAATAAAATCTCATTTTTCAGGAGGGTCCTGAACTTAAAGTAAAGTCCCATTTTTCAGGAGGGTCCTGAACAGTAAGTAAAATCCCCTTTTTCAGGAGGGTCCTGAACAGAAAGTAAAATCTCATTTTTCAGAAGGTCCTGAATAGAAAGTAAAGTCCCATTTTTTTGGAGAGTGCTGAACAGAAAGTAAAGTCCCATTTTTCAGGAGGGTCCTGAACATAAAGTAAAATTCAATTTTTCAAGAGCATCCGGAACATAAAGTAAAATCCCATTTTTCAAGAGGGTCTTGAACATAAAGTAAAATCCCATTTTTCAAGAGGGTCCTGAACAGAAAGTAAAATCTCATTTTCCAGGAGGGTCCTGAACAGAAAGAAAAGTCCAATTTTTCAGGAAGGTCCTAAGTAGAAATTAAAGTCCCTTTTTTCAGGAGGGTCCTGAAATAATAGTAAAGTCCAATTTTTTAGGAGGTTCCTGAACAGAAAGTAAAGTCCAATTTTTCAGGAGGGTCCTGAACAGAAAGTAAACTCCAATTTTTCAGGAGGGTCTTGAATAGTAAGTAAAGTCCCATTTTTCAGGAGGGTCCTGAACAGAAAGTAAAATCCCATTTTTCAGAAAGGTCCTGAACAGAAAGTAAAATCCTATTTTTCAAGAGGATCCGAAAAAGAAGCAAAATCCCATTTTTCAGGAGGGTCCTGAACAAAAGTAAAATCTCATTTTTCTAGATGGTCCAGAACAGAAAGTAAAATCCCATATTTCAGGAGGGTCATGAACAAAAATAAAATCATATTTTTCAGGAGGGGCCTGAAATGAAATTAAAATCCCATTTTTTTGGTGGGTCCTGAACAGAAATAAATTCTATTTTTCAGAAGGGTCCTGAACAAAAGTAAAATATGATATTTCAAGAGGGTCCTAAACAGAAAGCAAAATCCCATTTTTCAAGAGGGTCATGAACAAAAGTAGAATCCTATTTTTTTAGGAGGTTCCTGAAAGAAAGTAAAATCACATTTTTCAGGAGGGTCCTGGACAGAAAGTAGAGTACCATTTTTCAGGAGGGTCCTGAACAGAAAGTAATGTCCCATTTTTCAGGATGGTCAGGAACCGAAAGTAAAATTCCATTTTTCAGGAGGGTCCAAAAACAAAAGTAAATTCCTATTATTCAGGAGGATCCTGAACGGAACATAAAGTCCCATTTTTTAGGAAGGTCCTGAACGAAAAGTAAAGTCCCATTTTTCAGGAGGGTCCTGAACGGAAAGTAAAGTCCAAATTTTCAGGAGGGTCCTGAACAGAAAGTAACATCTCATTTTTCAGGAGGGTCCTGAAAAAATGTAAAATCCCGTTTTTCAGGAGAGTCCTGAACAAATGTAAAATCCCATTTTTCAGGAGAGTCCTGCACAGAAAGTAAAATCTCATTTTTCAGGTGGGTCCTGAACAAAAGAAAAATCCTATTTTTTTGGTGGGTCTTGAATAGAAAGTAAAATCTTATTTTTCAGGAGGGTCCTGAACAAAATTAAAATCCCACTTTTCAGGAGGGTCCTGAACGAAATTAAAATTCTATTTTTCAAGTGGGTCCTGAACAGAAGTAAAATCCCATTTTTCAGGAGGATCCTGAACAGAAAGTAAAATTCCATTTTTCAGGAGGTTCTTGAACAGAAAATAAAATTCAATTTTTCAAGAGCGTCCTGAACATAAAGTAAAATCCCATTTTTCAGGAAAGTCCTGAACATAAAGTAAAATCCCATTTTTCAGGAGGGTGCTGAACAGAAAGTAAAGTCCAATTTTTCAGGTAGGTCCTAAACAGAAAGTAAAGTCCCATTTATCAGGAGGGTCCTAAACAGAAAGTGAAGTCCCATTTTTCAGGAGGGTCCTGAACAGAAAGAAAAATCCTATTTTCAGAAGGGTCCTGAACATAAGTAAAATCCCATTTTTTAAGAGGATCCTGAACAGAGGTAAAATCCCATTTTTCAAGAGAATCTTGAACAAAAAGTAAAATCCCATTTTTAGGAGGGTCATGAACAAAAGTAAAATCTTATTTTTTAGGAGGGTCCTGATTAAAATGGAGGGTCATGAACAAAAGTAAAATCCAATTTTTAGGAGGGTCCTGAATAAAATATAAAATCCCATTTTTTAGGAGGGTCCTAAACAGAAAGAAAAATCCCATTTTTCAGGAGGGTCCTGAACAGAAAGTAAAGTCCCATTTTTCTGGAGGTTCCTGAACATAAAATAAAATCTAATTTTTCAGGAGGGTCCTGAATAGAAAATAAAATCCCATTATTCAAGAGCGTCCTGAACATAAAGTAAAATCCCATTTTTCAGGAGGGTCCTGAACCGAAAGTAAAATTCCATTTTTCAGGAGGGTCCTGAAAAGAAAGTAAAATCCTATTTTTCAGGAGGATCCTGAACTGAAAGTAAATTCCTATTTTTCAGGAGGATCCTGAACGGAATGTAAAGTCCCATATTTCAGGAGGGTCCTGAACGGAAAGTAAAGTTCCATTTTTATAAAGTCCCAATTTTTAGGAGGGTCCTGAACGGAAAGTAAAATCCCATTTTTCAGGAGGGTCCTGAATAGAAAGTCAAATCCCATTTTTCAGGAGGGTCCTGAACAGAAAGTAAAGTCCCATTTTTCAGGAGGGTCCTGAACAGAAAGTACAGTTCCCTTTTTTAGGAGGGTCCTGAATAGAAAGTAAAATCTCATTTTTCAGGAAGGTCCTGAACAGAAAGTAAAGCCCCATTTTTCAAGAGAGTGCTGAACAGAAAGTAAAGTCCCATTTTTCAGGAGGGTCCTGAACAGAAAGTAAAATTCCATTTTTCAAGAGCGTCTGTAACATAAAGTAAAATCTCATTTTTTAAGAGGGTCCTGAAAATAAAGTAAAATCCCATTTTTCAAGCGAGTCCTGAACAGAAAGTAAAATCTCATTTTTTCAGGAGGGTCCTGAACAGAATGAAAAGTCCAATTTTTTAGGACGACCCTAAGCAGAAAATAAAGTCCCATTTTTCAGGAGGGTCCTGAGCAGAAAGTAAAGTTCCATTTTTTTGGAGGGTCCTGACCTGAAAGAAAAGTCCAATTTTTCAGGAGGGTGCTGAACAGAAAGTAAAATCCTATTTTTCAGTAGGGTCCTGAATAGAAAGTAAAGTCTCATTTTTCAGGAGGGTCCTGAACAGAAATTAAAATCCCATTTTTCAGCAAGGTTCTGAACAGAAAGTAAAATCCTATTTTACAAGAGGATCCTAAACAGAATCAAAATCTCATTTTTCAGGGGGGTCCGGAACAAAAGTAAATTCTCATTTTTCAAGATAGTCCAGAACAGAAGGTAAAATCCCATTTTTCAAGAGGAGCCTGATCAAAAATTAAAATCCCATTTTTTAGGTGTGTCCATAACAGAAGTAAAATCCCATTTTTCATGAGGGTCCTGAAGATAAGTAAAATCCCATATTTCAAGATGGTCCTGAACAGAAAGTAAAATCCCATTTATCAAGAGGGTCATGAAAAAGAGTAAAATCTCATTTTTTGGGAGGGTCCTGAACTATATGTAAAATCCTATTTTTCAGGAGGATCCTGAATAAAATATAAAATCCCATATGTCAGGATGGTCCTGAACAAAATTAAAATCTTATTTTTTAGGAGGGTCCGAAATATAAATTAAAATCCCATTTATCAGGAGAGTCCTGAATATAAAGTAAATTCCATTTTTCAAAACGTTTCCAAACAAAATGTAAAATCTCATTTATCATGAGGGTCTTGATCTGAAAGTAAAGTCCTATTTTTTAGGAGGGTGATGAACAGAAAGCAAAATCTCATTTTTAAGGAGGGTCCTGAACAGAAAGTAAAATCCTATTTTTCAGGAGGGTCCTGAATAGAAAGTAAAGTCCCATTTTTCAGGAGGGTCTAGAACAGAAAGTAAAATCCTATTTTTCCGGAGGGTCCTGAACCGAAAGTAAATTCCTATTTTTCAGGCGGATCCTGAACGGAATGTAAAGTCCCATTTTTCAGGAGGGTTCTAAACGGAAATTAAAGTCCCATTTTTCAGGAGGGTCCTGAACAGAAAGTAAAATCCTATTTTTCAGAAGGGTTCTATACAGAATGTAAAATCTCATTTATCAGGAGGGTCCTGAACTGACAGTAAAGTCCCATTTCTTAAGAGGGTGCTGAACAGAAAGCAAAATCCCATTTTTAGGAGGGTCCTAAACAGAAAGTAAAATCCCATTGTTCAGGAGGGTCCTGAAAAAAAAGTAAAATCCCATTTTTTAGAAGCGTCCTGAACAAAAGTAAAATCCAATTTTTCAGGAGAGTCCTGAACAGAAAGTAAAATCTCATTTTTCAGAAGGGTCCGGAACAAAAGAAAAATCCTATTTTTTAGGAGGGTCTTGAACAGAAAGTTAAATCATATTTTTTAGGTGGGTCCTGAATAGAAAGTAAAAATCCATTTTTCAGGAGGGTCTTAAACAAATGTAAAATCCCATTTTTCAGGAGGGACCAGAACGAAAGTAAAATCCCATTTTTCAGGTGGTTCCTGAACAGAAGTAAAATCCAATTTTTCTGGACGGTCCTGAACAGAAAGTTAAGTCCCATTTTTCAGGAGGGTTCTGAACAGAAAGTAAAGTCCCATTTTTTAGGATGGTATTGAACAGGAAGTAAAATCTCATTTTTTAGGAGGGTCCGGAACAGAATGTAAACTCCCATTTTTAGGAGGATCTTGAACAGAAAGTAAAATCCTCTTTTTCAAGAAGGTCCTGAATAAAAAGTAAAATCCCATTTTTCAAGAGAGTCCTGAACATAAAGTAGAATACCATTTTTCAGGAGGGTCCAGAACAGAAATTAAAGTCCCATTTTTCAGGAGGGTCCTGAAGTGAAAGTAAAATCCCATTTATCAGGATTGTCCTGAACAGAAATTGAATTCTCATCTTTTGGGAGGGTCCTGAATAGAAAGTAAATTCTCATTTTTCAGGAGGGTCCTGAACAGAAAGTAAAATTCTATTTTTCAGGAGGGTCCT
This sequence comes from Capsicum pubescens, assembly GCA_030864215.1. Lineage (NCBI taxonomy): Eukaryota > Viridiplantae > Streptophyta > Magnoliopsida > Solanales > Solanaceae > Capsicum > Capsicum pubescens. Next base: position 283,389,075 of record CM061542.1, read on the forward strand.
GAACAGAAAATAAAGTCCAACTTTTTAGGAAGGTCTTAAGTAGAAAGTAAATTCCCATTTTTCAGGAGGGTCCTGAACAGAAAGTAAAGTCCAATTTTTCAGGAGGGTCATGAATAGAAAGTAAAATCCCATTTTTCAAGAGGGTCCTGAACAGAAAGTAAAGTCCAATTTTTCAGGAGGGTCATGAATAGAAAGTAAAATCCCATTTTTCAGGAGGGTCCTGAACAGAAAGTAAAGTCCCATTTTTCAATAGGGTGCTGAACAGAAAGTAAAATCCCATTTTTCAGGAGGGTCTTGAACAGAAAGTAAAATCCCATTTTTTCGGAAGGTCCTGGACATAAAGTAAAATCCCATTTTTTCAAGAAGTTCCTGAACAGAAAGTAAAGTCCCATTTTTCAGGAAGGTCCTGAACTGAAAGTATAATTCCATTTTTCAAGAGCGTCCTTAACATAAAGGAAAATCCCATTTTTTAGGAGGGTCATAAACATAAAGTAAAATCCCATTTTTCAAGAGGTCCAGAACAAAAATTAAAATCTCATTTTTCAGGAAGGTCCTGAACAAAAAGTAAAGTCCAATTTTTCTGGAAGGTCCTAAGTAGAAAGTTAAGTCCCTTTTTTCAGGAGGGTCCTGAACAAAAAGTAAAGTCCCATTTTTCAGGAGGGTCCTGAACAGAAAGTAAAATATCATTTTTCACGAGGGTCCTGAACAAAAAGTAAAATCCCATTTTTCAGGTGGGTCCTGAACAGAAAGTAAAGTCCCATTTTTCAGGAGGGTCCTGAACAGAAAGTAAAGTCCTATTTTTCAGGAGGGTCCTGAACAAAAAGTAAATTCCTATTTTTCAGGAGGATCCTGAACGAAATGTAAAGTCCCATTTCTCAAGAGAGCCCTGAACGGAAAGTAAAGTCCCATTTTTCACGAGGGTCAAAAACGGAAAGTAAAGTCCCATTTTTCAGAAGGTTCCTAAACAGAAATTAAACTCCTAATTTTCAGGAGGGTCCTGAACGAAAAGTAAAATCCCATTTTTCAGTAGGGTCCTGAACAGAAAGTCAAATACCATTTTTCAGGAGGGTCCTGAACAGAAAGTAAGATCCCATTTTTCTATAGACAACTGAAAAAAGAGTAAAATCCCATTTTTCAAGAGAGTCCTGAACAAATGTAAAATCCCATTTTTCAGGAGGGTCTTGAACAGAAGGTAAAATCCCATTTTTCAAGAGAGTCCTGACTAGAAAGTAATGTACCATTTTTCAGGAGGGTCCTGAACAGAATGTAAAGTCCCATTTTTCAGGAGGGTCCTGAACAGGAAGTAAAGTCCCATTTTTCAGGAGGGTCCTGAATAGAAAGTAAAATCCCATTTTCAGGAGGGTCCTGAACCGAAAGTAAATTCCTATTTTTCAGGAGGATCCTGAACGGAACGTAAAGTCCCATTTTTCAGGAGGGTCCTTAACGGAAAGTAAACTCCCATTTTTCAGGAGGGTCCTGAACAGAAAGTAAAGTACCATTTATCAGAAGGGTCCTAAACAGAAAGTAATGTCCCAATTTTCAGAAGGGTCCTGAACGGAAAGTAAAATCCCATTTTTAAGGAGGGTCCTGAACAAAAAGTCAAATACCATTTTTCAGGAGGGTCCTGAACTGAAAGTAAAATCCCATTTTTCAGGAGGGTCCTGAGAATAAGTAAAATCCTAATTTTCAGGAGTGTCCTGAACAAAATTAAAATCCCATTTTTCAGGAGGGTCCTGAACGGAAAGTAAAATCTCATTTTTCAGGATGGTCCTGAATAGAAAGTAAAGTTCCATTTTTCAGAAGGGTCCTAAACAGAATGTAAAATCTCATTTTTCAGGAGGGTCCTGAACTGAAAGTAAAGTCCCATTTTTTAGGAGGCTGCTGATCAGAAAGCATAATCCCATTTTTCAGGAGGGTGTTGAACAGAAAGTAAAATCTCATTTTTTAAGAGGGTCCTGAACGGAAAGTAAAATCCTATTTTTCAGGAGGGTTATGAACAGAAAGTAAAATTCTATTTTTCAATAGCGTCCCTAACATAAAGTAAAATCTCATTTTTTAGGAGGGTCATGAACATAATGTAAAATCCCATTTTTCAAGGGAGTCTAGAACAGAAAGTAAAATCTCATATTTCAGGAGAGTCCTGAACAGAAAGTAAAGTCCAATTTTTCAGGAAGGTCCTAAGTAGAAAGTAAAGTCCTATTTTTCAGGAGGGTCCTGAACAGAAAGTAAAATCTTATTTTTCAAGAGGGTGCTGAAAAGAGATTAAAATCCCATTTTTCAGGTGGGTCCTGAACAGAAAGTAAAGTCCCATTTTTCAGGAGGGTGCTGAACAAAAAGTAAATTCCTATTTTTCAGGAGGATCCTGAACGGAACGTAAAGTCCCATTTTTCAAAAGGGTCCTGAACGGAAAGTAAAGTCCCATTTTTCAGGAGGGTCCTGAACGGAAAGTAAAATCCCATTTTTCAGGAGGGTCTTGAACAGAAATTAAACTCACAATTTTCAGGAGGGTCTTGAACGAAAATTAAAATCCCATTTTTTAGGAGGGTCCGGAACAAAAAGTAAAATCCTATTTTTTTGGAGGGTCCGAAACAGAAAGTAAAATCCCATTTTTCAGGATGGTCCTGAACAAAAGTAAAATCCAATTTTTTAGGATGGTCCGGAACAAAAAGTAAAAACCCATTTTTCCGGAGGGTCCTGAATAGAAGTAAAGTCTCATTTTTCAGGAAGGTCCTAAATAAAAAGTAAAATCTTATTTTTCAAGAGGGTCCTGAACTGAAAGTAAAGTCCCATTTTTTAGAAGGGTGCTGAACAGAAAGTAAAATCCCATTTTTCAGGAGGGTCCTGAACAGAAAGTTAAATCCTATTTTTCAGGAGGGTCTTGAACAGAAAGTAAAATTCCATTTTTCAAGAGCGTCCTGAACATAACGTAAAATCCCATTTTTTAGGAAGGTGATGAACATAAAGTTAAATCCCATTTTTCAAGAGGATCATTAATAGAAAATAAAATCTCATTTTTAAGGAGGGTCCTGAACATAAAGTAAAATCCCATTTTTCAGGAAGATCCTGAATAGAAAGTAAAATTCCATTTTTCAGGTGGGTCCTGAACAAAAAGTAAAATCCCATTTTTCATGAGGGTCCAGAACAAAAAGTAAAGTCCCATTTTTCAGGAGGGTCATAAACTGAAAGTAAAATCCCATTTTTCAGGAGGATCCTGAACCGAAAGTAAATTCCTATTTTTTAGGAGGATCCTGAACGCAATGTAAAGTCCTATTTTTCAGGAGGGTCCTGAACAGAAAGTAAAGTCCCATTTTTCAGAAGGGTCCTGAATAGAAAGTAAAGTCCTAATTTTCAAGAGGGTCCTGAACGGAAAGTAATATCCCATTTTTCAGAAGGGTCCTGAACAGAAAGTCAAATCCTATTTTTCAGGAGGGTCCTGAACAGAAAGTAAAATCCCATTTTTCAGGATGGTCCTGAAAAAAAGTCAAATCCCATTTTTCAAGAGAGTCCTGAACAAACATAAAATCTTATTTATCAGGAGGGTCATGAACAGAATGTAAAATCCCATTTTTCAGGAGGGTCCTGAATAGAAAGTAAAGTCCCATTTTTCAGGACGGTGCAGAACAGAAAGTAAAGTCCTATTTTTCAGGAGGGTCTTGTACAGAAAGTAAAATCCTATTTTTCAGGAAGGTCCTGAACAGAAAATAAAATCCCATTTTTCAAGAGGGTCCTAAACAGATGCAAAATCCCACTTTTCAAGAGTGTCCTATACAAAAGTAAAATCTCATTTTTCAAGATGGTCTAGAACAGAAAGTAAAATCCTCTATTTCAGGAGAGTCCTAAACAAAGGTAAAATCCCATTTTTCAGGAGGGGCTTTAACATAAAGTAAAATCACTTTTTTCAGGAGAGTCCTAAACAGAAGTGAAATCCCATTTTTCAGGAGGGTCCTGAATAGAAGTAAAATCCCATTTTCAAAGAGGGTTCTGAACAGAAAGTAAAATCCCATTTTTCAAGAGGGTCATGAACAAAAGTGAAATCTCATTTATTAGGAGAGTCCTGAACAAAAGTAAAATCCCATTTTTTAGGAGGGTCTGGAACTGAAAGTAAAATCTTATTTTGCAGGAGGGTCCTGAATAGAAAGTAAAGTTCCATTTTTCAAGAGGTTCCTAAACAGAATGTAAAATCTAATTTTTCAGGAGGGTCCTGAACTGAAAGTAAAGTCCAATTTTTAGGAGGGTGCTGAACATAAAGCATAATCCCATTTTTCAAAAATGTCCTGAACAAAAAGTAAAGTCCCATTTATTAAGAGGGTGCTGAACAGAAAGAAAAATCCCATTTTTCAAGAGGGTCCTGAACGGAACGTAAAATCCCATTTTTCAAGAGGGTCCTGAACCGAAAGTAAAATTCCATTTTCAAGAGCGTCCTTAACATAAAGTAATATCCCATTTTTTAGGAGGGCCATGAACATAAATTAAAATCCCATTTTTCAAGAGGGTCCAGAACAAAAAGTAAAATCTCATTTTCCAGGAGAGTCCTGAACAGAAAGTAAAGTCCAATTTTTCCGGAAGGTCCTAAGTAGAAAGTAAAGTCCCATTTTTCTGGAGGGTCCTGAACAGAAAGTAAAGTCCCATTTTTCAGGAGGGTCCTGAACAGAAAGTAAAATCTCATTTTTCAGGAGGGTCCTGAACAGAAAGTTAAATCCCATTTTTCAGGTGGGTCCTGAACAGAAAGTAAAGTCCCATTTTTCCGAAGGGTCCTAAACAGAAAGTAAAGTCCTATTTTTCAGGAGGGTTCTAACCAAAAGTAAATTCCTATTTTTCAGGAGTATCCTGAACGAGACGTAAAGTCCCATTTTTCCAGAGGGCCCTGAACGGAAAGTAAAGTCCCATTTTTCAGGAGGGTCTTGAACGGAAAGTAAAGTCTCATTTTTCAGAAGGGTCCTGAACAGAAATTAAACTCCCAATTTTCAGGAGGGTCCTGAACGAAAAGTAAAATCCTATTTTTCAGGAGGGTCCTGAACAGTAAGTCTAATCCCATTTTTCAGGAAGGTCCTGAACAGAAAGTAAGATCCCATTTTTTTGGAGGGTCCTGAAAAAAAAGTAAAATCCCATTTTTCAAGAAAATCCTGAACAAAACTAAAATCCCATTTTTCAGGAGGGTCTTGAACAGAAAGTAAAATCCCATTTTTCAAGAGGGTCCTGACTAGAAAGCAATGTCCTATTTTTCAGGAGGGTCCTGAATAGAAAGTAAAGTCCCATTTTTCAGGAGGGTCCTGAACAGAAAGTAAAATCCCATTTTTCAGGAGGGTCCTGAACAGAAAGTAAAGTCCCATTTTTCAGGAGGGTCCGGAACAGAAAGTAAAATCCCATTTTCAGGAAGGTCCTGAACCGAAAGTAAATTCCTATTTTTCAGGAGGATCCTGAACGGATCATAAAGTCCCATTTTTCAGGAGGGTCCTTAACGGAAAGTAAAGTCCCATTTTTCAAGAGGGTCCATAACAGAAAGTAAAGTACCATTTTTCAGAAGGGTCCTAAACAGAAAGTAAAGTCCCAATTTTCAGAAGGGTCCTCAACGGAAAGTAAAATCCCATTTTTAAGAAGGGTCCTGAACGAAAAGTCAAATCCCATTTTTCAGGAGGGTCCTGAAAATAAGTAAAATTCCATTTTTCAGGAGTGTCCTGAACAAAAGTAAAATCCCATTTTTCAGGAAGGTCCTGGACAGAAAGTAAAATATCATTTTTTAGGAGGGTCGTGAATAGAAAGTAAAGTTCCATTTTTCAGGAGGGTCCTAAATAGAATGTAAAATTTCATTTTTCAAGAGGGTCCTGAAATGAAAGTAAAGTCCCATTTTTTAAGAGGGTCCTGAACGAAAAGTAAAATCCCATTTTTCAGGAGCGTTCTACACAGAAACTAAAATGCCATTTTTCAAGAGCGTCCTGAACATAACGTAAAATCCCTTTTTTTAGGAGGGTGATGAACATAAAGTTAAATCTCATTTTTCAAGAGGATTATGAACAGAAAATAAAATCTCTTTTTTAAGGAGGGTCCGTAACAGAAAGTAAAGTCCAATTTTTAAGGAAGGTCCTAAGCAGAAAGTAAAGTCCCATTTTTCAGGAGAGTCCTAAACAGATAGTAAAATCCCATTTTTCAGGTATGTCCTGAACAGAAAGTAAAATCCCATTTTTCATGAGGGTCCTGAACAAAAAGTAAACTCCCATTTTTCAGGAGAATCCTAAACTGAAAATAAAATCCCATTTTTCAGGAGGGTCCTGAACCGAAAGTAAATTCCTATTTTTTAGGAGGATCCTGAACGGAATGTAAAGTCCCATTTTTTATGAGAGTCCTAAACAGAAAGTAAAGTCCCATTTTTCAGAAGGGTCTTGAACAGAAAATAAAGTCCAAATTTTCAAGAGGGTCCTGAACGGAAAGTAAAATCCCATTTTTCAGTAGGGTCCTGAAGAGAAAGTCAAATCCCATTTTTCAGGAGGGTCCTGAACATAAAGTAAAATCCCATTTTTCAGGATGGTCGTGAAAAAAAGTAAAATCCCAATTTTCAAGAGAGTCCTGAACAAATGTAAAATCCCATTTTTCAGGTGGGTCCTGAACAGAATGTAAAATTCCATTTTTCAGGAGGGTCCTAAATAGAAAGTAAAGTCCCATTTTTCAGGATGGTCCAGAACAGAAAGTAAAGTCCCATTTCTCAGGAGGGTCTTGTACAGAAAGTAAAATCCTATTTTTCAGGAAGGTCCTGAACAGAAAGTAAAATCGCATTTGTCAAGAGAGTCCTAAACAGAAGCAAAATCCCATTTTTCAAGAGTGTCCTATAAAAAACTAAAATCTCATTTTTCAAGATGGTCTGGAATAGAAAGTAAAATCCTATATTTCAGGAGAGTCCTAAACAAAGGTAAAATCCCATTTTTCAGGAAGGGGCTGAACAGAAAGTAAAATACTTTTTTTCAAGAGGGTCCTGAACAGAAGTGAAATCCCATTTTTCAGGAGGGTCCTGAATAGAAGTAAAATCCCATTTTTCAAAAGAGTCCTGAACAGAAAGTAAAATCCCATTTTTCAAGAGGGTCATGAGCAAAAGTAAAATACCATTTTTTTGGCGAGTACTGAACAAAAGTAAAATCCCATTTTTTAGGAGGGTCCGGAACAGAAAGTAAAATCCCATTTTTCAGGAGGGTCCTGAATAGAAAGTAAAGTTCCATTTTTCAGGAGGTTCCTAAACAGAATGTAAAATCTCATTTTTTAGGAGGGTCCTGAACTGAAAGTAAATTTCCATTTTTCAAGAGCGTCCTTAACATAAAGGAAAATCCCATTTTTTTGGAGGGTCATAAACATAAAGTAAAATCCCATTTTTCAAGAGGTCCAGAACAAAAAGTAAAATCTCATTTTTCAGGAATGTCCTGGACAGAAAGTAAAGTCCAATTTTTCCGGAAGGTCCTATGTAGAAAGTAAAGTCCCATTTTTCAGGAGGGTCCTGAACAGAAAGTAAAATCTCATTTTTCACGAGGGTCCTGAACAAAAAGTAAAATCCCATTTTTCAGGTGGTTCCTGAACAGAAAGTAAAGTCCCATTTTTCAGGAGGGTCCTGAACAGAAAGTAAAGTCCTATTTTTCAGGAGGGTCCTGAACCAAAAGTAAATTCCTATTTTTCAGGAGGATCCTGAACGGAACGTAAAGTCCCATTTTTCAAGAGAGCCCTGAACGGAAAGTAAAGTCCCATTTTTCACGAGGGTCCTGAACGAAAAGTAAAGTCCCATTTTTCAGAAGGTTCCTGAACAAAAATTAAACTCCTAATTTTCAGGAGGGTCCTGAACGAAAAGTAAAATCCCATTTTTCAGCAGGGTCCTGAACAGAAAGTCAAATCACATTTTTCAGGAGGGTCCTGAACAGAAAGTAAGATCCCATTTTTCTATAGACTCCTGAAAAAAAGAGTAAAATCCTATTTTTCAAGAGAGTCCTGAACAAAGGTAAAATCCCATTTTTCAGGAGGGTCTTGAACAGAAAGTAAAATCCCATTTTTCAAGAGAGTCCTGACTAGAAAGTAATGTCCCATTTTTCAGGAGGGTCCTGAGCAGAAAGTAAAGTTTCATTTTTCAGGAGGGTCATGAACAGAAAGTAAAATCCCATTTTTTAGGAGGGTCATGAACAGAAAGTAAAATCCCATTTTCAGGAGGGTCCTAAACCGAAAGTAAATTCCTATTTTTCAGGAGGATCCTGAACGGAACGTAAAGTCCCATTTTTCAGGAGGGTCCTTAACGGAAAGTAAAGTCCCATTTTTAAGGAGGGTCTTGAACAGAAAGTAAAGTACCATTTTTTAGAAGGGTCCTAAACAGAAAGTAAAGTCCCAATTTTCAGAAGGGTCCTGAACGGAAAGTAAAATCCCATTTTTAAGGAGGGTCCTGAACAGAAAGTCAAATCCCATTTTTCAGGAGGGTCCTGAACTGTAAGTAAAATCCCATTTTTTAGGAGGGTCCTGAAAATAAGTAAAATCCTATTTTTCAGGAGTGCCCTGAACAAAATTAAAATCCCATTTTTCTGGAGGGTCCTGAACAGAATGTAAAATCTCATTTTTCAGGAGGGTCCTGAATAGAAAGTAAAGTTCAATTTTTCAGAAGGGTCCTAAACAGAATGTAAAATCTCATTTTTCAGGAGGGTCCTGAACTGAAAGAAAAGTCCCATTTTTTAGGACGGTGCTGAATAGAAAGCATAATCCCATTTTTCAGGAGGGTGCTGAACAGAAAGTAAAATCCCATTTTTTAAGAGGGTCCTGAACGGAAAGTAAAATCCCATTTTTCAGGAGGGTTATGAACAGAAAGTAAAATTCCATTTTTCAAGAGCGTCCCTAACATAAAGTAAAATCCCATTTTTTAGGAGGGTCATGAACATAATGTAAAATCCCATTTTTCAAGGGAGTCTAGAACAGAAAGTAAAATCTCATATTTCAGGAGGTTCCTGAACAGAAAGTAAAGACCAATTTTTCAGGAAGGTCCTAAGTAGAATGTCAAGTCCTATTTTTCAGGAGGGTCCTGAACAGAAAGTAAAATCTTATTTTTCAAGAGGGTGCTGAACAGAGATTAAAATCCCATTTTTCAGGTGGGTCCTGAACAGAAAGTAAAGTCCCATTTTTCAGGAGGGTCCTGAACAGAAAGTAAAGTCCCATTTTTCAGGAGGGTACTGAACAAAAAGTAAATTCCTATTTTTCAGGAGGATCCTGAACGGAACGTAAAGTCCCATTTTTCAAAAGGGTCCTGAACGGAAAGTAAAGTCCCATTTTTCAGGAGGGTCCTGAACGGAAAGTAAAGTCCCATTTTTCAGAAGGGTCTTGAACATAAATTAAACTCACAATTTTTAGGAGGATCCTGAATGAAAAGTAAAATCTCATTTTTCAGGAGGGTCCTGAACAGAAAGTCAAATCCCATTTTTCAGGAGGGTCCTAAAAAAAGTGTAAAATCCCATTTTTCAGAAGAGTCCTGAACAAAAGTAAAATCCCATTTTTCAGGAGGGTCTTGGATAGAAAGTAAAATCCCATTTTTGAAGAGGGTCCTGAATAGAAAGTAATGTCCCATTTTTCAAGAGGGTCCTGAACAGAAAGAAAAGTCACATTGTTCAGGAGGGTCCAGAGCAGAAAGTAAAATCCCATTTTTCAGGAGGGTCCTGAACAGAAAGTAAAGTCCTATTTATCTTGAGGATCCTGAACAAAAATTGAATTCTCATTTTTCGGGAGGGTCCTGAATAGAAAGTAAATTCTCATTTTTTAAAAGAGTCCTGAACGGAAAGTAAAATTCTATTTTTCAGGAGGGTCTTGAACAGAAAGTAAAGTCCGATTTTTCAGGAGGGTCCTGAACAAAAAGGTAAGTACCATTTTTCAGAAGGGTCCTAAACAGAAAGTAAAGTCCCAATTTTCAAGAGGGTCCTGAATGGAAAGTAAAATCCCATTTTTCAGTAGGGTCCTGAACAGAAATTCAAATCCCATTTTTCAGGAGGGTCCTGAACTGAAAGTAAAATCCCATTTTTCAGGATAGTCCTGAAAAAAAGTAAAATCCCATTTTTCAAGAGAGTCCTGAACAAATGTAAAATCCCATTTTTCAGGGGGGTCCTGAACAGAATGTAAAATCCCATTTTTCAGGAGGGTCCTAAATAGAAAGTAAAGTCCCATTTTTCAGGACGGTCCAGAACAGAAAGTAAAGTCCCATTTCTCAGGAGGGTCTTGTACAGAAAGTAAAATCCTATTTTTCAGGAAGGTCCTGAACAGAAAGTAAAATCCCATTTTTCAAGAGAGTCCTAAACAGAAGCGAAATCCCATTTTTCAAGAGTGTCCTATACAAAACTAAAATCTCATTTTTCAAGATGGTCTAGAACAGAAAGTAAAATCCTATATTTCAGGAGAGTCCTAAACAAAGGTAAAATCCCATTTTTTAGGAAGGGCCTGAACAGAAAGTAAAATCCTTCTTTTCAGGAGGGTCCTGAACAGAAGTCAAATCCCATTTTTCAGAAGGGTCCTGAATAGAAGTAAAATCCCATTTTTCAAGAGGGTCCTGAACAGAAAGTAAAATCCTTATTTCCAGTGGGTCATGAGCAAAAGTAAAATACCATTTTTTGGGCGAGTCCTGAACAAAAGTAAAATCCCATTTTTTAAGAGGGTCCGGAACAGAAAGTAAAATCCTATTTTTCAGGAGGGTCCTGAATAGAAAGTAAAGTTCCATTTTTCAGGAGGTTCCTAAACAGAATGTAAAATCTCATTTTTCAGGAGGGTCCTGAACTGAAAGTAAAATTCCATTTTTCAAGAGCGTCCTTAACATAAAGGAAAATCCCATTTTTTAGGAGGGTCATGAACATAAAGTAAAATCCCATTTTTCAAGAGGTCCAGAACAAAAAGTAAAATCTCATTTTTCAGGAAGGTCCTGAACAGAAAGTAAAGTCCAATTTTTCCGGAAGGTCCTAAGTAGAAAGTAAAGTCCCATTTTTCAGGAGGAACCTGAACAGAAAGTAAAATCCCAATTTTCAGGAGGGTCCTGAACAGAAAGTAAAATCTCATTTTTCACGAGGGTCCTGAACAAAAAGTAAAATTCCATTTTTCAGGTGGGTCCTGAACAAAAAGTAAAGTCTCATTTTTCAGGAGGGTCCTGAACAGAAAGTAAAGTCCTATTTTTCAGGAGGGTCCTGAACCAAAAGTAAATTCCTATTTTTCAGGAGGATCCTGAACGAAATGCAAAGTCCCATTTATCAAGAGAGCCCTGAACGGAAAGTAAAGTCCCATTTTTCACGAGGGTCCTGAACGAAAAGTAAAGTCCCATTTTTCAGAAGGTTCCTGAACAGAAATTAAACTCCTAATTTTCAGGAGGGTCCTGAACGAAAAGTAAAATCCCATTTTTCAGCAAGGTCCTGAACAGAAAGTCAAATCCCATTTTTCAGGAGGGTCCTGTACAGAAAGTAAGATCCCATTTTTCTATAGACTCCTGAAAAAAAGTGTAAAATCCTATTTTTCAAGAGAATCCTGAATAAATGTAAAATCCCATTTTTCAGGAGGGTCTTGAACAGAAAGTAAAATCCCATTTTTCAAGAGAGTCCTGACTAGAAAGTAATGTCCCATTTTTCAGGTGGGTCATGAACAGAAAGTAAAGTCTCATTTTTCAGGAGGGTCCTGAACAGGAAGTAAAGTCCCATTTTTCAGGAGGGTCATGAACAGAAAGTAAAATCCCATTTTCAGGAGGGTCCTAAACCTAAAGTAAATTCCTATTTTTCAGGAAGATCCTGAACAGAACGTAAAGTCCCATTTTTCAGAAGGGTCCTTAACGGAAAGTAAAGTCCCATTTTTCAGGAGGGTCTTGAACAGAAAGTAAAGTACCATTTTTTAGAAGGGTCCTAAACAGAAAGTAAAGTCCCAATTTTCAGAAGGGTCCTGAACGGAAAGTAAAATCCCATTTATAAGGAGGGTCCTGAACAGAAAGTCAAATCCCATTTTTCAGGAGGGTCCTGAACTGAAAGTAAAATCCCATTTTTCAGGAGGGTCCTGAAAATAAGTAAAATCCTATTTTTCAGGAGTGTCCTGAACAAAATTAAAATCCCATTTTTCTGGAGGGTCCTGAACAGAAAGTAAAATCTCATTTTTCAGGAGGGTCCTGAATAGAAAGTAAAGTTCAATTTTTCAGGAGGGTCCTAAACAGAATATAAAATCTCATTTTTCAGGAGGGTCCTGAACAAAAAGTAAAGTCCCATTTTTTAGGAGGGTGCTGAACAGAAAGCATAATCCCATTTTTCAGGAGGGTGCTGAACAGAAAGTAAAATCCCATTTTTTAAGAGGGTCCTGAACGGAAAGTAAAATCCCATTTTTCAGGTGGGTTATGAACAGAAAGTAAAATTCCATTTTTCAAGAGCGTCCCTAACATAAAGTAAAATCCCATTTTTTAGGAGGGTCATGAACATAATGTAAAATCCCATTTTTCAAGGGAGTTTCTAGAACAGAAAGTAAAATCTCATATTTCAGGAGGGTCCTGAACAGAAAGTAAAGTCTAATTTTTCAGGAAGGTCCTAAGTAGAAAGTAAAGTCCTATTTTTCAGGAGGGTCCTGAACAGAAAGTAAAATCTTATTTTTCAAGAGGGTGCTGAACAGATATTAAAATCCCATTTTTCAGGTGGGACCTGAAAAGATAGTAAAGTCCTATTTTTCAGGAGGATCCTAAACAGAAAGTAAAGTCCCATTTTTCAGGAGGGTACTGAACAAAAAGAAAATTCCTATTTTTCAGGAGGATCCTGAACGGAACGTAAAGTCCCATTTTTCAAAAGGGTCCTGAACGGAAAGTAAAGTCCCATTTTTCAGGAGGGTCCTGAACGGAAAGTAAAGTCCCATTTTTCAGAAGGGTCTTGAACATAAATTAAACTCACAATTTTCAGGAGGATCCTGAACGAAAAGTAAAATCCCATTTTTCAGGAGGGTCCTGAACAGAAAATCAAATCCCATTTTTCAGGAGGGTCCTGAAAAAAGAGTAAAATCCCATTTTTCAGAAGAGTCCTGAGCAAAAGTAAAATCCCATTTTTCAGGAGGGTCTTGGACAGAAAGTAAAATCCCATTTTTTAAGAGGGTCCTGAATAGAAAGTAATGTCCCATTTTTCAAGAGGGTCCTGAACAGAAAGAAAAGTCACATTGTTCAGGAGGGTCCTGAGCAGAAAGTAAAATCCCATTTTTCAGGAGGGTCCTGAACAGAAAGTAAAGTCCTATTTATCTTGAGGATCCTGAACAAAACTTGAATTCTCATTTTTCGGGAGGGTCCTGAATAGAAAGTAAATTCTCATTTTTTAAAAGAGTCCTGAACGGAAAGTAAAATTCTATTTTTCAGGAGGGTCTTGAACAGAAAGTAAAGTCCTATTTTTCAGGAGGGTCCTGAACAGAAAGGTAAGTACCATTTTTTAGAAGGGTCCTAAACAGAAAGTAAAGTCCCAATTTTCAAGAGGGTCCTGAACAGAAAGTCAAATCCCATTTTTCAGGAGGGTCCTGAACTGAAAGTAAAATCCCATTTTTCAGGATTGTCCTGAAAAAAAGTAAAATCCCATTTTTCAAGAGAGTCCTGAACAAATGTAAAATCCCATTTTTCAGGGGGGTCCTGAACAGAATGTAAAATCCCATTTTTCAGGAGGGTCCTAAATAGAAAGTAAAGTTCCATTTTTCAGGACGGTCCAGAACAGAAAGTAAAGTCCCATTTCTCAGGAGGGTCTTGTACAGAAAGTAAAATCCTATTTTTCAGGAAGGTCCTGAACAGAAAGTAAAATCCCATTTTTCAAGAGAGTCCTAAACAGAAGCGAAATCCCATTTTTCAAGAGTGTCCTATACAAAAGTAAAATCTCATTTTTCAAGATGGTCTAGAACAGAATGTAAAATCCTATATTTCAGGAGAGTCCTAAACAAAGGTAAAATCCCATTTTTTAGGAAGGGCCTGAACAGAAAGTAAAATCTTTTTTTTCAGGAGGGTCCTGAACAGAAGTCAAATCCCATTTTTCAGGAGGGTCCTGAATAGAAGTAAAATCCCATTTTTGAAGAGGGTCCTGAACAGAAAGTAAAATCCCATTTTTCAAGAGGGTCATGAGCAAAAGTAAAATACCATTTTTTGGGCGAGTCCTGAACAAAAGTAAAATCCCATTTTTTAAGAGGGTCCGGAACAGAAAGTAAAATCCCATTTTTCAGGAGGGTCCTGAATAGAAAGTAAAGTTCCATTTTTCAGCAGGTTCCTAAACAGAATGTAAAATCTCATTTTTCAGGAGGGTCCTGAACTGAAAGTAAAATTCCATTTTTCAAGAGCGTCCTTAACATAAAGGAAAATCCCATTTTTTAGAAGGGTCATGAACATAAAGTAAAATCCCATTTTTCAAGAGGTCCAGAACAAAAAGTAAAATCTCATTTTTCAGAAAGGTCCTGAACAGAAAGTAAAGTCCAATTTTTCCGGAAGGTCCTAAGTAGAAAGTAAAGTCCCATTTTTCAGGAGGGTCCTGAACAGAAAGTAAAGTCCCATTTTTCAGGAGGGTCCTGATGATAGGCGAATTTACATGCCTATATCAATATATTTTTCCCATATTTTAGCCTAGTTTTGAGAACAAATTATATATTTCATGCACTTTTAGTCCTTTTTCCTGTAAATGAGCTAACGAACATGATTAGTAAATTTTCAGGTATAAATGATGAAGAATTCAGCATTTTATGGCTTACTTGACGCAAAAGAAAGCTCGCGAAGGAAGGGAAGGGAGTTTACACGCCTAAGGACCAAAACTGCTGCATGGAAAATCTGTCCCGGGCTAAAACAACATTTTTGAAGACTTTGGGGATTTGCAGTAACTTAGTTGGATTTGGACAATGATACATTAACCTAGTACAATTGGGTTATGTATTTTATTAGTTTATTTGGATTATGATAATGTTACATTAACCTAGTATAATTGGGTTAAGTATTACATTAGCCTAGTAGAATTTGGTTAGATATTTTATTTATCTAGTAGGATTAGGATATGGGTATTATAAATACCCTATCATGCTAGAGATTTGCAAGGAATTTGAGAGGGGGAAGCCCACAATACTTTCTTTCATCCCTCTCATCTTCCACTACAAACAATTCTACAACTCTTTTAATCTTTCCATTAATTCTATTTTTCTTCTTCTACTCTTCTATTCTTAAATTCCACAACAAGAGAATCATTACTTTGCCTAGGAATTCACGCCTCACACCAAATTACTCAATCTTGTGGTATAACAACAATGTCAATTGTGATCTCCTTCGCATTCATGGGTAACTAAACTTCTCTGTTGGGGTTATGGAAGCCGTATGAGATACTATCTATTGCTGTGAGTTTGTGAGTTCGCGACACGTATACTGCTTATATCATTATTCTCTTCATCTTAGTCTACATTCTTTGTGGTTGCAAATGCAAGAATACGCCAGTATAACATTTAACTTGTTCGAAAGAAAGGTTATCTGTCTGGAAAAGAGATAATGTCAAGGTAGTAGGGTCACCCCCTAAAATTCCCTACTAAAAAGCTAGTGTCGTAACTGGACTAACCTCTTGGAGAATTCGTACCGTTAGACACGCTTTAAGATCGAAAGAGTTAAAGTGAAATAATCCTCGAATAGGTCGAAAGACGCCTGGATTTACCATCGAATACAATTCTCTATAAGCAGTTGCACGTCAGAATTCTACACACTCATAGCCAATAGAGACGTATACCTCAGAAGGTGGACATAACCCCAACGCCTCAATTCTCATTGTTTACAACTTACGTAACAATATTTCTCTTTTACTTTGCTATTTTCAGCTTTTATTTAATTATTTTGGAGACACATTACAAATCCCCCCTTTTTACGAGACTTGCACCAAAAGTTTAGTAATTTTGCTTACTTGTTGGCCAAGCTATTCCCTGTGGGATCGACACCCAACCCTGTTGGGTTCTATATTTGCTAACGACCGCTTTACACTCCTACGAGAGCTGTAGATTGAGTGTTATCAAAAATTGGCGTCGTTGCCGGGGAATACAAGTGTCAATTAAGTTCGTAATAATTACTAGACCCTTTGGTCGAAGACTCTCGTACTTTTACTTTTAGTTTTTGTTTTTGTTTACTGCAGGTTTTTATTCAGTGCATCAATGGATGCACAACGTGAAATACCATTCGATCATGATGATGATGATCTTGATGGAGCCGGAGCCACAGGAGCCATTATTCCACCACCATTAGCGCCCGGAGCCAAGTTCAACATCACAAGCACCATGATTCAGTTATTGCAACTCAAGGGATTGTTTGGTGGACTAGAAGGCGATGATCCGAATATGCATCTCATCAACTTTATTTCTACATGCAAGTCTTTTGACAATCCTGGTGTTGGTCAGAATGCAATTCGATTACGTCTATTTCCATTGTCTCTGTCTGGGGAGGCAACACTATGGTTGAATGGGCTGACTCCTGATTCAATTACAAATTGGAGGCAATTGAGAGACGCTTTCCTAGAAAGATTCTTTCCGTCTTCCAAAAGGGCACAATTGAGAGATGAAATCAGCAACTTTCGTCAGCTTCCCACTGAAGCTCTTCATGAAACATGGGAGAGGTTCAAGACAAAGCTAGCGAGATGCCCAAACCATCACATGACTAATGTTCACCTCATGGAGATATTGTATAGAGCCTTGAATTCAATAACTAAGCCAGTGGTGGATAACGCAGCTGGAGGATCCTTTATGGATCTCACCTTTGGTCAAGCAAGCAATATGCTAGATCGTATGACGAAACAAAGTAGAGCTTGGCATACCAGGGATTCTGAGGTAGCAAACTCCACTTTATCTATTGGCATGACCACAGAGCAGAGGCGTAGACAAGAGGAACGCGACTAAGATATGGCGCACATGAAAACACAAGTGGATCTTCTCACAAAGCATTTATTATCAGGGAAGACCGAAAAAGTTAAAGCCATTGTCGCACATAGAAGAGACGAATCTGATTTGGAGGAAGAAGCCAACTACTTGAGTAATCAGGGGGGTTTCCGAGGCAATGCCCAAGGAAACCAAGGTCGGAACTACTATGAGAAATTTGGAAACAAGGACCAAGGTAGTTAGAAGAACAAGAATGACAATAGTAGTTTGTATGTTCCCCCTGGAAGACGTGACGCCACCACATCTAATTCTGGAAGTATGGAAGACATGATGGCTAAACTACTGAAAGGAGTGGAAGCAACGAGCGCAGGAGTAACAGAGGTAATAAATGACTTTTCCTCTATGAAGAAATTAGTTGATTCTCATTCCACTTCAATCAAGAAAATAGAGCAGCAATTGAGCCAACTCTCAGCAGCACTCAATCAAAGAAAGGCTGGCACTTTACCTAGCAACACCGTGCAAAACCCAAGGAATGATGAGTCATGCATGGATATTACTACCCGAAGTGGTAAGGTGCTGGAAACCTCATCTAAGGGCAAGAAAGTGGTTGACGAAGTAGTGGACATTGATGATATGGCGAAAGGGGAAGATGCCGCAGCAGCTGATCCTGACGTCCATAACGTCACCCCTCACGATTTGTAACCTGAAAAAGCTGAAAAACGGAAGCAAGAGGAGAAGAAAGCCGTGGAAAGAACAATTCCATACCCACCACCACTTTTTCCTCAAAGATTGAAGAAGGTGGCGGATGATACAAAGTTCAGCAAATTCATGACCATGTTGAAGCAGCTGACCATTAATGTTCCGTTGGTAGAGGCGCTAGAAAAGATGCCTGGGTACGCTAAATTCATGAAGGACCTGTTGACAAAGAAGAGGGCAGTAAGCTATGAGCCGGCAGATAATATTCATCATTGCAGTGCAATTGCCACAAGGTCCTTAGTACAGAAGAAGGCAGACCCTGGTGCTTTCACTATTCCTTGCACGGTTGGATCTATGAATTTTGCTAAGGCATTGTGCGATCTGGGTGCTAGCATCAATTTGATGCCACTATCCGTCTACAGAAAGTTGGGGTTAGGCGATCCGACACCAACCAATATGCGGCTCGTGATGGCAGATAGGTCGGTAAAATGACCTGTGGGTATCTTGAATGATGTGTTGGTAAAGGTGTCTACCTTTATTTTTCCTGCAGACTTTGTGATTTTGGATTGCGAGGTGGATTCTGAAGTACCCATAATCTTGGGACGTCTTTTCCTTGCAACAGAAAGTGTGCTTATTGACATGAGAGATAATGAGCTTTTATTTCGAATGAATGACGAAGTGATTCGTTTTGATTTGTGCAAAGCGATGAAGCAGCCAAAAGATATGGATGTGTTCTCTGTAGATGATGTTCATTATGAAGATAAGAAAGCATTATCTGTAGAGAAACAGCTTACTGTTGAGCCATTGTCTGCTGCGCCACTGAATGTTGAGCATGAGGACGCTGAAAATTATGAAGAACTTATGGGTGCTCTAACAGAAATAGAGTCCTATTCCCGTACTCCTAAGCAACCGAACCGTGATCTTAAGAATCAACTGTCACCAACAGCGAAGACTTCCCTTGAAGAGCCACCAATGCTAGAATCGAAAGAGCTCCCCGATTATCTAAGGTATGTGTTCTTGGAAAGTATAAATATACTTCCGGTGAGTGCGGATGATTTAAGTAAACAGCACATAGAGGCTCTCATCTCTGCTCTGAAGAGATACATGAGAGCTATGGGTTGGACTATTGATGATATAATTGGTGACCCTCCGGGGAGACGTATGAGTCTTCTCGAAGAAGATTGCATGCCTACAAGTAAGCCTCATTGTCGTCTAAATCCATTCAGAAAATGACCAACCATCTATGTCGATGAAGTCTAAGTACTCGAGGTAACTATGTCGAGCCACGACAATAAATAAGGCGCTAGATGGGAGGCAACCCATCGTTTATCGTTTATCGTTTTTCATTTTTCATTCAAGTATGTGTTTTGCTTTTGATAAATAAAAATCCAAAAATAAGAGTCGTGCCACGACCAAAACTAAGGCGCTTGGTGGGAGGAAACCCATCGTACTAATCGTTTTCATTTGGTTTTAAGGAAAAATAGGTGCAAGAAGTATTCAACGAGGAGATTGATTTCAATTGACGATTTGGATGCATTGTATGGTAAAGTTGGTAAGTTAGGAATAGTGATGCATAAGGCTATGGATTGAGCATTGCTCATGCCAAACTAGGCATCGAGGAAGGCTAGGCTTAGGTAAAACTAGGCCACGAACGATGCACAACCTATCCTATAGCCTAAGGTCTCGGAATCTAGTGTGCTATACACTATGCGCCGCCCAGTCCTAAGTGTGCTTTTGACTATGCACCGCCTATGCTATAGCATTAGGTCTCAGGATCTCATATGCCATAGTCTATGCGGCGCATATGTCCCTAAATGCCATAGACTATGCGGCGCATATGTCCCTAAATGCCATAGACTATGCGCCGCATATACCATGACTATGCCAAGCATTATGTGCCGCATATATAGCATTTTTGTCTCCAAAACCGATTGTAAATGGGTAAAAACCCGACCCATTCTCTTCCTATATAAAGGGGACTTAGTCTTGAAACATAACCACACTAGAAATTAACCTAAAGGCACCGCATTCCCTCTCCAAACCATCCCAAAATTTTTCTTTTTGCTCTTCCAATTCACAAAACCATCTCCAAAAGCTTCAAGCAAGTAAGTACTCTCTTATTCTTCATTTATTTCTCGTAAGTACTACGTTTCTATGTCTATTATAAATTGCTACATCGTAGATTGATTGGTGATGTTCATGTGTTTTGATCGTTGATACAAAATCATGTGAGTAAACATATACGTAGGAAAATCTTGACTTGTTTCCGACTTGAATTTGGTTTTAATAGCATTGTTATACGATTTGCGGAATTGCTATGGTGATGAACATTGACTATCATGTTATGATCTTGTTACTTGGATACTTACATGCTAGACTATCCCGTTCATCGGGATAAGCCTTATAGTGGCCTACCGACTTAGGAGGTTGCGATTGTTGAAAACATCCATACCATGTTACAACCCCTATGTAGTAGTGTTGTTATATCTAACATGAAAGTAGTGAAATGGCTGCAAGTAGTAATACATTACTGATTTTCTTGTCGGAATATAATCCTTAAACGTATGTCGACGAAATCTGAGTAATCGACCACTTTCACTTCACTGATTTGTGTCAACAAAACTAAGTATGGGGTGGTACCCCTACTGCTTGTTTATAGATTGTATCAACTGAGATTGTACTTCCATTAACACTATTTCTAGTCTCAGTTACAATGGCACCTAAAGCGAGGCAAGGCAAGGAGAAAGCTACCACTTCCCAAAAGGGCAAGAAGAGAGGTAGAAAGGACCAACGAGAATCATCCTCAACACAACCACCCCGCAGAATGTTTGGAATAAAATGGGTTCTTGAGGAGGAAGCCAAAGAATGGTACAGGAACAACAAAGAAAGAAGATATGTTCACGTCGACCTGATCAACAAGGACACCTTAGCGAAGAAGGAGCCGCGTATGTTGGCGAAAATCATGGCATTGAAGCTGGATTTCATCTTCCGCGATATGGGAGAATGTAATCTTGATTTGACAAGAGAGTTTTACGCCAACTGGTCGCCGAAAACAACAGGCAACGAAGTCAAAATTCGGGGCCAAGTGTTACAGCTCAACGCGGACTGGATCAACTCTTTTCTTGGCTTACCTTCGGTCGACCCAGCACCATTCAAAGAGCTATATAGCAGGCCTCCTTATAGAGCAATTAGACACACACTTTGTGGAAGTAGATCGATGGCAAGGTGGGGCAGACATAAAGACACAGGACGACACAACACCTTCCCCTATGCTTCACTGAATAGGGAAGCAAGAATCTGGATGCGTATTGTCAACTCATGCCTTATTCCTGGGACTCAATACACCAAGATATCAAGAGATAAAGTGTGTTTGGTCTATGATTTGATGACGAATGTTCCTATCAACTTTGGGGCAATCATTCGCTCTACCATGAGAAAGGCCAGACTCCACAAAAGGTCCCACTTCACGTTTGGAAATCTGTTGACAGCAATCTTGCGGAAGGAGGATATCGAAGAGGAACCAGCTGACCACAAACTCCCACATAACCCAAAGAAGGTTGACCTTACTAAAGTCAAATATGCTGAAACAACTCATGGTGTCAACCTTACTACTGCGGAAAGACATGCTCGTGATGAGAGTTTCTTCTGTCATCTTTATGGCATGACACGATTTACTATGATGAGTGGTGGACGTGTTCCAACTGCTGCAGAGCTCCAACAGCTGGACCACGACTATCCTATGAACATGCATGCACGGGAGATGTGTGGAGTGGGCTTATACTTTGAGGAACCTCTAGATGATGATGTGCCGACTGATGACGATCGACGCTTGCCAGACTCTGACGAGGAGGAGAACTCTGACGACGACTCTTATGATGATTCCGATGAAGGGGGTATAACCCCCGACAATGAGGAAGAGTCCGACTAACCAGGTTCCTCGTATTTATTTTCCACTGAGGGCAGTGTCCCGTTTAAGTGTGGGGTGGCAGTATCGTATGCTATACTTCTCTATCGCATCTATGTTTGTTTATTTTGTTGTTTTTTTGTTGTTTTTTCTAGCTTCGCATGAAATTATTTTGATAGGCAGCATGAGATTATAACAAGAGTATGTGCTACAATTGTGACCATTGAGACGTTTAGGCTCCAGTTGTGACTCATTATGTGATATTGTGTGGTTAAATTCCTTCACTTGTTGGGTCGAGAGTCTATATTACTTACAAGCAAGTTGACCATGTGCCTTGTGTGTGTGAGATAATCATATATTCTATGTGTGTGGCTGATGCTAGAACTTGCCTGGTATGTATGCAAAGCGAAAATAAGGAGTGTAAGTTTAGGATATGATTTAGGCATTTCTTTGGCAACCTATATTTGTTTACCTTCAGTTTTACCTACCCATGGACATCAGCCTAGTTAAACCCTTTTTAGCCTTTAGCCTATTTTCTTTGACAACCTTGTATGTAAGCCTAATCCATTTTTTTCAAGACCGTAATTTGATCCAAACTCCTAAGTGCTTTAAAGTGAAAAATTCAGGTGACAACATAAGAGGAAATTGGGTGAGTATGATGCTATAAATTGTAATGGTGCTTGAATGTGTTATGAAAAAAAAAGTGCTATCATAAGAGGTATGTTGTGAAAAGAAAAAGATAAAAAAAGCTGAAAAGCGAGTTGTGCTTAAAATTGAAAAACAAGGGTGGTAGAATAAAAGAAAGAAAGGTTGAAAGAAAAATGAAAAAAAAAGTGTTAATGATTCAAAGTGATGTATTAAAGCGCTTAGGAACTTAGTCACTATTCCTGGCCAAAATAGTCCTACCCGTCCCTTAGCCTACATTACAACCATCAAAAGACCTACTTGATCCTAAGCTTAGCATTCTGACATTTAGTAGAGTATTACATTAAGGGCAAGCCTATGGTCATCAGTTGCTACATATGAATTCTTTGTGAGAGTGAGAGCAAGGACATTTTGATACCCATGTTTGAAAAATATGCTAGACTTGTGAGTGATTATGGGTACTATAGTGTGAGACACACATGGTTGATTGGTTTTGGGTAGTTATATATGATTCCTTGTACCTTAACGTTTGCATGTGAGTTGATCACCATCACGAGTCTATGCTAGAGGTTAAATTGTTTCTACCTATAATCGAAAAGCTACTCTTTGTTTATAATTGTTGTGCTTGTCTTGACAAATGTTTTGTGTTGTTGCTGTGAAACCCTAAGTTGATGTTTAGAAGGACATGGTATTTCGTTCGAGGAAGAACAAAGCTTCAAGTGTGGGGTGTTGATGATAGGCGAATTTACACGCCTATATCAATATATTTTGCCCATATTTTAGCCTAGTTTTGAGAGCAAATTATATATTTCATGCACTTTTAGTCCTTTTTCCTGTAAATGAGCTAACGAACATGATTAGTAAAGTTTCAGGTATAAATGATGCAGAATTCAGCATTTTATGGCTTACTTGACTCAAAAGAAACCTCACGAAGGAAGGGAAGGGAGTTTACATGCCTAAGGACCAAAACTGCTGCATGGAAAATCTGTCCCGGGCTAAAACATCATTTTTGAAGACTTTGGGGATTTGCAGTAACTTAGTTGGATTTGGACAATGATACATTAACCTAGTACAATTGGGTTATGTATTTCATTAGTTTATTTGGATTATGATAATGTTACATTAACCTAGTATAATTGGGTTAAGTATTACATTAGCCTAGTAGAATTTGGTTAGATATTTTATTTATCTAGTAGGATTAGGATATGGGTATTATAAATACCCTATCATGCTAGAGATTTGCAAGGAATTTGAGAGGGGGAAACCCACAATACTTTCTTCCATCCCTCTCATCTTCCACTACAAACAATTCTACAACTCTTTTAATCTTTCCATTAATTCTATTTTTCTTCTTTTACTCTTCTATTCTTAAATTCCACAACAAGAGAATCGTTACTTTGCCTAGGAATTCACGCCTCACACCGAATTACTCAATCTTGTGGTATAACAACAATGTCAATCGTGATCTCCTTCGCATTCATGGGTAACTAAACTTCTCTGTTGGGGTTATGGAAGCCGTATGAGATATTATCTATTGCTGTGAGTTTGTGAGTTCGCGACACGTATACTGCTTATATTATTATTCTCTTCATCTTAGTCTACATTCTTTGTGGTTGCAAACGCAAGAATACGCCAGTATAACATTTAACTTGTTCGAAAGAAAGGTTATCTGTCTGGAAAAGAGATAATGTCAAGGTAGTAGGGTCACCCCCTAAAATTCCCTACTAAAAAGCTAGTGTCGTAACTGGACTAACCTCTTGGAGAATTCGTACCGTTAGACACGCTTTAAGCTCGAAAGAGTTAAAGTGAAATACTCCTCGAATAGGTCGAAAGACGTCTGGATTTACCATCGAATACAATTCTCTATAAGCAGTTGCATGTCAGAATTTTACACACTCATAGCCAAAAGAGACGTATACCTCAGAAGGTGGACATAACCCCAACGCCTCAATTCTCATTGTTTACAACTTACGTAACAATATTTCTCTTTTACTTTGCTATTTTCAGCTTTTATTTAATTATTTTGGAAACACATTAAAAATCCCCCCTTTTTACGAGACTTGCACCAAAAGTTTAGTAATTTTGCTTACTTGTTGGCCAAGCTATTCCCTGTGGGATCGACACCCAACCCTGTTGGGTTCTATATTTTCTAACGACCGCTTTACACTCCTACGAGAGCTGTAGATTGAGCGTTATCAGGTCCTGAGCAGAAAGTAAAATCTCATTTTTCACGAGGGTCCTGAACAAAAAGTAAAATCCTATTTTTCAGGTGGGTCCTGAACAGAAAGTAAAGTACCATTTTTCAGGAGGGTCCTGAACAGAAAGTAAAGTCCTATTTTTCAGGAGGGTCCTGAACCAAAAGTAAATTCCTATTTTTCAGGAGGATCCTGAACGAAACGTAAAGTCCCATTTTTCAAGAGAGCCCTGAACGGAAAGTAAAGTCCCATTTTTCACGAGGGTCCTGAACGGAAAGTAAAGTCCCATTTTTCAGAAGGTTCCTGAACAGAAATTAAACTCCTAATTTTCAGGAGGGTCCTGAACGAAACGTAAAATCTCATTTTTCAGCAGGGTCCTAAACAGAAAGTCAAATCCCATTTTTCAGGAGGGTCCTGAACAGAAAGTAAGATCCCATTTTTCTATAGACTCCTAAAAAAAGAGTAAAATCCCATTTTTCAAGAGAGTCCAGAACAAATGTAAAATACCATTTTTCAGGAGGGTCTTGAACAGAAAGTAAAATCCCATTTTTCAAGAGAGTCCTGACTAGAAAGTAATGTCCCATTTTTCAGGATGGTCCTCAACAGAAAGTAAAGTCCCAATTTTCAGAAGGGTCCTGAACGGAAAGTAAAATCCCATTTTTAAGGAGGGTCCTGAACAGAAAGTCAAATCCCATTTTTCAGGAGGGTCCTGAACTGAAAGTAAAATCCCATTTTTCAGGAGGATCCTGAAAATAAGTAAAATCCTATTTTTCAGGAGTGTCCTGAATAAAATTAAAATCCCATTTTGTAAGAGTGTCCTGAACAGAAAGTAAAATCTCATTTTTCAGGAGGTTCGTGAATAGAAAGTAAAGTTCCATTTTTCAGGAGGGTCCTAAACAGAATGTAAAATCTCATTTTTCAGGAGGGTCCTGAACTGAAAGTAAAGTCCCATTTTTTAGGAGGGTGCTGAACAGAAAGCATAATCCCATTTTTTAGGAGGGTGCTGAACAGAAAATAAAATCCCATTTTTTAAAAGGGTCCTGAACGGAAAGTAAAATCCCATTTTTCAGGAGGGTTATGAACAGAAAGTAAAATTCTATTTTTCAAGAGCGTCCCTAACATAAAGTAAAATCCCATTTTTTAGGAGTGTCATGAACATAATGTAAAATCCCATTTTTCAAGGGAGTCTAGAACAGAAAGTAAAATCTCATATTTCAGGAGGGTCCTGAACAGAAAGTAAAGTCCAATTTTTCAGGAAGGTCCTAAGTAGAAAGTAAAGTCCTATTTTTCAGGAGGGTCCTGAACAGAAAGTAAAATCTTATCTTTCAAGAGGGTGCTGAACAGAGATTAAAATCCCATTTTTCAGGTGGGTCCTGAACAGAAAGTAAAGTCCCATTTTTCAGGAGGGTCCTGAACAGAAAGTAAAGTCCCATTTTTCAGGAGGGTGCTGAACAAAAAGTAAATTCCTATTTTTCAGGAGGATCCTGAACGGAACATGAAGTCCCATTTTTCAAAAGGGTCCTGAACGGAAAGTAAAGTCCCATTTTTCAAGAGGGTCCTGAACGGAAACTAAAGTCCCATTTTTCAGAATGGTCTTGAATAGAAATTAAACTCACAATTTTCAGGAGGATCCTGAACGAAAAGTAAAATCCCATTTTTCAGGAGGGTCCTGAACAGAAAGTCAAATCCCATTTTTCAGGAGGGTCCTGAAAAAAGAGTAAAATCCCATTTTTCAGATGAGTCCTGAACAAAAGTAAAATCCCATTTTTCAGGAGGGTCTTGGACAGAAAGTAAAATCCCATTTTTCAAGAGGGTCCTGAATAGAAAGTAATGTCCCATTTTTCAAGAGGGTCCTGAACAGAAAGAAAAGTCCCACTGTTCAGGAGGGTCCTGAACAGAAAGTAAAATCCCATTTTTCAGGAGGGTCCTGAACAGAAAGTAAAGTCCCATTTATCTTGAGGGTCCTGAACAAAAATTGAATTCTCATTTTTCGGGAGGGTCCTGAATAGAAAGTAAATTCTCATCTTTTAAAAGAGTCCTGAACGGAAAATAAAATTCTATTTTTCAGAAGGGTCTTGAACAGAAAGTAAAGTCCTATTTTTCAGGAGGGTCCTGAACAGAGATATAAGTACCATTTTTCAGAAGGGTCCTAAACAGAAAGTAAAGTCCCAATTTTCAAGAGGGTCCTGAACAGAAAGTAAAATCCCATTTTTAAGGAGGTTCCTGAACAGAAAGTCAAATCCCATTTTTCAGGAGGATCCTGAACGGAACGTAAAGTCCCATTTTTCAGGAGGGTCCTTAACGGAAAGTAAAGTCTCATTTTTCAGGAGGGTCCTGAACAGAAAGTAAAGTACCATTTTTCAGAATGGTCCTAAGCAGAAAGAAAAGTCCCAATTTTCAAGAGAGTCCTGAACAGAAAGTAAAATCCCATTTTTCAGGAGGGTCCTGAAAAAAAGTAAAATCCCATTTTTCAGGTGTGTCCTGAACAAAAGTATAATCCCATTTTTCAGGAGGGTTCGGAACAGAAAGTAAAAAATCCCATTTTTCAGGAGCGTCCTGAATAGAAAGTAAAGTTCCATTTTTCAGGAGGGTCCTAAACAGAATGTAAAATCTAATTTTTCAGGAGGGTCCTGAACTGAAAGTAAAGTCCCATTTTTTAGGAGGGTGCCCAATAGAAAGCATAATCCCATTTTTCAGGAGGATCCTGAACAGAATGTAAAGTCCCATTTTTTAGGAGTGTGCTGAACCGAAAGTAAAATCCCATTTTTCAAGAGGGTCCTAAATAGTAAGTAAAATTCCATTTTTCAAGTGCGTCCTTAACATAAAGTAAAATCCCATTGTTTAGAAGGGTCATGGACATAAAGTAAAATCCCATTTATCAAGGGGGTCCAGAACAGAAAGTAAAATCTCATATTTCAGGAGGGTCCTGAACAGAAAGTAAAGTCCAATTTTTCAGGAAGGTCCTAAGTAAAAAGTAAAGTCCCATTTTTCAGGAGGGTTCTGAACAGAAAGTAAAATCTTATTTTTCAGGAGGGTCCTGAACAGAAAGTAAAATCCAATTTTTCAGGTAGGTCCTGAACAGAAAGTAAAGTCCCATTTTTCAGGAGGGTTCTATACAGAAAGTAAAGACGCATTTTTCAGGAGGGTCCTGAACCGAAAGTAAAATCCCATTTTCAGGAGGGTCCTGAACAATAATTAAATTCCTATTTTTCAGGAGGGTCCTGAACGGAACGTAAAGTCCCATTTTTCAAGGGGGTCCTGAACGAAAAGTGAAGTCCCATTTTTCAGGAAGGTTCTGAATGAAAAGTAAAGTCCCATTTTTTAGAAGGGTCTTGAAAAGAAATTAACCTCACAATTTTCAGGATGGTCCTGAACGAAAACTAAAATCACATTTTTCAGAAGGGTCCTGAACAGAAAGTCAAATCCCATTTTTCAGGAAGTTCCTGAACAGAGAGTAAAATCCCATTTTTCAGGAGGGTCCTGAAAAAAGAGTAAAATCCCATTTTTTAGGAGAGTCCTGAACAAAAGTAAAATCCCATTTTTCAGGTGGGTCCTGAACAGGAAGTGAAGTCCCATTTTTCAAGAGGGTCCTGAAAAGAAAGTAATGTCCCATTTTTCAAGAGGGTACTGAATAGAAAGTAAAGTCCCATTTTTCAGGAGGATCCTGAACAAAAAGTAAAATCCTATTTTTCTGGAGGGTCCTGAGAAGAAGGTAAAATCCCATTTTTCAGGAGGGTCCTGAACTGAAAGTAAAGTCCCATTTTTCAGGAGGGTCGTGTACAGAAAGTAATATCCCATTTTCAGGAAGGTCCTGAACTGAAAGTCAATTCCTATTTTTCAGGAGGATCCTGAACGGAACATAAAGTCCCATTTTTCAGGAGTGTCCTCAAGGGAAGGTAAAGTCCCATTTTTCAGAAAGGTCCTGAAGGGAAAGTAAAGTACCATTTTCCAAAAGGGTCCTAAACAGAAAGTAAAGTCCTAATTTTCAGGAGGGTCCTGAACGGAAAGTAAAATCCTATTTTTAAGGAGGGTCCTGAATAGAAAGTCAAATCTCACTTTTCAAGAGGGTCCTGAACAGAAAGTAAAATCCCATTTTTCAGCAGAGTCCTGAAAAAAGGTAAAATCCCATTTTTCAGGAGAGTCTTGAACAAAAGTAAAATCCCATTTTTCAGGATGGCCCTGAACAGAAAGTAAAAACTCATTTTTCAGGAGGGTCCTGAACAAAAGAAAAATCCCATTTTTTTGGTGGGTCTTGAACAGAAAGTAAAATCGTATTTTTTAGGTGGGTCCTAAATAGAAACTAAAATCCTATTTTTCAGGAGAGTCCTGAACAAAAGTAAAATCCCATTTTTCAGGAGGTTCCTAAATAGAATGTAAAATCTCATTTTTCAGGAGGGTCCTGAACAAAAGAAAAATCTCATTTTTTAGGTGGGTCTTGAACAGAAAGGAAAATCGTATTTTTTAGGTGGGTCCTGAATAGAAACTAAAATCTCATTTTTCAGGAGGGTCCTGAACAAAAGTAAAATCCCATTTTTTATAAGGATCCGGAACGAAAGTAGAATCCCATTTTTCAGGAGGGTCCTGAACAGAAAGTAAGGTCCCATTTTTCAGGAGGATCTTGAACAGAAAGTAAAGTCCCATTTTTCTGAAGGGTTCTGAACAGAAAGTAAATTCCTATTTTTCAGGAAGGTCCTGAACAGAAAGTGAAGTCCTATTTTTCAGTAGGGTCCTGAACAGAAAGTAAAGTTCCATTTTTCAGGAGGGTATAAAAACAGAAAGTAAAATCCCATTTTTCAGGTGGGTCCGGAACAGAAAGTAAAGTCCCATTTTTCAGGAGGATCTTGAACACAAAGTAAAATCCTATCTTTTAGGAAGGTCCTGAACAGAAAGTAAAATCTCATTTATCAAGAGGGTCCTTCAAATAAAGTAAAATACCATTTTTCAGGATGGTCCAGAACAGAAATTAAAGTCCCATTTTTCAGGAGGGTCATGAACAGAAAGTAAAGTCCCATTTATCTGGAGGGTCCTGAACAAAAATTGAATTCTCATTTGTCGGGAGGGTCCTGAATAGAAAGTAAATTCTCATTTTTTAAAAGAGTCCTGAACGGAAAGTAAAATTCTATTTTTCAGGAGGGTCTTGAACAGAAAGTAAAGACCTATTTTTTAGGAGGGTCCTGAACAGAAAGTAAAGTCCCATTTTTCAAGAGTGTCCTGAACAGAAAATGAAATACCATTTTTCAGGAGGGTCTAGAACAGTCGTAAAATCCCATTTTTCAGGAGTGTCCTGAACAGAAAGTAAAATCCCATTTTATAGAAGAGTTCTGAACAGAAAGTAAAATCCCATTTTTCAATAGTGTCCTGAACAAAAGTAAAATCCCATTTTTCCGGGGGGTCCTAAACCAAAGTAAAATCCCATTTTTTTGAAAGGTCCGGAACAGAAAGTAATATTCCATTTTCAGGAGGGTCCTGAACAAAAGTAAAATCCCATTTTTCAGGAGGGACCTGAACAAAAGTAAAATCTCATCTTTCAAGAGGCTCCTGAACAGAAAGTAAAATCCTTTTTTTAAGGAGGGTCCTGAACAAAACTAAAATCCCATTTTTCAGAAGGGTCATGAACAGAAAGTAAAATTCCATTTTTCAGGAGGGTACTGAACAAAAGTAAAATCTTATTTTTCAGAAGGGTCCTGAACAAAACTAAAATCCCTTTTTTTAGGAGGGTCCTGAACAGAAAGTAAAATCACATATTTCAGGAGGGTCCTTAACAAAAAGTAAATTCCCATTTTTCAGGAGGGTTCTGAACAAATGTAAAATCCCATTTTTCAGGAGGGTCCAGAACGAAAGTAAAATCCCATTTTTCAGGAGGGTCCTGAACAGAAACTAAAGTCCCATTTTTCAAGAGGGTCCTGATCAGAACATAAAGTCCCATTTTTCAGGAGGGTCCAAAACAGAAAGTAAAGTCCAATTTTTCAGGAGGGTCCTGAACAGAAAGTAAAATCCCATTTTTCAGGAGGGTCCGGAACGGAAAGTAAATCTCATTTTTCAGGAGGGTCCTGAACAGAAAGTAAAATCCCATTTTTAAGGAGGGTCCTGAACATAAAGTAAATTCGAATTTTTCAGGAGGGTCCTGAACAGAAAGTAAAATCCTATTTTTCAGGATGGTCCTAAATAGAAAATAAAGACCCATTTTTCAGGAGGGTCCTGAAGAGAATGTAAAGTCCCATTTTTCATGAGAGTCCTGAAAAGATATTAAATTCACATTTTTCGGGAGGGTCCTGAATAGAAAGTAAATTCTAATTTTTCAGGATGGTCTTGAACAGAAAGTAAAATCCTATTTTTCTATAAGGGTCTTGAACAGAAAGTAAAATCTCATTTTTAAGGAGGGTCCTGAACAGAAAGTAAAGCCCCAATTTTTGAAGGGTCCTGAACATAAAGTAAAGTCTCATTTTTTAGGAGGGTCCTGAACAGAAAGTAAAGTCCTATTATTCAGGAGGGTACTGAACAGAAAGTGAAGTCCCATTTTTCAGGAGGGTCCTGTACAGAAAGTAAAATCCCATTTTTTAGGAGGGTCCTTAACAGAAAGTAAAATCTCCTTTTTCAGGAGGGTCATGAACAGAAGCAAAATCCCATTTTTCAGGAGGGTCCTGAACAAAAGTAAAATCTCATTTTTCAAGATGGTCCTGAACAGAAAGTAAAATCTCATTTTTCAAGAGGGTCCTTAAAATAAAGTAAAATACCATTTTTCAAGATGGTCCAGAACAGAAATTAAAGTCCCATTTTTCAGGAGGGTACTGAGCAGAAATTAAAGTCCCATTTATCTGGAGGGTCCTGAACAAAAATTGAATTCTCATTTGTCGGGAGGGTCTTGAATAGAAAGTAAATTCTCATTTTTTAAAAGAGTCCTGAATGGAAAGTAAAATTCTATTTTTCAGGAGGGTCTTGAACAGAAAGTAAAGACCTATTTTTGATGAGGGTCCTGAACAGAAAGTAAAGTCCCATTTTTCAAGAGTGTCCTGAACAGAAAATGAAATACCATTTTTCAGGAGGGTCTTGAACAGTCGTAAAATCCCATTTTTCAGGAGTGTCCTGAACAGAAAGTAAAATCCCATTTTATAGAAGAGTTCTGAACAGAAAGTAAAATCCCATTTTTCAGTAGTGTACTGAACAAAAGTAAAATCCCATTTTTCCGGGGGGTCCTAAACCAAAGTAAAATCCCATTTTTTTGAAAGGTCCGGAACAGAAAGTAATATTCCATTTTCCGGAGGGTCCTGAACAAAAGTAAAATCCCATTTTTCAGGAGGGACCTGAACAAAAGTAAAATCTCATCTTTCAAGAGGCTCCTGAACAGAAAGTAAAATCCTTTTTTTAAGGAGGGTCCTTAACAAAACTAAAATCCCATTTCTCAGAAGGGTCATGAACAGAAAGTAAAATTCCATTTTTCAGGAGGGTACTGAACAAAAGTAAAATCCTATTTTTCAGAAGGGTCCTGAACAAAACTAAAATCCCTTTTGTTAGGAGGGTCCTGAACAGAAAGTCAAATCACATATTTCAGGAGGGTCCTTAACAAAAAGTAAATTCCCATTTTTCAGGAGGGTTCTGAACAAATGTAAAATCCCATTTTTCTGGAGGGTCCAGAACGAAAGTAAAATCCCATTTTTCAGGAGGGTCCTGAACAGAAACTAAAGTCCCATTTTTCAAGAGGGTCCTGATCAGAACATAAAGTCCCATTTTTCAGGAGGGTCCAGAACAGAAACTAAAGTCCCATTTTTCAGGAGGGTCCTGAACAGAAAGTAAAATCCCATTTTTCAGGAGGGTCCGGAACATAAAGTAAATCTCATTTTTCAGGAGGGTCCTGAACAGAAAGTAAAATCCCATTTTTAAGGAGGGTCCTGAACATAAAGTAAATTCGCATTTTTCAGGAGGGTCCTGAACAGAAAGTAAAATCCTATTTTTCAGGATGGTCCTAAATAGAAAATAAAGACCCATTTTTCAGGAGGGTCCTGAAGAGAATGTAAAGTCCCATTTTTCAGGAGAGTCCTGAAAAGATATTAAATTCACATTTTTCGGGAGGGTCCTGAATAGAAAGTAAATTCTAATTTTTCAGGAGGGTCTTGAACAGAAAGTAAAATCCTATTTTTCTATAAGGGTCTTGAACAGAAAGTAAAATCTCATTTTTCAGGAGGGTCCTGAACAGAAAGTAAAGCCCCATTTTTGAAGGGTCCTGAACATAAAGTAAAGTCTCATTTTTTAGGAGGGTCCTGAACAGAAAGTAAAGTCCTATTTTTCAGGAGGGTACTGAACAGAAAGTGAAGTCCCATTTTTCAGGAGGGTCCTGTACAGAAAGTAAAATCTTATTTTTTAGGAGGGTCCTTAACAGAAAGTAAAATCCCATTTTTCAGGAGGGTCATGAACAGAAGTAAAATCCCATTTTTCAGGAGGGTCCTGAACAAAAGTAAAATCTCATTTTTCATGATGGTCCTGAACAGAAAGTAAAATCTCATTTTTCAGGAGGTGCCTGAACAATAAGTAAAATCCTATTTTTCAGGAAAGGCCTGAACAAAAGTAAAATCCAATTTTTCAGGAGGGTCCTGAACCAAATTAAAATCTCATTTTTCAGTAGGGTCATGAACATAAGTAAAATCCTATTTTTCAGGATTGTCCTGAACAAAAGTAAAATCCCATTTTTCAAGAGGGTGCTGAACAGAAAGTAAAATCCCTTTTTTTCAGGAGGGTCCTGAACAAAAAGTAAAGTCCCATTTTTCAGTAGGGTCCTAAACAGAAAGTAAAATCCCATTTATCAGGAGGGTCCAGAACAGAAAGTAAAATCCCATTTTTCATGAGGGTCCTGAACAGAAAGTAATGTCTAATTTTTCAGGAGGGTCCTGAGCAGAAAGTAAAATCCCATTTTTCAGGAGGGTCCTGAATGGAAAGTAAAGTATCATTTTTAAGGAGGGTCCTGAACAAAATGTAAAGTCCCATTTTTTAGGAGGGTCCTGTACAAAAAGTAAAATCCCATTTTTCAGGAAGGTCCTGAACAGAAAGTAAAATCTCATTTTTCAGGGGGGTCTCGAACCAAAGTAAAATCCTATTTTTTAGGAAGGTCCTAAACAGAAAGTAAAATCCCATTTTTCTGGAGGGTCCTGAACAAAAGTAAAATCCCATTTTTCAGGAGGGACCTGAACAAAAGTAAAATCTAATCTTTCAAGAGCCTCCTGAACAGACAGTAAAATCCCATTTTTCAAGATGGTCCTAAACAAAACTAAAATTCCATTTTTCAGAAGGGTCATGAACAGAGAGTAAAATTCCATTTTTCAAGAGGGTCCTGAACAAATGTAAAATCTTAATTTACGGGATGGTCCTAAACAAAAGTAAAATCCTATTTTTTTGGAGGGTCCTGAACAGAAAGTCAAATCCCATTTTTCATGAGGGTCCTTAACAGAAAGTAAAATCCCATTTTTCAGGAGTGTCCTGAACTAAAGTAAAATCCCATTTTTCAGGAGGGTCCAGAACGAAAGTATAATCCATTTTTCAGGAGGGTCCTTAACAGAAAGTAAAGTCCCTTTTTTCAAGAAAGTCCTGATCAGAATATAAAATCTCATTTTTCAGGAGGGTCCTAAACAGAAAGTAAAGTTTCATTTTCAGGAGGGTGCTGGACAGAAAGTAAAATCCCATTTTTCAGGAGGGTCCTGAACAGAAAGTAAAATCTCATTTTTCAGGAAGGTCCTGAACAGAAAGTAAAATTCTATTTTTCAAGAGCGTCCTGAACATAAAGTAAAATCCCATTTTCCATGAGGGTCCTGAACAGAAAGTAAAATCACATTTTTCAAGAGGGTCCTGAACAGAAAGTAAAATCTCAGTTTTTTGGAGGGTCCTGAACAGAAAGTAAAATCCCATTTTTCAGGATGGTCCTGAGCAAAAGTAAAATCCCATTTTTCAAGAGGGTGCTGAACAGAAAGTAAAATCCTTTTTTTCAGGAGGGTCCTGAACAAAAAGTAAAGTCCCATTTTTCAGGTGGGTCCTAAACAGAAAGTAAAATCCCATTTATCAGGAGGGTCCTGAACAGAAAGTAAAATCCCATTTTTCATGAGGGTCCTGAACAGAAAGTAAAGTCTAATTTTTCAGAAGGGTCCTGAACAGAAAGTAAAATCCCATTTTTCAGAAGGGTCCTGAATAGAAAGTAAAGTATCATTTTTAAGAAGGGTCCTGAACAAAAAGTAAAGTCCCATTTTTCAGGAGGGTCCTGTACAGAAAGTAAAATCCCATTTTTCAAGAAGGTCCTGAACAGAAAGTAAAATCTCATTTTTCAGGGGGGTCCCGAACCAAAGTAAAATCCCATTTTTTAGGAAGGTCCTAAACAAGAGTAAAATCCCATTTTTCAGGAGGGTCCTGAACAAAAGTAAAATCCCATTTTTCAGGAGGGACCTGAACAAAAGTAAAATCTCATCTTTCAAGAGGCTCCTGAACAGAAAGTAAAATCCCATTTTTCAGGATGGTCCTGAACAAAAGTAAAATTCCATTTTTCAGAAGGGTCATGAACAGAAAGTAAAATTCCATTTTTCAGGAGGGTCCTGAACAAAAGTAAAATCTTATTTTACGGGAGGGTCCTAAACAAAAGTAAAATCCTATTTTTTTGGAGGGTCCTGAACAGAAAGTCAAATCCCATTTTTCATGAGGGTCCTTAACAGAAAGTAAAATTCAATTTTTCAGGAGGGTCCTGAACAAAAGTAAAATCCCATTTTTCAGGAGGGTCCAGAACGAAAGTAAAATCCATTTTTCAGGAGGGTCCTTTACAGAAAGTAATGTCCCTTTTTTCAAGAAGGTCCTGATCAGAGCATAAAATCTCATTTTTTAGGAGGTTCCTGAACAGAAAGTAAAGTTTCATTTTTCAGGAGGGTGCTGGACAGAAAGTAAAATCCCATTTTTCAAGAGGGTCCTGAACAGAAAGTAAAATCTCATTTTTCAGGAGGGTCCTGAACAGAAAGTAAAATTCTATTTTTCAAGAGCGTCCTGAACATAAAGTAAAATCCCATTTTTCAAGAGGGTCCTGAACAGAAAGTAAAATCTCATTTTTTAGGAGGGTCCTGAACAGAAAGTAAAGTCCAATTTTTCAGGAAGGTCCTAAGCAGAAAGTAAAGTCTCATTTTTCAGGAGGGTCCTGAACAGAAACTAAAGTCCCATTTTTTAGGAGGGTCCTGAATAGAAAGTAAAATCCTCTTTTTTAGGAGGGTCCTGAACAGAAAGTAAAATCCCTCCCTGAACAGAAAGTAAAATCCCATTTTTCAGGAGGGTCCTGAACCGAAAGTAAATTCCTATTTTTCAGGAGGATCCTGAACGGAACGTAAAGTCCCATTTTTTAGGAGGGTCCTGAACGGAAAGTAAAATCCCATTTTTCAGGAGAGTGCTGAATGGAAAGTAAAGTCCCATTTTTCATGAGGGTCCGGAACAGAAAGTAAAATCCCATTTTTCAGGAGGGTCCTGAACAGAAAGTAAAATCCCATTTTTCAGGTGGGTCCTGAACAGAAAGTAAAGTCTCATTTTTCAGGAGGGTCCTGAATAGAAAGTAAAATCCCATTTTTCAAGAGGGTCATGAACAGAATGTAAAGTCCCATTTTTTAGGAGGGTCCTGAACAGAAAGTAAAATCCTATGAATTTGCTTTTCCGATGGTAGTTGAATTAAGTAAAGCGATTTTTCCCCTATTTCAACAAAGAAAATTTGTCAGTTAATATCGTAGTGGTGGCTAGCAGCACATGGTTATCCCAACCTGCTCAATTGTTCATTCCCCACATTTGGTTTTAGATTGCTGACACTTGCCCCTGCTTTGTCGCGTCATTGACCCAAACTTAGATTATTAAGAGTGTCTCTGAAGTAAACACCATATTTCTGCTTTGCCATGCTTCTCAGATAGACCTTTAAACCCTGATGTTTCCATGAGTTCCCAGACTCGTCTGTTGATAAAATTTTACATGCCTTATGTCAGCTCACAATCTTATCCCTTTCAATTGAAGAAGCTGGTAGCCAATTTTGAAATATTTTCTCACTTTTTTTGACATAGACTTGACTCAAAGACAAGAGGAAAATGTCAACAATTTTATGTTTTATTTGGACGACTGACTCAATAAAATATAATTATAGCTAAAGAGAACAAAAAACTATGATAAATGTACCTATTGAAAAAAATAAAAGAAAATTTTATCTAAAAATGACTGTCAACTCTAATGATTATGACATGCATATCGAATTAAACTGCCTGATCTTTCCATCCAAAACTGTCACAAATAGTTGTTGAGTTAATAACCCTGAAACTGAGTTGCTTCCTTAGGTCAATATCATTAAGACCTCATTCGGCTAGTGGTGCCTTGAACTATTTTTGCCAACAAGCCTCTCTCATTTTCGTTTTCTCAGCTCACCATTGCCTTGTGGTGTCTGTGAAGGTTTTTCACCAATGAGACTATCTTATTTTCATTTGTCTCAACTCACTGTCGTCTTACAATTCCTGTGAGGGTTTTCACCGATAAGACTCTCATTTTCATTTCTCTCTTGATTCCTTGTGCTGAGGAAGACAAGTAGTCCCAAAATGTGTCATCATATCCCCTTGCATTCTTAGCCTTAACATCCTCAAATATTGATCTGAAGGTCTTTCTTTGGTTGTAACTAGGCTTTTGGTTAGGGTTAGAAAAAAAGGATGGCATGAGGCTCAAGCGACACTTGAAGTGGGGTAGGACTTACAATTTTTGTAATCGACTCAAACAATGAGGATTAACTCACGCCCCAGTTTTTTTACCTGGTGACGCTAAATTATTTATTTGGTTGGACCGAGCCCAGAGTAGGGCAGCCTACGTATAGCACCCCCGAGAGGAGAATCAGGTCACGCGTAGTTCTGGCAACTTGTTCTTTTTCTTGATTCTGACTTTTTTTTTCTCTTTTATCGACTCTTTTTCTTTTTGAAACTTTTCTAACTCTAATTTTCTCGACACTCTTCTCTTTTCTTTCTTTTTGGACATATTTTCTTTTGCTTCTCTTTTTTTGAATTTTTTCTGACTCTATTGTTTTGCTCGACACTTTTCTTTTGAGCTGTGTTGAGTCTATCTTGATTTCAAAAGAGGGGTATGAAAAAAATAGGACTAAAGCTCAAATGGGGTAAACAAAGGAGGACCCGATGTTTGGATTGCAGAATGAAATGCCTTTGTCATATCAATTCTTGAAAATGCAAGTACATATCATGCAATATAAAAGTGAGAGATGAAGATCATTTGTGATATTTTTTAAGCATTAACTTTAACTGAGTTTGTGCGACGCTACTCTTGCACTTTGTTCAACATATCACTCCACTTTTGTTGTATATTCCTCACATCGAATGATGCATGCTTTCGTGAAGTTGATTTTCTGTCCCCCGGGATCACACATCCGTTATTTGACCTAATTGAGCAATGCTTTTCAGTTGATGACCAAGTTATTCTTGTGATTCTCAAAATAATTGCTTTAATTTTCAAAGAAGTCTTGAACTTGGCACCAAATATCTCAGCACTCTACCTATTTTCTCAGATGCACTCTTTTTCTAACTTTAACCCTCTGATTTAATGTTCATGCTTAAACTAGATTTTAAGATCCGGCTGAAAATTCCGCATGCATGTTATAACACTAGAATCAACATAAAATGTAATGTGGAAAGAAAACAAACATATATTTAAAACACAAAGGAAAAGGGACACTTCACTTAGTTGAAATATAATATAGAAAGGTTTGAACATAAAAGACACAGGGACATAACAAGATAGATCCTGAACTACAACCTTGAAATAATTCAGAGAATAGAAAAGAAAACAAAACAAACTACCAGACCCCTTCCAAGTAGGGAGTGGGGTGACTTCTCAATTGCTCAGTCTGACAACTTAGCCACTGGTTTGCATATCTGCATGACTAGAGCTTCCACTACGATCAACATTCTACACCATAATTGATTTATCTTGAATCATCTTTTTAATTTCTCTTTTCAAAGCACGACAATCTTCAATACTGTGACCCTGAACATCAGAATGATATGCACATCATATAGTAGGATCAAAACTTCTTAAATTCGGGTCAGGAGTATACTCAAGGAGAGGAGTGATCATGCCCCACTATACCAATCTCTGAAATAAGTTGGCATATGACTCTCCAATTGGTGTGAAGCTACCCCTCGATTTTTGCCTTATTTCATTGTTTGGATTGGATCCAACATTGGGCCTAGGAGGGCTTTGGTATGTTTGTGGAATTGGAGGATGACTTTGAAGAGTTGGTGCGCACCATTGTGGGTAAGGAGGGTGTTGAACATATGGTTGTGCGCAATATACTAGATATGGAGGTGGGGGAAAAAGTATAATGGATTTTGGGAGTGATTATGGAGAGCTTGGGTATGAACTTGGTCTTGAAACTGACGGCAACGACGATGTCATCTTCTTGGATGTGCCTGTTCTCCAACTACAATAGCAGTGTCATCTTTCTCATTCTTTTTCCCTGCAGTTTTCCTTAATTAATTGCAATATTATCCCAAATATTTTGAGGATTCCTCATGCCCATCTTGCTCCACAAATTTCGACATCACAAAGATTGGAGAAAGATTAGCACTTGAAGGCATGCCCCAGTCTTTGTATGAAACATCTTCTTTACCTGCAGTTCCTAGAGAATTTTTTATAGCATTTTCTGTACTCTTCATTTTTCCAACCATTTTCTCCGAATCTTCTGGCACACTGGACTTCTTGATAAGAAATTTTGGTGTTCCAGTTAACTTAAAAGAAGGATCAAGACTATAACAATGATCACCAAGAGTATTGAATATAGGTTCACTAGAATGGGGATGCACAACCGTTGGGCGATCCAGTGTGGAAGTCCCAGTAGAGGATTGAGCAACAAGATCATAGACGACATGTGGTATTGTGAATGTAGCAGGCTTATGCTGAGGAGCTAGAGGCAAAGTGGTGGAAGTATTGAAATGCTTTTGGCTTAGAATGAATTTTGAGTCATGTTGCGGTGCATCAACAATAGTAGAAAACTGACTTTGAGATTTTGGTGGAAAACATGAGGTATTTGTAGGATCAATAAAGGGAAATGGAGGAGGAGGCAACCCACTGGCCCAAGCTCGATGCATTTCTGTTATTTATTGTCTTAGCCTCTTAATCTCTTGCTTCAAACATTCATTTTTCTGATTCTTTGTTTGATCCATGATGTCAGTCTCTATATCTTTGTTGGACACCACTAACCCTTTGGATTTGGTGTGAGGTGAAGGACCAGCTAGAATGCCACAAACCAACCCCTTAAACTGACTCAACAAAAGACAACAAATGTGTCAGAGTTCAACACTTTTTCAAAACCTTCTTTTCCTTCTCTTTTTTTTTTAAAAAAAAGAAATCACCGAACCCA
The DNA here is from genome assembly GCA_030864215.1 of Capsicum pubescens. Lineage (NCBI taxonomy): Eukaryota > Viridiplantae > Streptophyta > Magnoliopsida > Solanales > Solanaceae > Capsicum > Capsicum pubescens. Next base: position 283,428,748 of record CM061542.1, read on the forward strand.
ATAAGGGCGCCTACGTATCTCACCCCCGAAAGAGGAGAATCAGGTGTGCCTAGTTCGTGAAGTCTTGCCAAAATGGACAACTAAACTCTTTTTCTTTTTTTTTCTTTTTCTTGAAACTTTAAAAAAGAAAAGGAAATAACAAATTGTCAAAAGAATTGACGAAAATCTTTTTTTCATTTTTCAGGTTTAAACACCTTATACGAAATGAAACCTATGATTACCAAAGAAAAATCTTTTTGGGTTTTCAATTTTGAATTTCATATGAAAATCAAGCTTGAACCTATTAGAGGAAAATCTTTTTGCAATTTTCTTTTGAGAAAGTATATGACACCTACCCTAATAAAGAGTGAAGAATTATTTTTTTGAATATTTCAAATAAGATTCCCGAACCAACAATAGGCTGCCTACGTATCTCACATCCCGAAAGAGGAAAATCAGGGGTGCGTAGTTCATCCAGATTGGACAATTAAGCATTATAGAACAAACAAAACCTTGACTTAAGAGACATGATTGCACGATGAAAATAAAATCTTTTTGGGTTTTTAATTTGACACTTCATACAGAAATGACATCAACAACTATGAAAGAAACATTTTTTTGGTATTTTTGTTATACGAAATGTAAAAAATTTCTAACATCTTTTTTTACATTTTTCTTTTATAAAAACTCCTATGAATTTTTCTTTTTGAAGTTTTCGAATTGTGAATACATCCTAAACGAGACAAAGGAAAATCTTTTTGATGTTTTTGAGAAAATGAGTGCGAAAGGTAAAAAAAAAAATTTTGAATTTTTGAATTGTGAAAAACAAAAGTCATAAAAAAATCCAAAAACTACAAAACGTTTTTTTTTTACTCACTTGTTCTTCTATTTTTTTCAACAATTCTTGCCTACGCCCTTTACTTCTAACACATGTTTTTCCCAAATCAGTCCGTCAAATGACCACGTTACCCTCAAAGATGCAACATTTAGCACGTAGGGATGCTTTAGAGGTGAGTCTCCTAGAAAGGGCCACGTGGGTCCCGCTAGGTCTCAATACGATGCAGATAAGCATGACCTAAAGGCCGACCTATGCTGGGGTCCACTAACAAGGCTGTTCGAGGGATCGTATGGTCGATAGTGGATTGCTTTAGTTGTGCACCCACTCCATACAACCCAACGGCTCCCCCTCCTAAAATAAAGGAGACTCAACTATAAGTCGTGTACACACATGTACTAAGGACTTGTTGTAGAAAAAAAGACTCGGGTTATGCACATAATGCTAGATATAAAGCGGTAACACATAAAGTAAAAACTGTAAACAAAGAGCACGTAGGCACTCAACAATGATAAACAATAACACAAAACAACACAAACAAAATGTCTATACACCTATAGTGCCAAACTAAGCCGATACAACTCCAAAATAAGCTCGAATTCTAAAAATTCCCCAGCAGAGTCGCCAGAGCTGTCACACCCTTTTTTACAACTCCAAAAGATTTGATTTTAAGTTCAAAAGGATTTTATTATTAAAGTGACAAAAAATGAAAATTTTATTTCGAAAAGGAATATTTACATTTAAACTCAGAGTCGCCACTTGGCATAATTTGGTGTGCCAAGTCACCTTTAGGAATCCTTTTTCAAAACTATTTTTGACTCTTTTAAACTGATCCGCGAATAGAGATTCCGACTAAGGAATTCTGTTGATCGAGGGGAAGGTGTTAGGCACCCCTCGATCCCGTAGTTCGACCACGGTCTCTTGGTGGAGCAATATCGGCTAATTTGACATTACGAAGGTATAAAACACACAAAACATACAAAGCAATCAATCAAGAAAATAAAACAAAATAATCCAAAATTTAGTGTCTAGTCCAGTTATACAGTCCAAAATAAAAAATGCGAAAATATAAACCTATGCTAGCCTACACTAGTCCTACACTAAGCTTCAATGCTTTAACCGATGCCTCGGGCCTTCGTCACAGACGTCCTTCGAGTACATAATACGTCGAGGCATTCCCCGGTGAATAAATACATCAATCTTTGGGGCATTCCCCGGCTAAATACACTTGAATTGAATTCATAAAATCAAAACCACTCAACAAATATTTTTTATCATTCAAAATCATAAGCCCTACTTTTGCCTACCCGAACCTACTCTTTGCCTATTCAATGTGGTCAAAATTAGCAAATTCAACGCCTATTTTTGTAACAAACAAAAATCAATGAATCTAAATTAATCCAACATTCATCTTTACCAATTTAAATCCATTATCGCCTCCAACTCCCCTTTTATATGACAATTTTGCACAGATTATCCCAACTCCTACTAACGTTAATTCATGTCATAATTAATTATTCGACTTCAGGCATCACAAAACACTTTATATCAATCGTCAAGTATATGAATATCAACCAAATCAAACAATCTCAATCAACAAACACATAACCATAATTGATTCAACCAATTAACATGAAGAGAAAGCGATGGGTTAAGGAAATGGACCTTAATATGATGCTTTATTTTGAATAATTGATTTTTATGAATAGAATCGCGTCCAAGACCTTGAATTGAGCCTCAACAACAAATGAACCAACTCGAATATAGGAAGACCAAACAGAAAGATTTAAATAAGCCAGAGCAAACCCAGTACGGACCTCCCGAATCGCGAGTCAACTACAAATGAACCCCGACCCTTTTCTACCCATTTGCGTTTCCAACACCCAAGATGCATCGATCTGTTCCATTTTTTCTCAAGTGAGTTTGAACTAGAAATGAGGAGGGGGGGTACCTGCTCGACGTCAAGCTAGAAGTGTTGTTCCTAGATGGGTTTCGCCGTAGTAGCGACCCAACAGTGGTGGTCAGAGTACCTGGCAGTGACTCGGTGGATTTTTGATGAAGAACTCACCGACCATAGTCCGGCCAACCCATTTTCTCTTTCTCTCATTTCTCGATTTCCTCTCTTTCACTTGATTTGCTCTTTTTCTCTCCCTCTTTTTTTATTTTCTCCCTTTATTTCTATCTCTTTCTCCCTATGTTTCTCTCTATTGATCTCTTCCCATAGTTCACTCTCAATTCTCTATCCCATTAAGTATGTATGTGATATACAGTGGACTGTTGTGTGGTATTATAGGGTGTTTTATGGTTGGGGAAAAGGGAAGATGATATCATCTGTGTATATGCTCCCTTTGAATGAAAAATGGGTTTCTGTGTGTTATTTTAATGTGAGGACAAGTCGAGAGTCTTCTTTTTGTGTTTTTCTTGTGTGTATATAAAAATGGAAGAAGGGAGTGATGGGTATATTCTGTGGGGCCCTTCCTTTATGTTGTATTAGAGTGTATATGTTGTGAATGAACAAGAAGACAAAAGAAAATTCCCATGGGAATATTATGTGTGAGCTATAAATTGTGAGTGAGATAAGGTTGAGGTAGGGTGGGGTGGTGAGGTAGGTGGAAAAAGTTGTTCAAAGTTTGTTATTTTTTGTCCTTTTGTGAAGAAATTATCACACGGGATGAGGACATGTGGTAAGGTGAGCTAAAAATGGATAAAATCAACGTTGGGAGGGACAAAATTAGGTGTCTACAAGGAGACCACAAAAATTAGGGCCCACAGGGAATATTTCCCTCAACAGAACACTATTGATACAAGTTTTCATTTTTTATGGCGGGCCCCACGAGTACACTTCACAATAGACACCAAAAATTCCTTTAGAGATAGGAAACTTCAAGGAAGGCCCCATGACCATTTCTTTTTTTCTTTTTTTTCTTGAAAAATCAATATGCATACACCTTACAGGGGGAACCAGTGACTCACATAATATATATACAATATAAAAAGAATATAAGAAAGGGGGGCAATTGGGGATAAAAGAAATACAAAAAAAGGGATTATCATTATCTTCATCAGAGAAGACGCATACACCATAGAGAAGCCATTTTTTCCTTTCTATTTTCTTTTCTTCTAAATCGCGCACACACACAAAAGAGAGGATAGAGAGAAGGAGTAACGAGAGAGAAAAGGAGAGAGATAGAAGCGGTTGAGAGAGATCGGAGAGCACTGTTTCGGTGAGTGGTGTCTCGCTGGAAAACTTATCTAAACTCGCTAGAAAATGCCCTCTCCATTGTAACGTCACTAGTTTCATCACTTCCCGGCGAAATAGAACAGTTCATCCATCACCGGAGATGGCATATTCTCACTGAAAATAGTAAGTCGTAGATCAAACTCACAAAACCCGAGTTGTTTCAGTCTATTCCGACCAAACTCCATCCGACAATGATCGAAAATCAAAACGGGTCAGTTGGTTCATTCAGATTTTTGTTGGGTTTGTTCAAGTTGTGGGTTCGACGTTGAGGTTCCAGTTGGGTCGAGGTTCCGTTGCTCTGTGAATTCCAATTCATCACTAATTTTGGAATAAAATAAACTATGGAGGTCCAATTCTATGTCTCTTATCTCTCTTTTTTGTGAATATTTTTGAATGGTGTGATTTTGTTTGAATTTGGTTGAGATGATTTTACTCGTCGTTATTTGATTGTTAATTCTGGTGTGAAATATGTTAATCACGTAGCTGATTTGGGTTTAAGTTGGATTTTGGGGAAAAAATATCAAAAATTGTCAAGGTTTATGTTGGTTCAGTGACTATTGCTTGATTCGAAATAAACGTTGACTTTGTTAAATTCAATAGTATCATGTTTTAGGCCGTTAATCGTTAGGCAAACGATAGAGGTAGGTAAAATTAAGGAATTGTGAAATTAGTGAAATGTTTGAGATATGTGTTGAATGGATTTGTTTTATCGTAATTAAAAAAATGTACTTATTTGGCTGGAGAATGCCCCGAGAAAGTTGTACTCGACGATGGTGCACGGTCAAGTCCCGGAACGTCGGGTGGATTTTAGTCTAGGATTAGTTTAAAATAGGATTTGCATTTCCATATTTTTCTATTTTTGGGAATGTATAACTCGGACAGGACATTATTTGGTTTTTTTGAATTTTGTGTGATTTGTTTGTTTGCTTGTTTTATGTGGTTTATATATTCATAGTGTCAAATTAGCCGATATGCTCCCCCAAGCGACCGTGGTTGAACCATGGGATCGAGGGGTGCCTAACACCTTCCCTCGGTCAATAGAATTTCTTAGCCGAAATCTCTATTCGCAAATCAGTTAAAAGAGTCAAAAATTGCTTTGAAAAGGATCTTTCAAAGGTGACTTGGCACACCGGATTATGTCAAGTGGTGACTCTGAATAAAAAATGTAAATAATCCTTTTTCGAAACAAATTTTCAATCTTTTAGCATTTTAATAATAAAAACTCTTTCGAGCTTAAAACCATATCTTTTTGGTTGTAAAAAAGGGTGTGGAAGCTCTGGCGACTCTGCTAGGGATAACTTTTCAGAATTTGAGCTTTTCGTGGAGTCGTATCGTCTTTGTTTGGCATTAAGAGTGTATAAGCATTATTTGTGATTTTGTTTGTGTTATTGTTATTACTTTTGTGCATTTTTGTGCTCTTTGTTTACAGTATTTATCCTATGTTTTATCTCTTTTATATCTGTCATCATGTGCATAACCCGAGTCTTTCTTTCCGCAATAAGTCCGTAGTACACATGTTGTACACGACCTCTAGTTAAGTCACCCTTATTTTAGGGGGGAGCCGTCGATGTTATGGAGTAGGTGGAAAGAAAAGCAACCACTATTGACCATACGCTCCCCTAAACAGTCTTGTTAGTGAACCCCAATGTAGGTCAGCCTTTAGGTCATGCTTATGTGCATTATATTGAGACCTAGCGGGGCCCACTTGGTCCTTTGTAGGAGACTCAGCTCTAAAGCATCCCTATGTGCTAAATATTGCATTTCTGAGGGTAACATGGTCATTTAACGGACTGATTTGGGGAAAACTTGTGTTAGAAGTAAAGAAAAAAAAAAGAAAGAAAAAGAGAGTTTCACAGTTTTTTAGAGTTCTTTATGGCTTTTATTTTTCACAATTCAAAAATTCAAAAAGATTTTCTTACCTTTTTCATGCATTTACTCAAAAAAAAAAAAAACTCAACAAGATTTTTCTGTTAGCTCCTTTAGCATGCATTCATAATTCGAATTCCAAAAAAAAAAATCACTTTTAGGAGCTTTCTATAAAAGAAAAATTCAAAAAAGATGCCAAAAGTTTTGTACATTTCCTATAATTAAAATACCAAAAAGATTTTTCTTCATAATTGTTGGTGTCAGTCTTAGTTGAAGTGTCTAATTAAAAACTCAAAAAGATTTTATTCGTTTGTCTTTGGTTTTGTCTCTTAAGTTAGAGTCAATCTATTAGTTAATCATTAATTGTCCAATCTGGACGAACTACGCATACCTGATTCCCGCCCCTTGGGGCGGGATACGTAGGCAACCCTCGGTGGGTCCGGTAATCTTTATTTTTGGCCTTTGTCTTAATCTTAGCCTAGATTTTCTCCCCGTAATCTAGTGTTGTTAGTTGGCCTAGACAAGTAGGCTGATTTTATTCAGTGGTACTGTTCGTTGATTTGGAGTCATAAAGTGGCATGTTCCTTCGACATGTCCGTGTCAAAGTCTCAAGGGTTAGGAATCTTTTTTCTCCTATCGAATTTTTGAAATAACGTCTTATGTGTTATTACAGGGATGGATTTGTCCACCAAGTCTAGAGTCCTGATGGTTGTCAAGGTGCCCAAAAAGTTAATCAAGTGGTGGGGCATGTTTAACTATGTTGACCAGCAGAAACTAATTAAAATATTAGGAGATCTTACAGAACTTTTGCATATTACCCCTCGTCCAGATCTAATAGAGGTTGTGTTGACCTTTTGGGATCTAAGTAGTTTGGTGTTCAGGTTTGGAAAGTGTGAAATGACTCCTACTTTGGCAGAAATATCTAGTCTGTTGCATTTGCCTATATCGATAAAGGTATGATTAGAGCTCAAAATCATACTAGCATGAGGTTTTTATAGTGTTGTGGGTTAAAAAGTAAAGATACGTATTTGGGTTGTTTGAAAGATTCGTGGATTTCCTTAGATTTTTTGTTCGCTAGATTCGGGCCCTCGGAAGGTTTTGATTGTTTTTGGGATGAATTTCATATGACTAAGGAGAAGTGGGAGAGAAAACGTCTTGAAGTCTTCACCCTCGCTTTGTTAGGTACTTTAGTATTTCCACTAGAAGAAAGACGCATCAATACACGTTTGTAATCTGTAGTGATGGTCTTATTTCATGAGGAACAAAGGGACAAGGTTACCATCATACATATGATCTTAATAGAAATATATAAGGCTTTAACCGAAGTGAAGGGGGGATGAGATTTTTTGAAGAAAGTAACCTGATGTTGCAACTATGGTTGATGGAGCATTTGCATGCACCTTCTCTAATTAGACCGGATGTGATTGACCGTTGTATGCCCAATCGAGTGAAAGCCATGGGACAAAGAATGTGTGTTGCCAAATTCTCGCTACCCGTGGGAATCGATGCTTGGATTGAATTTCTCGAGTCAAGAACTGAGGATAACATTCTATGGAAATGTCTATGTCTTCGTCCAAAAACAATCTTATCTGGGTGTCAGATGCAACTCCTTTTGGTTATGATAGGACTTAATTGTACTCGACCATACACTTTTACTAAGGTAATGTGTCATCTAGGTAGATAGCAAGACGTCCCACCCGTGGTGGATCTGCTGAAAGATGTTGAGTACTTTAAGAACCAAGCCTTAGGGGAGAGAAAATATAAGCAACTCTGGAATCACGCAACAAAAATGGGTATAGATACTTTCAAAGAAGGGTCGGATAACCTAGGGTATAGTTCGAGATATGAGATCTGGCTTCAATCTATACCTCAGGGTGTTAGCAAACCATTACCAGTGCAACTTATAGGAAGAATAAGAGAAGAATGCATTGTTGATGACAGTCGGGATGAAAGTGCGGAGGCCAAAGTGGAGACACTAAGGGTTCGGTTATCAAATTTACTCAAGACTACTCAGTCTAAGTCTCAATACCTCATCATTGCGTTCTGAACTTTCTTCCCTGGGATCCTGATCTAGGTCAATGAGTGAATTTTCAATCTCCCTACTAGCCATGGCAAGCTTCGCTTTTGATCTAGTAAAGTACGGGTGACTAGCCAGAGTGCTACAAACCCACCACTATTATCTGAAAGAAATATGCTCATCAAAGACAACACCCGTTAGGATTAGGTCTTATAAGAGTGTTTCCTATAAAGATCTTTGCATTTTCCCAGACGTCAACCTTTCCCTCGGTTTTAAAATACCCAAGTTCAAGAATTATGCTGGGCACAGTGATCCCGTGGCACACTTGAGATGTTATTGCAACCAATTGAGGGCTGTAGGGGGAAGGGAAGAGTTGATTATGGCTTTCTTTGGCGAGAGTCTTTCTGATATGGCTTCAGAATGGTTTGTTGATCAAGATATCGACAAGTGGAATAGCTGGGATGACTTAGCTTCCAAGTTTGTGCAACATTTTCAGTATAATGTCAACCTGATTCCGGACGAAAAATCCTTGGTCAACATGAAGAAGAAAAGCACTGAAGGCTTTAGGGAATACGCGATAAGGTGGGGTGAGCAGGTCGCCAGGGTGAAGCCTCCAATGAAGAAGGGTAAGCTAGAAGAGGTCTTTATTCAGGCACAGGATAAGACCTATTTTCAACATTTACTTCTGACAATGGGAAAGTCTTTTATTGAAGTCCTCAAAATGGGAGAGATGATAGAGGACGGAATTAAGACCAGCAAAATAGTGAATTTTGCCACATTAAAATCCACCAAAAAGCAATTCAAGGTGGATCTGGCGCGTTTGGAGGTAAAAAAAAAAGAGAACATGGCGACCGTCGTAGCTGAAACCCATTCCTATCCCAAAAGACCGCCTCGCCCCTATCCCCAGTCCCAAGCCCAATCCTTCGATCAAACTCCATATATTCCTCCCCACCATTACTACCCTCCTCAAAACCCACTATATTCTATTCCATCACCCCCGTACCTAGTATATAGCGCGCAGCCATATGCCCAAACCCCTTCTTACCCGCAATGGCGTGCGCAAGCCCCTCAAAATCGTTCTTCATCTCCTCCAAATTACCAAAACCCCACCAGACCCAGTTTCTAACCTAGGCCCGAGTATAAGAAAGAGAAGGCGGTCAAAAATTAGTTCACACCTCTCGGGGAGTCGTATGCTAGTTTGTTTGATAGGTTGAGGAAGTTGAAGGTCTTGAGCCCAATTCAAGGAAGGCTTTCGAATCCACCTCCGAGAAATCTTGATTATTCGTTAAGATGTGCGTATTGGTCTGACATGCCGGGGCACGATATCAAGAAATGCTGGCATTTGAAGAGAGTTGTCCAAGATTTAATAGATGCAAATCAGATTCTGGTCCAGGCCCCAAAAGTTCCAAACATTAAACAGAATCCATTGCCAACCCATGCTGAAACCAATATGTTGGAGTTGATATATGATGGCAAGGAGTCATCGATGTGTTATAAGCCTATTGTCAAAATACAGACTAAGGAGGATAAATCAGTGAATGTGAAAGATTCGTTGAAAGCAGTGTCTCTAAGCTAGGAAGGAATGGGAGAAGATGAAGTCCAAGAAAGTACAAAGAAACCCGTGATCATGGTGCAAGGAGCCAGAAAAGATGTTGGTCTAAGTCAAGACAAGCCTAAGTTGACAGAGATAGGAGCTCTGGGTAATCCTATCTTGACGGTGAAAGGAGCACTTGCGGCGCCTATTATCATCAAACCGACGACCCAACCTCCGATAGTTGATACGAAAAAGGTCTCCTAAAACTATAAGCAGACTATGATGACTTATCAGGGGAAGAAAGTCAAGGAAGAAGTATATGAGGTAGGGGGTCTGACTCGGTCAGGAAGATGCTTCGTGCCTGAAGGTTTGAGGAAGCCCAAGCCAGGGGTGAGTGCGCCTTCATCTCTCAAGAAGCCTGTCACCGAAGAAGAAGCTGAAGAGTTTTTAAGAAAGATAAAATTGCCGGAGTACTCGATAATTGATCAGCTGAACAAAAAACCTGCTCAGATTTCCCTCTTATCTTTGTTGCTGCATTCCAAGAAACATCGTGATATTATACTGAAGGTGTTAAACGAAGCATATGTTCCTAGGGAGATTACCGTAAATCAGCTAGAGAAAATGGTCAAAAAAATCTTTGAAGTAAATCGAATCAATTTCTCTGATGACGAATTGCCAGTTGAGGGTACGGGTCATAATCGAGGTCTTTACATTACCGTGAAGTGTGAAGATTTCTACATCACTCATGTCATGATTGACGGAGGTTCAGGTGCCAATATTTGCCCTATTTCCACCTTGCAAAAGTTGAATATTGGTGTGGAGAGGATCAAGTCTAACAATGTATGTGTCAGGGCTTTCGACGGAGCGAAATCAAACTTCATTGGTGAAATAGAACTGATGTTGATCATAGGGACTGTTGAATTCGCTCTAGAGTTTCAAGTTCTGAACATTGACTCCTCGTACAATCTGTTATTGGGAAGACCATGGATCCACAAAGCTAAGGCAGTTTCATCTACACTGCACCAGATGATTAAGTTTAAGTATGAAAGACGAGAAGTGGTTATTCATGGTAAAGGAGATTTGTCCGCCTACGAAGATTCTCCCTTGTCTCTTATTGAAGCAAACAATGTAAAGGACACATTTGTCTATCAAATTTTTGATACAGTGCCAGTGGATCGTATCCTTGAAAGACAGGTTATACTGGGACCACAATTGTCTTCCGCTTCTATCATGATGGTGAGTGAACTTTTAAAATATGGATTAGAGACAGAAAGGGGTTTGGGAGCATCTCTGCACGGTATAGTTCGTCCTATATGTCCGAGTGAGAACATGGGCACTTTTGGTCTGGGATTTGAGCTTACGGATGAAGATCTGAAGAAATCCAAGGGAAGAAAAAAGGAAACATGGTCACTCCCTCGCCCAATGCTACTACTCAGTGAATCATTTGTCAAGAGCGATGTCATGAAACCTGTAGAATTTGAAGCTGAATTGGTTGATGACTTCCAGAACTTTCTGATTAATGTTTACATGATTGAAGCAGGAAAAGGTACTAGTAAGGCAGACGTGCAATTCATAGGTCCTGAGGTCCAGCTCAACAATTGGGAAGTCACTCCTCTCCCCGTCAGGAGGGAGTTTTGGTAGTTCATTTTGTTTTTCTTTCTATTTATCTGAGTTATTCCAGGGTTGTAATTTGGAATTTAGCTTGTTTACATTCTGTTGTTATTTGTGTTTAAACCCTCTTATCTTTCCCTTTTAATGAAATGCAATGTCCCCTTATTTTGTGTCTAATATATTTTGTTTTTGTCATTTTCTTTATATAGTTCTCTTTATGTTGATTCTAATGACATGACATGCATGCAGAATTTTCAGTCTGATCTTAAAATCCAAATTAATCAAGATATAATAAAGAAAGAGGGGGAATATGATAAAGAAGAGGCACTAAAAGAAATAAGCAAAGAGTTGGAATAGTTTGAAGACAAGCAGAATCCTAGTTTGAATGAAACTGAGCCAACTAATCTAGGGAATCAAGAAGATGTTAGGGAAACTAAAATCAGTGTACATGCTTTTCCACAGCTAAAAGATGGAATGATTCAAGCATTAATTGATTATAAGGATATTTTTGCATGGTCTTATGATGATATGTCTGGTTTAAGCACTGAATTAGTGGCCCATAAATTTCCAACTGATCCCGCATTCCCCCCTGTCAAACAGAAGTTGAGGAAGTTTAAGACTGACCTAAGTATCAAAATCAAAGAGGAAATCATGAAACAACTTGAAGCCAAAGTTATTCGAGTAGCCCGTTATCCCACATGGTTATCCAATGTTGTTCCTGTCCCAAAGAAAGATGGCAAAATTTGTGTATGTGTTGATTACCGTGATTTGAACAGAGCAAGTTCGAAGGATGATTTTCCGCTGCCCAACATCCATATTTTGCTGGACAATTGCGCTAAACATGAGGTAGCTTCTTTTGTGGATTTCTATGCTACATACCACCATATTATTATGGATGAGGAAGACGTGGAAAAGATGTCTTTTATCACACCATGGGGGACTTATTGTTATCGAGTGATGCCATTCAGTTTGAAGAATGCTGGAGAAACATACATGAGAGCCATGACCACCATGTTTCATTATATGATGCATAAGGAGATTGAAGTCTATGTAGATGATGTGATTATTAAATCAAAGAGTCAGGCTGACTATGTTAAAGATTTAAGAAAGTTCTTTGGGAGACTTCGCAGGTATAATCTCAAGCTCAATCCGGCAAAATATGTATTTGGAGTTCCATCTGGAAAGATGTTGGGGTTTGTAGTCGGCCATCGAGGAATTGAATTGGATCCCTCGAAAATCAAAGCCATCCAGGATTTTTCTCCGCCCAAGAATAGGACGGAGGTGATGAGTTTGTTGGGTAGATTGAACTACATCAGTAGGTTCATTGCTCAACTCACAACCACTTGCGAGCCCCTTTTCAAGTTGCTGAAGAAGAATGTTGCATTTGAGTGAATGAAGAATGCCAGGAGGCATTTGATAAAATCAAAAAATATCTATCAAATCCTCCCGTGCTGGTACCACTGAAGCCTGGTAGGCCTTTGATCTTATATTTATCAGTCATGGACAATTCCTTTGGTTGTGTCATGGGTCAGCATGATGTCACGAGCAAAAGAGAGCAAGCTATTTATTACCTTAGCAAGAAGTTCACAACATATGAAGTCAAGTACACTCTTCTTGAAAGGACGTTTTGTTCCCTAACTTGGGTAGCACAGAAGTTGAAGCATTATCTTTCATCCTATACTACTTATCTCATCTTCCGCATGGATCCGTTGAAGTATATATTTCAAAAGCCTATGCCAACGGGTCGATTGGAAAAGTGGTAAATATTGCTTACCGAGTTTGACATTGTATATGTGACTCAAACCGCCATGAAAGCCCAAGCCTTAGCAGATCATCTTGATGAGAATCCCATTGATGAAGAGTATGAGCCATTAAAGACATATTTTCCTGATGTAGAGGTATTGTGTGTCGATGAAGTCATTATAGATGTTGATCCAGATTGGAAGCTATTCCTTTATGGAGCTGTCAACATGAAAGGAGTCGGAGTAGGTGGAGTTCTTATCTCTGAGGTGGGGCAACATTTTTCGGTGACAGCGCAACTTCCATTTTATTGTACCAATAACATGGCAGAATATGAAGCTTGTATTCTGGGCTTGAGGCTAGCCGTTGATATGGGAGTCCAGGAACTATTAGTGTTGGGGGATTCAGATTTGCTCGTCCATCAGATTCAAGGTGATTGGGAGACGCGAGATTTAAAGATAATACTGTATCAGCAATGCTTGAAAGATCTATGTCAACGGTTTGTGTCTGTAAATTTAAGGCATATTCCAAGAATTTGCAATGAGATTGCTGATGCGTTGGCCACTTTGTCTTCGATGCTCTAACATTCTGATAAGGCCTACATCGATCCAGTGCATATATAGAGTCGTGATCAACACACTTATTGTAATTCCGTTGAATAAGAGATCGATGGCGAACCTTGGTTCTTTGATATCAAGCAGTACATCCAATCAAGAGAATACCCAGCACATGCCACTAATGATCAAAAGAGGACTATCAGGTGTTTGGCTAGTGGATTTTTCTTGAGCGGGGGAGTCTTATACAAGAGAGCCCCAGATCTGGGACTTTTGAAGTGTGTAGATGCAAAAGAAGCTTCGACAATCATGGTTGAAGTTCACTCTAGAGTATGCGGGCCTCATATGAATGGTTATTTCTTGTCAAAGAAGATTCTCAGAGCAGGTTATTACTGGCTTACTATGGATAGCGATTCTATTCGATTTGTTCGAAAGTATCATCAATGTTAGGTACACAGTGATCTGATACATTCTTCTCCTGCTGAGTTGCACGCAATGGCTGCTCCATGGCCTTTCGTAGCCCGGGGAATAAATGTGATGGGACCGATTAAGCCAAAAGCATCAAATGGGCATAGATTCATTCTGGTGGCCATTGATTACTTCACAAAGTTGGTGGAAGCAGTAACTTTCAAGTCAGTGACAAAAAAAGAGGTAGTAGATTTTGTTCATGCCAACATCATTTGTAGGTTTGGAATTCCTAAGATGATCATTACAGACAATGCTTCCAATCTCAATAGTCATTTGATGCAAGAAGTGTGTTAATAGTTTAAGATCGCACATCGAAATTCCACTCCATATCGTCCAAAGGCTAATGGCGTTGTGGAAGCCGCCAATAAGAATATCAAGAAGATACTGCAGAAAATGGTACAAGGGTCTAGACAATGGCATGAGAAGTTGTCATTTGCATTGCTAGGTTATCGCACTACTGTTCGCACTTCAACAGGTGCAACTCCATATTTATTGGTGTATGGGACAGAAACAGTCATCCTTGTAGAAGTTGAAATTCCCTCTCTTTGAGTCATTATGGAAGCAAAGATTGATGATGACGAGTGGGTCAAAACCCGACTGGAACAATTGAGTTTGATTGAGGAAAAAAGGCTAACGTCGGTATGTTATGGCCAATTGTATCAGAAGAGAAGGGCTCAAGCGTATAACAAAAAGGTACGACCCAGGCATTTTGAAGTTGAGCAATTGGTATTGAAGCGTATCCCTCCTCACCAGGTTGAAGCGAAAGGTAAGTTCTCCCCGAACTTCCAAGGTCCCTTCATAGTGAAGAAAGTATTGCCCAATGGAGCCTTATATTTGACAGATATTGAAGGCAAAATGGCATAAATGGCTATCGATGCTGATGCGGTCAAAAGATCTTATGTATGATATTTTATCCTTTGTTGATTTTGTTGCATGTTTTGTACTTGCATTTTTGAAGATTGATATGATGAAAGCATTTTATTCTTCTATCCAAACATTGTGTCATCCTTTGTTTACCCGTTTGAGCTTAGTTTTATTTTTCTTTCATATCCCTCTTTTGGAATCAAAATAGAGTCAAAGATAAATGTCAGGAAAATAAGAATAAAAGAAAGAGTTCAAAAATAAAAAAAAAGAAAAAAAATCAAATCAAAACAAAGAACAAGCTGATGGAACTACGTGTGACCTGATTCTCCTCTATTGGGAGTGAGATACGTAGGCTTCCCTATTCAGGGCTCGGTCCAACCAAATAACGATTTTAGAGTTACCCATTTAACAAAAAATTGGGGCACGGTCTAACATGTTGTTGAGTCGATTCCAAAAGTTGTAAATCCCACCACCACTTCAAGTGTCGTCTGAGCCTCCTGCCATCCTTTTCTTCCTAACCTTATCCAAAAACTAAGTTGCAACCAAAGAAAGACCTTCAGATCAATCTTTGATAATGTTAAGGCTAAGCATGCAATGGATATGATGATACATAGTGGGGTACTACTTGTCTTCCTTATCATAAAAAATCTGGAAAGAAATAAAAATGAGAGAGTCTTATTGGTGAAAACCCTCGCGGGCACCACAAGGCGATGGTGAGCCGAGAGAAATAAAAATGAGAGAGTTTTACTGGTGAAAACCCTCACGGGCACCATAAGGCGATGGAGAGTTGAGAAAAATAAAAATGAGAAAGTCTTAGTGGTGAAAACCCTTATGGGCACCGTAAGGCGATGGCGAGTTCAAGAGAAAAGTGAAAAAGAAAGAGATTTGTTGGCGAAAGTCTTTCAAGATGTCGTCAATTGAATGAGATATATGAGTCTAATGGATTTGAAGAAGCGGTTCAGCGGCAAAGGCACGAACTCAACAATAAATGAGAAGTTTGGATAGGAAGATCAGGCAACTTAATCCAAAATGCATGTCATAGTCATTGGAGTTGATCTCCATATTCAGATAAGATTTCTTCTTTGTTAAAAAGAGGGACATTGCACTTTTTCTTTCATTTATACATTCATATTTTTGTCCTTTTATGTCTTTTATCAAAAGAAAAGTCGCAATCGTTTCTTTACACTCATTGAGTCTATTCTGTGTCAAAACAAGCAAGAAAGAATTTCAAAACTTGCTACCAGTCTTTCCAATTGTATGAGGAAAAGCCAAGGACCAGCACACGAGAGAAACATGATCATAATTAAAAACAAGGCAAAAGTAGTCTATCAACTGACAGGTTGTTGGATTTATGGGAGTATCAGATGTCAAAAGGTGCATCTCAGAGACATAGTAAAATAGTCGATGTTTGAGTCAAAGGCATTTCCCCGATCTGGTCTGGGTCAATGATGCGACAAGACAGGGAAAAGTGCCAACAATCTGAAATAAAATGAAGGGAATGGACATTGGAGCAGGTGTCAGGAAAGCCAAGTGATGCAAACCATCACAAAGTTTTAACTAACAAATTTTCTTTGTTAAAACAGGAGAAAATTCGCTTCACTTAATTCAGCGGCAATTGGAAAAGCACTTCCATGGGATTTTACTTTCTGTTCTGGGCCCTCCTGAAAAATGGGATTTTACTTTCTGTTCAGGACCCTCCTGAAAAATGGGATTTTACTTTTGTTCAGGACCCTCCTGAAAAATGGGATTTTACTTTCTGTTCAAGACCCTCTTGAAAAATGGGATTTTACTTTTTGTTCAGGCCCCTCCTGAAAAATGGGATTTTACTTTCTATTCAGGACCCTCCTGAAAATGGAATTTTACTTTTGTTCAGGACCCTTCTGAAAAATGGGATTTTACTTTTGTTCAGGACCCTCCTGAAAAATGAGATTTTACTTTCTGTTCAGTACCCTCCTGAAAAATGGGATTTTACTTCTGTTCAGGACCCTCCTGAAAAATGAAATTTTACTTTCTGTTCAGGACCCTCCTGAAAAATGGGATTTTAATTTTGTTCATGACCCTCCTGAAAAATGGAATTTTACTTTTGTTCAGGACCCGCCTGAAAAATGGGATTTACTTTCTGTTCAGGACTTTCCTGAAAAATGGGATTTTACTTTTGTTCAGGACCCTCCTAAAAAATGAGATTTTACTTTCTGTTCAGGACCCTCCTGAAAAATGGGATTTTACTTTTGTTCTGGACCCTCCTGAAAAAATGGGATTTTACTTTTGTTCAGGACCCTCCTGAAAAATGGGATTTTACTTCTGTTCAGGACCCTCCTGAAAAATGGGAAATGGGATTTTACTTTTTGTTCATGACCCTCCTAAAAAATGGGATTTTACTTTTGTTCAGGACCCTCCTGAAAAATGAGATTTTACTTTTTGTTCAGGATCCTCCTGAAAAATAGGAATTTACTTTCTGTTCAGGACCCTCCTGAAGAATGGGATTTTACTTTTGTTCAGGACCCTCCTGAAAAATGTGAATTTACTTTCTGTTCAGGACCCTCCTGAAAAATGGGATTTTGCTTTTGTTCAGGACCCTCCTGAAAAATGGGATTTTACTTTCTGTTCAGGACCCTCCTGAAAAATAGGAATTTACTTTCTGTTCAGGACTCTCCTGAAGAATGGGACATTACTTTCAAAATGAAATCTTTCTTTATCATAATTTTTGTTTTGGATAATTTTTGTTCTAGTTTTATTTTGATTTCAGGAACCCGCCTGAAGAATAGGGTGATGAAATGGGAAATTGAAGAAATTACAAGTCTGGAACCCAACTGAAGAACAGAGTGATGTAATTGAAAAACAAAAATGGCAAGTCAGAAGCCCGCTTGAAGAGCAGGACAAATAAATAAAAGTTGAGCAATGAAGTGAAGCAATGGAAAACCAATCAACAAGTTGAAAGAAATTGCAACTCAGGACCCGCTTGAAGAATAAGGTGATAAAACGTGAGTCAAGAGTCAAGGAAAGCTGCATAGATAGGATTTTGTAATTTCATTTATGTTTTAACTTGTAATTTCCATTTTTGATGTAATGACAGAGCCGCGGACTGGAACCTCGATGGAACCTCACTCGACTCTCCAACTCGATATAGTCCACCTCCTTCGGATCTTGTATGATACTGGTAACTTGATTCTCTCATAATTTGGGTAGGTAGGATGTCCGTCAAGATTCGGTTGCCCTTCTTCCTTCTGTCTCTTTCTTCGAATAATGATCGGGATAAAATTCTGCCTCGTCGTCTACTTCTTAGTATGAAAACAGTAAGTGTTTGCATTCAAAGGGGGCATGATATAGACACGTAATTTTATCCCATCAAAAATATTTCTTATTCCGATATCACACGATTTAACCCCATTTTTATAATTTTTCCTAAGAAAATAAATACCTCATCTTTTACTTATTTATATATTTATTTTTGTTTTATTTTATCCAAATAATAAGTCATAACAAATTTTATCTCATTCTAATATTCTAACAACTCTACTCTCCAATTAAAAGACAACACCTCACCATCCAATACTTTCCTACCCTACCTACCCATGTGACCCCTCGTCGCATTTCTCATCTACAAAGAAAAGGAGAGCACAAAAATTAGGGCCCACAGGGAATATTTCCCTCAACAGAACACTATTGATACAAGTTTTCATTTTTGATGGCGGGCCCCACGAGTACACTTCACAATAGACACCAAAAATTCCTTTAGAGATAGGAAACTTCCAGGAAGGCGCCATTACCATTTCTTTTTTTCTTTTCTTGTTTTCTTTCTTAAAAATCAATATACATACACCTTACAGGGAGAACCACTGACTCACATAATATATATACAATATAAAAGGAATACAGGAATGGAGGGCAATTGGGGATAGAAGGAATACAAAAAAAAAAGGGATTATCATCATCTTCATCAGAGAAGACGCATACACCATAGAGAAGCCATTTTTTTTTTCTCTCTTTTCTTTTCTTCTAAATCGCACACACACACAGAAAAGAGGATAGAGAGAGGGAGTAACGAGAGAGAAAAGGAGAGAGATAGAAGCGGTTGAGAGAGATCGGAGAGCACTATTCCGGTGGTGGTGTCTCGCCGGAAAACTCAGCTAAACTCGCTAGAAAACGCCCTCTCCGTCGTAACGTCACCAGTTTCATCGCTTCCCAGTTCCGGCGAAACAGAACAGTTCATCCATCGCCGGAGACGGCATATTCTCGCCGGAAATAGTAAGTCAGAGATCAAACTCACAAAACCCGAGCTGTTTCAGTGTATTCCGACTAAACTCCATCCGACAACGATCGAAAATCAAAACGGGTCAGTTGGTTCGTTCAGGTTAATTCGAATTTTTGTTGGGTTTGTTCAAGTTGCGGGTTCGGCGTTGAGGTTCCAGTTGGGTCAAGGTTCCGTTGCTCCGTGAATTCCAATTCATCACTAATTTTGGAATAAAATAAGCTATTGAGATCCAATTCTACGTTTCTTATCTCTCTTTTTTGTGAATATTTTTGAATGGCGTGATTTTGTTTGAATTTGATTGAGATGATTGTTAAGTTGGATTTTAGGGAAAAAATATGAAAATTGTCAAAGGTTTATGTTGGTTCAGTGACTATTGCTTGATTCGAAATAAATGTCGATTTTGTTAAATTCGATAGTATTATGTTTTAGGCCGTGAATCGTTAGGCAAATGATAGGGTAGGTAAAATTAAGGAATTGTGAAATTAGTGAAATGTTTGAGATATGTGTTGAATGAATTTTTATTGTAATTGAAAAAATATACTTATTTAGCTCGGGAATGCCCCGAGGTATCTGTATTGTTTTATTTGGGAATGCTCCGAGAAAGTTGTACTCGAAGATGGTGCACGGTCAAAGCCCGAAATGTCGGGTGGAGTTTAGTCTAGGATTAGTTTAGAATAAGATTTACATTTTCGTATTTTTTTATTTTCAGGACTGTATAACTCGGATTGGACATTATTTATTTTTTTTGAATTTTGTGTGATTTGTTTGTTTTATATATTCATAGTGTTAAATTAGCCGATATGCTCCCCAAGCGATCGTGGTCGAACCACGGGATCGAGGGGTGTCTAACACCTTTCCCTCAGTCAACAGAATTCCTTAGTCGAAATTTCTGTTCGCAAATCAGTTAAAAGAGTCAAAAATTATTTTGAAAAGGATCTTTCAAAGGTGATTTGACACACCGAATTATGTCTAGTGGCGACTCTGAATAAAAAATATAAATAATTCTTTTTCGAAATAAATTTTCAATTTTTTATCACTTTAATAATAAAAACTTTTTCGAACTTAAAATCATATCTTTTTGGTTGTAAAAAGAGGTGTGACAAGTAGATAATAATTTATTGTTAGGGATTTTTTGGTATTGAATTTAAAAACTAATATGAGATTATTTTCATAATGAAGCTTGGTTTTCCATTTACACCGTGTATAGAATCAGTACATAATTAAGGTCATTTATGATTCTACCTTTGTGTAAATTGTAAAAAAAAAAAAAAAAAAGGCATTATTAGAAATTAATTTAATGTATTCTCCATATGTGATTAATCACATTTCAAAATTTTATCATCACTTTCCTAGTTTCGCACTAATGTACTCCAGTTCTTGCAATGACTATCCTGATGGGTTATATGCTATTGACTATGTATTTATTACAAAATAATTATTTGTTTAATTAAATAAAAGTAAATGATCTTATATTCATTTTGTCTCCATTTACTTATATAATAAATAATTTAGTGTATAGAGTTTTAGATTGATTGAATCATTGACTTTTATAAGTATAACAATTTTGTTATCAAAATAGGATGAAAATTGGACAAGTTATTAGTATGATTTTTACACAAGATTAAATATAATATATCTAGATTATAGGGACAATAATATTTTTACTTTTTATTTTAGTGCATTTTGAATGTATTGAGCAAAAACCTATATTCTCTGACAAGTACTTATATTCTCAATTTTGACCACATGTCATTGTCATAAATTTAAAATTCTGACAATTTATCTAAATCTTGCAAATCTATTATTGCAATTTTATCTTATAACAGAGTCAAAACATGAATAATGACACTGAATATTCTACTTCTGCAAATCATACACATTATTCATTGATCATATTTTATATAATAGTGACTTGGCAACATCATCAAAATTCTTTGAAAGTGTTTTTTTTTTTGAGATTTTGGTCTTGTAAGCCTCAATATTTTGTGTTCTTTCTATATGTTTCTAACAATCCTTCGGCTGGTCTTCTATTTTTTTTTTTTAAAATGAACAGCAATTGTCTAACCCAAAAGCTTCATATTAAAAACTAGTGAATTTGTCC
This sequence comes from Capsicum pubescens, assembly GCA_030864215.1. Taxonomy (NCBI): domain Eukaryota; kingdom Viridiplantae; phylum Streptophyta; class Magnoliopsida; order Solanales; family Solanaceae; genus Capsicum; species Capsicum pubescens. Next base: position 283,449,810 of record CM061542.1, read on the forward strand.
ATGCTTCGTGCGGTTATAGTAGATTTCTATCAAAATCATACGTTATTATTTTGAACCAAAATAATTATAAAACTACAATAATCAGAAATTCATATAAAATAAAAAATAAAGAGAAATCATATAAAAAACATGCAAAATAATTATAAAACTACAATAATCAGAAATTCATATAAAATAAAAAATAAAGAGAAATCATATAGAAAACATGCAAAACAAAAAGATGCAACATCATTCTTACGAACTTAATCATTAAAAACATGAAAATATAATAAGAACCGAAAACATAACAATAAAAAAGGTAAATGCATTTTTATAATAAATTAACATTTGAATTTAAATTTAGTAGCTTTTCTTTAAAAAATAATAATAATAAAAGAGTTACTCCTTGAATTCAAACCGCAAAAACAATAGAACATGTCTTTTTTATCCATCATAAAGAGCAAATTAACATAAGAAAGTAAACGAAACATGTATAAAGAATAAATTAATAGAAAAGGTGAAGAGAAACATTATTCACGAAATTTATGATAAATTAATATTCCTCAAGAATCAAGCTTAATTCTACAAATAAAAACTAAATTGGCAATTAGAATCAAACATTCGAAAATTAGAAGAAGGGTCTAATATTCATAATTAGTATTTGATCTATATGAATATTTTTCTTCCGTTTATAAAATATCATCACTAAAAAAAAAATTAAACAATAAGAAAACATGTATTTAAAATTTTATGATGCATTCTTACAAACTTTCAGCTACTAACACACACAAAAAAAATAAAGTATATTTGTTTACCTTGATAATTGTTTTTAGAGTGGTGAAGAAGCATAAATCTGTAAACAAAAAATTAATATTAAAAGAAAATTACAACCAATACTAACCCAATGCTTAATTCTGAAAAGTGCATTGAGAAATGTTTATTCAAATGTTTAAATTTATAGAACTTATATTTGGAATATCAAAAGGCATGAGAAGATAGAGTAACATTAAGGATATTAATGGATAATAATAATAATAATAGTAAGCCATAATTGTCATGTTTAATTCTCTTAAAAATTTAGTTAAACTGGGAGTTTTAAGTTTTAGATGATTTTTGAGTTTTTAACATATTATATAAATTAAAAAGAATAAGAAAAAACTCAAAATATTGAGAAAAAAGAAATATATATATATATATATATATATATATATATATATATATATATATATAATGATATATATACATTGTCATAAAATTATTTTTAAATCTGAAAAGTGGGATGAATTATTTTTTTTCAATAGGAAGAATAGATAAATTAAAAAATAATAAGTGTGATAAATAAGGTGAGGAAGTGGAAGAGTTTAATAGCATGAGATAATAATCATGTTGTATATTAAACACATTGTATTTAATTTCTAATAATATAGACTTTAATGGATGATTTTTATTAATTTTAAATAATTTATTAAGCTAAAAATAGGAGAAAATAATTCAAAAAAATCACAAAATAGACAAATGACATTAGAGGCCTCTACAGCATGCCACATAGGATTGGTTATTGATCTCTTTTATATATATATATACATATATATATATAGTGTGTGTGTATGTATATATATATATGTATGTATATATATATATACTAGTGAAGTGAAGCGCGGTTATAGAAGGTGCTGACAATTTACGAACTAATTTGTCTCCTAACTATTGAATGCTAAAGGTAGATATTAAACCATACAATTATATACATGCATAACTCATCTACAAATTCAAAATATCACTTGTTGAATCCATCAAATACTATTAAGAGATAATTTAAGAAAGCATGTAAATTGATCTTAAAAAAGTACTAAATAGATAAATAATATGGGTATTACGGTTGGTAGTGAATCAATTAATATAGGAAGGTAAAGAAAGAAATGATAGAAAAATTAAAATCAAAAGTGATAAAGAAAAAATAAATTTATTTACCCAAAAATAAGTGAAAAAACTTTCTTACAATAGAAAAGGATTAATTAGTTGTTAGATCTTCATAAAGTTTACATTGCTACAGAATTCAACGGATTAAATTAGGAAAGTCTTAATTCAGGAGAAAGAATGCATCATTTTTTTATGACATCAACAAAATTAAAATAATGTTGAAAAAAATAAAAGAACAGAAATAAAATAATCATACTATTTATAAACAAACCACATGTTTCTCGTAAAAATTTTGAGTTTATTTGAAATAAAAAATATGCACCTCGTTCTAAAATTCGTCATGTTTTATTTTTTTTCAAGATAATTTACATGCAAAACCTATAATGATTGTGTCAGAAACAATAGTCACTCTTGCTCCTTGACACATCTGCTTGTCCTAAGCAAATGAATACCTCAAAGTTCAACTCCCATTCCTCATCATAAACCTCATATCAACCTCCATAACCTTAGTAAAAAATAATTGGACAACATATAAAATAGTCTAACAAAAAATATGAAGAATTAGGTAGTACTACTAAACAACTCTCGTTATATTTGTAAATATAAATTAAATAAAACCTCTTCATAAATAATACTGCAGAAGAGCAACTGAAAATATAGAAAACAAAGTAATGCAATATAAATAGAAAACTTATCCGTTGAAAGATATTCTAAGAGAGAAAATAGAATGTCAAGATGTTTGTGGAGGCAGTCAAGTTTCTTGAATAATTCTATTTCATGATGCATGATTTTGGGGCTTAATATAAATGAAGATATATTTATTGTCATTTACTTATGATGAGTTAATGAGAAAAAAACAGTTACATTCCTTTACCTAAACATAACTGTTATACCTAGTACTATATCTCTTTATGAAGAAAACCGTTATGTTTAGAATTATTTTTTCTTTATGAGAAAAAACTAATTTAATACGTAAAAAGGATAAATGACAAATAAATAAATAAAAAAAAGAAGATAAAATGACTTTCTTGATCATTGAGGGGCAACACATGTCCTATGTTTCTACTTTATATATATATATATATATATATATAGATAGATAGATAGATAGAGAGAGAGAGAGAGAGATTCACCTAACATGGACTTTTGAACTTGAATAATCCGTGGCATCTTTTCTCCATTCAATTTTCTTTAAGTTATAATTTAAAGCGAAAAAATTTTAAGTATTAGAAATTGTGATTCTTAATTTAGGAAATACTATGTTGCTACATTATGTCTTCTTTTGAAGTAAAGATATAAGAATCTTATTTTGTTTATATCTTCTGTTTTCTTGATTTTTTTTTTCAACTTATTTTTTACTTTGTAAAACAACTTCATCCACTATTATATAACACGCAAGACAATATAAATTATATAGATCAGGGGCGGACCCACGTGGTATCCAGGGGGTTCATCCTCGACAAAAAATTACATTGTATATATAACATAGAAAATCTATATTTATGTATATATATTAATTTTGAATCACCTGAAAGCAAGGTTGTTGGATAGCCTAGTGGTTCTATGTCTGCTTCTTGAGTCGCTCCTTCAGCCCTCGGTTGTGGGTTCAATTTCCACTACCAGCGAAGGCTTCTTTTTTTAAAATCTGTTTTGCACAACTGCTATAGTAGCTGTCTTGTACAGCTATAATAATAAAAAAGGACGCATGTACAACTGCTATACCTTGAAATTATATTTTGTTGACGTATTCACACATTTATGTTTATATTTTTTCGAACCCCCTGAAATAAATTTCTGGATCCGACACTGATATAAATAACAATTAAACTGCATGTATTTTACTTACCAACATATTGTTATTATATTTGTAGCATTATATTGTTATGATGATAAAATTTAATGCAATAAAGTATTTTTAGAAAGACTTCAATAATATATTTTTTGAAATATATGAAATATGCTTAAATGTCAACACATAATTTACCTTTCATTATAATATCTCACTATCTCTCTCGTTGCAATTAATTCACACCTAAAAAATATTGTTTTGATTTTAAAGAATTTTAGCCTCCTTCGGATTACATGTATACATATAAAAAAAATTATTAAGTAAAATTAACATTTCGTAGAAGTCATACATACAAATATTTGATCAACATACGTCTTTATTATCAATTTCATAATATACACTACACTTACAAATAGTAAAAGGAGAATAAACGTACTTGTTGTTTAACTTTTACAATAGAAAATTAAGACTACGCAATTCTAAAATAATTTGTAATACCTTTCTTGTATTCCATAATCTTTAACATTGACTCTACCTTTCTTGTATTCCACTGACTTCAATAACACATTTTTTTTGTAATATTTGAAATATGCTTAAATGTCAACACATGATTTACTTTTCATTATAAGATTTCAGTGTCTCTCTCGTTGCAATTAATTCACACCTAAAAAATGTTGTTTTGATTTTAAAGAATTTTAGCCTCCTTCAAATTACATGTATACATATAAAAAAAATATTATTAAGTAAAATTAACATTTCGTAGAAGTCATACGTACAAATATTCAATCAACATATGTCTTCCTTGTAATGAATAATAAATCATTATCAATTTCATAATATACACCATACTTACAAATAGTAAAAAAAGAATAAACGTATTTGTTGTATAACTTTTACAATAGAAAATTAAGACTACAAAATTCTAAAATAATTTCTAATACCTTTCTTGTATTCCACCATCTTTAACATCAACTCTACCTTTCTTGTATTCCACCATCTTTAACATCAATTCTATGAATTTGGCCATTTATGAAAAGGACACATGATAACCAAAAGATCATGAAATGCACTCTATTTATAAAGAGAAAATTACATTACATGTTCATTTAAAAGCATATTGAAAAGTGAAAAGTCAAAGATCAAAAAACAGAAGAGTAGTAATTGTAGAGTAATGGAGTTTTAAAGAAATTTTAAGACATTTAAACTTTTACTTTGAAGAGTAGAATAAATGGATGAGTAGTAATTGTAATATTCATTTTTGTGCAATAAGAAAATAAAAATAAATGTAAAAAAAAACACAAAAAAAGATAAATAGTAATGGAGATCATAGAGAGGTGCCACATCACCTCCTCTATATTTCTCCTTTATATATATATATATTGATTGATTGATTATTTTTTTCAACTCATATTAATGGTTAGATGATATGTTAGCAGTGGCGGAGTCAGGATTTCACTAAGGGAGTTCGTAAGTGAATATAAAAACTAATCGAGGGGTTCAACATCTAATATATATACATGAAAAATAATTTCAACTATATATATAACATAATTTTCTATCGAAGGAGGTTCGGGTGAACCCTTAACTTGAGTATAGATCCACTATTGTATGTTAGTGAGTCACAGTAATATTCCACTTCAGAAAAAATGTATATTATTGCTTTATAGCACTGACAATCACGAACATTCTTTTATATAAAAGTATAACCTTTCAATCTCCCAATTTCATTTGAACTAATCAAAATTCATCGCAAGATTTCATGAAATATGACCCTTATAAACTTTCAGTAGGTACTTGATCGCGCTTTGCGCAACTGAATAAAGAAATTTTTTTACACATAAAATAAATTAAAAAAATAGTATTTCATATTTAGATTTCACTAAAGAAAAATAAAAATTTTGAAATAAATGTATAAAATATAAATAATCTCCACATTTAGTTTAAAGCTTGCCATCCTTTTTTTTTTTTTTTTTTTTTTTTTATAGTTCTCATGATATCTTTTTAATACATTGGTATTGAATATGATGTTCATGAAATATGAATACATGGACTTGAGAAGAAAAATTAAAATAGATTAGTATCTTGTTGGTCATGAATAAATTAGAATCTTGTTAGTCGGGAATCTTTCTCTAAGCGCTTCAACCTGAAACAAAAAAGAAATGAAATCACAAAAACTTAGTGAATAAGGAATATTTATAAGATTGGATACCCCCAATAACTACAACTATTATATAGTACGTAATAAAATATCAATATTTTTTAGATAATGATTCCAAGTCAAAAAGCAAACTCACATGTCAAGGTACCAAAAAAAAAAAATAGATCGGTAGAAATAAAAATTACTTGGTAGCTTTTTTTAGATCGTAGTAGAATTTATTCATCATTTTTTTTCGAATCATATAGAATATTTCTCATCTAATAGAAATAGAACTAATATAAAAATATCTGAATTTGGGTGTTTGTCAAAGATATAACATACATATCATAGAGACTGATCAAGTGAAATAGTATCAACAAAAAAAATAATATGTACTTCTCCTATATTACAAATGAGTGAAAATATAAGAGAATGAGTGAATTTAAAAGAAGAAGATGAATGTCAAACAAAAAATTAAATGTGCAGTATAAATCTAACTACCGCTATTAATAATTAGACTTTTACTCTTTGACTTCTCAATTAACATTTGTTTGTAACTTACCAATGGCTTTTTGATTTTTAAAATTTTAAAAATATATTAAAACAATGCGTAAAAGCAAAAAATATGTAAGCAATGCCGCAAAAAGGTATTTAGCGACATATATAATCAAACTTTTATATCCCTTACATGAAATTCCTTCCATGCTATAATTTAATATGTTGAATTAAAAGGGACACCTTTAATCCCAAATTAGGTGATGTTTTGACTTATTGAGAGTCAAATTAATTAATTTTGCAAAGTTAAGTCGGATTAAAGTAACTCAATATTATAAAATTGAAAAATAGACAAAAATTATATGAAAACTATTACAAGATGCAATTCTTCTCAATATTAACTAAAGTTTACATAACTTAATCTCGAGAAATGAAAAATATCATACAAATTGAAACACTGAAGAGCTATACCTTTTTCAATATCTATCAGAATAATCTTGTACTTGATGTTGTAACACTCTTCATACCGAATTATTGCTAATGCTCTCATGAATCTTCTTTGGCAAGCAAGTCATGTTAGTTTGATGAGAAGAAAACATAAATGACGATGAAAAAAAACACACACGAAAAACTAACAAAAATTACAAACCTAACAATACATAAAATGTATGAGTTGTGAAAGAAAATTTCTTTTATTACTACCAACAAAGAGAAAAAACTTTTAGACTTCTTCCATAAATTTTGTATCATGAAATCAGTTTAAAATTGTTAGAAATTTTTGGCATTCCTCAATAAGCTTTAATACTCTTAAATGTATTTTTTTTTAATAAAGCAATGAATGATAATACTTATAGAATAAATGATAGAGTGGTTTAGTTTTCTTTATACACATAAATATTTAAAATAGAAGAAAACTCAATTAATGTTCAAAAAAACCACAAAAAAGATAAATAACTTTGAAGGCCTCTAAGGCATGCCACATAGGATTCACTATTGATCTCCTTTATATATATATATATATATATATATATATATATATTGATTTTTTTTTGTTTTTTCAAGATGGATATCACCTTCTATGTAAGTTTTTGAACTAATACTTAATATGGTATATTTAAAATTATAAAATTCAAGATTATGTGGATATATTATATACATTTTTATTATAAGATTCATTATTTAAAAATAAAAAACTTCATCTCTTGTTAAACTAAGACACAAAATAAAATGGCAAAATAAGATGAGAGATACCACAACAATATAGGAAGAGAACTCCAATAATATTATTCCTTAATAACACTATTCATTAAAAATAAGTATAATAATATTTCAATCTCTCTACCAATATCATCACAAGATTTTATCAAACACGACCCTTCTTAATCAACTTGAATCTAAAATTTAAACACTTCAGATCCTAGTACAGTCCAATCACATCATTAACAACCAAACCACGTTTGGTAAACAACTCCACAGAAACGAGTGCATAGTTCTCATCATTTATCATCTCAATATAAGATCCTGCACATTTATTAGGGTTGTTTTCATTAGTAACATCTCATAAATAAACAGACATCTTATGTCCTAACGTTGCAGATTTGACAGCGTCCAAGTTTCAATAGCGAAAGACATGTTCAAAAATATCTATAAACGACAGTACCAACATCTAATCATACTCCTCAAAATCCGTGATGACCTTTTTGTTCTGCCACGAATTATTTGAGTTTATGACTGGGGCAGGGTAGATGTCCCGTATTTCTACTAACTCACGGGTCACTACCCATGGGGTGCCACTATCTTTGCATGCTTCTTAATTCTTCCTCCTTTGATGGGATGAAATTGTACATGAAAGTCTTCTTCATTGCACAACAAAAATAATAATATTAATAGAAAAAAAATTTGTTGGATGAATTTTTACGCGGAAGTGGGTAATAATTTATAGGGATGTTTTGGTATTATATTTTGGAAAGTTATATGACACAATAGATTATTTTCCTAATATAGTCTGATTTCCATTTATACTGTGTATAGAATTTTTACATAATTAAGGTCATTTATCATTTTTCTTTGTGTGAAATTTGTACACAAAACAAACATTATTAGGAATTAATTTAATGACTTCTCAATATGTGATTATTCATATTTTAAATTTTATGGTCACTTTCCTAATTTCACACTAATGTACTTATCTGGTCTATGTCTCATGACTATACTGATGGGATATATGCTACTAACTATATATTCAGGTATACTATTTATTATAGAACAAATGTTTATTTAATTTTAATATAAATTAGATCATATATTTATTATGTGTCCATTTTTACTTATATTCAAGATAATCTAATGTACAGAATTTAGTTTATACAAAGAGGGTTGAATCATCGCCTATTATACTTATAATAATTTTGTTCACAATATAATAATTTGATTGGTGGGGGTTCTTATAACCGACCTACATCACTTGAGCTAATGATGTCGAACGCTTAACCATATTGGAGGGCTTTCTAATACCTTGTCAGGGTATATGATCTATCTATCTATGTGTGGATCGACTAAGTGTGCCTCTCAAGGCTAAAGGTCAATCGACATTGCGGTGAAATTATATTCCTATGGTAGCAAATAGTTATGAAATTTAAGTTTTCTAAATTTTTATCCGCTCAATGCTACATAATCCTCCCAATCATACTATCTAGATAGCTTATAACATATCTATTAAGCTTATCTAAAAGCTTCTCATGAGTCTTGCTCAAATAAATGTCTTTCTAAAACATATGTTTCTATGAGACTATGCTCAAATCTGTGAGGTGAAGCTCAAATCTTTCTTTTTAAAATCATATAACATATCTATAAATCAGGCTCATAGCCTCAATCATAGAATAAGAAATTTCAAAGGTGACTTGGCACACCAGATTTATGCCAAGTGGTGACTCTTAGTTTAAATGTAAATAATTCTTTTAAAATAATTTTTTTTGTAACTTAATAATAAATTTTTTTTTCAAACTTAAAATTGAATCTTTTTTGTAAAAAAAAAGGGTGTGATAGCTCTGGCGACTCTGCTGGGGATTTTTCAGAATTCGAGCTTATGTTTGAGTTGTATCAACTTAGTTTGACACTATAGGTGTATAGACATTTTGTTTGTGTTATTGTCTTATCATTGTTGGATGCCTATATGCTATTTGTTTACAGTCTTTTTTTTATGTGTTTTCGCTTTATATCTGGCATCATTTGTATAACCCGAGTCATTTCTCTCGCAACAAGTCCCAGAGTACACGTCATGAATACGAACTCTAGTTGAGTCACCCTTATTTTAGGTGGGGGAACAGTCGGCGTATGAAGCGGGTGGAAAGCTTTCGCAGCTACTATCGACCATACGCTTTCCTGAACAGCCTTGTTAGTGGACCTAACATAGGTCAGCCTTTAGGCCATGCTTATCTGCATCATATTGAGACCTACTTGGTCCTTTGTAGAAGACTTACCCCTAAAGCATCCTACATTCTAATTGTTGCATATTTGAGGATAAAAAAGTTATTTGACGGACTGATTTAGGGAAAACATGTGCTAGAATTAAAGAAAAGAATGCAGGCAAGGAAAACTTGAGAAAAAAAAAGAAGAAGAAAAGAAAGGTGAATAAAAAAAAGGAGTTTTGTAGTTTTTAGAGTTCTTTATGACTTTTATTTTCCAGAATCCAAAAATTCGAATGGATTTTTTTATGTTAAGCATTCATTTTCCAAAAAATAAAAATAAAAAAGATTTTCCTTTTATTTCCTTAGCAAACATTCACAATTTGAAAACTCCAAAAAAAAATTTCAATAGGAGCTTTTTATAAAAGGACAATTCAAAAAAAAAAGTAGAAGTTTTATACATTGCATATAACTAAAATACCAAAAAGATTTTCCTTTCATACTTGTTGTTGTCATTTTTTTATGTTAAGTGTCAAATTGAAAACTGAAAAAAGATTTTATTGATGTTTTTCTTCGTCTGTCTTGGTCGTGTCTCTCAAGTTGTGGTTCAGTCTGTCTGTTATTGTTTAATTGTCCAATCTGGATGAACTACGCATACCTGATTCTCCTCTCTCGGAAATAAAATACGTAGGCAGCCCTTCTAGGGTTCGGTAATCTTATTTCAAAAATCCAAACAGATTTTCTTTACTCTTTATTAGAGTAGGTGTTTCATATACATCTTTAAAAGAAAACTACAAAAAGATTTTCCTTTAATAGTTTCAAGTTTCATTGTCGTATGGAATTCAAAATCAACAACAACAACAACATACCCAGTGTATTCCCACCTAGTGGGGTCTGGGGAAGGTAGAGTGTACGCAGACCATACCACTACCTAAAGAGAAGTAAAGAGGCTGTTTCTGATAGACCCCGACTTAGGACTAATAACAGTATAAAAAATATAAAAAGTAAGCGCATATAAACTAGTATGGTACACAAAACAAACTAATAGTATAACAAACACAAAAATAAGTGTATAATAAACTAGTACGGGATGCAAAAAGGCCAACACCACTAGCCCCAAACTACAACCACAACACTACGAACCAGAAACTCTAGACCCAAAGGAGCACTCACATATTACTACCTCCGTGCTCCCACCCCCTAACCCTCTACCCTAAACCGCGTCCTCCACACCTTCCTATCAAGGGTCATGTTCTCCACACCTTCCTATGAAATTCAAAATAAAAAATCCAAAAATATTTTTCTTTGGTAATCATAGGTTTCATTTTGTATAGGGATGTTAAAGCTGAAAAATTCAAAAAGATTTTCGTCAATTCTTTTGACAATTTGTTATTTTTCTTTTCTTCTTAAAGTTTCAAGAAAACGAAAAAGAAAAAGAAAGAGAGTTTGAACGTTTATGTTGTTCCAAAACTTTACGAAGTACGCACACCTAATTCTCCTCTCTCGAGGGTGAGATACATAGGTACCTTTCTTGGGTTCGTTGATCTTTTTAAAAGAAAAAAAAAGAGAATTTTTTTTTGGGAAAAAGTGTTGAACTCTAACACATTTGTTATCTCTTGTTCAGTTAGTTTAAGGTGGTTGGTTTGTGGTATTCTGGCTGGTCATCCACATCACACCAAATCCAAGAAAGGGTTAGTTGTGTTCAATAAGGATATAAAGAGTGACATTATGGATCGAACAATGAGTCAGAAAAATGAGAGTTTAAAGCAAGAGATTAGGAGACTAAGACAACAAATAATAGAAATGCACCAGCTTAGGATAGTGGGTTGCCTCCTCCTTTATTTTCTGCTATTGATCCTACAAATACCTCGAGTTTTTCACCAAAATCGCAAAGTCAGTTTCCTACTGTTGTTAATGAACTATAAGATGACTCAAAATTCATTCCAATCCAAAAGCATCCCAATACTTCCACCACTTTTTCTCTAGATCCTCAGCATAAGCCTACTATATTCACAACAACACATATCATCTGTGATTTTGTTGCTTAATTCTCTACTGAGGCTTCTACATTGGATAGCCGCCCAACGGTTGTGCTTTCCCATGATGCTAGTGGACCCATGTTCAATACTCTTGGTGATCATTGCTATACTCCTGATCCTACTTTTAAGTTAACTGGACAACCAAAATTACTTAACAAGAATCCTAGTATGCTAGAAGAGCCATAGAAAATGGTTGAAAAAATGAAGAGTGTAAAGAATGCTATGAAAAGTTCTCTAGTACCTGAGGGTAAAGAAGATCTTTCATACAAAGACTGGGGGTATGTCTTTAAGTGTTAACCTTAATCCAAGCCTTGAGATATCAAAATTTGAGGAGTGAGATGGACATGAGGAATCTGTGAAATATTTGGGACAATATTGCAATCAATTAAAAGAAACTAAAGAGAAAAAGAATGAGGAAGATGCAGCTGCTATTATAGTTGGAAAATGGGCACGTCCAAGAAGACCACATCATCTTTATCCTTAGTTTCAAGACCACGTTCATTTCCAAGATCCATATAATCACTTCCAAAATCCATCATGCCCCATATCCCCACCTCTATATCTAGTATACTGCGCACAACCATATGTTCAACTCCGTTCTTACTCACAATGGTGTGCTCCGATGCCTCAGAGTCACCCTTTAACTCCCCACAAACATATCAAAGACCTTCTAGGCTCGATGTTCGATCTAAGTCAAATAATGAGAAGAGATAAAAGCCTAGGTATAGTTTCACGTCAATTGGAGAATCATATGCTAGTCTGTTACGGAGATTACTATAATGGTGCATGATCACTCCTCTCGTTGGGTATACTTCTGACCCGCATTAAAGAAATTTTGATACTTATGTACGATTTTCATATCATTCTGAGGTTCAGGGTCACAATATTGAAGATTGTCGTGCTTTGAAAAGAGAAATAAAAAAAATGATTCAAAATAAATTAATTGTGGTGCAGAACATTGATAGTGGTGAAAGCTCTAGTCATGATCATATGCAACTCAGTGGCTAAGATGTCAAACTCAACAATTGGAAAGTCACTTATCTCCTTACTAAGAATGATTGTTGGTAGTTTGTTTTGTTTTCCTTTCTATTTTTTGAATTATCTCAGGGTTGTGGTTTGTAATCTATCTTGTTTTGTTTCTTTATTGTTCATATTTAAACCCCTTTATCTTTTATTTCAACTAAATGAAGTGTCCCTGTCCCTTTGTATTTTAAATATGTGTTGTTTGTTTGTTTTCTTTATACAATACATTTTATGATGATTCTAGATATGACATGCTAGCAAAATTTTCATCCAGATCTTAAAATCTAGTTTAATCTTGAAACATTGAGTCAGAGGATTAAAGTTAGAAAAAGAGAGCATATGAGAAAATAGATAGAGTGTTGAGGCATTTGGTGATCAAGTTGAAGCCTTTTTTAAAAATTGAGGCAATTATTGTGAGAATCATAAGAATAACTTGGTCATCAATTGAAAGACATATCTCAATTATGTCAAATAGTGAATGTGCGATCCTATGTCAAAAGGAATAGAAAGAAAATTATATTCATGAATTCATGAGTCCTTCAGCATGAGGAATGTACAACAAAAGTGGAGTGGTATGTTGAACAAAGTACAAGAGTAGTGATGCACGAATTCAGTTAAAGTTAGTGCTATAAAAATGTCACGAATGATCTCCATCTTTCACTTTCACATTGCATGATATGTACTTGCATTTTTTAGGATTGATATGACGGAGGCATTTCATTTTGCTATACAAATATTGTGTCATCCTTTGTGAACCCTGCTTGAGACTTTTGGAATCAAGATAAGAGTCAGCAAAGTTCAAAAGAAAAGCATCGAACAAAAGAATAGAGTAAGAAAAAATGTGTCAAAAGAAAAAAAAGAAGAGTGTCAAGAAAAATAAAGTTAGAAAAAAGTTTCCCAGAGAAAAAAAAGAGTCAAAAAAAAGAGAAGAGAAGAAATCAGAATCAAGAAAAAGAGCAAGCTGTCAGAACTACGCATGATCTGATTCTCCTCTCTCTAGAGTGAGATATGTATGCTTCCCTAATTTGGGCTTGGTCCAACCAAATAAATAATTTAGGGTTACCCAGTCAAAAGAAACTGGGCATGAGTTAATCTTCATTGTTTGAGTTGATTCCAAAAGTTGTAAGTCCTACCCCACTTCAAATGTCGTTTGGGCCTTATGTCATCCGTTCTTTCTAACCTTATCAAAAGCTGATTTACAACTCAAGAAAGGTATTTAGATCAATCCTTGAGAATGTTAAGGCTAAGCATGCAATGGATATGATGACACATTTTGGGAACTACTCATCTTCCTCAGCATAAGAAATTAAGAGAGAAATAAAATGAAAGATTCTTATTGGTAAAAATTCTCATGGGCACTATAAGGTGATGGCAAGTTGAGAGAGATAAAAATGAGAGTCTTATCAGTGGAAATCCTCATGGGCATTTTAAGACGACTGTGAGTTCATAAAAATGAAAATAAGAGAGCCTTATTAGTGAAAAACCCTTACGAACACCATAAGGCAATGGCGAGCTGAGAAAAAAAATGAGAGAGGCTTGTTAGCGAAATCCCTTCAAGGCGCCACTATCCGAATAAGGTCTCCGAATGTAATTTTCCCAAGGAAGTAACTCAGTTTTAGGGCCATTAACTCAAGAACAATTGGTAGAAAGTTTGGACGGAAAGATCAGGCATCTTAAGATAGACCTTCAGATCAATCCTTGAGAATGTTAAGGCTAAGCATGCAAAGGATATGATGACATATTTTGGGAACTACTCGTCTTCTTCAGCATAAGAAAATAGGAGAGAAATACAAATGAGAGAGTCTTATTGGTGAAAACCCTCACGGGAACCATAAGGTGATGTTGTTACTGGTATACTTTGTGTATTTCATTTTGATGTTTACGTGTTGTTGGACCCTGGGTTGAGTTTCTCTTATGTGACCCCACTAGTTGCAGTTAATTTTGAGATTAGTTTTGACAAGATCCCTGAGCCTTTTGTGATTTCTACTCCAGTAGGTGAGTTAGTTATTGCCAGATAGATTTATAAAAAAGTGTCCTATCACTGTTCTTCATAAGGTCATGTTAGCATACTTGATAGAGTTAGATATGGTTGATTTTGACCTTATCCTTGGTATGGATTGACTCCATTCCTATTATGTATCCATAGATTGTCGCACCCGTGTGGTGAAGTTTCAGTTCCCTAATGAGCCAGTCTTTGAGTGGTCAGGTAATTCAATATCTCCTTAGAGTCATTTCATATCGTATCTTAAGGCCAGAAAGTTGCTATCCTAAGGTTGCATTTACCATCTAGTCTGGGTCAAAGACATAAAGTCTAAGACTCCAACAATTTAGTCGCCTGAGTGGTCAATGAGTTTCCTAAAGTTTTTCCAGAATATCTCCTAGGGATACCTCCCGATAGAGAGACAAAATTTGGGATTGACCTTCTTCCCGATACTCAGCCTATTTCTATCCCTTCATATAGTATGGCTCCCGCAGAGCTTAAGCATTTGAATGAACAACTCAAAGATTTTTTAGTAAAGGTTTCATAAGACCTAGTGTTTCTCTATGGGGCGCTCCCATTCTATTCGTTTGAAAGAAAGATGGTTCTTTGCGTATGTGCATTGACTATTGTCAAATAAATAAGGTCACAGTCAAGAACAAATATACTCTTCCTAGAATTGATGACTTATTTGACCAACTCCAAGGTGCAAGTTATTTCTCAAAGATAGACCTTTGATTCGGCTATCATCATCTTAAAGTAAGAGAATGTGATGTTCCGAAGACAGCCTTCAGGACCCGTTATGG
Organism: Capsicum pubescens; assembly: GCA_030864215.1. Classification (NCBI taxonomy): domain Eukaryota; kingdom Viridiplantae; phylum Streptophyta; class Magnoliopsida; order Solanales; family Solanaceae; genus Capsicum; species Capsicum pubescens. Next base: position 283,465,380 of record CM061542.1, read on the forward strand.
TCATTTTGAGTTTTTAGTCATGTCTTTTGGGCTTACTAATGTCCAACAACTTTCATGGATCTCATGAATCGAGTGTTCAAATAGTACCTAGACATGTTTATCATAGTATTCATAGATGATATCCTTGTGGACTCTCGTAGTGAGGATGATCACGCAGACCATCTTAGAATTATGTTGCAGACCCTTAGAGATCATCAATTGTTCGCCAAATTTAGCAAGTGTGAATTTTGGCTAAGATCGGTAGCCTTTCTCGATCATATTTTCTCCGCCGATGGAATTAGAGTCGACCCCATAAGACAGAAACCGTAAGAAATTGTCCTAGACCTATCTCTCTGTAAGACATTAGAATTTTCTTGGGTCTAGCTGGCTATTACCGTTATTCTGTTGGAGGTTTCTCATCTATTGCACCCCTTATGTCTAGATTAACCTAAAAAAAGTTAAGTTTCAGTGGTCAGATTCCTGTGAGAAAAGTTTTCAGGAGTTGAAGACTCGACTCACTTCAGCCCCAGTCTTAGCCCTATCCGATGGTAGGGATGGTTTTGTTGTTTACTGTGATGCCTCCAGAGTGGGTTTGGGTTTTGTATTGATGCAAAGAGGTAAGGTCATAGCCTATGCCTCTAGACAGTTGAAGCCTCATGAAAAGAATTACCCAACCCATGATTTAGAATTAGCTGTTATAGTGTTTGCTCTAAAAATATGGAGACATTACCTGTATGGGTGCATGTTGATGTGTTCACGGATCACAAAAGCTTGCAGTATGTGTTTACTCAGAGGGAGTTGAATCTTCAGCAGAAGAGGTGGTTAGAGTTGCTGAAGGATTATGATATGAGTATGTTGTATCATCCGGGCAAGGCCAATGTAGTGGTAGATGCCCTTAGCAGATTGTCTATGGGTAGTGTTGCTCATGTGGAGAATGATAAGAAAGAGTTAGCTTGAGAAGTTCATCGATTAGCTAGAATAAGTGTTAGGTTGGTTGATTCAGCTGAAGGAAATATTTGGGATCAAAGTAGTTTTGAATCTTCCCTAGTTTCAGAAGTGAAGGAGAAGCAAGATATGGATTCTAGTTTGGTCAAACTGAAGGAGTCAGTTAGAGACCAAAAGGTAGAGGTTTTCTCCCAAGGGGGAGATGGCGTGTTGAGATACCATGGCAGATTGAGTGTGCCTTCCGTGGATGATTTGAGGCAACGAATTATGGTGGAAGCTCATGGTGCGCATTATTCTATTCATCTAGGTGCTACTAAGATGTATCGAGACTTATAGGAAATCTATTGGTGAAGTGGTATGAAGAGAGATATAACAGAGTTCATAGCCAAGTATGCAACTTATCAACAGGTAAAGGTAGAGCACCAAAAACCTGGTGGTATATTGCAAGAGTTTGGTATCGCCACTTAGAAGTGGGAAGAGGTGAATATGGACTTTGTGACTGCTTTACCCCATTTGCATCATTATCATGATTCGATTTGGGTTATTGTGGAAAGATTGACTAAGTCCACATATTTCTTTCTAAATCACATGTCCTATACAACTAAGGATTATGCTAAGTTGTCTATTCGAGAGTTAGTCAGATTGCATGGAGTGCCTTTATCCATTATCTCAGCTAGGGGTAGTTAGTTTACTTCTCAGTTTTAGAAGGCCTTTTAGAAGGGTCTTGGTACCCAAGTCTATCTTAGTTCAACTTTCCACCCTCAGACAGATGGTCAAGCAGGGATGACCATCCAAACTCTAGAAGATATGTTGAGGGCATATTCTCTTGATTTCAAAGGTAGTTGGGATGAGCATTTTCTATTGATTGAGTTCACATATAATAATAGTTATCACTCTAGCATTTAGATGGCCCCGTTTGAGGCTCTTTATAAGAGGAGATGTAGATCGCCCATAGGTTGGTTTGAGGTGGGTGAGGCTACCTTTCTTAGACCTGATATAGTGTTTGAAGCTATGGAGAAAGTTAGGTTGATTAGAGAAAGATTGAAAACATCGTAGAGTCATTAGAAATCTTATGCAGATGTGAGAAGAAGGGACCTTGAGTTTGAGGTTGGTGAGTGTATCTGAAGATTTCACCCATGAATGGGGTAAACAGATATGGCAAAAAGGGGAATCTTAGTCCCTGGGTTGTTGTCCCTTATGTAATTCTGAGTCGAGTTGGGAAAGTGATTTACGAGTTTGAGTTGCCCGCAGACTTATCAGCAGTTCATCCTGTACTTCGTGTCTCTATACTTAAGAAGTGCATCGCTGAATGCAAAGTTGTAATTCCCTTGGAAATCTCAGATATTCAGGAAAGCCTTTCGTATGACGGGATTCCAATTGACATTTTAGATTATCAGATCCGTAGACTAAGGAACAAAAAAGTTCCCTTGGTCAAAGTTCTTTGGTAAAATCAGTCTGTTGAGGGGCTACTTGGGAAGAAGAAGCAGATATGCGGACCAAGTACCCTCATCTTTTCGCTGTAGATTCAGATTTAGTTCAAGGTAACAAGCTTTCTCAGATCATCTCTTTTCAATTCTAAGTTTCAAGCTTTATATAGCCATTCATTCGATAGTTCGTGCATTTGTAATCAGTTTAGTCATTCTTTCAGTAGTACATATCAATTATAGCCTTAGTTTTAAGCATCTCAGTTTCGTTAGCCATATTCGAGGACGAATGTTCCCAAGGAGGGGATATTGTAATACCCCAAAATTTCTCTAGCTTAATTTCATCTCTAGAAAATTAAGGGATGGTTTCCAAAATGAATAATATTTAATTTATATAGAATTTTATTAATTTCAAATTTTCATTGTGTAGGAAATTGAATAAGCTTTCCATCGATACCAAATTCACCCAAATCCGACACTCAGTGAAGAAGTTAGGGCATTTTTAGTGAGCAGTGTATCAACTGAGCAGTCATCGCATCACGGCGAAGGAAAATTTCACAATAGTTGAATTCTAGTAGCTCACCATGATTGGGATGCGTCACAGTGAGAATAGCGATAGGAAAGCCACTATGTCGCTGTGGAGGCCAAATCTACGTTTGTCAAATTCCAGTGGGTCACTGCAATTGCACCGCATCACGATGAACCCTAAAACAAAAATTGTCCATGTCCAGTAAGTCACCGTGATTCCACCACGTCATGGTGGTTATCGCGATGACACACTCACCACGTTGTGGTGAAGCCTTAAACGACATTCTAGTTATGAATTTTAAATTCCGTGGGCAGTTCGGTCTTTTGCTTAATCCCCCAAATCGTAAAAACAGAGGATTAAAAGTGATATTCAGAAAATTATACCTCTTTTTCATCTAATTCTCTCAAATACAAACCCTAGGCTTCAACATTCATCTCCCAGAATCCCAAGATTTCACCATCCTTTCTCCAAATTAGTTCTAGATTCAAGACTTTCAATCCAAGAATTCCAAGAATCAACCTTCAAAGGCACAAATAGCATCTCAAACCAAGCTTGTTCATCAATTGAGGTATGTGGGGCTTGAACAAGGATAAATCTTTCGTCCTTGTGCCCAAAAACTTAAATTTTATTAAATATTGCATGATTTGCAAGTTTGGGGTTTACACTCAAACTATCTTGTTTTGAGTTTATGGATTTACAAGTGATTTGAGTATTGAAGTGCTTGTTATCTCATTTAATTATGCTTTGACTTGAATATTTCTATTATGATTTGCACTTCCCTATTGTGAATTGATATTGTTGAGTGATTTCAAGATGATTGTTGAGAATAAAGCTTTATTATGAAATTCTGAACATTTTAGTATATATGCTTTAAAACCCAAGTATGAGTTTTGACATTTCATGAAGAGTATATTATTAGCATGCTTTAACAAAAAAGTATTCATATTTTTAAGAAAGATTGATCTTTGATCCTAAGCTAAGATAGGAATCCACATTATTTCTACAGTTTATGATTTAAACCAAAGAGAAGCATAATTGGTTTTAATTACGAACCCTTTTGCTATTTTAAGGTGTATTTTCGAAAAGTTTTGAGCAATAGGTATAGGAGTAGTATTTAGCACCGAGTTGGGTATGATTCCAAGGTCTTATGCCCTAGAACTACGTACCACCGTAGGTTTCTGATTTGTCCATAGTAGGATAAGATAGTGATCACTTAAGTTAAGGTCCTATTCTGATGGAAAGGGTAGAACAACTCTTCCTAACATGGGTAAGACGTTAGACTCCATGTCAGCTCACATGGATTATGTCGGTTAGAAGAAACTCCCAATCCCAAAGTCCCCGAGTACCTAAGTTCCAAAGTCCAAGATTTCCAAAGTCTCTAAGTCTCAAAAGAGAGAGAATGAATGAAAAACTTTTAGAAAACTAAGTGTAGAGGCTTACAAGATTTGCTCAGATTACGCTTTACAAAAAGGTATTAGTTTCAGATTTTAGATTTAAACGTGATCTCTTTCTACACTTAGCCAGTATGACTTAAAGAGAAGGTATAAGTACAATCCTTAGAACTAAATGTCATGACTCACCAAATTTATAAAGCTTGATTTGCTATGCATGATTTCAGATTTCAATATTTTAGACATTCCAGCTTAGGTGAGTCATTTACATTTAGCATGCATGGTTTTATAAATTATGATGATGTTTTCTTATGCATTACACCCCCATATACTTAGTACATCCTCAAAGTACTGATCAACATATATGTCTATGTGCTATATTATCTTATAATATAGGTTCAGGTGCTCAGCGTCAGCAACGTGAGTAGTTCGAGCATCTCTATCTACGCTTCCAGAGTTGGTGAGTCCTTATGATCTGAGGTCCTACTTCTTTAGAATTTTCAACTTTCATAGTAATTGATTTACTCTTTACCATTTAGTCTGAGTCGGTTGGGGATCTATCCCAATGGCTCTCTAGTTCTTTAGTAGTAGAGGCTTGTCGGACTATTAGTTGATTTCCAGACCTTCAATATTTGTCATTCAAATAGTGTTTACAGTTTATGTCAGTTCAGATTTGATATAATACAGTACTATTGCTTGATCAGTTTATCTTGAAGTAACCTCTAGATTTAGTAGCACGGTCAAAGGGTTAGCTTGGGGATACTCGTAGCCTTGAGCACCGTGTGACATATCGAGATGGGATTTTGGGGCATCAAACCTACCCCCAACTGAATAGACACTAAACTGATTTCTAAATTATTCTAAGCTAGACTGAACTGTTACTGATCATACTATTTAACTGAAATGAATAAAGTTTACTGAATTCCGTTAACTGACTAAATTTACTGAGGTATGAACTGAATATTGAGATGGACTAGACTAATACTGAGGCTACTGAGTTTTTTCCTGACATCTGTAACAGACTAAGAGTACTACTGATCATGACATGACTGATACTATCCTAAGACTGACCATGGGTCTAGGTTATCAGCTAAATTTTTGGGTATTAAATACCCCTCACCTGATCTTGCATATAATAAAAATGCACCCTTGTTCATAATGTATCTATAAAGACATTTTATCAAACACTTGCATGGTATAACTTGCACATAAGCTAGCCTGACATGATTTCTTTCATTAATTAGTTCATATGAACAATTCATCAAGCACTTGGTGAGCATAATATATTCATGTAATAAGTGTGAGTCATGATTCACTTCGAGTTTTAAAAATTTCAAGGAGTTTAACATGGATTCATACAAATCTACACACATAAAAATCAATTCCACATAAAACGTATAATAAATCATGAAATAGAAATCTAATTCAAATAATAATCATGAATACACTTTAATTTCAATCATGGAAATCATAAATTCGAACTACTTGAAGTTTAAAAGAGTTTCTTGGACTCCAAGGGTGAAAGGAACCCTTGGATGAACACTTGACATATCTTAGTTGGCAAATTTTTGAAGAATAATGGTGGAAACCTTGAATCTTAGATCTTGAATGTGATGAACTAGGGTTTGTTCTTGATAAATTCTAAAGAGAATGAGTATATTGTACCTCTTGGATGGTTTAATGATATGTTTTGGGGGATGAAAGATGTGGGAAAAATACCCAATTACCCCCAAAGACGCGGCTTTTTAATGACTGAAAATTGAACTATCGACGCGCAGGCCGACGTACCGCATCGTTGGCATCGATGCGATGACCAATGCGCCGCATTGAGTTCGCATCGGTTCACTGGAAATTGACACTGGGAGCCAAGAAAAATATTGATTGATGCGATGGACAATGCACCACGCCGAGATCACATCGATACACTGGTTTGTATTTCCAAACATGGTTCAAACGAGGTCTGAAAAATATGAAACTCGTCCGGGAACACCTACTGAAATTTCTGATCATGCATCAACCTAAAGATTGAAATTTTAAGGTCATAGAGGTCGTGAAATAGAGTTGCCAACTTACGAAGGACAAAATGACACTAAGTCTGAATACTTAGCAAGAATTTTCTAAGTTTGGGACCCCTTATCAAGCTTAAAAGACTGAGTTGAGCTTAGGATTTTGCGAGGTCTTACAATATCTCCCACTTGGGAAAATTCATCCTTGAATGAGACTGATTAAACTAAGAATACTGATAGAATGGATTTAGACACTGGACATGCACAATTGAAGCATAATTTTATAACTAAAATTTTTGATATACGGAATTATCATACTGAACATGCATATCTGATGCATGAGTACATAGTTGAACATTATTTATGAATGCATGACTAGGATAACTGATAAGCTGAGTTTACATATTAAGCATGCATATCTTATGAATTAGTACATGACTGAACTAATTTGTGTATGCATGACTGAGTTTGCAATGTTCATTGATACCAAGTTAGTAGCTACATCAGAACATGAAACTGAATAGAGCTAGGGGAACTGTTACCTTGAGCTGAGTCTGAATTTGTGAGGAAGAGGTGAGGATAATTTTCTCACATATCTGCTTCTTCTTCCCAAAAGCTCCCTCAACGGACTGATTCTGCCAAAGTACTTTAACTAGAGGGACTTCTTTGTTCCTTAGTCTGTGAATCTGATAATCAAGGATTTTGACTGGGATCTCTTCATAAGAGAGGCTATTCTGAATATCTATGCCCTCGGTAGGGACTACGGCTGCTGGGTCACCTATGCATTTCTTAAGCAAGGAGACATAGAATACTGGATACACAGAAGCTAAGTCTGAAGGCAACTCAAACTCATAAGCTACCTTTCCGACACAACTTAGAATTTTGTAAGGACCGACATATTGGGCACTGAGTTTCCCCTTCTTACCAAACCTCTTCACTCCTTTCATAGGAGAGATTTTCAAATACACAAAATCACCAACCTCAAACTTGAGATCCTTTCTGTGTACATTTGCGTAAGATTTCTATTGGCTTTGACCTGTCTTAAGACTTTCCTTGATCAACTGAACTTTCTCTAAGGTATAAAATACCAAGTCAGGCCCTACCACTGTGGCCTCACCTACTTCAAACCAACCAGTGAGAGATCTACACCTCCTCTCATAGAGTTTCTCAAACGGAGCCATCTAAATACTGGAATGGTAGTTGTTGTTATATGCGAATTCAATAAAAGTCAAGTGGTCATCCAACCTACCTTTAAAGTCTATCGCACATGCTCGCAACATATCTTCTATAGTCTAAACGGTTCTTTCTGCTTTACCATCTATCTAAGGATTAAAGAAGGTACTGAGGTGAACTCGGGTACCAAGACCCTTTTCGAATGCCTTCTAGAAATTGGAGGTGAACTAGGTACCTCTATCTGAGACAATGGACAATGGAACACTGTGCAATCTGACCAACTCCCTGATAAAGAGTTTGGCGTAATCCTTGGTTGAGTAAGAGGTATGGACTAGTAGGAAATTAGCTGATTTGGTCATCATGTCTACAATGACCAAAACTAAATAATCCTGGCAACGAGTACGAGGCAAACCCGTCACAAAGTCCATGTTCACTCCTTCCCACTTCCAGATGGGAATGTTGAACTCCTGGATAGACCCATTAATCTTTTGAAGCTTAATCTTAACCTGCTGACATATTGAGTATTTACCCACAAACTCTGCAATATCTCTCTTTATCCTACTCCACCAATAGATCTCCCACAAATCACGATACATCTTAGTGGCCCCTGGATGAATAGAGTAACACGCACCATGCACTTCTGTAAGACTTCACTTTCTCAAATCATCTCCACCTGGCACACATAGCCGACCCTGACAGCGCAATACACCATCTCCCCCTTGGGAGAAGACCTCTACTTTCTGATCTCTAACTGATTCTTTCAACTTGACTAGACTAGGATCCCTATCCTGCTTTTCCTTTACCTCGAAAACCAGGGATGATTCTGAACCACTCTGCACCCATACACTACCTTCCGATGAATCGACTAAGTGAACACCTAGTCGGGCAAGCATATGAACTTCCTGAACTAACTTCTTCTTACCATCCTCCACATGAGAAACACTACCCATTGACATCCTACTGAGAGCATCAGCCACTACATTGAATTTACCCAGATGATACAGGATGCTCATGTCATAGTCTTTCAACAACTCCAACCACTTTCTCTGATGAAGGTTTAGGTCTTTCTGAGAGAACACATACTGAAGGCTCTTATGGTATGTGAACATATCAACGTGCACCCCATACAAATAGTGCCTCCAAATATCTTAGGCAAATACTATTGCTGCAAATTCAAGATCATGAGTAGGATAGTCCTTTTTATGAGGCTTAAGCTGTCTAGAGGCGTAGGCTATGACCTTACCTCTCTTCATAAAATTACACCCCAAAATGAATCTGGAGGCATCACAATATAACACAAGCCCATCTAAACCATCTGGTAGGGTCAAAACTGGAGCTGTAGTGAGTCGAGTCTTCAACTCCTGAAAACTCTTTTCAATAGAATTTGACTTTTTTCTGAGTCAATCTGGACATAGGGGATGCAATAGATTAAAATCCCTCAATAAACCATTGATAATAGCCAGCCAAGCCTAAGAAACTCTTAATATCTGATGGAGAGATGGGTTTAGGCCAATTTTTCACTGCTTTGGTCTTTTGGGGATCAAATCTAATGCCATCACCAGAAATGATATAGCCAAGAAAAGCTACTGACCTTAGCCAAAATTCGCACTTACTGAATTTGGTGAATAGATAATGGATTTTAAGAGTCTGCACTTTTATTTTGAGATGGTCTGCATGATCATGCTCACTGTGGGAGTAGACAAAAATGTCATATATGAAGACTATGCCGAACATGTCCAAGTACTGCTTGAACATACGATTTATCAAGTCCATAAAAGCTGCTGGGTCATTGGTAAGACCAAAGGACATGACTAAGAATTCTAAGTGACTATACCAAGTTTTGAAGGCTATTTTTGGGATGTCACATTCTCTGACTCTGAGATGATGATAGCCTGATCTGAGGTCTATCTTAGAGAAATAACTGGCACCCTGAAGTTGGTCAAATAAGTCATCGATTTTGGGAAGTGGATACTTGTTATTGACTGTGACTTTATTTATCTGACGGTAGTCTATACATATTTTGAGAGAACCATTTTTCTTACGCACGAATAAAATAGGTACACCCCACGGGGACACACTAGGTTTGATGAATCCTTTATCTAAGAGATCCTTCATATGTTCTTTTAACTCCATGAGTTCTGTTGGGGCCATTATATATGGCGAAATAGATATGGGCTGAGTATCTGGGAAAAGGTCTATTTCGAAGTTGATTTTCCTTTCGGAAGGAACACCGGGAAGATCTTTGGGAAACACATCTGGGAATTCACATACTACTGACACTGATTCAAGATTAGGGGTTTCTGAACTAGAGTCTTTGACTCAAACGAGATGGTAGAAACATCCCTTAGATATCATTTTTTTTGCCCGAAGGTAAGAAAAAAGCTGACGCCTAAGTGCTGAAGTAATACCCATCCACTCAAGGATGGGTTCATTCGGAAACTGAAACTGAACAATTCTATTTCTGTAGTCGACTGAGGCATAGAAGGAATGAAGCTAATCCATGCCAAGAATGACATCAAAATCAGTGATCTCTAATTTGACTAAGTCTGTTGAAGTGACTTTCTGAGATATCACAACCAAATAGTTCTTGTATACCCGTCGGGCAATGATAGATTTACCCACTAGGGTAGAGACTGAGAAAGGCTCTACTGGGATTTTGGGATGGACTCAAAAATCAACTACTATATATGGAGTAACAAAGGACGAAGAAGTTCCTAGATCTAACAAATCATAGACATCTAAATGGAAAATTTGTAACGTACCAATGATCACATCAGGAGGACTTTCCTAATCCTGTTGGGACTGAAGAGCATAGAGTCTGTTTGGGCGCTGCCTACTGGTGGCACTGGAAGTGTCACCCTGCTGATTCGGTCGATCGAACTGAGCTGAGGGATGGTTATACTAACCCTGAGAACCTGAATGGGGGCAATCTCTAACTCTGAGGCCTGACTTTCAACACCGTAAACACACATCACTGCCCACTCTACAGATACCCTGGTGGTTTCTGCCATATTTCTGATAAAGGGGATTGGTTCGGGTGCTGCTGACACTACCCTGGGGTTTAGGACCTGATGCCCTATCCCTATTACCATCTCTGAATTTCAGCACTGGAGCACTGGCTGAGGACAGAGCTGGAACTGAGGATTTTGGGAAGAACTGGGAACGATCTCACCCTTTGACTTAGGCTGAGCGAAGTTGAAACTACATGTTCTTGCTTTCTTGTTCACCCTCCCCTTCTCCCTATTATTAGCCTTCTCTATCTGCTTATCATGGATGATGAGCCTTGATATGTCCATCTCTTTAATCAACATAATGGTCCTACACTCTTTGACCACACTATTAGACACGCCAGACACATACTTACTCATCTTGGATCCGCTATCTGCCACCACATGAGGAAAATATATGACTAATTGATTAAACTTAAGAGAATACTCTTTCACTGTCATGTTGCCTTACTTCAGATTTATAAACTTAAAACCTTCGCTTCCCTCAACTCCAATGGAAAGAACCTATCTAGAAAAGCAGTGGCAAACTCCTTTTATTCTATGGACCCTGCATCTACAACCCTCTCTGCTTTTCACTATTTAAACCATAAGTGAGATACATCCTACAACTAATATGCGGCCAACTCGACACTCTCAATAGCGGTCACCCCAATAATATCAGTAGCTTTCTTCACCTGATCAAGAAATTCCTGAGGGTCCTCATCTGACTTAGACCCTGTAAAAGATGGAGGGTTCATTCGGGTGAAATCTTAAATCCTGAAAGCAGTAGTATTGGCCACTGGGTTAGCCAAAATAGCAGCTGGACATTTATTTTGGTATGACACAGAATGAGCTAGGGTGGTGAAAACTGCTCTGAATTCAGCGTGGTAGACGTGTTCAACCAGAGGATTTAGCTGGACGGGTTAAGGTTCTGACTGTTCTCCTATTCCTCTTCCCTTAGTTCTCTTTGGAGGCATATTTTGTAAACAAAAGAGAAATTTTATTTACACCAGGAGTTTTATTGGAGCTCATGCTCACTCGCATGACATCAATACTGAAAGAAGGGAAACTTTTCCTAAAAATATCTAATAGCCTCTTGTCCATAAGTGTGGCATGCTACATACCCATGCACAAGACTCTAATAGATGCGACTTTCAGACTTCGTAGGACTCTGTTGAATCTTAGGCTCTGATACCAAATTTGTAATGCCCCGAGTTTGTACCCCAGACGCTATACGATGCTCATAATCCCGAAGGACCACAAGCTAACCCATGATTGGTACCTGCTGCAATAACTGGATAATAATACTGAAATATGTGAAAATTAGTTGGAAAACATACTGTAACTATTCTAAACTGTTCTAAGCTAGACTGAACTGTTACTGATCATACTGTTTAACTGAACTGAACTGAGTTCACTGAGTTCTGTTGACTAAACATCGACGCATAGACCGACATACTGTGTTATTGGCATCGACGCAATAGCCAACGTGCCACGTTGAGTCCACGTCGGTTCACTGGAAATCGACACTGGGAGCCAAGAAAAATATTGATTGATGCGATGGCCGATGCGCCACGCCGAGATCACATTGATATACTATTTTGGATTCCTTAACTTGGTTCAAATGAGGTCCAAAAAATATGAAACTCATCTAGGAACACCTACTGACATTTCTGATCATGAATCAACCTAAAGAATGACATTTTAAGGTCATGGAGTTCGTGAAATAAAGTTTCCAACTTACGAAGGCCAAAATGACACTAAGTCTGAATACTTAGATAGAATTTTCTAAGTCTGAGACCCCTTAGCAAGTTTAAAAGACTGAGTTACGCTTAGGATTTTGCGGGGTCTTACAAACTAGTATACCACAAAAGGTGATTGGAAGAATACCTGTACTGGAAGGGGTGGTGGAGAAGACCATATATCAACTTAGACCTTATTAAAGAAGAAACACAGGGTTGAAAAGAACGTGTAGCGAAAATGGCTGATGAAATTGACATAAAAATGAAAAAATTGAATGAGATCCGAATATGAAACTGTATCCAAAAATGAAAATCCATCATTCCATTTTGAAAAGAAAAATGATGAAGTGGATTGGAGTTGTGCACTATGTTAGGGGACTATAACTAGCTAGCATATCCTGAATGAAGACCCACAAAATACAGGACCAGAACTCTAAAGTTTCATCTTTGAGAGCATCGGTGTTGGTAAGATTGACGGCCAGGAACAAAACCTGAACCAACAACTCCTGAAGTAAAAAATAAAGTATCAAGCCAAGGTGAAAATTTCTCAACTTAAACTTGCATCCCATGCCCTTTATTTATGGCTTTGGTCCAGTCAAAGGTAGTGGAAACAACAAGGCATGGGATTTCTTCCCAACTTTAGACCTTTTTATTTCTACTGACTTGATCAGAACCAAAAACAGAAGGCATGGGATACAAGTTAGACTTCGGAAATTGACGCCTTGGCTTCCCTTATTTTTACTTCTGGAGTTGTTGGTTCAGGTTTTATTCTTAATTGAAAATCTTACCAATCCCCTGTACTCGCAAAACTGCTTCCTTAAAGTTCTGGTCCTGCACTTTATAAGTCTTTATTGAGACCATGCTTGCTAGTCGCAGTCCCTAGTAAAGTGTGCATCTCCAGTCCTCTTGAGAATTTTTCTTTTTCAAGAACAATTTTAATAGTTGGATACACTTCCACATTTGAAGCTCATTCAGTTTTTGCATCTCTCAAGTCAATTTCATTCTCTTGATTTGCTTGATGTTCCTTACTTGCTTGCCTGTGTTTCCTCTTAAACGACGTCTGAGATGATATATGGTCTTCTCCATATCCCTCTTAATGCACAGATGCTCTCCCAAGCACCGTCTGATGTATAATAGTCTTCTCGAGCAACCAATCCATATAAATTTGGACCAGGGGAATTTCTATTGGTTTTTCATTATTGTTTGCTGTAGTACAAGACTTCGGAGGCCTTTTAAAAGTCCATTACACCATTAAAATTAGTCCAATCATGTAATGGCCCAAAACTTGGTCTCTGGACGTCACACAGTGCTCAAGACTACGAGTAGTCTCAAGCTAACCCAGTAATCCTTCTACTAGTTCTGGAACTCACATTAAGGTAAACAAATCAAGCATCAATACTGAATTATATCAAAACTGAACTGAAATAATTGAGTATACTGTCTGGATTGCTAATGCGGAAAGTCTAAAAATAATAGCTAGTAGTTCGACAAGCCTCTACCACTAAGAAACTAGAGAGACATTGGGACAAACCCCCAACTGACTCGGACTAAGTTTAAAGCAACAGATAAAATACTATGAAAGCTGAAAATCTGGATAAATGGGCCCTCAAACTATCTTTCTTACGCACGAATAGGATGGGAGTGCCCCATGGAGAAACACTGGGCCTTATCAAACATTTGTCTAAGAGATCTTTGAGTTGCTCTTTCAACTCTTAAAGCTCGACAAGAGCCATACAATATGGAGGAATGGAAATGGGTTGAGTATCAGGAAGAAGATCAATTCCGAATTCTATTTTCCTATCTGGAGGTACTCCTGGAAATTCTTCGGGAAACACATCAGGAAACTTATTGACTACACGGACTGACTGAACTTTTGGAGTCTCATACTTAGCATCTTTGACTCAAACTAGATGATAGATACACCCTTTAGATATCAAACTTCTAGCTTTACGACAAGATATAAAATGACTCTTGGGAGACACTGAATTGCCTTCCCACTCAAAGACTGGCTCATTAGAAAATTGAAACTTCAACACTCGGGTGCAACAATCTATGGATGTATAATAGAAATGGAGCCAATCCATACCAAGAATAAGGTCAAATTCAACCATGTCTAATTCTATCAAATCTGCTAACATGACCCTATGAAGGATATTAATGGGACACTTTCTATAGATTTGTTTGGAAATAACTGACTCACCCACTAGAGTAGAAACCAGGAAGGGCTCAGGGATCTTTTTAGGATCTATTTCAAAATTAACTGCAACTAGTGGGGTCACATAAGAGAATCTCGACCTAGGGTCCAACAACACATAAACGTCAAGATGAAAGACATGAAGCATACCAGTAACAAGATCTGGGGATCTCTCCTGCTCATGATGGGATAGTAAAACATAGAACCGATTCTGGCGCTGACCGCTACCGGTACTGGATGATGCGCCCAGAGGAGGGATTGGGCGAGTTATAGGAGTTGGTGTACTAGTAGCCTGAGTGTGGGGACGAACATCCCTGCGTCTTTGCTTAGAATACGAGAACTCCTTGATACCATGGCCCAACTAACCATATCCAAAGCAACCTTTCTGACCCAACAAGCACTCACCATGATGATTCTTACCACATCTAGCACATGAAGGATAATTAGGCCTTCCACTCACACTATTCTGAGATCTGAACATAGAAGTATTACCCCATTATTCCTTCTTGGTTCTGGGTACGGGGGCACTAGCTGAAGATGGCACTGGCAAAGGCAGATGACTCTGAAACTACGAATGATTTCCTCCTTCAAATCTATTGACCATACTCAAACTGCCCAGTTCTAGCCTTCTTATTACTCCTATCTCTCCTCTTTAACTTTTCTACCTCAATTTGTTGGGCATGAGTCATCAATCTATTAAGATCTATATTTCCAATAAGCATGGAAGTCCTACACTCCTTGACTGCAAATCCAGACACTCCAGTAACAAACTTACTCATACTAGATCTAGTGTCAGCCATTAAATCAGGAACATACTTGGATAACTGGTTGAACTTAAGGCAGTACTCTTTCACTGTCATTGAGCCCTGCCTCAGGTTCATGAACTCCTCAATCTTTGCTTCCTGCAACTCACGTAGAAAGGACCTATCTTAAAATATATCTTGAAACACCTACCAACTCATAGAAGCTGCATTCTCACCCCTACCCTTCTTCTACTTAACAACCCAATCATAAGCAACATCCTTCTACCTATAAAAAGCAAATTCTACACTCTCCTCTTTAGTAATATTCATAACTTGAGTGGACTTTTTCACCTCATCAAGATACAACTGTGGGTCCTCACCTACCTTTGACCCAAAGAATTCGGGCGAATTCATTCTCATGAAGTCACAAAGTCTGGTTGTAGCTAAATTACCCTCTTGCTGATGTAGAACTACAACCTGATAGTTGGCCTGAATATTAGAAGTCACATCTTGGGCCAATGCCTAAAAGGCATCCCAAAATTTGGCATGGGACACATTCTCATTCAAAGGATCAATAGGTTGGGGTGGATGGCTATTATTTTTACGGGCATTAGCTCTGAGAGGAGGCATATTCTTTCATAAAAAGGCACAAATTAAAAGAAGATAGATATAGCTATAAGCATGATGGATTATGAAAGAAAAGAGATAATTTCCTAAAATGTCCCATAGTATCTTGCTCATAAATATGTCGCGCTTCACATTCATGATCAAGACTACGTAACATAGCTAGTCTAACTCCCTAGGACTCTATAAACCTTATGCTCTGATACCAAGTTTTTAATGCCCAAAAACTTGGTACTGGGACATTACACGGTACTCAAGACTACAAGTAGTCTCAAGCTAACCCCATAATGCAAGCTAGTATTCTCTCTAGAGGTATGAGAGATAGCCATATGCTAGTTTGAGTTGAGAAGCTTCAGCCTTGGTATTGACATTTGCATTTAATGCAATGTCTGTGTGATGGACAGTGTCCGTTAAATCACCCTGAGAATCAGAAAGGGTTTTAACGAACGTAGGGGGATTTCAGCTAAAGGTTCATTATTGTCTAAGCTGAGATGGTTTTGGTGGGCCCATAACTCTTTTTTTTATTCTTTAAGTCAACTAAGGAAGGGGTATTGTTTAAAATAGGAGTAGAATAAGAGGATCCCTGTTTTCCCAAAGTAGGATTGTTCGGGTTACTAGGGGAATTGGGCCTCGAGTGAGGAGGGGCTTTATGCTCTACTCCAGAATTGGCCCAGTCCATGGGGGAATCCGTATAGTGTTTGGAGGTTGAGTTTAGGCCTGGCCTAATTTTTGAATGAGACAGGGGGTCTAGCAGCTGGCCCATTTTGGCTTTGCCCCGGGAGGACCCAGAAGTGTTAGGTTACCCTAACTTGTCGCCGCCACCGTAGTGTTGAGGAGTCGGATACTTACCTGTCACTGCTCCTCCAAACTTACCTTCCTTGTCGGGGTTTTAGATTGAAGTTGATTCCTCAGATGGAACCTTATTTCTTTTTTTTTCTTTTTCTGGAAAGACAGAGTGTGCCATTCCCCTTCCGATATCGATATTTTTTCTGGTGTTGAACAATATTGAATAGGTGGATCTTGATGGTGGTGGAAACTAGTAGGTGTGTGACCTAATTGGACACACGATGAGCAGAGTATCCCATCTCCTATGTATATGATCTCTTGTTGGTGCCCTCCAATGTTGATTAAGGCCATTACTGGTATGCCTAATTGAATTTGGATGCATAATCGAGCATAACAACCCCGTAGGGTAGCTTATGTGCATGCATTGATCTTTAGAAGCCTTCCAATTTTCCTCGCCACTCTCTGAAGGATTTGGGAGTCATAGAACTCAGTGGGAAGTTGGGGTAGGCATAGCTAGATCGCTGTGGAGTCGATCTGTGCATTGCTTTGTATGAAATTAGGCTCCCATTTCCCTACTAAGATAAAAGTTATGGAGATAAACCACGATCTTCCTTGGAGTGATTTTGCTTTACTTTTTAGGTCGTCGAATTTCACAGTGTAGAAACCCGATCCTAAGTCAATGAGACATAGGGGGCGTGAAGGCTTCCAAAGAGCCTCTAATTTGTTTTTGAGGTACTGGTGGGCAAAATTCTTCCACACTGATTTGATGATTACAAAGTATTTCCAGGGATCATAGAGGCGTGTCTGCTCTTCCTTTGAGAGATTGATTAGATCCTGTTCCAGTGGATCATTATCCTCTTCAAAGTTTACAGCATTACTAGAGGAGGGTAGTTTATTGGAGATGATGTCCTTATAGGTTGGGTTATTTTTCAGCATTGGGATATCATTGATAGGAGGATTGGGTATCGAAGGGGAGCGGAGATTCTGCATATCGGGGTCAGTAGCTCAATAGGAGGGGGAAAAGAGTTAGAGAGAAGCTGGACACTCTCTCTCTAACCCATTTTTCTTTATGCATTATGGTAAGAGTAGTTGTAAGAAGAATGTTTTTTTTTTATTTCAAAATATTTTTTTTTTATAGATTATTTTTTTATTTTTTTAGAATTTCACCGAATATGTTATTATTGTTATATAAGTGATAATCTGTCATGCCCCAAATCCCATTGGAGCGGACTGGCACCCGTAGCCGAGGAGGCCCGGGAGAACCCGTTCATAACCTATACTTTCACATTTACATTACTTATGAAAATTAGAAATTTGGGCAGCACTTCGTTGTAAATAGAATAAAACAGTACCTGTATCAGCCCAGCAGACACGCATATATATATATATAAACAGTAATTGGCCGTCAGAGCCATCACGTCTATCAACCAAACACTCCTATGGCTGTACAATATGTCTACAAAAGCCTCTACATAGATACACAACTGAGTTAGGGTCGGGACAAACTCCCGCCCACAAAAGACTTTTATACAAATACCAAAAGTACATATAAAAATGACTTGGGATGCCCCGAAACAACTGGAGCTCACCACTATCAACAGAATGTCCTGGCTCTTACTGCGGAGGTGTATGACCTGAAGTACCTGTTCCTGCAGGCATGAATACAGGTCCCCCGTGAGGGACGTTAGTACGGAAATATGTACTGAGTATGTAAGGCAGTGAGTATCAAGATGAGATACAAAAGATCAACAGAACCCAGATACCAGTGAATAAACAGTATGAGTAGACCACACTTAAAAGAGCTGATGGGATACCTGCACATTACTTTCATATCATTACTTCCCGCATTCCTTATCAATACATAACATATGTCATACAATGGCCAACTGATCAGTGGTACTAATACAATATATCAGGGACCACCCCTGGAATAGCATATATACATAATCTTTATAATACAATGGCCAACTGATCAGTGGTACTAATACAATACATCATATCATCAATTTAAAATAAAGACATTCCATTTCTTACTTCAATTAATCTTTGAGATTGGTTACTTTGTGGTCACACCTTATGGAACTTGAAACCATGATACCTCAATAGGAAAAACATATAAATAGGTAATCAATATCATGAAAATGAAGTAGAGAATCATGGATACCTCATTAAACCATTTCGGAGTCAACAATAGTAAATGGACATTTTTTTGACTAGCCGGACATCTTAAAAGTGAAAACAAGTTCAATTGGTAGTGTCGAAGATCATATGATGTTATTATGTGTCATGTGTCGTAGGACAATGTTGGAAGCTTACTTGAGAGTGCCATGGGTCATTATTCATGCCAAAGATTAGATAGAGTATGTCTTACATACCTTGATATAACCACTTCAATACAAGTCCAACTTGACTTCCCGTACTCTTCGAACACTTATCTACAATAAGTCATTTGTGGAAAACTAGTATTAGCAACCAAACCTTACCATTTAGGTATTAACTTCACCAAATAATGTCTAGGAAGTAATCCTTTAACTCATCAATAAGAGTGCTACATACATCCTCTTATACACTTATTACATTCACATATCATGCATTTTCATGCAATATCCCTCAACATCACTCTTAGCCTTTATTTCCCCTCTTAATCACCATCCAATACCAACATGATCACTAGGCATACATAACTACTAATATAGTGATATATCACCACAATTCATCCTCCATAATCCAATACAACAACTTCCCTAATTTACTACTAACAATTTATACAAAACAATTCATAACTATGTTTCTAGTTATCTTCCAACATCAAGACAATACTCATAATCCCTTATCAATACTTATTCATGGATAAGAATCAAGAATAAACAATATTCATACCTTAACAATGAACTCTTGTATTTAGAATCCTCCTTACATAACCATGGGGTGCTTCTCGAAGTTTTCGAGATGGTGAACACAACTACGGAACCAATTCGAATTTTCTACGGTTGAATCACAAAATATTTGAAGTTGAAATTAGGCTAGGGTTTCACCTTCTCTTAATAATTGGATGATATATGATATATATGAGGCTAAGTGTATGTTTATAAATACCAATTTTTCGTCCAAGAGGTAATAGAAAATGACCATTTTGCCCTAAAAATTTAAATAAATCCGAATCTGTCCCCAGTGGACAGTTTTGACAGGCTGAAGTAAATCGATCATAACTCTTTGCTCCGGTATCGGATTTGGGTGAAACAAATTTCATTGGAAATATAATTCAAAATTTCATTTTTATATAAAGTATACCACCCAGTTCTTCCTGTACAAGGAGTTATGGTCGTTTAAAGTTGACCCAAAAATCTGTCCCAAAATTCTGTTTTTTTTTTATAGGCTGTAGTAAAACGGGTATAGCTCCTTACTCAGACATTGGATTTGGATGAAACCAATTTCATCGGAAAGAAGACTCTCGGAGATTTTCGTCGATATATAGAAGCTCACACATTTATTTTCGTACAAGGAGTTATGATCGTCTAAAGTTGATCCAAAAAAAATTGTCTAGCTGCAGTAATTTTCCTGCAGATTTACTGTTCACAGGCTTCCCGGCCACCGTTTTGAAATTTCGAATGTGCTCGCTTATATGAAATACTCCTCTGTTTTGGGCAAACTTTATATCGTTGGAAAGCTTATTCCAATACCTACACATACAACTATTGACGGGATACTTCCGAACACCATAAACTTAATTTAACCCATACGCAAGCCTTTAGGACTCCATATAATCGCGATAAGTGTACGAAAAAATTTACGGGGCGTTACATTCTCCCGCCCTTAAGAACATTCGTCCTCGAATGTTAGCATAGTTACTCAATTAATACATGTCCAAGCTTACAATTAACATATTCATCATCATAACATACTTGCATAAAAATAAACACTTACCTGTTATTGTTCTTCTTCCGTCTCATGAACTTCCTCCTCATCGTTGAATAGGTAAGGGTAGTTAATATTCATCGCTTCCTCGTCTTCCCATGTGATATCCTCAACTTTTTGATTCATCCAAAGTACTTTTACCGATGTTATCTCTTTATTCCTTATATTTTTAATTTGGCGATCAAGAATAGCAATAGGCATTTCTTCAAAAGTGAGATCTTCTGTAACTTGTACATCTTCCGTAGTAGTGACGTGCGATGGATCTCCGATGTACTTGCGAAGCATCGAAACATGAAATATGGGATGAACTGCTGAGAGCTCTTGAGGTAACTCTAACTCATAAGCAACTTGTCCAAATCTTTGAATGATCTTGTACGGACCTATGTATCGTGGACTTAACTTTCCTTTCTTGCCAAAACTCATCACTCCTTTCATTGGTGATACTTTCAAGAATACCCAATCGTCGATAGAAAACTCAAGTCCTCTTCTTCTAACATCCGCGTAAGATTTGTGTCGACTTTGAGCTATTTCAAGCCGTTGTTGGATCACTTTAACCTTCTCCATTGCTTGATAAACAAGATCCGGTCCAAACAGGACCGCATCACCTGCTTCAAACCATCCTATTGGCGATCTACACTTTCTTCCATACAATGCTTCATATGGTGCCATTTTGATACTTGAATGATAGCTATTATTGTAGGCAAACTCGATAAGAGGTAGGTGATCATCCCAGTTGCCTTTGAAATCAAATACACATGCTCGTAGCATATCTTCAAGTGTCTGGATGGTACGTTCCGCTTGTCCGTCCGTTTGAGGATGAAAAGTCGTACTTAGATTTACTTGTGTCCCCAAACTCCTTTGAAAAGACTTCCAGAAATTCGCGGTAAATTGGGCTCCTCGATCGGATATAATGGAAATTGGAACTCCATGTAACCGAACGATCTCCTTAATATACAACTTCGCATACTCTTCCGCCGTATAAGTTGTCTTAACTGGTAAGAAGTGCGCGGATTTGGTAAGCCTATCAATGATCACCCATATGGAATCAAACTTCCGAAATGTACAAGGCAAACCCGTGATGAAATCCATATTGATCTTGTCCCACTTCCCGATTGGAAGATCTATACATTGCATGTAACCACTGGGTTTCTGGTGTTCTACTTTGACTCTTTGACAATTCGGACATTCAGCTACAAATTCGGCAATATTCTTCTTCATGTCATTCCACCAATATATTGCTTTCAAATCTTGATACATCTTAGTCGAACCTGGATGAATGGAATACCTTGAACAGTGTGCTTCTGTCATAATTCTCTTTCTTAGCTCAACTACATCAGGTACACATAAACGATTCTGACACTGAAGCACTCCTTCTCGCGTAAGCTCAAATGCCTTTGTCGTGCCACTCTGCACATCCTCCTTAAGCTGCAATAAAATTGGATCTGCATACTGCTTCTCTTTCACTTCAGCTATCAATGAAGATTCCGCTGCATTACTACAATAACCTCTTCATCTGGAGCTTCGAGAAGTCGAACTCCCAAATTAGCTAGTTGGTGAAGATCCTTAATCATCCCCTGCTTTTCTATAGATGCCATTTTAGACTTACGACTCAGTGCATCCGCTACCACATTCTCTTTCCCTGGATGATACAAGATATCAACATCGTAATCTTTCAACAATTCAAGCCATCTCCGCTGCCTCAAGTTTAGATTTTTCTGACTGAAGATATATTGCAGGCTCTTATGATCGGTATATATGTCAACATGAACCCCATATAAGTAGTGGCGCCATATCTTCAAAGCAAATACAACTGCAGCTAGCTCAAGATCATGCGTGGGATAATTCCTCTCATGTGGTCGCAACTGTCTAGAGCCATAGGCCATTACTCTACCATGTTGCATTAATACACATCCGAAGCCAATTCTCGAAGTATCACAGTACACTGCATACCCTTCTATGCCTTCAGGAAGTACCAATACCGGTGTAGAAGTCAACTTGCTCTTCAGATCTTGGAAACTCTTTTCACAGGCATCATTCCATTGAAACTTGGAGGCTTTATGCATCAACTTAGTCAAGGGTGCAGAAATAGAAGAAAAACCTTCAACAAACCTTCTATAATAACCTGCCAACCTGAGGAAACTACGAATCTCCATAGGCGTCGTGGGTCTTGGCCAATTCTTCACAGCCTCAATCTTCTGAGTGTCAACTTTTATGCCTTCACTGGATACAATATGGCCCAAAAATGCCACTGACTTGAGCCAAAACTCACATTTAGAAAACTTCGCATACAACTTACGATCACGAAGAATCTACAACGCCTGCCTTAAGTGATTAACATGATCCTCTTCTGATCTAGAGTAGACCCGAATATCATCTATGAAAACTATCACGAACACATCTAGAAACGACTTAAACAACCTATTCATCAGATCCATAAAAACTGCGGGTGCATTTGTCAGCCCGAATGACATAACCAGGAATTCATAATGACCATACCGTGTTCGGAAAGCTATCTTGAGTATATATTTATCCTTGACTCTCACTTGATGATAGCCTGATCTCAAGTCAATCTTGGAAAAACACTGGGCACCCTGCAACTGGTCAAATAAATCATCAATTCGGGGAAGAGGGTATTTATTCTTGATAGTCACCTTATTCAATTGCCGATAGTCAATACACATCCTCAGAGAACCATCTTTCTTACGCACAAACAATACTGGTGCTCCCCAAGGGAACATACTAGGCCTGATGAATCCCTTCTCTAGCAAGTCTTTCAGTTGCTCTTTCAATTCTCGCAACTCTGCTGGTGCCATTCTATAAGGAGGAATTGAGATTGGCTGTGTGTCTGGCAACATATCAATACCAAACTCCACTTCTTGTTCAGGAGGTAAACCTGGTAGTTCTTCAGGAAATACATCAGGAAATTCATTTACAACCGGAACGGTCTGAAAAGTTGGCGGCTCTGCCTCTGTATCCCTTACTCTAACCAAATGGTATATGTACCCCTTGGAAATTATTTTTCTTGCCTTAAAGTAAGAAATAAATCTACCTCTCGGCGCGCCAACATTACCCTTCCATTCAAGGACTGCCTTATTTGGGAAATGGAAATATACCTTCTTAGAACGGCAATCTACTGTAGCATAACAAGACGCTAACCAATCCATGCCTATAATAACATCAAAATCTACCATTTCTAACTCAACAAGATCGGCCATCGTATCACGACCACAAATTTCACAACACAATTTCGATAAACATTCATAGCTATAAGAGATTCCCCTACTGGCGTTGATACTTCAAATGGCTTGGCTAATAATTCGGGTGTTCTTCCGAACCTTCTCGCAACCAAAGGAGTAGCATACGATAATGTAGAACCAGGATCAATTAAGGCATACACATCAAATGCAAAGATGGACAACGTACCTGTAACCACGTCTGGAGAAGCCTCTAAATTCTGCCGATCTGCTAGGGCATACACCCGGTTCTGAGCTCCGCTAGAACTAGCTGCTCCTCTATCACCTCTACCATGACCCATAGGTTGTGTACCCCTACTCAAAGGAGGCACCGATGATGACTCAACAGCTAATCCGGTAGGTCGTGTTATACCACCTGTGGTCCTACGTGGGCAATCTCTAGCCATATGCCCCGGCTTACCGCACCAAAAGCAATTGTTCGTTCCAAGCCGACATTCGCCAAAGTGAAATCTTCTACATATGGGGCACGGGTGTCGTGGAGGTCTCAATTGACTCATACTCTCTTGCCCTTGATACCCCACTGTTCGCGAACTCTGATTTTCACTGCTTTGCCCGAACTGATTACCTCTGAACCTTTGAAATTGCGGTGGAGCACTAATTGCAGGATAAGAAGATAACAGGCTAGGCAATCTATGAGAGAACGAAGGCCTAAAACCTCCCTGAGATGCCATAAACTGCCCTATAGCTCTGGCCCACTTAGAATATCCTTTTTCTGATTCCTGGGTTCTTCTTCTTTGCCTCTGATCTTCCATTTTCTGAGCGAAAGCTTGTATCCTCGCTATATCCATGTCCTTATTCAAAGCAGCAATGGTACAATCTCTAACCAAGTATGGTTCCAATCTATCCACATAGTGATGAACTCTGTCATCCATAGTAGCTACCACATTAGAAGCATATCGAGACAAGGAGTTAAATCGAAGACTATACTTCCTTACACTCATATTACCCTGACAAAGATTTAAGAATTGATCTGCACGGGCCTGACGAGTCTCAAATGGAAGATAATGATCAATAAATGCATCTTTGAACTCTCCCCACGTAGTTGGAGGTGCATCAATACCCCTAGATCGTTTCCAATCCTCGTACCACAATATAGCCTCTCCTTTCAGTCTATATGCTGCTAGCTCAACCATCTCTTTACCAGATATGTGCATAACATCTAGAGCCCTTTGGGTTTGATCGACAAAGTCCTGCAGGTCTTCGTTAATATCTGATCCGGTAAAAGTAGAAGGATCCAATTTCAGAAAATCCTGTGTCCGAAGGCTAGCTTCTCTATCCGTACCACTAGAACCCGTGGTAGGAATAGATTGCCCTTGAACTTGACCGGCAACTATACGCGTCAGAAGTTGTACTGCATCCCTCAAATCTCGATCAACAGCATTAATAGATGGCCCTTCCAGAGGAGAAGAAGCTCCTGATATATGCTCAGCTTGAGACTCACTTTGTTCAGCTTGTGCCGGTGGTGACTTACTAGTACCTTCTCCGGCCACTACATCTACTCGCTTCCACTTATTCTTTCTCCTTGTAACCGGCATCGTTACTATAATAAATAAAAAAAAACAATTGGATTAAGCGATTGATTATGACTTTATCTCTAATATGGGCTCTATTGCATGATCTAAGAAATGGAGAATGGAAACAATCCCTAAATGTCCAATAGCCTCCTGTTTATAGATGTGGTGTACAACACACCGATAAACGAGATTCTACGTAGACACGGCTTTGTAGACTCACTAGGACGAACTTCTCTGATACCACTTCTGTCACGCCCCAAATCCCATTGGAGCGGACTGACACCCGTAGCTGAGGAGGCCCGAGAGAACCCATTCATAACCTATACTTTCACATTTACATTACTTATGAAAATTAGAAATTTGGGCAGCACCTCGTTGTAAATAGAAGAAAACAGTACCTGTATTAGCCCAGCAGACACGCATATATATATATAAACAGTAATTGGCCGTCAGAGCCATCACGTCTATCAACCAAACACTCATATGGCTGTACAATATGTCTACAAAAGCCTCTACATAGATACACAACTGAGTTAGGGTCGGGATAAACTCCCGCCCACAAAAGACTTTTATACAAATACCAAAAGTACATATAGAAACGACTTGGGATGCCCCGAAACAACTGGAGCTCACCACTATCAACAGAATGTCCTGGCTCTTACTATGGAGGTGTACGACCTGAAGTACCTGTTCCTGCAGGCATGAATACAGGTCCCCCGTGAGGGACGTCAGTACGGAAATATGTACTGAGTATGTAAGGCAGTGAGTATCAAGATGAGATACAAAAGATCAACAGAACCCAGATACCAGTGAATAAACAGTATGAGTAGACCACACTTAAAAGAGCTGATGGGATACCTGCACATTACTTTCATATCATTACTTCCCGCATTCCTTATCAATACATAACATATGTCATACAATGGCCAACTGATCAGTGGTACTAATACAATACATCAGGGACCACCCCTGGAATAGCATATATACATAATCTTTATAATACAATGGCCAACTGATCAGTGGTACTAATACAATACATCATATCATCAATTTAAAATAAAGACATTCCATTTCTTACTTCAATTAATCTTTGAGATTGGTTACTTTGTGGTCACACCTTATGGAACTTGAAACCATGATACCTCAATAGGAAAAACATGTAAATAGGTAATCAATATCATGAAAATGAAGTAGAGAATCATGGATACCTCATTAAACCATTTCGGAGTCAACAATAGTATATGGACATTTTTTTGACTAGCCGGACATCTTAAAAGTGAAAACAAGTTCAATTGGTAGTGTCGAAGATCATATGATGTTATTATGTGTCATGTGTCGTAGGACAATGTTGGAAGCTTACTTGAGAGTGCCATGGGTCATTATTCATGCCAAAGATTAGATAGAGTATGTCTTACATACCTTGATATAACCACTTCAATGCAAGTCCAACTTGACTTCCCGTACTCTTCGAACACTTATCTACAATAAGTCATTTGTGGAAAACTAGTATTAGCAACCAAACCTTACCATTTAGGTATTAACTTCACCAAATAATGTCTAGGAAGTAATCCTTTAACTCATCAATAAGAGTGCTACATACATCCTCTTATACTCTTATTACATTCACATATCATGCATTTTCATGCAATATCCCTCAACATCACTCTTAGCCTTTATTTCCCCTCTTAATCACCATCCAATACCAACATGATCACTAGGCATACATAACCACTAATATAGTGATATATCACCACAATTCATCCTCCATAATCCAATACAACAACTTCCCTAATTTACTACTAACAATTTATACAAAACAATTCATAACTATGTTTCTAGTTATCTTCCAACATCAAGACAATACTCATAATCCCTTATCAATACTTATTCATGGATAAGAATCAAGAATAAACAATATTCATACCTTAACAATGAACTCTTGTATTTAGAATCCTCCTTACATAATCATGGGGTGCTTCTCGAAGCTTTCGAGATGGTGAACACAACTATGGAACCAATTCGAATTTTCTACGGTTGAATCACAAAATATTTGAAGTTGAAATTAGGCTAGGGTTTCACCTTCTCTTAATAATTGGATGATATATGATATATATGAGGCTAAGTGTATGTTTATAAAGACCAATTTTTCGTCCAAGAGGTAATAGAAAATGACCATTTTGCCCTAAAAATTTAAATAAATCCGAATCTGTCCCCAGTGGACAGTTTTGACAGGCTGAAGTAAATCGATCATAACTCTTTGCTCCGGTATCGGATTTGGGTGAAACAAATTTCATTGGAAATATAATTCAAAATTTCATTTTTATATAATGTATACCACCCAGTTCTTCCTGTACAAGGAGTTATGGTCGTTTAAAGTTGACCCAAAAATCTGTCCCAAAATTCTGTTTTTTTTTGATAGGCTGTAGTAAAACGGGTATAGCTCCTTACTCAGACATTGGATTTGGATGAAACCAATTTCATCGGAAAGAAGACTCTCGGAGATTTTCGTCGATATATAGAAGCTCACACATTTATTTTCGTACAAGGAGTTATGATCGTCTAAAGTTGATCCAAAAAAAATTGTCTAGCTGCAGTAATTTTCCTGCAGATTTACTGTTCACAAGCTTCCCGGCCACCGTTTTGAAATTTCGAATGTGCTCGTTTATATGAAATACTCCTCTGTTTTGGGCAAACTTTATATCGTTGGAAAGCTTATTCCAATACCTACACATACAACTATTTACGGGATACCTCCGAACACCATAAACTTAATTTAACCCATACGCAAGCCTTTAGGACTCCATATAATCGCGATAAGTGTACGAAAAAATTTACGGGGTGTTACATAATCATATTAATACTTGAATTCTATAAAGTTTTCTAATTTATTTAG
This sequence comes from Capsicum pubescens, assembly GCA_030864215.1. Lineage (NCBI taxonomy): Eukaryota > Viridiplantae > Streptophyta > Magnoliopsida > Solanales > Solanaceae > Capsicum > Capsicum pubescens. The sequence goes on from CM061542.1 coordinate 283,493,479, forward strand.
ATACTTTACTTGAATATTTAAGTTCTCTTTCTAATTTTTTTCTACTTTACTGCAGAGTAAGAATTAATTTTAAACTACATGCAGTTAAAGACTACAGCAAAAGCAATATTTGTCTTAAAGACAAGGAGAAGATCTCTGTTATTTCTTTTTAATTAGGAAAACATATGTTTCAAAATTAATGCATTTTATGTTTTTATGCAAAATCAATTAAGAGAGATAAAATTATCACTTAATTAGTGGGCTTTTGCAATGTCTGCAGGTTCCAACACAAAGTTCAGTTCAATGAATGATGATGATGACAAATTGGTCTTTCCCATTACCATTCAGTTTTTATATCCTTATAAGCAAGTTCTTTTATTAAATTGTGTTAATTTTTTCATGTTGTAGAAATCTTTGTAGTAAAATAGATTTGAAGATTTTGGTTATTGTATATCCTTTGTCTTCCTTTCTAATAATGTTTTTCATTTATGATTTTAATTACAACGCACATTTCAAGAATTTCGTAGCTTATTTTGGAGATCTGTAAAAATATGTGGTTATAATTTTGACGATCTATTAGAAACTTGATGAGCCATGTTTTTTCCAAAATCATGATTTGTTAGGATTTAGGATTTGACAATAAATATTTGTATTCCTTTTAAAAATTAGTTATGAATTTGTCTAGACACTTTCTCGTTTAAAGATAGCTAGGGATCGATAAACATTAAGTTGTATCACGAGTTAAACCATAATCTTTAGACAAAAAATTTAGTGTGTCACGGTAAAATTAACCAAATGTTTTTGCGTCTCTTGCTATCATTTGAGTGAATTCTAAGAGGGAATACGCCTTAGCAAATAAAAAACTTCTAGCTTGTCTTAAATGATGCGTGTTAGAGGAATATCAGTTCTCCAAAGAAAATTCAAAATGTTTGAAATTATGATTGTTTGTCTAGATTTCATGAATCTAATCTTGTAACTTTTCATAACAAAATCAAAGTTTGAATGATGACAATGAACATTTTATTTGTGCAAATTATACACATATTACTACTAACAAATTTTATAATTTAGTAGCTCGACTATATAATCAAAATACACTCCAACTTTTTTTGATATTTTGGTCTAATTTGCCTAATTCTTTTTTCTTGTGATCTTTTTATATGTTATGGATAATCCTCAAAGTGATTTTCTATTTTTTTTAAGAATAAACAGCAAATTCTCAATCCAAAAGCTTCTTATTAGACAACTTATTAGTGAGTATAATATGACATTTCATTTTAACAAGAAAGATTTTAAATTTATATTAATAACTGGTAGAATATGGCAATTTCCATTATCTTTTTAAACAAAAGTATAACAATCTTTTAACCATCTTACCATTTGAACTTAGTGCAAATCCATCATAAGATTTCATCAAATATGGTCTTTGCATACTTTCATCTTTAAACTATTTTACTGAAAATCACCTTTTACGTAACTTTTTAATTCTAATAAATTATTTGATATGTTAATTCAACTATATTTAGATATAGTATATTCATCTTTACTGCACGATCAAAAGTACTTATAACTTTTTTAAAGTCCATGTGCTGTTAAATTAAAACACGTAAAATAAAATGATGGGGTAACATGATTTTCTAAGCAATAGAAATAGAAAATGGTAAATTTAATATTATTTCTTAACAACACTTATTTCAAATACAACCTTTCAATCTCCTTACAAATGGTATCACAATATTTCATCAGATATGGCTGTTTTAAGATATTGTTATAACTAATTTTCAATTTCCTTATTTATCCTAATATTTCATCAAAAAGTTTTCTTTTAAATTAACTTGAACTTAAAGTTGTTTGATCCAACATCCCAGTATAATCCAATCTCATCACCAATGTTCAACGCAGGATTTGCAAACAAATCCTTACAAACAATTGCACAGTCCTTACTAGGCTTCATCATCTGAATATAAGTGGTTCCCCGATTTATAGGGTTTGTCGCTTCGGTGATATCCCATAGTTCTACATATTGCTTGTTTCCTTTCTTTACATGTTCAACCATATCTTTCATCCAGTGCTTAAAAACATGCTTTTAAATATCCCCAAACGGCATGACCAATCTCTGAACGGACTTTTCAAAGTCCGTGATGACTTTGCTTATGGTCCATGGATTTTCTACATTCAGGATTGGGGCGGGATTGACATCCTGTACTCTTCTTCTGATTTTGATGGGATGAAATTGTCCATGAAAGTCTTCTTCCTAATAGTAATAATAATAATAATAGAAAAAAGTGTTTGATGATTTTTTACAACATTAAGCAAAGATGAATAGAAATTTATAGGGATATTTTGGTATTAAATTTGGAAAGTGTATGACACTAAAAATTGCTTTCCTAATAAAGCTTTTGTATAAGATTACATAATTAAGATCAAATTCTTTCTTTGTATAAATTTGTACACCAGTTTAAAGAAACATTATTAGAAACTAATTTAATGTCTTTCCAAATTCTGGCTAGTCATAGTTTAAATTTTTCTGTCCAGTTAAAATTTGGTCTGTCATATTAGAAATTAATTTAATGTGTTTTCAAATTCTGATCAGTCATATTTTGAATTTTTTTGGCCAGTCAAATTATGGTCGGTCATATTAGCAATTAATTTAATATCTTTCCAATTCTGGCCAATCATATTTGAATTATTCTTGTCACTTTTCTACTACTACTACTACTACTTTATTTGATCTATTACATCCACAAACAGAATATTTAATGTAATTACAAGTAATTTTATTTAATAGAATTTATAGTATATAATAATTAATTGATCATAAAAATTAGATTGCACTAATGATTAATAATATGGCTAAATAATAGAAAATCCATCAGTATATGAGCTAATTACTCCCTAAAAATATTAGTTTTCAAAATTACACTTTCTACCACTTAAAAAGTGTCTAGATACATTTCTCACGATCCAAAATTCTAGGGTCATGATGACACTTGTATCAACAAATCTTAACAAGTAAGCCTATCATCCAAACTAACACACAAGGTGGGAAAAGACAATAATAACCCCAAGGTAAGGCTTCTAGAACGAAGTTGAACCACACAAGTATAATAAATACGGAAAGAAACATAACAATGCAGCCATAACTCCCAAAATCATGTGTCAATAGTATAAGAACGCATCTAATACAACCAGAAACCCATGAAGCACATAAGATATCCAAATACAAGAGAAACTTTGTCTCTGGAATGAAAGTAAAGACATAGTTCATAGAGAAAGCTAGTAGAAGACATTCGGACGCTTCAAAATCATCAACTACCTTGAAAGCTCCAATAGTTACCCAAGTCAAGTAGTGTGGGGTGCACTCGAACCTGGATTTGCATCGAAAGGGTACAGTATATGGGAGTACGGTCTACTTATACTTAGTTGGTATCATAGGCCGACGAGTAAAGTAGAAATTAAAGTACACAAAATACACTCTAAGGGAACACCACCTGCAATAAAAAAATATCCCACAATGGTAGCCCACACCGCTTGCACTAATAGTTTTAATATAACACAAATGCAACAACAACACAACAAGTATAACACTACTATACATTATATCACATGCAAGTATAAACAGAGGAGAACATATATATACAGGATAGTCAAGTATAAATAGAAGGATGTAGAAAAAGTAGACATATAACAAATCAATATAAAATTTCAATCACAATATCAACACAATGAAGTAAATACAATGTATAAGATAATGACGCTAATGATAATGAGGTTTGCACACAGTTTGGGATTGGCATACAACTTAAGATTGGCACATAACCTATGGAGAACAACCCAAGATTGACACACAGCCTAGAAATTTGCACATGGCCTAAAAATTAGCGCATAGCCTAAAAGTTGGCACAGACTTCCCCTTATATCTCCAATATCCACTCCTCTTCTACGACATAATCATTCAAAGAAGGTCCATAATGTTGTCTTCGGGTAAATAAAATATGTATTTTGGCACAACAACTTCAACACAAGTTCAAGTATAAAACAAGAATACTTATGAAGTTATGCAACACCTTCAACACAAGATCAAAATAAACTTTCAAAGAAGTATTTTTTTCAAAAAATTAGATAAAACAAAAAAAGGTCAAGTCCTTCGACTTCACGAAGTGTCCTTAAGGAAATAATTTCCGTCAAGTACTTGAGGTTGCGAAATTTTCCTCCCAGGATAAAATGGCCTAACAAACCGACTGTAGTGGTACCTCAAACGATCAAATTCTCTTCAAACTCACTCAATGATAAGATGATCACACGGAGTATTTCAGAAAGCAAGATATGTTTTAATACAGGAAAATTTTCATGTATAAACCTGGGGAAAAATACAGGTTTATATAGCCATTAGGTGGCCCTTCCAAAAGGTGGCATTGGTTCACCAAAAAGGTGTATCCTTTCTGAACCATCAAGTCTGTTCATCAAAAAGTGTGTGTCTTTTCCGAATAGCCACAACCATCAAAACAATCATACCCTTTCTCGAAACAGTGTATTTTACTCAAAGAGTTGGGTCTCTTTAAGAAGCTGCAGCAGCAACGTTTCTACATGCAGAAGCATGCACATTAACGGAGGATCTAAAACTGCAACAAATAAATTTTGTGTGTTGCATTTTTCCTTTGGCTTTTTGGACTTAATTTTCCCTATATTTCAAATAAAATTTGTCTAAAAAGTTAATCTCATTAATCGATCATTTGAAAAGTCCAAATCCAAATCCAAATCCAAATCAGAAGTCGAAACCGAAGCCGAAGCCAAAGTCGAAATCGAGGCACCTCTTATTACCATATGGAGTAAGTGTTTCTTAATATAAACACTTGAAAATTTCCTTCTCCCACCAATGTGGGAGAATTTAGTAGACTTTCCAAATTTTTAGTACACTTTCCATTTTGAGTGTTATATCAATTTTCCCTCCACTTGGTTCCCTCCATTTTCCATTCACACTTTGATCTTGAACCCAACAATCCCCCACATGAATGGGGAATGTCTACTTTTTCATAAAACTTTACGAACAAGTATGTGATCATCAAGCAAAGACTGATTGCATCTGCGTAAGTGGATTTCCCTTTGAACTTTCCGTAATGACCATGCATCGGATGCACTCGGTCAATCGGTAGATTTGATATCTTTAAATCGTTGATCTTTAATGTACACCTAGAAAACACTTGTCATACAACCAGTCTTTTACAATTTATGGTTCTTACGGTTTTGTTCATTTCATCCATGAATACATCCCGATCTCATGAGAGCTTAAAGAATAGGCCTTTACTAACATTCTCCTTGAAGAGGCTTCGACTTTGCCCTCACATAGGTGATTTCTAAATGTTCAATCCTGTTGATTAAACTATTTGGTCAAATCTGCCAAATTCAGATAATCATTAAAAGGCTTCACTCATAAATCTTATCCTTATTTACTAAACATTGTCTACATCATGAGAATGGATTCGGTATAGTGACAAGGTTGAACCTGTCAAACACAACTTTGTTTGATCTCCTTGAACCTAGCTCTTGAGATCTCAAGTCTATTAGTTTAAAGCCCCGAAAATGGGTCCCGGAGCGTCACACGGTGCTTGAAGGCTACGAGTAGCCCCAAGCTAACCCTTTGAGCCATTTTTATTCAGTTCAACACAAATCAACGAGGTTTTCATAAATAACCCTCAAATATCAACAGAGTAATCATCATCCAAGAATAAAAGAATTTCAGAAAGATAAAAAAATATGACTTATTAGTCAACTCCCAACATCTATACTAGTCTGACAAGCCTCTAAGAAAATCAATAAAACCAGCGAGCCATTGAGATATGCCCCAACTGACTCATACTCAGTTATCAAATGTAAACAATTTCGTGAAACCAATATCAGACATCACGTCCTCAGAACATGAGGACTCACCACAACAGAGGATGTAGAACAGCGTGCCCGAAGAATCACTGTCGAACTTGGAACTGAGCAACTGAACCTACATTCCAAGAAAATGCAGCCTACATCCAAAGATGTGGGTCAGTACCATGGAAAGGAACCGAGTATATGGGGGTGTATGCAGTTGTATAAACATCATCATCATAAATATTTATAAGAAATATGCAGGATGTATGAAAGACTCACATAGCCCGAAGAAAATCATCATAATCATGAGAGGATGAAATAAGTATAATAACACATGTGAGTCATCATATAATTTGTCAATCACTTTCAGTTCATCAAGAATATCAATTCTCATAATGTAAATATCATTTAAATCTTTCGAAAGAATAACTTTCACAATTCCACTTTCAAATCACTTCACCGTTCACCATAGACACAAGGAAACACACACACATTGGGAGATCCTATAACCGACATAAATCATGTGAGCTACATGGAGTCCAACGTACAACCCACGTTGGGGAGAGCCGCCCTATCCTTACCATCGGAGTAGGACTATCGATATCAAATCCACACAAACTAGTGATCACTATATAAATCAGCCTCAGGCTCACTCCTACGAGGGCACGTAGTTCTAGGGAAGTAAGGTCGCTTTATACCTCTCACTCGGTGCTAAAGATTTCTCCCGGACTTAGCTCAGATCATTTCAAAGACAATCCATAAAAAAATAATTTCAGTAATATATAAATATACATCGGGAGCCGTCATGCTTCCCATCTATCAAAATCAACCACGTTGTGGATTTCTTTCACACTCGAGTTCAAAACAACTCCATTAAGACCAAAAGGTCAAATCATTCAAAATATGTCAAATATTCAACATCAACGTACTTATAACACACACTTTCTAAAAAAAACACAATTTCCAATGGGGATTCACGACCCAAATATCAAAATCATGATAAATATCGTTCAAGATTCATGCTTTATATCACCACACATGTAAATTCATCTTTCAAAATCATAAACATCAAGATTTCAAAATAATCATCATAAGATATGGGTTCATGCTTCAAATTCATAAAAATCAAATAAAAATCATGCCTTTGTAAAGAAAATTACTTTTGGGCACAAGAACGAAAGAGAGTTCTTGTTGAAAAATCCCACATACCTTGAATGATGAACTTTAGATCGATACTCATTTTTGAGATGTTAATCGTGCCTTTGAATGATGGTTCTTGGAGTTCTTGAACTAGGAACTTGGAATCTTGAATAAATTTGCAGAATTAATGGTGAACTTTGGAGGTTCTTGAAGTTGGATGTAGGAGCTTAGGGTTTTCTTTTTGAGAGAATTTGATGAAATATAACATACAATGCTTCTAATAGGCTTTAATATAGGGTTTGGACAGATTTTGGGTGAGGGAAAATGACCAAAACGCCCCTAAAAATTAAATAATTCTCAAATCTGTCCTTTGGTTGACTGTTTTGATAGCCTGAAGTAGATCAACCATAACATTTTACTCCGATATCCAAATTGGATGAAAACAATTTCATTAGAAAGAGGACTCTCATATCTTTTCGTTTATATATAGTATCTCACCCAGATCATTGTGTACGAGGAGTTATGATTGTTTGAAATTGACCCAAAAATTCACTTTTGATAGGCTGAAGTAGATCGACCATAACTTTTTTCTACGATAGAAAAATTGGATGAAACCAATTTCATCAGAAAGAGGACTCGCAGAGCTTTCCGTTGATATATAGTATATTACCCAGATCATTATATACAAGGATTTATGATCGTTTAAATTTGGAGCAAAAATACGCCAGGCCTCAGTACTTTTTCCTGCACGCTTTACTGTTCACTACTATTCACGGTTCGATCGGAATGTTCATAACTCGTCGCTCGGGTGTCCGTTTTGGATGATCCACGTATAGTTGGAAAGCTTATTCGATACTCTACGCAATGGTGGGTCATAATCTAAGACATTCCACACGGAAAATTTATATTTCATTCTAGAAGATAGAACCCAACACGTTTACGCAAAAAATTTCAACGAAAAATTTCCCGGGGTATTACATCACCCCCCCTTGGAAACATTCATCCTCGAATGACGCTATACATGCCAAGATTAGATAGGGAATTGAGAATACAACTGAAACCATTCGTTAGACTCATCACCACATCGTTTCTCACTCCGAATGCAACATAGAATGCATAAATTCAAGAAACTACAGCTGAACACATAATAAATGACAACTGAACTGCTGCAACTTTTATCAAAAGTGCATGATTTAGGAAAGAACGGTACCTTCGGCTTGATCGGAGTTCGCGGAAAATAGGTGCGGGTACTTGGATCGCATATCCGCCTCAACTTCCCAAGTTGCACCCTCAACAGATTGGTTTCGCCACAACAGCTTGACCAAGGGAACTTCTTTGTTCCTTAGTCTTCGGACACTGAAATCAAGAATCTCAACAGGAATCTCATCAAAAGAAAGATTTTCTTGAATGTCAGCACTCACAGAGGAATCCACTACCACAACATCGCTAATATGCTTTCTAAGCATGGAGACATGGAATAATGGATGAACAGAGGACAACTCGGAAGGCAACTCGACCTCATAAGCTACCTTACCAACATGGCTAAGAATTTTGTAAGGACCAACATAACGGGGACTAAGCTTCCCCTTCTTTCCGAATCTCTTCACCCCCCTTATGGGTGAAATTTTCAGATACACTAGGTCACCAACTTCAAACTCAAGGTCTCTCCTTCTAACATCCGCATATGACTTCTGACGACTTTGCGTAGTTTTCAACCTTTCCCTAATCAACTTAACTTTTTCCATAGCCTCAAATACCTAATCAGGACCACTCACAGCGGCTTCACCCACCTCGAACCAACCTATGGGTGATCTACACTTCCTCCCATATAAGGCTTCAAACGGAGCCATGCCAATACTAGAGTGGAAACTGTTATTGTAAGCAAACTCTATCAACGGTAAGTGATCATCCCAAATTCCCTTAAAGTCAAGTGCACAAGCTCTCAACATATCCTCTAAGGTCTAGATGGTCCACTCAGCCTGACCATCGGTCTGCGGATGAAAAGCAGAACTCAAAAGTACTTGGGTACCAAGACCATTCTAAAAAGCTTTCCAAAATTGCGAAGTGAACTGAGTACCCCTATCCGAAATGATAGACAAGGGAACTCCATGCAGTCTGACTAGCTCTCGGATATACAATCTAGCATAATCCTCAGCAGTATATGAAGTATGAACATCCAAGAAATAAGTAGACTTAGTCAATCTATCAACCACAACCCAAATGGAATCATGATGGTGTCGGAAAGGAGGTAAACCAATCACGAAGTCCATATTTATCTCTTCCCACTTCCAGGTGGGAATACTAATCTCTTGCATCATACCACCAGGTCTTTGGTGTTCAACCTTAACCTGTTGGCATGTTGCACACTTAGCTACAAACGCTGCTATATCTTTCTTCATGCCACTCCACCAATAGATTTCCCGCAAGTCTCGGTACATCTTGGTGGCACCAGGATAAATAGAATATCGCGCCCCGTGCACTTCAGCCATAATCCTCTGTCTCAGATCATCAACATTCGGGACAAACAATCTACCCTGCAATCTCAACACACCATCTCCCCCTTGGGAGAAAACCTCTACTTTTTGGTCCTTGTCTGACTCCTTCAGTCTGACCAAACTAGCATCTAAGTATTGCCTTTCCTTCACTTCCGAAACCAAGGAGGATTCAGAACTACTCTGAACCCTTATACTACCTTCAGCAGAGTCAAACAACCTAACCCCCAATCTAGCCAAACGATGTACATCACGAGCCAACTCTTTCTTACCTTCTACCACATGCGAAACACTACCCATGAACTCTCTACTTAGGGCATCTGCCACAACATTGGCCTTCCTCGGATGGTACAACACACTCATATCATAGTCCTTTAACAATTCTAACCATCATATCTACCTAAGATTCAATTCTCTCAGGGTAAACACATACTGCAGACTCTTATGATCAGTGAAAACATCAACATGGACACCATACAAATAGTGTCTCCATATTTTCAAAGCAAACACAATAGTAGCCAACTCAAGGTCATGGGCGGGGTAATTTTTCTCATAGGGCTATCACCTTACCCTTCTACATCAATACGTAATCCAAACCAACTCTCGAAGCATCACAGTACACCACAAAACCATCAACACCATCAGGCAAAGTCAAAACAGGGGCTGAAGTGAGTCGAGTCTTCAACTCCTGAAAACTCTTCTCACAAGATTCGGACCACAAAAACTTCACTTTCTTTTGGGTCAACCGAGTCATAGGAGACACTATATAGGATAAACCCTCAACAAAATGGCGGTAATAGCCAGCTAAACCCAAGAAATTTTAAATATCAGTCGGAGAAATAGGTCTAGGACAATTTCTAACAGCTTTGGTCTTTTGGGGATCAACTCTAATACCCTCGGAAGAAATGATATGACCTAGAAAAGCAACTGACCTTAGCCAAAACTCACACTTACTGAACTTGGAAAACAACTTGTGATCTCTAAGGATTTGCAAGACAGTTCGGAGATGATCAAAATGTTTATCCTCACTACGGGAGTACACCAGTATATCATCGATGAACACTATGACAAACATATCTAGATATGGTCTGAACACTCGATTCATGAGGTCCATGAAAGCTGCTGGGGCATTAGTTAACCCGAAAGGCATAACAAGAAACTCAAAATGGCCATAACGAGTTTGGAAAATGGTTTTCGGGATGTCACACTCCCTAACTTTGAGTTGATGATAGTCGGGATGAAGGTCTATCTTTGAGAAATAACTTGCACCTTGCAATTGGTCAAACAAATCATCTATTCTCGGAAGGGGGTACTTATTTTTTATGGTGACTTTATTCAGTTGGCGGTAATCAATGCACATACACAAAGAGCCATCTTTCTTTCTCACAAACAACACAGGAGCACCCCAAGGAGAAACACTGGGCCTTATGAAACCCTTATCTAGTAGATCTTTGAGTTGCTCTTTCAACTCCTTAAGTTCTGCAGGGGCCATACGGTAAGGAGGAATAGAAATGGGCTGAGTATCTGGAAGAAGATCAATCCCGAACTCTATCTCTCTATTAGGAGGTATCCCTGGGAGATCATCCAAAAAGACATTAGAAAACTCATTGACAACGTTAACAGACTGGAGAGTTAGAGTCTTAGACTTAGTGTCTTTGACTCTAACCAAATGGTAAATACACCCCTTGGAAATAAGCTTTCTAGCTTTGAGGTAAGAGATAAAATGACTCTTGGGTGACACAGAATTCCCAGACCACTCAAACACGGATGTACCCGGAAACTGAAACTTGACCATTCGGGTCCGACAATCAATAGAGGCATAAGAAGAATACAACCAATCCATACCCAGAATCACATCAAAATCTACCATGTCTAACTCAATCAGATCAGCCAACAAGACTTTATGAAGAATGGTAACAAGACACTTTTTATACACTTTCTGGGCAACAATCGAATCACCCACTGGGGTAGAAACAAGGAGAGGCTCAGGAATAATCTCAGGACTCATTTCAAAATTCACAGCAATCAAAGGTGTAACATATGAGAAACTGGATCCAGGATCCAACAAAGCATACACATCAAACTGAAATATACGAAGCACACCAGTAACAACATTGGGAGAGTCCTCCTGTTCCTGGCGGGACTGTAAAGCATAGAATCTATTCTGGCGCTACCCGCCAGCATTGCTAGAAGAGGCGCCCTAAGCTGGGGCTGGGCGAGTCGCTGGAGCTGGAGCACTAACAGTTTGAGTCTGGGTCTGAGGGCGATAGTCACGACGCCCTTGTCCATCCTGTGGACAATCCCTAACTCTGTGACCTATGTCAACACACCAAAAACAACCCCTCTTCTCACCCCAACACTCACCTGAATGAGCCCTACCACACTTAGGACACATGGGATGATTTGGCTTACTGCCAGGACAGTACTGGGACCTGGATGCATATGACCTGCTACCTTGCTCCTGCCTACCTCTAGGCACGAGAGCACTAGCAGATGACGGTGCTGGTATAGAAAAACGATCCTAATACTGAGGGCGACTCCCTCCCTGCGATCTAGTCTAACCCTGTCCATGCTGCTCGGACCTAGCTCTCTTATTCCCTCTCATTCTATCTCTCTCCTTAATCTTGTCTGCCTCAATCTATTGGGCATGAGTCATCAGCCTAGAAAGATTCATCTCACTATTCAGCATAGCAGACCTACACTCCTTAACTATATAACTAGACACTCCAGTCACAAACTTACTCATACTAGCCCGATTATCAGCCACTAAGTTAGGAGCATACTTGGCCAACTGATTGAACTTTAGACAGTACTCCCTAACAGTCATAGAGCCCTGTCGCAGGTTCATAAACTCTTCCACCTTCGCCTTCCTCATATCCAAAGGGAAAAACTTATCCAGGAATGCATCCTAGAACTCTTGCCAAGTCGTAGGGACAACTCACTTACCTTTACCTTTCCTCCAACAAACAACTCAGTCATAAGCGAGGTCTATCAACCTATACGTAGCCAACTCTACACTATGCTCCTCAGATACATGCATCACCTGAGTAATCTTCCGTACCTCCTCTAAAAACAACCGTGGATCCTCATCAGATACATGAAGTCACGGATCCTGGCAGGAGCTGAATCACCTCCTTGTTGCTGTAGAGCTGGGGCCGAGTTGGCCTAAATATTTGCAGTAACAGCTTGGGCCAGCGCCTGAAAGGCTACCCGAAATTCAGTATGAGACACGTTTTCATTCAATGGGTCAGCGACTTGAGGTTGCTGACCATCATTATTTCTTCTCGCTCGATGTGGAGGCATATTTCTAAAAGTGGAGAGCATGAATCAATAGCAGAGAGAGACACTTTAAGCACGATAGACTTCTGAAAGAAAGAATCACACTTTTTCCTAAAATGTCTTGCTCATAGATGTGGCGCGCTACACACCGATGATCAAGACTCTACTTAACACGGGTTGTCAGACTCCCTAGGACACCTTAAAACCTTAGGCTCTGATACCAAGTTTGAAACGCCCCGAAAACGGGTCCCGAAGCGTCACACGGTGCTTGAGGCTACGAGTAGCCCCAAGCTAACCCTTTGAGCCATTTTCATTCAGTTCAACACAAATCAACGGGGTTTCCATAAATAACCCTCAAATATCAAAAGAGTAATCATCATCCAAGAATAAAAGAATTTCAGAAAGATAACAAAATACGACTTATTAGTCAACTCCCAACATCTATACTAGTCTGACAAGCCTCTAAGAAAATCAATAAAACCATTGAGCCATTGAGATATGCCCCAACTGACTCATACTTAGTTATCAAATGTAAATAATTTCGTGAAACCAACATCATACATCACGTCCTTGGAACATGAGGACTAACCACAACAGAGGATGTAGAACAGCGTGCACGAAGAATCACTGTCAAACATGGAACTGAGCACCTAAACCAATATTCCGAGAAAATGCAGCCCAAATCCGAAGATGTGGGTAAGTACCATGGAAAGGAACCGAGTATATGGGGGTGTATGCAGTTGTATAAACATCATCATCATAAATATTTATAAGAAATATGCAGGATGTATGAAAGACTCACATAGCCCGAAGAAAATCATCATAATCATGAGAGGATGAAATAAGTATAATAACACATGTGAGTCATCATATAATTTGTCAATCACTTTCAGTTCATCAAGAATATCAATTCTCATAATGTAAATATCATTTAAATCTTTCGAAAGAATAACTTTCACAATTCCACTTTCAAATCACTTCACCGTTCACCATAGACACAAGGAAACACACACACACTGGGAGATCCTATAACCGACATAAACCATGTGAGATACATGGAGTTCAACGTACAACCCACGTTGGGGAGAGCCGTCCTATCCTTGCCATCGGAGTAGGACTATCGATATCAAATCCACACAAACTAGTGATCACTATATAAATCAGCTTTAGGCTCACTCCTATGGGGGCACGTAGTTCTAGGGAAGTAAGGTCGCTTTATACCTCCCACTCGGTGCTAAAGGTTTTTCCCGGACTTAGCTCAGATCATTTCAAAGACAATCCACAACAAAACAATTTCAGTAATATATAAATATACATCGGGAGCCGTCATGCTTCCCATCTATCAAAATCAACTACGTTGTGGATTTCTTTCACACTCGAGTTCAAAACAACTCCATTAAGACTAAAAGGTCAAATCATTCAAAATATCTCAAATATTCAACATCAACGTGCTTATAACACACACTTTCTAAAAAAAACACAATTTCCAATGGGGATTCACGACCCAAAAGTCAAAATCATGATAAATATCGTTCAAGATTCATGCTTTATATCACCACACATGTAAATTCATCTTTCAAAATCATAAACATCAAGATTTCATAATAATCATCATAAGATATGGGTTCATGCTTCAAATTCATAAAAATCAAATAAAAATCATGCCTTTGTAAAGAAAATTACTTTTGGGCACAAGAACGAAAGAGAGTTCTTGTTGAAAACCCCCACATACCTTGAATGATGAACTTTAGATCGATACTCATTTTTGAGATGTTAATCGTTCCTTTGAATGATGGTTCTTGGAGTTCTTGAACTAGGAACTTGGAATCTTAAATAAATTTGCAGAATTAATGGTGAACTTTGGAGGTTCTTGAAGTTGGATGTAGGAGCTTAGGGTTTTCTTTTTGAGGGAATTTGATAAAATATAACATATAATGCTTCTAATAGGCTTTAATATAGGGTTTGTACGGATTTTTGATGTGGGGGAATGAACAAAACACCCCTAAAAATCAAATAATTCTCGAATCTGTCCTTTGGTGGACTGTTTTGATAGTCTGAAGTAGATCAACCATAACGTTTTACTCTGATATCCAAATTGGATGAAACCAATTTCATTATAAAGAGGACTCTCATATATTTTCATTGATATATAGTATATCACCCAGATCATTGTGTACGAGGAGTTATGATCGTTTGAAATTGACCTAAAAATTCACTTTTGATAGGCTGAAGTAGATCGACCATAACTTTTTGCTCCGATAGACAAATTGGATGAAACCAATTTCATCGGAAAGAGGACTCGCAGATATTTCCGTTGATATATAGTAGATCACCTAGATCATTATGTACAAAGAGTTATGATTGTTTAAAGTTGGAGAAAAAATACGCCAGGACTCAGTACTTTTTCCTGCACGTTTTACTGTTCACTACTATTCACGATTCGATCGGAATGTTCATAACTCGTCGCTCGGGTGTCCGTTTTGGATGATCCACATATAGTTGGAAATCTTATTCGATACTCTACGCAATGTCGGGTCATAATCTAAGACATTCCGCATGGAAAATTTATAGTTCATTCTAGAAGATAGAACCCAACACATTTACGCAAAAAATTTCAGCGAAAAATTTCCCGGGGTATTATAGTTAGGTAGAGTTACCTCCATGCTGACTTGTCCTATGCCATAAACCCATTCATTTGGATGTCTTCTCCACTTCTTCTCTAGATAGGCCTTTTGTAAGTGGATCCGACACATTATCCTTTGACTTCACATAATCAACAATGATAATTCCACTAGAGAGAAGCTCTATAATGGTATTATGTCCCCATCTTATATGAAGAGATTTATCATTGTTCATCATGCTCCTGGCCTACCTATCACTGCTTGGATATCGTAGGGTTTACATATTGGTGCCACTGGTGTGGGCCAATAAGGAATATCTTCCAAGAAATTTCAGAGTCATTCTGCTTATTCACCGACTTTATCCAATGCAATAAATTTTGATTCCATTGTGGAGAGAGAAATACATGTCTGTTTGGATGATTTCTAAGAGACCGTTTCTCCACCGATAGTAAATAGATATCCACTCATGGATTTTACTTAATTTGATCCAGTGTTCCAATTTGCATCACTATATCCTTCAAGTATCCTGGTATATTTATTATAATGCAAGGCATAGTATTGAGTGTATTTAAGATACACCAAAACTCCTTTCATTTCCATTTAATGAGTTTTATTGGGATTACTCGTATACCGACTCAAATTACTAATAGCACTTGCTATGTTTGGTCGTGTACAATTCATGATGTACATTAAACATCCCAATTCTCTTGCATACTGCAACTATGAGTTAATTTCACCTTCATTCTTTTGAAGTGCAAAGCTCTCGTCAAATGTAGTCTTGGCATTACCAAATTCCAAATACTTGAATTTGTCAAATACCTTTTCAATGGAATGAGACTTTAACAATGCCAACCCTCGTGGAGTTCTATGAATTCTTATTACTAAGATCACATCCGCAACTCCAAGGTCTTTCAGAACAAACTTACTCTTGAGTATTCATTTCGTAGCATTTATGTTAGAAATTTCTCTACTGATGATCAACATATCATCCACATACAAATAAACAATGACTTGGTGATTTGGAGTGTCTTTAATGTAAACACGTTTATCACATTCATTAATCTTGAACCCGTTTGCCAAAAAGGTTTGGTCAAACTTCGCATGCCATTGTTTAGGTTCTTTTTTAGTCCATACAACGACTTAACAAGTTTACACACCTTATTTCTTTTCCTAGAACCACAAAACTCTTAGGCTATTCCATGTAAATTTCTTCCTCCAGTTCTCCATTTAGGAATGTTTTTTTCACATCCATTTGATAGATTTCAAGACCATATACCACTGTCAAGGCAATTAACATCTGAATTGACGTTATCCTTGTTACAAGTGTTGCTTTTGGTTACTAAATAATACCATACGAATTAACGTTATCAAGGTCTTTATTTTGTTTAATGTCTTTTACTACAAGTCTTGCTTTGTATTTGTCAATAATACCATCCGTTTTTATTTTCCTTTTGAAGATCCATTTAGAATCTAGAGGTTTATTTCTGGGAGAAAGATCAACCAATTCCCATGTATGATTTCTTAAGATTTAATCAATCTCACTATTGACTGCCTCTTTCCAAAAGGATGAGTCTGACAACGACATTACTTCTTTAAATGTTTGAGGCTCATTTTTTAAGAAAAATATTACAAAATCCGATCCAAACGAAGTTGACGTTCTTTGACGTGTTCTACATCTTGGATTCTCATCATTAGGTACATCCTCACTTGGTTCATTTCGAGGTCGTTTAGACCCCCCACTAGACTGCTCATGTTTAGTTTTATACAGATAAATGTGTTCAAAGAATTCAACATTATCTGATTCAATTACCGTATTTTCATTGATATTAGGAAGTTCATATTTATGAACCAAAAACTAACATACTTTATTACTTTTAGCATATCCTATGAACACGCAATCCACTGTCTTAGGTCATATCCTTACTCTTTTAGGCATGAGAACTTGGACCTTCGCTAGACACCCCCACACTTTGAAATATTTCAAGTTGGGTTTTGTTCCTTTCCATTTTTCATATGAAATTGATTGTGTCTTCCTATGGGGCACTCAATTGAGTATTCGGTTTGCCATAAGGATAGTTTTCACCCACAAGTTTTGTGGTAAACCTGAACTTATAAGTAAGGTATTCATCATTTCCTTTAAGGTTTGGTTTTTACTTTCCACAATTCCTTTAGATTAAGGTGAATACGGGGCCATAGTTTGATGGACAATTCCATTGTCTACACATATTTGCATAAAGGGAGATTCATATTCTCCGCCCCTATCACTTCTTAACATTTTGATCTTTTTCTCTAACTGATTTTCAACTTCTATTTTATATTTGCCTAAACTCATCTATTGCTTCATCCTTACTATTTAGCAAATAGACATAATAGTATCTAGTGCAATCATCAATAAAAGTTATAAATTACTTTTCCCCACCATGAGATGGTGTTGACTTCATATCACAAATGTCAGTGTGGATTAAGTCTAAGGGATTGGAATTCCTTTCAACAAACTTATACGAATGCTTAGCATACTTTGATGCCATACACGTTGGACATTTTAATTTATTGCACTCAAAGTTTGGCAAAACTTCTAAGTTGATTAGTTTTTACAATGTTATGTAATTGACATGGCCTAATCGTTCATGCCACAAATATAAGACTCAAGCAAGTAATAAGAAACTAACCTTTTATTGATTTCAACATTCATTACATTCATTTTGAATAGGCCCTCTGTGAGGTAGCCTTTTCCAACGTACATTTTCCTTTACTAAGTATAATTTTTTTGGAAACAAATACACATTTTAATCCATTTTTGTCAAGAAGTAATACAGAAATCAAGTTCTTTCGTAACTCCAGTACATACAGGACATTGTTTAAAGTCAACACGTTGCCTGATGTCATTTTCAAGAAGACTTTTCATGTTCCTTAAACTTTTACAGTTGCAGAGTTGGCCTTATATATATTTTATTCCCCTTGAGACAGAGCAAAAACAACAAATAACTCCTTATTAGCACAAACGTGGCGGGTGGCACTAGAATCCATCCACCATTCTCGAGGATTTCCCACCAAATTGCATTTAGATAGCATGGCTCACATATTGTCCATTTCTTTCTTAGACTCGGCCATTTTGCTTGGTCCATCTTTTTTGCTTTCTTTTGGGCACGACAATCTATTGACTTGTGGCCAATCTTGCCACAGTTAAAGCATTTTCCGTTGAATTTCTTCTTGGGTTGATTGCTTTCTTGTCCAACTTTCTTCAACATTTTGAAGATGTTGTGGTCGTCTTCTACAACATTTTCTCCATTTATTGTAAAATTTCCTTTCGACCTTCTTTTTGAAGCTTTGTCATCATCTTCAATGCGCAGTCTTACTATAAGATCTTCGACCGTCATTTCCTTTCGCTTATGTTTTAAGTAGTTCTTAAAGTCCTTCCACAACGGTGGTAACTTCTCTATTATTGTCGGAACTTGAAACGCCTCATTCACGACCAAACCTACAATTAAGTTCATATGAACATTAAGAATATTTTTAATATATTCAACTATTGTATTCATCAAAATCATACCTTCCACGAGGAGATCATGGATGATAACTTGCATTCCTGGACTTGGGATACAACTGACTTGCTGTCAATCATTTTAAACTCTAGGAATCTTGCAACGAAGAACTTTTTGGTTCTCACATTATTAGTCTTGTATTTTCTTTCCAGCTCCCCTCACAACTCTTTTTTCATCTTCATACCACTATACACTTTGTATAATTCATCTTGGAGGCCATTTAGAATGTAATTCCTGCATAGGAAATCTGAGTGTTTCCATTCCTCTATAACAAAAAATTTCTCCTGCTCCGAAGTTCCTTCGGGCACCTCTAGAGCTTCTTCAGATGTAAATCATTGAATACACAAAGTTGTAAGATAGAAGAACACCTTCTGTTGCCACCTTTTAAAATCAACACCCGTGAATTTTATGAGTTTCTCCGCTGGTGCCATTGCCTGCAGAGTACTCGTATGACTCGTTGTGGCAATATTAGTTGCTGCCATAATCGTTGCAGTATCATACACTTGACTGTCAGTAGTGATTTTCCTGTCACCACAAGACAGTAAATTTAGTATATCGAAATACTACTTATAAAGTTATAGCAACTTTAAATACCCCTTTGTTTCTAGTTTATCGATGAAGTTTTTATGACTTTCAATCGTCAACTGCGTAATCTTTAACGTGTGATAAAGATTTTATTTCTTCAAACACACTAGTTAAGTTCAAACGGAGTAAAAATCTTAAAGATTTAATATCCATAAATGAAGCAATACAAATTTGAAAAATTATTTTCTTAAGATTGTTGTCTTCAGGTACACAAAATCTGTATTTCGGCACAACAACTTCAACACAAGTTTAAGTATAAAACAAGAACACTTATGAAGTTATGCAACACCTTCAACACAAGATCAAAATGACCTTTCAAAGAAGTATTTTTTTCAGAAAATTAGATGAAACAGAAAAAGGCCAAGTCCTTCGACTTCACGAAGTGTCCTTAAGAAAATAACTCCCCTCAAGTACCCGAGGTTGCAAAATTTTTATCCCAGGATAAAATGGCCTAAAAATCCGACTATAGTGGTACCTCAAATGATCGTATTCTATTCGAACTCACTCAATGATTAGATGAGCACATAGAGTATTTCAGAAAGCAAGAAATGTTTTAATGCGAGAAAATTTTCCTGTCTAAACCTGTGAAAAAATGCAGGTTTATATAGCCATTAGGTGTCCCTTACGAAAGGTGGCAATGGTTCACCAGAAAGGTGTATCCTTACTAAATAACCATGTCTTTTCATTAGAAAGTGAGTGTCTTTTCTGAACAACCACAACCATCCAAATAGTCATACCCTTTTCCAAAACAGTGTGTCTTTTACTTGAAGAGTTGTGTCTCTTCAAAAAGACGCAACAACAACGTTTCTACATGCATAAGAATATATGTTAACAGAGGATCAAAAAATACAACAAATAAATTTTGCGTGTTACATTTTTTCTTTGGCTTTTCGGACTGAATTTTCCCTATGTTTCAAATAAATTTTTTCTAAAAAATTTATCTCATCGATCAAACAAATCCAAATCCAAATCTGAAGCGGAAGCCGAAGCTGAGCCGAGCGAGCAATGACAATGACGGCGCAAGGAACCTCTTTGTTCTTGCCTCACTTACCATGTGGAGTAAGTTTTTCTTAATATAAATACTTGATTGTTTTTTTCTCCCACCAATGTGTGAGAATTTAGTAAACTTTCCAATTTTTGAGTACGTTTTTCATTTTGAGTGTTATCTCAATTTTTTCCTCCACTTGATTCCCTCCCTTTTCCATTCACACTTTGATCTTGAACCCAACACATAATATCCAACATCCACCACGAACATTCAGTATTTCCAGTGTTACCAAAGCACATACATAGCTTAATACACAAATCAAGTACACATACATGACAACAAGTAAATAATAAGCGTTAAAACAAACAAGTGAAATGATGTATATGATGACATGAGAATGATGATGTAGTGTTCACAAGCATTCAAAATGAGTATTTCCACAACCAATTCATATGATATATTTCCACAACCAACCACAATGTTATAATTTCACAACCACGTGAGCCAATATTCATCATTATTCCACTATCCATGAATTTTTTGCATGATTCGTATACCCATAAATGATGTGTATATCACAATACACCAAGGAATCATAATAGGCATTTCTATCAACACAATAGAATTATTCACATGTATTTCAGGCTATCAACATCACATAAGACCCCACATGGTCACACATATCACATGATATCTCAAATTCAACATTACACCACATTTAGACCCTCATACGATCACAACATATAGATAGAAATATTTCATGATTATCTTTCACCCATAACATGAAAGTTCATATACAAATTAACTACCCAGCCCACTCTGAAGCGTTAAGTCATAACCTTCCTGAAGTGCCAAAATCGGTCCACTATACTTTGAACCCATGACCTTACTTTTCATGAACGGTCTCAAAATCAACTAAAACTATGAAATTTAGAATATATGCGTTAAAATAAAACCAACGATACCTATATTTCCTACTTTTGATTTGGGATCAAAACGGATCCTCGAAATGGGTTTTTAAAAAAGAAAAAAAAATCATAACTTTACTTCAAAAATGTTCCCAATATTTTTGGGAATTCACAGCTAAAAGACCAATTCAAATCGATTCAAAATGAGGTTCAAATCAAAGAAAAATCATTTTGAGTTTTGCCGAGTAAAATCTTTGAAATCTGTGTTAAAATCAAGAATCGAAGTTGTTTGAAGATGAGCTAGATGGGAAACTAGTAATTATAGAATTAAGAACATTATTCAATTGGAAAAGAGTGAAATTGGAATTTAAAATCAAGATCTAAGATTTTTGAAATTTTGAACAATTAATCAAGAATTAGAGTAAGAATGTAATACCCCATACCTTTTCTAGCTAAAATCCGTCCCTAGAATGTTATGGGATAGCTTCCAAAATGAACAAGTATTTATTTCATGTGGAATTCTTCAGATTTAGACCTTCCATAGTGTGGTAAATTAAATAAGCTTTCCAACGATATAAGATTTGCCTAAATTCGATAACTGAGTAAGAAGTTATGGCTATTTTAAGTTCTAGTCATAAAACACCGTTATTTCGGTCATTTGCGCATCGCGGAGAGGGTTTAAATGACAATTATCAAATTCTAGTAAGACTCCGTGATATTGGTGTGTCGCGGAGAAGCCTTATTTCCCATTTGTCCATTTCCAGTGGCTCACCGCGATGGTGGTGCATCGTGGTATTGGTCCAACTAGCTAATTAGTATTGCATCACGATAGTTCCGCATCGTGGAGAGTTTCCAGGTCCCAGTTGTCGATTTCCAGTAAGCCACCGCAATAGTGATGCGTCGCAGTGGCAGGTAGAGTCGGGATTTTTGGGTCATTTTTTAGTTCCGAATTAGAGTTTAATAGGAGAATTTTTGTCAATCCCCAGGGCCCCAATCCGTCCAAAACACATCATTAAATATATACCAAAGCACTTTATGCTTATTTCATTATTTTTTTCTCAAAAGAAAACCCTAGATCATCAAACTTTTACCCCAAAAAATCCAAATTTCCTCCATTAATTCTCCAAAGAAATTCAAGATTAAGGATTTTCAATACAAGAACTCTAAGAATTCATCTCCGAAGCACAATAGGAATCCAAGATTCAAGCTTTTCATCAAAGATCATCAATTAAGGTATGTAGGGTTATGAACAAGGATACTCCTTTCATCCTTGTGCCCAAAAACTTATTTTTAATTACAAAAGTTATTTGATTTTATGTGATTTCCCATGAAATTGAAGTTAGGGTTTATACCCAATATTGCTATTCATAAGATTATGAGATTTTTAATGGTTTTGAAGCTGAATTACATGATTATGTTCATATTTTCATGCATATTGAGAAATTTCCACATTTTAATTGAATTATCAATGTTTACATTATCAAGGATGAACATATTGATGTTTTAACATGAGATTGATATATGGGTCATTAAGCCCTAATTAAATAGTGCTATTTAAGAATTGTTGTGCTATAAGCACCCTATGACTAGATTTCTTTCAGATTATTGATAAAGATTTGACCTTTTCGTCTCAGAATAGATATGAAATCTATTTTACGGATTCAGATTACAGATTTAGCTTTATAGATATACAGTTGGTTTTAATTCATTATAAACCACTATACTATTTTAAAAGTGGATTTCCATCATAATGATCATACAAATTTAATGGGAGTAGTATTTAGCACCGAGATGGATATGTTACTATGGTTTCATACCCTAGAACTACATGCCAATGTAGGATTTATATTATTCGCACTTCTACATGGATGACAGATATGTGATCACCTAGATAGGTTATACTCCTTGGCAAAAGTATGACTCCTCTCCCCAACGTGAGGATTCTTTCTTAGGAAGATGAGACATTGGACTCCATGAATGCTCACATGGTTTATGTCGATTAGAAGAACCTCCCTATTAGTCAAACAATAGTTTTGAAAGAATTCCCTTCAGATAAAAGATAAAGTATTTACTAGATTTTAGAAACTAAGTGTAAAGGCTCACAAACTAACTTAGATATTACTTTACTTAAGATTTTAGTTACAGAACTACAACTTTTAGTTTTTAGATAGAAAGAGGTGAGTCCTTTTCACTTAGACTATATGATTTGAGAACATAATTGAAATACATATTTTAGAACTAAGTGTTATGACTCACAAGATTTACATTATATGCTTTACTATTCATGATTTATGGTCTTCAGATTTCAGATTACTCAAGCCTAAGTGAGTTATTTACATTTAGCATGCATAATTTTATAAATTGTGATGACATTATTTACTTATTGCATTCACCACCATATACTCAGTACATCATCAAAGTATTGATCCACATATACGTCTATGTGCTACATTGTCTCATAATGTAGGTTCAGGTGCTCAGTCTCAGCAGCGTGAGTAATTTTCAAGAATCTCACCTACATCCCTGCAGTTGGTGAGTCATCATAGTTTGGGGGCTTAGTTATTCATATTACCAAGTTATTAGTAGATGTTTCATTATTCATTTTAGACAGTTTGAGTCAATTGGGGCCTATCCCAGTGACTCTCTAGATTCAGTCAGTAAAGGCTTGTCAGACTACTAGATTCAGTTTAGACTTTTGATTCCGTATCTAGATTTTTCGTTATTGTTTTACCAAGACTTGTGATATTAGTATGCTTCAGACAAGGTTTCCGCATTTATTATGTTTTCATGTTCATTTTCCCCTATTTTGAGATTCAGATTTAGTAGAAAGCATCCAGGGTTAGCTCAGGAATACTTGTATTTTGGAGCACCGTGTGGCATCCCGAAAATTCAATTTCGAGCGTTACAAAGAAAAGGATGAAATCTAACCTTAAATCCATAATAGAATCAAGAAGTAGATGTTAATATAGCTTCCCAAGCACCTAAAAGATTCACTTTGAAGATCTCATACTATTTTAGGGTTTAACTCTCAAGAGGCAAGGTGAAAAATGAGCTAAAATCGGGTAAAATGGACCTTTTTATACTGCACCTGGTTACCTGGCACAAAAAGGTCATAAATCGCACTTGCCAAATGAGTTTTACCTTTAAGGCATAAAACTCATTCACCACATGTGTTTTACTAGTGCACCGAATTTTTAAGTCCCAAACGGACTTCGACGGAGTGCCCGAGATAGGTTCGAAATCCGATTTATGCAAATGAACTATGTAACCCACTAAATTCAATGTTTTGGACGCATTAACAAATTCGTATTTTTAAAAGATATCGTTTTCACAGATTTGAACCCCAAAATTTGAAATCACAATTTTTCAAATCGAGGATCGAAATGATATTTAAAAGTCATAAAACCAAACAAAATATGTTACCACCCTAAAATTAACGTTCCAGATCTTCTAGTGCACTCTGTTCAGACATCCATCATATGGATCAAAAGAGAACTATAGAAGTGCAAAATAAGGCTCTCAAAGCCGCTAAAACTACAATATTGCATAAATAGTATCAAAATGCATGGGGAATGTCTCAATCACCCTCACACCTCAGAAATACTATAATGTAACTACAGGAAGGGATAAAACAGTTAAATCACATGAAAAATACACATTTCACATATTTCATGAAAAAACTGGTTGTTACAACATTGTTGTGTCACGTAGGTCCATGTATCATGTACATGCATAAGTATTTTGGTAACTGAAGACATTTTGTGTAACAAAATCTCTTACTAGTATAAAGCAAAAATCAAGAGATTAAGGCAACATATATCTTGATTATGTAAGTTGATTAATTTCATCTTATTACTTTTTAAAATAATATATTCATAAATGATGATTAATTCCATAGTTTTGAAAATTTTGAAATGAATGAGGTTTTTTTTTTTTTTTTTTGGAAAATTTTCAGTTAGGTAGAGATTTGATTTTTATATATTGGGACATGTTAGATGCGATAATAGGTAAATATGACTTGACTTTGATGATATGACAATTTCTTACCCCGGCAATGTATAATAATTTGGTCTCTTAGTGATAACTTGCTACTTCCTCTCTTTATTTCCATCGATATCTCTTTTCTTTTATTTGATATGATATTTTTTCCTTCTTGATCTTATTAAATAAGTCATGCATTTTCGTATTCGAAATTCTCTAAATTTAAACTTTTCATGTTAACCCTTAATGATATAATATGTCCTAGATGGTTTAAAATTATAAATTCTACGAAAACCTTTGGTATGTGCAAAAATCTAACTTTCTTAGATGTATCCTTGTTAATAAAATCGAGAGAGAGTGTAATTTGTCTTAATTGGAAGGTTTTGTTTCACTATTTTGTATACCACTCTGTTTTAATTTGTTTGTCTGATTTACATCAAATTTAAGAAAGTAAAGAATTTGGTCTTAAATAAAAGATGTTTTGAAAGTACCAAATTTTTCATTAATCTTGTGGTAGGGGTGGGAAAAAATCGATTAATCGATAAATAAAATCGAAACAATCATTATTGGTTTATCAGTTTTGGGTTATTGGGTTAACGGTTTTAAAAAA
The DNA here is from genome assembly GCA_030864215.1 of Capsicum pubescens. Taxonomy (NCBI): domain Eukaryota; kingdom Viridiplantae; phylum Streptophyta; class Magnoliopsida; order Solanales; family Solanaceae; genus Capsicum; species Capsicum pubescens. The sequence goes on from CM061542.1 coordinate 283,519,466, forward strand.
CTTTTTACTGGGATATCGTTTTGATTTCTGGTTTAAAGATTATAGTTAACGGTTAAACCAATAACCCAATAAGATTATATTAAAAATTATATTTTGATCCCTAGTTATATAATAGTGGCTTTATATTTTAAATACATACCCTATTATTTATTGCATTTTTATAGTTGTTGTCTTACTGTTATTCTCATTTTTACAAACTTGTAGGCTTGTTGATGAACTATAAATCTACATTGATTTTCTTTTTTGAGAGATCGCTATCAATTGCTACTGCATTCTAGTTCGCCACTTAACTAAAATGAAAACAAGTTTGTTTTAGTAATAATGTATTTGAATTTTCTTCTACTTGTACTTTGTGTAGGCTTTTATGCATAAAGGTAGTGCACACATATGAACATATGAAAATAACAAAAGAAGGTGAAAACAATAAAGGGGGCATTTTCTTATTGGTTAAATTGATAAATCGAACCATTAAGGATCAAAATCGATAAACCAAAAACCGATAACAAGCATCTTATTGATTTAGCGTGTTGACAAATCAAAAATCGATAAACTGAATCAATAATACACAAAAACCAAATCGAACCGACCGATGCACACCCCTATCTTGTGGTCCTGAATAGAGATGGTAAAATCAAACCCAACAGGTCCAATACAACCCTGTACATTCGAGTTTGAGTTGGTTATTGATTTGCCCATTATTAGCTCAATCCATGTCAACTCGTTTAAATTGGATTGATATGTAACCCGAATTGATTTTTGAGAAATCTTGTTAAATATTATAAGGTCTTTATTTGATATGTTATATATATAGTCATAATAACGAAAAAATAATTTCATTTGGTACTAAAAATTTATAAAAGAACAAATAATACAATTAAAACTTAGTTAGAATTAGGCCGATTGAGTTATGAACTGGTACCTAACTTGTTGTGACCCAACCCATTTTTATGAATCGGTACCTAACTTGTTTTGACCCAACCCGTTTTGACTCAAATAAATTTGGATCAGGTTGGACCTTGACCCGTTTGGACCAATCAGTCCAATTGCCACCCTTGGTCTTGAACATATCAGATGTAAAGTTAAAATTTAAAAGTTGTCAAAAGAGAAAAGTAATACAAATAAATTAAAAGGAGGAAAGTAATAAGACAAATACGTTGAAATAGAGGGAGTATTTCATTTGTTTCCTTTCTTAAAGTGGCTAATCTATTTTTTGTTACTACTAAAACAAATGTCTCAAATGCATATATAAATTTTTTGTGCATGCAAGAGCTACTATCGTTGCACAACAACATAGTTGTTACAACTTATGAAGGGACACACACATCCCTGCTCCGTAACGCCTCAGGGGTATGTCAACGTTCAGACGATAACCACCAACTATGATGGCTCCATAGGTAGCGGTGGAAATGGAGGAAGAACGTGTTATGGTGATTATAAAAAAAAAATAAGTTTTAATTCCTTTTTTAAAAAAATATTTATATTTATTACTCATATGCAAATAAAGATCTCAATTTGAGCTCTTTTTTTTCTTCTTTACTTGTCTTTCTAATTCAATCATATATATGGATTTTATAAAAGTCAAATACATCTTAAATTTTAAGAATCCTTAATACTAACGTTCAATTTATCATTCTTAATACAAAGTCTAAGTAATTCTTAATCATTATTTGAATTGTAGACATAAATTAAACACTAAAAAAAATTAACAAAAAATATTACTAAACAAATGCATATAAAAGGACAATAGGGACTGTGTGAGGGTAATATGACTCTAATTATTTTTTCAAAATAAATAAATAAAATAATTAAATAATGATAAAAGTTATTGTTAATAAATTTAGATATGATCTAACCTTATAGTTGTAAAAAAAAAACTACTGATATATTGGTTTGTTTTTCGTAAGTGTAACGGTCCATCTTGTCATTACAAAATTATCCATGAAAAATTTGTGAAAAATCTTATTTTTCATTCGGTAATATTAACTTGAAGCCAAAATAACGATCATTTAATTGACTGTGTCACCTCAAGCTTTTTGGCTAGGATTTAAATCTTTTGATGTGTCTAGATAGATTCAAGCCCGATGAATTTAATTATTCATGAGTAATAATATCAATACTTTAGTTTGGAGTTCTTTAGGTATGAATTAAGGTCGTACAATATCCCTAACACAAAATTAAGTTTAAAACTTTCATAGAATTTCCATATGGGTTTCTATTAGGGTCAACTTCAAATAACCATATCTCCTAGAATTTAAGGAGTTAGGGGGGGCAATACCCACAAATCAAGGGTATTTGAGTTCTCTTTCAAATGCAATAAATCATTCGTCAATTTAAATTTATAGTAAAAATTTATGACTATTTTACTGACTATTGACTAGACTAAAACGGGAATTTTGCTGTCACGAGAATTCTGGTGGTATTTAAATCAATTTCAACCATATTTTAGGTCTAAAAATCCCAAAGTTGATTCCCTAAACCTAGATAGGTGATTTCTTAAAGCTTAAGGTCAAAGTCCTTCATTGAGGTAAGTTTTTCCATTATTTTCTTTGTCTTTTAATCCTTTAACATCTTAGAATCCTTAGAAAGACCTTTAATGGTGGAATTTTCTAGTGAAAAACTCATGGGTGATTTTAATATGACCTAGAGTTGATTCTAAATTATGAATTAATGATTGCTAACATGAATTTCGTAAACTAGATTATGATTTGTAAGTTGAAAACCTTGAATTCCGTAAAAATGTGACCTTTAACATAAAACCTCAATTAATGGAGATAGTTTAAATTTGAAAGATCTAGCTAATGGATAATTGACCATGAAAAATGATATAGACCTTGAATTAAAGGTAGAATTAGTGGGTTTTAATCACCATGATATTTGTTTGAAGAATAATTATTTAATTACTCTTATTATTGTTTGATTTTTAGATGATTGATTATTCCAAGGCATGAAGGAAAGGAAAGAGAAACCTTGTTGCCGTTTGTTTCTCCAAAAGCTTGACGTCTAGGTAGGCTAGGTTAATGGTTAGACGACTGTGCTATTTCATATTTTCATAATTTAGAATTAATGGGAGACAACATGTCTAGTCTTGCGGGCATGAAGTTGAGATGGATAAAGACATAAGAACTGTACTTTAATTTTGAAAATTATGTTATTTATTGATTATGTGTTACTGCAATGATACTATGCGCTATATGTCCAAAAAAATTATTTATGCATAAAGTGTGAAAGTGTGATGTCATTAAGTGGTTCTAGTGATGGATCTAGTTGAGTTACAAAGATATTAAGTTGTATGTTGTACAATAATATGATGAGGAGAATTACGCTAGGGTCAAATATTGATGAGCATAGTAATATCTAAAGGATAAATGACTGAAATCATTATTAGAATTGTATTATGTGGAAAGAAGTCGACGATAATGATATGCTTGATATACTAGTTATAGGTGGTGATATTAGAACCCAAGTTGCAGTATTTAAGAAAGTAGTGGTATTTTAATAATAAATGAGTAATTAAGACTCCAATAGTGACTTGTATGCTTAAGTTATATATTGTGATTTATTTTATGATATTCTTATCTTGGTATCGATAAAACTATTTTATCTATTGGATGTTGTCATAGGCTAAATTGGTGATAATTATGATTTATTGAGTTGTGTCTATGAGAGGCTTATTTGATAATGATACCTCCTTGAAGTTATGCCAGGACTGGCTTGTTGATAATCACAATGAACTATTTAAATAATGCCCATGAGAGGGTCAAAATATTGATAAATGAAAGAACTTGATCGAATTGTGTAACACCCCAACTTAGGAATGAGTCCCATATTGGCAAAACACAGGAGGGATACTGGATATAAAAGTAAGAAAAGCCTTACTCCCTAGCAATGCGTTTTAAAGCCGTGCGGGCCTAGCCCAAAGTGGACAATGTCACTAGTGGGTTGGGGAGTTACATGGGTGTCTCGGACCTTGATGGTTCGGGATGTCTGTCTCGGCTAGGGCATCGGGTTGGGTCATGATAGAATGGTATCAGAGCCGCTCCTGTGTCAGCCCTGTCGATGTGGGCCAGAGTTCAAACTAAGTGTAAGTAAATCCCAATAAGGCGGGGAAAACCTCAGTCTTAAGTGTAGAAAAATCCCATTCGGTAGGGCAAACCTCGGCGAGGACGCTGAGTCCATAAGTGGGGGTGTATGTAACACTCCAACTTAGGAGGGAGTCCCATATCGGCAAAACACAGGAGGGATATTGGGTATATAAGTAAGAAAAGTCTTACTCCCTAGCGAAGTATTTTAAAGTCGTGCGGGCCTGGCCCAAAGCAGAAAATATCACTAGTGGGTTGGGGATTTACAGGGGTGTCTCGAACCTTGATGGTTTGGGATACCTGTCGCAGCTAGGGCCTCGGCTCGAGTCGTGACAAATTGCCTTTTGATGTTAAGTGCACTTGTAAATTTAGTACGGTGTATTGTATTCTGAGAGATAGTGTGAATTTGATAAAATATATATAATATGATTATGGAAGATCGGGCATCATATCGGTACGAATATAGATACTGATATTACTTATTTATGGAGGATCGAATATCACGCGGGTACGAATATGGTTATTGATATAATTTATTGATGGAGGATCAGGTACCACACCAGTATGGTACGTGGACTTAGATTGTCCTCTAGAGGTCATGACTAGTTGGACAAAAATAAGTCCCTTAGCATGTGTGTACAAATTAGTGTTGATTTTGAATGATCAGATTAATAAGCTGAGAACAAACTAACAGTGTTTTAATTGCAAGGTTTAGAAGGACATAGTTGTTAAGTATGAAAAGATTATTAGCAATATGTCCGATGTTAAATTTTGGTATTTCTACTTTATTGATTTCTCAAGCAATGTGGTCGACGTTAAATTTTAATATTTCTATGAGATGTGAGTGGATCAAACGCCACGAGCCGGCATGGTGATAATAATAATAATAATAATAATAATAATACTGAAGGAATTGATAATGAAGTGATCCTGTAACAACCTCAAACTTTTTGGGTATTTTATTTTTGGTTTTTTCGTATTTAAAATATCAATTTTTTACTCAAATCATGTTCGGAGATGTTAAAAGGGTAAACCGAAAGAATTTAAGAATTTTTGGATAGGGTTTGGGGAAGTTTTGGAACACAGAGGCGGTAAGCCTCCACGATAGCCCCGTGTCGCAGAGGCTGGTGTCCGCGATAGGGTCTGCGGAGTGGAGGATAGCCTCCGCGATAGCCCCCGCCCCACAGAGGTTGTGTTTTCCTACGATTTTATTTAAAGTCCAAGGGGAGATTTTTGATATTTTCCTATTTAACCCATTCCCCATGATTTAAAACATCCATAAACCTTATATCAACTCTAAAAATCCCTAGACAATCATTCCATATCAAGAGAGGAGAAAACTACATAGGGTTGGAAATTTTAAGCTTCAAGGGTCAAATTTCCTATGTTTTCATCGTTATCAAGGTATGTGGGACTATCCTAAATATCATGGGAATAGGTTTACCATTTTAACATGTTTTAAAGATCTACAATTATGTATATTTAAAGGATTGTGGAAATAGTTTGAAGAACACGTATTATGAAACCATTTTGATAAAAGTGTGTAATTTTTCTATAAATTAGAGTAATAATCATGTGAATATATGAAGTGGGTTTTGAAAAGTGAATTATGTACATGGTTTATGAAATTTCCCCTTGCATGATGAGATTTATTGTCTTAACATGTATGGGTTGTTCAAATGCATGACTAAAAGTTGACTTTAAATGGTGTACTATCATTATGGGTTGACATTATGTAATGATCAAATGAGAGCACGCTTTATTAATTATAAAGGCTCATTATATAATTATAAATGTTCATTATGTTAAATGAGAGTTCGCTTTATTAATTAGTGTGCAATATGCGGGCTTGTATGAGGAAGTTTGCATCTGGTCTCTCGAATGTTTTGGTGTTAGAATGTAAGGTGGAAATGCTTAACAAGAACATGAATATTTTCAAGCTAACAGTGTATATGCAGTAAGTAGAAGAGGTAAAGAAAAGGCAGACAAAGGTAGAGGGAAAAAATAGGCTAAGAAGGCTAAGTCTGGAGATCGGAATGTCAATCAACAGCAAGGTGAAAAATAGGATAAGAAATAGTCTAAGAAGAAATTTTGAAGCAATGCATAGTCATCTACTAGATCCCCACCACCCATAACTCAAGTCGATCAATAGTTTCAAAATTTTAATCTAACAATGGGACACGAGTTCAGAGCACTCAATCTCAGGGAAGTGCGGTTCAGTCATACAAATAATACCCTTATCTTGACAACTGTGGAAAGATTCATCCTGGAATATGCTATTTAGAAAGTAACTTGTGCTACAATGTGACCAGGCTGTCCATACCCAAAAAAAACTACCTCTCAGCCAAAGGAAACATGGGAACCGCTAAGTCCCAAGATGCTACCACAGCTCCACTACCTAAGGATACCCTTTTGATACTGGAGGTGGTCGAAATTGGTTATTGTAAAACCCCGCATTTCGGACTAGAACAAAAATTGTTATTTCTATGTGTAGATGATCCAAAATTCATAAATCCTATGCAAATTTTGTATGTTAATCAATAATGTAGTGTGGGAATCTATTTGAGCATGAATTGAGATCATAGAGGTCCCCTAACTCAAGGACGAGTTGAAAACTTTCCTATCATTCGAGTTTGAGTTAGCGTCGAAACTTGGGTCAACTTCAATCAACCATAACTCCTTTTATATATCGAATTAGGAGGCTTAGTATATATGAAATGAAACTTCTTTGAGTCCTCTTACCAATGCCACTGGTTTCACTTTAATTTGATATCTGAGTAGAAAGTTATACTCATTTTACTTTGAAGTATTTGTCTGCCAAAACGTGACGACGAGGATGACGACTTATCAGTTGTGTGACGGCCCGTTAGACCTGGTTGTCATCCTAAGGTAGAGAATGGTAAAAACCAGCCCAAAAGTTATGACCTGGATGACGACTTATCACCTGAGTGATGGCCCGTCAACCCTGATCGTCAACTAATGCAATTATGTGATTTTTTTGGGTTCCTTAGAGGTATATTGGTCTTTCCCTCACTCCAAAAACCTTTCACACGAATTAAATCACCCCTTAAGTATTATTAATAATCATTATCAGTTTTACAATATTAAAAACTTCCTCTTCAGTCTCAAAATAAGATCAATTAGGGTTTTCTCCAAGAACAAGAAATTCAAGAAAATCAATCCTTAAGATCAAGATCTCCAAGAAACAAATCAAGATCCGGGTTTCATCTATCAAGATCTAGGTTCTATCATTCAGATATTATAATTTATGGTACGTGGGGTTATCCTAAAAACTACATGGGATTAAAGCCATTAGAGCATGATTTTAAGATTTTTATGCATAAATTTCAAAGGGGTTTTGGAATCTATGTTCTAAATTACGTACTCCGAATGTTTTAATGTTACTATTGTTTTGACCTTGTGGTCCTATCCCCTAAATTGATTTACATGTATATGTATATGTATGGGATTTGAGATTTAAGATTGTTTGAGAGCATAAATTATGAACTCCCTCTCGTGTATTGGATTAAAGCTTATGATTTTGTTGGAAAAGAGTTGAAATGCATGTTTTATGATTTGAAAGATGTGTTTTCTCAATGTCCTTGTACTTGAATATGATTTCAAATTGTTGGGAGAGTGTTTCTTCATATAACTATGTGATGTTAAAGAGAAAGAATTGCATGAGATTGAGACTTTTAACATGACCACCTTTGTTTACTTAATCATTGATGAAGAGAATTAGCTGCATGGTTTTACATGAGTTTCTTAAATTAATTATTGATATGGTGGTCCTGAATTTCATGATTTGAAAACAGAGATATAAATTGCTATAAATGGCTCAAAGAATGTGACTTGCAAGTCAATGGTATGACGATACCATATATATGTATATCCCATGACAGAGTTAAAGATTTCACAGTATGTTTTTAGTGCATACATGTTTAAAGAACTAAAAATGGGAATAAATAGGGTTAGGTGGTTACCCAAAGAAGGCATGAGTTCAAGTAACTCTTAGCCTGAAACCCCATTTGCCGATACAGGTAGATTATTATTGTACGCTGGCGACGGCCGTAAGGCGTAGTAGATTCAGAGACTTCTACCCTTGCGGCATACTTGGGTTGGGGGCTTGGCTGCCAAGTTAGTGGAAGATTCCATATAGCCCATGGGATTATAGATTGTAGGGTACACCACCTAGCGCAGAAGTAAGACAAAGAGTATCACAGATTTCAGATATTTTCACAGAGTCTTTTAAAATACCCATGTGATTTCTTACTATATGATATGTTTATGAACTTCTTTAAATTGCTCTCATATATGTTGAATATAAATGAATATTTTGGATTTGCTCTGCGTACCAGTATATCTGTATTGACCCCCCCTCTCTTCCCTACCTTTTAGGTTCTGAGGCTCAATCTAGGGGTCCAGATAAGCAGTAGATAATTCAGATAGTAGATCAGATTGTGCAGTGGTGAGCCTTATCTATTCCAGAAGGCCTGTCCTTTCAAATTATGTCATCTATTATAGTTTCGGTCTACTGGGGGCCTTGTCCCAATTTTCAGATAGTTGTCAGATTTTCATGTAGTAGAGATTTCACAGACTGTTCCATATGTTGTTTAGTTGATTTTGAATTTCATTCCTTATTGTTAAACTTAATCCAGAGTATGACCATGTTTCCATATTAGATAAAAATTCTGTATTTTCTTTTATTATAGGAATGTTGTGCATGACTACCAGATAGAGTAGGACGTCCGGGCCTTCATGGTTTGGGATGTCCATCACGGCCAGGCCCTAGTTCAGATCGTGACAAACTTGGCATCAGAGCACGGTTCATGGTCCTAGGGTGTCTGCGAAATTGTGTAGGGTAGAGTCTTATTTATGGGTGTGTAGCGCACCATACTTATAAGCAGAAGGCTACAAGGCGTTTAGGAATATCTCTCTTTCTTCATATTCTAGTTCGTGCTATAGAGTTAAAATGTTCCTCCTTCATACTCTAATTTGTGTTATAGTGTCGCCCATACGAAAAAAAGTTATCCTAATTCTTTTCCTTACTATGGTGTTCTCATATAATGCTCTCAGATTTACTAACAGAAATTTCAGAAGTCACACAAAGGGATTGAGAGGAGCTCCCTGATGTGTCATAAGTCCCTCAAGTTTAAAATTGTGTCCTCGTTCTTAAGAGGCGTTCAGTTAAGTCAAGAGTAAGACGTGTATTCTTGGGTCATTAAATATTGTGTGTCAAGTTTCTATCTCTTGTAATCTTGATATCATTGTGTTGTTGAAACAAAAAGTCACGTGAAGCCGTGTGAAGCTCTTTCGATTCACTAGCATAGTTGCTTTGTTATTCATTTCATTTTCTTGTTCAAAACACAAAAATTAAAGTCTAGTAAAGCCGTGTGAGGCCTATTTTGATTCACTAGCAACTTGCAATTCATCTTATTGTTCTTGTGTTTGTTGGAACTGTATTTCCACCCGAGTAGTAATATAAGTTAAAGTGTCGGTGTCATGACCTATTGGTGTTGAGATTAGATCAAGAAGTTGATGATATGAAGTCATAAGGTTAGAATTCAGAGTGAGGGTGACTTTTGTGTAGATAAGATCGTATTGAAGTATAATAAAAAGTTAAGGTTGATCATGTCTATTATGTGACTTTACCCCCTTAACATTCTTTTCTTTGGTATTTGTAAACTAGTACTACTTGTGAGAAGGTATGTAGTAGATTTGGGGGTATAGTAGTAATGTTATAAATGTGCTTTGGTTATGGGTAGTATATAGATAAAATGAAGTAATTGGGTAGAATTTCCCAATTTGATGGACTAGTATATCATGTTGCATTCTTCATTGGTGGTAGATGATTGATGCTAGACTATAGGCTTGCATTTAAATATAGAAGTTGGAGGTAAGAGTAGTGGCATGAGATTAATGATGTATGTTTTGTGGGAATAAATTAGTAGGCTTGTGTGTTGAAATAGTACATGCTAATGAGTTATGATAAGGAAAACCATAAGGTCATGATCGATTATTGTTGTTATGAAGTTCTAGTGTACTAGTATTTCTTGATGTTTATTTCATGGTTTCCAAGTGAGAATTATGTGTAAGGTTGGGTTGTAAATCATGTTTAGCACTAGACATTAAGTTTGATCAGTTGATGGCCATGAAGGTGGATGTGATGATTTCTTAATTAATGATACTAGTTATATGGAAGTAATCTAATAGGCTTGAACGGTGTATGCAATAGATTAAGTTTGTTTGATTCATAATGAAGTATGATGTTGTATGTATGAGGTACAAGTATGCCCAAGGTGATATGAGGTTGCGGTATTTTTTTTCTAAGGCTATTACATGTTGTGTGTGGCTAGTGGTACCGTTGAGTTGCTAGGTGGAGAAACACTAGTTAGATGGTATAAGGTATTCTAAATGGTCAAGTTAAGGAGTTTTTGACTTATAGTGTTGAGCCTTTTGATATGATCTTGATCCTCATTGTAGAGAGATATAAGTTTGGGGTCGCAATATTAGTAGGCTATGACGGAAGAAGTATGGTTCATCAAAGGCTTGGTGATATCCATGTTAAGTGTTAGAATCTAAGTTTGAGTTTTGAAGATTGAACTAATAAAAATAAGAATAGAAGCACCAGAGGGTGTGCACTTCAACTATGGGGATATTCATGAAGATTCGAAGTTAGTAAGTGTTCAAGTATTATATGATGACTATTGGTGGCTATAGAAAGATAGAGTGCATCTCAGAACGTAGTATTAACAATGGGTTTTCCACTTTCAGGTGTAGTCATTCGGGTTAAATTTTATTAATTACGTGTATTGTCGTATTCCAGACCCTAGAGTGCAGTAAATATAGTTTAGTTAGAGTCTAGTAAGGGATCTCTCAAACTTAAGATAATGGCTTGAATTTAAGGGGGAGATGATAGAGAGAGTAACCAGTCAGGCTCTCATATTCTAGTAGAAATGACAGTATGATATAGAACATCAGAAGGTGAGGGTGAGGCTTAACCCATTCTTGTTTCTGTATTTTCAGTTATCCCAATACCTACTCATGCCTTACATTTCAGTTCCATGATCATAGTTTATGTTTATGTATATGATAGAGAATCACGTGCTCTTCTAGTTCCTAAATGAGGAATTCCAGTTCATTTAGTAGTCGGGATCACATTTCACAAGTTAGGAACTCCAAATTGAGGTCCTGCAGCTCATGACTCATGTACTCACGCTTTATAGTGTGCTCAGTTCCCATAACTCATACTACAGTCCAAATGATTGGAGAGATTCATCTTATAGACCGGTATACACTCGATTTAGATTACTTTGATGAATCCCTGATGTTGATTCGTTGTTCCTCAGGCCACAGTTAAGTATCGAGTCTCGTATAATATCCTTCCTTGCTTCAAGGTCTTATGTTCTAACCTTTTAGTGACTCCTCCTTATGTAATGATAGTGGTGATGAGTAAATATTTCTTGCTGATAAAAGATCATTTTATGCTTGTTATGATTAAGACCATAAGGGTGAAGTAAGATTTGGGGCCAAGTCTTTGATACATGTGATGGTTAGTGAAAATTTGTGTGTGTATGTTCTTGGGGTAGCGCGTGGAAGTTATATTAATAGTGGTTTAGAGAATGTGTGAAGTATGTCTTTATGGGTGTTTGCCTTGAAGTTGATATGTGGTTATAAAGATAGGCTTGAATGACATGTTGGGATTTAAGTAGAGGGATGCATTATGCGCTAGTGAATCCATAGTAAGAGTTCAGAGTTAGTCATTAAAGTGGTAAGGCACGTTATGCTTAGGGTGTGAACTTTAAAAAGATATAAAAGGTTGAATCATATGGTTTAGACTAGTACCGCGGTGTGTCAGGTTGTATTTTGTGATTTAGAGTTAGGCTCGATCACATTAGTAGAAGTTGCTATCAATGCCCATATGAGAATTATAAGTTGAATCGAATGTATATGGTATTTGAATGGGATAGTATAGTTAAGAGAGTATTTTAGAAGTGTGCTAAGCTTGAAAGTAAGAAGTTGCATTACCTAAGGCCTAGAAATTCTATCCTAGCTTATGAGTTAAATGTCTATATTACATGCAATAGAGTAGTGCCAAGGTTGTGATTCCTTAGTTGGATGTCTTGTGTAAATCATGACTATGATTCTTTGCTCCCTAATGCTACTGGAACTACTTTAGAAAGAGTGTTGAAGAGATAATCTATTCCATCCATGTAAATTACGAATCCAGTTCAGTCCAAGCAACATGTTTCAGATTCAGCTATTTAGTCATGACTCAGTTCATAAGAGTTCAGCGCATAATTTCAAAATTTTTCCAAGTATTTTAGCTCAGACAGTGTAATACCCTGGTACAGTCTAAGTCTTATTACCTCATGATTCGTACTTGCCTAAGTTATCACTTCTCAATTCAATATATATGATTAGATCATGAACACTTCAAGGGAATACTAAACTTTCAGCAAGAATCAGCTCCTTAAAGCAAGTAAAGTCAAGTAAGCTCAGAATTCAGTTTCATGATAGAAGTTTAAATATTTCAGCTCGGCTATATCCCTTCTTAGAAAATATATCATGTCCACGTTATTCCATACCTTTAAGACTTCAACATTCCGACCAATCATTCGGGGATGAATGATCCTAAGGGGGAGACAATGTAACACCCCGCATTTTGGACTAGAACAAAAACCGTTATTTCTATGTGTAGATGATCCAAAATTCATAAATCCTATGCAAATTTTGTATGTTAATCAATTATGTAGTGTGGGAACCTATTTGAGCATGAATTGAGATCATAGAGGTCCCCTAACTCAAGGACGAGTTGAAAACTTTCCTATTATTCGAGTTTGAGTGAGCGTCGTAACTTGGGTAAACTTCAATCAAACATAAATCTTTGTATATATCGAATTAGGAGGCCTACTATATATCAAATGAAATTTCTTTGAGTCCTCTTTCCAATGCCACTGGTTTCGCTTTAATCTGATATCAGAGTAGAAAGTTATGCTCATTTTACTTCAAAGTATCTGTCTGCCAAAACGTGACGACGAGGCTGACGACTTATCAGTTGTGTGACGGCCCGTCAGAACTGGTCGTCAGACTAACGCAGTGAATGGTAAAAACCAGCCTAAAAGTGACGACCTGGGTTACGACTTATCACCTGAGTGACGGCCCGTCAACCCTGATCGTCAACTGATGCAATTATGCAATTTTTTTTGGGTTCCTTAGGGGTACTTTTGTCCTTTCCTCACTTAAAAAACCTTTCACACGAATTAAATCACCCCTTAAGTGTTATTAATCAATCATTATCAGTTTTACAACATCAAAAACTTCCTCTTCACTCTCAAAATAAGATTAATCAGGGTTTTCTCCAAGAACAAGAAATTCAAGAAAATCAATCCTTAAGCTCAAGATCTCCAAGAAACAAATCAAGATCCGGGTTTCATCTATCAAGATCTAGGTTTCATCATTCAGATCTTATAATTTATGATACATGGGGTTATCCTAAAAACTACATGGGATTAAAGCCATTAGAGCATGATTTTAAGAATTTTATGCATGAATTTCAAAGGAGTTTTGGAATCTATGTTCTAAATTATGTACTCCGAATGTTTTAATGTTACTATTGTTTTGACCTTGTGGTCCTATCCCCTAAAATGATTTACATGTATATGTATATGTATGGGATTTGAGATTTAAGATTGTTTGAGAGCATAAATTATGAACTCCCTCTCTTATGTTGGATTAAAGCTTATGGTTTTGTTGGAAAAGAGTTGAAATGCATGTTTTATGATTTGAAAGATGTGTTTTCTCAATGTCCTTGTACTTGAATATGATTTCAAATTGTTGAGAGGGTGTTTCTTCATATAACTATGTGATGTTAAAGAGAAAGAATTGCATGAGATTAAGACTTTTAACATGACCACCTTTGTTTACTTAATCATTGATGAAGAGAATTAACTGCATGGTTTTACATGAGTTTCTTAAAATAACTGTTGATATGGTGGTCCTGAATTTTATGATTTGAAAATCAAGTTATAAATTGCTATTAATGGCTCAGAGAATGTGACTTGCAAGTCAATGGTATGACGATACCATATATGTGTATATCCCATGACAGAGTTAACAATTTTTGAGTATGTTTTTAGAGCATACATGTTTAAAGAACTAAAAATGGGAATAAAGAGGGTTAGGTGGTTACCCGAAGAAGGCATGAGTTAAAGTAACTCTTAGTCTGAAATCGTATTTGCCGATACAGGTAGATTATTATTGTACGCTGGCGACGACCGTGAGGTGTAGTAAATTCAGAGACTCCGACCCTTGCGGCACGCTTGGGTTGTGGGCTTGGCTGCTGAGTTAGTGGTAGATTCCATATAGCCCGTGGTCTTATAGATTGTAGGGTACACTAACTAGCGCAGAAGTAAGACAAAGAGTGTCACAGATTTCAGATGTTTTCACAGAGTCTTTTAAAATACCCATGTGATTTCTTACTATATGATATGTTTATGAACTCCTTTAAATTTCTCTCATTTATGTTGAATATAAATGATTATTTTGGATTTTCTCTGCGTACCAGTACATCTGTATTGACCCCCCCTTCCCTACCTCTCAGGTTCTGAGGCTCAGTCTAAAGTTCCAGATAAGCAGTAGATAATTCAAACAGCAGATCAGATTGTGCAGTGGTGAGCCTTCTCTATTCCGAAAGGCCTTTTCTTTCAGATTATGTCATCTATTATAGTTTCGGTCTACTCGGGGCCTTGTCCCAGTTTTCAGATAGTTGTCAGATTTTCATGTAGTAGAGATTTCGCAGACTGTTCCAGATGTTGTTTAGTTGATTTTGGATTTCATTCCTTATTGTTAAACTTAATCCAAAGTATGACCATGTTTCCGTATTAGATCAAAATTCCGCATTTTATTCTATTATAGGAATGTTGTGCATGACTACCAGATAGAGTAGGACGTCCGGGCCTTCATGGTTCGGGATGTCTGTCACGGCCAGGCCCTAGTTCAGGTCGTGACAGTTATATATTTTATCGACTCACCAGGACTCAGAGTCCTCTCTAGATATTTTTACGGGTATGTTACATATTTTCTTCCATGAGGCATATGTGTTACTTGATCCCGAGTCTACTTTGTCTTATGTGACCCCTTATGTGGCAATCGGTTTTGTTTTTTAGCTCTAAAATATTTCTGAACCATTCTCTGTCTCCACCACTGTTGTGACTCTATTGTGGCTAGGAGAGCTTATAGAAATTATGCGGTGTTTGTTTTCTATCGAGATCTTGTGACTGATCATGTAGAACTTGATATGGTTTATTTTGATGCTATTTTGGGAATGGATTGACTCCATTCTTCTTATGCTACATTAAACTATAGAACCAGAAATTTCTCCTTCTCTTTTCCTACTGAGCCAGTAGTAGAGTAGGAGGGTATTCTCTTGCACCTAGAGGGAAGTACATATCTTATCTTAGAGCCCATAACCTCATATCCAAAGATTGTTTGTACCATCTTGTTTGGGTCGAAGATTATAGAACTAAAAATCCCTTCTTGTGGTTAATGAATTCCCAAAAGTCTTTCCTGACGATCTTTCTAGGACACCCCCACATAGGGAGATAGATTTTGGCATTGACCTATTGCCAGACACTTGACCTATTTCTATTCCTCCATACAGAATGGCTCCTGATGAATTGAAAGAGTTGAAAGAGTAGTTAAAAGACCTTCTTGGTAGAGGCTTTATTCGTCTTAGTATCTCTCTTTGTGGTGATCCGGTACTCTTCATACGTAAGAAAGACGGCTCTCTCCTCATGTGTATAGATTACCGTCATCTGAACAAAGTCATCATTAAGAACAAGTACTTTTTTTTCCAAAATCGATGATATCTTTGACCAAATCCATGGTGATAAATGTTTCTCCAAAATAGTCCTTCATTCAGGGTATTATCGGTTGAAGTTTAGGAAGGCTGACATCCCTAAAATAGCTTTTAGAACCCGATATGGTCACTATAAATTCCAGGTCATGTCCTTCGGTCTGACTAATGTCCCATAACATTTATGGATCTCATGAATAGGGTGTTTCATTAGTTTCTAGACCTATTTTTCATATTGTTTATTGATGATATCTTGATTTACTCTAAGAGTGAGGAGGAACATACTAATCACCTCTGAATTGTCCTTTTAAAGACATGAGTTGTATGCAAAGTTTTCTAAGTATGAATTCTAGCTTAGTGAAATAGCTTTCTAGGGTCATATTGTTTCAAGTGAGGGAATTAAAGTGGATCACCAAAAGGTTGAAGTTGTGAGAAAATGGCCCAGACCCATGACTCCAATCGATATCAGGAGCTTCTTGGGTTTGGCAGGATATTACAGTAGATTTATAGAGATTTTTTCATCCATAGATGCTTCACTTACCCAATTGATTCAGAAGAAGAAGAAATTCTTGTGGTCTGACTGTTATGAGAATAGTTTTGAAAAATTGAAAGACAAGTTGACTACTATGCCTGTTTTGACCCTTCTTAAGGGCACAAAGGGTTTTATTGTGTATTATAATGTGCCCCTAGTAGGACTTAGGTGTGTACTTATGTATCATGGTAAGGTAGTGGCTTATGTATCTAGAAAGTTAAAGGTGCATAAGAAGAACTATCCCACCCATGATCTAGCATTGACGATTGTGGTATTTGCACTCAAGATTTGGCATCATTATCTTCATGGGGTGCATGTTGACATCTTTACTGATCACAAAAGTTTGCAATGTGTATTCACATAGAAAGAGATGAATCTCCGGCAGAGGCGGTGGTTAGAGTTATTGAAGGATTACGACATGAGCCAACACTCTTATCCAGGTAAGGCCAATGTGGTTGTTGATGCCCTTAGCAGGTTATCCATGGCCAGTCTTTCTCATGTGGAGGAAGAAAAGTGGAATTTGGTTAAGGATATTCATTGGTTTGCTAATCTAGGGGTCTGACTCCTAGACTCTGAGGATGGAAGGTTGTTCGTCCAAGAGGTAGCTAAATCTTCCCTATGTGTAGAAATTAAGGAAAAACATACTAGAGAACCATCTTGATACAGATCAAGGAGGATATTGTTCAACCAAAAGTAATGGCCTTTGAAATTGGGGAAGATGGTATTTTGAGATACCAAGGTAGGTTGTGTGTGCAAAATATGGATCAGCTGCGAGAGAGGATTCTAGATGAATCACATACCCCCATGTAAATCTTAGCACCATCTTCCACCCTCAAACGGATGGGAAAGCAGAGCGTACCATTCAGACCTTAGAAGATATGTTGAGGGCTTTCGTGATTGACTTTAAGGGTAGTTGGGTGGATCACTTGCCGTTGATAGAATTCTCCTATAACAATAGCTACCACTTTAGTATCCAAATAACTCCTTTTGAGGCTCTTTATGGGAGAAGGTGTAGGTCGCTGACAGCGCCCAAGCGCACACGCAAGTGTACGTAGTCTTATCAAGTAGTAAAGTGGCTTCAAGGAAGCCCAAGTATCGATCTCGCAGGGACTTGCGTTCGCCGCATCTCTAATTCTAGTTTAACTAATTGAGAAAAGGTAAACAAGGAGAGAGTTTGTAATTTTTCAAATTAAAAATAAAATAAATAATGCATAAAATAAAATATTTGGGACAATCAATGGAAGAAAACCCAGGGTTAAAGAACTTCGAACAATCATACTATGTTATTGAATTTCATTCGTCAACTTGCTTATCGTGGTTGTTGATTCGTAGGGTTAATTGCATGATCATGGTTTTTCAACCTCTAATATTTTACCTAATATGGATATTACACCTACATCATTGAGCGGCGATGCAATAATCCAATTAAGTTAATTAAAGCTATCATCCTACGTTTGAATCAAGTAAGGCATCTAAATATATCCCTGTCCTAGACGCTAAGTTCAATTCTTTATTTTATAAAATAATAAAAACCCAAACTTTATTTATTCCCATGTTCTATCTCCCTATTCCTTCTCCCGAGATCAAAAGGTCGACAATATATGTATTTTATGGGTGATCAATCCACAAAATAATTAAAACAAGAATAAACAAACAACCAAATATGATAAGCAAAATTAATCAAAATTAATCCAAAATAATAGTAATCATGTTCTTGACTTTAACCCCGAAAAGAGGTTTTAGCCTTGAATGGAAATATTCATCATCCAATCCCATGGAAATATGATACAAACCATAAAAAAAACTAAATTAAAAAATAATAAAACCTAAAAAAAAGAAGTTGTGGTAGCCTCCAATGATGTCCCAAGTGATCTAGGGTGTTCCAAGATGTCCCAAGATGATTAAAACGGAGTTTGGGATGTTATATTTATAGTATATAAGTTATAAATCGACTTGGATTGGGTTTCAATTCTGTTTTTCTTCAGATGGGCAGATTTCTCCCGATTTTAGTGGTCGGCGCGACGCGGTGACATGCTAATTCACAATTGTCAAAAAATCTGTCAAATTCCAGTAGCTAGTCGCGATTTCAACGCATCACGGATCCTTCTTAAACCCCATTATATTCTACACACTCCTATGGATGAAACAAATTGGGCCTATTCTGAATCTATTAATGTTTTTACTCATGCATTGTCCTATGCTACACTCCACACGCGATCAATACATTACAGGGGTCAAAATTACGTCTAGCTTGTGTCTTGTGCTTTTGTTGAGCCCTTCCGAGCCTTCTTGAGTTGTTTCCACTTGATTTGAAACTTGTATATCCTTAATATATCATAATAATACATTAACCAAGAAACCTAAAGAATTAAAAACATCAATTAATAGCTCAAAACAACACAACATCCTCATCGGTGAACTAGAAACACGAGCTAAGCATAGGCTAAATTCACATTGAGCTTTAACTCATTGTTTTGACTCTTTTCTTGATCCAATTGACCCTCGAACATTATAAATAAGTTTTTTTTACATATAAATACATAATAACAACCTTATTAACTCATTAAAACACATTAGAACCCAACACAAGAGACTTGAAAAACACCTAGCTCAAGCTAGTTACACTAGTTTTCTCGGTTGACTTCTAAATGCTCAAATTGAATCAAAACTCAAGTGAAACCACCATTAAACATTGTAAACACATACTTGAACACATAATTTCTCATTTATAGAATCATCCTCAAAACAAGGCTAAATAAGTTAGAATAGTAGCGCTAGAATGCATAAATTCACCCAACATCACCACCCCACACTTAAAGCCTTGTTCGTCCTCGAACAACTCTTAACTATAAATACCATGAGCTGAAGAGATTCCACACTTCTACTACATGTAATAAATTCAAGCTAGCACTACAATGACTACACGAATGCAAGTTTCTACACTATCTACACAATTGAAAGCTCAAGAACACTACTCCAAAACAACCTAACCTCAAGAATTGACTCACCTAGTTGGCAAAATCATGCTTCTTTCTAAATCAAGGACATCATACAAATCACACAAATTCATCAAACATGTGCCCCTCACAACAAGAAAGTTACCCATAATCACTCAAAATAATGCAATTTATAATGTAATGGGTACAAGAATCAAATTACGCTCACTCTTACAAAGAATTCACAAGTTACGCATAATGAACCATAGGATTTCCCTTAGTGTAATGCTCCTCTAATATCGGAATGATGAACTTAGGATCAATTAGGACTTTTCCGGGTTGAAATATAGGCTAAGGAAAAGGTAGGAACTATTTTGGCCAAGAATAGTGACTAATCTCTCTAAGATCTTTAATACACTACATTAAACATTTAAAACTAATCTCCAACAATTAAATTACACTTTTTCATCCACCCATACCTTTTATTTTCGCCCCATCTCTTTTAAGTATTTTCACAAACACATGGTGGGCGCATTGTTTATTCCTTCAAGATTTAATATTTCTCATTCTCTACAATCATGGGAATATTTTTAACACCATTTATATCAATCCCAACCACCACACATCAAATATAAACACCAATAACTATTACCTTGGGGAATCAATTTCACCTTTTTCTTCTTCAATTTCTTAAACTCTTTTTTCACTTATTTCTTTTTTTTTTAATTAAAGCACTTAGGAGCTTTTCTGATTAAATTATGGTCTATCAAA
The DNA here is from genome assembly GCA_030864215.1 of Capsicum pubescens. Lineage (NCBI taxonomy): Eukaryota > Viridiplantae > Streptophyta > Magnoliopsida > Solanales > Solanaceae > Capsicum > Capsicum pubescens. The sequence goes on from CM061542.1 coordinate 283,539,641, forward strand.
GAAGGGGATTAGGCTAATTATTAGGCTACCAAAGAAAAGTCTAAAGGCTCAATGGGGGTTAAGTAGGATAATGCACAAAAGGTAGGACAAAGAGAAGGTATAAAACAAGGCTATCAAAGAAATGCCTAAATCATCTCCTAAACCCACACTCTTAATTTCGTTTTGCACACACACCAGGCAAGTTCTCTACATTATCTGCAACAAGGAATATACAAAAATACCTCACACGCATATGGCACATGCTTGACTCAATAGGATCAACACAGACTACCAACCAAACAATAGCATGAATTCAAAATTAAGCCAACAAATACAAGAGTCACAAATTTGAACCTAAGAGTCTCAAAAATAGCAATTCACACAATTCAACATGCTTTTACAAACAAACCCACTTGCATCATGTAATCAAAAATAGAACCAACAAAAATATCTCACTTATTCCTAACCTAAAATTTTTTTAATTAAGCCAAAATTTGGGATTTTTCCCACCCCACACTTAAAAATCTACTTTGTCCCCAAAGTGAATTTAGAAGTAAAAATATAGAAATAATCTCTGGGCCTCTAGGCCTAGCTAGTAGCATCTTAACACATAAAGGAGTTTCGTGGACCCCACACTCATTCTTTGCCATGCTCCAAGCTCAAGTTTATGGTACTCAGACTTCCCATTAACCTGTGACTCAATCAAAAACAAAAACTACGTGAAATAAAAACTAAAAACTAAAAATAAAACCTACTTACCTTGGGTTGCCTCCCAAGAAGCTCCTAATTAGTGTCGCGGTACAGCCCAATCAACTTTTTCCTCCATTTATGAATTTCACCCCCGACATCTCATCCATCTTCTTGCCTCGTTCATATGGTGGTGGTACAAAAATTAATGAACCGAGTAATAGAATGTGCATGATAAACTACTCAGCCTTCAAGTGAGGTGTGTTTTTATGTTGCTTATATGGTGTAAATTCAAGAATATAGAATTCTTGTTCCTCATCTTCACACTCTTTCACTATTTTAGATGATTCCACAGATAAGACATCATCTAAAAATAATGTAGAAAAGTGTTTCGAATGCAGCCCAACCAATCCTACTTCAAAATTTACACAATCTACTACACACTAACTTTTATTCACTTTCTCAATTTCAGAATCAAGAAAAAGATGACAATCGAGTGGCTACAATTCTTGTGTTTGCTCCACACATTGGCTAATATTCTTATCATATTTTTCTTGGCTTAGCCACTGTACACATGGTGGCAGTGGTATCTCCTCAACCTGTTCAATAATTTCAATTTTCGAGTACTCAGACTTCCTCGGATTGTCAGCAACTTTCTCTACAACTGGTTGGGGGATCAACTCTGCATCTACCTCCTTAGTTGTCTGTTGAGCATTGCCCAAAAACATGAATGAATCAGGATTAAAAGCACACATATTTACAGAGTGATACAGACTCTATCAAACCACACACCAACTCGTGGGTTACTCCATAGGTTGGAAACAAACAGGGTCCCTCCAAATGCTTGGATCAAAATCTGGACAAAAAGTCTCATGGTGGGGTCCTCCACAAAAAATGACAAGAATCATCATCTCTCAAAAACCATCTAACCACGACTAACATCTCAAGAAGAGTGTGAGAAAAATATAATAAAAGAAACTAAAAAAAAAACTAAACTATTTACAACTCAATGTAGTTAAACTAAAAATAAGATAATTGCCTACTTCCAAGTCCCCGGCAACGGTGCCAAAAATTTGACAGTGCACACAAGTGTACATGGTATTATCAAGTAGTAAAGTGGCTTCAAGGAAGCCCAAGTATCGATCTCTCTGGGACTTACGTTCGCCGCCTCTCTAATTCTAGTTTAACTAATTGAGAAAAAGTAAACAAGGAGAGAGTTTGTAATTTTGTAAATTAAAAATAAAATAAATAATGCGTAAAATAAAATACTTGGGACAATCAATGGAAGAAAACCTACGGTTAAAGTACTTCGAACAATCATACTATGTTATTGAAATTTATTCGTCAACTTGCTTATCGTGGTTGTTGATTCGTAGGGTTAATTGCATGATCATGGTTTTTCAACCTCTAATATTTTACCTAATATGGATATTACAACTACATCGTTGATCGGGGATGCAATAATCCAATTAAGTTAACTAAAGATATCATCCTACGTTTGAATCAAGTAAGGCATCTAAATATATCCATGTCCAAGAGGCTAAGTTCAATTCTTTATTTTATAAAAGAATAAAAACCCAAACTTTATTTATTCCCATGTTCTATCTCCCTATTCCCTCTCCCGCGATTAAAAGGTCGACAATATATGTATTTTATGGGTGATCAATCCACAAAATAATTAAAATAAGAATAAACGAACAACCAAATATGATAAGCAAAATTAATCAAAATTAATCAAAATTAATCCAAAATAATAGTAATAATGTTCTTGGCTTTAACCCGAAAAGAGGTTTTAGCCTTGAATGGAAATATTCATCATCCAATACCCTGGAATGAAGATACAAACCATAAAAAAAAACTAAATTAAAGAATGATAAAACCTAAAAAAAGAAGTTGTGGCAGCCTTTAATGATGTCCCAAGTGATCTAAGGTGTTCCAAGATGTCCCAAGATGATTAATGTAGACACCTAATTTTGTCCCTCCCAAGTCAAATTTTATTCATTTTTACCTCACATTATCATACACCCTAACCCACGTGATTATACCTCACAAAAATATAAAAAAATAAAAATAAAATATCAATAAACCACTAATAAATTAAAACCCTAATATTCCCTTATCCTAAAAAACTTTATCCCAACCACCTCACCACCCCATACCCCTACCTTTTAACCCCACCCCCCACGTTTCTTTTTTAATAAGAAAGCAAAAGAATACAAAAATTGACCTCACAAAACAGAAAAGAGGGAAGAGAAAAAAATGGAATTCCATTCATAGGCATAGTACACCACCATCCTTCTCCACAATTCCACACACACTCACTCTCACCATATACATGCACCTACCTCCACAAGAACACACAGATGATACTCTATTTTTTCATTGACTGAAGAAGAAACCATAAGAAATTTCATGCACACACTTTTAAAATCTCATGATACACTCCCACGCATGGATAGATGGATTCACTCACACACAGACATTGAAATCCACTCTCATTTCATATATCAACAAAACTCACGCGCAAGGGCTGATCGAAAAATAGACCCGTTGGGAGAAATGAACGGATCTGAAAACAGACCCATCGCGACATCTATTTTGGGGTTAATTAGGTTTGATTTTATGTTTCTATCAGTGGTTTTGATTAATTTGGACTCGATTTCGTCATCGATTTTTGATACCAAGCTGGTGTCGTTTATTTTGAGGTTCTTCGTTGATTTTCAAATCTGTTTCGGGGTCAAATTCGACACCAAATGGGGTTTTGTTCAAAGTCGATTTAAGTTGAAATTCCAAATCCGCGAAGCTCCTCCATTTGATTGAATAAAAGTGATATTAAGGTCCATTCTTCATCTCATTCTCAATTAATTTGTAATTGTATGATATTTGGTGTGGTAAATTCATGGTGTGTGGATTTTATTTTGTTGATTTTGATATGTTTTGGATCATCGTGGTTGGTTGTTGATATCGATCGATTGATCATAATTTGGTTGTGTATTGTTGAAAATGGTAATCGTGAACTATTATATTGCAACCTTGAATGAAATTTGGGGAAATTAATAATCGAATAAGTTGACCGTTGATTAGTTTTGATTCATTGTTGGATATTGTTGAAATTGATAGTATCATGCTTTAGATCGTTAAATGGGTAGACAAATACTAAGTTTGGGTAGGAAAATTATAGAAATGAAAGATGGTGATTTGTTGAATATGTGAATATTTGTTGAATGATTCTTTCTATTTTAACGCATAAAATTGAGGATGTATTCATTTTACCGGGGAATGCCCCGAGGTCTTATGTATTTATTCACCAGGAAATTTCCCGAGGTACCTTGTACTCGAAAGATGTTCACGATGAAGGCCCGAGGCATCGGGTGAAGCGTTGGAGCGTAGTTTTAGGATTAGTATAGGTTTACTTTTCAGTACCTTTTTATTTCGGGTTGTAATAATCGGATTGGACATTATAATTTTGGATTTATTTTGTTTGATTATTTAATTGATTATTTTGTGTGTGTTTTGTGTGGTTTATACATTTATAATATCAAATTAGTCTATATGCTCCACCAAGCGACTATGGTTGAACTATGGGATCAAGGGGTGCCTAACACCTTCCCCTCGGTCAACAGAATTCCTTAGCCGGAATCTCTGTTCGCGGATCAGTTTTAGAGTCAAACTGTTTTGAAAAAAGATTTCCAAGGTGACTTGGCACACCAGCTTTATGCCAAGTGGTGACTCTGAGTTAAAAAAGTTAAATAATTCTTTTCGAAACATATTTTCAATCTTTTGTCACTTTAACAATAAAAACCCTTCCAGACTTAAAATTCAATTCTTTTGGAGTTGAAAAAGGGGTGTGACAGCTCTGGCGACTCTACTGGGGATTATTTTCAGAATTCGAGATTATTTTTTGGAGTTGTATCAGCTTTGTTTGGCATTATGAGTGTATAAATATTTTTTGTGATTATTGTTTATGTTATTGTTGTTGTGCGTCTACGTGGTCTTTGTTTATAGTTTTTTTTATGTGTTACCGCTTCATATTTGGCATCATGTGCATAACCTGAGTCATTCTTTCTGCAATAAGTCCATAGTACACACTGTGTACACGACCTATAGTTGAGTCACCCTTATTTTAGGAGGGGGAGCCATCCGCTGGTATGAAGTAGATGGAAAGCAAAGCAGCCACTATCGACCATACGCTCCCCTGAACAGCCTTCTTAGTGAACCCCAGCGTAGGTCATCCTTTAGGTCACGCTTATGTGCATCATATTGAGACCTAGTGGGGCCCACTTGGTCCTTCGTAGGAGACTCACCTCTAAAGCATCCCTACGTGCTAAATGTTGCATCTTTGAGGGTAGTAAGGTCATTTGACAGACTGATTTGGGCAAAAACATATGTTAGAAGTGAAGTGTGTAGGCAATGAAAAATTGAAAAAAAAAAAAAAAAAAAAAGTGAGTCGAAGATAAAAAAAAAAGAGTTTCGTAGTTTTTAGAGTTCTTTGTGGCTTTCGTTTTTCACAATCCAAAAATTCAAAAAGATTTTTTACCTTTCGCACTCATTGTCTCAAAAACATTAAAAATATTTTCCTTCTATTTCTTTATCATGCATTCATGATTCGAAAATTTTAAAAAGATTTTTTTTTTAATTGGAGATTTTTATATAAAATAAAAAGATGCAAAAAAGATGGTAAAGTTTTGTACATTTCATAAAATGAAAATACCAAAAAGCTTTTAATTTCATAGTTATTGGTGTCATTTTTATGTGAAGTTTCTATTAAAAAACTCAAAAGATTTTATTTTCTTCATCCGTCTGTAATCCCGTCTCTCAGATCAAGTCTTAGTTCGTTTTAATCCTTAATTGTCAATCTGGACGAACTACGGACCCCTGATTCTCCTCTTTCGGGAGTAAGATACGTCGGCAGCCTATTGTTGGTTCGGGGATCTTATTTGAAAAATTCAAAGAGATTTTCTTCACTCTTTATTAGAGCAGGTGTCATGTACTTCTTTAAAACAAAACTATAAAAAGATTTTCCTTTAATAATTTCAAGTTTCATTTTCATATGAAATTCAAATTTGAAAACCCCAAAAGATTTTTCTTTGGTAATCATAGGTTTCATTTTGTATATAGATCTGAAAAATCTAAAAAGATTTTTTTCACTCTTCATTTAGAGTAGGTGTTTATATACATCTTCTAAAAGAAAACCACAAAAAAAGATTTTTCTTTAATAGTTTCAAGTTTTATTTTTATATGAAATTCAAAATTGAAAATCCAAAAAGATTTTTCTTTGGTAGTCATAAGTTTCATTTTTTGTATAGGGATTTAAACCTGAAAAATGCAAAAAATATTTTTTTTCGTCAATTCTTTTGACAAATTGTTATTTTCTTTTCTTCTTAAAGTTTCAAGAAAAAGAAAAAAAGAAAGAAAACAAAGAATTAATTGGCCATTTTGGCAAGACTTCACGAACTACGCACACCTGATTATCCTCTCTCAGGAGTGAGATATGTAGGCACCTTTCTTGGGTTCGGTGATCTTTTCAAAAAAAAGAAGAAAAAAGAGGTTTTGAAAAAGTGTTGAACTCTAACACATTTGTTGTTTTTTGTTGAGTCAGTTTAAGGTGGTTGGTTTGTGGCATTATGGTTGGTCATTCACATCACACCAAATCTAAAGGGTCAGTTGTGTCCAACAAAGATATAGAGAGTGACATCATGGATCAAACAAAGAATCAGGAAAATGAGAGTTTGAAGTAAGAGATTAGCAGGCTAAGACAACAAATGACAGAAATGCATCGAGCTTGGGCCAGTGGGTTGCCTCCTTCTCTATTTCACTTTATTGATCCTACAAATACCTCAAGTTTTCCACCAAAATCTCAGAGTCAGTTTTCTACTGTTGTCGGTGCACCGCAACATGACTCAAAATTTATTCCAAGCCAAAAGCATCTCAATACTTTCACCTCTTTTCCTCTAGCTCCTCGGTATAAAACTTCTACATTCACCGCACCACATGTCGTCTATGATCTTATTGCTCAATCCTCTACTGGGACTTCCACACTGGCTCGCCCACCGGTTGTGCATCCCCATGTGCTAGTGAACCTATATTCAATACTCTTGGTGATCATTGTTATACTTTTGAGCCTGCTTTTAAGTTAACTGGACCACCAAAATTTCTTAACAAGAAGTCTAGTGTGCTAGAAGATTCGGAGAAAATGGTTGGAAAAATGAGGAGTGCAGAAAATGCTATGAAAAATTCTCTTGGACCTGCGGGTAAAGAAGATGTTTCATATAAAGACTGGGGCATGCCTTCAAGTGCTAACCTCCCTCCAATCTTTGAGATGTCAAAATTTGAGGAGCAAGATGGGCATGAGGAATTCGTGAAATATTTGGGACAATATTGCAATCAATTAAGGGAACCTGGAGGGAAGAAGATTGAGAAAGATAACACTGCTATTATACTTGGAGAATGGGCATATCCAAGAAGACGACATCGTCGTTGCCGTCAGTCTCAAGAACAAGTTCATACCCAAGCTCTCCATAATCACTCCCAAAATCCATTATACTTTGTTTCCCCACCTCCATATCTAGTATATTACACACAACCATATATTTAACTCCCTCCTTACCCACAATGGTGCGCACCAACTCCTCAAAGTCATCCTCTAATTCCACAAACATACCTAAGCCCTTATAGGCCCGACGTTCGATCCAAGTTAAACAATGAAATGAGGCAGAAATTGAGGGATAGTTTTACACCAATTGGAGAGTCGTATGCCAGTTTATTTTAGAGATTGGCACAACGAGGCATGATCACTCCTCTTCTTGGGTATACTCCTGACCCACATTCAAGAAGTTTTAATCCTAATGTACGATGTGCTTATCATTCTGATGTTCAGGGTCACAGTATTGAAGATTGTCATGCTTTGAAAAGAGAAATTGAAAAGATGATTGAAGACAAATTGATTATGGTGAAGAAAATTGACAGTGAGGAAAACTCTAGTCATGCTGATATGCAAACCAGTGGCTAAGATGTCAGGCTGAGCAATTGAGAAGTCACCCCTCTCCCTACTAGGAAGAGGTCTGGTAGTTTGTTATGTTTTATTTTCTGTTATCTGGATTATTTCAGGGTTGTAGTTCGGGATCTATCTTGTTTTGTCCATTTGTTGTTATGTTCAAACCCTTCTATCTTTTATTTTAATTAAATGAAGTGTCCTTTTTTCCTTTGTGTTTTAAATATGTGTTGTTTGTTCGTTTTCTTTACACAGTACATTTTAGATTAATTCTAGTGATATAAAATGCTAGCGGAATTTTCAGCCAGATCTTAAAATTCAATTTAAACATGAACATTGAATCAGAGGCTTAAAGTTAGAAAAAGAGAGCATCGGAGAAAATAGGTAGAGTGCTGAGACATTTAGTGACAAGTTCAAGCCTTCTTTGAAAATTAAGGCAATTATTTTGAGAATCACAAGAATAACTTGGTCATCAATTAAAAAATATTGCTCAATTAGGTTAAATAGCAGATGTGTGATCCCAAGGGACAGAAAAATCAACTCCACGAAAGCATAAGTCATTCGATGTGAGGAATGTACAACAAAGGTGGAGTTTTTGGGAGAAGTAGTGACGCACAGACTCAATCAAAGTTAATGTTGTAAGAGATGTCACAATGATCTTCATCTTTCACTTTCACTTGCATGCTATGTACTAACATTTTCAAGGATTGATATGACGAAGGCATTTCATTCTGCTATACATACATTGTGTCATCCTTTGTGTACCCCATATGAGCCTTAGTGTTATTTTCTTTTATACCCCTCTTTTGGAATCAAGATAGAGTAAAAAAAAAAGTGCCGAGTAAAGACTAGAGTCAGAAAAGATTTCAAAAAAAAAGAACTGATTTCAAGCAAAAGAATGAGCTGCCAGAACTACGTGTGACCTGATTCTCCTCTTTAGGGGGGTAAGATACATAGGCTGCCCTACTCTGGGCTCGGTCCAACCAAATAAAAAATTTTGTATTGCCCAGTCAAAATAAACTAGGGCGTGAGTTGATCCTCATTGTTTGAGTCGATTCCAAAAGTTGTAAGTCCTACCCCATTTCAAGTGCGTTTAGGCCTCATGTCATTCTTTTCTTCTAACCTTATCCAAAAGCCAAATTACAACCAAAGAAAGACCTTTAGATCAATCTTTGATAATGTTAAGACTAAGCATGCAATGGATATGATAATGCATATCAAGAGAGGAATAAAATGAGAGATTCTTATTGGTGAAAACCCTTACAGGCACTATAAGATGATGGTAAGTTAAGAGAGATATAGATGAGAGATCCTTATTGGTGAAAACCCTCACAGGCACCGTAAGGTTATGGTGAGTCGAGAGAAACAAATATAAAAGAGTCTCATTGGTGAAAAATCCTTACAGACACCAAAAGGCGATGGTGAACTGAGGAAAAGGAAATGAGAGAAGCATATTGGCGAAAACCCTTCAAGGCGCCACTAGCCGAATGAGGTCTAAATGTAATTGAACTAAGAGATCAACTCAGTTTCAAGGTCATTAACTCAACAACAATTGGTAGAAAGTTTGGATGAAAAGATCAAGCTGGTTAATCCAAAATGCATGGCATATTCATTAGAGTTGACTGTCATTTTTAGATGAATTTTTGTTTCTTTGTTTTAAAGGGGGACATTCATTGTCTTTTCTTTCTTCTCTTTATTTTTATTTTATTTTCTTGGGTTAGTTGTCCAAATAAAAATCATTGTCATTTTTCTCTTGTTTTGGAGTCAAGTCCATGTCAAAACAAGTGAGAAAAGATTTCAAAACTGGCTACCAGCTTCTTCAATTGTACAAAGCAAGACAAAAGGGCCAGCACATAAAAAAGACATGATTGTGAGCCGAAATAAGGCATACAAAATTTTGTCAACAGATAAGTCTGGGAACTTATAGAAATACCAAGGATCAAAGGGTTTATTTGAGAAGGATGGCAAAGCAGAGATACTGTGTTTGTTTCAGAGTCACTCTTAATAATCTGAGTTTGGGTCAATGATGCAGTAAGTCAGTGACACATGCTAATGGTTGAAAGCAAGATTAAATGTGACAGGGGCAAGAGAGATTTCCACGAAAGCCAAAGCCACAAACCAGCCACTATGTTTTTAAACTAACAAGTTTTCTTTGTATGAAACAAGAACACATGCTACCTTCGAATCAAGGATTTCAAAGCCTAAACATCAAAGGCCTTAATATTCTCACTTCTACAAATACAAGAGGCAATGTTGCTGCACAGATTTGGAATTCAAAGACATGGTAAAACTCATAAGCCAATATCCCTAGGAGACACTTCCTTATTTGGGTAATTCAAGCGATATTCGTAAGGAGACACACTTCCTTGTTTTGGTAATTCAAGCAAAATTTGTAAGAAAACACACTTCTTTGTTGGTAATTCAAGCGGTATTTATAAGGAGACGCAATTCCTTGTTTGGCAATTCAAGTGGTATTTGTAAGGAGACGCACTTCCTTGTTTGGGCAATTCAAGCAACATTTGTTAGGAGACGCACTTCCTTGTTTGGACAATTCAAGCAACATTTGTAAGGAGACACACTTCCTTGTTTGATCAATTCAAGCAGCATTGGTAAGGAGACACACTTCCTTGTTTTGGTAATTTAAGCGACATTAGTGAGGAGACACACTTCCTTGTTTGGGTAATTCAAGTGGCATTTATGAGGAGACCCACTTCCTTGTTTGTTTAATTCAAGCGGCATTTATGAGGAGATGCACTTTCTTATTTGTTTAATTCAAGCGGCGTTGGTAAGGAGACACATTGCCTTGTTCGGGTAGTTCAAGAGACATTTGTTAGGAGACACACTTCCTTGTTTTGGTAATTCAAGCGGCATTGGTTAGGAGATGCACTTCCTTGTTTGGTAATTCAAGCGGTATCATAAGGAGACGTACTTCTAAAAGAGACGCACTTCCTTGTTTACGTAATTCAACTGACATTTATAAGGAGACGCACTTCCTTGTTAGGTAATTCCAGCAATATTTGTAAGGTGATGCACTTCCTTATCTGGGTAATTTAAGAGGTATTTGTAAGGAGATGGACTTCCATATTTGGGTAATTCAAGCGGTATTTGTAAGGAGATGCACTTCCTTGTTTGATAATTCAACCAGCATTTGTAAGGAGATGCACTTCCTATACATAAGAATCAGTGTATTTCTTGAAGTAGCAACACTAATCCTTTTCACTCTTGCGGAAGACACTCTTGCTCATAAAGGAGTCAAACTTCTTGTACCACTGTCTAGGTGCTTGCTTCAGCCCATACAAGCTCCTGTTGAGATTGTACACCATGTAGTCCTTTCCTGGAACTACAAACTCCTCTGGCTTCTGCATATAGATTTCCTTATCCAAATCTCCATGTAAAAATGCAGTCTTTACATCCATTTGCTCAAGATGCAAATTCTCCGATGCAACAATGCTCAATAAAATTCATATAGTAGTTAATTTCACAATAGGATAGAATATTTCAACATAATCAATACCTTTTCCTTGTGAATATCCTTTAACTACCAACCGAGCCTTGAACCTTCTTTTGCCATCTGGTTCTGCCTTGATTCTGAACACCCACTTGTTCAACAAGGCTCTCTTCCCTGCAGGTAACTCAGTAAATATCCACGTGTTATTATTCTCAAGTGAGATCATCTCATCATCCATGACTTGCTCCTACTTTATTGAATTCTCCACCTGCAGGGCCTCAGCAACAGACTCTAGTTCCCCTTTATCAGTCAGCAACAGATAATGTAATGATGGTGAATACCTATCTAGTGCTCTAATGGTTCTGGATGATCTCCTCTCAGCCTGCTCAGGTGCCACTTGTTCCACCTCTGGTTCCTCAACGACAGTCTCTGGAGTTTGTTGAGTATCTGCTGCAACATCTTGGGTGTACTCTTCGGCAACTCAAGCTCAACTCTCACTTGCTTTGTAGTTTCTTGAACCTTTTTCTCTATGTCCTTGTACAAGACATTTTTATCAAATGTCACATCACAATGTCTTAGGATCTTCTTGTTCCTGTCATCCCAAAACCTGTACCCGAATATGTCAGAACTATAACCTATAAAGTAGCACTTTATAGCTTTAGCATCAAGCTTATCTCTCTTTTCTGGATCAACATGAACATAAGCAGTGCAACCAAAGGTTCTTAAGTGAGAATACTTGAGCTCTTTTCTTGTCCATTATTTCTCAGGAATCTTGAACTCCAGAGGAACTGATGGTCCCTTATTGATCAAGTATGCAGTTGTGCTCACTGCATCTGTCCAAAACGTCTTAGGCAGCCCACAGTGTATCCTCATGCTCCTTGTACGCTCATTCAATATTCTATTCATCCTTTCAGCAACTCCATTCTGCCTTGCCTTCCTGGGAACTATTCTCATCAATCTGATTCCCTCAGCTGCACAGCATTGTTTGAATTTTGACTTGTCATATTCTCCTCCGTTATGAGACCTCAGGCATTTGATTTTCAAGCCAGTCTGATTTTCAACTTCAGCTTTCCACCTCTTGAAAGTAGAAAACACATCTGACTTATTTTTCAAGAAGTAAACCCATACCTTCCTGCTGAAATCATCAATGAAGGTGACATAGAATCTGGATCCACCAAGTGATGAAATAGGAGATTGATGATAGGCGAATTTACACGCCTATAGCACTATATTTTGCCCATATTTTAGCCTAGTTTTGAGAACAAATTATATATTTCATGCACTTTTAGTCCTTTTTCCTGTAAGTGAGCTAACGAACATGATTAGCAAAGTTTCAGGTATAAATGATGCAGAATTCAGCATTTCATGGATAACTTGACGCCAAAGAAAGCTTCACGAAAGGACAAAAGCCAATCTTGGACGCCAAGGACTAAAGATGGCGCATGGAAATTCTGTCCCGGGCTAAAACAACATTTCTGAAGACTTTGGGGACTAGCAGTAATTTATTAGGATTAGGATAATGATACATTAACCTAGTACAATTGGGTTAAGTATTTAATTAGCTTATTAGGATTAGGATAATGATACATTAACCTAGTACAATTGGGTTAAGTATTTCATTAGCTTAGTAGGATTTGGTTAAGCATTTCATTAGCTTAGTAGAAATAGGATATGGGTATTATAAATACCCTATCTTGCTAGAGATTTTAAAATCATCTTCTGACATCTCCTAACATCTTCTGACATTCAATTCTATTCTATTCTATTTTTCTTCTTCTATTCATCTATTCTTAAATTCCACAACAAGAGAAACGTTACTTTGCTAAGGGATTCACGCCTAACGCCTACCACACCATTACAAACGTGAAATCTTTATTGTGGTATAACAACAATGTCAATTGTGATTTCCTTCGCACTCATGGGTAACTAAACTTCTCTGTTGGGGTTATGGAAGCCGAATGAGATACTATCTATTGCTGTGAGTTTGTGAGTTCGTGACACGTATGTTGCTTATATCATTATTCTCTTCATCTTAATCTAAATTCTTTGTGGTTGCAAATGCAAGAATACGCCAGTATAACATTTAACTTGTTCGAAAGAAAGGTTATCTGTCTGGAAAAGAGATAATGTCAAGGTAGTAGGGTCCCATCCCTTATTAAAAAGTAAGTGTCGTAACTGGATTAACCTCTTGTAGAATTCGTACCGTTAGACTCACTTTAAGCTCGAAAGAGTTAAAGTGAAATAATCCTCGAATAGGTCGAAAGACGCCGGGATTTACCATCGAATACAATTCTCTATAAGCACATACATGTCTGAATTCAACACACTCATAGTCAATAAAGACGTATAACTCAGAAGGTGGACATAACCCCAACTCCTCAATTCTCATTGTTTCACAACCTACTAAACATTCTCTCTTTTTACTTTGCTATTATCAGTTTTTGCTTTAATAATTTGGTTAATCATTACAAACCCCCCTTCTTATGAGACTTGCACTAAAAGTCTAGTAATCGTTGCTTACTTGTTGACCAAGCTATTCCCTGTGGGATCGATACCCAACCCAGTTGGGTTCTATATTTGCTAACGACCACTTTACACTCCTACGAGAGCTGTAGATTGAGCGTTATCAAAAATTGGCGTCGTTGCCGGGGAATACAAGTGTCAATTAAGTTCGTAATAATTACTAGACCCTTTGGTCAAAGATTCTCGTACTTTTACTTTTAGTTTTTGTTTTTGTTTACTGCAGGTTTTTATTCAGTGCATGCCCCATACCCGAAGTTCTGGTCAACCGTTATTACCTATCAATCTTGAACCACAACATATTCGCAGAATGGAGGCACAACACGCAATTGAAAGGATTGCTGCTCAACAGGAACAGGCGAGACTAGCTGCACTAGCCGCCACTCAAGTGCATCAACAGAATATTAATAACCCTGGGCGAGCAACAAATCCTGACGATGAAGATCTAGGTGATGACGAGCTACTAAACCCTAGGCTTGCCGCTGAGATCGCAACACCTGCCAATAGAAGAGATCGTCAAGATAGGTTTAGGCCTGAACGCCAAGCTATGCAGCCAGCTTTCGACGATGATGATGATCTTGATGGAGCCGGAGCCACAGGAGCCATTATTCCTCCACCATTGGCACCCGGAGCCAAGTTCAACATCACGAGCACCATGATTCAGTTATTACAACTCAAGGGATTATTTGGTGGACTAGCAGGCGATGATCCGAATATGCATCTCATCAACTTTATTTCTACATGCAAGTCGTTTGACAATCCAGGAGTTGGTCAGAATGCAATTCGATTACGTCTATTTCTATTGTCTCTGTCTGGGGAGGCAACTCTATGGTTGAATGGGCTGACTCCTGATTCTATTACAAATTGGAGGCAATTGAGAGACGCTTTCCTAGAAAGATTCTTTCCGCCATCCAAAAGAGCACAATTGAGAGATGAAATCAGCAACTTTCGTCAGCTTCCAACTGAAGCCCTTCATGAAACATGAGAGAGGTTCAAGACGAAGCTAATGAGGTGCCCAAACCATCACATGACTAATGTTCACCTAATGGAGATACTTTACAGAGACTTGAATTCAATAACTAAACCAGTTGTGGATAATGCGGCTGGAGGATCCTTTATGGATCTCACCTTTGGTCAAGCAAGCAATATGCTAGATCGTATGACGAAACAAAGTAGAGCTTGTCATACCAGTGATTCTGAGGTAGCAAGCCCCACTTTATCTATAGGCATGACTGCAGACCAAAGGAGAAGAAAAGAAGAACGTGATCAAGATATGGCGCACATGAAAACACATGTGGATCTTCTTACAAAGCATCTATTATCAGGGAAGACCAAAAAAGTCAAATCTGTTGCGTTAAAAGGAAGAAACGAATCTGATTCGGAAGAAGAATCCAACTACTTAAACAATCAGGGTGGTTTCCGAGGTAATACCCAAGGAAACCAAGGTCGAAACTATTATGATAAATATGGAAACAAGGACCAAGGTAGTTGGAAGAACAAGAATGACAGTAGTGGTTTGTATATTCCCCCTGGAAGATGTGACGCCACCACATCTAGTTTTGGAAGTATGGAAGACATGATGGCTAAACTACTGAAAGGAGTGGAAGCAACTAGCACGGGAGTAACGGAGGTAATAAATGATTTGTCCTCTATGAAGCAATTAGTTGATTCACATTCCACTTCAATCAAGAAAATAGAGCAGCAATTGAGCCAACTTTCAGTAGCACTCAATCAAAGAAAGGCTGGCACTTTACCTAGCGACACTGTGCAAAACCCAAGGAATGATGGGTCATGCATGGCCATCACTACCCGAAGTGGTAAGGTGCTGGAAACTTCAGAAAAAGGCAAGCAAGTGGTTGACGAAGAAGCGGAAATTGATGATAAGGCGAAAGGGAAAGATGCCGCAGCAGCCGATCCTAACGTCCTTAACGTCACTCCTCACGACGTGCAGCCTGGAAAAGCTGAAAAACAGAAGCAAGAGGAGAAGAAAGCCGTGGAGAGAACAATTCCATACCCACCACCACCTTTTCCCCAAAGATTGAAGAAGGTGGCGGATGATACGAAGTTCAGCAAATTCATGACTATGTTAAAGCAGCTGACCATTAATGTTCCATTGGTGGAAGCACTTGAACAAATGCCTAGGTATGCGAAATTTATGAAGGATCTTTTGACAAAGAAGCGGGCAGTAAGCTATGAGCCAGCAGATAATATTCATCATGGCAGTGCAATTGCCACAAGGTCCTTAGTACAGAAGAAGGCAGACCCTGGTGCTTTCACTATTCCTTGCACGGTTGGATCTATGAATTTTGCTAAGGCATTGTGCGATTTGGGAGCTAGCATCAATTTGATGCCACTATCCGTCTACAGAAAGTTGGGGTTGGGCAACCCTACACCAACCAATATGCAGCTCGTGATGGCAGATAGGTCGGTAAAACGACCTATGGGTATCTTGAATGATGTGTTGGTGAAGGTATCTACCTTCATTTTTCCTGCAGACTTTGTAATTTTGGATTGCGAGGTGGATTCTGAAGTTCCCATAATCTTGGGGTGCCCTTTCCTTTCTATAGGAAGCGTGCTTATTGATTTGAGAGCTAATGAGCTCTCATTCCGAATAAATGACGAAGTAGTTCTCTTTGATGTGTGCAAATCAATGAAGCAACCCAAAGAGCTGAACGTATTCTCGGTGGTTGATGTTTACTTTGATGATGAGAAAGAACTACTTGAAGAAGAGCAAATTATTGATGACCTAGTGGTGGTTGTGCTCATGAATGAAGAGAGTAAGGATGCTGAAAATTGCGAAGAAGCTATTTGTGCTCTATCAGGATTAGGGACATATCGCCATACTCCCAAGAAGCTATACCTCGATCTCAAAAATCGACCCACACCACCAGCCAAGCCATCTATTGAAGAGCCACCAATGCTAGAATCGAAAGAGCTCCCCGATTATCTAAGGTATGTGTTCTTGGAAAGTATAAATATACTTCCGGTGAGTGCGAATGATTTAAGTAAACAGCACGTAGAGGCTCTCATCTCTACTCTGAAGAGATACATGAGAGCTATGGGTTGGACTATTGATGATATAATTGGTATCCCTCCTGGGATAGGCATGCACAAGGGTCATCTCGAAGAAGATTGCATGCCTACAAGTAAGCCTCATTATCGTCTGAATCCATTCAGAAAATGATCAACCATCTATATCGACGAAGTCTAAGTACTCGAGGTAACTATGTCGTGCCGCGATAATAAATCAAGCGCTAGATAGGAGGCAACCCATCGTTTATCGTTTTTCATTTTTCTTTCGTTCTATTACGTGTTTGCTTTTGATAAATAAAAATCCAAAAATAAGAGTCGTGCCACGACCAAAACTAAGGCGCTTGGTGGGAGGCAACCCATCGTACTAATCGTTTTTATTGGTTTTGAGCAAATGTAGGTGCAAGAGGTATTCAACGAGGAGATCGGTTTCAAATTTTTATTTGGACGTATTGCATGGTAAATGTGGTAAGTTAGGCATGAAGATGCATAAGGCTATGGATTGAGCATTGCTCATGACAAAATAGGCATCGAGCAAGTCTAGGCCTAGGTAAAACTAGGCCATGAATAAGGCAAATCCTATACTATAGCCCAAGGTCTCGGAATCTAGTGTGCTATAGCATAGGCGCCGCCCATGCTCAAGTATGCCATAGCATAGGCGCCGCCTATGCTAAAGCATTTGGTCTCTGAATCTCATAGGCCATGCTAAAGGCGCCGCCTATGGTCACTAAAGGCATTGCACTAGGCGCCGCCTATGCTCACCATAGGCTTTGCATTAGGCGCCGCCTATGCCAAGCATAGGCAAAGCTAAAGGCGCCGCCTATGGTCACTTTTTGTCTCCAAAACCGATTTTAAATGGGTCAAAACCCGACCCATTGTTTTCCTATATAAAGGAGACTTAGTCTTGAGGCACAAACACATTGAAAACCTAACATAGGCGCCGCACATAGCATCCAAATATTCTCAAAACTTTTGCTCTTCCGCTTCACAAGAACATCTCCAAAGGCTTCAATCACGTAAGTACTCTTGTGTTCTTCATCTATTTTTCGTAAGTACTACGTTACTATGTCTATTATGAATTGCTAAATCTTGAAGAAGTATTGGAGATGTGAATGTGTTTGAATTGTTGATACACAGCCAAGTGAGTGAACATATACGTTAGGATGATCTTAACTTGTTTCCGACTTCAATTCAATTTTGATGCATTGTCATACTACTTGAGGAATTGATATAGTAATGAACATTGCATACTCTTGTCACTTGAATACTTACATGTTGGGATGTCTCGCTCATTGGAATAAGACTTATAGTTGCCTACCGACATAGGAGATTGTGATTATTGATAGAAACTATACCATGATGTAATCCCTATGTAGAAGTCTTGATATACCTAACATGAAAGTATTGCAAAGATTGCAAGAAGTGTTACATATCTGAATTTCTTGTTGGAATATAGCCCCTAAAACGTATGTCGATGAAGTCTGAGTAATCGTCCACTTTCACTTCACTAGTCTGTACCAACAAACTAAGTGTGGGGTGGTGCCACTACTTCTTGTTTATAGATTGTATCCATCGAGATGATGCTAACATGAACATTGTTTTAAGTCTCAGGTACAATGGCACCCAAAGCAAGACAAGGCAAAGATAAGGCAAAGAGAACCCTCCTCGCTGCAAATACCTCGACTCACTCTTGGAATTAAGTGGGATACTTATGAGGAAATTCTGAGGATGATGACTCTGATGATGATTTCGATGCAAGGGGTATGACCCCAGACATAGAGGATGAGTCTGACTAACCAGGTTCTTCTTATTTATTTTCCACTGAGGACAGTGTGTCCCGTCTAAGTATGGGGTGCTGGTATTTGCATGTTATACTTCTCCATCCACATTTGCATTTATTTATGTTTGTTTGTAGTTAATTGTTTTTTTAGCTTAGCTTCGCATGAAATTATTCTAATAGGCAGCATGAGATTATGACAAGAGTTTGTGCTAAAATCATGACTATTGAGACATTTAGGCTCTAATTGTGACTCACTATGTGATATTGTTTGGTTTAATTACTTCATCTGTTGGGTCAAGAGTCTATACTACTCCCAATAAAGTCGACCATGTGCCTTGTGTGTGTGAGATAATAGTATATTCTGTGCTTGTGGCTGATGCTAGAACTTGCCTGGTATGTATGTAAAGCGAAAATAAAGAGTGCAAGTCTAGGAGATGATTTAGGCATTTCTTTGGCAACCTATGATTATTTACCTTCTTTTTACCTACCCATGGACATCATCCTAGTTAAACCCTTTTGAGCCTTTAGCCTATTTTCTTTGACAAACCTCGTATGTAAGCCTAATCCATTTTTTTCAAGACCATAATTTGATCCAAATTCCTAAGTGCTTTAAAGTGAAAAAGTCATGTGACAAAATAAGAGGAAATTGGGTGAGTATGATGCTTTAGAATGCATTGGTGCTTGAATGAGTTATGAAAAAGAAAGTTCTATCATAAGAGGTATGTTATCAAAAGAAAAAAGAAAGGAAAACTGAAAAGTTAGTTATGTTTAAAATTGAAAAACAAAAGAGGAGAAAAAGAGTGGTAGAATAAAACAAAGTAGAAAGGTTGTTTGAAAGAAAAGTGTTAATGATACAATGTGATGTATTAAAGCGCTTAGGAACATAGTCATTATTTCTGGCCAAAATAGTCCTACCTGTCCCTTAGCCTACATTACAACCATCAAAAGACCTAGTTGATCCTAAGCTTGGCATTCTGACATTTAGTGGAGCATTACACTAAGGGCAAGCCTATGGTCATCAGTTGCTTCATATGAATTCTTTGTGAGAGCGAGAGAAAGGATATTTTGATACCCATGTTTGAAAAATATGCTATACTTGTGAGTGATTATGGGTAATATATTGTGAGACACACATGGTTGATGAGTTTTGGGTAGTCGTGTATGATTCTTTGTGCCTTAACCTTTGAATATGAGTTGACCACCATTACGAGTCTATGCTAGAGGTTAAACTGTTTCTACTAATGATCGAAAAACTACTCTTTGTTGATAATTGTTGTGCTTGTCTTGACGAATATTTTATGTTGTTGCTGTGAAACCCTAAGTTGATGTTTAGAGGGACATGATATTTTGTTCGAGGACGAACAAAGCTTTAAGTGTGGGGTGTTGATGATAGGCGAATTTACACGCCTATAGCACTATATTTTGCCCATATTTTAGCCTAGTTTTGAGAACAAATTATATATTTCATGCACTTTTAGTCCTTTTTCCTGTAAGTGAGCTAACGAACATGATTAGCAAAGTTTCAGGTATAAATGATGCAGAATTCAGCATTTGAAGGATAACTTGACGCCAAAGAAATCTTCACGAAAGGACAAAAGCCAATCTTGGACGCCAAGGACTAAAGATGGCGCATGGAAATTCTGTCCCGGGCTAAAACAACATTTCTGAAGACTTTGGGAACTAGCAGTAATTTATTAGGATTAGGATAATGATACATTAACCTAGTACAATTGGGTTAAGTATTTTATTAGCTTATTAGGATTAGGATAATGATACATTAACCTAGTACAATTGGGTTAAGTATTTCATTAACTTAGTAGGATTTGGTTAAGTATTTCATTAGCTTAGTAGAAATAGGATATGGGTATTATAAATACCCTATCTTGCTAGAGATTTTAAAATCATCTTCTGACATCTCCTAACATCTTCTGACATTCAATTCTATTCTATTCTATTTTTCTTCTTCTATTCATCTATTCTTAAATTCCACAACAAGAGAAACGTTACTTTGCTAAGGGATTCACACCTAACGCCTACCATACCATTACAAACATGAAATCTTTATTGTGGTATAACAACAATGTCAATTGTGATTTCCTTCGCACTCATGGGTAACTAAACTTCTCTGTTGGGGTTATGGAAGCCGAATGAGATACTATCTATTGCTGTGAGTTTGTGAGTTCGTGACACGTATGTTGCTTATATCATTATTCTCTTCATCATAATCTAAATTCTTTATGGTTGCAAACGCAAGAATACGCCAGTATAACATTTAACTTGTTCGAAAGAAAGGTTATCTGTCTGGAAAAGAGATAATGTCAAGGTAGTAGGGTCCCATCCCCTATTAAAAAGTTAGTGTCGTAACTGGATTAACCTCTTGGAGAATTCGTACCGTTAGACACGCTTTAAGCTTGAAAGAGTTAAAGTGAAATAATCCTCGAATAGGTCGAAAGACACCTGGATTAACCATCGAATACAATTCTCTATAAGCACATACATGTCTGAATTCAACACACTCATAGTCAATAGAGACGTATAACTCAGAATGTGGACATAACCCCAACTCCTCAATTCTCATTGTTTCACAACCTACTAAACATTCTTTCTTTTTACTTTGCTATTTTCAGTTTTTGCTTTAATAATTTGGTTACACATTACAAACCCCCTTCTTACGAGACTTGCACTAAAAGTCTAGTAATCGTTGCTTACTTGTTGACCAAGCTATTCCCTGTGGGATCGATACCCAACCCAGTTGGGTTCTATATTTGCTAACGACCGATTTACACTCCTACGAGAGTTGTAGATTGAGCGTTATCAGAGATGGTCCCCAAACATCTGTATGGACCATTTCCATCCATACTTTCTTTTTCTCTCTCATAGTCTTCGTGAAGCTTACTCGCTTTTGTTTACCCATAACACAACTCTCACAAAGACCCATATCAACAGATTTCAGCCCCTCTAAAGCACCTTTTGCTGCCAGCATCTTCATTCCTTTGGCACTCATATGTCCACGTCTGTTGTGCCACAGACATAAACCGGAAGAACCCTCAGCAATAGAATCCATGTTTATACACCCTGCAATGGTGCAAAAAGTTCCAGATTTTGTGCCACGTGCTACATCCATAGCACCCTTCACAATCTTCCACGAACCTTTCCCAAACTCTGCTACGTAGCCTGTGCTATCCAACTGACCAATAAATATCAGATTCTTCTTGAGAACAGGAATATATCTAACATCCTCCAATGTCCACTAGTTTCCTGTTGGAGTTTTTATGCAGACATCTCTCTTTCCTTCAATCGCCAATGGCTTATTGTCATCAAGATACACCTTTCCAAAATTTCCAGAATTGAAGTTTTGGAACAATTCCTTGCTAGGAGATGAATGAAAAGATGCACCAGAATCCAATATCCATGATTCAACCGGGCTGTCCAGACTAAGGATTAGAGCATCCCCAATATCTTATGTTGAATTAACAGAATCATTGTCATCTCTAGATTTCTGATTCTTCTTCTTCTTAGGTTTTTTGCACTCTGTCTGAAAGTGTCCTTTCTCTCCACAATTCCAACATGTCACGTTGGAGTTTTGTGGAGATTTTCCACGATTCTTTGATTTTGATTTGTCATGTGTATTTTGACCCCTCGATTGGTCTCTCCCCCTTCGGTCAACACTGAGAGCACTAATGTTTTTGCTAAGAACAACATCTCGGATATCATCAAACTTCAGTTTCTCAGATCCACGGGAACTGCTAATCGCAGCAACAATAGTATCCCAAGACTCGGGCAGAGATGACATCAAAATTAGTGCTTTAATTTTATCTTCAAAATTAATATCCACAGAACACAGTTGACTAACATTCACATTGAACTTATTTATATGATCAGCAACAGATCCATTCTCAGGCATCTGTAAATTAAGCAATCTATGCATCAAATATACCTAGTTCATTGCAGATGGATTTTCATACATATTTGATAGTGCCTTTAACAGATCGGATGTGGTTTTCTCCTTGACGATGTTGAATGCCACATTTCTTGACAAAGTCAACAGGATCAACCCTAGAGCCTGCCGATCCTTGAGCTTCCAGTCCTCCTCCTTCATGGACTCCAGCTTTACCTCGGTCAAGGGTTTGTGAAGATCTTTTTGGTACAGATAGTCTTCGATCCGCATCTTCCAAAAACTAAAATCAGATCCATCAAACTTCTTGATTCTAAACTTCGATCCTTCCATCTTCAGTGATCGAGATGAATCTCCCAATCTCTGATACCAGTTGTTAGGATCGATTAGCAGTTCACACATACTAAATCTATGAAGAGGCTAAAGAAAACTTGAGAGAGTTCTTAAGGAGAGAAAGAGAGAAAGGTAATTTCATGGTAACACCTGTGGGTAACCTCTACGACGAACGGGCTATTTATATTAATGACTTGGAGTATGTACAATTACACAGAGAATGACAATAAAAGGTACAACATAAACATTAATATATAACAGTACGTCACATATTAATCAGGCTCCACAACCTAACACTAAGGGTGTCAAAATTACACTTTTAATTAGTTCAGGGGGTAATAGAACCCCCTTTAAGTTGAGGTGTGTATCAACCGTTTTGGGTATAGTTCAAGGGTGAAATAGAGTATTTTCTCAAAGAATTATTTTATGAAGTTACGAACCTTATTTTAGCATATATAAAGTAATTCATGTTTTAGCAAGTTTTTTATGATTGGGGCTATGAGCTGATTTATAGATATGTTATATGATTTTAAAAAGAAAGATTTGAGCTTCACCTCACACACTTAAGCATAGTCTCACAAAAACATATGTTTTAAAAAGACATTTTTTTTAGCAAAACTCATGAGAAGCTTTTAGATAAGCTTAATAGATATGTCATGATCTATATAAATAGTATGTTTTGGGAGGATTATGTAGCAACGAGCGCATACAAGTATAGAAAACTCAAATTTCATAACTACGTGCTACCCTAGGAGTATAATTTCACCGCAATGTCGGTTGACCTTTAGCCTTAAGAGGCCCGCTTAGCAGAACCACACATAGATTGATAGGTCGTATACTCTGGCATGGTATTAGGCAACCCTCCCAACAGGGTTAGACATTTGACATCATTAGCTCAAGTGATGTATGTCGATTATAAGAAACTTCCACCTATCATATTTTACTTTATTTTGATATGTGACTTAATTTGAACCCAATATGTTTTCAGATAGCATGATTTAAGATATGCATCTTTTTAAATATATGATTTCAAAAATATGATTTCAAATACAAATTGACTTTTCAAAATACTTATTTATTGTCTTTAATTGCATTTTCTCTCAGTTGATATTTATATAGTTATTGAAAGACTCATTCTTGTCCCTCTCACAACTTATGATAAAAATGTGATTTTATCCTTTTATTTTTTTTCCTACATACTCAATACCTTCCCTGTACTGATCGCATACCTCTCTTGCCTATATTTTTTTATTTCATGTAGATACGAGCAATAATTCTCAGACTCGCGGCTGGAGAGTAGTAGTACATAGTTCAGCAGTTGGTGAGTCGTTGAATTAGCTGGGTCTTGTCCCAACAACTCATTCTTTTAGTAGAGGCTTTCAGAGATAGTCAATGTATTAAGTTGTAATAGACTTATCTTTGAAATTTATTTCAGTATGATTTTTATAACTTTTACTTCAGGTTTCCATATTATGCTTAGATATGCAATATCAAGGGTTAGCTTGAGATCACTTGTGGTTCTAAGCACCATTTCTCGTCTAGGGTGTAGACTTATGTCATGAAAGTTAAGAGATCCTACACCTTATAAGTAGCTTCCTAATCTTTTTAGCTATTAATGTGGGACTTTTGTTCACACACCCAACATTTGTTTAACAATTTTAATTTTCCATTTTCTATCTAGCTCTTTACTTTTGGGAGTTACAGCTGGCTTCTGGTTTAAAATCCAATTTTATATAGGGTAACTTACACAAATTACAAGTCCATTAAATACCTTAGAGAGCTAATAAAGTGTGGAGATCGATTTTGGGCATCCAGGATGATTTGAAAACATTATTTTGGTCATTTCCTTATCGATATTTCTATACATTTCAATTATACTCTTTATTAGTTTTTTGACTTAAACCCAAATCTTTAGTTTACTATACGGACTGATTTAGAGCTCATTTGTGCTCGTACTTATTTTTTATAGTAATTGATCCTTGAACTTAGTGGGACATTTTAACGATTTTAAAGTCGTGATTTCATAAGTGGGCCTCACGTTGGATTTTAGATTAATTTGGGACCCAGAGTATTTTTAAACAATATGAGTATTGTTATTCTCATGTAACACATAGATTATTATTTTGATAGCATGGCATTGTGCGGAGGATTTTCGAAAGAAAAAAACTCTAATTTAGTGAACGTTATCAAGCTTTTGACGGAACCCAGGTAGGCTAGGATTACTTCACTGTTAGATTAAGCCTTATTGTAATATTGGTATGATATTATACTAGGGATGGGTAGGGTTTTATCACTTGGCTATATGTTTAGAGACTTTTGGATTATTTCGCCGCTTAGATAGACATTTTAGGTAGAGTTTGGCTTCATTCTTCTTCCTTGGATTTTGGTTATTATTTCAAGCCTAGTTTGGACATATTTAATATTTAGTGATGGAACATTCGAGACTTAGACTAGTTTTGGGTAGAAATTTATCTTATTATGAATTTTCAAAATTAGTAGATGGCCCGTCGGTCCTCTTTTAGGTCAAATATCTAGATTAGCCTCTTGTAGACATGGGAGGTATTTTTTAGCCACCCTAGAATAATTCTTGAATCTTAGGATGATTTAGACACCTTTTTGACCTTTAGTTAAACTTGTGACCTTGTACTTGTTTACTAGTTTTAGTTCAAGTCCAGGAAATTGTGATTCATGCGTGATACTTTGCTATGATGGTACGATACTCTAGTTCCAGTTCGATTACATAATTTATGATTTGTTTAGGAAATTATTATGGTGATATCGCTTTTTAGCTCCGATTCAAGTCTGGCATTATGGTTTAAATGGAATTGCAGATATGGTCTCACTGTTGTTCACTAAATGTTATGATTATCGATACTCTCTTTCTTGCTTGCATCCACCGGGCTTATGGGGACTCGAATGGATTTTTCCTCATTGTTTTCACCTTCTAGACTCATTTAAGTCCAGTTAGGTTATAGTTAGAACGTAAATATTGTCACACCCCTTTTTCGTGCAGAGGCTGAAGAGTTTTTCCAATTAAAGTGACGGTTTTGAATAGGGATTACTTTATTTATTTTTAGAGTCTCCACTTAGAATTGAGTTATGGTGTCCAAGCCATCTTATAGAATCCCTAATCAAAAGAAAATGTCTCTTTGTTTGTCTATGAAAATAGAAGACCCGGGTAAGAAATTTTGTTGATCGAGGGAAAGGTATGAGTCACCCCTCGAGTCCCGTGGTTCAAGCACGGTCGCTTTTATCAACATATACTTAGCTTTAACTATTAT
Source organism: Capsicum pubescens (assembly GCA_030864215.1). Taxonomy (NCBI): domain Eukaryota; kingdom Viridiplantae; phylum Streptophyta; class Magnoliopsida; order Solanales; family Solanaceae; genus Capsicum; species Capsicum pubescens. Next base: position 283,565,585 of record CM061542.1, read on the forward strand.
GAATAAATTATGTTTGCAGGACTTAAAGTACTCAGATCTCGGAAGAAGCACATAATACATACGTCCAAGAACATGTAAAGTGTCGTACAAAGGCTTAGTATCAAAAAGCTTCTATAAAGGGGACTCATTTTGGAGAAACTTAGTAGGCATCCGATTAATGAAATACACAACCGTATGGACACTATCAGCCCAAAATAATTATGGAAAATTGGCATGAAGTCGAAGAGCATGGGTTGTTTCAATAATATGGCGATGCTTCCACTCAGCAACACTATTATGCTAAGACTGGTGAGGATAAGTTTTCTGATGAATTACACCTTCAGTAGCCAAGAAATGCTAAAAATCTTTAGAGATGTATTCATCGTCTGAGTCCATGCGAAGGATATTTATATTTTTCTCAAACTGAGTACAAACCATGGCATAAAAATACTTAAAGACCTTAAATACCTTTGATTTGTGTTTAAGAAAGTAAATCCATGTAAATCGGGATACATAATCTATAAATATAAAATAATAAAAATTTCCATAGAGAGACTTAGAGCTCGCAGGACCCCAAACATCAGAGTGAACAAGTTCAAAGGGAGAAGTAGTATGATGAATACTTTTATTAAATGGCAACAAATGTGATTTTGCAAAAGAACAAGATTCACAATCAATAATGACATTATTCTTGATATCTATCTTAGACACTAAATCACCAGAAGAAAACAAGGACTTGAAACTCTGAGTATGAGGATGTTCCAAGCACCTATGCCACAGTTTTAAAAGAGCATTGGCGGAGTTGACCTCCTGAGAAGATGGAGCAAAAAAACACTTATGAGAGATGGAGGATGAGCCCAAATATAAATTGAAGAGTTCCCCTTGTCTACGGCCTCGAGTAATCACCTTCTCGATTCTCAATCCTAAATAAGACAACCATTAGGTGAGAAATAAACTAAGAAATATTTGTCAACAAGATGATTAACAGAAATCAAATTTAGTAGATAATTTAGGGACATAAAAAACATTAGATAAGACTAGAGGAGGAGAATCAGGGAAGATAAACTGTAAAGTGCCACTTCTCTGAATGTCAAGATTCATTCCACCATCAATAGTGATAGTTACAAGGACCGAAGTAGGCTTTGATGAACAAAAGGTTGTCAAGTCACCAGTCATAAGATGGGTGGCACCCGAATCAATAATCCAAGGATTAGTTGACTTAGGCTTACCAAAACCTACAACATGAAGATCTTGGATGAGCTACTGGATGAGGTCAGCAGGTAAAGAAGAAGAAGAACCATTAAGAGGATTAGCAGTAGTTGTAAAGGCTTTAGAAGTGGTTGAATGGCTAGAACTTGGTAGACAAATTCGATAATTTTCTATCATATGACCATTTTTCTTCCAATATCGACAAAATAATTTGGTGGTAGAACCTCTCTAGTTGCGTAAATGAGAAGCATAATGACCCTTATCATGAAAGTTGAAGCAATCAACAGTAGACAAGTTATGATATTTCCCCTTGTAAGAAATAAAGGAATTAGGAGGGGAACACAGAGAAGAGAGGCCAAACGAGTCTCTTCTGCAAAAAGATTACCAAAAATACTATCAAGTAAAGAGGTTGAGTTTTAGTTGAGAATAGAGGCCCGAATATACTCTAACTCTGGATGTAACTTCATAAGGTATGTACGATAATGAGATTTTTGTCGTAATTGAAGGACCATTTTGAGTGCCGCTTCTGGAATAATAGTGTCATCAATCATATCCAATATATGATGCTATCTCCTCTAAAGTTGGAGTCAACTCAAAATTCGAGAAGCAAAACTCATTGTTCATCGAATCTCAAAGAGTCAGCAATGCATCAACCACTTCCTGGCTAGGGTTGATTATCATGATGCTTGTCAAAAAACTCAAATACTTATTTATCTTACCATGATCAAATGAATCCATCTTGTCCCACCATATTTAAAGCTACCAGGGGGTACAGTCTACAACTCGTAATGGTACATTCCCATCTCTTTCTTTTTTTTTGTCAATTTTCATGAATTGGAGGAGACATGTTATACCTATGGATAGATACACAAGGTTAGGAAATGTCTAGACTCTCGGCAGAACTTAATTCACTAAGTTTTGAACTTTTTAACTTGACTCGTGAAAGTTAATGCAACCACTAAATTTGACTCAAATGCAACAAAGATGTTATTAAAAATAAGAAGTGAGAGAAATATGAACGTCAATATTTATTTTAATAGATGACACTTATTAGACCAACTCTATTGAGAATTTTGCAACGACAGACCCCTATACAATTTCAACTATGATTTTGGGAGAAAATACAGCGAAGTATGCTAGAGAAAGAAATAAAATAGCTTAGAAAGAAAGAAGGAAAGAAAGAAAGAAAGAGAGAGAGAAAAAAACAATTATTTTACGCATGCTTTTGTACAAAATTCAGCCTCATGGCTCCTAAAGGTTCAGGACTGTTAAGATTTATATGCTTACATATTTTATTATTTTATAAAAACTTAGCTCACGGCCCCTAAAGGTTCAGAGATATTAGAATTTGCATTAAAAATTAAATTTGAGAATAAGAAAAGAAAAAGAAGAAGGAGAACATAAAATAAAATAATATCACTAATGAAAAATAATCATATTTTCAAAAATATCCCTCGATAAACTAGTGAATGAATTTTATATTTTAAAAATTAGGGTTTGTAAGACCCCATATTTTTAAACTAGAAAGCAAACAGTCATTCCTACGTACGTACGCTCTAATTCCATGGTTTATATTTAAATTCACGTGTCATAATATTTCTCCTATGATATTAAGTTATTATGAGGTGAAAAGTGTTCATAGAAAAGGCCTAAAGCAAAGTTGAGCTAAGAACCATTCATTCATCCAAAATTGGATATTCAATTCTACAAGGGTCTACTTTGAATGTTTATAGCTTTTGATACACATACAGTTTTGCATCTCAAGACCCACCAAATTATAGATAATTGAATTGTCTTTCCAAAGGTACCAGTTTTTCTAAAATACGACAACCGGGCGAAAAGTTATGGTATTTTTCGTGTGAGACAGTAAGCCGACGCGATCTTGACGCGTTGCGTTGACTACGCCCTGACACAAAACCTGACACAAATTTAAAGCCGTCATACGCATTGTTTCGGTTCCTGATGGGTCTAGGGGCATTTTGGTCACTTTTTCTCACCCAAAATCTGTCCATAACATATAATTCCAGCCCCAAGAAGCATCAATTGCCTCTTCTATTCAATTTTCTCTCCAAAAAAATCAACCTAGGGTTCCTCCAAGAACAAGAAAGCATGGAAAAATCAATCCTTAAGTCCAAGATTTCCAAGGAACAAATCAAGATTCGGGTTCTATTCTTCAAACCTTGTGATATAAGGTACGTGGGGTTTTTCTAAAACTAAATGGTCATAGTAAACTCTTCTTAATCATGTTAAAGGTTTAGAAATCATGAATTTACAAAAAAGGATTTTGGATTTACAATTAGAATCATGTTTTTAAAGCCCTTAACAATATTATGTTGGTCTTAAGCCCTTACCTTGAAAGTGATTTGACTAGTATATATGTAAGATTGTGTTGAATCCTTGAAATATGAATTGAGAGCATGAATTATCGAGTTTTTTCCCTCTCCTATTGTGTTACTCCTTGATTTGCAAGTTATGGATTCCTAAATTGCATAATTTAAAGAATGAGTCAAGAATCTTATTATTTTATATAAAATTTTATGATGATTGAGAATTGGAGAGGGGGATAGTATCATGATTTAAATGCTAAATATGATAATTGAAGGAATTTCAGGAATGCATTGAGAAATTGACCACCACTTGTTAGAATTGTTGAAAAGATGAGAATCTATGTATTATTTTGACTTATGTTTTGAAACATGAATTCTCTTATACTGTTTGAATACTTTGGTGGTATGAATATTGTTTTAAATGAAAGAATTGCATGGTTTTTCAAAAAAATACATGACCACTACATGTTTGTTGAAATGTTGAAAAGAGAGATTCATTGAATAATTTTACATATGTTTTGAAGTATGAGTCTTCTTGAATGGTTGAAGTATGGTGGTATGAACTTTATGTTTTCAAAGAAGAGATTATAATATGATATTTTATGGCTTGGAGATTCGAATTGAAAGTCAATGGTATGACGATACCATATAAATGAATGTCATAACAGAGTAAGAGTTTCAGACTTAATTTCAAAGAATAATGTCTTAAAGATCTAAAAATGGGCATAAAGAGGGTTAGGTGGTTGCCCGAAGAAGGCTTGAGTTCAAATAACTCCTAGCCTAAAATCGTGTTTTGCCGATACAGGTTTATTATGTCCCCAAAAGGGACCATACGTTTGCCTAGTGCATTGTGGCGTATCAGAGACAGAGACTCCAACCCTTGCAGCAAACTTGGGTTGGGGGCTTGGCTACCGAGTCAAGGGGAAGATTTCATATATCCCGTAGAATTTAAGAGTTGTAGGGTATACCATCTAGCTCAGAAGTAAGACAAAGAGTGAGTCATGAATCTTAGATCATTGTTTGAAGTATTTTAAATATGCCCATGTGTTTTCATACATCTTATATAAAATTGTTTATAAATTGCTCTCACCTATGTTGAATAAAATTTTTTATTTTGGATTACTCTGCGTACCAGTACATCTGTATTGACCCCCTATATTTCAGGATTTTGAGACACAGTCCTGGGGTCTTGTAAGCAGTAGATTGACTTGTCAAAAGTTTGCGGCTGGTGAGCCTTCCTTACTTCAGAAGGCCTAGTTAGGAAATTTGATGTTGTTATCTTATTTTGATTCATGGTCTGACTGGGGCCTTGTCCCAGATTTCAAACATATGTCATTTTCAGTTAGTAGAGATTTCGCAGACTGATATTAGATGTTGTTAGAGGTTTATGGTTTCCATCCCAGATTGTTCAATTGAATTATGATATTGACCATGATCACGTATTGTTTTATATTTTCGTATTTTTCTTTATATTATATGAAAGTGTGTATGATTGCCAAATAGACACGGGTGCTTGGGCCTTCACGGTTTGGGATGCCCGTCATGGCTAGAGCCCCAGTTCGGGTTGTGAAAAACTTGGTAACAGAGCACGGTTCATGGTCCTAGGGTGTTTGCAAAATCATGTCTAGTAGAGTCTTGCTTATGGGTGTGTTGTTTACTACACTTATAATCAGGAGGCTACCGAGCATTTAGGAGTTGTTTCTTATTCTTTCATACTCTAGTTCGTGATATAGAGTTGTTCATAAGAAAGTTATCTGAATTCTTTCCTTGTTCTAATTTCAAGGGACATGCCTCACTACCGAGGCAATACAACTCTAAGAGTCTAGCTCCCCCAATGATGTGGTTCTCTCTGATTGGGTTATCAATAAAGTTATGAGATAGAACAAGGACTGGAGAGGAGTCCATTGGTTCTTCAAAGTGTATTGATTTGAGTGTAAGCCTTTATTATGATAAAATTATGCTTTTCAGCCTAAGTTACAAAGTCTATTCAGTCCCCTTTCAAAATTCTTATTACAGATGTTTTTCATAAGGTTAATGATATGTAGCAGAATATTGGAACTATATTTCCACCGGAGTAGTAGTGTACGTTAAAGTACCATGACCTATTGGTAGTGAGATTAGCCAAGAAATTGGTGATATGAAGTCCCAAGGTTAGAAGTCAGAGTGAGGGTGACTTGTGTGTAAATAAATAGTTTTAGTTGTATAATTGTGGGTTGAGGAGTGGGTTGCCATTGTATAGTGATTGACTAATGTGTAGCAATATTTGTAGATTGTATGGTAGTCTGTGAAGGAAGATACAGGATATGATTATTATTTATACAAAATATGGAAGGAGCCTAGAGTGGATGGTGATGATTGTTATATGAATCCCTTATAGGCTGTGAATGGAAAGGGTTAAAATAGCAAATAAGTTATAAGTATAGATACATTGCGGTATATGGAATTTCGAAGGTAGTTGTGATGTATGCATGGGTAAGTAACTATGATGTGAGAAAGTGGAATATGTTGATAAGATTGTAATAGGTTATATTATGAGACTTAGATCATCTATTCTTAGTTATTGACTTTACCCCCCTTGATTTTTCTTTCTCTAGCAGTTGTAAACTAGTACTTCATATGAGAAGGTATGTAGTGGATGTTATGTAAGGTTGTAAACTAATGATGATTTCATGGAGGGTTTGTGATTGTAGGTAGTAGTTAAGTGAAGTGAAATATTTGGGTTGATTTACCAAATTGATTGACTAGTATGATATGTGGCATGCTTTACTGGTGGCATATCATTGATGATAGACAATAGGCTTGAACTTTAGTTGTGGAATGTAGTGGTGAGAATAGTAGCTCGAGATTGATAATGCATGTTTTATGGGAATGACTTAGTTGGATTGGTGTAGTATTTGAAATAGCCTAGGTTGGCGACTGGCAGAATAGAAGTGGGCAATTATGATATGTATATGGTCATGTGGACTAGTGTTAAAAAAGAGATGAATTATGGTTGAATTATTAATGTGGATAAGAGTGTGAGTAGATAAGAATAAGTTAAACTCCGAGGTAGCATGATGTTAGATAAGGTGTGATGTGTACGAGTGTCAAGTGTACCTAGATTTCATTCTCGAATCTTATGGTATGGAGATTTCTAGGGAGTTGTTGTATAGCGCTATATAGAATTAAATTGAAGAAATATGGGTATTCAATATGCGCCTTTGGTGTTGTTTTATAAAGTTTTGTAAAGATGCAAGTTGGATGATTATAGGTGTAATGCTAGTATAAGGAATTGAAGATGGAGCATTAAGTGTTTAGAAGCGTGGGTGTCTATGCCCGTGAAAATGTTAGTCGTAAGTTGATGACTTTGGGGGTTAGAAGAAACTACGATTAGTGTCTCTAAAAGGGGATGTCCTAGAAAATAATTTAGTGTCTTTGTATTAGAGATTAATGAGAGGAGTTTGTGTTTATGTATATATTGATACCCTTTTTGGGATAAGGAGTGTGGATGTGTACGCTCATAAGAGTTGGAGTTGTAGAGTGATGGCTATAGAGGCTAGCAAAAGTTAAAAGTAGCCATTTCAAAAGGCGAGGCCTTCAGATTATAGTTCTCCAAGTAAAGTTTAGAGTTTAAGTATGTAGTGATGTATCTTTTATGTTGAGAGTTGTGGCTATAGACTTGATAAGGGGATATGTTCGTAAGTCTAGGATTATGACTTTGATCTAAGGGGGAGATGGGGAATTAAGTGAGTTCCTGAATGTTCTCAGTGCGGAAAGTTTCGGGGAGGAGTCATGATAAATCTATTCCTACTCAAGCATACTCCTCCTACTTCTATTTCAGAGATTATTCTGCTAATGTCCTACATCATGTGTTCAAGTCATGCCTATACCTATGGTTCGAGTTCTCTATGGACTTATGTTTATGATCTGACCTCCAAACTAGAAGTAATTATGTCTCTCAGTAATTTAGTCTTTCATGTATTCAAGCTATATGTTATGTTGTTCGTGATCCATAAAAATCTATGTCTCTCAGTATGCTTGGTCCTAAGGAAATATGTTTCTATATGTCACCGATTTATCCTTGAGATATGGATTTTTAAGTTGATTCATGTTTGGGGGAGTAAAGGAGATGCATAGGGGAAGTTTTAGATTTTTCGGACGTTAGAGATGTGTTTGGATGTTGGAAACAGTGGCCTTCCACGAAGTCGACCCGCCGTGTTGGTGATCGCGTTGATGAAGCAGTGTCCCAACGCAATACTGATGTGTCGTGTTGGTTGGCGCGTCGGGTGCCCAGTTCGTCTTATTGAGTTCAGGGTCCAGGAGGGTAATTCAGTTTTTTTCCCTCATTTTATCTTGATACGTGCACCAATGTTTTCTCACTGTGCTCTATACTAAGAATTCATGCTATATTGTGTTTTTTCGAAGGACTCTCTACTTATGAACCATACATCTGATATATGGAGCACTTCGTATCTATTTTATCATATCTTCATTTCATGTCCCTCCTTGAGTAGCGCAATACGTATAATTTATGGTCTAATAGTGCTACTTTCATTCATGACATTTATGCTCGGGTCCCTTAATAACCCTCCGTATGATAGTATGATGGTGGATGTGGAAGTATGGTGATGTGTTAGGTAGGGAAGTAGATGTTCTTGAAGGTGAAAATTTTATGTGATTCTCGAGCTAAGGTTATAGGTGAAAGGGAAAAGAAAGAGAGAAATTTTGTTGTGTGGAATAGTTAAGACGGAGAAATGTGGCGAAAATAATTGTGAGAGTAATAGAAATTGTTGGTCTTGGTGGGCAGATCCATGAAGTTGGTGTAGTAATGATTAGGCTTAAATGTTGTGGTTGCTGACAAACCTGTGTTATGTGGTTAGTACTCTCTAAATTAAATCTCGAGTGTGTTTGATGGTAGTGATAAGGTAAAGAAATATTCTGAAAGGAGTGTAGAGTACAGGGTCCTGTAGCTTAAGTTACCACTTTGTTACTCCGAGTTAGGCTTCAATGTAAAAGTGCTTTGCATCGGGACTCAAACTCTTGTGGTTAGATGTGTGATGGGATAATTTTAAGTTGACGAGTGTGAAGTATGCTAATTATTGTTTGGGGTGTAGATGATTGGTGCCTGTAAGTCTAAGTCTATCTGTGGTACTTTGTAACGTAGAGAATGCTTCTAATTCTATCTTGCGCAAAAATCTTAGTCCATTATTTGTACCAATATAAATCAAGTCTATGATGATCAAATAAATTCATGTCTTATGTTGTGATGATTATGATTCATAGAACTCATGTGCAAGATCATCCCAATGTAGAGTCTCATTATCCCATGATTAGTGTTTTCACGTTTCACTAGGGGTCATCAAGAAACTTGTTTGATGCCCTTACATATTTTTTTAAGGAAACGTATTCAATGCGAGGTTTCGTTCTTTATTCTACACTTTTATTACTTCAACACGTCCCTACCCATCATTCGGGGACGAATAATCCCAAGGGGGAGATAATGTAACACCCTGCATTTTCGAACTAGAAAGCGAACCGTCATTCCTATGTACGTACACTCTAATTCCATTGCTTATATTTAAATTCATGTGTCATGGTCTTTCTACTAGGATATTAAGTGATTATGAGGTAAAAAGTGTTCATAGAAATGGCCTAAAGCAAAGTTGAGCATAGAACCTTTCATTCATCCAAAATTGGATATTTGATTCTACAAGGGTCTACTTTGAATGAGTATAACTTTTAAATCGCATAGAATTTTGCATCTCAAGATCCATCAAATTGTATATAATTGAATAAGCTTTCCAACGGTACCAATTTTGACAAAATCCGATAACTGAGCAAAAAGTTATGGCATTTTTCGTGTGAGACAGTAAGCAGATGCGATCTTGATGCGTCACGTCGATTGCGCCCCGACACGAAACCTGACATGAATTTAAAGTTTTTATATGCATTATTTCAGTTCCTAATAGGTCTAGGGGCATTTTGGCCACTTTTCCTCACCCAAAATCCGTCCATAACATATAATTTCATCTCCAAGAAACATCAATTGCCTCTTCTATTCAATTTTCTCTCAAAAAAAAAGAAGAAGATCAACCTAGGTTTCCTCCAAGAACAAGAAAGCAAGGAAAAATCAATCCATAAGTCCAAGATTTCCAAGGAACAAATCAAGATTCGAGTTCTACTCTTCAAACTTTATGATCTAAGGTACGTGGGGTATTCCTAAAACTACATTGGCATAGTAAACTCTTCTTAATCATGTTAAAGGTTTAGATATCATGAGTTTACAAAAGAGGGTTTTGGATTTACAATTAGAATCATGTTTTTGAAGCCCTTGATAATATTGTTTTGGTTTTTAGGCCTTCTCTTGAAAGTGATTTGACTAGTATATATGTAAGATTGTGTTGAAGCCTTGAAATATGAATTGAGAGCATGAATTATCGAATCTTTTTCCTCTCCCATGGTGTTACTCCTTGATTTGCAAGTTATGAATTCCTAAATTGCATGATAAAGAATGAGTCAAGAGTCTTATTATTTTATATAAAATTTTATGATGATTGAGAATTGGAGAGAGGGATATAATCATGATTTAAATGCTAAATGTAATAATTGAAGGAATTTCAGGAATGCTTTGAGAAATTGACCACCACTTGTTGGAATTGTAGAAAAGATGAGAATCTTTGTATTGTTTTGACTTATGTTTCGAAACATGAATTCTCTTATACTGTTTGAATGCTTTGGTGGTCTGAACATTGTTTTAAATGAAAGAATTGCATGGTTTTTCAAAAATATACATGACCACTACATGTTTGTTGAAATGTTGAAAAGAGAGATTCTTTGAATAATTTTGACATATGTTTTGAAGTATGAGTCTTCTTGAATGGTTGAAGTGTGGTGGTCTGAACTTTATGTTTTGAAAGAAGAGATTATAATATGATATTTTATGTCTTAGAGATTCGACTTGCAAGTCAATGGTATACTGATACCATATAAATGAATGTCATAACAGAGTAAGAGTTTCAGACTTGATTTCAGAGAATAATGTCTAAAAGACCTAAAAATGGGCTTAAAGAGGGTTAGGTGGTTTCCCGAAGAAGGCTTGAGTTCAAATAACTCCTAGCTCAAAACCGTGTTTTGCCGATGTGGGTTTATTGTGTCCCTTAGAGGGATCATACGTTGGCCTAGTACCCTGTGGCGTATCAGAAACAGAGACTCCAACCCTTGGGGAAAACTTGGTTTGGGGGCTTGGATGCCGAGTTAAGGGGCGGATTCCATCTAGCCCGTGGAATTTCAGAGTTGTAGGGTATACCATTTAGCTCAGAAGTAAGACAAAGAGTGAGTCATGAATTTCAGATCATTGTTCGATGTCTTTTAAATATTCCCATGTATTTTTCATGTATCTTATATAAAATTATTTATAAATTGCTCTCACCTATGTTGAATAAAATTTTTTATTTTGGAATGCTCTGAGTACCAGTATATCTATATTGACCCCCTATATTTTAGGATTCTATGACACAGTCTTGGGGTCCTGTAAGAAGTAGATTGACTTGTCAGAAGTTTGCAGTTGGTGAGCCTCCCTTACTTCAGAAGGCCTAGTTATAAAATTTGATGTTGTTATTTTATTTTGACTCATGGTCCGACTAGGGCCATATCCCAAATTTTAGATAGATGTCATTTTCAGTTAGTAGAGATTTCACAGACTGGTGTTAGATATTGTTAGAGGTTTATGGGTTCTCTAATGCCCCACACTTCTTCTTGTTCAAATTCGTCTCTAGAACATCAAAGATCTTTCTTCAAAGATGAATATATTTAATTCCATGGGAAATTTTTAAGATTTTTACTTTTTATCACGGGGAAAATTGAATAAGCTTTTCGTCGATACCAAATTCGCCTAAATCCAACACTCGGGCGAAGAGTTAGAGTCATTTTCGTGAGACAGTGTACCACCTGGTACTTCAGTGCGTCGCGGAGCCAGCCAAAATGGCAATTGTCAAAATCCATTGAGCCTCCGCAATTCCAACACGTTGCGGTGTCTTTCCAGTTCTCAACCAAGGTGGCAACGCGATTTTCACCGCGTTTCACCAAGGCTCAGTTTCCCAATTGTCCAATTTCCAGTAAGCTGGTGCGATTATGGTGCGTTGCGCCAGCATGAAAAATCAAATTTTTTGCAGGTTCCGTTATTTTAATTCCAAGGGCAAAACGGTCAGTTTGCTATCCCTATATATACTCTTTAACATGAGATTCAGCACATTTACACCTAAATATCATTGTTTTCTCTCAATTTTCTTCAAGAACAAGACCTAGGGTTTCTAATCCAAGACCCAAATCATCAAGGTTTCACCGTGAATCTTTCAAGAATTACATAGCAAGGTATGTTGAATGTTGATTCTTGGGTTCCTTCCACCCAAGAGGTTCAAGAATCCTTTTCAAAATTATAAAGTTTATGTTTTATGAGTTTTCGTGATTTATGTGAATATAAATTGAAGTTCATGTTGTTGATAAGTTTTGATTCAGGTTTTGATTATAAAGATTCAAGCTTTGACCCTAGTATGTGTTGATTATGAGATATTCATGATAAAGCCCCTTCAAGAAACATGTTAAATTATGTAATTATATTAATTTGGTGTGTTGAAAGTTGTATGACCAAAGAGTGCCTCCCACATGCTTGATAAATTTCTTATGTAAAGAAAATAGTGTCATTGTAACATGAAGTATAATATCCCCAAGCATGTGTCAACTAGTGCATGCTAAGTGTTTGTTGAAAAGACTAAATGAATGAATTATGATATGTTGCATGTCTTCCTTTTCATGTGAACTCCTTGTTGGATGAGTTCTGAGACAATAGCATGCTTCCCATCACAATTACATGTTTAAGATTCCCAAGTACTCAAAATGATGCTTCATTGGTTATATTGCGAATGATATTCTATTGTTATGACTATTACACAAGAGTTGTTATGTCTTATTTATTTATGTTATCGAGTCCTGGGGGTATTTAATACCCAAACAAATTAGCTGCTTGTCTAGAGCCGAGTCAGTCTCAAGATAAAACTCAGTCGTTCTATGATCAGTAGATTTCAATTAGTGACAGAAATTAAGAAAACTCAGTAATCTCAGTATTCAGCCTAATCCAGCTCAGTACTCAGTTCAGACCTCAGTATTATTCAACATTCAGTTAAGATTTCAGTAAATCTCAGTAAGTTACAGAACTCAGTAGTATTCAGTTAGATAATAAGATTCAGTAGTATTCTGTCAGTCTTCGGAATCAAGTGAACTCAGCTTAACTCAGTTACTCAGTATGATCAGTAACAGATTCAGCTCAGTCTAAGTTCAGCTAAGAATCAGTTTAGAGTCCTTCAGTTGGGAGTAGTAACCAGCACCGAGTGAGTTAAGGGATGACGTCTTTCCCATTAGAAAGGCAGAGTAGTAACAGTCCCTGAACTCCAGAACTGCGTAGCCAGCGCAGGACCAGGAGTCACCCATTAGATTAAGGCTTAACTATCATATTGACTTAGGCTTGACCTCTTGTTCAGAGTCACCCGTTAGAGAGGCTTGACCATAGCAGAAATCTTTACCCGTGGCACGGTATTGACACCCTTCCAGTTGGGGTTACAGGTTGGACCCCACCAGATTATATTCGAGGTATGTCAGTTATGTGAGAACTCCCACAGTGGAAGTTTCAGTATCAGTCTTCAGAGTAGAACTCAAAAATCAGGACTGTCAGATACAGTCACCCATCTCAGTAAGGAACTTAGATAGTTCTATAGATTCATAGACCACCCGCTAGATAGGCCTGGTCTCATGTAAAGTTAATCAGAATTAGTACTAATAGATCCAGAGATTACCCATAAGATAGGCGTGATCTCAAACTCAGTCCATCATTTCTATTATTAAAAGATTCAGAGATCTTTCGCTAGATAGGTCTGATCTCACATACAATCATTATTTATCATTATTAGTAGATTCAGAGATCATCAGTTAGAAAGGTTTGATCACAGATTTAGTCAGTCGATAGTAGCAATCTCAGAACTCAGTCATTGATATGAGTAGATTCAGTTAATCAGCTTCAGTATCATCAGATTCAGAGATCACTCACTAGATAGGACTGATCTCAACTTTAGTAGTCAGTTATCAATATCAGAAGATTTAATTATTCAGTTTCTCAGTATTAGTAGTGACTTCAGACGTCAGTAAATCAGTATCCGAGTCTCATTATTCATAGTCACGATAATTTCAGCTATGGTTGTGCGTTCATGCATATGTCTTCATTCCGTACTCTCATGATTATTCAGTTGAGCTATGTTCATGCATAAGCCCTTGCATTTAGCCTTGCCTTATCTATTATACCAGTACATTCAAAGTACTGACGCATACTTTTCTCTTGCGCTATGGTGTCTTAAACCAAAGGTTCAGAAGCGTGAGATCCAGAGCACCCTTAGCAGTCCAGACTCAGTCAGCAGCAGTAGACGTAGTAGTGAGTCCTCTTCATTTGAGGATGATCCTTATTATATTATGTCATTAGACTCAGTTTAGGTTTAGTAGATGGAGTTAATTGGGGACATGTCCCATCAACTCCACAGTTCAGACAGTTAGAGGCTTTTTAGATAGATCAGTATTCAGTTTTTAGTATTGAGATATTTGAACCTTATGGAAAGTTTTCGCCAGTTTTCCGCATTTATTTCAGTATGTTATGCAGTGCTCAGTTATAGATATCAGAAAGGGTTAGCTTGTGGTCCCTCGGGGTCATGATCACCGTGTGGTATTCCGATTCTAGAAAATCGGGGCGTTACAGTTTCTATCCCAGATTGTTCAATTGAATTATGATATTGACCATGATCCCGTATTGTTTTATATTTTTGCATTCCTTCATATTATATGAAAGTGTGTATGATTGCCAGATAGACAAGGACTCTTAGGACTTCACGGTTCAGGATGTCGGTCATGGCTAGGGCCCCGGCTCGGGTCGTGACAGGGTCGTATCCCAGGAAAGATTCTTATGTATCCCACTAAAGAGTGAGATTAGACCCTAGTAGTTCATGAAGACCTTAAAAATTATATATATATTTTAATTTCTTTGAAAAATGATTCATTAAATTTGAGGACCAAAAAAACTCTCTTACTTTTCACCAAGTTGCCTAAAGTCGGTCAATAATCAAATGACCTTTCAAATAAATATCAAAGAGCACGTAGGATGCACAGGTTGGTCATAACAAAGAGGGACACCTATACTAGATTGACCCAGGACCAGTGTCGAGTCTCGCTAATTTAAATGTACATGATGCAAATAAAGCAGAACCTAATAGGGATAACCAAATTCTAAGTTTCAGTTCTACTAAGTTTAGCCTAATGGGGATAGGTGTCTAGACTAGCTTTGCCCAAATGGACACTCGAGTCGGGAAGGGATAGCTTGTTTGGTTGCAATGCTACTCCAACTTCGTTGTTGATCCAAACCCCACTTAATATGTGTAACTAATAAACCTTCACTAGGTTCCTTGACACTCCGGCTATCTCAAGACGAAGGTGAGATGCATATTCTACATTCCTTCTATCCTATTATTAGAGACTCAGAGGGGGGTGAACCAGAGAAGATAGTTTATAATACAATTCAACAATATCAAAGCAATAAATGAGTAAAGCAATTAAAATCCAATATCAAAAGCTCAAATTCTGGTTATCCCCAGCAAAGTCGCCAGAGAAGTCACATCCTTTTTTCGCGAGGGACGAAGGATTTTTCCAATTAAAGTGACGATTTTGAATAGGGATTAGTTTATTTATTCTTAGAGACGGCACTTGAAATTAAGTTATGGTGTTCCAAGTCACCTTATTGAATCCCTAATCAAAAGAAAATGGCTCTTTGTTGGTCTACAAAAATTGAAGACTGGATAAGGAATTTTGTTGACCGAGGAAAAGGTATGAGGCACACCTCTATCCTCGTGTTCAAGCACAATTGCGTTTATCAACTTCTATTGAGCTTTAACTATTTTGAATAAATTATGTTTGCAGGCCTTAATTCGCTTATTTTAGATGTCTACATCTGTCTATATCTCTTGCATTAAGCTAATAAAAATCAATTTTAGGACGATCTTTGCCAAGGTGCATTATTGCATACTTTGAATTATTTTTAAACATCTCATAAAAATGCGTACACCGTATTCTTAAATGGGATAAACATTTAAAACATGTCTAAAGCTCGTCTAATGTTAGAAGACATTCGTTCGCCTCTTATAAACTTGAGACAATTTCATCTTACCTATTTTACTCTCATTTTTTTCTTTTCTTTTAAAATTTGTAACGACTTTGAATTTGTCTGTAACTCGCCTCTCTCCCTCACAAATGGGTTTTTCCTCTCTTTTATTTTCTCTATTATGTAATACCCCGAGTTTTCATGTCATAAACCTCTCATTCTTTCCTCACTAAATCAGATCCAGACTAAAGTAATGGTTACTCATAAGTTGAACACTCTCATTTCTATCTCAGCCATATAGCTATTTTTATGAGAATTCATGCACTCTCAAATCAGTTCAGTAAACTCATTATGTTGAGACTCAATCATACAATTTATTTCAGTTGTGTATGATATCTTATAGCCTCAGATTCCTCTGAAATTTTAGCCTAATTAGTCACATTCGTGGACGAATGTTCCCAAGGGAAAGATATTGTAATGCCCCATATTTTTCCTAACTTAAATTCGTTCCTAGAATGTTAAGGGATAGCTTCCAAAATGAATAATATTTATTCCATGTGGAATTTTCAAGATTTCTACTTTCCATTGTGTGAAAAATTGAATAAGCTTTCCATTGATATCAAATTCGCCTAAATCCGACACTCGGAGAAGGAGTTATGGAATTTTAAGTTGACAGTGTATAACCTGGACTCTTAGCGCGTCGCGGAGCTAAGAAAATTGGCAGTTGTCGAATTTCAGTGAGACTCCGCGATTCCATATCATCGTGGAGGAGTCTTATTTCAGATATGTCAATTTCCAGCAAGCCTACGCAATAGTGGCACATCGCACCAGTGGCCAAAATGGCAAAACTATAGGGCACCGCAATAGCTTCGTATCGCGGAGAAAGCCCAGTTCCCACTCGTCTTTTTCCAGTGAGCCACCACGATTGTGGCGCATTGCGGTGGCCGCCCAAATCGAAAAAAAAATGTTACATTTTGTAGTTTCGTTCAGTAATTTATAGAGGGTATTTTGGTCAATTCCCAAGGCCCCAATCCGTCTTAAACATGAGATTAATCATATTTCCAAGAAATTTTGCTCATTATTCATCATTCTCTTCAAAAGAAAAACCCTAAAAACCAAAAGCCCCTTCTCCAAGAAATCAAATTCTACCATAGATTCTCCAAGAAAGCTATAGATTGAAGATTTCCAAGACAAGATAGTCAATACCTCATCTTCAAGAACTCAATTAGGAGTCAATAACTCAAAATTCTTCATCTAATCATCTACCAAGGTATGTGGGGTTTGAACAAGGATAATTTTTTCATCCTTGTGCCCAAAACTTTATTTTAATTACAAATTTACAACAATTTATATGATTTTCCATAAAATTCAAGTTAGGGTTTATGCCCATTATCATTATTTGCAAGATTATGAGATTTCCCATGATTTAGAAGTCGAATTACATGATTATATTTATATTTCCATGTATATTGTTGAAATTTTCAGATTTTAAGTTGATTTATGAATGTTCACATTATCAAGCATGAATTTTAAGATATTTTAACATGAGATCGATGCATGGGTCATTACGCCCTAATTAGGATTTGCTATTTTGAGATTATTTGTGCTATGATCACCCTCAGATAAGATTATCCTCAGATTTTAATAAAGATTTGGCATTTTGGTCCTAAGCGAAGATAAAGAATCCACTTTGTTCATATTACTTGAGATTTAAAGAAAGAAAAGCTAATTGGTTTTCTTGTAAACCCTTGTTCTAGTTTTGAAGTGGATTTCTTAAGATTTTGAGCATAAGAATGAGAGTAGTATTTAGCACCGAGATGTGTAGGTTAGTACGGTTTCATATCCCAGAACTATGTGCCAATGTAGGATTTAGATTATTCTCACTTCTACGTGGATGACTCAGATTGTGATCACTTAAGATAGAAGTTCTATTCCGGTAGCAAGGGTAGAACAACCCTACCTGCCAGACGTGGAACTCCATGGATGCTCACATGGTGTATGTTGGTTAGAATAACCTCCTAAAAGATGTCCCCCACTCTTTAATAGTCTATTGTTTTAAAGATTTAAGATAAAACATATGTTTTGGAAGTTATGGTTTTATGATTTTAAGCCCTAAGATAAGGTACTTTCCATATTTTAGAAAACTAAGTGTAAAGGCTCACAATTTTTACTCAGATTATGCTTTACAGAAAGATAAGAGTTACAGATTTCAGTTTTCAGACTTAGAAGTGAGTCCTTTCTACACTTAGACAGTATGATTTAAAGACAAAGTAATTGATACAAGTCAAATATCCGCCTTAGCTTTTGATGAAATCATTCAAAGTCAGTACGTGGGGCATCAAGCTTTGGTCGTATTGAGGACATGGGACCCTACATGGAGGGGCCGATTTGAGTACACCAAAGAGCAATCCCACGTGTGGAAGATTATTTGGAGTATTGAGGATTGAGAACTCATGGTTTTGGGCCCTTCATTAAGGTCATTTTCGTTGCTTAACCTTGTCCAAGTAACACTCTATGGCCGCCCCACCTCATTAAGGGTATTGGAGTTATTTTGTCTTCCATTATGCAATAAGGCTATATAAAGTCTCTTTTAGGTTTTTTCACTATAGTTTTGAATGATGAATGTGAAAATCCTCTCTCTTGAGAGTAGACCACCTTAGTGTAGTCTTAGTTAGAGTTTGAAAAAGCCATCCTTAGTATAGAGCTTGGAAAAGTCAATATTGACCTTTGCTTGTAAGCGGTGGATCTTGAGGTGAGTTGATTCCTTGGCGGTCACCGTAAGAGTGTGGTTTTAATTATTATATTTATTAGGGGTTAGTGTTGAAATACACTTGATTCTTAATCTTGTAATAATCTTGGTTTTACTATCTATCTTTATTTTCTATGCAATTTCTCTTGGGTTTGTGTTGAATCCGTGTCTTGTTTCATCTTGTGTCATTGTTATCATCTTCATCTCCTTTCTTTAGTTATAGTTTTGGTTTCTAGATTTATTTTCCGTATCATTTGATGTCAGAGAAAAGATTGATTTCGTTTCTACGGAATCAATCTTGGGTTTATTAACTCGAAAATCATAAAAAAAGGTGTTGAAAAACCAAAAATCCAAAAGAGAAACATTCTGTCCCGTTTTTGGTGTCTAGGCCAAATTTTTTATCTTAGATTTAGGAGATTTTTATGTGTTTTGGTTGTTTCTAGTGTTATCCCCTTTTTCATTAACACTAAAAGAGTCAAGATCCGAATTTTGAGCCATTTCTGAGTTGTTCTTGAATTTTGATGGTTGCTGTGTTTTGAGGATTGATGGATTGAAAGTGTGTTGTTGATGTTTGTTGTTGAGGATGTGGGTTTGAAACATGTTGTTGTTGTTGTGGAGTTCAACGTGAGCTAAAAGAAACAAAAATCATTCAATTTGGAGCTCATTTGGGTTGGTTTCCATTCTTGAATGTTCTTGTTGTTGTTGTTGTTCATGTATTATTGAGAAAGAACATTCAAATGGGCGGAGTGGTCTGATCTAAAAGGGTGAATAAAGGAGTGTGGTTTTGTGTTTGTCTTGAAAGACACAATCCCAAAACATCCAAAAAGGAAAGGGGACAAAAGGGCTTTCAAAAAAAGTCTTGTTTACCAAAATGGAGTAAGAGCTTATTCCAAGACTAACAAAAGAGGAAAGAGCCAACAACCTTTCAAAAAGTTGTCTTGCCAAAAGGGTGCAAGGAAGTCAAACCTTTTTTAAATAAAAAAAAAAGGCTCCAAATCTTGTTGTTTCCCTCCCAAAGCTGATTTTCACCATTCCAAATTAAAATTTGACCAATCCAAATTGCAAACTGCCACATCACCAAATTGCCACATCATCAAAGTGCCACGTAATCAGCCTCCAAAAACAACCTTAGGCTCAAAATTTCAGATTTCTAAGTTTCTTTTCTTTGTTTTCTTAGTTTCATTTCTTGAGTCTAGTACTAATTACCAACTAGTAATCACCTACTAGATTGTGAATTAGTTGTTTGAGTCTGTTTATTTTTCATATTTTCGTTCTTTGTGTACTTTTCTCATTTTAATTTGTTGAACTTCTTTGTTTCAAGTTCGTAAGTAGAATTTTTTATTTTGTGTCTTGAGTTGATCAAACAAGAATCTATTCCGTCCGCTAAGTAGAATTGGCATCTTATTGACTACCGGAGTATAAGAAACTTTCAATATTCACCGCTCCAATTGTGAGGATCACAAAAGTGAGTGTCTACGAGTGTTTGGTGAGGAGATTTTACTACTAATCTTGTTTGATCATTTTGTAGGGTTTTTTCTTTGTTTGTTTTAGGTACAATTGCAATGGAATCCAAGGCTTCCACCTCTCAAACCATGGACAACAATGTCACCAATGTCATTTTGGCCTACCTTGACACTATTTCCCGAGACATGGCTATGGTGAATGAAAGATTGGATCGTATGGTAGGTCCAAGGGAGAAAGTGGGATGCCCAGACACACGTCAAGATGAAGACTATAGCTCATGAGATCTACAAGGTAAAATAGCTAACTCTTACACTTTTATGCGTGAAAATGAGAATTGTGTGGCTAGTAGCCCATTGAGTGTGATTAGTGGCTTACTTACTTGTGAGTCTAATGATTTTTTTCCTCTTTTTGATGATGTGCATATTTTGAGTGTGGATACACTAGTTGATCCTATTGATGACCAAATTTACTCTTCTTGTAAGATCAATTTATGTCCACCTAGTGTTGAAGCCAATATGTTGAACGAGAGTACATCGTCTTGTGTAAATGGTGTTGATCAAATTATTTGTGAAACTTGCCAACCACTTAAGGTTATGTGTGTTGTAATTAATGGAACTCAAGTGAGTGAATTATTTGAGAATATTGGTCAACAAACTAGGAGTGGACCCGTGAGCTATCCTTGTGATATGGATTCCATAGTTTGCGTAGCTCATAGGGATAATCTTGTACTTGAAACCTCTTTGAAACTTGATAATTTTCTTTTAGAGAGTAAAGAACTTACTTGTTCTAAATATGTCTGTGAGATAGATCATGCTCTCTTTAGGTATAATGTCTTATTTGAAGATGATTTGAACACTCCTAATGAACCTAATGGTGAAAATAATGGTATAGATTTCCTTGGAGGCTATAGCCTATATGTTAACCCACTATGGTGTGAAAACATTCCTCCTAAAGATGAAAATCTCTTTTTTAAAGATGAGAGTACTCTTAAGGGTAAGGGATGTGTAGTCCTTCTTGAAAACCTGAGGGCAAAGGTGTCGTTGAATCCTTGGGGTAATGTTTCTAAATTTGCATCCTTGCTTGACACACTTGTGCTTACATTGCATGAATACCAACTTGAGAATTCCAAGTTGCCTCTTTTTTTGAAGGAAAAAATGTGTATGTGCTTAAATGCTTTATCTTCACCCGTGTATACCTTTACACTTGGTTCTTTCCTATACTACCTTTTTTCCTATGATGACATCCATGCTAGTTTTGGATTTGTATTATGTAGAGGTAGGAAACTTGATGGTTGGTCTACTTGTTCTAATGACTATGCTATGTGTGTTTGGTGGGCTATAATTAATACCAATAGTGGCACCACGTTTGATGAGGTCACTTGAAGAGGTAATGAAACAATTGTTCTTTATGGTCCCTAAGTTATAGGTAGGCTTACCTTTGGGACTTTAGGATACCATTGAGTCATTTATAGTTTCTTTATCTTTTGATACTTTTCATAACCATACCCTTTGTGATGTTTTTTCTATGTTTTTCATGACTAATACAACGGATTCATGGTTATATTTCAAGTATGTTCCTCCTTGGCATGATGATGTTTATTATTGTGCTAACTCTAACCCTCATGCCATAAGGAAGTTGTGCTTGTTTGTCCTTTCTCTTTTTTTGCAAGGTATGGATTCGAGGTCGAATCCTTTTCAATTAAGGGAGGATGATATAAGTCAAATGGTCGCCTTAGCTTTCGATGACATCATTCGAAGTCAGTACGTGGGGCATCAATCTTTGGTCGTATTGAAGACATGGGATCCTACATGGAGGGGCCGATTTGAGTACACCAAAGAGCAATCCCGTGTATGGAAGATTGTTTGGAGTATTGAATATTGAGAACTCATGATTTTGGGCCTTCATTAAGGGCATTTTCGTCGCTTAACCTTGTCCAAGTAATACTCTATGGCCTCCCCACCTCATTAAGGGTATTGGAGTCATTTTGTCTTCCATTATGCAATAAGGCTATATAAAGTCTCTTTTAGGTTTTTTCACTTTAGTTTTGAATGATGAATGTGAAAATCCTCTCTCTTGAGAGTAGACCACCTTAGTGTAGTCTTAGTTAGAGCTTGAAAAAGCCATCCTTAGTATATAGCTTGGAAAAGTCAATATTGACCTTTTCTTGGAAGCGGTGGATCTTGAGGTGAGTTGATTCCCTTGGCGGTCACCGTAAGAGTGTGGTTTTGATTATTATATTTATTAGGGGTTAGTGTTGAAATACACTTAGTTCTTAATCTTGTAATAATCTTGGTCTCACTATCTATCTTTATTTTCTATGCAATTTCTCTTGGGTTTGTGTTGAATCCGTGTCTTGTTTCATCTTGTGTCATTGTTATCATCTTCATCTCCTTTCTTTAGTTATAGTTTCGGTTTCTAGCTTTGTTTTCCGTATCAGTATTAGCACAGCTTTTAGAACTAAATGTTATGGCTCACTAGATTTACAAGTATGATTTATTTCCCATGATTATTATTTTTAGTATTTCAGATTTTGCAGCTTATGTGAGTCATTTAAATTTAGCATGCATTGTTTTACAAATTATGATGATAATATGATGTTTTAGTTATGCATTTCACCCACATATACTCAGTATATCCTCAAAGTACTGATCCACATATATGTCTATGTGCTACATTATCTCATAATGTAGGTATCAGTTCAGTTGTAGAACGCATACCATATTCAGACAGCTTGCAGGTTCCAGCCAGCATATGATGAGTCCTCCTATTTCGGGGACTTAAGTTAGATGTTATTTATGTATTTTATTCTCTCATGTATTGATTAGTGATAGTTGGAGTTGCGTTCAAGCTATCTATAGTCAGTATAGTAGAGGCTTCATAGATATCAGTTAGAGTCAGTTATGTACTTTCAGTCCCTCTTTCAGACTTTATCAGAATGTAAAAGTTATATTAGTATTGTATTTTCTCAAATTCCACCATTATTATGTTTCCAATAATGGTGGAAACATATTATTGCGCTGTAAACTCAGTCATTTTATACATATTATTCAGCTGCTTATGAGTTATGCCAATAGAAGGGTTGGCTTGGGATCACTTGTGGTTCTAAGCACCGTGTGACATCTCGGGACAGATTTTCGGGGCATTACAGATTATAGGGTGAATGTTGAATAAATTTGCAAATCATTTTATTTTACCTCATGCTAATAATTAATTTGTGATTTTAATATATAATCTAGGGTTAAAAAGCAGTCCAACAACAGTAGAGGAAATTAGCGGGAGTAGTAAGGCATATTGAAAATGCATGGTTCCATATTGACTAAAGTAAAATAGACATGTGACGAAATCCTCAATCATCCAAGTTGAGTAAATTAATATCGTATGAAACAATGACCGAAGCAATCCAAAGGAAGCAATTATATTTACTAAATGCCAACCAACTGGGAAAAAAAAACTAACCCGACACAAACCTTTTTTAAAAGAAAAATAATAAATTATATCTTCATGAACAAGTTCATAATTATTATTATTATTAAGAACAAAACGGGTAGAAAACTTTACCATGCACAATTCTATTTCAACATAAATATTTAATAACAAGACAAAATCCAACTAAATTTAATTCTACAATCTTCTGTTGTTTGTGTGGTTGTGCCCCCTTTTTGTAAACTTTGAAGCCTTATTCCACAAAATTAAATAGTATTACTCTTTGTTGAATGGTAACATTGAACAACATCCATAAGAAGCAAAATAAAATTATACTTTGCTAAGGAAGTCCCACGTCTATGAGCCTAACCCAACACCCCAATCCAACTTTAAATGATTTTATGAAAATATATGCATATCACATCAAAACCCGATAGCAGCCAAAAAGCCACCAAGTATCATGAAAATGGTAATGGCAGCAGGCACAAGAACTAGACTAAAAATGACCAACAAAGGTGTAGCAACAACAAACCCAATAACAGTAGCAGCCAGTGTCAAACCAGACAACACCATCAATGACCCACCCACTGTCACAACAGTAGTAGTCTTAGCCACTTGACATGACAACTGCTTGTGCTCCTCATGTCTTGCTGCTGGTTGAATCTGAGCCATCTTACAAAATTTTTGGTGATAAAAAAATCCAAACTCATTATAAGATTTCATATAAGTAATCATGTGTACCTACTATATAATACACGAAATCATATAAATAACATTGTTCATGTTTTGATTCAAAAGAAAACTTATAAAAAAAGGTACGGATTCCATAAGAACTTGTATGATGAAATTAAGAGAGTAAAGACGCAAAACGCCGTCACCAAAGCTTCGAACGAAACTCCAAACTAAAACTCTTAACTTTTGTGTCTTTTTCCTAAATCAACTACGTCTGTTTCTTCTTCTCGTTGCTTTGTTGTTTTCGTTTTCACTTTGTTTCTTCTGTTTTCTCACATTGTTTCTTTCTGTTTTCTCCCCTTTCTCCCCCTAATCTCAAGTTTTTTCTCCTTTTCCCTTTGATTGTCTCCCCTTTTCTTCTCCAAGTGTTTTTCTTTTTTGTTGTTTTTCCCGTGTTGTTTTCTCTCTATCTTTTGCAATGTACGTTCAATTTCAGGGGTTGAGGGAGTTACCCCTTAAAAAGAGAAAAATTGGCAAGACTACCACTTTCAAAATTATTTTGCCATTTACTCACTAAAATTATTTTTGATTTAATTTTTAAGGTTAAGGTATAAAAACTTGGAAAAAGTTAAAAAAGTGGGATCCACAGGTGGACTAAGGGACCATTTCATCATTTTTAAAACTTTGCAAATTTAATATACTACACTAATACCCTACACTTATTCCAATATCCAAAAATAAAAAACCCTCTCTCTCTCCTCTTCAATTCTCTCAACTCCCGCTTAAGAAACCTTCATCCCAAAATTGTCATTTTTGTTTCTTCTTCTTCTCCAACAGCTAAGGGGTCGTTATTGCATCGTAAGGTTAGTTAAAATCAAGTTGCGATCATTTCTAGATCCATTTAAACGGATTTCTTTGCTAATCGATTCGTAGTGATGTAGGAAATTTAAATTTTTTTCGAATTTGGTTGATTCAGGGGTTGAGGGAGTTACCCCTTAAAAGGAGGAAGAGGAGGTAGTTGAGAGAGAATTATCAGGGGTCGGAGGTTGGATAGTTGTATTAGAATAATGACTTTTTTTAATTAATATATATATATATATATATATATAAATATAATAATAATAATAATAAAATAATATTAAATAATTAATTTGTATATTTAACAAAATATTAAAAATAGTCAAAAATAAATATAATTAAGGTAATACTTAAACTGTTAGCTTATTTATTAAAATAAAAAGAGAAATATATTTTTGTAAAAAAAAATCTTCTCTCTTTTTTTTCGTATTATTTTAAAAAAATAAAAATATCCAAAAAACATAACTTAATTATTTATTTATTTTTAACTAAAACTTATAATAAAATAAAATAAGAACTAAAATAAATATCGGACAAAAATATAAATATTTAATACCGAAAAATAAGTTAAAATTCGGGGAGGGTCAAAAATCATGTGTCTAAAAATATTTTGATTTGTTTACTATGCTTGTTTATTTCTTATTCCAACATTTGAAGAAGTATTCTAGATATCGTCTTTATCCATGAATTTATGTTACTTTCTTGTATTTTATTATATTTTTATTATGATTTAGATCAGTCGGTCAATGATGTCTGTTGAGTATTCATTGTTTTGGTATTCATGCTATAGTTTTGCATCTTCTTCTGATGCAGATTTGAGTATAAATAATCTTTACTCAAATTTTTATCCAGCTTGCTTTTAGAATTTGAAGATAGAGTGAGCTTTGAGAGCTGGAGCTGATCCACCCCTCTTCTCCTATTTTATGACAATATTTACTTTTGAGACTAGTTGTATATTTTGTACTATTTAGTACTCTTATTTTCATAGAGTGGCTCTTGTACCGACCTTACTATGTCACGGGATATTATTTTATTCTCTCTCTCATTTGATATTTGTATTGTTATACTTGTATGTCTACTGCTTACAATCTTGTTGTATGCTTATCATCGATATTTCTTATACTTTCCTCCAATTAGCCCATTACTTAACCATTACTTGATGTTTTGAGTTATGGTTTGACTTACTTACTAGTGGGTTAAAGTAGGTTCCATCATGACTCCCAGAATTGGGTCGTGACACTTATACTTGAATTGGATTAATTATTATCTACGTACTAATTGGTTGTGAGCATACCATTCTCATTTCATACTTACACACTAATGAGATATTGGTACCATTGATTTTTTAAAAGAAAATGAGATAACTTATCAAATTCTTGGTCCGTGAACACTAGCTGATGAGGTGAATTGAGTTATGATAAAGTATACGAATTAGGAAACTCCCATGGATATCATCTTAAAGCATTGAGGCTCAAAAGATGTAAGAGAAAAGCCATGTGATGGCTTTCATTCATCATCATCACCTCATCCTGCATTGCATTACATTGTTGTATTTTTCTTATGTGTTTGTTGTCGTGTAATTAGTTTTTCTTAGTTATATTTTGTGTGTAGTTTCCTTTATTGTATGTATACTTAGATCTATTAGTGGAGATGGTGTGAACTATTATTTAGGAACTTTTCTTTTTGTAGGTGACACGCTGATAGTATCTTTTACTTGTATTATTTTTTAATTACTTGATCAAGCGACCTATAATATCTACTGAGTACAAGTGGGCCGTACTTACTCCTATTGTGTCATTTCGGTGCAAATTCTAGTTCGGGTAAGAGTTGTGGTAGTTATTTGGACAGTGATAGTTGATTTTTGGAGTACCTGATGAGCTCCTCGTTTGGAGCCTTGTCCCAATCTCTATCAATCTTTTATGTCTTTACTGTATTCAGAGATAAAGATATATTTTCAAATTTTGAATTGTTTTGGGTTCTTTTATACTTATGATACCGAGTTTTGAAATTTGATTGTATTTTTATTTATGCTTTGGATTATGATTACTATGGTCTGACTTTGTTCTTGAAATCTTATATCATTTTACTTCTTCTTTCCTCATATTTCCTATCTGTTATGGGTTTTTGGCTCATCTATTAAGACGGAAACGGGGTAGCCACCATTATGACTTACACTTTTGGATCAAGACAGTTCTCAGTGAAATACGCCATAGATTGTGTTGACACCTCATACAACGAAGTGTTCAAAGTATTTATTAAGGGCTTCAAAAGTGGAACAGGGCAAACCAATTATTCAAAATGTTGTTGCATTAGCATGTTTATCAATCACGGATGCGCAACATAAAGATTATGACTTCCTAGACTTCCGCTCTAACCGAAAGGGCATAAAAATGTTAGTTAGGACAAATAATATCTTTTAAGAATTTAATCAAAACCTGCCTCATGACAACATTTAACTCATTTTGTACTAAGCAATGAGTCACTATCCTTGGGGAGTCGCTGATTTTGCTTGCTTCTTCTTCCTCTTTTGGTTGGCTGAAATTGTACGTGAAAGTTTTATTAATAACCCAATAATGATAATAATATTAATTAAAAAAGGTGTAAATGTGCTTGATGAATTTTTACTATGTTGCGTCAAAGTAGATAATAATTTATTGTTAGGGATTTTTTTATATTGAATTTAAAAACTAATATGACACTATAGATTATTTTCATAATGAAGCTTGGTTTTCCATTTACACCGAGTATAGAATCAGTACATAATTAAGGTCATTTATGATTCTACCTTCGTGTAAATTGTAAAAAAAAAAAAAAAGGCATTATTAGAAATTAATTTAATGTATTCTCTATATGTGATTAATCACATTTTAAAATTTTATGATCACTTTCCTAGTTTCGCACTAATGTACTCCAGTTCTTGCAATGACTATCCTGATGGGTTATATGCTATTGACTATGTATTTATTACAAAATAATTATTTGTTTAATTAAATAAAATTAAATGATCTTATCTTAATTTTTTTCTCCATTTACTTATATAAATAATAATTTAGTGTATAGAGTTTTAGATTGATTGAATCATTGACTTTTATAAGTATAACAATTTTGTTCTCAAAATAAGATGAAAATTGGACAAGTTATTAGTATAATTTTTATACAAGATTAAATATAATTTATCTTGATTATGAGGACACTCATATTTTAATTTTTTGTTTTAGTGCATTTTGAATGTATTGAATATAATTAAGTAGAGATAGATATTTTAGGCTGACAAGCAAAAAATCTATATTCTCTGAATTGCAACAGGTATACTTATATTCTCAATCTTGATCACATATCATTGTCATAAATTTGAAATTATGAAGATTTATCTAGATCTTGCAAATCTATTATTGTAATTTTATCTTATAACAGAGTCAAAACATGAATAATGACACTGAATATTCTACTTCTGCAAATCATACACATTATTCATTGGTCATATTTTTTAAAATAGTGACTTGGCGATGCCATCAAAATTCTTTCAAAGTGGGTTATTGGGTTAATGGTTTTTTATTGATTTTATAAAAAAAAATTATTGGGTAAACGGTTTGGTTTCGATTTTAGCTTATTGGGTTATCGGTTAAACCGATAACCCAATAAGGATACACTAAGTTATTTTTTATCCCTATTTATGTTATATACATAAATCTCTCTCTCTCTCTCTATCTCTCTCTCTCTCTCTCTCTCTCTCTATATATATATATATATACATGCACAATTTATTCACAATTCAGTGATTCACAAAGTATTACTCTATTCAGGGCAACAAAGGAATAATATAAAGCTCGGGTTTTGTTGTATTAGAAAACTTGAAGCATTTAGTAGCTTTCAACAATTAGGATTTAGTTTTTTTTCCGAACTAACATTCAGTTCAAATTTGAAGATTTTTGTAAACTAAAATGCATTGCGTAGGATTTTGACGGTAATTAAGATTTCATTTTTTTTATGTTAGTTGTTACTATTTCTATTTTATGAGTATTTTCTTATTGGTTAAACCGAAAACCGAACCGTTAAGGACCAAAAACCGATAAACCGAAACCGATAGAAAATATCTTATTTGTTGATTATTGATTTTACATATTTAAAAATTAAAAATCGATAAATCAAATCAATAACATATAAAACCGAATCGAACCGACCGATGAACACCCCTATTAATGACTAGATGATAGTGAGTCGCACGTTATATTCCAGTACAGAAAAAAAATTATATTATTGCTTTATAGCACTGACAATCACGAACATTCTTCTATATAAAAGTATAACCTTTCAATCTCCCAATTTCATTTGAAAACTAATCAAAATTCATCACAAGATTTCATTAAATATGACCCTTATAAACTTTCATTTTTACGCTATTTCAAGATGGATATCACCTTCTATGTAACTTTTTTAACTAATAATTAATATGGTATATTTAAAATCATAAAATTCAAAATTATGTGAATATATTATACACATTTTTATCATAAGATTTATTATTTTATTTTTTATAAACTTCATGTCCTCTTAAACTAAAACACAAAATAAAACGGCAAAAATAAAGTGAGATACCACAACAATAGGAAGAGAACTCCAATAATATTATTCCTTAATAACACTATTCTTTAAAAATAAGCACAATAACATTTCAATCATTTTATCAATATTATCACGAGATTTTATCAAGCACAACCCTTCTTAAACAATTTGAATCTAAAATTTAAACACTTTGGATTCCAGTATAGTCCAATCACATCATTAACGACCAAACCACATTTGCTAAACAACTCTACAGAAACAAGTGCATAGTTCTCATCATCTATCATCTCAATATAAGACCCTTCACATTTATTAGGACTGTTTTCATTAGTAACATCCCATAAATAAACAGACATCTTGTGTCCTGACGTTGCAGATTTGACAGTGTCCAAGGTCCAATAGCGAAAGACATGTTCAAAAATATCTATAAACGACAACACCAACATTTTACCAGATTCCTCAAAATTCGTGATGACCTTTTTGATCTGCCACGGATTGTTTGGGTTTATGACTGGGACAGGGTAGATGTCCCGTATTTCTACTAACTCACGGGTCACTACCCATGGGGTGCCACTAGCTTTGCATGCTTCTTCTTCCTCCTTTGATGGGATGAAATTGTACATGAAAGTCTTCTTCATTGCACAACAAAATTAATAATATTAATAGAAAAAGAATGTGTTGGATGAATTTTTGCTCAGAAGTGGGTAAGAATTTATAGGGATGTTTTGGTATTATATTTTGGAAAGTTATATGACACAATAGATTATTTTTCTAATATAGTCTGATTTTCATTTATACTGTGTATAGAATTTTTAAATAATTATGGTCATTTACCATTTTTCTTTGTTTAAAATTAGTACAAAAAACAAAAATTATTAGGAATTAATTTAATGTCTTTTCAATATGTGATTATTCATATTTTAAATTGTATGGTCACTTTCCTAATTTCACACTAATGTACTTATCTGGTCTATGTCATGACTATTTTGATGGGATATATGCTACTAACCATATATTCAGGTATACTCTCCTTTAATTTATTTATTTTTTTAAAAGGTTATACTATTTATTATAGAACAAATGTTTATTTAATTTTAATATAAATTAGATCATATATTTATTATGTGCCCATTTTTACTTATATGCAAGATAATTTAATGTATAGAATTTAGTTTATACAAAGAGGGATGAATCATCATCTATTATACGTATAATAATTTTGTTCACAATATAAAATGAAAATTGAAAAGTCATTATGATTGTAAAAAAAGATTAAATATAAATTGTCTTGATTACGGGAGCAGTGCTGTTTTGATTTCTTGTGCTAGTGCATGTTCTATGTATTTGTCACAATCTAAAAATTGAGATCATGATGACTCCTACTTTGATTCAGCCTTGATAGGTAAATCTAGAGATGGACCCACATGTAAATATGGGATGCTCAAGCACCCATTAACTCCAACATTATCTATATCTAGTATTTTCTTGAAATGTTAATAAACAAAGCCAGCAACACCTATTGAACAAAAATCTTGATGGGTGTTGTTGTTATGTTATTTGTTCTTCTTCTAATATTTTTATTAACTTTGTTTGTATATTTAATTTTTAGTTTTAGTTTCATTTTATTTTTTATGTAGTTTCATGCGACATGGAAAGAAAAAAAAACATGTCCAATCACTTGTCTTATTTCTCTTGAGAAATATTGATAATTAGGCTAACATATCCTTCAAATATTTTTATTAAAGTAATTGATAGTAATATAAAACTTTTTTTCCTCATTAATATTTTAAGTTAGTGTATTTAAATAAATGTGCAGTTATACCATTCTCATTTCATACTTACACACTAATGAGATACTGGTACCATTGATTTTTTAAAAGAAAATGAGACAACTTATCAAATTCTTGGTCCGTAAACACTAGCCGATGAGGTGAATTGAGTTATGATAAACTATACGAATTAGGAAACTGTCACACCCCTTTTTTACGCGTACTCCAAAATATTGGAATATTTTTAAAGTTCGAAAGAGTTTTATTATTTAAGTGACAAGAAATAAAAAAAATTTCGGAAAAGGATTATTTGCATTTTTATTCAGAGTCGCCACTTGGCATAATCCGGTGTGCCAAGTCACCTTTGGAAAATCCCTTTTTCGAAACCAATTGACTCTTAAACCGGTTTGCGCACAGAGATTCCGGCTAAGGAATTCTGTTGACCGAGGGGAAGGTGTTAGGCACCCCTCGATCCCGTGGTTCGACCACGGTCGCTTGGTGGAGTGTATCGACTATTTTGGCATTATGAAGTGTATAAACTACAGAAAAAGCACGCCAAAACAATTAAACAAAACAAAACAAAACAAACCGAAATGTAAATCCAGTCCAATTATTACAACCCGAAATAGAAAGGAACTGAAAATAAACCTACGCTAATCCTAAACTAATGCTTTACCTGATGCCTCGGGGCTTCATCACGGACGTCCTCCGGGTACAAGGTACTTCGGGGCATTCCCCGGATAAATCAATACAAATCCTTCGGGGCATTCCCCGGCCAAATGTGTACAATTTAAACTTTTCGTGCAATAAAGTAGAAAGTATCATTCAAGCACATATTCAAAACACTCCAACAAATTGTTATTCCTAAATTTGCCTACCCGGCCTACGTTTGCCTATGCGTTCTCGACTAAAGACATAATTCCATCATTGATTCATACCAACAATATATCAAATATTAACCGAATCTATCCTTTTGTCAATTTTTCAATTTCATCCCCCGACTTTCTTTCTATTCATCCATTAGAACATGATCAAGTTTATGCCTTAATCTACCAAAACCAAGCAACCAAGCATCACAATCATAACATCAACATAAACAAAAATCCAACAAAACCATAATCACCACTCGCAATCAATCAAAACCAAACAACCACACACATATATATATATATAAAAGACGAGTTAAGAAATGGACCTCGATAGCACGCTGTGTCGATAATAAGGAAATCCGAAGACCAAAATACTCGATCGTAGATCCTCACAACGAACCAACCAAACTCGGTATTAAAATAATAACCGAACAGCTCCCAAAACCCGCGAATAACAAAAAAACTTTACTATACGACACCCGCAACCGAGAACGACAACACAATTCGATAAAGACGAATCGAGATCCACTATCGACGACGAATCCACGAAATAAACGAAACCAAGATTAACCAACAAACAGCAGGAAACCAAAACCCAACGTAGATCAGGCTCCGGGGAGTTCCGATGATGGAGAGACGGCGGCGCCGGCGTCGATGCCGTCGTTGTTGTGGTCGGATCTAAGGTTGGGAGATCGGTTCGGATTGGCGGCTGAATGACGCTGAGAACGGAGTTTTCGCCGGAGAGAAGCGTGGACCGAGAGAGAGAGAGGCGTCGGTCGGACGGTGGGCGGCGGTCGGTTGTTTCGCCGGCGAACGGAGGGAGGTTTGGCGGACGCCAGCTTTTCCGGAGAGATATCGGGAGTACGAGCGGTGTTATCGTCACCGTCGCTGGTCAGACGGTGGTGTCGCCGGCCGGCGGCGAACGGATGTTAGAGAGAGTGCTCATTTTTTTTTTTCTTTGGATTTCTCCCCGTCTCCCCCTTGATTTGTGTATGTGAGTATGTATATGTATTCTTTTTTGGAAGTCTTTCTTTTGGGACAAGAAAAAGAGAGGGGGTGGGGTAGCGTGGGGGTAGAAGGTAGTGGTGAGGTGGGGGTAGGGTATGGGTTGTTGGAATATTAGGATAAGACAAAATTAGTTAGGGAGTTGTTATTTTTATTATTTTGTGGAGGGATTATCACATGGGTGAGGGTACACAGTAGGATAAAAATAAAAATGGGTAAAAATGACATCGGGGAGGGACGAAATTAGGTGTCTACATCATGCCCCCTTTGAATGTAAACACGCAGTGTTTTCAGACAAAGAAGTAGACAGCAAGACCAAATTTTGACCCGACCATTATTCAAAGAAAGAAACAGAAGGAAGAAGGACTGCCGGGTCTTGAATTAGGACAGACTACCCATCCAAGTTATGAAGGGATCAAGTGATAAGTATCTCCAAGGATTGGACGGAGATGGACTATACCGAGTTGGAGAGTCGAGTGAGGTTCCGTCGAGGTTCTGGTCTGCGGCTCTGTTATTACATTAAAAATGAAAATTACAAGTTAAAACATAAATGAAATTACAAAAATCCTATCTATACAGCTTCTGTTGATTCTTGACTCGACTTTTCATCACCCTATTCTTCAGGCGGGCTCCTGACTTGCAATTTGTTTCACCTTATTGCTTGGCTTTCAATTGCTTCACTTTGTTGCTTGACTCTTTTGTTTCTTCACCCTATTCTCCAGGCGGTCTCCTCACTTGCTATTTCATCACTTTGTTGCTTGACTTTTCATTTTCTTCACTCTGTTCCCCCGGTGGGCTTCGAACTTGCTATTTCATCACCCTGTTCTTCAGGCGGGCTCCTGCCTTGCTATTTCATCACCCTGTTCTTCAGGCGGGCTCCTGCCTTGCTATTTCATCACCTTGTTCTGCCTTGCTATTTCATCACCCTGTTCTTCAGGCGGGCTCCTGCCTTTCTATTTCATCACCCTGTTCTTCAGGCGGGCTCCTGAAACTCGAAGTTAAAACTAGAACAAAAATTATCCCAAACAAGAATTATAAATAATTAGTATTTCATTTTTGAAAGCATTGTCCCATTTTCCAGGAGGGTCCTGAACAGAAGGTGAAATCCCATTTTTCAGGAGGGTCCTGAATTTAAAGTAAATTCCCATTTTTCAGGAGGGTCCTGAACATAAAGTAAAATCCCATTTTTCAGGAGGGTCCTGAACATAAAGTAAAATCCCATTTTTCAGGAGGATCCTGCACATAAAGTAAAATCCCATTTTTTCAGGAGGGTCCTGCACAGAAAGTAAAATCCCATTTTTCAGGAGGGTCCTGAACAGAAAGTAAAGTCCCATTTTTCAGGAGGGTCCTGAACTGAAAGTAAAAATCCCATTTTTCAGGAGGGTCCTGAACAGAAAGTAAAATCCTATTTTTCAGGAGGGTCCTGAGCATAAAGTAAAATCCCATTTTCCAGGAGGGTCCTGAACAGAAAGTAAAATCCCATTTTCCAGGAGGGTCCTGAACAGAAATTAAAATCCCATTTTTCAGGAGGGTCCTGAGCTGAAAGTAAAATCCCATTTTTCAGGAGGGTCCTGAATAGAAAGTAAAATCCCATTTTCAGGAGGGTCCTGAACATAAATTAAAATCCCATTTTTCAGGAGGGTCCTGAACTGAAAGTAAAATCCCATTTTTCAGGAGGGTCCTGAACAGAAAGTAAAATCTCATTTTTCAGGAAGGTCCTGAACATAAAGTAAAGTCCCATATTCCAGGAGGGCCTTGAACTGAAAGTAAATTCCCATTTTTCAGGATGGTCCTGAACATAAAGTAAAATCTCATTTTTCAGGAGGATCCTGAACAGAAAGTAAAATACCATTTTTCAGGAGGGTCCTGAACAGAAAGTAAAATCCCATTTTTCAGGAGGGTCCTGAACTGAAAGTAAAATCCCATTTTTCAGGAGGGTCCTGAACATAAAGTAAAATCCCATTTTTCAGGAGGGTCCTGAACAGAAAGTAAAATCCCATTTTTCAAGAGGGTCCTGAACATAAAGTAAAGTCCCATTTTTCAGGAGGGCCCTGAACTGAAAGTAAATTCCCATTGTTCAGGAGGGTCCTGAACATAAAGTAAAATTCCATTTTTCAGGAGGGTCCTGAACAGAAAGTAAAGTCCCATTTTTCAGGAGGGTCCTGAACTGAAAGTAAAAATCCCATTTTTCAGGAGGGTCCTGAACAGAAAGTAAAATCCCATTTTTCAGGAGGGTCCTGAGCATAAAGTAAAATCCCATTTTTCAGGAGGGTCCTGAGCTGAAAGTAAAATCCCATTTTTCAGGAGGGTCCTGAATAGAAAGTAAAATCCCATTTTTCAGGAGGGTCCTGAACATAAATTAAAATCCCATTTTTCAGGAGGGTCCTGAACTGAAAGTAAAATCCCATTTTTCAGGAGGGTCCTGAACAGAAAGTAAAATCTCATTTTTCAGGAAGGTCCTGAACATAAAGTAAAGTCCCATTTTCCAGGAGGGCCTTGAACTGAAAGTAAATTCCCATTTTTCAGGATGGTCCTGAACATAAAGTAAAATCTCATTTTTCAGGAGGATCCTGAACAGAAAGTAAAATACCATTTTTCAGGAGGGTCCTGAACAGAAAGTAAAATCCCATTTTTCAGGAGGGTCCTGAACTGAAAGTAAAATCCCATTTTTCAGGAGGGTCCTGAACATAAAGTAAAATCCCATTTTTCAGGAGGGTCCTGAACAGAAAGTAAAATCCCATTTTTCAGGAGGGTCCTGAACAGAAAGTAAAATCCCATTTTTCAGGAGGGTCCTGAACAGAAAGTAAAATCCCATTTTTCAGGAGGGTCCTGAACATAAGGTAAAATCTCTGGATATGCATTTCCAATGGTAGATGAATCAAGTGAAACGAATTTGCCCCTGTTTCAATCAAAGAAAAATTTGTCAGTTAAAAACTTAGTGGTGGCTTACAGATCTTGGCTTTTCCAGTATCTGCCCAGCACTCGTTCTTTTCATCTTTGTTCCAAATTGCTAACACTTGTCGTGTCTTGCCGCATCATTGACTAAGATCCAGATTGAGGGAAATGAGTTCTGACTCAAACAATGGGTTTCCATTTTTACCATGCCCCTGAGGTGCACTCTTTTCCCAAATCTGAAATGTTTCCACGAATCCAATAGCCTGTTGGTTGATAGACTTCATTTGCTTCGTGTTGAATTACGATCATATTTCTTTCCTGTGTTGTTCCTTGGCTTTTCCTCATATAATTGGAAAGACTGGTAGTAAATTTTGAAATCCTTTCTCGTTTGTTTTGACACAGACTTGACTTTAAAAAATGTAAAGAAATAATGGTGACTCTTGTTTTGATAAATAACATAAGAAAAGACAAAAACATGAATATGTAAATGAAAGAAAAGGGCAATGTCCCATATTCAAAAAGAAAACTTATCTGAATACGACAACCAATTCCAATGAGTATGACATGCATTTTGGATTGAGCTGCCTGGTCTTCCTATCCAAACTCCCCATTTGTTGTTGAGTTCGTGCCTTTTGCCACTGAGCCACTTCTTCAAATTCATTGGACTCATACATCATATTCGACTGACGACATCTAAAAAGACTTTCGCCAACAAATCTCTTTCTTTTCACTTTCCGTCTTTCTCTTAAACTCTCCATCGCCCTACGGTGCCCATGAGGATTTTCACCAATAAGACTCTCATTTTTGTATTTCTCTCAACTCACCATCGCCTTACGGTGCCCGCAAAGGTTTTCACCAATAAGACTCTCTCATTTTTGTATTTCTCTCAACTCACCATCGCCTTATGGTGCCTGCAAAGGTTTTCACCAATAAGACTCTCTCATTTTCATTTTCTCACAACTCACCATCGCCTTATGGTGCCTGCAAAGGTTTTCACCAATATGACTCTCTCATTTTTGAATTTCTTTCCTGATTTCTTATGCTGAGGGAGACAAGCGGTACTTCGCAATGTATCGTCATATCCATTGCATGCTTAGCCTTAACACTATCAAAAATTGATCTGAAAGACTTTCTTTGGTTGTAACTTGGCTTTTGGATAAGGTTAAAATAGATGGTAAGAGGCTCAAACGATACTTGAAGTGGGGGTGGGACTTACAACTTTTGGAATCGACTCAAACAATGCATTAACTCATGCCCCAGTTTTGTTGACTGGGTGAATCTTAAATCTTTATTTGGTTGGACCGAGCCCGAAATAGGGCAGCCTACGTATCTCACTCCCGAGAGAGGAGAATCAGGTCGCACGTAGTTCCATCAGCTTGTTCTTTGTTTTGATTTAATTTTTTTCTTTTATTTTCGAACTCTTTCTTTTATTCTTATTTTCTTGACATTTATCTTTGACTCTATTTTGATTCCAAAAGAGGGATATGAAAGAAAAAATAAAACGAAGCTCAAACGGATAAACAAGGGATGACACAATGTTTGGATAGAAGAATAAAATGCCTTCATCATATCAATCTTCAAAAATGCAAGTACTAAACATACAATAAAGTCAAACAAAAGATCAAATATCATACATAGTATCTTTTGACCGCATCAGCATTGATAGCCATTTCTGCCATTTTGCCTTCAATATCTGTCAAATATAAGGCTCCATTGGGTAACACTTTCTTCACAACGAAGGGACCTTGCCAGTTAGGGGAGAACTTGCCTTTTGCTTCAACCTGGTGAGGAAGGATACGTCTTAATACCAACTGACCAACTTCAAAATTCCTGGGACGGACCTTTTTGTTATACGCACGAGTCATCCTCCTCTGATACAACTGGACATGACACACGGACGTTAGCCTTTTTTTTTCAATCAAACTCAAATGTTCCAGTCGGGTTTTTACCCATTCATCATCATCAATCTCTGCTTCTGCAATGATTCGAAGAGTGGGAATTTCAACTTCTGCAGGGATGACTGCTTCTGTCCCATACACTAATAAATATGGAGTTGCCCCTGTTGAAGTACGAACAGTGGTGCGATAACCCAGCAATGCAAATGGAAACTTTTCATGCCACTGTCTAGACCCTTGTACCATTTTTTGCAGTATCTTCTTTATATTCTTATTGGTGGCTTCTACAACACCATTGGCCTTTGGGTGATATGGGGTAGAATTTCGATGTGCGATCTTAAACTGTTGACATCTTGCATCAAATGACTATTGAGATTGGCAGCATTATCTGTAATGATCATCTTAGGAATTCCAAATCTACAAATGATATTGGCATGAACAAAATCTACCACAGTTTTCTTTGTCACTGACTTGAAAGTTACTGCTTCTACCCACTTTGTGAAGTAATCAATGGCTACCAAAATGAATCTATGCCCATTTGACGCCTTCGGATCAATCGGTCCAATCACATCCATTCCCCATGCTACGAACGGCCATGGAGCGGCCATTGAATGCAACTCAACAGGAGGAGAACGTATCAGATCGCCGTGCACCTGACATTGATGACACTTTCGAACAAATTGAATAGAATCCCTCTCCATAGTAAGCCAGTAATAACCTGCTCGAAGAATCTTCTTTGACAAGACGTGACCGTTCATATGCGACCCGCATACTCCAGAGTGTATTTCAACCATGATCGTCGAGGCTTCTTTTGCATCTACATACCTTAAAAGTCCCAAATCTGGGGTCCTCTTATACAAGATTCCCCCACTTAAGAAAAATCCACTAGCCAAACGCCTAATAGCCCTCCTTTGATCATTGGTGGCATATGCTGGGTATTCTCCTGACTGAATGTGCCGCTTGATATCCAAAAACCAAGGTTCTCCATCGAGCTCTTCTTCAACCGCATTACAGTAAGCATGCTGATCACGACTCTGTATATGCACTGGATCGATATAGGCTTTGTCAGGATGTTGGAGCATTGAAGACAGAGTGGCTAAAGCATCAGCAATTTCATTATGAATCCTTGGAATATGCCTAAATTTTACTGACACAAACCGTTGACATAGCTCCTGCAAGTATTGTCGATACGGGATGAGCTTCAAATCTCGCGTCTCCCAATCGCCTTGAATTTGATGGACGAGCAAATCTGAATCTCCCAACACTAATAATTCCTGGACTCCCATATCGACAAAGAACCTCAAACCAAGAATACAGGCTTCATACTCTGCCATATTATTAGTACAGTAGAATCGAAGTTGTGCGGTCACCGGGAAATGTTGTCCCGATTCAGAGATAAGAACTGCACCTATTCCGACTCCTTTCATATTGACAGCTCCATCAAAAAATAACCTCCAACCTGGATCAGCCTCTATAGCAACTTCATCGACACACGAAACTTCTTCATCAGTAAAATATGTCTTTAACGGCTCGTACTCTTTATCGATGGGATTCTCAGCAAGATAATCTGCCAAGGCTTGGGCTTTCATGGCGGTTCGAGTCACATATACAATTTCGAACTCGGTAAGCAATATTTTCCACTTTGCCAATCGACCCGTCGGCATAGGCTTCTGAAAGATATACTTCAAAGGATCCATGCGGGAAATGAGATAAGTAGTATAGGATGATAGATAATGCTTCAACTTTTGTGCTACCCAGGTTAGGGCACAACACGTCCTTTCAAGAAGAGTATACCTGGCCTCATATGCGGTGAACTTCTTGCTAAGATAATAAATAGCCTGCTCCTTTTTGCCTGTAACATCATGTTGACCCAGGACACAACCGAAAGAATTGTCCATGACTGATAAATAAAAGATCAAAGGCCTACCAGACTCCGGGGGTACCAGCACAGGCGGATTTGACAAATATCTTTTGATTCGATCGAACGCTTCCTGACATTCTTCAGTCCATTTTACCGCAGCATTCTTTTTCAGCAACTTGAATATGGTCTCACAAGTGGTTGTGAGTTGAGCAATAAACCTGTTAATGTAGTTCAGTCTACCAAGAAAACTCATCACCTCCGTTCTATTCTTGGGCGGGGGCAAATCCTGAATGGCTTTGATTTTTTAGGGATCCAGTTCAATTCCCCGACGGCTGACTACAAACCCCAACAGCTTTCCAGATGGAACTCCAAATACACATTTTGCCGGGTTGAGTTTAAGATTATACCTGCGAAGCCTTTCAAAGAACTTTCTTAAATCTTTAACATGGTCGGCCTGACTTTTTGACTTAATAATCACGTCATCCACGTAGACCTCAATCTCCTTATGCATCATGTCATGAAACATAGTGGTCATGGCTCTTATATATGTTGCTCCAGCATTCTTCAAACCGAATGGCATCACTCGATAACAATAAGTTCCCCATGGTGTGATAAAAGATGTCTTCTCCGCGTCTTCATCATCCATAATAATCTGGTGATATTCAGCATAGTAATCCACAAAAGAGGCAACCTCGTGTTTAGCACAGTTGTCTAACAAAATGTGAATATTGGGCAGTGGAAAATCATCTTTCGGACTTGCTCTGTTCAAATCACGATAATCAACACACACTCGAATTTTGCCATCTTTCTTTGGTATGGGAACAACATTGGATAACTACATAGGATAACGAGACACTCGAATTACTTTGGCTTCAAGTTGTTTCATGATTTCCTCTTTGATTTTAATACTCACATCGGTTTTAAACTTCCTCAACTTCTGTTTGACAGGGGGGAACGCGGGATCAGTTGGCAACTTGTGAGCCACTAATTTTGTGCTTAAACCGGGCATATCATCATAACACCATGCAAAAACATCCTTATAATCAATTAATGCTTGAATTATTCCCTCTTTTAGCTGTGGCAAAGCATGTACACTAATTTTAGTTTCCCTAACATCTTCTTGATCCCCTAGATTTATTGGCTCAGTTTCATTTAAATTAGGATTCACTTTGTCTTCAAACTGTTCCAACTCTTTGCTTATTTCTTCTAGTGCTTGTTCTTCATCATATTCCCCATCCTGCTTCATTATATCTTGATTAGTTTGGATTTTAAAATCAGGCTGAAAATTCCGCATGCATGTCATGTCATTAGAATCAGCATAAAGATAACTGTGTAAGAAAAGAAAAACAAAATATATTAGACACAAAACAAAAGGGACATTGCATTTCATTAAATAAAAGATAGAAGGGTTTAAACACAGACGCCAACATAACATAAACAAACTAAAGTCCGAATTACAACCCTGAAATAACTCGGATAAACAGAAAGAAAAACAAAATAGACTACCAAAACTCCCTCCTGACGGGGAGATGAGTGATTTCCCAATTATTGAGCTGGACAGCTGGACCTATGAATTGCACGTCTGTCGTACTGGTACCTTCTCCTGCTTCGACCATATCAACTTCGATACAAAGGTTTTGGAAGTCATCAACCAATTCAACCTCAAATTCTACATGCTTCGTGACATCGCTCTTAACAAATGATTCACTGAGTAG
This sequence comes from Capsicum pubescens, assembly GCA_030864215.1. Taxonomy (NCBI): domain Eukaryota; kingdom Viridiplantae; phylum Streptophyta; class Magnoliopsida; order Solanales; family Solanaceae; genus Capsicum; species Capsicum pubescens. The sequence goes on from CM061542.1 coordinate 283,607,001, forward strand.
TGGCATTGGGCGAGGGAGTGACCATATTTCCTTTTTCCTTCCCTTGGCTTTCTTCAGATCTTCAGCTGTAGGCTCAAATCCCAGACCAAACGTGCCCACGTTCTCACTCGGACATATGGGATGAACTATACCGTGCAAAGACGCTCCCAAACCCTTTCCTGGCTCAAATCCGTATTTCCAAAGTTCACTCACCATCATGATAGAAACAGAAGACAATTGCGGTCCCGGTATAGCCTGCCATTCAAGGATATGATTCACTGGCACTGTATCAAAAATTTGATAGACGAATGTCTCCTCTACGTTATTTGCTTCAATAAGAGACAAGGGAGAATCCTCGTAGGCTGAAAAATCTCCTTCACCATGAATAACTACTTCTTGCCTGACATGCTCAAACTTAATCATTTGGTGCAGTGTAGATGCAACCGCCTTGGCCTTGTGGATCCACGGCCTTCCCAACAACAGATTGTAAGAGGAGTCTACATTCAATACTTGAAACTCTATGGAGAACTCAACAGGCCCTATGGTCAATATTAGTTCTATTTCGCCAATAGAATTTGATTTTGCACCATCGAAAGCCCTGACACATACATTGTTGGGCCTAATCCTCTCCGCTCCAATATTCAGCTTTTGCAAAGTAGAAATAGGGCAAATGTTTTCTCCTGAACCACCATCAATCATAACATGAGTGACATAGAAATCTTCACACTTCACTGTAATGTAAAGGCCCCGATTATGCCCTGTACCTTCAACAGGCAATTCATCGTCAGGAAAGCTAATCCGATTGACCTCAAAGATTTTTCCAACCATTTTCTCAAGTTGGTTGATTGTAATCTCCCTTGGAACATATGCTTCATTTAATACCTTCAGTAAAACATCACGATGCTCCTTGGAGTGCAACAGCAAAGATAAAAGGGAAATTTGAGCAGGGGTTTTCTTCAGCTGGTCTAATATTGAATACTCTGGCAATTTCATCTTTTTCAAAAATTCTTCGGCTTCTTCTTCGGTGATAGGATTTTTGACGGATGACGGTCCACTCACAGTTTGCTTGGGCTTTCTTAAGCTTTCAGGCACGGAGTATCTTCCTGACCTAGTCAAACCCCCTACCTCATCTACATTTTCTACTACTTCTTTCCCATGATAAGTCATCACGGTCCGCCCATAATTCCAGGGAATTCTTTCGTATCAACTATCGGAGGTTGGGTCACCGGTTTGAGGACAATAGGCACTGCCAGTGCTCCTTTCACCGTCAAGGTGGGCTGACTTAAAGCTCCCACCACCGTCAACTTAGGTTTATCCTGACTTGAATTACCATGCCTTCTGGCGCCTTGTACTGTGATCGGGGGCTTCTTTGTTCTTCCTTGAGCTTTATCTTCTCTCATTCCTTTCTGGCTCAATGACATTGCTTTCAAAGACTCCGCTACATTCACCGATTTCTCCTCAACGGTCTGTATCTTGACAATAGGCTTATAACCCCTCGAAGACTCTTTCCCATCATATATCAATTCTAATATATTGGCTTCAGCATGGGTTGGTAGCGGATTCTGGTTAATGTTTGGACCCTCCGGGGCCTGGACCAGCATCTGATTTGTGTCAATTAAATCTTGGACAGCTCTCTTTAAATGCCAGCATTTCTCAATATCATGGCCTGGCATATCAGAACAGTACACACACCTTAAAGAATAATCGAGATTCCTTGGTGGTGGATTTGAAAGCCTTCCTTGAATTGGGCTTAAAACCTTCAACTTCCTCAACCTATCAGACAAGCTAGCATATGACTCCCCAAGAGGTGTGAATTGATTTTTGACCGTTTTCTCCTTCTTATACTCGGGCCTAGGCTGAAAACTAGCTCTGGAGGGGTTTTGGTAATTTGGTGGAGCGAATGGGCGATTTTGTGGAGTTTGCGCGCGCCACTGCGGGTAAGAAGGGGTTTGGGCATATGACTGCGCGCTATATACTAGGTAAGGGGGTGGTGGAATAGAATATAAAGGATTTTGTGGAGGGTAGTAATGGCGGGGAAGAATATATGGAGCTTGGGCGTAGACTTGGGCTTGGGATTGGGGATAGGGGCGAGGTGGTCTTTTAGGATAAGAATGGGTTCCGGCTACGACAGTCGCGACATCCTCTTTCTTCTTTTTACCTCCAAATGTGCCAAATCCACCTTGAATCGCTTGTGTGGTAGCTTTTAATGCAGCAAAACTCACTATTCGATCGGTCTTAATCCCGTCCTCTATCATCTTCCCCATTTTGAGGACTTCCATAAAAGACTTTCCCATTGCCGGAAGTAAATGTTAAAAATAGGTCTCATCCTGCGCCTGAATGAAAACTTCTACCAACTTACTTTCTTTCATTAGAGGCATTACCCTAGCGGCCTGTTCACGCCACCTTATCGCGTATTCCCTAAAACCTCCAGTGCTCTTTTTCTTCATGTTGACCAAAGATTTTTCGTCTGGAATCAAGTCGATGTTGTACTGAAAATGTTGAACAAATTCAGAAGCCAAATCATCCCAACTGTTCCATTTATCGATATCCCGATCGATGAACCACTCTGAAGCCAGATCTGAAAGACTCTCGCCAAAGAAGGCCATGAGTAGTTCTTCCTTTCCTCCTGCAGCCCTCAACTGGTTGCAATAACGTCTCAAGTGTGCAACAGGATCACCGTGCCCTGCGTACTTCTCGAACTTAGGCATCTTAAAATCGGGGGGCAGGTTGATATCTGGGAACATGCACAGGTCTTTATAGGAAACACTTCTATAATCTCCGATTCCTTGCAAATTCCTCATAGCTTGCTCTAAACTCTTCAATTTCCGGGCTATGACATCCTGTTCCTCCGTTGCGACAAGTTTCTCCGTATCAAATGGAAATGCAGGCGGCTAAGTATACCCATACGGTTTATTCAATTGCAGAGTAGGCTCCGTAGCATAATAGCCATCTGAAACCTTCAGTACTGGCTCACTGGAAGATCGAGGAAGCCTCATTGTGGGACGCACAGCATATATGGGAGTTTCATGTGGTGGCGGGGCTACGAATACCGGTGTGATCGGTGGCGCTGGTTGAGCAGCTGGTCTTGATTGGGGAGTTTCCAAGGGCACACCAAAATTGCCAGGATAATAATGTCGCGGAGTGAATCCTGGCGCGTGCTCAGGTGACTCAGTAGGAGCAGAGAATTGTGCCTGAGAGAGCGGTGGGCAATTAGAGATATTCCCGAGACCTTCAGGGAGCGGAGGAGGAGGCATTCCGCTGGCCCATGCCCGATGCAAATCTATCAATTGTTGCCTGAGCCTTACTACCTCATCATTGTGTTCTGAACTTTCTTCCCTGTGATCCTGATCCGGGTCAATGAGCGAATTTTCAATCTCCCTGCTAGCCATGACGAGCTTTGCTTTGGATCTAGTGAAGTATGGGTGACTAGCCAGAGTGCTGCAAACCTACCACTGTTATCTGAAAGAACATGCTCATCAAAGACGACATCCATTAGGATTAGGGCACACAACAAGCATGAGAGTCACATTGGTAAAATTGTCCTAAATTCATGTTCATTTCTACTAGCTTTTGAGGGTAGCGAGGTCATTTCAACATCATCCCGATTTTTATCTACACTATTTTTTTTTCCGTATCCACCTCTGTTCTTTCCACTTCTCTCGTTATCTACCTTTATTTTATTATTCTTTATGGCTTTTGTTCTTTTTTTTTTAAAGAGAAAACATAATGAAAAACAACGAAACGAAATGATTAGATCAAACCCAAAAGTAGGTTGCCTACGTATCATGTTGTACATGAATCAGATCTTGCGTAGTTCGGACAGTTTTGCCAAAATGGCCAATTAAATTCTTTTTTCTTTCTTGAAACAAAGTGTCAAAAGAATTGATGAAAATCTTTTTTTTTTCTTTTTTTTTTTAGGTTTAAATCTCTATACAAAATGAAACCCGTGATTACCAAAGAAAAAATCTTTTTGGATTTTCAATTTTTGAATTTCATGTGAAAAAGAAACTTGAAACTATTAAAGAAAAATCTTTTTGTAGTTTTCTTTTAGAGATGTATATGAAACACCTACTCTAAGTGAAGAGTGAAGAAAATCTTTTTGAATTTTTCAGATTCCTGTACAACATGAAATCTATGGTTACCAAAGAAAATATTTTTGGATTTTCGATTTTAAATTTCATACGAAAATGAAACTTGAACCTATTAAAGGAAAATATATTTTTTGCTTTCTTTTAAAGATGTACATGAGACACCTACTCTAAATGAAGAGTGAAGAATTTTTTTTTTTGAATTTTGAAATAAGATCCCCGAACCTAAAATAGGTTGCCTACGTATCTCACTCCCAAGAGAGGAGAATCAGGGGTGCGTAGTTCGTCCAGATTGGACAACTAACGATTAACTAATAAATTGACCCTAACTTAAGAGACAAAACCAAAAACAAATGAATAAAAACTTTTTGGATTTTTCAATTAGACACTTTAACTAAGACTGACACCATCCATTATGAAAAAAAAAATCTTTTTGGTATTTTTGCTTTTGACAAATACGTAGAGAAAAAACTTTTTTTTCTTTTTGAATTTACGGTACTTTGAGAAGACAAAAATGCAAAAAATGTAAAAAATCTTTTTTTGAGTTTTTGGATCGTGAAGAACAAAAGCCATAAAGAATTTTAAAATAGACTACGACACTCCTTTTGATTCATTCTTTTCGACTCACTTTTTTTTTTTCTTTTTTAAAAATCTGTCCGTCAAATGACCACGTTACCCTCAAATATGAAACAGTTAGCACGTAGCGATGCTTTAAAGGTGAGTCTCCTACAAAGGACCGTGTAGGCCTCGCTAGGTCTCAATATGATGCACATAAGAATGACCTAAAGGCTGACCTACGTTGTGGTTTACTAACAAGGCCGTTCGGGGGAGCATATGGTCGATAGTGGCTGCTTTGCTTTCCACCTACTCCATACATCCAACGGCTCCCCCCTAAAATAAAGGTGACTCAACTAGAGTTCGTGCGCACGACGTGCGCTCCGAGACTTATTGCAGAAAGAAGGCCGAGGGGTGGACTCATGATGACAGATATAAAGCGGTAACACATAGGATAAATACTATAAACAAAGAGCACAAAAATACACAAATGTGAAAACAATAACAAAACAATAATCACAAACAATACTTATACACTCGTAATGCCAAACAAAGCTGATACGACTCAAGAAGAAGCTCAAATTTTGAAATGTCCCCAGCAGAGTCGCCAGAAGCTATCACACCCCTTTTTTACGCGTACTCCAAAATATTGGAATAATTTTAAAGTTCGAAAGGGTTTTATTATTTAAGTGACAAGAAATAAAATTTTGTTTCGGAAAAGGATTATTTGCATTTTTATTCAGAGTCGCCACTTGGCATAATCCGGTGTGCCAAGTCGCCTTTGGAAAATCCCTTTTTCGAAACCAATTGACTCTTAAACCGGTTTGCGCACAGAGATTCCGGCTAAGGAATTCTGTTGACCGAGGGGAAGGTGTTAGGCACCCCTCGATCCCGTGGTTCGACCACGGTCGCTTGGTGGAGTGTATCGACTATTTTGGCATTATGAAGTGTATAAACTACAGAAAAAGCACACCAAAATAATTAAACAAAACAAAACAAAACAAACCGAAATGTAAATCCAGTCCAATTATTACAACCCGAAATAGAAAGGGACTGAAAATAAACCTACGCTAATCCTAAACTAATGCTTTACCCGATGCCTCGGGGCTTCATCACGGACGTCCTCCGGGTACAAGGTACTTCGGGGCATTCCCCGGATAAATCAATACAAATCCTTCGGGGCATTCCCCGGCCAAATGTGTACAATTTAAACTTTTCGTACAATAAAGTAGAAAGTATCATTCAAGCACATATTCAAAACACTCCAACAAATTGTTATTCCTAAATTTGCCTACCCGGCCTACGTTTGCCTATGCGTTCTCGACTAAAGACATAATTCCATCATTGATTCATACCAACAATATATCAAATATTAACCGAATCTATTCTTTTGTCAATTTTTCAATTTCATCCCCCGACTTTCTTTCTATTCATCCATTAGAACATGATCAAGTTTATGCCTTAATCTACCAAAACCAAGCAACCAAGCATCACAATCATAACATCAACATAAACAAAAATCCAACAAAACCATAATCACCACTCGCAATCAATCAAAACCAAACAACCACATATATATATATATATATATAAGACTAGTTAAGAAATGGACCTCGATAGCACGTTGTGTCGATAATAAGGAAATCCGAAGACCAAAATACTCGATCGGAGATCCTCACAACGAACCAACCAAACTCGGTACTAAAATAATAACCGGACAGCTCTCAAAACCCGCGAATAACAAAAAAAAAACTTTACTATACGACACCCGCAACCGAGAACGACAACACAATTCGATAAAGACGAATCGAGATCCACTATCGACGATGAATCCACGAAATAAACGAAACCAAGATTAACCAACAAACAGCAAGAAACCAAAACCCAACGTAGATCAGGCTCCGGGGAGTTCCGGTGACGGAGAGACGGCGGCGCCGGCGTCGATGCCGTTGTCGCTGTGGTCGAATCTAAGGTTGGGATATCGGTTCGGATTGGCGGCTGAATGACGCTGAGAACGGAGTTTTCGCCGGAGAGAAGCGTGGACCGAGAGAGAGAGACGTCAGTCGGACGGTGGGAGGCGGTCGGTTGTTTCGCCGGCGAACGGAGGGAGGTTTGGCGGACGGCAGCTTTGTCGGAGAGAGATCGGGAGTAGGAGCAGTGTTATCATCACCGTCGTTGGTCAGACGGTGGTGTCTCCGGCCGGCGGCGAACGGATGTTAGAGAGTGCTCATCTTTTTTTTTTTTCTTTGGATTTCTCCCCGTCCCCCCTTGATTTGTGTATGTGAGTATGTATATGTATTCTTTTTTGGAAGTCTTTCTCTTGGGACAAGAAAAAGATAGGGGTGGGGTAGCGTGGGGGTAGGGGGTAGTGGTGAGGTGGGGGTAGGGTATGGGTTGTTGGAATATTAGGATAAGACAAAATTAGTTAGGGGGTTGTTATTTTTATCATTTTGTGGAGGGATTATCACACGGGTGAGGGTACATAGTAGGATAAAAATAAAAATGGGTAAAAATGACATCGGGGAGGGACGAAATTAGGTGTCTACAGAAACTCCCATGGATATCATCTTAAAGCATTGAGGCTCAAAAGATGTAAGATAAAAGCCATGTGATGGCTTTCATTCATCATCATCACGTCATTCTGCATTGCATTACATTGTTGTATTTTTCTTATGTGTTTGTTGTCGTGTAATTAGTTTTTCTTAGTTATATTTTTTGTGTAGTTTCCTTTATTGTATGTATACTTAGATCTATTAGTGAGGACGGTGTGAACTATCATTTAGGAACTTTTCTGTTTGTAGGTGACGCGCTGATAGTATCTTTTACTTGTATTATTTTTTAATTACTCGATCAGGCGACCTATAATATCTACTGAGTCCAAGTGGGTCGTACTTACTCCTATTGTGTCATTTTGATGCAAATTCTAGTTCGAGTAAGAGTTGCGGTAGTTATTTGGATAGTGTTAGTTGATTTTTGGAGTACCTGGTGAGCTCCTCGTTTGGAGCCTTGTCCCAGTCTCTATCAATCTTTTATGTCTTTACTTGTATTCAGAGATAGAGATATATTTTCAAATTTTGAATTGTTTTGGGTTCTTTTATACTTATGATACCGAGTTTTGAAATTTGATTGTATTTTTAGTTATGCTTTGGATTATGATTACCATGGCCTGACTTTGTTCTTGAAATCTTATATCATTTTATTTCTTCTTTCCTCATATTTCCTATCTGTTATGGGTTTTTGGCTCATCTATTAAGACGGAAACGGGGTAGCCACCATTATGACTTAAGCTTTTGGATCGAGACAGTTCTCAGTGAAATACGCCATAGATTGTGTTGACAACTCATACAACGAAGTGTTCAAAGTATTTATTAAGGGCTTCAAAAGTGCAACAGGGCAAACCAATTATTCAAAATGTTGTTGCATTAGCATGTTTATCAATCACGGATGCGCAGCATAAAGATTATGACTTCATAGACTTCCGCTCTAACCGAAAGGGCATAAAATGTTAGCTAGGACAAATAATATCTTTTAAGAATTTAATCAAAACCTGCCTCATGACAACATTTAACTCATTTTGTACTAAGCAATGAGTCACTACCCTTGGGGTGTCGCTGACTTTGCTTGCTTGCTTCTTCTGCTTTTGTTGGGCTGAAATTGTACATGAAAGTTTTATTAATAACCCAATAATGATAATAATATTAATTAATAAAAGTGTAAATGTGCTTGATGAATTTTTACTATGTTGAGTCAAAGTAGATAATAATTTATTGTTAGGGATTTTTTGGTATTGAATTTAAAAACTAATATGACACTATAGATTATTTTCATAATGAAGCTTGGTTTTCCATTTACACCGAGTATAGAATCAGTACATAATTAAGGTCATTTATGAATCTACCTTTGTGTAAATTGTAAAAAGAAAAAGAAAAGGCATTATTAGAAATTAATTTAATGTATTCTCTATATGTGATTAATCACATTTTAAAATTTTATGAGCACTTTCCTAGTTTCGCACTAATGTACTCCAGTTCTTGCAATGACTATCCTGATGGGTTATATGCTATTGACTATGTATTTATTACAAAATAATTATTTTTTTAATTAAATAAAATTAAATGATCTTATATTAATTTTTTTCTTCATTTACTTAGATAAATAATAATTTAGTGTATAGAGTTTTAGATTGATTGAATCATTGACTTTTATAAGTATAACAATTTTGTTATCAAAGTAGGATGAAAATTGGACAAGTTATTACTATGATTTTTACACAAGATTAAATATAATATATCTAGATTACGGGGATAATAATATTTTTATTTTTTATTTTAGTGCATTTTGAATGTATTGAATATGATTAAGCAGAGCTAGATGTTTTAGGCTAACAAGCAAAAACCTATATTCTCTAAATTGCTACAAGTACTTATATTCTCAATTTTAACCACATGTCATTGCCATAAATTTAAAATTCTGACGATTTATCTAAATCTTGCAAATCTATTATTGCAATTTTATCATATACCAGAGTCAAAACATGAATAATGACACTGAATATTCTACTTCTGCAAATCATACACATTATTCATTGGTCATATTTTATATAATAGTGACTTGGCGACATCATCAAAATTCTTTGAAAGTGTAATTTTCTTTGAGATTTTGGTCTTGTAAGCATCAATAATTTGTGTTCTTTCTATATGTTTCTAACAATCCTTCGGCTGGTCTTCTATTTTTTTTTTTTTAAATGAACAGCAATTGTCTAACCCAAAAGCTTCATATTAATAACTAGTGAATTTGTCCACACTTCGTGCGGTTATAATAGATTTCTATCAAAATCATACATTATTATTTTGAACCCAAATAATTATAAAACTACAATAATCAGAAATTCATATAAAATACAAAATAAAGAGAAATCATATAGAAAACATGCAAAACAAAAAGATGCAACATCATTCTTACGAACTTAATCATTAAAAACATGAAAATATAATAAGAACCGAAAACATAACAATAAAAAGGGTAAATGCATTTTCATAATAAATTAACATTTGAATTTAGTAGCTTTTCTTTAAAAAATAATAATAATAAAAGAGTTACTCCTTGAATTCAAACCGCAGAAACAATTGAACATGTCTTTTTTATCCATCATAAAGAGCAAATTAACATAAGAAAGTAAACGGAACATGTATAAAGAACAAATTAATAGAAAAGGTGAAGAGAAACATTATTCACGAAATTTATGATAAATTAATATTCCTCAAGAATCAAGCTTAATTCTACAAATAAAAACTAAATTGGCTATTAGAATCAAACATTCGAAAATTAGAAGAAGGGTCTAATATTCATAATTAGCATTTGATCTATATGGATATTTTTCTTCCGTTTATAAAATATCATCACTAAAAAAAAATTTAAACAATAAGAAAACATGTATTTAAAATTTTATGATGCATTCTTACAAACTTTCAGCTATTAAGACACACAAGAAAAATAAAGTATATTTGTTTACCTTGATAATTGCTTTTAGAGTGGTGAAGAAGCATAAATCTGTAAACAAAAAAAATAATATTAGAAGAAAATTACAACCAATATTAACCCAATGCTTAATTCTGAAAAGTGCATTGAGAAATGCTTATTAAAATGTTTAAATTTATAGAACTTATATTTGGAATATCAAAAGGCATGAGAAGATAGAGTAACATTAAGGATATTAATGGATAACAATAATAATAATAGTAAGCCATAACTGTCATGTTTAATTCTTTTAAAAATTTAGTTAAACTGGGAGTTTCAATTTTTAGATGATTTTTGAGTTTTTAACATATTATATAAATTAAAAAGAATAAGAAAAAGCTCAAAATATTGAGAATATATATATATATATATATATACACATTGTCATAAAATTATTTTTAAATCCGGAAAGTGGGATGAATTATTTTTTTCAAGAGGAAGAATAGATAAATTAAATAATAAAAAGTGTGATAAATAAGGTGAGGAAGTGGAAGAGTTTAGTAGCATGAGATAATAATCATGTTGTATATTAAATACATTGTATTTAATTTCTAATAATATAGACATTAATGGATGATTTTTATTAATTTTAAATAATTTATTAAGCTAAAAATAGGAGAAAATAATTCAAAAAAATCACAAAATAGATAAATCACATTAGAGGCCTCTACAGCATGCCACATAGTATTGGCTATTGATCTCTTTTATATATATATATACTAGTGAAGTTGTCCGCGCTTCGCGCGATTATAGAAGGTGCTGACAATTTACGAACTAATTTGTCTCCTAAATATTGAATGCTAAAGGTAGATATTAAACCATATAATTATTTACATGCATAACTCATTTACAAATTTAAAATATCACTTGTTGAATTCATCAAATACTATTAAGAGAGAATTTAAGAAAGCATGTAAATTGATCTTAAAAAAGTACTAAATAGATAAATAATATGGGTATTGCGGTTGCTAGTGAATCAATTAATATAGGAAGGTAAAGAAAGAAATGATAGAAAAATTAAAAGAAAAAGTGATAAAGAGAAAATGAATTTATTTACCCAAAAATAAGTGAAAAAACTTTCTTACAATACAAAAAGATTAATTCGTTGTTAGATCTTCATACAGTTTGCATTGCTACAGAATTCAACGGATTAAATTAATTGAATAAAAATATCTCCAAAATATGCCTCAATATGTTGTATGTATTAAGAAGTATGTCGTTAAAATAAATGCTATAATATTTGTGGGCGATGCAATTTTATTAAATTTAAATCCGTATAAAATTCGAATTATATTAAATTCAAAATATATTAGTCCCAAATAAATATTGCGGATTAATATAATTGAATTAATTATTTAAGTCCAAATAGGTATGGATTTAAATAAGGCCTAATATTTATTGGGATAGTCCATTAATTTGGGCTACAAATAATGAACCCACTTTACTAAGCCTAAGATATTGTCATATTCTAGAGGCCCAAATAAGCGTCACGTGTCAAATGAAGTGGCATGCCAAGTCAAGTGAAAGAGCCAATAGGACCGTGCCACATGTCAAACTGATGCAGTAGGCCCATGAAATAAAAGCCCATAAAAGGCGTCACATCACTTAAATCTGATTGGTCAAAGGAAGTCCATATTCATCATGACTCTTCCTTTCCTACAACTATAAATAGGAGCCTCATAATTCAGAAAAAGGACCCCAGACCCCTAGAATTCTAACAAGTAGCAAGAGAAAGCTCATGGATAAAATGCCATAATTTCTCTAAAAAGCTCAGGCATTCAAAGTAAGTTCATCAAGATTCAAGATCTAGACCGCAATATTCAAGAACAAGCTCAAAAGCCCTTGAATTCAAGCACAAGTCAAGATCAAGTCCCCCAAGTTCAACAAATCAAGTTCAAATTCAAGATTAAGTTTCAAGCCCTTGAATTTATATTTGAAAAGGCAAATCAGAGGATTCATAGAGATTGTAACACTCTTATTGAAATTAATAAAATGATTGTTGGAATATTTTCTTGTTTCGATTATTTATTTTTTGCACTCGAGAATTTTACTGTCCAACAAATTCTGGCACGCCCAGTGGGACAATCTCTACCTCTCATCTCAAATTTTCATACTTCAAAGTTTAAGAACAACGAAATGACTTCCAAGAAGGTCAATTCTCAATCAACTGCTTCCAAGGCTGCAGATTCAAAGTTCTCTGCTGAAGTAGAAAGCATCCTTGGTGTTACTTTCGGAAGCCTGGGAGCTGTCCCAAGAAGCAAGGCAGGCTTGCTAGGACAACAAACACATCCAGTGTCATCCGCTCCAGCTCCATTTATGGATCTTCAACCCCAAAAGGAATGAAGTCCAATAAAAATGCTTCGAAAGAAGGAAGCAATGTGGCAGAATCGCTGCAAAAGACTCTAGTTCTACTTGAGCATTCCGGTTCCAAATACTCTGGAGCCAAGAGCGATGGTCGTTCAACAAATGCGTCATCTCCACTTACACCATATAAGCTAAGTATCTCCACTTACACCATATAAGCTAAGTACTTCAAAGATCAACTTATATGATAATCCATGTTACTTTCCAATATCTCCGGTGATCATGCAAGCAATGGTAACTTATGCCTCGTCTGTGGAGGAGCAGTTTGCGAATCTGACAAAGGCAATTGAAGGCCTGACCAACTATGTTCAGAATCAAGAGGCTAGGATTGATAAGATAGTGGATAGGGTGGAAGGATTGATAGACGGAGAATCTAGCCATGCGCCGAGAAAAGCACCAGAGGTTCATGAGATAGAAAATCCTATGAAACAAACACCATCAACTAAAGAGGTGCAAGTTTCTGCTGAGGGAATGATCCCGATTGGGCAATTGAGGGAATTTATTGAAGGGACCCTCAAATACAAGTATGATGTTTTCACCAAGTCTTCCCTTGCATATGCCAAGCCTTACACTGCAAGAATAGATAGCCTCAAAATGTCCGCTGGCTATCAACCCCCCAAATTTCAACAATTTGAGGGCAAAGGTAACCCAAAACAATATGTCGCACACTTTGTCGAGATATGTAATAATGCTGGAACTTACGGTGACTATCTTGTCAAAAAAATTGTTCTTTCCTTAAAGGGAAACGCCTTTGATTGGTATATGGATCTTGAGCCTAACTCCATCGATAGTTGGGAGCAATTGGAACATGAGTTCCTGAATCACTTTTATAGCACAAGGCGTACAGTGAGCATGGTAGAGCTCACAAATACTTGGCAAAGAAAGGACGAACTAGTCATTGACTTCATCAATCGATGGAGACATGCTAGCTTAAACTGTAAAGATAGGCTCAGCGAAGCTTCTGCGATAGAGATGTGCATCCAAGGAATGCACCGGGGGATTCTCTACATCTTGCAAGGCATTAAGCCAAAATCCTTTGAAGAGTTAGTTACTCGTGCTCACAATATGGAGTTGAGCACGTCTTCTTCTGTAAAGGAAGGAGCACCTACCCATGACCCTCGAAGGGGAAAGGATAAGCAAGAACTCAAGAGATGGGGTAAGATTGTCCCAAAAAATAATAACAAAGAATCCATGAATGTTGATGTGTCTCCTGTGAAAGTCACCACAAAGGTGAGCAAGAAGCAAAGTGTAAAGACAACTTTTGGCGCACGTCCAAATCAGAAAACATTAAAGGAGATGCAAGAAAAGGAATATCCCTTCATTGATTCTGATGTTGCTGAGATTTTTGATGAACTCCTCCAGTATAAGTTCATCGAACTCCCAGAGATGAAGCATCCCAACTAAGTCGGAAGGACCAATGACCCTAATTATTGCAAATATCATAGGCTCATAAGTCACCCTCTGGAGAAATGCTTTGTCTTTAAAGATAAAGTTATGCAGCTGGCAAAAGAGAAGAAAATTTTCTTTAATGAGGAGACAACCAGTTCTCATCAAATCTCTATCACTTTTTGCTTGCTCGAACCGATTAAAATATATGTCAAGGAGCATAATAAGGAGATATTAGAGCCCGACATGTCTTTGGTTAATGAAGACGGTGATGAAGGTTGGACTCTAGTGACTAGATGCAAACGCAAGAAGATAATCCTGCAAAAGAAGACGTACAAGTAGCCAACTGGAAGGAAAGTAGTGAATTAACTAAGGAAACAGAAGTTGGTTGCACTTCCAAAAAATACAAGGGTGACGGAGCTTCTCCATCAGAAACCTCGGCGTCCAGTAACTTCAGAGGAATTCTTACCGAGTTTGTTCCATAATAAGAATGCCCAAGTCAACCTTGAAGCATCTTGTTTTAATACTGCCAAAGAGGGGTCAAAGGGTGAGAATCTACCCATGGAAGTTCCTTCATCTTCCGAAAGGTTGGCTGAAACTCTTGGCGAAGAGGCACATATGTGTGATACAAAAATCAGATTCACAAATAACGATCTTCTGCTTGGTGAGACCCTACATAACCATCCCTTATACATGGTGGGTCAAATTCTAGGAAAAAAGATCAATAGAATCTTGATAGATGGAGGATATGGAGTTAATATCCTGCCTATCCGTACGATGAAGGAGCTTGGCATCGCTACTAGCGAACTAAACGAAAGTCGTATAATGATCCAAGGCTTTAACCAAGGGGGACAAAGGGCCATGGGATGTATCAAGTTGGGGATTAATATGGATGATTTTCAAAAAAACCCATTGATGCATGTGATCGATGCCAAAACTTCATACAATGTATTGCTTGGTAGGACTTGGGTGCACGGGAACAAAATGATAAAGAAATGGACCTTGGGCCTAACTCAACCTCAAAATCTAGATCATGGGGAGAGGATTGCCCAACACCATATAAGGAGACCAATGACCCTTTAACCCACCGATGTGGGACTCCAATACCCCCCCGTACGCCCAGGGCTAGACATCTGGAGCGTGGATAGTATAAGACGGGGGGCCCAACATTGGAAACAATGAACTGGGTAGGACTGGATCTGATACCATGTCAAGAATGGACCCTGGGCCTAACTCAACCTCAAAAGATAGCTCATGAGAGGAGGATTTCCCAAGACCATATAAGAAGGCCAAGGACCCTTTAACCCACCGATGTGGGACTCCAACACCCCCCCGCATGCCCAGGACTGAACATCTAGAGTGTGGAAAATATAAGACGGAGGGCCCAACATTGGAAACAATGAACTGGGTGGAGTCCCACATCGGTGGGTTAAAGGGTACTTGGTCTCCTTATATGGTCTTGGGAAATCCTCCCCTCATGAGCTAGATTTTGAGGTTGAGTTAGGACCAAGGTCCATTTCTTTATCATGGTATCAGAGCCAGGTCCATTTCCATTTTGGGATCCCGGTCCACGCGTCAGTGCTAGTTGGGCCTGGGCGTGGGGGGGTGTTAGAGTGGGTAAAAGTCCCACATTAGTTGGGGAATGGACTAGTGGTTTTCTTAAATGGAATTGGGTAATCCTCACCTCATGAGCTAGCTTTTGATGTTGAGTTAGGTCCAAGGTCCATTCTTGACACAAAATTATCTCGTCCTATTACTATCAATGCTTGGAGTACCTTGAAAATGGAGTAGAAAGAATGATAGTCGCCAATGAAAAGCCATTCACTGAAGATGAGTCACATTTTATCGATGCAAAATTCCACTTAAAGAATCATATTGTAGATGAGAAAAGGATTGAAGAAGTCTCCAAGACCAAGTGTGACGATCTTGCATCTAAGAAAGTCGCGGTGACTATCAAAAAAATCATCAACAGGAAGCCTTTCTTCACTTCGAATAAAGAAAACGTTGCTCCTACGAAGAAGAAGGTATCTCCTATTCTTCGTTACATGCCAAAGGTAAAGAAAGAGGAAGATTACTCACCTGATGCCCAAGATAATGTGCTAAAGGGGCTAAATTTACCTGTCAGGAAGATTGACGTAATAAATCCATCCTCAAGGCCACTTGGGGAATCTGTGGCTCAAAATTTGCCACCAGATATAGCACTCCCTATGAAGCGTACAAAAGAGGGCTTTGATCTAAATGCATACAAGCTATTTATAAAGGCTGGATACAATCCTAATGAGCCAACAAGGTTGGGCAAACTTCCATCGGAGGGTAACACCAGGAAAGCACGTGAAGGACTAGGATACACATAGCCACCTCTAATTCGCATCTCCATAAGAAGGACAGTTAGTAATTACATCACCGTGGAAGAAGAATTCACTGTCGCTAATAAAATACCCTCTGTATTTGATCGACTTGGAGAATAAACCGCAAGAACTTCTGTGTTCGAAAGGTTGGGTCCTATAAATAAGAAGAAAAACAACAAGCATCAAAGAAGTCGTCAAAGCACGATGCTGCACTCTTCATTTAAAATCCAGAAGGATTTCCAAAGTTTGATTCCTTCTAGAATGAAGCGACAGACGGAACTGGTAGTTTCATGCAATGAGGTGTTAAAAGAGAAGGCACATACTGTGGTTTATACCAAGCAACGCAAAGAAAATAAAGAGAGTGTTGGCTTCTCATATCATGTTATGACCCAGAATGACAAAGACGTCTCATCTCAAATAAAGTTTGATGAAGAGATAGAAAATACCTTTTGGTGTTATCATATATCCGTCAATGAAGATGATCCTCAAGAGGAGGAAGATGCTGGAGATGCTCCATCGCAAGTTGAAGAAGGAGTAAAGGCCACAATAGATCCCTTAAATGAAGTTAATCTTGGAACCGATGAAGAACCAAGACCAACTTACCTGAGTGCGTTTCTAGAAGTAGGGGAGAAAATCTCTTATATGGACATACTCAAAGAATATATGGATGTCTTCGCCTGGAGCTATAAGGAAATGCCTGGCTTAGATCCAAAAGTAGCGGTCCATCAATTGGCAGTCAAGAATGGTGCCCGTCCTGTTAAACAAGCCCAAAGACGCTTTAGGCCGGAGTTGGTTCCACTGATAAAAAATGAAGTTAACAAACTTATTGAAGATGGATTTATTCGTGAAGTCAAATATCCCATGTGGATTTAAAGTATTGTTCCAGTACGAAAGAAGAATGGCCAAATTCGAGTTTGTGTCGACTTTTGAGATCTCAACAACACATGCCCTAAGGATGATTTTCCAATCCCCATACCGGAGTTAATGATTGATGCCACCACTGGTTATGAGGCAATGTCCTTCATGGATGGTTCATCCGGCTACAATCAAATCCGTATGGCACCAAAGGATGAAGAACTCACTGTATTTCATATGCCTAAAGGTATTTATTACTACAAGGTGATGCCTTTTGGTTTGAAAAATACTGGCGCCACTTATAAAAGGGCTATGCAGAACATCTTTGATGGCCTGCTCTATAAAAATGTTGAATTCTATGTGGATGATCTAGTGGTGAAGTCAATAAAGAGAGACGACCATTTAAAAGATCTAAGAATGGTATTCGAGTTACTTTGAAGATATCAACTTAGGATAAATCCATTGGAGTGTGCCTTTGGAGTTACTTCAGGAAAATTTCTTGGCTTCATTGTGCGACACCGAGGAATTGAAATTGATCAACATAAGATTGATGCAATTTTGAAGATGCCTGAGCCTCGGGATATTCATGAGTTAAAAAGCCTTCAAGGAAGGCTAGCATATTTAAGGAGGTTCATCTCAAACCTGGCTGGAAAATGTCAACCATTTAGTCGTCTTATGAAGAAGGACACTCTCTTCGAATGGAACCAAGCTTGTAGTAATGCCTTTGAGAGTATTAAATCGTACTTAATGAAAACTCCAGTTCTTGCGGCACCCATACCTGGGAAGCCGTTGATACTCTACGTCGCGGCACAAGAAAGGTCGGTTGGAGCACTACTGGCTCAAGAAAATAGTGAAGTCAAAGAAAACTCTGTTTACTATCTGAGCAGAATGATGACACCAAATGAGCTAAAGTATTCTCCAATTGAAAAGTTATGTTTGGCATTGTCCTTCTCAATTCAAAAGATAAAACATTATTTTCAAGCTCATGTGGTTCGTCTCGTGTCTAGGGAAAATCCCATCAAGTTTGTAATGTCGAAACCTGTTCTTAGTGACCGACTTGCAAGATGTTACCTTCAATTTCAACAGTTTGAGATTGTGTATATTCCCCAAAAGGCCATAAAGGGACAAGCATTGGCTGACTTCTTAGCAGACCACCCAATACCTGATGATTGGGAACTGAGAGATGAACTTCCTGATGAAGATGCAATGGTCATTGAAGCTAGACCCCCATGGAAGATGTACTTTGATGGTGCCGCACATTGAGATGGAGCTGGTGCCGGGGTGGTATTCGTCACTCCACAAAAATCATCCCATACTTTTTTACCCTAATAAATCGTTGCTCTAATAATGTTGTTGAATATCAAGCTTTAATACTTGGACTCGAGATGGCAGTGGACATGAAACAACTACAATTACAAGTCTTTGGTGATTCCCAATCGGTCATCAAACAGCTTTTGGGATGCTATGAAGTCAGAAAGTCTGAGTTGCGATCATACCATGATTATGCATAGAAGTTGATGGGGTGGCTTGGAGGAGTAACCCTCCAACATGTGCCAAGGAGAGAAAATAAGCAAACTGATGCCCTAGCTGCTCTGGCCTCAACCCTAACTCTTCCAAATCAGACCCAATTACTGTCTGCCAAGAATGGGTAGTACCGCCATCAGATGAGGATATGGAAAACAAGGTTGAATACCTCGTTGCCATTTCTGAAGCTGTAAAAGAAGATTGGCGACAACCTATTATTGATTACTTATGTTATGGGATACTTCCAGAAGATCCAAGGAGAAAGACTGACATTCGTCATCGTGCACCTTGCTTCCTTTACTACAAAGACACACTGTACAAAAGATCATTTAAAGGAATACTCTTACGGTGTTTGGGAGAGGAAGAAGCAATTCAAGCTTTGCAAGAAGCGCACTCGGGAGTTTGTGGATCACATCAGTCTGGACCGAAGCTCCATTTTCACATTAAAAGGATGGTATATTATTGGCCAACGATGGTGAAAGATTTCTTAGACTATGCGAGAAGATGCAAATCTTGCCAATTCCATGCAAATTTCATGCATCAACCTCCAGAGGTGCTACATCCAACTTTAGCGTCTTGGCCATTCAATGCTAAGGAAATGGATATTGTTGGTCCACTACCAAATTCTTCTGGTGGACATTTATACATGTTGGCTGCGACAGATTACTTCTCAAAATGGGCCAAAGTTGTTGCTCTCAAGGAAGTAAAGAAAGAAAATGTTGCGAACTTTATCCGAGTGAATATCGTCTACCTCTTTGGAATCTCTCAATATATAATAACTGACAATGGAAAGTCGTTTGATAACAAGTTGATGAACAAGATCTGTGACCTCTTTGGCTTTAAGCAGCGGAAGTCTTCAATGTATCATGCTGCCGCCAATGGTCTAGCTGAAGCCTTCAATAAGACTTTATGCAACTTGTTGAAGAAAGTCGTTTCTAAATCTAAACGAGACTGACATGAGCGAATGGAAGAAGCTTTATGGGTGTATAGGACAACTTACCGTACACCAACATAAGCAACCCCATACTCACTTGATTTTGAAGTTGAAGCAGTTCTACCACTTGAGAGTCAAATACCCTCTTTGAGACTGGCTATTCAAGAAGGGCTCACCGATGAAGAAAATGCTAAGTTGCGTCTTGCGGAGTTAGAAGCTCTTGATGAGAAGAGGCTGGAGGCTCAACAAAATCTTGAATGCTATCAATCCCGGCTGTATCGTTCTTTCAACAAAAAGGTTCTCTTGAGGTGTTTCCAAGTTGGAGATCAAGTTCTTACAGTAAGAAGGCCCATTATCACTTCTTATAAATCTGGGGGCAAATTCACCTCGAAGTGGGATGGACCATATCTCGTACAAGAGGCATATTCAAATGGTGCTTACAAGCTTGTTGATGCAGATGACATAAGGATTGGCCCCATCAATGCCAAGTTCTTGAAGAAGTACTATCCTTGAAGGGAGATGACACTCCTTAAGGCACGAGTATAAACCGCATGTCCACTCCTGGCCCACAAGAGTATAAACTGTGTACGGCTAAAAAAAATGAAAGTCCGCTAGGTTGAAAACCTCGAAAAAGGCGACCTAGGCAAAATTTAGGACACACACACAAAAAACAACACTCACCCAGAACTACGTTGTGACTTGATCCTCTTCATTAAGGTACGTAGGCGCTTGGAATCTCATTCCGAGTTCAGTTGCATGAGTGTCAAAAAACTAAGTTCCTACAGTGTCTGTCATATGGACGCCAAGTATGAAACTATTTTAATTTTGGACTTACTCCAAATATTTATGACTCAACGGGGGCAACCCGTCGAAAAAAAAGAGTTCCTTCAATGGAATTTGGAATGCTAAAGTTCTCCAAGACTATAACTAAAAGGATAACTGAAGTTTACATGCCTTAAGGTGGACAAAAGTTGTCCCTTTGCACCTTAAGCTGGTCTCTAACGGGTTTATCCTTAAAAGGATATCAAAATTTCCATGCCTTAAGGTGTACAAAAGTTGTCCCTTTGCACCTTAAGCTGGTCTCTAACGGGCTTATCCTTAAAAGGATCTCAAAATTTCCATGCCTTAAGGTGGAAAAAATTTGTTCCTTTGCACCTTAAGCTGGCCTCTAACAGGTTTATCCTTAAAGACATCGAAACATCTATGCCTTAAGGTGGACAAAAATTGTCCCTTTGCACCTTAAGCTGGCCTCTAACGGGTTTATCCTTAAAAGGATATCAAAACTTCTATGCCATAAGGTAGACAAAAATTGTCCCTTTGCACCTTAAGCTGGCCTCTAACGGGTTTATCCTTAAAAGGATATCGAAACTTCCATGGCTTAAGGTGGACAAAAGTTGTCCCTTTGCACCTTAAGCTGGCCTCTAATGGGTTTATCCTTAAAAGGATCTCAAAATTTCTATGCCTTAAGGTGGATAAAATTTGTCCCTTTGCACCTTAAGATGGCCTCTCGCAGATTTATACTTAAAAGGATATCGAAATTTTCATGCCTTAAGGTGGACAAGATTTGTCCCTTTGCACCTGAAGCTGAACATTGAAAAGGGCCCATACTTAAAGGAAATCATTGCACCGTCTTCAATTAGAATTGGTCAGACATAAGGTGATGGAGGCAAAGTTAAAATCTCTCACCTTAAGACGATTTCCACCGTCTTCAAGTAAAATTGGTCGGACTTAAGGTGACGGAGGCGAAGTTAAACTCTCGCACCGTAAGCCGATGTCCACCGTCTTTAAGTAAAATTGATCGGACTTAAGGTGATGGAGGCGAAGTTAAACTCTCACACCTTAAGCCGATGTCCACCTTCTTCAAGAAGAATTGGTCGGACTTAAGGTGACGGAGGGAAAGTTAAACTCTCGCACCTTAAGCTAATGTCCACCGTCTTCAAGTAAAATTGGTCGGACTTAAGGTGACGGAGTCGAAGTTAAACTCTCACACCTTAAATCAATGTCCACCGTCTTCAAGTAGAATTGGTTGGACTTAAGGTGATGGAGGCGAAGTTAAAATCTCGCACCTTAAGATGATTTCCACCGTCTTCAAATAAAATTGGTCGGACTTAAGGTGACGGAGGCGAAATTAAACTCTCGCACCTTAAGCCAATGTCCACAGTCATCAAATAAAATTGGTCGGACTTAAGGTGACGTAGGTGAAGTTAAAATCTCGCACCTTAAGCCGATTGTTGCATGTTGCTATCTGTTTCAATTCTCCAATAAAAAAAATAAAAAAAGAGGAAACAAGAAAGAAAGCAAAACACAAATAGAAAAGATGTTACCTATCAAAGCGTTGTGATCTTAAAAGTTGTATATCACCAACTTGGATTGAGACAAGATTCCTTGATGAGAATAAATCCCTCAAAATCTAGTTTGAGGCAATCAAAACGCCCTTTGGTGGTGATGGTTCCACATTAAGAAATAAATTATTTGGTGAGGCAATGCAAATCTGGAATCCTCTGTCGGACAGCATATAAGATTGACTTCAAAAAGTCATCTAGAACAATCAAGAAAGTGTTAAAATCCAAATTTTGAATATGTTATACATGCATGTTTACGGCATCTATAAGATCAATCGGATCATAATTTTGGTACTCGCACATTGAGATATAATTTTTTTGGTGATGTCGCATAAATCTGAAATTGTTGATGCATCAAAACTCAATGTTGATTTCGAGATAACACATGAAAATATATCGATTGTATTAAATTATGAATTTTGGATATGTAATATATATTTGTGTCTAGTTTCACAAGAATCAAGTGGCTTGTGATTTCATCATTCCTACTTCAAGATATGAAAGTTTAAGTAAAGATGCGCAGATCTGAAATTTTCAGCATGATAAAATTAAGGGCTAACTTCAAAAAATTATCGAGAATTATATTGAAGGAATTTAAATATAAATTTTGGATATGTTATAGAACTCAAAGTCTAGTTTCTGGAATATCAAACGGTTCATAATTTTGATATTCTTACAATTAGATATAAATTTTTTACCACTAATATGTTGTGCTGAAAAAAGTGACGAAAATAGGAGAAAAGTAGGAGGGAAAGAATTTACCTCAATTTTGTTGATGACTTGAAAATTCCAAAATTGATATTTAAAAAGTGGGGAAACTACCTCCTTTTATAGAGTTGTAGGATGGATGTTTTCTTCTCCAATATAAATTCAGATTGGAATAACTTCCATCTCCAAATTCAAATTGGAGATTGTTTCTTTCTCCAATATAAATTCAGATTGGGATAGCTTCTATCTCCAAATTCAAATTGAAGATTGTTTCCTTTTGCCATACAAATTCAAATTGGAGGTTATTTTCTTCTCCCATACAAATTTAAATTGGTGGTTGATTTTCTTCTTCCATACAATTCAAATTGAAGGTTGTTTTCTTCTCCCATACAAAGCCAAATTGGAGGTTGTTTCCTTCTCCAATCTAAGTTTAAATCGGAAGAGTTTTATTCCTGGTTAAGTAAGGCAATAATAAAGTCTTCCAAAACTATTTGAAATCAGATATCATGCCTCACCAACGGGTCTTAAGTATAGAGATTCGTGAAAAAAAATAAGAGAGCTTTGAGAGACAATGTCAATATGGTTCGGCTTTAAAGTTTTTGAATGAGGTGTTCTTATGTATGGAAAATCGTTGAAGCACGAAGGAAACATGTTTAAATAATCATACTTCAAGGCTAGTCTCTAAAATATTAAATGTCTCGACAAGTCTTGAAGTAGGGGGCATTTGTGGGTGATGCAATTTTATTAAATTCAAATCCGTACAAAATTAGAATTATATTAAATTCAAAATATATTAGTCCCAAATAAATATTGCGGATTAATATAATTGAATTAATTATTTAAGTCCAAATAGGTATGGATTTAAATAAGGCCCAATATTTATTAGGATAGTCCATTAATTTGGGCTACAAATGATGAACCCACTTTACTAAGCCCAAGATATTGTCATATTCTAGAGGCCCAAATAAGTGTCATGTGTCAAATGACGTGGCATGCCAAGTCAAGTGAAGGAGCCAATAGGACCGTGCCACATGTCAAACTGATGCAGTAGGCCCATGAAATAAAAGCCCATAAAAGGCTCCACATCACTTAAATCTGATTGGTCAAAGGAAGTCCATATTCATCATGACTCTTCCTTTCCTACAACTATAAATAGGGGCCTCATAATTCAGAAAAAGGACCCCATACCTCTAGAATTCTAACAAGTAGCAAGAGAAAGCTCGTGTATCAAACACCATAATTTCTCTAAAAAGCTCAGGCATTCAAATCAAGTTCATATAGATTCAAGATCTAGACCGCAATATTCAAGAACAAGCTTCAAGCACTTGAATTTATATTTGAAAAGGCGAATCAGATGATTCATAGAGATTGTAACACTCGCATTGAAATTAATAAAATGATTTTTGCAATATTTTCTTGTTTCGATTATTTATTTTCCGCACTCGAGAATTTTATTGTCCAACAATATTATTTGAAAAGTTTATTTTAAATTCAGGAGAAAGAATGCACCATTCTTTATGACATCAACAAAATTAAAATAATGTTGAAAAAATAAAAGAACAGAACTAAAATAATCGTACTATTTATAAACAAATCACATGTTTCTCATAAAATTTTTGAGTTTATTTAAAGTAAAAAATATGCACCTCGTCCTAAAATTCGTCATGTTTTATTTTTTTTAAGATAATTTACATGGAAAACCTATAATGATTGTGTCAGAAATAGTAGTCAGTCTTGCTCCTTCACACATCTGCTTTTCATAAGCAAATGAATACCTCAAAGTTCAACTCTCATTCCTCGTCATAAACCTCATATCAACCTCCATAACCTTGGTCAAAAATAATTGGACAACATATAAAATAGTCTAACAAAAAATATGAAGAATTAGGTAGTACTACTAAACAACTCCCGTTATATTTGTAAATATAAATTAAATAAAACCTCTTCATAAATAATACTGTAGAAGAACAACTGAAAATATAGAAAACAAAGTAATGCAATATAAACAGAAAACTTATCCGTTGAAAAATATTCTAAGAGAGAAAATAGAATGTCAAGATATTTGTGGAGGCAGTCAAGTTTCTTGAATAATTCTATTTCATGATGCATGATTTTGTGGCTTAATATAAATGAAGATATATTTATTGTCATTTACTTATGATGAGTTAATGAGAAAAAAAGAGTTACGTTCCTTTACCTAAACATAACCGTTATACCTAGTACTATATCTCTTTATGAAGGAAACCATTATGCTTAGAATTATTTTTTCTTTATGAGAAAAAACTAATTTAATACGTAAAAAAGATAAATGACAAATAAATAAATAAAAAAAAGATAAACTGACTTTTCTGATCATTGAGGGGCAACACATGTCCTATGTTTCTACTTTATATATATATATATAGAGAGAGAGAGAGAGAGAGATTCACCTATCATGGACTTTTGAACTTGAATAATCTGTGGCGTCTTTTCTCCATTCAATTTTCTTTAAGTTATAATTTATAGCGGAAAAATTTTAAGTATTAGAAATTGTGATTCTTAATTTAGGAAATACTATGTTGCTACATTATGTCTTCTTTTGAAGTAAAGATATAAGAATCTTATTTTGTCTATATCTTCTGTTCTCTTGATTTTTTACTTTGTAAAATAACTTCATCCACTATTATATAATACACAAGATCACAATATAAATTATATAGATCAGGGGCGGACCCACGTGGTACCCAGGGGGTTCGCCCGAACCCCCTCGACAAAAAATTACATTGTATATATAACATAAAAAATCTATATTTATGTATATATATTAATTTTGAACCACCTGAAAGCAAGGTTGTTGGATAGCCCAGTGGTTCTATGTCTGCTTCTTGAGTCACTCCTTTAGCCCTGGGCCGTGGGTTCAATTCCCACTACCAGCGAAGGCTTTTTTTTTTTAAAAGCTGTGTTGCACAGCTACTATAGTAGCTGTCCTGTACAACTATAATAAAAAAAAGGACACATTTAATACCTTGAAATTATATTTTGTTGATGTATTCACACATTTATATTTTTACTTTTTCGAACCCCGTGAAATAAATTCCTGGATCCGCCATTGATATAGATAACAATTAAACTGCATGTATTTTACTTACCAACATGATGTTATTATATTTGTAGCATTATATTGTTATGATGATAAAATTTAATGCAATAAAGTATTTTTAGAAAGACTTCAATAATATATTTTTTTGTAATATATGAAATATGCTTAAATGTTAACACATAATTTACCTTTCATTATAAGATCTCACTATCTCTGTCGTTGCAATTAATTCACACCTAAAAAATGTTGTTTTAATTTTAAAGAATTTTAGCCTCCTTCGGATTAAATGTATACATATAAAAAAAATTATTAAGTAAAATTAACATTTCGTAGAAGTCATACATACAAATATTCGATCAACATACGTCTTTATTAGCAATTTCATAATATACACTACACTTACAAATAGTAAAAGGAGAACAAATGTACTTGTTGTTTAACTTTTACAATAGAAAATTAAGACTACACAATTCTAAAATAATTTGGAATACCTTTCTTGTATTCCATAATCTTTAACATCAACTCTACCTTTCTTGTATTCCACCGACTTCAATAACACATTTTTTGTAATATATGAAATATGCTTAAATGTCAACACATGATTTACTTTTCATTATAAGATTTCAGTGGCTCTCTCGTTGCAATTAATTCACACCTAAAAAATGTTGTTTTGATTTTAAAGAATTTTAGCCTCCTTCGAATTACATGTATACATAAAAAAAAAACATTATTAAGTAAAATTAACATTTCGTAGAAGTCATACGTACAAATATTCAATCAAAACATGTCTTCCTTATAATGAATAATAAATCATTATCAATTTCATAATATACACCATACTTACAAATAGTAAAAGGAGAATAAACGTACTTGTTGTAGAACTTTTACAATAGAAAACTAAGACTACAAAATTCTAAAATAATTTCTGTCACACCCCACTATTTTTCACCGGATCCCGACCCCGCAAGGGAGAGTTGGTTTTAGAGAAAAATGGTTTTTTTCAATTAAAGTGATGTTTTGAGTAGCGATTATTTTATTCACAGAGTCGCCACTTGGAATTGAGTTTGGGTGTTCCAAGTCACCTTATTGAATTCCTATTCAAAAGGAAATGACTCTTAATTTTTGGTCTGCGAACTAGAAATCCGGATAAGGAATTCTGTTGATCGAGGAGAAGGTGTTAGGCACCCCTCGAGTCCCGTGGTTCTAGCACGGTCGCTTTAATGACTTATGCCTGGCTTAAATTAATCTTTGGATATATAATTAATATTTGCTGGCCCTGAAGTTATTTACCTTCCGCTTTTAATTTATTTAAAATTATTTACTTATATTAATGCGTGGCTTGCCAGTAGCAGTACTTTCCGGTCATACCACAAGTTTTGATACATTTCTCGTGCCTTTGAGACATTTATGGATCGTTTCCATTTTTTCAATTTAAATAAGCGCATAACATGTTTAGAATCTACCCAACCCAATTCAATTGGCTTCAAATGGTAGCTTAATTTTATTGTAACAAATGGTCGATAGCAGGGCTTTCCAACTCCATCGTTAGTTTCCACTTGTATATTAAATTCTTAATTTTGTAAAGATCAAGAACGTAAATCATTCTTTTACGAATTTTCTCCCTTACATGATTGTGATTTGTAAACATGTAGACTAGAAGGATTCAAATTGAAGCTCTTTTTTTTTTCAGCATAAAAAAAACGCAAACTACTCTCCTTCAGCGCATAGATCACAGTAATTGTGCACTAAAAGTTGTGACCTTTGCCTCAAGATAATAGAATCATGGGATAGTTAGCAAACCTTCTCTTTCTCAAAATCCCAGATTCTAATGCTTCCTTCAGCATAACCACTTGCTATTTGAGATGAGGACTCAGAAGGAGAAAAAACAATGCATGTCACAACGGCAAGAGAAGGTTTTGAGTATGATCGTACTAGAGTTTTGGAACACTCACCCCATCTTGTATGCCATACACAAATTTAATCTAAAGCCGGCGCTATCAAGTGTTCACCAAACTTGTCAAAGGCTATATTTGATTCACCCGAAACTATAACCCCAAAACATGCTGCCGGCTCATACCGAATGGTTCTCACCTTTGGTCAAGCAAGCAATATGCTAGACCAGATGACGAAGCAAAGTAGAGCTTGGCATACCAGGGATTCTGAGGTAGCAAGCCCCACTTTATCTATAGGCATGACTGCAGACCAAAGGAGAAGAGAAGAAGAATGTGATCAAGATATGGCGCACATAAAGACACAATTGGATCTTCTTACAAAGCATCTATTATCAGGGAAGACCGAAAAAGTCAAAGCCATTGCGTCAAAAGGAAGAGACGAATCTGATTCGGATGAAGAGGCCAACTACTTGAACAATCAGGGGGGTTTCCGAGGTAATACCCAAGGAAACCAAGGTCGGAACTATTATGATAAATCTGGAAACAAAGACCAAGGTAGTTGGAAGAACAAGAATGACAAAAGTGGTTTGTATGTTCCCCCTGGAAGACGTGACACCACCACATCTAGTTCTGGAAATATGGAAGAGATGATGGCTAAACTGTTGAAAGGAGTGGAAGTAACCAGCGCGGGAGTAACAGAGGTAATAAATGATTTGTCCTCAATGAAGCAATTGGTTGATTCACATTCCACTTCGATCAAGCAAATAGAGCAGCAATTGAGCCAACTTTCAGCAGCACTCAATCAAAGAAAGACTGGCACCTTACCTAGCGACACTGTGCAAAACCCAAGGAATGATGGGTCATGCATGGCCATTACTACCCGAAGCGGTAAGGTGCTGGAACTTCATCAAAAGGCAAGAAAGTGGTTGACGAAGTAGCAGACATTGATGACAAGGCAAAAGGAGAAGCTGCCGTAGAATCCACCCACGATGTCCATGACGGTACACCGAGTATGTTGCAGCCTGAAAAGGCTGAAAAACGAAGGCAAGAGGAGAATAAATCCGTGGAGAAAACAATTCCATATCCACCACCACCTTTTCCTCAAAGATTGAAGAAGGTGGCGGACGATACAAAGTTCAGCAAATTCATGACTATGTTAAAGCAGCTGACCATTAATGTTCCATTGGTAGAGGCACTTGAACAAATGCCTGGGTATGCGAAATTTATGAAGGATCTTTTGACAAAGAAGCGGGCAGCAAGATATGAGTTGAAAGATAATGTTCATCACTGCAGCGCAATCGCTACCCGATCACTAGTTCAGAAGAAGGCTGACCCCGGTGCTTTTACTATTCCTTGCACCGTTGGATCTTTGAATTTTACCAAGAAATTATGCGATTTAGGAGCCAGCATCAATTTGATGCCACTATCCATTTATAAAAAGTTGGGGTTGGGTGATCCTACTCCAATAAATATGAGGCTCGTAATGGCGGATAGGTCGGTAAAACGACCTGTTGGTATTCTATGTGATGTATTGGTGAAGGTTTCTTCATTCATCTTTCCAGTGGACTTCGTTATTTTGGATTGTGAGGAAGACTCAGAAGTTTCCATAATCTTGGGGCGCCCTTTCCTTGCTACGGGAAGTGTGCTTATTGATTTGAGAGCTAATGAGCTTTCATTCTGAATAAATGACGAAGTAGTTCGCTTTGACGTGTGCAAATCAATGAAGCAACCCAAAGATCTGAACGTATTCTCGGTAGCGGATGTTTATGTTGATGATGAGAAAGAATTACTTTGAAGAAGAGAAAACTATTGATGACCCATTGGCGGTTGTGCTCATGAATGGAGAGAGTAAGGATGCTGAAAACTATGAAGAAACTATTGATGCTCTAACAGGATTTGGGTCATATTCTCATGCTCCCAAGAAGCTGGACCTTGATCTCAAAAATCGACCCACACCACCAGCTAAACCATCTATTGAAGAGCCACCCACGTTAGAGTTGAAGGAGTTGCCTAGTCATTTAAAGTATGCATTCTTAGGAAGCGGAAGCACACTCCCAGTCATTGTGGCAGCAGATTTGGGTGAGCAGCAAGTTACATCTCTCATTGCTATTTTACGAAAGTATATAAGAGCCATTGGTTGGACCATCGCTGACATCATTGGTATTCCACCTAGGATTTGTACACACAAGATTCAACTTGAAGAAAATTACACACCCACTATTGAGCATCAAAGGCGTCTCAATCCACCTATGTAAGAAGTGGTGAAGAAAGAAATTATTAAGTGGTTAGATGCAGGGGTTGTGTATCCAATATCTGACAGTACATGGGTGAGCCCGGTACAATGTGTTCCTAAGAAAGGAGGCATGACGGTAGTTGCGAATGAAAAGAATAAGCTTATTCCACTCAGACCTGTTAAAGGATGGAGATTATGCATGGACTACCAAAAGCTAAATTCATGGACGCTTAAGGATCACTTCCCAATGTCATTCATGGACCAAATGCTCGATCGATTAGCGGGGAAAGGATGGTTCTGTTTCTTAGATGGTTATTCCGTATATAATCAGATTTGTATTGCCCCCCGAAGACCAAGAGAAGACAACGTTCACATGCCCATATGGTACGTTTGCCTTCAAACGCATGCCATTCGGGCTATGTAATGCACCAGCCACTTTTCAGCGTTGTATGATGTCCATTTTTTCTGATATGGTTGAAGACACCTTGGAGGTGTTCATGGACGATTTTTCAGTTGTGGGTGAGTCGTTTGAATCATGCTTGGCAAACCTAAGTATGGCGTTACAAAAATGTGTTGAATTCAACCTAGTGTTGAACTGGGAGAAGTGCCACTTTATGGTTAAAGAAGGTATTGTTCTTGGGCATAAAATCTCCGAAAGAGGAATTGAGGTTGATCGAGCTAAAATTGAAGTTATTGAGAAGCTACCACTCCCAATTTCAGTAAAGGGAGTTCGTAGTTTCCTCAGTCATGCAGGTTTCTATCGACGGTTTATCAAAGACTTCTCTAAAATTGCAAGTCCATTGTGCAAACTCTTGGAGAAAGATGCAAAATTTGACTTCAATGAAGATTGTTTGAAGGCATTCGAATGCCTCAAAGGAAAATTAATTGAAGCTCCTATCATGGTAGCACCAGATTGGTCTTTACCGTTTGAAGTCATGTGTGACGCCAGCGGGGTAGCATTAGGCGTTGTACTTGGCCAGAGAAGGGAGAAATTATTCCATCCTATCTACTATGCGAGCAAGGTCCTGAACGAAGCCCAAAAGAACTACACTGTCACAGAACAAGAGCTCCTAACGGTCGTGTATGCGTTTGAGAAGTTTCGTGCTTATTTGTTGGGAACCAAAGTGATCGTTCATACAGACCATGCAGATCTAAGATATCTAATGACAAAGAAGGATGCATAACCAAGACTAATTCGATGGGTATTGCTGCTGCAAGAATTTGATTTTGAGGTAAAAGATAGAAGAGATTGCAAGAACCAAGTGGCTGATCATCTATCTAGACTCGAGAACGAGCATATAGCGCAGCCTGAAATTGAGATTGATGATGCATTCCCTGACGAGGAGATCTTATCCACGATAATGGAAGAGTTACCATGGTATGCCGACTTTGCGAATTTTGTGGTGAGTAATGTGATACCTGCAAACTTATCTTACCATCAAAGGAGGAAGTTTATGCATGATGTAAAACACTACTTTTGGGATGAGCCATACTTGTTTCGACAATGCGCGGATGGTGTTATTCGGCGATGCATATCCCATGTAGAGGTGCCTAATATATTGGAAGCATGTCACACTTCCCAAGTTGGGGGACATCACGCAGGTAATCGGACAGCAAGAAGGGTATTGCAAAGTGGATATTATTGGCCATCGATATTTAGAGATGCCTACGACTTTGTTAGAAGATGCGACCAATGTCAGAGACAAGGTGCTATTTCAAAACACCATGAGATGCCTATGTCAAAAATTCTTGAAGTAGAGCTCTTTGATGTATGGGGTATTGATTTCATGGGTCCATTCGTAAATTCGTTTGGAATGAAATATATCCTAGTTGCTGTAGACTATGTTTCAAAATGGGTTGAAGCAGTAGCATTGGCCGACAATGAGGGAAAGCGTGTTGTAGCATTCTTGAAGAGGAATATCTTCTCTCGCTTTGGAGTACCACGTACTATTATAAGCGATGGAGGATCTCACTTTTGCAACAAGCTATTCAAATCCGTATTGGCCAAATATGGTGTCAAGCAACATAAGGTAGCCACACCTTATCACCCACAAACTAGTGGACAGGTAGAGGTTTCCAATCGAGAGATCAAGAAAATCTTTGCTAAGACTGTAAATGCTAATAGGAAGGATTGGTCTCAGAAGCTGGACGATGCACTATGGGCTTATAGGACTGCATTCAAAACGCCAATTGGCATGTCCCCGTACCAACTAGTTTATGGGAAGGCTTGTCACTTGCCCATTGAGCTCGAGCATAAAGCATTGTGGGCGTTAAAGCAACTTAATTTGAATTGGGATGATGCCATGAATCTGAGATTGGAGCAGCTGAATGAGATGGATGAATTCCGTCTACATGCATACAAAAGAGCAAACCTCTACAAGGAACGGATGAAAAAGTATCATGATCAGCGGATTGTTCAACGAAACTTTCAAAAGGATGATATGGTACTTCTTTTCAATTCCAGACTGAAGCTATTCCCAGGTAAGTTAAAGTCCAAATGGTCTGGTCCGTACAAAGTTACCCAAGTCTACTCGACTGGAGTAGTTGAGCTAGAAGATGATAATGGTGTTGTCTTTAAGGTGAATGGCCAACGAGTAAAACCATATATCGATCCTCTTGACTCGATAAACTATATGGCCACCATCTATCTCGACGAAGTCTAAGTACTCGAGGTAACTATGTCGTGCCGCGACAATAAATCAAGCGCTAGATGGGAGGCAACCCATTGTTTATCGTTTTTTTTTTCGTTTACGTGTTTGCTTTTGATAAATAAAAAACCAAAAATAAGAGTCGTGCCATGACCAAAACTAAGGCGCTTGATGGGAGGCAACCCATCGTTCTAATCGTTTTTGTTGTCTTTGAGCAAGTGTAGGTGCAAGAGGCGTAAACGAGGAGATTGGTTTCAAATTTTGATTTGGACGTATTGCATGTAAAAGGTGGTAAGTTAGTGATGAAGAAGAAAAAGGCTATGGATTGGGCATTGCTTATGAAAACATAGGCAACGAGCAAGGCTAGTCCTATATAAAACTAGGCCACGAGCAAGGCAAGGCCTATACTATGGCCTAAGCTCTCGGAATCTAGTGTGCCATAGCATAGGCGCCGCCCATGCCCAAGTGTGCCATAGCATAGGCACCGCCTATGCCAATGCCTTTTGTTTCTGAATCTCATATGCTATGGCATAGGCGCCGCCTATGCTCAACAATGCTATGCAAAAGGCGCCGCCTATGCCAAGCATAGGCAAAGCAAAAGGCGCCGCCTATGGTCATTTCTTGTCTCCAAATCCAATTTTAAATGGGTCAAAACCCGACCCAACCTTCTCCTATAAATATGAGACTTAGTCTTGAACCAAAAACACATTGGAAACCTAGCATAAGCGCCGCCTATAGTCCCCAAATCCACTCCAAAATTTTCCTTTTGCTCTTCTTCTTCACAAGAACATCATCCAAAGTCATCAATCAAGTAAGTGCTACTTTGTTCTTCATTTATATTCCGTAAGTACTACACTACTACGCCTATTATGAATTGCTAAATCTTGAAGTAGTATTGGTGATTTGAAAGTGATTGAATTGTTGTGATACAACCAAGTGAGTGAACGTATACGTAAGAATGATCTTAACTTGTTCCCAACTTGTATTTGATTTTGATGCACTGTCATACTTTTGCGGAATTAATATGGTCACAAAAATTGCATAATCTTGTCACTTGAATACTTACATGTTGGAATGACTTGTTCATCGGGATAAGAATTATAGTTGCCTACCGACATAGGAGGTTGTGATTATTTAGATACTATACCTTGATTCAATCCCTATGTAGTAGTCTTGATATATCAAACATGAAAGTATTGCCAAGATTACAAGAAGTATGACTGCTCTGATTTTATTGTTGGAATATAGCACCTAAAACGTATGTCGATGAAGTCTGACTAGTCGACCACTTTCACTTCACTAGTCTGTACCAACAAACTAAGTATGGGGTGGTGCCCCTACTGCTCGTTTATAGATTGTATCCATCGAGATGATGCTAACATGAACATTATTTTAGTCTCAGGTACAATGGCACCCAAAGCAAGACAAGGCAAAGATAAGGCTACCACTTCACAAAAAGGCAAGAAAAGAGGCCGAAAAGATCAAGGAGAATCATCCTCGATGCAATTACCACGCCGCATGTTCGGAATAAAATGGGTTCTTGAGGAGGAAGCAAAGGAATGTTATAGGAACAACAAAGAAAGAAAATATGTTCATGTGGACTTGATAAACAAGGAAAGCCTAGCAAAGAAAGAACCGCGCATGTTGGCCAAGATCATGGCATTACATCTGGATTTCATATTCCGAGACATGGGAGAATGCAATCTCGATTTAACAAGAGAAGTCTATGCCAACTGGTCACCGAAAACCACAGGAAGCGAGGTAAAGATTCAGGGCCAAGTTTTACAACTCAATGCGGATTTCTTCAACTCCTTTCTTGGCTTGCCTTCAGTCGATCCATCACCATTCAAGGAGCTGTACAGTAGACCTCCATATAGAGCTATTCTACACACACTCTGTGGAACAAGATCCATGGCACGCTGGAGTAGACACAAGGACACTGGTCGACACAACACCTTCCCATATGCTCCTTTGAATAGGGAAGCAAGGATATGGTTGCGCATAGTCAACTCTTGCCTAATTCCAGGGACTCAGAACACCAAGATAACAAGAGATAGAGTGTGCTTGGTATACGCATTGATGACGAATGTCCCTATCAACGTTGGGGCAATTATTCGTTCCACAATGCGGAAAGCTAGGCTACACAAGAGGTCCCACTTCAGTTTTGGCAACCTGTTAACTGCAATACTAAGGAAAGAAGACATCGAAGAGGAACCAGCTGATCATAAACTCCCACACAACACAAAGAAGGTTGACCTCACGAAGGTTAAAGATGATGAAACCACGCATGGAGTCAACCTTACCACTTCAGAAAGGCATGCTCGAGATGAGAGTTTCTTTCTCCATCTTTATGGCATGACTCGGATTACAATGATGAGCGGGGGTCGTGCTCCAACTGCTGCAGAGCTCCAACAGCTGGATTATGACTACCCCATGAATGAGAATGCAAAGGCAATGTGTGGAGTAGGTACATACTTCGAGGAACCTCTTGATGACGATGTGCCAACCGATGATGATCGACGAATGCCAGACTCCGACGTGAGGGAGAATTATGATAACGACGACTCCTATGATGATTCCGACGAAGGGGGTATGACCCCAGACATAGAGGAGGAGTCCGACTAACCAGGTTCTTCTTATTTATTCTCCACCGAGGACAGTGTGTCCCGTCTAAGTGTAGGGTGTTGGTATTTGCATGCTATACTTCTTTATCTGCATTTGCATTTATTTATGTTTGTTTGTTTTGTTTTTTTTAGTAGTTAAAATTTTTTTTGCATGAAATTGTTCTAATAGGCAGCATGGTATTATGACAAGAGTCTGTGATAAAACCATTACTATTGAGACGTTTAGGCTCTAATTGTGACTCACTATGTGATAATTGTGTAGTTTAATTCCTTCATCTGCTGGGTCAAGAGTCTATACTACTCCCAAAAAAGTCGACCATGTGCCTTGTATGTGTGAGGATATAGTATATTCTATGTTTGTGGCTGATGCTAGAACTTGTCTGGTATGTATGTAAAGCAAAATAAAGAGTGCGAGTTTAGGAGATGATTTAGGCATTTCTTTGGCAACCTATACTTGTTTACTTTTTTTTACCTACCCGTGGACATTATCCTAGTTAACACCCTTTTGAGCCTTTAGCCTATTTTCTTTGACAGCCTCATATGTAAGCCTAATCCATTTTTTTCAAGACCATAATTTGATCCAAATTCCTAAGTTCTTTAAATTGTGAAGTCATGTGACAAAATAAGAGGAAATTGGGTGAGAGTGATGCCTTAGAGTGTATTGGTACTTGAATTTGTTATGAAAAAGAGTGGCTATCATGGAGGTGTGTTATAAAAAAAAGAGAAAGAGAAAAGAAAAAGAAATAGAAAAACAAAAAGATAAATTGTGTTTATGATTAAATAAAAAGATAATTATGCTTGAATGGCAAAATAGGTGAAAAGGGGTGATAGATGAAAGAAAGGTAGCAGGGTTGATTAAAAGAGAGTGTTAATGGCATAATGTGATGTATTAAAGCGCTTAGGAACTTAGTCACTATTTCTGGCCAAAATAGTCCTACCCGTCCCTTAGCCTACATTACAACCTGTAAAAGACCTATTTGATCCTAAGCTTAGCATTCTGATATTAGTAGAGCATTACACTAAGGGCAAGACTATGGTCATCAGCTGCAACATATGAATTCTTTGTGAGAGTGAGAGCAAGGATAATATTATACCCATGTTTTGAAAAATGAAATACTTGTGAGTAATTATGGGTGACATATTGTGAGACACACATGGTTGATGAGTTTTGGGTAAGTCGTATATGATTCTTTGTGCCTTAACTTTTGGATACGAATTAACCATCATCACGAGTCTATGTTGGAGGCTGAATTGTTTCTAGAAGTGATTAGAAAACTACTCTTTGTTAATGATTGTCGTGCCTGTCTTGACGAATATTTTGTGTTGTTACTGTGAAACCCTAAGTAGATGTTTAGATGGATATGATATTTTGTTCGAGGATGAACAAAGCTTTAAGTGTGGGGTGTTGATGATAGGCGTATTTACACGCCTAAAGTACTATAATTGACCCATATTTTAGCTAAGTTTTGAGGACAAAATATATAATTCATGCACTTTTAGTCCTTTTTCCTGTAAGTGAGCTAACAAACGTGATTAGCAAGTTTTCAGGTATAAATGATGAAGATTTCAGCATTTTATGGATAACTTGACGCCCAAGGAAGCTTCACGAAAGAAGGAAGGGAAAGCTTGGACGCCAAGGACCAAAAGTGACGCATGGAATATCTGTCTCGGGCAAAAACAGCATTTCCAAAGACTTTTGGGATCGGCAGTAACTTATTAGGATTAGGATAATGATGCATTAACCTAGTAGGATTAGGTTAAGTAATGCAGTAGCCTAGTAGGAATAGGATATGGGTGTTATAAATACCCTATTTTGCTAGAGATTTTCATTCATTCTGGAATTCTTGAGTTCCGAAAACAATTCTCTTTCAATTAATTACTTTCTCTTCATCTATTCAATTCTTAATTTCCACAACAAGAGAACCGCTATTCTAAAAGGGAATTCACGCCTAACGCCATACCAAACCCTACTACACGTGAGATCTTTATTTTGGTATAATGATAAAGTCTATTGTGATTTCCGTTGCACTCATGAATAGCTAAACTTCTCTGTTGGGGTTATGGAAGCCTTATGAGATACTATCTATTGCTATGAGTTTGTGAATTCGTGACACGTATGCTGCTTATATCATTATTCTCTTCATCTTAATGCAAATTCTTGTGGTTGCAAACGCATAGAATACGCCAGTATAGCATTAATTTGTTCGAAAGAAAAGTTATATGTCTGGAAAAGAGATAATATCAAGGTAATAGGGCACCAACCCCTGTTAAAAAGTTAGTGCCGTAACTGGATTAACCTCTTGGAGAATTTGTACCGTTAGACACGCTTTAATCTCGAAAGAGTTAAAGTGAAATAATCCTTGATGGTCGAAAGATGCCTGGATTTACCATAGAATACAATTCTCTATAAGCACATGCATGTCTGAATTCCGCATAACTCATAGCCAATAGAGACGTATAACTCATAAGGTGAACATAACCCCAACTCTTAATTCTCATTGGTTAAACATCTTACTGAACATTCTTTCCTTTTTACTTTGCTATTTTCCATTTTTACTCTACTATTTTGTTACATTATTGCACGCTACAAAATCCCCCCTTTTACGAGACTTGCACCAAAAGTCTAATAATCTTTGCTTACTTAGTGAACGGCTATTCTCTGTGGGATCGATACCCAACCCAGTTGGGTTATATATTTGACAACCACCGCTTACACTCTTACGAGAGCTGTAGTTTGAGCGTTATCAGCTCGCGCCATCCTCTGCTGGTATAATTGACCAAAGCAAACTGCCGTCAACCTTTTTTCATCTATTAACGATAATTGTTCTAGTCTAGACTTGACTCATTCAGTATCGTCAATTTCGGCTTCACTAATGATTCAAAGCGAGGGAATTTCGACTTCTGCGGGTATCACAGCTTCAGTCCCATAGACTAGTAAATAAGGAGTTGCGCCAGTCGATGTACGGATAGTTGTACAATATCCTAAAAGAGCAAACGGTAATTTCTCATGCCACTGTCGAGATCCTTGGACCATTTTCCTAAGAATCTTTTTAATATTCTTGTTCGCTGCTTCAACGGCTCCATTTGCTT
This sequence comes from Capsicum pubescens, assembly GCA_030864215.1. NCBI lineage: Eukaryota > Viridiplantae > Streptophyta > Magnoliopsida > Solanales > Solanaceae > Capsicum > Capsicum pubescens. The sequence goes on from CM061542.1 coordinate 283,645,167, forward strand.
TAGGACGGTAAGGGGTAGAATGATGATGCACGATCTTGAATTGCTCACAAATCTCCTTCATTAGATGACTATTGAGATTGGTTGCATTGTCTATGATAATGGACTTTGGTATACCAAAACGACATATGATGTTCGAATGAACAAAATCCACTACTATTTTCTTCGTGACTGATTTGAAAGTAGCGGCTTCTACCCATTTGGTGAAATAGTCAATAGCGACCAGTATGAATCGATGCCCATTAGAAGCTTTTGGTTCTATTGGACCGATTACATCATACCCCAAGCAACGAATGGCCAAGAAGCAGACATAGGATGCAGCTCTGAAGGTGGCGAGTGAATCAAATCACCATGTATTTGACCCTGATGAAACTCGCGAACAAAGCGAAAGCAATCTCGCTCCATAGTTAACCAATACTATCCTGCCCACATAATCTTCTTCGCTAAAACATAGCCATTCATATGCGAACCACATACCCCCGAATGTACCTCATTCATGATTCTTTCAGCTTCCTGAATATTAACACATCTCAACAAGTTCAAGTCTGGGGTTCGTTTGTACAGAATCTCCCCACTTAAGAAGAAACCATTAGCGAGTCTCCTAATAGTCCTTTTTTTATCTGCATTGGCGTGTATTGGATATTCTTTTGACTTTAGGAAGCATTTGATATCATAGTACCAAGGTTCATTATCTTGTTCTGCACCAATTATATTGCAATAACCATGTTGATCTCGTATCTGTATCTCTAATGGGTCGATATGCGTATTTCCTGGGTATGGGAGCATAGAAACTAGGGTAGCCAGGGCATCAGCCAGCTCATTATGTGATCTGGGAATATATCTAAACTCGATAGACTTGAACCTTTTGCTAAGGTTCTCTAAGAACTGTTTGTATGGAATGAGCTTGATATCTCTCGTTTCCCATTCACCTTGAATTTGTCAAATGAGTAATTCAGAATCTCCCAACACCACTAGCTTGTGTACATCCAGATTTATTTCCATATTTAACCCCATGATGCAAGCTTCATATTTTGCTGTGTTATTAGTACAAAAGAAACGAAGTCGTGCTGTGGCGGGATGATGATGCCCGGTCGGTGAGACAAGAACCGCCCCAATTCCTACTCCTTTGACATTGACTGCCCCATCAAAATATAATTTCCACGCATACATATCATCTTGAACTTCTTCACCAATTGAATTAATCTCATCATCAGGAAAGTAAGTTCGCAAAGGCTCATAATCGTTGTCAACTGGGTTCTCTGCGAAATAATCGGCCAATGCTTGTGCTTTCATAGCGGTACGAGTAACATACACAATGTCGAATTCTGTAAGAAAAATCTGCCACTTCGTCAATCTGCCTGTGGGCATAGGTTTTTGAAAAATGTACTTTAAAGGATCCATTCGAGATATGAGGTAGGTTGTGTAGGACGAAAGATAATGCTTCAACTTCTGAGCAATCCAAGTTAGGGCGCAATATGTCTTTTCTAAAAGAGTATATTTTACCTCATAACTCGTGAACTTTTTGCTCAAATAATAGTTTGCTTGTTCATTTTTGCCTGTGATATCATGCTGTCCTAAAACACAACCAAAAGAATTGTCCACCACTGACAGATATAGAAATAAAGGCCTCCCAGGTTCCGGTGGGACCAGTACTGGAGGATTTGCCAAATATTCTTTAATCTTATCAAATGATTCTTGACATTCGTCTGTCCATTGGATAGAAGCATCCTTTTTCAGCAACTTAAATATCGGTTCACATGTAGTGCTGAGCTGAGCGATGAATCTGCTTATATAATTCAGCCTTCCAAGAAAAGTCATGACCTCAGTTTTATTCTTTGGAGGCGGCAATTCTCGAATGGATTTTACCTTGGAAGGGTCCAATTCAATGCCTCTACGGCTAACTATGAAACCCAAAAGTTTTTCGTATGGAACTCCAAATGCACACTTGGCTGGATTGAGCTTAAGATTATACTTTTGCAATCTTTCAAAGAATTTCCTCAAGTCATATACATGATCGACTTGAGTCTTGGACTTTATAATGACATCATCAACATATACTTCTACTTCCTTGTGCATCATGTCATGAAAAATAGTAGTCATAGCTCTCATGTACGTAGCTCCAGCATTCTTTAAACCAAACGGCATGACCCTGTAGCAGTAAGTACCCCACGAGGTGGTGAAAATAGTCTTTTTTGCATCTATTTCATCCATCAAGATCTAGTGATATCCAGCATAACAATCCACGAAAGATTGGATCTCATGTTTAGAACAATTATCAACAAGGATATGAATATTGGGTAGCGGAAAGTTATCTTTAGGGTTTGCTTTGTTCAAATCCCTATAATCAACACAAATTCTGATTTTTCCATCTTTCTTTGGTACGGGCACCACATTAGCCAACCATGTGGTGTACTGAGCGACCCTGATCACGTTCGCATTCAATTGCTTCATGATTTCCTCTTTGATTTTATCGCTCACATCAGTTTTAAACTTTCTTTGCTTTTGATGGACCGGTGAAAAATCAGGGTATGTAGGCAGTTTGTGGACTACCAAATCCGTGCTTAGACCCGGCGTATCATCATAAGACCAAGAAAAAACATCCTTATACTCGATCAAAATCTGAACAATATCATTCTTGATATTCTGATCCGTATGAATACTTATTTTTATTTCTCTAACCTCCTCACCAGTTCCCAAATTTATTATCTTGGTGTCATTTAAATTGGGTTTGGGCTTATCCTCAAATTGATCCAATCCTTTTTTGACTTCCTTATCAGTTTTACCTTCATCGTATTCATCTACCGTTTGGTTTACTGATTCGAGATTAGACAACTTTTTAGGATCTAAATGTGAACTCCACGTACATGCCATGTTATCGAAGCCAGTATTAACATAACTGAAATAAGATAAAGAAAATAAAAATTAAAATAGGGAAGAAAAGATAAATTTACTAGAAAACTTGAATTTCATTTCATTGAATAGGAAAGGATATGAGGGTTAACATGAAAGTAGAGCAACTAAACTATGTGGACTACAACCCTGAGAATAGTCCAAAATACAAAAGAAAGAAAAACGAAACAACAAAATAAACTACCAAGACTCCTTCCTTGTGGGGAGAGGAGTGGCTTCCCAGTTAGTGAGCTTGATATTTGGCCCGACGAACTGCACATCTGCATGGCTAGGGCCTTCACCCATATGAACCATGTTTATTTCATAAAACATTTCCTTGAGACCTTGACATATTTCATCCACATCCTTGTTAGTATATGGGTATTGATTTTCTTCCTTTTGAGCTTTCGTGAAAGATTGGCTAATGTGTGGAACCGGACTTTTCAATTTCCAAGCCTTCTTCTTCTGCTCTTTTTCCCATTTTCTATCTGTTGCGGTAGGCTTGAATCCTAAGACAAAGGAGTTGTGGCTACCACATGGATCTACAGGGTTTATAATTCCTTGCAGCGAAACCCCTAATCCTTTTCCCGGTTCATAACCATTTTGTAGCATTTGGCTAGCCACCATGATTGAAGTAGAAGAGAGATGAGGCCCTGGAATCGGCGTGCCTTCCACGACTTGATCAACTGTCATAATTTCAAAGGCTTAATAAATGGAAGATTCACAACCCCTTTTTGTTTCGATACAGGGTACAGAAGGATCTCGATGAATGGGAAGGTCATCCTCTCCATGTACAATGATTTCCTGATTGTCGTGTTCAAACTTAACTACTTGATGCAAAGTAGAAGGTATGGCTCTGGCCGTGTGGATCCATGGTCTTCCTAAAAGTAGTTTGTAGGAAGTATCCATGTCTATTACTTGAAAGTTGATCGTGAACTCAACTGGTCCAATAACTAAAGAAAGATCTACCTTACCAATTGTGTCTCGTTTTGCACCATCAAAAGCCCGAACACATACATTATTGGACCGAATCCTATCTGGGCTGATTTTTAATTTTTGCAAAGTAGAGAGAGGATAGATATCTACTCCTGAACCTCCATCGATCATTACCCGTTTTATGTAATATCCTTCGCATTTGATAGTCAGATACAAAGCCTTGTTGTGACCAGAACCTTCTATGGGTAATTCATCGTCAGTGAAAGTGATTCTATTTGCTTCAAATATTCTACAAACCTTCCTTTCTATTTGGCATACCGTAGTTTCCTTCGGGATGTATGCTTCATTCAACAACTTAATCAATGCCTGACAATGTTCTTTAGAATGTAGCAGCAGGGATAATAATGAGATTTGAGCCGGGTTTTTCCTCAATTGATCGACAATGGAATAGTCTTGGGTTTTCATTTTCTTCAGAAATTCCTCAGCCTCTTCGTTTGTGACAGGTTTTTTCATTGGCCCTTGACTATCTTTAAACTGTTTTGGTCTCCTTAATTCTTCTGGAACATAGCATCTTCCTGATCGAGTCAGACCCCCTGTTTCGTTTATTTCTTCCATGACCTCTTTTCCTTTGTACATCACCGTGGTTTTGTTGTAGTTCCATGGGATGGTTTTTAAGCTTGTCACTGGGAGCTGTGCTGCGTGTCTTATGATAATTGGTTCTGTTATCTTTCTCATGTTGTTGCGCTGTTGGTCGAACCATGCGGGACCACTCGAAACATATAGTTTTGGCCCATCTTGTGCTATTCCCTTTAGCTTTGCAGGAACATACAATACCATCTTTTCTAAATCACGGGGTCTTATAACGGAACTCGCTCCTTTCACGATCAGTGGTTCTCTTTGCATAGACTTCAGTGCTTCACCCGAGTTCTTCTTCAAGATGCCTATTTCCATCACTGCTTGGCTTGTTGGACTGTAGTCTCTATCTTCAAAAATCATCCCCACGACGTGTGTGTTACTGTGATTGGGAAGTGGATTGTCGGTGACATTCGGCGCTTCTTCTTTTTGTATTACGATTGCCTTGCTTTCGATTAACTTTTCAATGGCTCTCTTCAGATTCCAACAATTTTCAGTACTGTGACCTTGGACGTTTGAATGGTACTCACACCTCACATTAGGATCGAACCAACTTGCATTCGGATCTACTTTGAAGGGCAAAATAGGTTCAATCCATCCTAATTTGACCAATCTCTGCAACAGGCTTGTATACGATTCTCCAATTGGGGTGAAGTTTTCCCTTGGCCTCTGTTCTCTTGTATAGTCTGGCTGAACATACGGATTACGAGGGGCTTGTAAATTTGGCTGCCGCGGATGAAAACCTTGTGGCGCAGGTGCCCGCCATTGTGGACGCTGAGGAGTTCGGGCATACGCTTGAGCATTAAGAACAGCAGGTTGAGGTGTATAATAATGTTGAGGAGGGTTGGGTTGCCCCTGTTGGACATGAACGTAAGGGGAGTTCCGTCCCCTTTGGGCATTGCCCGATCCTGATGCCATCATGGATCCTTCCTCCTTCTTTTTTCGATTTCCGAAACTACCTGATCCACTCTGAATGGCTTGTGTAGTGGCCCTGAGGGAGGTTTGGCTCATGATTTTTCTTGATTTGATGCCATTCTCCACCATTTCCCTAATTTTTATTGCTTCAGCGAAAGGTTTACCAACCGCGGCTAGTAAATAATGGAAATAATCGGACTCTTGAGTTTGGAGAAAAACGTCAATCAATTCCTGGTCCTTTAGTGGCGGTTTGACTCTAGATGCCTGTTCTCTCCATTTTATGGCAAACTCTCGAAAACTTTCCGATGGTTTTTTCTTCATATTAGCGAGAGAAGTGCGGTCAGGGATAATATCGAGATTGTATTGAAATTTTTGTACAAAATCTTGAGCCATATCATCCCAAACGTGCCAATGGGAGATGTCTTGATCGATAAACCATTCGGAGGCTATTCCCGTCAGACTTTCTCTGAAATAGGCCATAAGCAGCTCCTCTTTCCCTCCTGCCCCTCTGAGTTGATTGCAATACCTTTTTAAATGGTCCACTGGGTCACCATGACCACTATATTTGTCGAATTTTGGGGTCTTGAACCCTGTTGGCAAATGAACATTAGGGAACATACACAGGTCTTTGAAAGAGACGCTTTTGTGTCCTCCCAATCCTTGTATGTTTCTCATACTCTGCTCCAGAATCCTCACTTTTCTAACTATCTCTTCTCGTTCTTCATTCATAATAGCCTTCTCAATCACGATATGAGACTCAGGCTGATGAGTGAGCTGATATGAATTTACGGGTTTGAATGTCAATTCAAGAAGATAGACTTGATCATGATTTAGTTCGTTGATAGGCTTCTGTATCATTGATGGAGGATTTATATTAGTTGTCACGGCCAGAATAAAAAGCGGGTTGTTCGTGAATGATGGATTTGGAGGACGCATGGTGGATGTGCCAGCAGCGCTAGACACATTAGCGTATGGACCAAATCCAGGCGGATAAAGTGGATCGTCGACTTGGGCTTGAGTAGAACTGGGATGATTTGTATCTGAAAGGCCAGGAATCGAGGAAGGCGGGGCTTTTCCATTCGCCCAGGCCTAATACATTTCCGCAATTTGTTGCTTTAATAACCTATTCTCCTCCAAAGATGCGAACTCTCGTGGAACTAACTGATCTCGACCTTCTTCATTATCAGATTCTGTTCCATCTTTCCGAGTCATCTTCCTTTTTCCTTTATACCTTGTGTTGTACGGGTGAGAGGCCAGCTTAACCACAACCAACCACCTTATTCTCTCTCTCTTTGAAACAGAAACAAATATGTTAGGATTTAGAGCTTTTTTTTTAAAAAAAAAATATATATTCATAACTAACTCAAATGTCATGCACCTAAGTAATTTCCTTCCTGAAATGGACTTAGGAAAACCCTCTTGTTTCATCCCGGCTTTGGTGAATTAATTTTTTCCCTCATTATTTAACGCCAACATCTTAAAATTATTACTTGAAACTTGAAAAAAAATATTTGATCGCACCCGCCGAGGGTTGCCTATGTATCATGTTTTACATGAATCAGATCATCACGTAGTTCATGAATATAGTAAAAATATATATGTATTCAGAAATAAAGAGAATAAAAACTTGAAACAAATGTGAAATTTTCCATACATTTCCAACTGTTCTTAAAACAAAGCTTTAATGAAAGGAAACTAAAATTATCTAAAACTAGAACAGACTCAGAATACTGGAGAAATACTAAAAAAACCTATAAAGAAACTAACTCTAAGAAAACAAGGACTTTAATAATTATCGTCAAGATGCCTTCCAAAGATGTCTTGCAACTTAATCCTCCCTCAGACTTGAGTAGATCCTAGATAATGCTTTTGGCAGATGTGGAGCGAGAGCACGTGCCTGACGGCCCATATTTTCATCACCTCGGTGAAGATACTTAGCATAAACATTAATCAAGGTTTCACTGAGCTGAAGTACTTCTCCCCTTGCCTCGATCATACTTTTATGGCAGTTTTGCACCCAATGCTGCGTAGTGCGGACGGTATGCTTTTGGTATCCTTCTTGTTCATGAAGGTCGTCGATCTGATAGTGAAGCGACTGTCGTTCGGTCATCCACTGGTTTTTCTCAACTTCAACTTCCTTCTGAAAAGTCGTGAAGCGTCTCGCTATTTCTCTTTCCCGTTCCATGGAAGCTTTTAGCTGAGCCCGAAGTTTCGACTGTGTACTTGTCAGCAAGGCCTTCTCTTTCTCAAAATCACTCGATTGCTGCTCCATAGCACCGGTGGCAATATCCAGGTCTTCTTGTAGGGCATGCATGGCGACACGGTTCTCTCTCTCAATCTCCTTACGAGACGACCTAATTCTGGCCTTAAATCTCGCCTCATGGTGAACCAATTCTTCTCTAGCCCTTTCCAAATCATTATTTAAGACGTACAGAGTAGACTGATAGTTCTCTTCTACCTCTCGTCGAGCCTGCTTAATTCTGACTTTGATCTCCACTTCTCGATCCACTAGCTCTCTGGCTGACCTTTCTGGCATAGCTTTAGGAGGAGGCTGGTCATGAAACCATGGCAGATTCCAATAGTCTACCTCGCCCTTGTCGCGGTCTTCCACCATGTGATCGAAACCTAAAAGTACACATCCTCCCCAGATCTTAAGTATCTCAGTCTTTCTTAGAGGGATGTCAGGGAGGAATTCGTACATGAACTTTTTCATATCCTCGACTGGCGGTATATGCTGACGTCGACCGAATTATCGCATGACTCTTAGTGGCACGTAGGGTTGAACACCTCAAAGACCTATTAAGACGATGAAGGGTCGGAAAGTAGACATATATATCACCTCTTTTGAAGGGAACTAATGATAATTCCACACTATCTTGTCCGTCGTCAACCCCTCCAAGTATTCCTTCCAAGCTCCTATTCCTTCGGGAAAGTTTTGGTCCTCCATCCTCTTCTCATGGCCATTGATATAATCATTCCATTCGACTCGAAAATCCACAACAAATGGATGATAACGAACATGCTCAAGCATCCATAACTGCAATAGAATGTTACATCCTTCAAAATAGTCCGCCCCATTTTTGCACATCGTCAAGGCCCGATAAATGTCTGCCAAAATCATGGGCACGAGGGTGACCTTAGGATTCTTCTCGAAAGCGGTAATAAATGCAGCCAGATTGGTGTTGATTTTTCCTCCTCTCTTTGGAAATACCATGATTCCCAAAAAAGCCACTATGAATGCTTCAGAACTGTGCTTTTCCCAGGTTCGGTAGCACCCCCCGTTGTTAAGTTCTGATTTAAACAACTTGAATCCTCTTTCTTGACCATATCTTTCGTACAAAAATTCTAGACGAACCCATCCATTTTCTAGGCAGCCTCCTATGTTCTTCTCTTTTATGTGCAATAGCTCGAAAAAACTTTCGAAAGTGACATGCTTCGGCATCATGGGTTCTCCTCGGTGAAGGTTCTTTCCCTTTCCAATAAATGCTCCTATTTCCTCCAGTGTGGGAGTGAGCTCAAAGTCGGAGAATCGGAATACGTTGTTTGAAGGATCCCAAAACTTTACCAAAGATTCTATCACGTCTCTTCGTGGTTCAACACTCAACAGACTCCTTAAAAATCCCAAGTGTTTATATACTTCTTCCTGTCTATAGTCAGTCATATTGTTATACCATATCTGCAATAGCTTTGGAACTTTATCCAACACCATGAAATGGGGTACTTCATCATCCCTCGGCCTCTTGTCACTCCTTCCGAATGAGTTCATATTGCCCTATAGGATAATGATGGAAAATAAGAATTCTATTTTAAACATCCTAAAGCAAGACAAAAATAATTTTCGAAAGAAGTTGACGGAACGACATGGAATAAGATTTCAAAATGAGCATGAGAAAATAATAACTGACAAAACAGGAAGTATCCAAGTCTTCTAAAACATCCTAGAGTAGAGACAATAATTGATGACGTTTGAACCAGACACATCAGAAATAATTAAATTATTAAAACAAAATAGTGGACCAAATTATTTGACAAAATTTTAATTGTGTTTGACAAAAATGGGCTCTATGATATTCCTAAGAGATTTTAAAACCAAAGAAGATGGACATAACAAGACCACGACGTTAAAACCACTTGATCTTTTCAGAAAAGTTCTATGTAAAAATATTATGTATTTTCTAAAATAAACCCTTAAAAAATTTTATTTAACCCTTTTTCAGATCAATTAATTCACTTAAAAGCCGGTCCACATTCGATATGGCATTTCCTATAATGCAACATGTAGCACATAAAATGTACATGATGGTCTCAAAAGGTGACACCTGACCTAGACGGACCCGACCCCCGGGTCGAGCCCCACTAAGTCAAAATTGCACGTGATACCAATAAAACACAGTCTATTAGGGATAGCCATGTCTAAGTTCCAGTTATGCTAGGTTCAACCTGGTGGAGTTAGGTCTCTAGACTGGCGGTAAAACGAGTAGACAACTCGAGTCGGCAAGGGTCAGCTTTACCGGTAGCAGGACTTTTCGGCCTCACTGTTGGTCCCTTCCCGTCATAAATTATGGGTGACTACAGAATCCTTCCCAGGAGTGTTGCCGCATCTCTGGTATCTCAAGTTCGGGAGCGAATACCACATCTCCGAATATAGAGTATCTCAGAAGACTTAGACGGGTGCGCAAGAGAAGACAGTTTATATTGCAATTCAAACAATATCAAAGTAATAAACATGCAGGCAAAGAACACATTTAGGCCAACAACATACATTATCAAAATTAAATAAAGCAAAACAAGTCAATATAAAAGCTCAAATTCTGGTTAACTCCCCAGCAGAGTCGCCATCTGTCACACCCCACTGTTTTTCACCGGATCCCGACCCCGCAAGGGAGAGCTGGTTTTAGAGAAAAATGGGTTTTTTCAATTAAAGTGACGTTTTGAGTAGGGATTATTTTATTTACAGAGTCTCCACTTGGAATTGAGTTTGGGTGTTCCAAGTCACCTTATTGAATCCCTATTCAAAAGGAAATGACTCTTAATTTTTGGTCTGCGAACTAGAAATCCGGATAAGGAATTCTGTTGACCGAGGAGAAGGTGTTAGGCACCCCTCGAGTCCCGTGGTTCTAGCACGGCCGCTTTAATGACTTATGTCTGGCTTAAATTAATCTTTGGATATATAATTAATATTTGCTGGCCCTGAAGTTATTTACCTTCCGCCTTTAATTTATTTAAAATTATTTACTTATATTAATGCGTGGCTTGCCCGTAGCAGTACTTTCCGATCATACCACAAGTTTTGATACATTTCTCGTGCCTTTGAGACATTTATGGATCGTTTCCATTTTTTCAATTTAAATAAGCGCATAACATGTTTAGAATCTACCCAACCCAATTCAATCGGCTTCAAATGGTAGCTTAATTTTATTGTAACAAATGGTCGGTAGCAGGACTTTCCAACTCCATCGTTAGTTTCCACTTATATATTAAATTCTTAATTTTGTAAAGATCAAGAACGTAAATCATTCTTTTACGAATTTGCTCCCTTACAAATGATTGTGATGAGTAAACATGTAGACTAGAAGGATTCAAATTGAAGTTTGTTTGTTTTTTCAGTATAAAAAAAAATGTAAACTACTCTCCTTCAGCGCATAGATCACAGTAATTGTGCACTAAAAGTTGTGACCTTTGCCTCAAGATAATAGAATCATGGGTTAGTTAGCAAACCTTCTCTTTCTCAAAATCCCAGATTCTAATGCTTCCTTCAGCATAACCACTTGCTATCTGAGATGAGGACTCAGAAGGAGAAGAAGCAATGCATGTCACAACGGCAAGAGAAGGTTTTGAGTATGATCGTACTAGAGTTTTGGAACACTCACCCCATTTTGTATGCCATACACAAATTTTATCTAAAGCCGTCGCTATCAAGTGTTCACCAAACTTGTCAAAGGCTATATTTGATTCACCCGAAACTATAACCCCAAAACATGCTGCCGGCTCATACCGAAGATATACTTTCACCATATTTTATTCACGTCTAGGGTTTATGCTTCTCCGTGAATATCCTAATAACTTGTAACCCAAGCAAAATTCTAAATAATTTTATGTAAATTTTTTATTCGGCTATAGAATGAAATCTAAAAAATAAACCTAAAAGAATTCTAGACTAACTGGATTCGTAATGACACTATAATCATATATTCTTATGATGAAGCTATAAAAGCTTGAGATGAATTAACATAGTAACACATCACTTTCTCAACTTTGACAAACCATGATATCTGAAAACAAAGAAAGTTAATAATTTCGATACATGGTTCAACTTAAAACTGATTCAACACCAAACTGGACTAAGTAGAACCATAAATCTAGATTATTTTGTGGGATATGAAATATCTTATTTCAAAGACTCTAACAGACTAATAAGAGCAAAACTTCAACTCATGAAAAAAAATGAAAATTACATCTAAAAATATGGGCTTGTAGATGTGTTGCAGTGCATGTTGTGGATACAATAAAATTATTTATATATAGAAACTAAACCTAAACTAATTGATAAAAAGAATAAAAAAAAAATCCTAAACCCAAAGAACACCGGGCTTCTTTTTTTTTAATTATTTTTCTTTTTACTTAACTGACAATCTCTGTCATACTAGAGCATGATAAGTTAGATGACAAAATAAAACAGAATGACATATTAAGATATGACCTAATCATAATTTTCTTTTTTCTAAAAAAAAATCTTAGATCATGCAACCCTTTAGGATATTACCCTGATGAATATACAAACATAGACACATGAAACACAAACAATCATAGTATACAAGACTACACGTCACACACTCATGAAGCCTATACCTATTAATAAGAAATATATTTACTTAAACATGCAATAAAATATAGAACGTGATAATAGTTTTTGCTAAATCTAGTGATAGTAATTATGACATGCTTTATATATTACGTTAAAACTAATAATAAGTTAGATAGATACGTAAAAAATACTTCATAAAATATTGGAGCCGAGTCTTGAATAATTGCAATATCAAATTGTACAAGGATGATTGAGATATACCTTTGAGAAGATCGATTCACAGTGACAAAATTATTATAATCTACTGATTCTAGGAGCCACGAACTTGAAACTGTGAATGGTAAACTCGAAGTTTAACTTGTCTGCTTGTTTTTCCTTAGTTTTCTTTTCTTTTCTCTCTAGTTTCTCCCTTTTTTTTTTCTTTGGTTGTCTCCCATTTATTTTTTTCCGGTTGTCTTCTTGTGTTGTTCAATCCCTCCCGTAATCTCGTTTTTTCTCCTCCTCTTTTTTTTGGTTTGTGTTGTTGGTTTATAATAGGCATGTGTAGTGGTTACATGAGTGTGTGGGTGCATGGGGTGCATGTTATGGGATGTGGAGAGAGTGGGAGATGTTAAGTAGAAGTGGGAATTGTGGGGTGGTTTGGGTAGTTTAGGTCTCTTTTTATTATTATTATTATTAATAATAATAATAATAAAATAAAAATGACTAAAAACTAATAAAAAATATAATATAAGTTAATAACTAGTCTTAGGAACATGATTAAGAAATATTAATATCACAACATTCTTTATTAAAAGTTGAAAGAAGAAAACAAATATAATTTAGAAAAATTCCTTCTTCTTTTTTCAAAAAATAAATAAACAAATAAATAAACAATAAAATAAAAACTTATTTAAAATGTGACTCTATTTTTGTAGTTTTTAAATTTTTTAACAAACCTCAAAAAATAAGATAAATTTAAAATGCCTAAAAAAAAATAAAAAAAATTGAACATTAAAATGGTATAAAAACATTAGGTTTGGGTCAAAATTAGGTGTTTATAATTTCTAATACCTTTCTTGTATTCCACCATCTTTAACATCAACTCTATCTTTCTTGTATTCCATCATCTTTAACATCAATTCTATGAATTTGGCCATTTATGAAAAGGACACATGATAACCAAAAGATCATGAAATGCACTTTATTTATAAAGAGAAAATTACATGACATATTCATTTAAAAGCAAATTGAAAAGTGAAAAGTCAAAGATCAAAAAACGGAAGAGTAGTAATTGTAGAGTAATGGAGTTTTAAAGAAATTTTAAAACATTTAAACTTCTTCATTGAAGAGTGGAATAAATGGATGAGTAGTAATTGTAATATTCATTATTGTGCAATAAGAAAATAAAAAAAAATATCAAAAAAACACAAAAAAAGATAAATAGTAATGGAGATCATAGAGAGGTGTCACATCACCTCCTCTATGTTTCTCCTTTATATATATATATATATATATATATATATATATATATATATATTGATTGATTGATTGATTATTTTTTTCAACTCATATTAATGGTTAGACGATATGTTAGCAGAGGCGGAGTTTCTGGCGAATGGAGCAAACTCTGCGGTCAGTTTCCTACCGCTTAGTGCGCTGACAGAGGAACGGAGGATTAGTCTCACGGCTGCCGACTATGGGGATACCTTCGGAAACCAAAAAAGAAAAAACAATGGCGGAGTTAGGATTTTCACTAACAGGGTTCATAAGTGAATATAAAAACTAATCGAGGGGGTTCTACATCTAATATATATACATAAAAAATAATTTCAACTATATATATAGCATAATTTTCTACCGAAAAAGGTTCGGGTGAACCCCTAACTTGAGTGTAGATCCGCCACTGTATGTTAGTGAGTCACAGTAATATTCCACTTCAGAAAAAATGTATATTATTGCTTTATAGCACTGACAATCACGAACATTCTTTTATATAAAAGTATAACCTTTCAATCTCCCAATTTCATTTGAACTAATCAAAATTCATCACAAGATTTCATGAAATATGACCCTTATAAACTTTCATTTTTATGTTGTTTCAAGATGGATATCACCATCTATGTAACTTTTTGAACTAATACTTAATATGGTATATTTAAAATTATGAAATTCAAGATTATGTGAATATATTATATACATTTTTATCATAAGATTCATTATTTAAGAAAAAAAAATATACTTCATCTCTTGTTAAACTAAGACACAAAATAAAATGGGAAAATAAGATGAGAGATACCACAACAATATAGGAAGACAACTCCAATAATATTATTCCTTAATAACACTATGCTTTAAAAATAAGTATAATAATATTTCAATCTCTCTACCAATATCATCACAAATTTTATCAAACACGATCCTTCTTAATCAACTTGAATCTAAAATTTAAACACTTCGGATCCCAGTACAGTCCAATCACATCACTAACAACCAAACCACATTTGGTAAACAACTCCACAGAAATGAGTGCATAGTTCTCATCATTTATCATCTCAATATAAGACCCTGCACATTTATTGGGGTTGTTTTCATTAGTAACATCCCATAAATAAACAGACAGCTTATGTCCTAACGTTGCAGATTTGAAAGTGTCCAAGTTTCAATAGAAAAAAAACATGTTCAAAAATATCTATGAACGGTAGTACCAATATATTACCATACTCCTCAAAATTCGTGATGACCTTTTTGTTCTGCCACGGATTATTTGGGTTTATGACTGGGGCAGGGTAGATGTCTCGTATTTCTACTAACTCACGGGTCACTACACATGGGGTGCCACTATCTTTGCATGCTTCTTCTTCCTCTTTTGATGGGATGAAATTGTACATGAAAGTCTTCTTCATTGCACAACAAAAATAATAATATTAATAGAAAAAAAATGTGTAGGATGAATTTTTACGCGGAAATGGATAATAATTTATAGGGATGTTTTGGAATTATATTTTGGAAAGTTATATGACACAATAGATTATTTTCCTAATATAGTCTGATTTCCATTTATACTGTGTATAGAATTTTTACATAATTAAGGTCATTTATCATTTTTCTTTGTGTAAAATTTGTACACAAAACAAACATTATTAGGAATTAATTTAATGACTTCTCAATATGTGATTATTCATATTTTAAATTTTATGGCCACTTTCCTAATGTACTCATCTGGTCTATGTCTCGTGACTATTCTGATGGGATATATGCTACTAACTATATATTCAGGTATACTATTTATTATAGAACAAATGTTTATTTAATTTTAATATAAATTAGATCATATATTTATTATGTGTCCATTTTTACTTATATTCAAGATAATCTAATGTATAGAATTTAGTTTATACAAAGAGGTTTGAATCATCGCCTATTATACTTATAATAATTTTGTTCACAATATAATAATTTGATTGGTGGGGGTTCTTATAACCGACCTACATCACTTGAGCTAATGATGTCAAACGCTTAACCATAATGGAGGGCTTCCTAATACCTTGTCAGGTATACGATCTATCTATCTATGCGTGGATCCACTAAATGAGCCTCTCAAGGCTAAAGGTCAATCGACATTGCGGTGAAATTATATTCCTATGGTAGCACGTAGTTATGAAATTTGAGTTTTCTAAATTTTTTTCCGCTCAATACTACATAATCCTCCCAAACATACTATCTAGATAGCTTATAACATATCTATTAAGCTTATCTAAAAGCTTCACATGAGTCTTGCTCAAATAAATGT
This sequence comes from Capsicum pubescens, assembly GCA_030864215.1. NCBI lineage: Eukaryota > Viridiplantae > Streptophyta > Magnoliopsida > Solanales > Solanaceae > Capsicum > Capsicum pubescens. Next base: position 283,661,114 of record CM061542.1, read on the forward strand.
CTTTCTAAAACATATGTTATGCTCAAATCTGTGAGGTGAAGCTCAAATCTTTCTTTTTAAAATCATATAACATATCTATAAATCAGGCTCATAGCCTCAATCATAGAATACTTGCTAAAACATGCATAACTTTATATATGATAAAATAAGGTTCGTCACTTCATAAAATAACTCTTCTATGAATCTTCTATGAATTTACACTATTCTCAAAATTTCACAAAAGTTTGAAGGACTCTTAAATCATGGTATGTAAAATGGTGCAAAAATGTCCTTCGTCTACCTATTGGGCCTAAAATGCCCTTTCCGTCTACCTATTGGACCTACAATGCCCTTCTCACCTATCTATTGGGTCTAAAATGTCCTCCTCATCTAGCTATTGGGCCTATTTTGCCCTTTTACTTAGGCAAATTATATGAAAAGATCATCCATAAAACTTAATCACATTAATAATAGTACTTTTTTGATATTAAAAAAATCAAAAAAAAAAATTCTTCATATATAGCCATTTTAAGAAATCAAAAAAGATAATTATAATTCTTAATTTAATGCAATAACTAATTATCAATTCGCCTTAATTTAAGAGATATATTTTCAATCTTCAAATTAAGTAGAAAAGATAATCCTTACTTTCAAATATTTTTCTCTCTTATATTCAAAATTCATATATTTTTAAATAAACTAAGTATTCCATTATTTGCTCGTGTATGTTTCGTTTTATTTTCATGTATGTTAATCATCTAGTATTATTTCATTATTGTGTATTTTTAATTCTAATGTAATGGGGTAATCATAATTTTTTATGGATACATATTTATGGAATAAAAATTATTTTGTTGGAAGTACAGATATATCACATATTTTTGTTGTATAAATAGAATTAATGTAAAAGTCAGATTATTATTATATTTTATATATAATTTATGAGATAAATATTCTAGATATTTTTTATATAATTTTTGCTCCATTTGCACCATTTGATATAATATCAAACACCATTTGCACCATTTGATATAATATCGAACACCATTTGATATTATATCAAATGGTGCAAAAATTATATCAAAAATATAATAATAATCTGACTTTGACATTAATTATATTTATACAACAAAAATATATGATATATCTGTACTTCCAACATAATAATTTTTATTCCATAAATATTTATTCATAAAAAATTATGGTTAACCCATTACATTAGAATTAAAAATACACAATAATAAAATAATACTAGATGATTAACATACATGAAAATAAAATGAAACATACATGAGCAAATAATGAAATACTTAGTTTATTTAAAAATATTTAAATTTTAAATATAAGAGAGAAAAATCTTTGAAAGCAGGGATTATCTTTTCTACTTTTAATTGGAAGATTGAAAATATATCTCTTAAATTAAGGCGAATTGATAATTAGTTATTACATTAAATTAAGAATTATAAATATCTTTTTGATTTTTTAAAATGGTTGTATACGAAAAAAAAACTTTTATTTTTGTTATATAAAAAAGTACTATTATTTATGTAATTAAGTTTTTTTGATGGCCTTTTCATATAATTTAACTAAATAAAGGGGCAAAATAGGCTCAATAGGTAGATGAGAAGTGAATTTTAGACCTAACAGATAGGTGAGAAGGGCATTTTAGGTCCAATAGGAAGACGGAAAGGGCATTTTAGGCCCAATAGGTAGACGAAGGGCATTTTTGCACCATTTTACATAGTTGAAGGGAATTTTAGACCGTTTTCCGCTAAAAATATAAGCTTTAAGAATACTCAAACTATGTGATGAGTGGTATACAGTGAATTATGATTTTTGGACTTCAGTTACCATAAAATACTCTTCACGATGTGATGAGTGGCACACTGTGAATTTCATAACCCGTGTTTTTGAAATGGCTAAGCCAAAAAAACATACAAACACCGTGGCGTTGATGGAGATTGTGTCCTACAACCTCCAAAATCACATTGAAAATATACACATTGCATTGCTACTGCCTAATCCTAATGATGATAAATTTACTTGTGCTTTTATGAGAGAACACAATGGCTTACTTTTGGGAGTTATGGGTTGGCTTCTGATTTATATCTAATTTTATATAGGATAACTTAAATAAATTTCAAGTCCATTAAATACCTTAGAGAGCTAATAAAGTGTGAAGATCGATCCTTGGGCATTCGGGGTAATTTGAAAACATCATTTTGATTATTTTCTCATCTATATTTCTATACATTTCCATTATATTCTTGATTAATTTTTCGACTTAAACTCAATCTCTAGTTTACTTTAGAGGCTGATTTAGGGCTCGTTTGTGCTCGGACTTCACCCATTTTCTAAGATAATTGATCCTTGAGTTTAGAGAGACATTTTGACGATTTCAAAGTTGTGATTCCATAAGGGGCTCTACGTTGAATTTTTAGCTTGATTTTGGATCCAGAGCATTTATACAATGTGGGTATTGTTATTCTCGTGTTAACACAGATTATTATTTTGATAGCATGGCATCGTGCGGAGGCTTTTTGAAATAAAAAAACTCTGATTTGGTGGACTTTATCAAACTTTCGACGGCATCTAAGTAGGCTAAAATTACTGTAGACACGTAATTTTATCCCTTTCGAGAGTGGATTTTATCCATTTTTACCCCGTCTTACCACGTACCTTCACCCATGTGATAATTTTCACTCAATAACAAATCCTACAAACTCTTAATCATTTTTGACACCTCACCCTAATAAATTTTATCTCATCCTAACTACCCTACCCTCACATCACGTGGTCCTTACCTCTTTAACAAACTCATAAAAAGACAAAAAAAATGATATACACAACACACACAGAATAATGGAGGCGTCTTCTATTTTTTTATACACATAGACACCTCACAAAACACTCGCAAATGAATTCCATATAAAGAGCACACTATATACATATATTGGGGGGGGGGGGGATTTACAGAATACATACCCATTATATACACCATACATAAACACTTATAAAAAGGGACTCCATCTTCCTCACTATACACACATCAGCACACACAATATGCGCACGCGCACATACACACCAATTTCCATCAACACGCTGCTACATACCACAACAACACGCAACCAAAGAGATACGCACACACATACACTAGTAGAGGGAAGAGGGGTCGAGAGATAGAGTAAAATAGTGAAAGAAAAATAGGGAGAGATTGGAGATCAAAAAACTGAGAGAAAGGGGAAACAGTGAGAAAAGGAGAAAGAGATTGAGATTTTAGGGAGAGGAGGATACTGAGAGGAAAACAGGCGAGAAAAAGAAAAAATCGGCGGAGATTGAATTTTTCGACAAAGTTTTTTGCTGGAAAGCGCTACAATCGTACAAACTACACTATTTTTCTCTGATTCTTGGCATTGCCGGGCTCTTCGGAGCTTCAAAAAGGTGAAATTCGTGAATCCCCACTCTAATCCGATCAAGTTCCACCAATTTCAATCCGATTCCGGCTAAGTCCTTCAGAAAATGGCCGAAACAGTGATGGGGCATGTGAATCCGATACAAATTTAGCTTTACTTTGCAGTTTTTAGTTCGAGTTGACGATAAATAGTAAGGAATATATCAAAATTAGATTTGGTTCGTGTTGAGGTTTGAGATGAGGTTTTTCGGGCGCGGTTCTATCTTTGGTATATTGAAATCGATAATTGAGGTCCAATTCTTCAACTCTCTCTCCCTTTATTTTATCTTGAATTTGGAAAATTAATGGCGTGATTATGTGTTGGATGATCTAGATTGGGTGATCTTGTTGACGTTGATTTTGCTTACGTATGGATAATTGATTGTGGTATGAATTTGAGGATTAGTATGGGTTGGATAACCATGTCTCGTATAAGAAATTTGTGTTTAAAAGCAATTTGGGAGGGGGAATTGAAATTGATAAAAGTGAATGCATATTTGTTTTGTTCATGGTTAGTGGTTTAATTCGGAATAAACATGGGTGTTGTTAGAACATGATAGTATCATGATAGGTCGAGTTGGGTAGGCAAATGGTAGGCTCGGGTAGGCAAATTTAGAACTTGTGGATTATGGAATGTTTGAAATATTTGTTGAATGATTTTGTTTACCGCATTTGAATCAATTGTATTAATTTAGTCGGGGAATGCCCCGAAGCCATTTGTACTTATTCACCGGGTATGCCCTGAAGTATCATGTATGGCAAAGGAGGTTCTTGATCAAGGCCCGGGTAAAGCGTAGTTTAGGATAGTTAGGATAGTCTAGATTTTCTTTTTAGCATTTTTTATTCTCGGGTTTGTAATAAATTTGACTGGACACTAGATTTTTGGACTTGTTTTGTTTTATTTGTTTGATTGATTGTTTTGTGTGTTTAATGTGATTTTATACATTCATAGTGTCAAATTATCCAACGTGCTCTACAGAGCGACCATAGTCGAACCATGGGATTGAGGGGTTCCTAACACCTCCCCTCGGTCAACAGAATTTCTTAGCTGAAATCTCTGTTCGCAAATCAGTTTAGAGAGTCAATAATTGTTTTGAATAAGGATTTTCAAAGTTGACTTGGCACACCAGATTTATGCCAAGTGGTGACTCTGAGTTTAAATGTAAATAATCCTTTCGAAATAAATTTTTATTTTTTGTAACTTAATAATAAAAACCCTTTTCAAACTTAAAATCAAGTCTTTTTGTAAAAAAGGGGTTGATAGCTCTGGCGACTCTGCTGGGGATTTTTCAAAATTCGAGCTTATTTTTTAGTTGTATCAGCTTAGTTTGACACTATAGGTGTATAGACATTTTGTTTGTGTTATTGTCTTATCATTGTTGGATGCCTACATGCTCTTTGTTTACAGTCTTTTTTATGTATTACCGCTTTATATCTGACATCATTTGCATAACCCGAGTCATTTCTCTCACAACAAGTCCCTGAGTACACGTCGTGTATACGAACTCTAGTTGATTCACCCTTATTTTAGGAGGGGGAGCCGTCGGACGTATGGAGTGGGTGGAAAGATTTCACAGCTACTATCGACCATATGCTTCCCTGAACAACGTTGTTAGTGGACCTAACGTAGGCCATCCTTTAGGCCATGCTTAGCTGCATCATATTGAAACCTAGAGGGACCCACTTGGTCCTTTGTAGAAGACTTACCCCTAAAGCATCCTACGTTCTAATTGTTGCATATTTAAGGATAAAAGAGTCATTTGACAGACTGATTTAGGGAAAACATGTGTAGAATTAAAGAAAAATGTGTAGGAAAGGAAAACTTGAGAAAAAAAAAAAAGAGAAGAAGAAAAGAAAGGTGAATAAAAAAAAGGAGTTTTGTAGTTTTTAGAGTTCTTTATGACTTTTTTTCCACAATCCAAAAATTCAAAAGGATTTTTTATGTTTAGCACTCATTTTCCAAAAAAAAAAAATCAAAAAGATTTTCCTTTTATTTCTTTAGTAAGCATTCACAATTTGAAAACTCCAAGAAAAAATTTTTCAATAGGAGCTTTTTATAAAAGGACAATTAAAAAAATGGTAGAAGTTTTATACATTGCGTATAACGAAAATATCAAAAAGATTTTCCTTTCATACTTGTTCTTGTCATTTTTTATGTTAAGTGTCAAATTGAAAACTGAAAAAAGATTTTATTGACGTTTTTCTTTGTCTATCTTGGTCGTGTCTCTCAAGTTGTGGTTCAGTCTGTCTGTTATTGTTTGATTGTCTAATCTGGATGAACTACGCACACCTGATTCTCCTCTCTCGGGAATGAGATACGTAGGCAGTCCTTCTAGGGTTCGGTAATCTTATTTCAAAAATTCAAACAGATTTCCTTCACTCTTTATTAGAGTAGGTGTTTCATATACATCTTTAAAAGAAAACTACAAAAAGATTTTCCTTTAATAGTTTCAAGTTTCATTGTCATATGAAATTCAAAATCGAAAATCAAAAAAGATTTATCTTTGGTAATCATAGGTTTCATTTTGTATAGGGATGTTAAAGCTGAAAAATTCAAAAAGATTTTCGTCAATTCTTTTGACAATTTGTTATTTTTCTTTTCTTCTTAAAGTTTCAAGAAAACGAAAAAGAAAAAAAAGAGTTTGAACGTCCATGTTGTGCCAAAACATCACGAAGTACGCACACCTGATTCTCCTCTCTTGAGGGTGAGATACGTAGGCACTCTTCTTGGGTTCGTTGATATTTTCAAAAGAAAAAAAAAAGAAAAAGATTTTGGGAAAAAGTGTTGAACTCTAACGCATTTGTTATCTCTTGTTCAGTTAGTTTAAGGTGGTTGGTTTGTGGCATTCTGGTTGGTCATCCACATCACACCGAATCCAAGAAAGGATTAGTTGTGTTATATAGAGAGTGATATCATGGATTGAACAATGAGTCAGGAAAATAAGAGTTTAAAGCAAGAGATTAGGAAACTAAGGCAACAAATGATGGAAATACACCAGCTTAGGCCAGTGGGTTGCCTCCTCCTTCATTTCCTGCTATTGATCCTACAAATACCTCGAGTTTTTCACCAAAATCGCAAAGTCAGTTTTCTACTGTTGTTAATGCACTACAACATGACTCAAAATTCATTCCAAGCCAAAAGTATCCCAATACTTCTATCACTCTTTCTCTAGCTCCTCAACATAAGCCTACTACATTCACAACAGCACATGTCGTTTGTGATTTTGTTGCTCAATTCTCTACTGAGGCTTCTACATTGGCTAGCCGCCTAATGGTTATGCTCCCCCATGCTGCTAGTGGACCTATGTTCAATAATCTAGGTGATCATTGCTATACTCCTGATCCTACTTTTAAGTTAACTGGACTACCAAAATTTCTTAACAAGAAGCCTAGTAGGCCAGAAGAGCCACAGAAAATGGTTGGAAAAATGAAGATAGCAGAAAATGCTATGAAAAGTTCTCTAGTACCTGGGGGTAAAAAAGATGTTTCATACAAAGACTAGGGCATGTCTTTAAGTGTTAACCTTAATCCAAACCTTGAGATATCAAAATTTGAGGAGCGAGATGGACATGAGGAATCTGTGAAACATTTGGGACAATATTGCAATCAATTAAAGAAAAATGGAGGGAAGAAGAATGGGGAAGATACAACTGCTATTGTAGTAGGAAAATGGGCACGTCCAAGAAGACCACGTCATTGTTATCCTTAGTCTCAAGAGCAAGTTCATTTCCAAGCTCTATATAATCACTCCCAAAATCCATCATACCTCATATCCCCACTTTTATATCTAGTATACTGAGCACAACCATATGTTCAACTCCTTTCTTACTCACAATGGCGTGCACCGACGCCTCAGAGTCACCTTCCAACTCCCCACAAACATATCAAAGCCCTTCTAGGATCGATGTTCGATCCAAGTCAAATAATAAGAAGAGGCAGAAGCCTAGGGATAGTTTCACATCAATTGGAGAATCATATGCTAGTCTGTTACGGAGATTACTATAATGGTGCATGATCACTCCTCTCCTTGGGTATACTCCTGACCCGCATTCAAGAAATTTTGATCCTCATGTACGATATGCATATCATTCTAATATTTAGGGTCACAGTATTAAAGATTGTCGTACTTTGAAAAGAGAAATAGAAAAGATGATTCAAGATAAATTGATTGTGGTGCAGAACATTGACAGTGGTGAAAGCTCTAGTCATGATTATATGCAAATCAGTGGCTAAGATGTCAAGCTTATCAATTGAAAATTCACTCCTCTCCTTACTAGGAATGATTGTTGGTAGTTTGTTTTGTTTTCCTTTCTATTTTTTTGAATTATCTCAGGGTTGTGGTTCGGAATCTATCTTGTTTTGTTTCTTTGTCGTTCATATTTAAACCCTTCTATCTTTTATTTCAACTAAATGAAGTGTCACTGTCCCTTTGTATTTTAAATATGTGTTGTTTGTTTCTTTTCTTTACACAATACATTTTATGATGATTCTATTGATATGACATGCTAGCGGAATTTTCAGTCAGATCTTAAAATCTAGTTTAATCTTAAACATTGAGTCAGAGGATTAAAGTTAGAAAAAGAGAGCATATGAGAAAATAAATAGAGTGTTGAGGCATTTGGTGATCAAGTTGAAGCCTTTTTAAAAATCGAGGCAATTATTGTGAGAATCATAAGAATAACTTGGTCATCAATTGAAATACATATCTCAATTATGTCAAATAGTTAATGTGCGATCCTATGTCAAAAGGAATAGAAAGAAAATTAGCTCCACGAATTCATGAGTCCTTCAAAATGAGGAATGTACAACAAAAGTGGAGTGGTATGTTAAACAAAGTACAAGAGTAGTGATGCATAAATTCAGTTAAAGTTAGTATTGTAAAAATGTCACGAATGATCTCCATCTTTCACTTTCACATTGCATGATATGTACTTGCATTTTTAAGGTTTGATATGGCGGAGGCATTTTATTTTGGTATCCAAATATTGTGTCATCCTTTGTGAACCCTGTTTGAGCCTTTTGAAATCAAGATAAAAGTCAGTAAAGTTTAAAAGAAAAGCGTCGAGCAAAAGAATAGAGTAAGAAAAAATGAGTCAAAAGAAAAAAAAGAAGAGTGTCAAGAAAAATAAAGTCAGAAAAAAGTTTCAAAGAGCAAAAAAAAAGTCAGAAAAAAAGAGAAGAGAAGAAATCAGAATCAAGCAAAAGAGCGAGATGTCAGAACTACGCATGACCTGATTCTCCTCTCGAGAGAGTGATATATGTAGGCTGCCCTAATCTAGGCTCAGTCCAACCAAATAAAAAATTTTGAGTTACCCAGTCAAAAGAAACTAGGGCATGAGTTAATCTTCATTGTTTGAGTTGATTCCAAAAGTTATAAGTTCTACCCCACTTCAAATGTCGTTTGGGGATCATGTCATCCTTTCTTACTAACCTTATCCAAAAGCTAATTTACAACTAAAGAAAGACCTTCAGATCAATCCTTGAGAATGTTAAGGCTAAGCATGCAATGGATATGATGACACATTTTGGGAACTACACATCTTCCTCAGTATAAGGAATCAGGAGAGAAATAAAAATGAGAGAGTTTTATTGGTAAAAATCCTCATGGGCACCATAAGGTTATGGCAAGTTGAGAGAGATAAAAATGAGAGTCTTATCAGTGAAAATCCTCATGGGAACTGTAAGACGATTGTGAGTTCAGAGAAATGAAAATAAGAGAGCCTCATTAGTGAAAAGCCCTCACGGACACCATAAGGCAATGGTGAGCTGAGAAAAAAAAATGAGAGAGGCTTGTTAGCAAAATCCCTTTAAGTCACCACTAGCTGAATGAGGTTTCTGAATGCAATTGGCCCAAGGAAGTAACTCAGTTTCAGGGTCATTAACTCAAGAACGATTGGTAGAAACTTTGGACTGAAAGATCAGACATCTTAAGAAAGACCTTCAGATCAATCCTTGAGAATATTAAGGCTAATCATGCAAAGGATATGATGAAACCTTTTGGGAACTACTCATCTTCTTCAGCATAAGGAATTAGAAGAGAAATAAAAATGAGAGAGCCTTATTGGTGAAAACCCTCACGGGAACCATAAGGTGATGGTAAGTTGAATGAGGTAAAAATGAGATTCTTATTGGTGAAAATCCTCATGGGCACTGTAAGATGACTTTGAATTGAGAGAAATCAAAATAAGCGAGTCTCATTGGTGAAAAACCCTCATGGACACATAAGGCAATGGTGAGATGAGAAAAAAAAAGTTAGGCTTGTTAGCAAAAACTTTCAAGGTGCCACTAGCCGAATGCAGTTGGTCTAAGGAAGTACTCAGTTTTAGGGCCATTAACTCAAGAATGATTGGTAGAAAGTTTGGACAGAAAGATCAGGCAACTTAATCCAAAATGCATGGCATAATCATTAGAGTTGACTGTTATTTTTAGATAAATTTTTCATTTTTTTGTTTCAAATGGGGACATTCATTGTTTTTTCTTTCTTCTCTCTATTTTTCTTTTCTTTTCTTGAGTCAATTATCCAAATAAAAAAATCATTGTCATTTTTTCTCTTGTCTCTGAGTCAAGTCTATGTCAAAACAAGTGAGAAAAGATTTCAAAATTGGCTACCAGCTTCTTCAATTGCACAAAGCAAGACAAAAGAAAAGAAGATGAAAGAAAGAAGATTGCAAGTCAGAACAAGGAATGCAGAAGGTTGTTGTCAACAAACAAATTGGGGGAATTCATGGAAATACCAAGGTTTAAAGGGGATTGTCTAAGAAACATAGAAAAGCAAAGATAATGTGTTTATTTCAGAGTCACTCTTAATATTCTGAGTTTGGACCAATAGTGTAACAAGTCAATGACAAATGCTAACGATTGGAAGCAAGATCTAAATGGGACAAGTGAAAGAGAAATCACCTCAAAAGCCAAAGCCGCAAGCCAACCACCCTGTTTTAAACTCACAAGTTTTCTTTGTATGAAACAGGAATGGTTGCTACTGTCAAATCAAAGGCGTCAAAGCGCAAATGTCCAGAGGTACAATTTCTTGTTTCTGCAAATGCAAGAACACAGGTTTGGTAATCGCAATTATGGTAAAACTCATCATCTTGTACCCCTAAGAGACTCATTCTCTAATTTGGTCCTTTCATGTCTCACGGCTAGGAGGTTCACTTCCTAATCTGAACCATTAATTCTAAAAATGCACTTTAGCAAGAACCTTTCAAGTTAATTCTTAAGAGAGGGACTTTTTAGACTAAGTCAATCAATTTTACCCTAAAAGGGGGCATTTGTTGAGCAGGATCTTGATTCATCTTTGCATTATACACAGTTGCAAGTAGTTGTGATTGGGTTTGACACCTGCAAAAGCTTTTGATGAAAACTGGGGCAAAAAATTTAAAGTAATTCATGTTATATGGAGCATCACTTTAGGACCCTCCTAGAAAGTGAGATTTTATTTTCCTAGAAAATAAAATCTTTCTTTATCATAATCTTTGTGTGGGATAATTTTCGTTCTAGTTTGATGTTGATTTCAGGAGATCGCATGAAGAACAGGGTGATAAAATTAAAAATCAGGAGCCCGCCTGAAGAACAGGGTGATGAAACTGAAAGTCAGGAGCCCTCCTAAAGAACAAGGTGATGAAATTGAAAGTCAGGAGCCTGCCTGAAGAATAGGGTGATGAAATTAAAAGTCAGAAGCCCGCCTGAAAGACAAGGTAATGAAATTGAAAGTCAAGAGCCTTCCTAAAGAGTAGGGTGATGAAATTGCAAGTTAGGAGCCCGCCTGAAGAACAGGGTGATGAAATGGCAAGTCAGGAGCCCGCCTAAAGAACAGGGTAATAAAATTGAAAATCAGGAGACTGCCTAAAGAATAGGGTGATGAAATTGAAAGTCAAGAGACCACCTGAAGAACAAGGTGATGAAATGGCAAGTCAGGAGTCCACCTGAAGTACAGGGTGATGAAATAGCACGTCAGGAGCCCCCCTGAAGAACAAGGTGATGAAATGGCAAGTCAGGAGCCCACCTAAAGAAAAGAGTAATGAAATAACAAGTCAAGAGCTCTCGTGAAGAGCAGGGTGATAAAATGGCAAGTCAGGAGCCCGTCTGAAGAATAGGGTGATGAAATAGCAAGTCAGGAGCCTGCCTGAAGAACAGGGTAATGAAATGGGAAGTCAGGAGCCCGCCTGAAGAACAGGGTGATGAAATAACAAGTCAGGAGCTTTCTCGAATAAAACGGTGAAGAAATTGAAAGTCAAGCAACAAGGTAAAGCAATTGAAAATCAAAAGATTAAAAAATAGAAATTCAAGAGGCCTCCTAGAGAACAAGGTGGTGAAATTGAAATTCAAGCAACTAAGTGAAGAAATTGTAACTCAGGAGCCCGCTTGAAGAATAAAGTGAAGATTTTCAAATTCAGGTACCACTGATAGAACATGGTCATTTTTTGAGTTAATCCCCAACATCAAATTTTTTATGGAGAAAGAATCTATTCTCAAGTTCAACCCCAAAGAAGATCAGATCTTTTATCAATTTTGAAAGTATCAAAAACTCATGTCAACAGTCCAGAGAAACTGCCTATATAGGACTTCTATAATTTCTGTTATCTTTTAACTTGTAATTTTTTTTATGTAGTAACAAAGACGCGGACCAGAACCTCGACAGGGCCTCACTCGACTCTCCAACTAGATATAGTATTTTTCTTTTTAAACCCTTTGAGATACATGTGACTAAATTCCCTCATAATCTGGGTAAGTAGGATGTCCAAAATCAAGAATCGGTTGCATTCCTTCCTTCTGTTTCCTCTCTTCGAATAATGGTCCAGTCAAAATTCTGTCTCGCTTTCTAGTTCTATGTCTGAAAATACTTTGTGTTTAAATACAAAGAAGGGCATGATGTAGACACGTAATTTTGTCTCTCCCGAGAGTGTATTTTACTCATTTTTATCTCATTTTACCATGTACCTTCACCCATATGATAATTTCCACTCAATAACAAATCCAACAAACGCCTAATTATTTTTCACACCTCACCCTAACAAATTTTATCTAAGCCTAAATACCCTACCCTTACATCACGTGGTCCCCTCTTTCTTAACAAACTCACAAAAAGACAAAACAAAATTATAAACACAGCACACACGGAATAACAAAGGCGGTTTCCATTTTTTGATACACATAGATACCTCACAAAACACGAACAAATGAATTCCATATAGAGAGCACACTATATACATATATTGTGGGGGATTCACAGAATACATACCCATTAGATACACCACACATAAAAACTCCAAAAAAGGGACTCCATCTTCTTCACTCTACACATATCAGCCCACACAATATACACATACCCCCTAATTCTCATCAACACACTAATAAACACCACAAAAACACACAACCATAGATATACACACACATGCTAGTAAGAGGGAAGAGAGGTCGAGAGATAAAGAAAAATAGTGAAAGAAAATAGGGAGAGATCAGAGATCGGAGATTGGAAAACAAAAAGAAAAAGGAAATAGTGAGAAAAGAAGAGATCAAGATTTAAAAGAGAGGAGGATACTGAGAGAGGAAACGGGAGAGAAAGAGAGAAAACCGAAGGATACTGAATTTTCTGGCAAAGTTTTTGGCTAGAAAATGCTACAATCGCACAAACTGCACTATTTTTCTCCAATTCTCAGCGTCGCCGAGCTCGTCGGACCTCCGACAAAGTGAAATCCATGAATCCCAACTCTAATCCGATCAAGTTCCACCAATTTCAATCCAATTCTGGCTAAGTCAGTCGAAAAATGGTCGAAATAGTGATGGGGCGTGCGAATTCGGTACAAATTTAGTTTTACTTTGCAGTTTTAAGTTTGGGTTGACGATAAACAGTAAGGAATATATCAAAATTGTATTTGGTTTGTGTCGAGGTTTGAGATGAGGCTTTTTGGGCTCGGTTCTATCTTCGGTATATTGAAATCAATAATTGAGGTCCAATTCTTCAACTCTCTCTCCCTTTATTTCATCTTAAATTTGGGAAATTGATGTCGTGATTATGTGTTCGATGATCTTGACTGGGTGATCTTGTTGACGTTGATTTCTTTTTATGGATAGTTAATTGTGGTATGAATTTGAGGATTAGTAAGGGTTGGATAACCATGTATCGTATAAGAAATTAGTGTAGAAAAGCAATATGGGAGGGGGAATTGAAATCGATAAAAGTGAATGCGTATTTGTTTTGATTCATGGTTAGTAATTTAATTTGGAATAAACAAGGATGTTGTTATAAAATGATAGTATCATGATAGGTCGAGTTGGGTAGGCAAATGGTAGGATCGGGTAGGAAAATTTAGAACTTGTGGATTGTGGAATGTTTGAAATATTTGTTGAATGATTTTGTTTACTGCATTTAGATCAATTGTATTCATTTAGCCGGAGAATTCCCCATAGCCATTTATACTTATTTACCGGGGTATGCCCCAAAGTATCATATATCGCAAAGGAGGTTCATGATCAAGGCCCGAGGCATTGGGTAAAGCATAGTTAGGATAGTTAGGATAGTCTAGATTTTCTTTTTAGCATTTTTTATTCTCAGTTTGTAATAAATTGGACTGGACACTATATTTTTGGACTTATTTTATTTTGTTAGTTTGATTGATTGTTTTGTGTGTTTTATGTGGTTTTATACATAGTGTCAAATTAACCGATATGCTCTACAAAGCGACCGTGGTCGAACCACGAAATCAAGGGGTGCCTAATACCTTCCTCTCGGTCAACAAAATTTCTTAGCCGAAATCTCTGTTCTCAAACCAGTTTTAAAGAGTCAATAATATTTTTTAAAAAGCATTTTCAAAGGTTACTTGGAATACCATATTTATACCAAGTGGAGACTCTGAGTTTAAATGTAAATAATCATTTTCGAAATAAATTTTTATTTTTTGTCACTTGATAATAAAAACCCTTTTCAAACTTAAAATTGAATCTTTTTCGTAAAAAGAGGTGTGGCACGTACTTCTCTTTTAGATTAAGCTTTATTATAATATAGGTATGATATTATGCTAGCGATAGGTAGAATTTTATGATTTGGTTGTTTGTATAGTGACTTTTGGATTATTTAGCCACTTAGATAGCTGTTTTATGTAGAATTTGAGCTCATTCTTCCTCCTTGGATTTAGGTTGTTATTTCAATACTAGTTTTGACTTATTTAATATTTAGTGGTGGAAAATTTGAGACTTAGACTTGTTTTGGGTAGAAATTTTCCTTAGTTTAAATTTTCGCGATTAATAGCAGGCTTGCCGGTCTTCTTTTAGGTCAAATATATAGATTAGCCTCTTGTAGACATGAGAGATCTTCTTTAGTCAACCTAGAATAATTATCGAACCTTAGGATGATTTATAAACCTTTTTGACCTTTAGTGAAACTTGTGACCTTTTACTTGTTTACTAGTTTCGGTTCAAGTCAGGCAAATTGAGATTCATACGTGATACTTTAATATGATGATACGAACTCTAGTTCAGTTCGAGTACTGTATCTATGATCTAATTATGACATTACTATGGTATATCACTCTTGATGCGAGTGTCACGGGTTTGAGACCATTTACTAGAAGCCAAGTTCGGGAACTACAAAGACTTCAAGGTGTGTTTATGAAAATCGATGCGGTTGAGCTTGTTGTGAACTCTCCCAAGGGAGTGTACACCTTGACATGTGAGGGATGACCATAGGTGCTCAAAATACACCCCAAGTCTTCCCCAAAACACTCCAAACCCGCCACCCCCTTCATTAAGGGTAAAGGAGTCCTTTTGCCAACCTTTTGTAATAGACTATTTAAAGTTTGTCCTTTAGTCTTGTTCCTTTGTTAGCTTATTTTGAATCAAGATTGTAACACTGAAACACCATACTCTCAAGAGAGAGTACACCACCATTGATATCACAAGAAACTGTTTTCTTCTTGTGTTGTGTGTATCGGCTAGAAACATGAGTTCTTGAGTGAATCGAGCTCCTCTTGGGTTTGTGTAAGAACTTGATACTTATTATCTTGTTTTTTAGAGGTTACTCACAAGTTGATAGCCGTCTTACAACCCTTGAAGGGACAAGTGAGGGATCCGAGTGAAAATATTGAGTGAGAGTATTTTTGAACGAACGTTTGCACATTTTGTAGGTACATTTGCAAATGGAACCACCACACATGGAACCCAAAACTTCCAATGCACAAACTGTGGACCATAATGTCATGAATACTCTTGTATCTAGTCTTGAGTCCTTGTCTCAGGACGTGGCTAGAGTGAATGCTACGGTTGAGAACATAGGAGTGGAAATGGCCTCTATTAGTGGGCGTGTAGAGAGGGTAGAAAACCGACAGAGTTCTGAACCCTCAACTCCTCAAACACATCCCTAACCATTACCCCCGAAGCCATGCACCAAAGAATGAATCCACCAAATGCCATACTTCAAGACAACTATTACTCACAAGGCTGAGGCCTTGATGGACCTAGCCATTCCCCACATCACCACTAAATGCCAATCCACTATACCAAATGCCAAATGTCCAAAACCCACCGATGCAAGAAGAGGGATATATGAGGGATAACCGAAGGGGAGTATGGAATGTATGATGATCCTTATTTGAAGGAAGATGGGATGAGAGGTAGAAGGGTAGAACCAAGGGAAAACTGAGGGCTTAAAAGAAAGGGTGGCCAAAGTGTTCGGGAAAGGGATGTTGGCCTTAACACTATCAAGATGGGACTTTCAATATTTAAGGGGAAAAGTTATCTCGAAGAGTTTCTCGCATGGGAATCCACATGCGATAGAGTCTTTCAAGTGAACGATCTCATGAAGGATAATAAGAGCTGCTACGCCATTTCTCATTTTGAGGGATATGATACCAGGTGGTGGGAATAAGTCAAACATTTTGGCAATGTATTGATTGAGGGGAAACCCCCTTCTTGGTTTCAGTTAAGGTATCTTATGAGGAAAAAGTACATTCCTGAAAGCTATCAACATGAACTCCTTGCAAAATTGTACAACTTGAAGAAAAGAAACAAAAGTGTGGCAGCCTACTATGATGAGTTTCAACAACTTATCTTGAAACTTGATCATAGAGGAGAAAAAGTGAGCCACGATATCATTCGGTTCAAGGTCGGCCTAAACAAGGAAATCTCTACGCATATGACACTTCATAAGTTTAAAACTATTGAAGGGATCTTTCAAGCATATTTGGAGATTGAATGAGAGAACAAGGAAAGGTCGATCTACAAAACCAAAACATACCAAGGGTCCTCGGGTTGGACCAAGGGGAAAGAAGTGATTCCATCGACTTCGGGGTGAAAAAAATCCAAACAACAACCAACCAAGTCTCTTCCGCCTATGAACAAGGTTACTCAACCACCTCCTTCATGGTTTGAAGGTAAGCCGAATGTCACTCCCAATTCCAAGGGATTCCAATGCTTCAAATATCACGAGTGGGGACACAAGTCTAGTGAGTGTACTAATCAGAGAAATATGATATTGAGGGAAGGGAAGTTGTATTTCTTGGGGGAAGAATTGGGGGCTGAAACAGTTGAAATTGAAGAAGAATCTCAATATAGAGAGGGAGGGGAGACAGAGAGTCCTAGTGACGATGATGAAGAAAAGTTTTGGCCTCAAGAAGCTAAACCTGAAGTACTTAACTATATGGTACAAAGAGTTATGATTAGAAAAGCGTTGGATGATCCTAGCCAATGGAAAACCCCTTTTGTATGAAGTGTCTGATTAAGGGGAGTATGTGTTCTTTGATTATTGATAGCGGAAGTTGTGCTAATGTGGCTAGTACCTCAATGGTAGATCACTTGAAGATGCCAACTACTTAACATGCGAGTCCATATAGGCTCCAATGGTTGAACGATTGTGGAGAGTTGAAGGTAACCCGTCAAGTAGTGATGCGGTTCAAAGTTGGAAACTATGAGGATAAGGTACTATGCGACATAATTCCTATGCAAGCTTGTAATATCTTTTTGGGTTGGTCATGGAAATACGATAGGTCGACCAAGCATGATGGACGCACCAACTATAACTTCATTGAGTTCAAGGGTCGGAATTACAACCTCCGGCCATTATCACCATCACAAGTGTGTGAGGTACACCGACAAATAAAGATTTTACAAAGAAAGGGAAGGAAGGATAAGGAACCCGCTTGAAAGGGTGTGGAACCCGAGAGTGAAAAGGATGAGGGAGAAAAAGAAGTTTTGGTTTTGAGGGATAAGGATTCGATGGTAATGTTGGCTCGAAAAGGCAATCTCTTCAAAGAGTATGATAATGCTACTCTCATGCTACTTTTGGCTCATGTTTTGAATGCTAACCCATCCACTTCCCCTATCCCATCTTCTATTTCTAATGTTTTGCATGAATTCGATGATGTCTTTCCTGGTGAATTGCCATAAGGACTTTCTCCACTTCGAGGAATTGAGCACCAAATTGACTTTTTTCTGGGGTCGTAATTACCGAATAAGACAGCTTATAGTATCAACCCCACAGATAAAAATGAACTCCAATGGTAGGTTTATGACCTCCTCAACAAAGGATACATCAAGGAGAGCATGAGTCTGTGCGCGGTCCCAGTGTTACTTGTGCCGAAGAAGGATAAAACATAGTGAATGTACGTGGACTGCTGAGCCATAAATAAAATTATGGTAAAGTATCATCATCTTATTCCTAGGTTAGATGATATACTTGATGAACTAAATAGCTCTTGTGTGTTTTCTAAAGCTGATCTTAGGAACGGATATCACCAAATTCGTATGCAACTGGGTGATGAATGGAAGACCGCACTCAAGACCAAGTTTGATCTATATGAGTGGATGGTCATTCCATTTAGTCTCGTCAATGCTCCTAGTACCTTTATGCGGCTAATGAATTATGTGATGAAGTTGTTTATTGGCAAGTTTGTGGTTGTGCACTTTGATGATGTTTTAGTTTATAGTAAGTCCCTTAATGAACATGTATTGCATCTAAGGAGTGTGTTTGATGTTCTTAGGAAAGAAAAGTTGTATGCTAATATTGAAAAATGCTCCTTTGGTGTTAATAAAGTTGTATTTTTGGGATTTGTTGTAAGCTCGAGAGGAGTAGAGGTAGACAAATACAAGATAACTACCATTAAAGATTGGCCAACCCCTAAAACCTTAGGTGAAGTTCAAGCTTCCATGAGTTGGACAGTTTTATAGGAGGTTTATCAAAGAATTTAGTACCATTACAACCCCATTGATCGAAATCATCTGAAAGGACCAACCTTTCCAGTGAGGTGAAGAGCAATCTAAGGCCTTTAAGACCATGAAAGATACACTCATTTCGGAACCATTATTTCAATTGCCTAATTCAGATAAGATGTTTGAAATAGAATGTGTTGCTAGCAGAGTGATCATAGGTGCGGTTTTTATAAAACCCCGTAGAATTCTAAGCCTAACTCAACCTATTAGAGCTTTATGAAGGGTCCCAGACTTAGAAAATTTTAGCTATGTATTCATACTTAGAGTTATTTTAGCCTGCGTAAGTTGGAGACTCTATTTGAAGACCCTCAAGACCTTAAAGTAATGATTTTTAGGTTAAATTATGATCAGAAATGTCAGTAGATGTTCTCGGATGAGTTTTAGATTTTTTGGACTTCGTATGGATCATATTTGAAAGCTCAAACCAGTGGATAAATGCAATCTCGAAGCGCCGCACCGCCCATCACGTTGATGAGTATTTTTCCTCCAGCTCCCAGTGCAAATTCCAATGAATCGACGCAGACTCGACGCGGCGTGTTGGTTATCACATCGATGCAAACGACACGGCGCGTCGGTCTGCGCATCACTAAATCAATTTTCATTCATTAAAAACTGCGTCCTCAGGGGTATTTGAGTCTTTTTCCACCTTATGTCATCCCCCAAAACACGAGATTAAGCCTCTTTAGAGGCAAAATCCATTCATCCTTCTCAAAATTTCTCAAGAAGGAAACCCTAGGACCTTCAATTCAAGATTCATCCTTCAAGAACACTCTATCATTCTTCGCAAATTTGAATACTAAGGTATGTGAAGTGTTCATCGAAGGGTATTCTTCAACCCTTGGAATCCAAGAAACTCTTTTAAAATGCAAGTTAATTGATTTCATGGATTTCATGTTGGATCTTGAATGTATTCACGATTATGGTATTAATGGTGATCTAATTCCATAATTTGTCCCAAGTTTCATGCAAATTAGTTAATTATGAATTGAACTTTGTGAACTTCATGTTGAACTCTTGAATTGCAAGTTGAATGTAGAATCCATGATATTACTACATGTTTATTGATATGTGAAATACCCATGATCCTCAAGTGTTTGTTAAAAAGCTTAAGTGAATTGACTAGTCCAAGCATAACATGTTATTTTGTGATTTCAATCGTGCACAAGCCAATGTATATCAAGTGCTTGACAAAAATGTCTAAATGAATGTATTGTTAGGAAGCTAGTACCATTATGCTACTAAAGTCATGCATAATTTACTTTTCATGCTATTGAGTCCTAGGGGTATTTAATACCCGACAATTAAGTTGTATACCTTGAGCCAGTGTCAGTTATAGAATAGTATTCAGTCATATCACGATCAGTGGTTCAGTAATTAGTTCAGAACTCAATTAGTAATTAGTTCAGAACCCAGCGGACTCAGTTCAGTCTAGACAATTGACATGATTAGTAACAGTTCAGTGTATCCTAGAACAGTTTAGAAATCAATCCAGAGTGTATTCAGTTGGGAGTAGGATTCAGTACTGAGCGAACCCAAGGATGGGGGCTCACCAGCCAGTAAAGGGTGTGATCCTTAGAAGAAGTCCTTGTGTCCCAGAACTACGTAGCCAACGTAGGTTGAGAAATCAACCTTCCAGTTAAGTTTGATAAGGTGTTTTAACCTGCCAGTTAAGGGTACCACCATTCTCATTCTGAGCACCTGCCAGATGAGGGTGACTCAGCTCGTCTTTACCCGTCACACAGTACTGACACCCTTCCAGCTGGGTTATAGATTGGACCATAATTAGATTAGAGAAGGTTATGTCGGTTAGATGATTATGTTCCACAGTCTCAGTTTCAGTTCCAGTCTTAGTATAGAACTCAATTCAATTCTACAGAAACCAGGACTGTCAAACATAGTCATTCAGTTCGGTACGAAACTCAGAATAGTTCCATAGAATTAGGACTGTAAGATACAGTCACTTAGATAACATTAATATAGTATCATCACACTCAGATATCAGTAAACCAATAATTCAATACTCAGTATCCAGTGCTATCATGACCTCAGTTACAGTTTATATATTCATGCATGTACTCTCATTCAATTATATTCATGTCTTTCAGTCAGTATTTTTCATGCATATTAACCCATGCATATCATCCTACCTCACTTAGCATACTAGTATATTCAAAGTACTGACGCATATTTTTCTATTGTGTTATGATGTCTTATATCATAGTTTCAGACGCATGGGCTCCTGACCGTACTTAGCAGCCCGGACCTTTCAGCAGTAGATTAGTGGTAAGTCCTCATAGTTCAAGGACATGATTATTACTTTAGTATCTCAGTTTATCAGTTTTTAGTAGTTGGGGTTAGTTGGGGGCTTGTCCCATCAACCCCTTATATAGACAGTTAGAGGCTTTTCAGACTAGAGTAATCTTTCAGACAAATGTTTAGTTTATAGTATGGATTTCAGTATTCAGTAATTGATTTTCAGTTATTAACCTTATGGCTATTTTCGCCTAAATTCTGCATTTTTACAGTATTGTTATTCAGTTATTACAGCAGGTACCAGTCATGGGTTAGTTTGTGGTCCTTCGGGATTACAAACACTGTGTAGCATCTGGGGTACAGACTCAGGGTATTACAAACTTAGTATCAGAGCCTAAGGTTCAATAGAGTCCTATAAAATCTAAAATCTACATCTAGTAGAGTCTCGTGCATGGGTGTGTAGCACGCCACACTTATGGACATGAGGCTACAAAATGTTTTTGGAAAAGTTTCCCTTCTTTCAGTATTCATGTCATGCGCGTGAGCATAAGCTCCAGTTAAACTCTCAGTCTAATATTTTCCCCTTTCATCTACAGAATATGCCTACAAAGAGGATTAAGAGAAGAAGAATGGGAGTCCAATCAGCACCCCAGCCCGTCCAGCCAGATCCCCTGGACGAACATGTCTCCCACACTAAATTTAGAGCAGCCTTCACCACCCTATCTCATTCTGTAGTAGACCATAATAAATGCTCAACTACCGTTCTGGCTAATCGAGTGGCCAATACAGTTGCAGCTAAGATTCGAGACTTCCCTGAATAAATGCTCCATCTTTTACTAGGCTAAGTCAGATGAGGACCCTTAGGAATTTCTTGATCAGATGCAGAAAGTTACAAATATTATGGGGGTGTCTTCTATTGAGAGTACTGAGTTGGCCACATATCAGTTGCAGGATGTGGCCCACTTATGGTTTAAATAATGGAAAGTAAAAAAGGCCACAGATGCAGGGCCCATAGAATGGGAGGAGTTTGTTACTGTTTTATTGGATAGGTTCTTCCCACTGGAATTGAGGCAAGTGAAGGTTCTAGAATTTATTAATCTAAAGCAAGGAAACATGATAGTGAAAGAGTATTCTCTCAAGTTTACTTAATTAGATAGATACGCTCCTCATGTAGTGGCAGATAGCAGATCCAGGATGAATAAGTTTGTGTCTGGGGTTTCTAGCAGTGTGGTGAAGGAGTGTAGAACAACAATGCTAATTAAGGAGATGGACATATCCAGGCTCATGGTCCATGCTCAACAAATAGAAGAGGCTAAGCATAGAGATAATGAGAGGGATACTAAGAGAGCAAGAACAGGTATTTTCAACTTCGCACAGCCTAAGTCAAAGGGTGGGAATCGTTCTCAGTTCCGCTCGAAATCCTCAGTTCCAGCTCCATCCTTAGCCATTGATCCAGTGCCAAAATTTAAAGATGGAAACAGATATAGGGCACCAGGCCCTAATCCTCAGGATATTTTCAGCATCACTCGAACCAATCCCCTTTGTCAGAAATATGGCAGAAACCACCAGGGTATCTGCAGGACTAGTAGTGATATGTGTTTCGGGTATGGAAAGCCAGGTCACAGAGTCAGAGATTGTCCCCAGTCAGGTTCCCAGGGTCAGCATAACCATCCCTCAGCTTAGTCCGGATGCTCGAATCAGCAGAGTGTCGCTTTTAGTGCCACCAGTGGGCAGCGCCCAAACAAACTCTATGCCCTTCAGTCCCGACAGGATCAGGAAAGTTCTCCTGATATGGTCACTGGTATGTTACAAGTTTATCATTTACATATTTATGCTTTGCTGTATCCAGGATCTTTTTTATCCTTTGTAACTCCATATATAGTTGTCAACTTTAGAGTCAATCCCAAAATCCTAGTAGATCCTTTCTCAGTCCCTACCCCAATGGGTAAATCTATCATAGCCCGATGGGTATACAGGAACTATCCGGGTATGGTATCGCAAAAATTCACTTCAACAGACTTAGTAGAATTAGAGATAACAATTTTGATGTCATTAACGACATAGATTGGCTTCATTTATTCTATGCCTTAGTTGAATGTAGAAACAGAATTGTCCAATTTCAGTTTTTGAATGAGCTCGTCCTAGAATGAAGGGGTAGTACTTCAGCAATTAGGGGTCATCTTGTTTCCTACCTAAAGAAAATAAAAATAATATCTAAGGGATGTGTCTACCATCTCATTTGAGTCCAGGACTCTAGATCAAAAACCCCTACTCTTGAGTCAGTATCAGTAACATGTGAATTCCCAGATGTGTTTCTCGAAGATCTTTCCAAAGCTCCTACCGAAAGGAAAATCGACTTTGGAATAGAACTTCTTCCAGATACTCATCCCATATCTATTCCTCCATACAAAATGGCTCCAGCAGAACTCAAGGAGTTAAAAGAACAGTTGAAAGATCTCTTAGATAAGGGATTCATCAGGCCCAATGTATCCCCGTATGGTGCACCTGTAATATTCGTGTGTAATAAAGATGATTCCCTCAGAATATGTATTGACTACCCTTATCTAAATAGAGTCATGATCAAGAACAAGTATCCACTTCCCAGGATTGATGACTTATTTGACCAACTTCAGGGTGCCAGTTATTTTTCTAAGATAGACCTCAGATCAGGCTATCATCAACTCAGAGTCAGAGAGTATGAAATCCCAAAAACAGTCTTCAGAACATGGTATGGTCACTTTGAATTCTTATTCATGACATTTGTTCTTACCAATGCCCCAGCAGCTTTCATAGACTTGATGAACCATGTGTTCAAGTAGTACTTGGACATGTTCATCATAGTCTTCATAGATGACATCCTTGTCTACTCCTATAGTGAGCATAATCATATAGACCATCTCAAAATAGTATTGCAGACTCTTAGAAACCATCAGCTATTTTCCAAATTCAGTTAGTGTGAATTTTGTCTAAGGTTAGTAGCCTTCCTCGTCCATATAATTTTCCGATGATGGCATTAGAGTTGATCCCCAAAAGACCAAAGCAGTGAGAAACTAGCCCAGACCCATCTCTCTATCAGATATCAAAAGTTTCTTGGGCTTGGCCAGCTATTACCATCAGTTTATTGAAGGATTTTCATCTATTGCATCCCCTATGTCTAAATTGACGCAGAAGAGAGTCAAATTCCAGTGGTCAGATTCTTGCGAGAAGAGTTTTCAGAAGTTGAAGACTCGACTCACGACAGCCTCAGTTTTGACTCTACCAGAGGGTACAGATGGCTTTATTATGTATTATGATGCTTCCAGAGTTGGGGTGTGTTTTGATGCAAAAAGGTAAGGTCATAGCCTATGCCTCTTGACACCTTAAGCCTCATAAAAAACTATCCAACTCATGATCTTGAGTTAGCAGCAGTAGTATTTGCCTTAAAGATTTAGAGGCACTATTTGTATGGTGTGCATGTAGATGTGTTCACTGACCATAAGAGCCTTCAATATGCATTCTCTCAGAAGGAATCTATCAGAAAAGGTGGTTGGAGTTGATGAAAGACTACGACATGAGTGTTCTTTATCATTTGGGCAAGGCCAATGTAGTGGCTGATGCTCTTAGTAGGACATCTATGGGTAGTGTTTCTCATGTTGAGAATGGTAAGATGAAGTTAGCTCAGGAAGTTCATCAGCTTGCTCGACTAAGTGTTTGCATAGTCGATTTAGTAGAAGGTGGTATGTGGGTGCAGAGTAGTTCAGAATCATCCCTGGTTTTGGGGGTGAAGGAAAAGCAGGATAGGGATCACAGTCTAGCTAAGTGGAAAGAATCAGTTAGAGATCAGAAGGTAGAGCTTTTCTCCCAAGGGGGAGATGGTGTGTTGCATTGTCAGGGCCGGCAATGTGTGCCAGATGTAGATGACCTAAGACAACGGATTCTTACAGATGCACATGGTGCACGTTACTCTATTCATCCAGGGGCCACTAAGATATGTCGTTATTTACGAGAGATCTATTGGTGGAGTAGGATGAAGAGAGATATTGCAGAGTTTGTAGCCAAGTGCTCAACATGTCATCAAGTTAAGAATGAGCATAAAAAACCTAGTGGGTTTATGCAGGATTTCGGTATTCCCACTTAGAAGTGGGAAGAGGTGAGCATAGATTTCATGATGGGTTTACCTCGCCCTCATCATCAGCACGATTCAGTTTGGGTCATTATAGACAGGATGACCAAATCAGCTCATTTTCTAGCAGTCCATACCTCTTTTTCAGTCGAGGACTATGCCAAGCTCTATGTCAGAGTGTTGGTCAGATTATATGGATTTCTATTGTCCATTATCTTAGATAGAGGTACACAGTTTACCTCTTATTTATGGAAAGCATTTCAGAAGGGTCTTGGTACCCAAGTTCATCTTAGTACAGCCTTTCACCCTCAAACAGATGTTTAAGGAAAAAGGACTATTCAGACTTTAGAAGATATGCCGCGAGCATATGCGATAGACTTTAAAGGTAGTTGGGATGACCACTTTCCTTTGATTGAGTTCGCATATAATAACAATTATCATTCCAGTATTCAAATGGCCACTTTTGAGGTGCTTTATGAAAGGAGATGTAGGTCTCTCATTAGTTTATTTGAGGTATGTGAGGCCGCAGTGGTAGGGCCTGACTTAGTATTCGATACCTTAGAAAAGGTTTAGTTAATTAGAGAAAGACTTAAGATAGCTCAAAGCCAACAGAAATCATATGTAGATGTGCGCAGAAAGGATCTCGAGTTCGAGATTGACAATTTTGTGTATTTGAAAATCTCTTTTATAAAAGGAGTGAAGAGGTTTGGCAAGAAGGGAAAGCTCAGTCCTTGATATGTCAGTCCTTACCAAATTCTTAGCTATTTCAAAAAGGTAGATTACGAGCTTGAGTTGCCTTCAGATTACATTCAGTGTATCCAGTGTTTCATGACTCCTTGCATAAGAAATGCATAGGTGACCCAGCAGTTGTAGTCCCTATAGGGAGTTTAGATATTCAGAACAGTCTCTCTTATGAAGAGGTTCTAGTCGAAATCCTTGACTATTAGATTCGCAGACTGAGGAACAAAGAAGTCCCTTTAGTCAAAGTTCTTTGGCGGAACCAGTCAGTTGAGGGAGCTACTTGAGAAGTAGAGACAGATATACGGACCAAGTATCCTCACCTCTTCTCTACAAACTCAGACTCAGCCCAAGGTAACATTTTTTCCTTGAACTTACTCAGTTCCATGCTCAGGTTTCTCTTTATAAACTTGGTACCAGTTACCATTGCATATTCAGTTGTGTCTTCATGCATCAGATATGCATGTTTAGTATGAGAAACTCAGCTTATCAGCAATCCCAGTCATGCATTTATGGATCATGCTCAGCTATGTACTCATGCATTAGATATGCATGTGCAGTATGAAATTTCAGCATGTCAGTTGTGTCAGTTATGAAACCATATTACAATTGTGCATGTCTAGTATCTAAAAATCAGTCTATCAGTATTTTCATCATAGTTAGTATTATTCGAGGATGAATGTTCCCAAGGGGGAGATATTATAAGACCCTGCTGAATTCTAAGCCTAACTCACCCTCTTAGAGCTTTATGAGGGGTCCCAAACTTAGAAAATTCTAGCTATGTATTCATACTTAGAGTTATTTTAGCCTGGCAAAGTTGGTGACTCTATTTCACGGCCCTCATGACCTTAAAGTAATGATTTTCAGGTTGAATCATGATTAGGAATGTCAGTAGGTGTTCTCGGATGAGTTTTAACTTTTTTGGACTTCGTTTGGATCATATTTGAAAGCTCAAACCAGTGGATCAATGCGATCTCGATGCTTCACGTCGCCGATCGCGTCAATGAGTATTTATCCTCTAGCTCCCAGTGCAAATTTCAGTGAACCGACGTGGACTCGACGCAGCGCGTTGGTTATCGCATTGATGCCAATGACGTGGCGCATCGGTCTGCGCGTCGCTAAGTCAATTTTCAAATATTAAAAACCACATCCTCAGGGGTATTTAGGTCTTTTTCCACCTTATGTCAGCCCCCAAAACACGAGATTAAGCCCCTTTAGAGGCAAAATCCATTCATCCTTCTCAAAATTTCTCAAGAAGCAAACCCTAGGACCTTCAATTTAAGATTCATCCATCAAGAACACTCCATCATTCTTCACAAATTTGAATACGAAGGTATGTGAAGTGTTCATCGAAGGGTATCCTTCAAATCTTGGAGTTCAAGAAACTCTTTTAAAATGCAAGTTATTTGATTTCATGTATTTCATGTTAGATCTTGAATATATTCATGATTATGATGTTAATGGTAATCTAATTCCATGATTTGTCCCAAGTTTCATGTAAATTAACTAATTGTGAATTGAACTTTGTGAACTTCATGTTGAAATCGTCAATTGCAAGTTGAATGCAGAATCTATGATATTACAACATGTTTATTGATATGTGAAATACCCATGCTCCTCAAGTGTTCGTCAAAATGCTTGTGTGAATTGACTAGTCCAAGCATAACATGTTATTTTGTGATTTCAGTCATGAATAAGCCCATGTATATCAAGTGCTTGACAAAAACTTCTAAGTGAATGTATTGTTAGTAAGCTAGTACCATTATGCTACTAAAGTCATACAGTGATTTACTTTTCATGCTATCGAGTCCTGGGGGTATTTAATACCCAAAAATTTAGCTGTATAGCTAGAGCAGTGTCAGTTACAAAATAGTATTAAGTTATATCACGATCAGTGGTTCAGTAATCAGTTCAAAACTCAGCCAGTAATCAGTTCAGAACTTAGTTAGTAATCAGTTCAGAACCCAGCGAACTTAGTTCAGTTCAAATAGTTAACATGATTAGTAATTGTTCAGTCCAGCCTAGAACAGTTTAGAAATTAGTCCAGAGTTTATTCAGTTGGGAGTAGGATTCAGCATCGAGTGAACCCAAGGATGGGGGCTCACCTACTAGTAAAGGGTGTAATCGTTAGAAGCAGTCTTTGTGTTCTAGAACTACGTAGACAGCGTAGGTTGACACATCAACCTGCCAGTTAAGGGTTGATGAGGTGTTTTAACCTGCCAGTTGAGGGTACCACTATTTTCATTCAGAGCACCTGCCAAATGAGGATGACTCAGTTTGTATTTACCAATGGCACGATACTGACACCCTTCCAACTGGGGTTACAAGTTGGACCCCAATCAAATCAGAGAGGGGCATGTCGGTTAGATGATTGTCTTTCACAGTCTCAATTTCAGTTCCAGTCTTAGTATAGAACTCAGTTCAGTTCTACAAAAACCAAGACTGTCAGACACAGTCACTCAGTTCAGTACGAAACTCAAAATAGTTCCACAGAATCAGGATTGTTAGATACAGTCACTCAGATAACAGTAATACAGTATTAGTACACTTAGATATCAGTAAACTAGTAATTCAAAACTTAGTATCCAGTTCTATCATGACCTCAGTTACAGTTTATGTATACATGCATGTACTCTCATTCAGTTATACTCATGTCATTCAGTCAGTATTGTTCATGCATATGAACCCATGCATATCATCCTACCTCACTTAGCATACTAGTACATTCAAAGTACTAACGCATACTTTTGTTTTGCACTATGATGTCTTATATCATTGGTTTAGACGTACGGGATCCTGACCGTACTTAGTAGCCCAGACCTTTCATCAACAGATTAGTGATGAGTCCTCATAGTTCATGAACATGGTTATTACTTCAGTATCTCAGTTTATCAGTTTTCAGTAGTTGGGGTTAGTTGGGGGCTTATCCCATCAACCCCTTATTCAGACAGTTAGAGGCTTTTGCAGACTAGAGTAATCTTTCAGACAAATGTTCAGTTTATAGTATTGATTGCAGTATTCAGTAATTGATTTTCATTTTTGAACCTTATGGCTATTTCTGCCTAAATTTCAAATTTTTATAGTATTGTTATTCAGTTATTGCAGCAGGTACCAGTCATGGGTTAGCTTGTGATTCTTCAGGATTGCAAGCACCGTGTAGCGTCCGGGGTACAAACTTGGGGTGATACAGTTTTGATACAAGAATTGAAGCCTATAGCTTACTTTAGCAAAAAACTCAAAGGAGAAACTCTAAACTACTCTACGTATGAGTTGGAGTTGTATGCCATGGTTAGAGCGTTAGGCAATTGGCAACACTATCTTTGGCCTAAGCAATTCGTAATCCAAACGAATTATGAATCTTTGAAGCACTTTCAAGCATAAGACAAACTTAACAAACAGCATGCCAAATGGATTGAATTTCTTGAAACCTTTTCCTATATGATTCAATACAAAAGGGGTAAGGATAATGTGGTCGCCGATGCGTTATTTAGAATGCATATTCTTGTGTCCACTTTGTATTCCAAGATAATGGGGTTTGAGAGCCTCAAGTCTTTGTATCCTGAGGACCCCTACTTCACTCCTATCTTTAGGGAAAGTGAAGTCGCAGGTAGGTATAAAAGACGTTCGAATTACAACCCATATGCCATGTTTGATGGATATTTGTTTCAGGGAAGATGGTTGTGTCTACCCTCTATCTCTTGGAGAGAGTTATTTGTGAGGGAGGAACATGACGACGGTCTCATGGGTCACTTTGAAATTGATAAGACCCTTGAAATATTGGAGTAACAATTCTATTAGCGAAGGATGTGCAAAGATGTTGTCAAAGTTTGCAGCCAATGCATGGATTCTGGGAGTGCTAAGTCTAGGATCCTTACTCATGGGTTATACACCCCGCTTCCCACTCTATAACGCCTTTGATTTGATATTTTTATGGATTTCGTGTTGGGGATGCCATGGAGTAAAAGGAGGCGGGATAGCATCTTTGTTGTTGTTGATCATTTCTCCAAAATGTCACACTTGATTCCTTGCAAAAATAGTGAAGATGGGGATAGTGTAGCTTCTTTGTTTATTGAAAATATTGTTAAGTTACACGGCATCATAAGGACCATTCTAAGTGATAGGGACTCCAAGTTCCTTAGTCACTTTTGGAAGTCAGAGTGGGGTAGGCTCGAAACCAAAATATTGTTTTGTACGTCTTGCCACCCACAAACCGATGGCCAAATGGAAGTAGTTAATCAAACCTTGGGTTCTATGAAAAGTTCAGTGGTTAAAGCTAAGTTGACATCTTGGTAAGATCACATACCTCTCATTGAATTTTCTTACAATTGGGTGATCCATTCAAGTACTGGCATCAAGCCCTTTGAATATGTCTACGACTTTAATATCCTAACCCACTGGGATCTAACTCCTTTTCCAAGTGATGTTATTGTTAATTTAGATGTAAACAAGAGGTCCAAACCCATGAAAAGCTTACGTGGGAAGGGAAGGTTGCGACTTATGAAGAAGAAGCAAGAGGTGGCCAAACGAGTCAACAAAGGAAAAAGGTGTCTTGTGCTTGAGCTAGGAAATTAGGTATAGGTACACCTACGGAAAGACTGGTTTACCAACCAAATAAAGGGTAAGTTGCTGCCAAGAGGTGATGGTCCATTCCAAGTTTTTGAAAGAATCAACGATAATACTTACAAGATCGACTAGCCACTGGAATACAAAGTACATAACACGTTCAACATGTGTGATCTCTCATGGATTGATACCATTGAATATGAAGAGCCCTTAATTTTGAGGTCAAACTCCTCTCAAGATGAAGAGGATGATACGGGTGTCACGGGCTCGAGACCATTTACTAGAAGCCAAGTTCGGGAAGTAAAATGACTTTAAGGCACGTTTATGAAAATGGACGCGGTTGAGATTGTTGTGAACTCGCCCAAGGGAGTGTATGCCTTGACATGTGAGGGATGACCTTATATGCTCAAAATACACCCCAAGGCTTCCCAAAAACACTCCACCCCGTCCACCCCCTTTATTAAGGTTAAAGGGGTCCTTTTGTCAACCTTTTGTAATAGACTATTTAAAGTGTGTCCTTTAGTCTTGTTCCTTAGATTATTTTGAATCAAGATTGTAAAATTGAAACACCATCCTCTCAAGTGAGAGTATACCACCATTGACATCACAAGAAACAATTTTCTTCTTGTGTTGTGTGTATCGGCTAGAAACGTGAGTTCTTGAGTAAAACGAGCTCCTCTTGGATTTGCGTAAGAACTCGGTACTTGTTAACTTATTTTGTAAAGGTTTTAGAGTTTGATACACTCTTTATTTTCTACCTAATGAGTTCTCTTTGTGTCAAGTTACCTATCCTTTAATTATTTTAAGTTTGTGTTTGCTTCTTGTATCGTATTTTTGTCTTGTTGTTGCGGGTTTAGACGTTCTTTTGTTGACTATTTTTGGAATAATTTGGAGTTGTAGATACCATTTGTTATCATTTGGTATCAGAGCGAAGGCTGGTTGTGTTCTCACACCACCAATCATGGGCTCTTCTAGTTGAAAATAAAAAAAAAAGTTGTTGGGTGTCTTGTGTTTGGCAGAGAAGTTGTCCAGATTTAGGTGTTATTTTGTTTCTCTTAGTAGTTTCTTGTGTTGGGTTGTTGTACACTAACACACTTCAGTACTCTTATTTTTAGATTTAGTGCCTCTTGTACCGACCTTACTATGTCGTGGGATATTCTTTTGTTCTCTCTCTCTCACTCGCTCTTATTTAATATTTGTACTATTATACTTGTACTCCTACTGCTTACAATCTTGTTGTATTCTTATCTTCAGTATTTCTTATACTTTCCTCCAATTAGCTCATTACTTATTGTTTTGAGCTATGGTTTGACTTATCTACTGGTAGATTAAAGTAGGTGTCATCATGACTCAAAAAATTGGATTGTGACACTTATACCTGTATTGGATCAATTATTATCTTTGTACTAATTGGTTATGATCATTCCATTCACATTTCATACTTACACACGCATGAGATACTGGTACCACTAAGATCTACTGATTTTCTTAAAACAAAATGAGGCAACTTATAAAATTCTTGACCCGTGAACACTAGTCGGTGGGGTGAATTGAGATATGATGAAGTATATGGGTTGGGGAAATCTCATGGTCCCTGTATTAAAGCGCTAGGCTCGGAAGGTGCAAGAGAAAAGCCATGTAATGGCTTTCATTCATCATCATCACATTTTCTTTGCATTGCATTACATTGTTCTATTTTTATTATGTGTTTGTTGTCATGTAATTAGTTTTTCTTAGTTATATTTCGTGTTTAGTTTCCTTTAGTGTATGTATACTTATATCTCTTAAGAAGATGGAGTGAGCTACCATTTGAGAACTTTTCCGTTTGTAGGTGACGTGCTGATAGTATCTTTTACTTGCGTTATTTTCTATTTTTCTTAGTCGGCCTATATGATATCTACTGAGTACAAGTGGGCCGTACTCATTCCTATCGTGCCCTTTCAGTACAGATTCTAGTTTGAGTACGAGATGAGGTAGCTGATTTGTACAGTGATAGTTGATTTTTGGAGTACCTGGTTAGCTCCTCGTTTGGAGACTTGTCTCAGTCTCTATCTATCTTTTATTCCTTTACTTGTATTTGGAGACAGTGATATATTTTCAGAATTTGAATTTTGGGTGCTCTTATACATATGATACCAGGTTTTGAAATTTAATAGTATTTTTAATCATAATTTGGATTATGATTACTATGGACTGACTTTGTTCTTGAAGTCTCATATCATTTTATTTCTTTTCCTCATATTTCTTATCTATTGCGGATTTTTGACTTACCTACTAAGACGGAGTCGGGGTCGACGTTATCATGACTTGAACTTTTGGGTCAAGCTAGTTCTCAATGAAATATTCCATAAATTGTGTTGACACCTTATATGACGAAGTGTTCAAAGTATTTATTAAGGGATTCAAAATTGGAATAGGACAAATCAAATACTCCCTCCATCCCAAATTATGTGTCGTCATTTTCTTTTTGGTCCGTCCCAAAAAAATATCGTCTTTCCTTATTTAGTATGTTTTTAAAGACATAATTACAATTTTATCCTTAGTGGTCCCACTTGATTTTAAATACTATTACTCCTTTTTTTATTTGTTTTTCAATTAAAAGTGGTCCAACTTGATTTTAAATACTATTACTCCTTTCTTTAAGAAGGGTAATTTTGTAACTTTAACAAAGTCAATACTTATTTCTTAAATATCATGTCCAGTCAAATGGCGACACATAATTTGGGACGGAGGGAGTATGTAACATGTTGCATTAGCATGTTTTTCAATCACGGATGTGGAACATAAAGATTAGGACTTCCTAGACAAGGTTGATGTTCCGCTCTAACCGAAAGGGCATAAAAATGTTTGGACAAATAATATCTTTTAAGAATTTGATCAAAACCTTCCTCGTGAAAACATTTAACTCATTTTGTACTAAGCAACATTTAACTCATGAGACTACCCTTGGGGTGTCACTGATTTTGCATGCTTCTTCTTCCGTTTTAGGTGGGATGAAATTGTAAGTGAAAGTTTTATTAATAGCACAATAATGATAATAATATTAATTAAAAAAATGCATTTGATAAATTTTTACTATGTTGAGTCAAAGTAGATAATAATTTATAGTTACGATAGGTCCAAGAGAGCAAGTGGGCTGCCCGGACACACGTCAAGATGAAGACTATAGCTCATGTGATCCACAAGGTAAAATAGCTAACTCTTACACTTTTATGCGTGACAATGAAAATTGTGTGGCTAGTAGCCCATTGAGTGTGAGTAGTGGCTTACTTACTTGTGAGTCTAATGATTCTTTTTCTCTTTTTGATGATGTACATGTTGTGAGTGTGGATACACTAGTTGATCCTATTGATGACCAAATTGACTCTTCTTGTAAGATCAATTTATGTCCACCTAAAGTTGAAGCCAATATGTTGAACTAGAGTACATCGTCTTGTGTAAATGGTGTTGATCAACTTATTTGTTAAACTTGCCCACCACTTGAGGTTATGTGTGATGTAATTAATGGAACTCAAGTGAGTGAAGTATTTGAGAATGTTGGTCAACAAACTAGGAGTGAACCCGTGAGCTATCCTTGTGATATGGATTCCATAGTTTGCGTAGCTCATAGGGATAATCTTATACTTGAAACCTCTTTGAAACTTGATAATTGTCTTTTAAAAAGTAAAGAACTTACTTGTTCTAAATATGTCCGTGAGATAGATCATGCTCTCTTTAGGTATAATGTCTTGTTTGAAGATAATTTGAACACTCCTAATGAACCTAACGGTGAAAATGATGGTATAGCTTGCCTTGGAGTCTATAGCCTATATGTTAACCCACTATGGTGTGAAAACATTCCTCCTAAAGATGGAAATCTCTTTTTTAAAGATGAGAGTACTCTTAAGGGTAAGGAATGTGTATTCCTTCTTGAAAACCCGAGGGCAAAGGTGTCATTGACTCCTTGGGGTAATGTTTCTAAATTTGCATCCTTGCTTGACACACTTGTGCCTACATTGCATGAATACCAACTTGATAATGCCAAGTTGCCTATTTTTTTAAGGAAAGAATGTGTATGTGCTTAAATGCTTTATCTTTACCCGTGTATACCTTTACACTTGGTTCTTTCCTATACTACCTCTTTGCCTATGATGACATCCATGCGATTTTTGGATTTGTATTATGTAGAGGTAGGAAACTTGATGGTTGGTATACTTGTTCTAATGACTATGCTATGTGTGTTTGGTGGGATTTAAGACCAATAGTGGCACCACGTTTGATGAGGTCACTTGAAGAGGTAATGAAACAATTGTGCTTTATGGTCCCAAATTTACAGGTTGGCTTACCTTTGGGACTTCG
Source organism: Capsicum pubescens (assembly GCA_030864215.1). Taxonomy (NCBI): domain Eukaryota; kingdom Viridiplantae; phylum Streptophyta; class Magnoliopsida; order Solanales; family Solanaceae; genus Capsicum; species Capsicum pubescens. The sequence continues at coordinate 283,695,736 of CM061542.1, forward strand.
GGACACCATTGAGTCCTGTATAGTTTCTTTATCTCTTGATACTTTTCATAACTATGCCCTTTGTGACTTTTTGCTAAGATTTTCATGACTAACACAACGGATTCATGGTTATATTTTAAGTATGTTCCGCCTTGGCATGATGTTTATTATTGTGCTAACTCTAACCCTCATGCCATGAGGAAGTTGTGCTTGTTTGTCCTTTCTCTTATTCTACAAAGTATGGATTCGAGGTCGAATCCTTTTCAAGGAGGGGAGGATGATACAAGTCAAATGGTCTCCTTAGCTTTCGATGACATCATTCAAAGTCATTTTGTGGGGCATCAAGCTTTGGTCGTATTGAGGACATGAGATCCTACATGGAGGGGCCGATTTGAGTACACCAAAGAGCAATCCTACGTGTGGAAGATTGTTTGGAGCATTGAAGATTGAGGACTCATGGTTTTGGGCCCTTCATTAAGGTCATTTTCATCGCTTATCCTTGTCCAAGTAACACTCTATGGCTGCCCCACCTCATTAAGGGTATTGGAGTCATTTTGTCTTCCATTATGCAATAAGGCTATATAAAGTCTCTTTTAGGTCTTTTCACTTTAGTTTTGAATGATGAATGTGAAAATCCTCTCTCTTGAGAGTAGACCACCTTAGTGTAGTCTTAGTTAGGGCTTGGAAAAGCCATCCTTAGTATAGGGCTTGGAAAAGCCAATATTGACCTTTGCTTGGAAACGGTGGATCTTGAGGTGAGTTGATTCCCTTGGTGGTCACCGTAAGAGTGTGGTTTGGATTATTATATTTATTAGGGGTTAGTGTTGAAATACACTTGATTCTTAATCTTGTAATAATCTTGGTCTCACTATCTATCTTTATTTTCTGTGCAATTTCTCTTGGGTTTGTGTTGAATCCGTGTCTTGTTTCATCTTGTGTCATTGTTATCATCTTCATCTCCTTTCTTTAGTTATAGTTTCGGTTTCTAGCTTTGTTTTCCGTATCACTAATAGCACAGCTTTTAGAACTAAATGTTATGGCTCACTAGATTTACAAGTATGATTTGTTTCCCATGATTATTATTTTTAGTATTTCAGATTTTGCAGCTTATGTGAGTCATTTACATTTAGCATGCATTGCTTTACAAATTATGATGATAATATGATGTTTTACTTATGCATTTCACCCGCATATACTTAGTACATCTTCAAAGTACTGATCCATATATATGTCTATGTGCTACATTATCTCATAATGTAGGTATCAGTTCAGTTGTAGCACGCATACCATATTCAGACAGCTTGCAGATTCCAGCCAGCAGATGATGAGTCCTCCTATTTCGGGGACTTAAGTTAGATGTTATTTATGTATTTTATTCTCTCATGTATTGATTAGTGATAGTTGGAGTCCCGTTCATGCTATCTATAGTCAGTATAGCAGAGGCTTCACAGATGTCAGTTAGAGTCAGTTATGTATTTTCAGTCTCTCTTTCAGACTTTATCAGAATGTGAAAGTTATATTAGTATTGTATTTTCTCAAATTCCACCGTTATTATGTTTTCGCGTTGTAAAATCAGTCATTTTATACATATTATTCAGCTGCTTATGAGTTACGCCAGTAGAAGGGTTTGCTTGGGATCACTTATGGTCCTAAGCACCGTGTGACATCTCGGGACAGATTTTCGGAGCGTTACATATTATAGGGTGAATGTTGAATAAATTTGCAAATCATTTTATTTTACCTCACGCTAATAATTAATTTGTGATTTTAATATATAATCTAGGGTTAAAAAGTAGTCCAACAACAGTAGAGGAAATTAGCGGGAGTAGTAAGTCATATTGAAAATGCATGGTTCCATATTGACTAAAGTAAAATAGACATGTGACGAAATCCTCAATCATCCAAGTTGAGTAAATTAATATCGTATGAAACAATGACCGAAGCAATCTAAAGGAAGCAATTATATTTACTCAATGCCAACCAACTGGGAAAAAAAAACTAACCCAACACAAACCTTTTTTTAAAAATAAATAAATAAATTATATCTTCATGAACAAGTTCATAATTATTATTATTAATAACAAAACGGGTAGAAAACTTTACCATGCACAATTTTATTTCAACATAAATATTTAATAACATGACAAAATCCAACTAAATTTAATTCCACAATCTTCTGTTGTTTTTGTGGTTGTGCCCCCTTTTTTTTCACAGTAAACTTTGAAGCCTTATTCCACAAAATAAAATAGTATTACTCTTTGTTGAATGGTAACATTGAATAACATCCATAAGAAACAAAATAAAATTCTACTTTGCTAAGGAAGTCCCACGTCTATGAGCCTAACCCAACACCCCAATCCAACTTTAAATGATTTTATGAAAATATATGCATATCACAGCAAAACCCGATAGCAGCCAACAAGCCACCAAGTATCATGAAAATGGTAATGGCAGCAGGCACAAGAACTGGACTAAAAATGACCAACAAAGGTGTAGCAACAACAAGCCCAATAACAGTAGCAGCCAGTGTCAAACCAGACAACACCATCAATGACCCACCCACCGTCACAACAGTAGTAGTCTTAACCACTTGACGTGACAACTGCTTGTGCTCCTCATGTCTTGCTGCTGGTTGAATCTGAGCCATCTTACAAAACTTTTGGTGATAAGAAAATCCAAACTCATTATAAGATTTCATATGAGTAATCATGTGTACCTACTATATAATACACGAAATCATATAAATTACATTGTTCATGTTTTGATTCAAAAGAAAACTTATTAAAAAAGGTACGAATTCGATAAGAACTTGTATGATGAAATTAAGCGAGTAAAGACGCAAAACGCCGGCACCTAAGCTTCGAACGAAACTCCAAACTCAAACTCTTAACTTTTGTCTCTTTTTCCTAAATCAACTACGTTTGTTTCTTCTTCTCGTTGCTTTGTTCTTTTCGTTTTCACTTTGTTTCTTCTGTTTTCTCACATTGTTTCTTTCGGTTTTCTCCCTTTTCTCCCCCTAATCTCAATTTTTTTCTCCTTTTTCCTTTGATTGTCTCCCCTTTTCTTCTCCAAGTGTTTTTCTTTTTTGTTGTTTTTCCCGTTTTTTTTTCTCTCTATCTTTTGCAATGTACGTTCAATTTCAGGGGTTGATGGAGTTACCCCCTTAAAAAGAGAAAAATTGGCAAGTCTATCCACCTCCAAAACTATTTTGCCATTTACTGACTAAAATTATTTTTGATTTAATTTGTAGGGTTATGGTATAAAAATTTGGAAAAAGTAAAAAAGTGGGGCCCACCGGTGGACCAAGGGACCATTTCATCATTTTTAGAACTTTGCAAATTTAATATACTACACTAACACCCTACACTTATTCCAATATCCAGAAAAAACTATCTCTCTCCTCTTCAATTCTCTCAACTCCCGCTTAAGAAACCTTCATCCCAAAATTGTCATTTTTGTTTCTTCTTCTTCTCCAGCAGCTAAGTGGTCGTTATTGCATCGTAAAATTAGTTAAAATCAAGTTGCGATAATTTCTAGATCCATTTAAACGAATTTCTTTGCTAATCGATTCGTAGTGATGTAGGAAATTTAATTTTTTTTTGAATTTGGTTGATTAAGGAGTTTGGTTGATTAAGGGGTTGAGGGAGTTACCCCTTAAAAAGGGGAAGAGGAGGCAGTTAAGAGAGAATTATCAGGGGTAGGAGGTTGGATAGTTGTATTAGAATAATGTCTTTTTTTAATTAAAATATATCTATATATATCTATTTATATATATATATAATAATAATAAAATAATATTAAATAATTAATTTGTATATTTAACAAAATACAATCAAAGTTTACAAATAGCCAAAAATAAATATAATTAAGGTAATACTTAAATTGTTAGCTTATTTATTAAAATAAAAAGAGAAATATATTTTTTTTAAAAAAAATCTTCTCTTTTTTTTTCGTATTATTTAAAAAAAATAAAAATATCCAAAAAACATAACTTAATTATTTATTTATTTTTAACTAAAACTTATAATAAAATGAAATAAGAACTAAAATAAATATCGGACAAAAATATAAATATTTAATACCGATAAATAGGTTAAAATTCGGGGAGGGTCAAAAATCATGTGTCTACAAATATTTTGATTTGTTTACTATGCTTGTTTATTTCTTATTCCCACATTTGAAGAAGTATTCTAGATATCGTCTTTATCCATGAATTTATGTTACTTTCTTGCATTTTATTATATTTTTATTATGATTTAGATAGTCGGTCAATTATGTGTTGAGTATTCATTGTTTTGGTGTTCATGCTATAGTTCTACATCTTCTTCTGATGCAGATTTGAGTACAAATAATCTTTACTCACATTTTTATCCAGATTGCTTTTAGAATTTGAAGATAGAGTGAGCTTTGAGAGCTGGAGCTGATCACTCTTCTTCTCCTATTTTATGACAATATTTATTTTTGAGACTAGTTGTATGTTTTGTACTATTTAGTACTTTTATTTTCATAGAGTGGCTCTTGTACCGACCTTACTATGTCACGGGATATTATTTTATTCTCTTTCTCTCATTTGATATTTGTATTGTTATACTTGTACGTCTACTGCTTACAATCTTGTTGTATGCTTATCATCGATATTTCTTATACTTTCCTCCAATTAGCCCATTACTTAACCATTACTTGATGTTTTGAGTTATGGTTTGACTTACTTACTAGTGGGTTAAAGTAGGTTCCATCGCGACTCCCAGAATTGGGTCGTGACACTTATACTTGAATTGAATTAATTATTATCTTCGTACTAATTGGTTGTGAGCATACCATTCTCATTTCATACTTACACACTAATGAGATATTGGTACCATTGACTTTTAAAAGAAAATGAGACAACTTATCAAATTCTTGGTCCGTGAACACTAGCCGATGAGGTGAATTGAGTTATGATAAAGTATACGAATTAGGAAAATCCCATGGATATCATCTTAAAGCATTGAGGCTCAAAAGATGTAAGAGAAAAGCCATGTGATGGATTTCATTCATCATCATCACGTCATCCTGCATTGCATTACATTGTTGTATTTTTCTTCTATGTTTGTTGTCATGTAATTAGTTTTTCTTAGTTATATTTTCTGTGTAGTTTCCTTTATTGTATGTATACTTAGATCTATTAGTGGAGACGGTGTGAACTATCATTTAGAAACTATTCTATTTGTAGGTGACGCGCTGATAGTATCTTTTACTTGTATTATTTTCTATTTACTTGATAAGACGACTTATAATATCTACTGAGTACAAGTGGGTCGTACTTACTCCTATTGTGCCATTTCGGTGCAGATTCTAGTTCGAGTAAGAGTTACGGTAGTTATTTGGACAGTGGTAGTTGATTTTTGGAGTACCTGATGAGCTCCTCGTTTGGAGCCTTGTCCTAGTCTCTATCAATCTTTTATGTCTTTACTTGTATTCAGAGATAGAGATATATTTTCAAATTTTGAATTGTTTTGGGTTCTTTTATACTTATGATACCGAGTTTTGAATTTGATTGTATTTTTATTTATGCTTTGGATTATGATTACTATGGCCTGACTTTGTTCTTGAAATCTTATATCATTTTACTTCTTCTTTCCTCATATTTCCTATCTGTTATGGGTTTTTGACTCATCTATTAAGACGGAAACGGGGTAGCCACCATTATGACTTAAGCTTTTGGATCAAGACAGTTCTCAGTGAAATACGCCATAAATTGTGTTGACACCTCATACAACGAAGTGTTCAAAGTATTTATTAAGGGCTTCAAAAGTGGAACAGGGCAAACCAATTATTCAAAATGTTGCTTCATTAGCATGTTTATCAATCACGGATGCGCAACATAAAGATTATGACCTCCTAGACAAGGTTGATGTTCCGCTCTAACCGAAAGGGCATAAAAATGTTAGCTAGGACAAATAATATCTTTTAAGAATTTAATCAAAACCTGCCTCATGACAACACTTAACTCATTTTGTACTAAGCAATGAGTCACTATTCTTGGGGAGTCGCTGATTTTGCTTGCTTCTTCTTCCGCTTTTGGTGGGCTGAAATTGTACGTGAAAGTTTTATTAATAACCCAATAATGATAATAATATTAATTAAAAAAAGTGTAAATGTGCTTGATGAATTTTTACTATGTTGCGTCAAAGTAGATAGTAATTTATTGTTAGGGATTTTTTGGTATTGAATTTAAAAACTAATAGGACACTAGAGATTATTTTCATAATGAAGCTTGGTTTTCCATTTACACCGAGTATAGAATCAGTACATAACTAAGGTCATTTATGATTCTACCTTTGTGTAAATTGGGAAAAAAAAAAAAAGGCATTATTAGAAACTAATTTAATGTATTCTCTATATGTGATTAATCACATTTTAAAATTTTATGATTACTTTCCTAGTTTCGCACTAATGTACTCCAGTTCCTGCAATGACTATCCTGATGGGTTATATGCTATTGACTATGTATTTATTACAAAATAATTATTTGTTTAATTAAATAAAATTAAATGATCTTATATTTGTTTTCTCCATTTACTTATATAAATAATAATTTAGTGTATAGAGTTTTAGATTGATTGAATCATTGACTTTTATAAGTATAACAATTTTGTTCTCAAAATAAGATGAAAATTGGACAAGTTATTAGTATGATTTTTACACAAGATTAAATATAATTTATCTTGATTATGAGGACATTTATATTTTAATTTTTTGTTCTTGTGCATTTTGAATGTATTGAATATAATTAAGTAGAGATAGATGTTTTAAGCTGACAAGCAAAAAATCAATATTCTATGAATTGCTACAAGTATACTTATATTCTCAATCTTGATCACATATCATTGTCATAAATTTAAAATTATGAAGATTTATCTAGGTCTTGCAAATCTATTGTTATAATTTTATCTTATAACAGAATCAAAACATGAATAATGACACTGAATATTCTACTTCTGCAAATCATACACATTATTCATTGGTCATATTTTTTATAATAGTGACTTGGCGATGTCATCAAAATTCTTTCAAAGTGTAATTTTCTTTGAGATTTTGGTCTTGTAAGCCTCAATATTTTGTGTTGTTTCTATATGTTTCTAACAATCCTTCGGCTGGTTTTCTATTTTTTTTTTTAAATAAACAACAATTATCTAACCCAAAAGCTTCATATTAATGATTATTATTGGTTTTTCAACTCATATTAATGACTAGAGGTGTGCAAAAACCGAACCAATCGATAAATCGAACCATTAAAAATATTATTGGGTTATTGGTACTGGGTTATTGGGTTAATGATTTTTTATTGATTTTATAAAAAAATTTATTGGATAAACGGTTAGGTTTCGGTTTTAGCTTATTGGGTTATCGGTTAAACCGATAACCCAATAAGGGTACACTAAATTATTTTTTTATCCCTATTTATGTTATATACATAATTATCTATATAACTTTATATACATATATATATATATATATATATATATACACATGCACTACTTATTCACAATTCAGTGATTCACAAAGTATTAACCTATTCAGGGCAACAAAGGAATAATATAAAGCTCGGATTTTGTTGTATTAGAAAGCTTGAAGCATTTAGTAGCTTCCAATAATTAGGATTTAGTTTTTTTCCGAACTAACATTCAGTTCAAGTTTGAAGATTCTTGTAAACTAAAATGCATTGCGTAGGATTTTGACGGTAACTAAGATTTTATTTTTTTATGTTGTTACTATTTCTATTTTATGAGTATTTTTTTATTAGTTAAACCGAAAACCGAACCGTTAAGGACCAAAAATCGATAAACCGAAATCGATAAGAAAATACCTTATTGGTTGGTTATTGATTTTACATATTTAAAAATTAAAAATTTATAAACCGAACCAATAACACACAAAACTGAATCGAACCAATCGATGAACACCCCTATTAATGACTAGATAATAGTGAGTCGCACGTTATATTCCAGTACAGAAAAAAAATTATATTATTGCTTTATAGCACTGACAATCACGAACATTCTTTTAAATAAAAGTATAACCTTTCAATCTCCCAATTTCATTTGAAAACTAATCAAAATTCATCACAAGATTTCATTAAATATGACCCTTATAAACTTTCATTTTTACGCTATTTCAAGATGGATATCACCTTCTATGTAACTGTTTTAACTAATAATTAATATGGTATATTTAAAATCATAAAATTCAAAATTATGTGAATATATTATAAACATTTTTATCATAAGATTTATTATTTTATTTTTTTAAAACTTCATGTCCTCTTAAACTAAAACACAAAATAAAACAGCAAAATAAAGTGAGATACCACAACAATAGGAAGAGAACTCCAATAATATTATTCCTTAATAACACTATTGTTTAAAAATAAGAACAATAATATTTCAATCATTTTATCAATATCATCACGAGATTTTATCAAGCACGACCCTTCTTAAACAATTTGAATCTAAAATTTAAACACTTCGGATCCCAGTATAGTCCAATCACATCATTAACGACCAAACCACATTTGCTAAACAACTCTACAGAAACAAGTGCATAGTTCTCATCATCTATCATCTCAATATAAGATCCTTCACATTTATTAGGACTGTTTTCATTAGTAACATCCCATAAATAAACAGACATCTTGTGTCCTGACATTGTAGATTTGACAGTGTCCAAGGTCCAATAGCGAAAGACATGTTCAAAAATATCTATGAACGACAACACCAACATATTACCAGATTCCTCAAAATCCGTGATGACCTTTTTGATCTGCCACGGATTGTTTGGGTTTATGACTGGGGCAGGGTAGATGTCCCGTATTTCTACTAACTCACGGGTCACTACCCATGGGGTGCCACTAGCTTTGCATGCTTCTTCTTCCTCCTTTGATGGGATGAAATTGTACATGAAAGTCTTCTTCATTGCTCAACAAAATTAATAATATTAATAGAAAAAAAATGTGTTGGATGAATTTTTGCGCAGAAGTGGGTAAGAATTTATAGGGATGTTTTGGTATTATATTTTGGAAAGTGATATGACACAATAGATTATTTTCCTAATATAGTTTGATTTCCATTTATACTGTGTATAGAATTTTTAAATAATTATGGTCATTTATCATTTTTATTTGTGTAAAATTTGTACACAAAACAAAAATTATTAGGAATTAATTTAATGTCTTCTCAATATGTGATTATTCATATTTTAAATTTTATGGTCACTTTCCTAATTTCACACTAATGTACTTATCTGGTCTATGTCATGACTATTTTGATGGGATATATGCTACTAACCATATATTCAGGTATACTCTCCTTTAATTTTTTATTTTAATTTTTTTTTAAAAGGTTATACTATTTATTATAGAACAAATGTTTATTTAATTTTAATATAAATTAGATCATATATTTATTATGTGCCCATTTTTACTTATATGCAAGATAATTTAATGTATAGAATTTAGTTTATACAAAGAGGGATGAATCATCATCTATTATACGTATAATAATTTTGTTCACAATATAAAATGAAAATTGAAAAGTCATTATGATTGTAAAAAAAGATTAAATATAAATTATCTTGATTACGGGAGCAGTGTTGTTTTGATTTCTTGTGCTAGTGCATGTTCTATGTATTTGTCACAATCTAAAAATTGAGATCATGATAACTCCTACTTCGATTCAGCCTTGATAGGTAAATCTAGAGATGGACCCACATGTAAATATAGGATGCTCAAGCACCCATTAACTCCGACAAACATTGTCTATATCTAGTATTTTCTTGAAATGTTAATAAACAAAGCCAGCAACACCTATTGAACAAAAATCTTGATGGATGTTGTGGTCATGTTCTTTCTTCTTCTAATATTTTTATTGACTTTGTTTGTATATTTAATTTTTAGTTTTAATTTCATTTTATTTTTTATGTAGTTTCATGTGACATGGAATGAAAAAAAAAAATCATGTCCAATCACTTGTCTTATTTTTCTTGAGAAATATTGACAATTAGGCTAACATATCCTTCAAATATTTTTATTAAAGTAATGATAGTAATATAAATCTTTTTTTCCTCATTAATATTTTAAGTTAGTGTATTTAAATAAATGTGCAGTTATACGATGTGATTGTAGTGATTTATACTAAAGAAAGTGAGCACCCACACTTGGACAAGTCAAAACCTGAAAAGAAAGGAAAAATTGATATAAGAAGAAAATAAGTAAATATAATACTTCTAAAATGAAATCAGGTCAAACATGTAAATAGCACAAATGTCCGAAGGAAATACATAAACCCTCAAAATATGGTGTCATAAGTAGAAAGAGCATCTAATACAAAATTCAGAATTTAAAATACAAGAGTCTATCTCAAACATAAATAAAGACAAGATAAAGTAAGAGGAGGTCTGGAATCAACCCTAATCTAGAGCACACCATTACCTCGAATATCTATTTATCACCATACAAGATCAGCCACCACAGGTAGCACTCGTACTGGTGTCTGCACCAAAAGGGCGCACAATTAGGAATGAGTATGGTCCACTTGTACTCAATGAGTATCATAGGCCGATTGAACAAACCAAACAAATAAAACAAGTAAAAGATACTATAAGCATATTCACCTACAAACAGAAAAAAATTTAAATGACAGCTCACACTATTTTCACTAACAGTGCTATAATATAAGATAAAAAGGAAAACTACACAAGCAATATTGATAGAGAAACTAGGTACAGGGAAAATAACATGTAAAATGAATACAAGTTTGTAATGCAATGCAATGTTGGTGGTATAATGATGCATGAAAACCATCACATGACTTTTTGTGTATATCTTTGGAGCCTTAGCACTTCAAGACAGGACCCATGAAGGGATCACAATCCATATACTTTCTCAAATTTCAATCTCATATCTCAATCCACCACACTGGCTAATGTTCAAGATCAAGATCAGTTTTATAATGTGTCTCATTTTCTGTAAAAAAAAATAGTGCTTCTAAGTAGTACCAGTATCTCATGAATATGTATGTATGAAAGGAGGATGTAATGCTCACAACCATTCAGTATGAAGATAATGATAAATCCAATATAGGTATAAATGATTCCAAAATCAACACAACATGTCAATAATTTTTTATATAAGTTCTTACTTGGCACCACTAGAATAAATAGTCATATAAGACATCAGAAATATCATGTCAAAACCTGTCACTCGGGCATACTATCATGATAAAGACAAATAATGCTCAAATAGGCCTATAACATCTATTAAAGCCCCCGTACGAGCATCAGCAAATATAATAAAGGTATTTAGTGAACAAGTAAGCCCTATGAAGTCAAATAAAGCCCCCACTCGGACATCAACACTAATATATCTCTCAAGTCAATAAAAATATGTAAATAAGCCCCCACACAGACAATCAGATAATAATAAATACTGTGAAATATACCGCACGTCTAATTTCCTAACCCATTGCACGCTTTACACTTTTATTAACTACACAACCTAATATGAAGGAAGTTAAGCGATAACTACCTCGAGAAGTTACATATTCAAGCCTAGAACCTTCAATGCAAAGTCTTTCATTCATGAGCAGTCTCGAAGACAACTAAATATATTAAAGATGTAATCCACAAGTCCAAAAAAAACTAACTATACCCATATTGACTATATTTAAATCGAGTACAAAAATAATTTGAAAAATAGATTCGAATTTAAATTAGAAGAGGTAAATTGGTAATTTTAATTTAGAAATATGTTTCCCATATCAAGGAGAGTCTAAATTTGAAAACCATGTGAAAACGAGTTTAAAAAGAGCTCAAGAAAGAATGGTGTAGAACCCTCGAAATTGCCTTTTTTGAAACTCCCACGTCCAAAAAAGTAAACAATCACTAAAATGAGATTTTATACTATTCAGGTGAACGTTACCTCAAGAACATGATCAACCCATAAAATTTGCAAGGAACAACATTGACTATCCAGTTAGTTTGGCCTTCGCATTTAAGGTCAGTCCTTTGCGTCCGCGAAGGCTGATAACCTTAACCATTTACATTCGCAATGGTCCGGTTATGATCATGGTGAATCAAATCTGGACTTGGTTCCACGATAAACCATTACGATCATGACCACCACCTCGCGATTGCGATGAAGGATATTTTCCTTCTTCGCATTCATGGTTAATGGGTTGCATTCATGAAAAAGGATTTACGCACCAGAAATAAGCTATGCACCAATTGAAGATACATGCTTCCTTTATCTCCCAACGGATCCTTTGGGATTCATTTAGAGCCCGACAGAAATGAATCAAATATACTACTAGGATATTTTCAACGTTTTGGACTCAATGAAACCATTGAATTAAAAAGAGATCGTTCACAATAAATTAGCCTCGCTCCACGACCCCTTTAGGCTTATTTTTAACTAGTTTTTGGAAAAAGGATTGAAATGCTAAATAATGGATTGGGACCCGAACTAACTATGCTACTAACTCAGTATCAACACTTCAGATCTAGTAGAACTGACAAATCGCTATCTGACACTCAAAACATGAAATATTGACCGCAATCAAACTTATGGCTTTAAAAGCCTCTAAAAGTCTCAAATTCATCCAAAATACACCCCATTGCATAAGAGACCGTTCCAACAAATTCCACAACTCACAAATAACATGTATCAACTACAGAGAAGGTCAAAATAGACGAAACACATAAAAAGGTGCAATTCATCGCTAAGGTTGTTACAATATTAAACATGACCAAGTACTGATAGATGTTTTAGATTGACTAGTAAGAAAACTATTATAAGTAATTTTATTCTCAATCTTTATAAAACTATTAGGAGTTATATATATGAATAATTATCATTTTAATTTATTAATAGATGAGATACTGATATGGACCAATATGCATGAAAATTGAATGATAATAATATATATTGGTGAAATAATAAGTTATTCTACTGGATATAGGTTGATGATAATGCATTTTTGAAAAGTTTCTAAGTTTTCAATACGTCAAATCTTGCAAATGGATTAATGAATTTGGTACATGCAATAATTTAAGTAGTTCTATAAAGAGAATTAATCCTTGAATTAAGTTCGTGTCACAATCCAAAAATGGGTCATGATGGCATTTATCATGGTCCAATCATGATAAGTTAGTCAATCACCAGAACTGATAAAGGAAAAATTGAAAACAATAATAACATAAATCAAGGTGAGACTTTTAAGATAAAGTCAGAAAAGTACAATAATAGTGTAGGCCTGAAAGAAATGTCATAAATTTCAAAACCTTGTGACACGGGGCAAGAGAATCTAGTACAATATCCAACAATCAAAACTACACATCTATCTCTAAATCATAAATAAAGACAAGTAAGGATAGATGAGGTCCGAAGCAGCCTCAAACTCTAAAGTGAATAGTACCCCAAAATCTCAATCCACAAAAATAAACCACCATGCTTGGTGCACAAACTAGGAAATACATCGAAAGGGCACAGTGGGATTAGTATTGTCCACTTGTATACAGTAGTATCATCGGCTGACTAAGCAAAGCAAATATAATTTAGGTAAAGGAAACTATGAGCACGTCACCTACAAAAAAGTCATAAATGATATCTCACACCGTCTCCATGTCACGACACAGAATATGATCATCACCGATGCTAAGGAGGTTAGGACTCTAAATCAAGCCTCGTAAGAATTCTACAAAAAAATGGACAGAGTTTCCCCTGTTTTTGGGACTATCAAGAAAATTTTCCATCTCAGAACAACATAACAACCCAACATCACAATCAACACACCAATAACACCAACAACGCATCAAAACCATCAACAATACACCACTACTTTCAAATAACAATACAAAATCCATCTCCAAAAATGAGAGGAAGTCAAATACTCCACCAGTCTAAAGTAATGAAAGAATACTCAAAACTCTAAAGACATGCGTATAAACTAAATCTAAGATTTTTCAAGAAGAAGAACATAACAAATAAATAAACTGTAGCCCATGTGAACAAATGCAGGGCTCACCAGGAATATATCAACTCGAATCCTCTAGCTAACAAAATCCTCACTAAAGTTAACTACGTTCTCTATAAAAAAAAAAAACCGAGTAGTGATATGCTAGCTCAGTGAGTAATAACACTTAACCACACCCGTTTTAATGGGGACAAGTCATAAAAAAATTAGGAAATAAATGCTCTTTCAGAAGACAGTAACCATAAATAGTATCATTTGTTTCATGTGTGCAAGATGAACTAATTGTTCAGTAATAAGCTCAATAAGCATTATATCAAATCAAATATTACATATTTTGGAGGTTTCCAAGAATTAATCATGTAATCACTATGGCATTCTACTTCAAGAATAGCTAATAATAGTGGACCCCTCATAAAGGAGTCGAATGTCATAACAGTAGGTCCTTACTCGAGGGAGATCAGTAATAGTATGCTAGTTCTACCTTCCCACTAGCAAGGGTTGTAATAACAGTAATCGGTAAATACAAGGTGCACTAAGTCTAACGAACCTGTCGTTAGCTATGAAATCCAAATCAAGGTCTACTCTCATTTATATTTTCTTTGTAAACTATATATATATATATATATATATATATATATATATATATTCATATGAAATCATTTTTAAAATGGTGCATGGCATTTAAGTTCATATCACATTATATTACGCATAAACTTGAATAAAACACATGTCATGATACTTATGTCTCAAGTAAATGAAATAACTTTCACAATAATAGTATTGTATCTCAAATAACCATTTCAATATCATATCAAGTAAAAAGACTTGACCCACGTGAAATTTCAAAACATTCAATAACTCTTGTTTCATCAAAATCATGTATAAAAGATGCAAGTTATTAAACACAAATCATGGAAAGGTTATTACTCACAATACTCTTGTCGGAATACCAAATTTATCACCTCAAAAAATTGGTATAACTTCCTTTGATCAAATCTATAATCACATCATATCAATCTTGTGTTAATTTCTTCGTTTAGGCTATAACATAACTACTTTAGACTACCCAAATTAGAATTTTTAGGATAACTTTCAATTCATCGAATTTCATACCCAAAATCACACCTTACTATGCATATTTCTTATCTTTGATAATTAAATTTTAATATCCAAAATAAATTACCTAGACTAAAAGTCAGGATAAATATGATGGAAAGAATTTACCTTAAATCTGATAGAAATCTCTCAAGGATTTCCCCTTTTTTCCTTCTAACTCTTTCTCTTCTTTCTCTATCTATTAAGCTTTTTTTCTTATTTTGGTTGGGTGTGTTGTACGCAGCAAACAACCCTTCCAAAACCGTTTGCTTTTACAAATTTTTTCCTAGTCTTTAATGATTTTTGTTTACATTGGAAAATTTTCAATCTTAGGTAAGGGCATACGACCCACTAGTTTATGGGCTTGACCCACTAGCTTCTTTTTTTTAACTTTGAACTTTTAGATAAGGGATACTACATTCTCGCCACCTTATGAAATTCAGTTCCCACATTTTAAAATATGTGCATACCTGTAGACTGAAACAAGTAAGGATACTTGACTCGCACATTATGTTCAGACTCCCAAGTAGCTTCTTCAACACTATGATTCATCCATCCGACTTTTATGGACATAAAGTATTTTGACCGTAACCTTCTTTCTTGTCTATAAATAATAGCCACTAGGTCCTCCTCATAGGTTAAGTTTACATCAAGCTGCAAGGTCGGTGCTTCAAGCACAAGAGAAAAATCTGATATATACTTCCTCGACATAAAGACATGGAACACTGGATAGATGAAGGACATCTCAAGAGGGAGTGCCAAATGATATGCCACACCTCCTACTCGATCAGGTATCTCATATGGTCCTATATATATCTAGCTCAATATACCTTTTTTCGAATTGCATCACACATCTCTAAGGAGAGACTCGTAGAAGAACCTTATCCCCAATTGTGAACATCAAATCTCTTCTCCTCTTTTCTGCGTAGGACTTTTGCTTGCTTTGAGCAATGAGCAACCTCTGTCTAATCAATAGGACCTTTTCCATAGCTTCATGTACTAAGTCTAGTCCTAAAACCTTAGCTTATCCATCAAACCACCCGATAGAGAAGGATATCGCCTACCATACAAGGCTTAATATGGAGCCATCTGACTGCTTGATTGAAAATTATTATTGTAAGAAAATTCGGATAAGGGTAAGTATGTATCCCAACTACTTCCAAAATAAACAATGCAAGTTTTCAACATATCCTCCAAGATTTGTATAGTACGCTCAGAATGTCCGTGCATCTGCGAATGAAATACAGTACTAAGATCTACTCGGGTGCCTAATGCTTCTTGAAAAGATCTCCAAAAGCATGAAGTGAACTGTAATCTTCTGTCATAAATGATAGAGAATGGAACTCCATGAAGTCAGACAATTTTATCCATAAATAACTGAGCATATTTCACTCCACTATATGTAGTCTTTACCGAAAAGAAGTGAGTTTATTTAGTAAGTCGGCCTATAATCACCCATTCAGATCCATAGCCTTTAATGATTCGCGGTAACCCAATTACAAAATCCTGACAAGTCAAACAACTAGAAACAAAGATATCTTTCTTTATACCTTCCCACCAGTACAATTGCTTTAGGTCATGATACATCTTACTGGAGTCAGGGTGAATGGTATATCTGGAGTTGTGAGATTCCTCAAGAATAGCTTGTATTAATCCATCTGCATCTAGTACATATAATCGACTACCCAATCGAAGAATACCATCATAATAAACACTCATCAACTTATTTTGATTAGCTAGGACCTCATCTCAGTATTTACACAACTGCACATTCTCATATTGAGTGGCCTTTACTTGAACACAAGCTAACAATGCCCCTGACTTTTCAACACCAAATTTGACACCTTTACCTTCAAGCATCTTCATATCTTCTGCTAATTATTTCTTTTCATGAGATATATGCGCCAAACTGGCCATAGATTTCCTGCTCAAAGCATCAGCCACAACATTAGCTTTTCCAAAATAATACAGGATAGAACATCATAATCCTTGAGTAGATCCATTCACCGACGCTGCCAAAGATTTTGATCTCTTTGCTAAAAGATGCATCTCAAAGTTTTAAGATCAGTATAAAACTCACAAATTTCACCATATAAGTAATGTCTCCAAATCTTAATAGAAAACACCACAGCGGCCATCTCCCAATCATGTGTAGGATAGTTCAACTTGTGTTTCTTCAACTATCTCAAAGCATAAGCAATAACATGATTATGTTGTATGATAATACATCCTAATCCAACCCTCAAAGTATCATAGAATACCTTGAATACTTTAGAATGGTAAGGCTAATACTGGTGTGGTGGTCAAACATATTTTGAGTTTCAAAAATCTCTACTCACGTTCTTTCATCGATTGGAACTTCATATTTTTCTGTGTTAACCTAGTCACTGTACCTATAATTCTAGAGAAATCCTGCACAAAAACGCCTATAGTAATTAGCCAAACCTGTAAAGTTGCGAATCTCTGTAGGTGAAGTAGGTCTAGGCTATTTCTGTACTGCTTCTGTATTTTTGAAATCCATCGTGATACCATCTTTGGAGACAACATGCCCCAAAAATGATAGTGAGTCAAGCCAAAATTCGCACTTTGATAACTTAGCATAGGGCTTATGTTCTCGCAATGTTTGTAGTATAGTCATCAGATGATTCTCATGTTCCTCCAGGATACGAGAATATATCAAAAGATCATCAATAAATACTATTACAAATTTTTCTAGAAACGTCCTGAACACCCTATTCATCAAGTCTATTAATGCAACTAGAGCATTGGTTAAGCCAAAAGGCATCACAAGGAACTCATAATTCCCATATCGAGCTCTAAAAGTTGTCTTGGATTTATCTTCCTCGCTGATTCTAAGATGATAATAACCAGACTAAAGATCAATCTTAGAAAAATGGACAACCCCTTGCGACTGATCAAATAGATCCTTTATATGAGGCAACAAAAATTTATTTACGTACTATTACCTTGTTTAGTTGTCTGTAATTAATACACATTCCTAGAGACCTATCTTTATTCTTTAAAAGAAAAACGGGTGCATCCCATGGTGAAACACTCGACCTAATAAAACTCTTGTCTAGCAAGCCCTGCAACTATTGCTTTAGCTCCTTCAACTCTATTGGTGTCATACTATATGGGTTGTAGATATTGGCATAGTGCAATTTTCAAATCAATAGTCAAAGTCTATCTCTCGCACTAGAGGTAATCCTAGTAACTCATCAGGAAATACATTAGAAAATTCCTTCACAATGGGTAGCTCCTCCAAACTAAGAGCCCCCTCTCTAACATCACTTACAATAGATAAGAGACCCATGCAAACTTTCTTCAATAGTCTTTGGGTTGTTATAAAAGATATAACTTTACCAATCTATGGAACTTGACCCCCTTTTAAAACAAAACTAGATTCATTGGGTATCTCATCCATGCCCATAAATACATTAAAATCAATCATATCAGGTACAATCAAGTCAACAAGTGTATCCTTACCTTCCACTATAATCTCACAATCATGATACACAGACTTAACTAATAAGGAATCTCTCACAAGAGTAGCAACAAGAAAAGGACAATTCAAAAATTTTGGTTGTCTATCAAATGTCACAGCAAAGTATGAGATACATAAGAGTAGGTAGAACCCGGATCAATCAAAACATATACATAAAATGAATAGAAGAAAGCATACCTAGAACCACTATATTCGAGGCGTGAATCTCTTGCCTAGTAAGTGCAAAGGCTCTCAACTGGACTCTACCAACATTTTCTTATGCCTGATTTTTAGCAACTCATTCTCCATTAGCTCGACTTCTATTTCCAGTACCAAAAGTATTATGAATAACCTGGAGGTGTAGCTAACTAACTAGAATCCTGACTAACATTCCAAGGAGGTTGAGGACAATCCATGATTTAATGACCCGATTGGCCACACCGAAAGCACTCTCCAGTCAAAACACGACACTGACTCATATATGATTTCCTGCAAGACTAGCAGGATAGAGTAGTGGCATACATCTGGACAGAACTATGATATCTATGAGATGTTGAAGACCTCTGAGTACCTTATCTAGGAGGTGGCTTATATGCGGATTATGAAATTGAATCTGTCCATGTCTGATAGCCTTGTCATTTTCCCTTATTTCTCGCTTTGCGATTTGCACTAATGTCACCACTAAAATATCCCCTCATCTTAGCCTTGTTATGAGAATTATAAGCTTTTCTCTCTATACAACCCTTGTCTTAAATTTTTCTAGCAAAATACACTATCTCATAATAGGTCAAGACTTTCATCTGTGGGACTACGACATTATAGAGACGAGCAACAAACCTATTAACAAACCTCTGGACTCGAGCTACTTCAGTGGATACCAAGTAAAAAGCATATCTAGCTAACTTGAAAAATTTGGAATTATAAGTCGACACATCCATATCTAGAGTCTGGACTAATTTCTCAAGATGATCTGCATATTTTTGCTTTTGACTGTCAGGAAGAAAGTTATCCATTAAGAACTTAGTGAACTCATTCCATATCAGTCATTCCTAGCAATAATGTATCATACCAAGGTATATCCATGTCCTCCAATTTGTTCGATACCACAACACTCTTACTAGAGCATCTCAGTGCACGCAGTGCCTTGAATCTACCATCCAAAAATCTTTGAGGACCAGCTGAACTATCTAAACCTGTGAATTTTGGTGATTTCAACTTTAGAAACTCCTGCAAATATACCTTCTTGTTTCCAAACTTGTAAGTTTGAATAGGTACCGGGAACTATATTTATGACTATACAGAAGTATGTTGACCAGCCCTCTTCTGTTTATCCAGTCGGCCGGCCAAACCTTCTATGGCTCTTTTCATAAAAGCAAGTTTCTTAGAAGTACTACCCTCATGATATGGTGGAGGTAGACTAGCATTTCTTCCAGGAATGGTCTCTCTTGAAATTCTTGGAATGGTAGAGAGCTTCCCTGCGGTATCACCACTAACCCAGCCTAGGCCCCTTTTGAGAGATCTGTCTCTTCTCCTACCATTAGTTGCTCGAGTGTGAACCATCTAATTAATAAAACCAATACGGTTAGATTTATCTAATTAATCCTAAATGTCACACACATAAAGAAGAATGAGAAAGAAAATCAAGATACATTCTATCACACTCTCACAGAATTACGATTATATAGAAATGGACGATAATGTAACAATAATTGAGATTCTACTACTAGTGTGTGATCCAATAGTCACAGAAATAACCTAGGCTCTGATACCAACTTTTTCACGACCCAGAATAGGATCATGAACGACGCTAAGGAGGTTAGGACTCCAAATCAAGCCTCGTCAGCATTTTACAAAAAAATCGGACAAGAGTTTCTCTGTTTTGTGTCCTATCAAGAAAATTCCCTATCTCAAATCAACAATACAAAAATGCAACATCACAACCAATACACCAATATCACCAACAACACATTAAAACCATCAACAATCCACCACTATCACCAAATAACAATAAAAAATTCATCTCTAAAAATAAAAGAAAGTCAAATACTCCACCATTCCAAGATAATGAAAGAAGACTCAAAACTCTATTGACATGACTATGGAGCAACTCTAACAGTTTTCAAGAAGAACATAACAAACAAATAAATTATAGCCTACGCGAATGAATGCGGGCCTCACCAGGCATATGTTAACTCAAACCCTCTAGCTAATGAAATCCTCACTAACGTCACATGTATTCGCTATAAAAATAATAGCGAGGAGTGAGACGATAGCTCATTAAATAATAACACTTAACCACAATCATTTTAATGAGGACAAATCATAAAAAATATGAAATAAATGCTCTTTCAGAAGACATAAATAGTATCATTTGTTTCGTGTATGCAAGATGAACTAATTGTTGAGTAATAAACTCAATAAGCATTATATCATATCAAGTATTACATATTTGGGTGGTTCTCAAGAATGAATTATGTAATCAGTATGACATTCTACTTCAAGAATAGCCAATAACAGTGGACCCCTCGTAAAAGAGTCAAATATCATATCAGTAGGTCCCTACTTGAGGGAGATCAGTATCAACATGCTAGTTCTACCTTTCCTCTAGCGAGGATTGTAACAGTAATCAGTAAATACAAGGTGCAGCAGGTCTAATGAACCCTTTGTTAGCTATGGAATTCAAATAAAGGTCTACTCTCATTTATACTTTCATTGTAAACAATATATATTCATATGAAAGCATTTTCAAAATGGTGCATAGCACTTAAGTTCATATCACATCATATTACGTATAAACTTGAATAAAACACATGTCAAGATACTTATGTCTTAAGTAAATGAAATAACTTTCACAATAACAGTATCATATCTCAAATAACCATTTCAATATAATATCATGTAAGAAAAAAGACTTGTCCCATGTGCAATTTCAAAACATTCAATAACTCTTGTTTAATCAAAATCATGTATAAAAGATGCAAGTTATTAAATACAAATCATGAGAAGGTTACTACTCACAGTACTTTTGTCGGAATATCAAATTTTTCACCTCAAACAATTGGTATAACTTCCTTCGATCAAATCTATAATCACATCATATCAATCTTGTGTTAATTTCTTTGTTTAGGCTATAGCATAACTACTTTAGACTACCTAACTTAGGAATTTCATGATAACTTTCAATTCATCGAATTCCATACCCAAAATTGCACCTTACTGTGCATATTTCTTGTCTTTGATAATTAAATTTTAGTAACCAAAATAAATTACCTACACTAAAAATCACGATAAAGATGTAGAAAAGAATTTACCTTAAATCTGATCGAAATCTCTCAAGGATTTTCCTTTTTCCTTTTTCCTTTTTCCTTTTTCCTTCTTACTCTTTCTCTTCTTTCTTTATCTATTCATATTTTTCTTCTTCTTTTAGTTGGGTGTGTTGTACGCAACAAACAACCCTTCCCCAACTCTTTGCTTTTACAAAAAAAAATTCCTAGTCTTTAATAATTTTGGTTTACATTGGCAAATTACCAATCTTAGGTAAGGCATACGGCCCACTAGCTTCTTTTTAAAAAAAAAACTTTTAACTTTTAAATAAGGGGTACTACACTCCACTAACAGTTATAGTATATATTCTGAAAAGAAAACAAGTACAAATACACACGAAAAGTACATAGAACTAAACACAAGTCAAGGAAAACTAAGAAAATCATGAAAGATGTATATGCAATGCAATGCAATGAGGATGGAATGAATGGTGAAAGTCATCACATGACTTTTTGTATACACCTACCGAGCTCGCAGCTCCAAGGTAGGACCCATGAAAGGTTCGCAATCCACATACGATATCTCATATCTCAAATCTCAACCCATCTCTCTAGCTCATGTTTACGGAGAGACTTTTTATAAAGATATCTCTCTTTTTTAAAAAAAATAGTGTTTCTCAATGGTATCAATATCTAATGAATGTATATGTATGGAATGAGGATGTAATGCTCACAATCAAATAAGTATGAAGATATCCAATTCATCTAACACGATTCCAAAAATCAACTTAATATGTCCATAATTCTTGATAAAATAAATATGCATATAAGACACCATTAGTTTCATATCAACCCCTAACTGGGGTATTACGATCATAATAAAGGCAACTAATGCTCAATAATACCTATAATTATAATTCAAACCCCTTCACGGGCACTATATCTAGAACAAAATATTTAAATATACATATAAGGCCAATGATGTCAAACAAAGCCTCCACACGAGCAACACACAATATAAGATATGACAAGTTAACAATAACAAATATAAGCCCCAACATGGGCACAAAACCGTAATAATAATTTTCAAATATAAATCCCATAGTTATTTTTCCCAACCCATAGCTTACTTTACTTATTTATTACCAACTCAGTTCAATCTGAAGAAAGTTAAGTCATAACTTACCTCGAGACGACAAAATTCAAGCCCAAGGCGCTCCCACACATAGCTTTCCCCTTTTGAACGGCCTTAGAATCAATTACAATATTCAAATATTGCATCTACATATTAAAAATAAAGCGAATGATACCCATATTGCCATATTTGAACCGGGTCCAACATGGATTCGAAATATGAGTTTAAAAATGAAAGGATAAAACTAACATTTTATTTTAGAAATAAGTTTTTCAAGGTTAAAGGAATCTATAGTTAAAAACCATGCAACTACGAGGTCCAAATCAAAGAAAAGCATTTTTTTAAAGTTTTGTTCGAAAAATCCTCAAAATTTCATGTTAAAATAAAGATTAAAGAGTGTTTTAATGATGTAAAACTATGAAAAATAAAGGAAAGAAATTTTGGAGATTACCCAAGCTCAAATGGTGAATAAAACCCTAAATATTACCCAAAACTAGAGCTGAAACTTTAAAAATAGTGAAAAATTGCGAAATGGGGCATATATATAGTGATTGCCACTGAAGCGGCTAAATGACGGCTAAAGCGACCATTCAATGTTAAGTGGCTTCTGCTTTAGAGACACATTGTCTCTTAAGTGGATTCCGCTTTAGCGAACAATTGGTCGCTTAAGTGGTTGCACCAGCTGATGCCTTTCACCAACAAACTTGAAATTTGCTAAGTTTTCGATTGGATCCTTGAAATTCCAGGAATTCGTTCGGGATCGGAAAAAAACAAACCATATATGATACATGCTATTTTTGACATTCTAACTCAATAGCGAGGTTGAATTTTTGAAAAAAGATCATTTTTAATTAATTAACCCCCAAGAACCCTTTTTCACTTTTTCTAAATAAAGGATTGAAATGCAAAATAAAAGTTTCAAACTCAAACCAACCATGCTACTAACCCAAATTCAATATTTCGAATCTAGTAGAACTATTCAAATTGTCATCCAGCACTTAGAACATCAAACGTTTACCAAAATCAACTATCAAAAGTCGTAAAAACCCTTTTTCACCTGTTAAACATGGAAAATGAACCTCTAACCCCGACAAAGAAACCCGATCCATTTCATAGGCTGTTAGAGAACTTCCTAAGAATTTTAACGTAAAATATTTCTTGGAGTCCGCACCCACCCCATGATTCGTGGGTTAACACCCATCGAAAGTCGTAAGAAACCCATAATTCCTATTGTTTTGTCTTTTTATCTTAGAAAATGGCTCCTCCGGCCCCTCCCAAACAACCCAATCTATCTAATAGGTTGTCGAGGGACTGCCCGAGAAGTTTCACCCAAAACTATTTTCTTATACCGCATCCACCCCCCTATCCTAGGGCTAACACCCATCAAAAGCCGTAAAAATTCGCAATTCCTATTGTTTCACCCGTTTGACTTGGAAAAAGGCTTTCCCAAATCTAACAAAGCAAGTCAATATATTTAATAGGTCATCGGGGAACCATTCGATAAGTTTTAAGAAAAAATTGACGATCGTACCCACCCTCGATCTTTGGGCTAACACCCATTGAAAGTCGCAAAAAACTCATAATTCCTGTTATTTTGCCTGTTTTACTTGGAAAAAGGCTCCCTCAACGCTGCCAACACAACCCAGTCCATTTAATAGATCGTCGAAGGCCCGCATAAGAATTTTTGCACAAAATATTTTTCGAAGCCCTCACCCACCCAACGATCCATGGGCTAACACCCACAAAGATTCGCAAAAAAATTGCAATTCCTGTCGTTTTGCCCTTTTAGCTTTGAAAATGGAACCCTCAGCCCCGCCAAAGTCGCCCAATCAATTTAATAGGACATTGGGGGATTATCCGAGAAGTTTTGCATAAAATATTTTTTGAGCCCACACCCACTCAAGTTCTGTGAGCTAACACCCACTGAAAGTTACAAAACCTACAACTCCTGTTGTTTTGTTCGTTTGACTTGGAAAATGACTCCCCCACCAAGCTAAAACAACCCGATCCATTTAATAGACCATCAGGAAACTATCTGAAAAGTTTTTCCTTAATTTTAGTTAAAGTCCACACCCACCAACCCATCTGTGGGCAGATACCTATCGAAAGTCGCAAACAACCTGCAATTCCTATTGTTACACTTTTTTGACTTGTAAAATGGCTTTCTAGGCTCCTCCAAAGAAACTCAACCCATTTAGTAGCCCATTAGGGGACAGTCCGAGAAGTTTTAACTAAAAATTTTCGTTTGGAACCCACACTCACCCACCATTCTGTGGGCTAATACCTACGAAAGTAGCAAAAGACCTGCAATTCCTTTCATTTTACCCATTTTTCTTGGAAAATAGCTCCTATGGCCCTGCCAAAGCAACCCGATCTATTTAATAAGGCACAGGAGACTGTCCTAGAAGAGTCACCTAAAAACTTTCCAAAACCCGCACCCACCCGACGATATGTGGGCTAACATCCACCGAAACTCGTACAAAAATTACAATTCCTATCGTTTTGCCTATTTAACTTGGAAAATGGCTCCTCCGGACCCATCAAAGAAACCCGATCTATCTAATAGGCCGTTGGGCGACCGCCCGAAAAGTTTTGCCCAAAACCTTTTCTAGATCTCGCTTCTCCCCCCCCCCCCCCAATTTGAGGTGCTCAAAACATTTTCTGGATCTCAATCCTAACCCCCAATTTGAGGGCTAACATCCATCAAAAGTTGCAAGAAACTCACAATTCATGTTGCTTCACCTATTTAACTTGGAGATCCCCCGGATCCTCCAAAGCAAGGAAATACATTTAATAGTAATTTTGGAGATCTCCACAAAAGTTTTGCCTAAAATTTTTTATGGATCCCGCACCCTCCTCCCAATCCGAGGATAACACCCATCGAAAGTAAAAAAAAACCATAATTCTTGCCAATTCATCTATTTGACTTGAAAAATAGATCCCCCCGGCCCCATCAAACCAACTTAATCCATTTAATAGGACATCGGGGGATTGTCAGAGAAGTTTCAACCAATTTTTTTGTCAAAGCTCGAGCCCACAGCCTAATACGTTGGCTAACACCTATCAAAAAATTGCAAAAAACCTGCCATTCCTATAGTTTTGCCTATTTGACTCGGAAAATGACTCTCTCAGCCCCGCCAAGAAATCAAATCCATTTAATAGACCATTGGGGAACCATCGAAAAAGTTTCTCCAAAAATATTTTTTAGAGCCTGCACCCTCCCCCCCTCCCGATCTGTGGGATAACATCCATCAAAAATCGTAAAAAAATTATACTTCCTATCGTTTTACCTATTTGACTTGGAGAATGGGCTTCCCGACCCCACCATAGCAATCCAACTGATTTAATAAGACATTAGGGAAGTGCCCGAGAAGTTTTACCAAAGTGTTTTTTTCAAAACCCATACTCACCCTAGATCCATGGGCTAACACGTATCGAAAGTCACAAAAAACCTGCAATTCCAGTCGTTTCGCACATTTGACTTGGAAAATGGCTCCTCAAGATCCACAAAAGCAAGCCAATTATTTTAATAGGCCATCGGGGGACCACATGAGATGCTACGCCGAAAATTATATTCGATGACCACACTTACCCCCTGATCTGTAGTCTAACACCTACCAAAAGTCGCAAATAAATATAATTTCCACCATTTTTCCCGTTTAATTTGGAAAATGGCTCACTCAACCCCACTAAAGAAACTCGGACCTATTTATATGATGTCGGAGAACCATCCAAGAAGTTTCTCCCAAAATATTTTCTAAAGCCTGCATCCACTCGTCGATATGAGGGCTGACACCCACCTAAAGTCACAAAAACCCTGCAATTCCTACCATTTCGACCATTTAACTTGGAAATGGATCCCTCAACCCTTCCAAAAAAATTTGATCCATTTTATAGACCTTTGAGGTAGCTATCGAGTAGTTCTATCCAAAACTTTTTCATAAGCCCGCACCACCACCCGATTCATGGCTAACACCCATCCAAAGTCATAGAAGACCCATAATTTCTATCGTTTTGCCTGTTTGACTAGAAAAATGAGTTCCTCAATCCATCCAAAGAAACTCAATCAATTTAATAGGCTGTCGGGGGACTGCTTGAGTGTTTCATTCATAATATTTTTTGAAGCCCGCACCCACCCTCGATCTATGGGCTAACACCCATTCAAAGTCGCAAAAAACTCGTAATTCCTACAATTTGCCTGTTTGACTTAGAAAATGGCTCCCTCAGTCTCGCCAAAGGTACTTGATCTATTTAATAGGTCGTTGGGGTATCACTCGATATGTTTTATCCAATTGTTTTTAAACTCGTACCCACCCTTGATCTGTGTGCTAACACCTATTGAAAGTTGTAGTACACCTACAATTCCTATGTTTAGCCTGTTTGACTTGGAAAGTGGCTACCCAAACCCTACTAAAGCAACTCGATCCATCTAATTGGTCGTTGGGAGACTGCCCGAGAAATTTTATCCAAAATTTTTTTGGAGCCTGCACCCACCCCCATCCAAGTGATAACACCAACAAAAAATTGTAAAAAACCTGTAATTTTGATCGCTTCTCCCATTTGATTTTGAAAATGGATCCCCTAACCTCGCCAAAGAAATCGATATATTTAATAGGTTGTTGGGGGGAACGCTCGAGAATTTTAGTCCAAAACTTTTTTCGAAGCTCACACCTATCCCTCAATCTGTGGGTTAACACCGATCGAAAGTCGCAAAAACTCACAATTCCTGTTGTTTCACCCGTTTGACTTGGAAAATAGCTCCTATGATATCGCCAAAGCAACCCAATCCATTTAATAGGTCGCCGGGGAACCGTTGGAGAAGTTATAGACAAATTATTTTATGAATCTTGCACACACCCACCGATCCGAGTATTACACCCACCAAAAGTCGAAAGAAAATTTGTAATTCCTATCTTTTCTTTTGTTTGACTTAGAAAATGGTTCCCCTGACCCCGTCAAAGAAACCCAAACAATTTAATAGGTCATCTGGGGACTGCCGAGAAATTTTGCCTAAAATTTTTGTCGGAGTCTGCACCAACACCCTAATCTATGGGCTAGTACCCACCAAAAGTCGCAAAAAACTCACAATTCCTATTATTTTGACCGTTAGAGTAGGAAAATGGCTCCCCCAACACCGCCAAAGAAACTCAATCCATTTTATAGGACATTGAGAGATCGACCTAAAAGTTTCACTCAAAATATTTTTCGAAACTCGCAGCAACCCCTCAATCTGCGGGCTAACACCCACCGAATGTTGTAAAAATCTATCATTTCTGTCTTTTCACCTATTTGACTTAAAGAATGGCTCCTCATGTCTCGCCATAACAACCTGATATATTTAATAGACCATCAAAGAACCGCCTGAGAAGTTTCTTTACAAAAAATTTTTAGGGGCCCGTACCCCACTCCTATCCGTGGGCTAACACTTATTGAAAGTCGTAAAAACCTTGCAATTCTTGCCACTTCACCCGTTAACATGGAAAATGGCTTCCCCGAGCTCGCAAAAGCAACCCAATCTATTTAATAGACTGTTTGGGACCGCCCAAGAAGTTTCACCTAAAAAATTTTAAAGCCCGTACCCATCCCACGATCTGTGGACTCACCCCCACCGAAAGTCGTAAAACCCCCATAATTCCAATTATTTGGCTCGTTTGACTTAAAAAAATGGCTCATCCAACTCGTTAAAGCAATTCGATCTATCTAATAGGATGTTGAGATCCCACATGAGAAGCTTTGCCCAAAATTTTTTTGAAGCCTGCACCCATCCCCCGATCTGTGGGCTAACACCCACCGAAAATTGCAAAAAATCTTTAATTTATGTTGTTTCGTTTGTTTGACTTGGAAAATGACTTTCTTGTATCTGTATCTGACAAAGCAAGCCAATCCAATTAATAGGTCACTGGGGGACCGCCCTAGCAAGTTAATCCATTTAATAGGCAATCGGGGGACCACCCGATAAATTTCGCCAATTATTTTCAGCGACTATACCCACCCTTGATCCGTGGGCTAAAACCAATCAAAAATTGCAAAAAAAATCATAATTCCTACTATTTTACCCATTTGACTAGTAAAAAGTATCCCTCGGATCCACCAATGCAATCTAGTTAATATAATAGGCCATCGAAGGACCGTCTGAGAAGTTTTACCCAAAATATTTTTTGCTTCCCACCCACCGATCCATGGGCTAACACCTATCAATATTCACAATAAATCCCGCAATTTCTGTTGTTTCGCCCTTTTGAGTTGGAAAATGGTTCCCCCATCCCGCCAAAGTCGTCCAATCCATTTAATAGGTTGTCAGGGGACCGCCAAGAAGTTTTACATAAAATATTTTCTGGAGCCTACAACCACTCTAGATCTGTGGGCTAAGACACATTGAAACTAACAAAAAAGCCGCATGTCCAGTTGTATTTTGGAGGGAACAAGTCAAGAAGATTACTACTGTGCCGGTGAAATATTTGCTGCAGTGGGCTTGAATTTCCTTAAAGAGAGCGAGATATCCGCGCCTCAGCCGAAGAAGAAAAAGATAGTCT
Source organism: Capsicum pubescens (assembly GCA_030864215.1). Classification (NCBI taxonomy): domain Eukaryota; kingdom Viridiplantae; phylum Streptophyta; class Magnoliopsida; order Solanales; family Solanaceae; genus Capsicum; species Capsicum pubescens. The sequence continues at coordinate 283,725,234 of CM061542.1, forward strand.
TTTATATTTTCTTCACTTGTAATTTTTAGTTGTATTTTTATTGTAATTTCACCAACAATTTTAAAAAGATTCAATGGAAACAATTGAAAAAACCGTGGATGTCAAGATGGGAGATCTAAACAAGACATTCCGGTTCAACGGTACTCACTTCAAGAGGTGGAAGGGTAAAGTATTTTTCTACTTAAGTCTTCTAAACTTTTCTTATGTGTTATTAACTGAGAAGAACCCAAGTAAAGTAGATAACTCTTTCATGACCGATGATGAACTTACCTCTCTTAAAGAGAAAGTTGCAAAATACGAGGGTGACTCCTACAAGTGTCGGTATTTTCTTCTTAATTGTCTATCCAATAATTTTTATGATTATTATGATAGAACTTACTCTAGGGCAAAGAAATTTTCAAAAGCCTTGCAGAGTAAGTATGACACTGAGGAGGCGGGAGTGAAAAAATATGCGGCTAGCAGATTTTTCTGTTTTCAAATGATGGACAACAAATCAGTGGTAGACCAAACTCGGAATTTCATAATGATTGTTGGCGAGATCAAGTTCGAAGAAGTCAAAATTGGACATAACCATATTATTTGTGGCATAATTGATAAACTTCCACCTTCGTGGAAGGAATTTCAAAAAACTATGCACCACAAGCAGAAGAAAACTTCTCTTGAGACTTTGATAATGAGAATTCTCATGGAAGAAGAACCAAGGGGCCAAGACGCACTTTTGAAAACAGAAGAGAACATCACACCGAAGGTAAATTTAACTTCTTTAAATAATGCTACCCCTGAAACTAACAAAAATACTACTTTGAGGCCTAAGAAGAAAAAATTCAAGAAAAATGATGGTAGACATCCAAAGGACAATAGTGGTGAAATTAACCAAGCAAAAAATCAACATGTACAATAAAAAGGATCATGCTTTCTCTGTGACAAGACTGGGCATATTGCTCGATTTTGCAGATTTTGAAAACGTGGGTCTACACCTCAGATAAACGTTACCAAAGAACCATTTGTGGCAGTGATAACAGATATCAACATGGTGGAGAATTTTGATAGATGGTGGGCTGACTCTGGTGCAAAACGTCATGTCTGTTATGATAAAGACTGGTTTAAAAAATATATAAATTTTGAGGAGCCCAAAACCATCATGCTTGGAGATTCACACACAACTCAAGTACTTGGAATGGGAAATTTCGAGTTGAGGTTTACTTATGGAAGGGTATTAATCTTAAAAGATGTACTTTATACTCCTTCTATGAGAATAAATTTGATATCTAATTTTCTTCTTAATAAAGCAGGCTTCAAATAGATTATTGAATCTGATCAGTATTTGATTGTTAAGAATAATGTTTTTTGTGGAAAAGGGGTATGCATGTGATGGTATGATCAAATTGAATGTTGAAATGAATAAAACATCTACTTCTGTTTATATGCTTTCTTCTACTAATTTTCGGCATGCTCGTTTGTGTCACATAAATGATCGTTATGTGGGAATCATGAGTAGTTTAGGATTAATTCTAGTGATCAAAAAGAACTTTGAAAAATGTGAGGCTTGTAGTAAAGCCAACATCATAAAAAGGCCTCATTTTCAAGTTGAAAGAAAATATGAATTATTAGAATTAGTTCATACTAATATTTGTGAACTTGGTGGAATTTTAACTCGTGGAGAAAATAGATATTTTATCATTTTCATTGATGATTTTTCTAAGTTTACATATGTTTACTTAATGAAATAAAAATGATGCATTTGAAAATTTTAAAACTTTTCTCCATGAAGTTGAAAATCAGTTTGAAATAAAAATAAAAAGAACTAGAAGTGATAGAGGGCATGAATATGAGTCACATGAGTTCAATTATTTTTTTTAGATCATTGATTATAATTCATGAAACTACTCCTCCTTATTCTCTTGCGTCTAACGGTGTGGAGGAAAGGAAGAATAGAATTTTGGTTGAGTTAACTAATGTCATGTTAATTGAGTTTTGTGTACCTTTAAGTTTTTGGGATGAATCTCTTTTGACTGCTTATTATGTGTTGAATTGTGTGCCTCATAAAAAGACCAAATTAACACCCTTTTGAGTTGTGGAAAGGTCACAAACCAAATTTGGGATATCTAAGAGTTTGGGGTTTCTTAGCCTATGTAAGGTTAATAGATCCTAAAATCTCTAAGTTGGGTAAAAAAGTTACTACTTGTGCTTTTCTTGGCTATGCTTCAAATAGTACGGTCTATAGATTTTTTTAATCTTGAAGATAGTGTGATAATAGAATCAAGTGATGCTATTTTCATGAAAATAATTTTCCTTTGATTCTAAAAATAGTTGGGGTCTAAGGACGAAATAAAATATTTTGTCACTACCTAGTTCTTCTACTTCTACTTTAAAAAATAAAAAAAATGATGATTTTGAGTTAAGAAGAAGTAAATGAGCTATAGTAGAAAAAAAAATTGGTCCTGATTATTATGTTTTTAACATTGGAGATGACCCTATCACTTTAAAAGAAGTTTTGTCTTCACATGATGTTATTTTCTGAAAAGAGGTTGTAAATGATGAAATGGAATCGCCAATTTCCAATAAAACTTGAAAGCTAGTTGATTTACCACCGGATTATAAAACAATTGGATGTAAATGGGTCTTACGTAAAAATTTAAAACCGAATGGATCTGTTGATAAATACAAAGCTAGGCTAGTGGCTAAAGGTTTTAAACAACAAGAAGGCATAGAATTTTTTGATACTTTTTCTCCGGTAACTAGAATTACATCCATTAGACTTTTAGTTGCTATTGTGGTATTTTTTGATTTACAAATTCATCAAATGGATGTAAAAACTGCTTTTTAAAACAAAGACCTAAATGAGGAGATTTACATGGAACAACCCAAGTATTTTGTTGAGGTTATCCAAGAAAGCAAAGTGTATAAACGTAATAAATCCATATATGGATTAAAACAGGCACCAAAGCAATGGCATAAAAAGTTTGATTCCTGCATAATTGATAATGGGTTTAAAACAAATGAGTGTGATAAGTGCACATATCATAAATCTTGGAATAATTCGCATGTTATTGTTTTCCTATATGTTGATGATTTATTGATCTTTGGCTTTAATATAAATGTTATTGGTGAAACTAAAAATATTCTTAGAAGTCATTTTGATATGAAAGATCTTGGTGAGGCAAATTATATTCTAGGAATAAAAATTACAGAACATGTGGTGGAATTTTCCTTGACCAGTCACATTATGTTGAGAAAATATTGAAAAAATATAATTTCCTTGATTGCAAGCATGTTGTAACTCCATTTGATTCTAGTGTTCACTTGTTTCCTGTTGAAAGTAAAAATGATATTATAAATCAAAAGGGATATGCTAGCATAATTGGAAGTTTGAGATATGTGACTGATTGCACTAGGCCTGATATTGCATATGCAGTAGGAGTACTTAGCTGGTTTACTAGTAGGCCAGGTAATGAACATTGGCATGCTAAAATGAGAGTAATGAGATATTTAATTGGAACAAAAAATTGTGATTTATTCTATAAAAAATATCCTGCTATACTTGAAGATTTTTGTGATGCGAATTAGAACACTTTATCGGGTGATTTCTTATCTACTATTGATTATATTTTTACTTTGGGTGGTGGTGCTATTTTTTGGAACTCTAAAAGATAAATAATTATTGCTAACTCTATCGTGAAAGCTGAAATAATTGCTTTAACTTTAGCTAGTGAGGAAGCGAATTGGTTGAGAGATTTGTTATTTCAAATACCTTATTTTAAAAAACCAATTCCTCTTACTTTAATTCATTGTGATAGCTCAACTGCAATTGGTAGAGTTCAAAACCATTATTACAATGATAAATCCAAATCTATATGGAGAAAACACAGTAATGTGAGATCATATTTGACAAATGATACCATTAATATTGATCATGTCAAATCTTTTAACAATCTTGCAGATCCATTGACTAGGCCTTAGCAAGAGAAAAGGTCTGGAGCACATCGAGGGGGATGGGATTGAAGCCTATTGAATCTTGAGTCATATGTGAGGAAACCCAATCTGGGAACTAGAGATCCTATAACCAGGTTCAATGGGAAAAACGAATCACATGATGAATTGTTGTGAAAAATGCACTATTTTTTATCCCTTCATATGGTGTGAGTGCATTAACCTGTAATGTGAGTGAGGTTGAATTTAAAAAACTCTTAATTAAAATATGTAGCTCGTATGAGTGGGGTCCTAAAATTACAGGAGCACTCTCGACGGATTTCACCTATGTGAGTGTGGAGGTAGGCCGCTTCCTATGAGAACTAGGCTCATTCTCAAAGGCACTCATGAAACTGGAATAGCACAAAGTCGTAATCTGCTGGCTATAAAGTTCATGTCAACACCTTGACTATTATATGTAAGAAGTAACTTTTTTTATTTTTCTTAAGCAGTCATAGTTCAAGTCTGGGACCACTACGACTCTGGAATAAAAATTATTGTTTTACTAAGTGGAGGTTCAATGCAGAGCACACCTTCATTATGCATAGTAGTCTTCCTTCATCTAGTATACTCTCTTATTAATATTAAAATGATTGTGAGATTGATGTTGTATTTTAATATTATTATTATTTAATATTATTATGCCTAATTCATTATTATAATGGCCCTTTAAGACCTTTACTTTGTGGGAGGTTGCAACAGTTTTTTCTTGGCAATTGCTGCCAACCTTAATGCCATCAATTGGCAGTAAACAACCTACGTTGCATGGCTGCATTGTTTCATCCTCCTAACTCCCATTTCATTGTGGTTTACGAGCCTTTAATTACAATAGTTAGTAGTGGTAGAATGAAGACATAAGTTTCTTGTAACCTCTCACTCTTTATTCCTTCATTATTTTATTATTTGTGTTGTTGTAACTCATATAACTCTTGTAACTCTTGTAACCTAAAAGCCATTAATATTCCATCTTTACTATCCCATTTACATTTTCCTATTCATTGCATGGAAGACTTCCTCTCCTATTAATAGAGGTGGTCTTGCATGATTTTGGTATACACATACACATAAGATATTATAGAGTTCACAAAAAGTTAGTAAAAAGGAAAGTATATTAGTTGAAGGGAGGTATTCTTTTTGTGGAGATTTGAACTCAACTCTTGTCCAAAGTTGTTGAGTTATTGTGAGAAGGCTGTTGTATCCTAAAGGAGACAAGTCAAGAAGATTACTGCTGGACCGGTGAAACATTTGCTGCAGTGGGCTTGAATCTCCTTAAAGAGAGCGAGATATCCGCGCCTCAGATGAAGAAGAAGATAGTCTTTTATATTTTCTTCACCTGTAATTTGCAATTGTATTTTTATTGTCATTTTACCAACATAAACTAACAAGCTTAGTACAATAAAGTAAAAATTAAGTGATTTGTTATTCATGAAATTAACCCTACTTTTTACAAGTTTACTTCACTCAATTATTATTTATTTTAAAAAAAAAAACATAAAATAAATAAAAATAAAGAGAAACATAAAGAATAAGTTGCGTAAGGCACAACCTACTATTAACTCTTGAAATATCCACACTTCATTGAAGAGAATGTTAAGACAAGAACAAATTGTTAATAACTTAATGTAAGTGAAAATGAGTAAATCCTGAATTTAATTCTTTTAAAACACTATGTGATGATCTTATAATTTCAATTTCATAAAGTTGAGGTACACATATACCCAATTTTTGAATAACCATTTAAATTATGTCACTCTTTTTTCAAAAAAAAAAAAAGTTATTTGAACTTCAAAAGAGTTTTTAAATACTGGAAGTGACAAAAAAAAGGTTCAAATGGGATTTTCTAAAAAAAAGATAAGAGTCGTCACTTGACATCGAGTTTTGGTGTGTCAAGCCAAGGATGATCAAAGAAAAGATGCATTTAATTAAAAACAAGTTGACTCTAAAACTGATCGGTGGTAGAGATTCAAGTCAAGAAATTCTGTTGATCAAGAAGAAAGTGTGAAACACCTCTCCATCTCGTGATTTTAGCACGATTGCTTTATTTACTTATATCGATTCAAATAGGCAACACTCAATTGGAAAAACTCAAATACATATAATCACACACATAAAAATGGGTTCAAAATAATGTCCTAATTATTATAGTCCAAAATAATGAAATGCGAGAAAATAAACTCAAACTATTCTCTAACCCATAGAATAAATGTGTGTAGAGTGTATATGGATTTGAAAGGATTGTGGATTGATGACGCTCAAACTACACCCTTGAAGTGTAAGCGATCGTCATCGATCAGTATAGTAATTCAACGGAGTTGGGATCGAAAGCACAGGGAGTGAAGACAAGGATTTCAGTACTTACGAGTGTTAGAAGTCAACAAGGAGTTAGACCCGTAATGTCTGGTACACAAACATGAAAGTAAAAATGGGGGGTTTGTTTGAATGATTTAGAATTTAACAATTTTGTTTTAAGACTACTATTTTGAAGCTAGAAACAATTAGAGGTAATCAAGTGTTGATGAGACTTAGGGTTATGCCCTCCTAGATGTGAGTTCATGCACGGGTATTTGATTATTTGTCCAAATTTAGATAGAAGTCATGGGTATGTTGGATCTAAAGGTATTAGTGTCAATTTTTCAATAAAACACCAAATATCACAAATGAATTCTTTCGAACGCCTCATAAGTGTAGCAATTTTATCAATCTATGGCAACAATTAACATCTTTATGTCTAAGAGGTGCTATTAAATGAACTAATTCAAGTTATTGTCACCCATTATCACCCATATCCCCTCTTTCAGAGATGATATGAGTTCCAAAGTAATTGAAGTTTGAAACCCCCAATTCTTAATTAAAACATGAAATGAATTCAAAATTCATATCAAATAGCTAATTAGGAGGATAAATAAATAAAATGCATGTACTAATCACGACCTATTCAAGCATAACCCCAAGAAGAACAATTAGCTACTCATAGAGAGAGAAAGTAGAGATATATCAAAATTTCTATCAAATTAATCCATAGAAAATAAAGAGAACGCAAAATCCAAGATTTAATTTCAATAAATTTTCAATAGATATCCCTAATTCTTCACCTGAGATATCACTCTGATGCGTTCTTAGCTCAAGAGTAGTACAATAATGTTCAATAATAATGAAAATGAATTGAAAACCCACATTTAAGCCTCAATTTCACGTTTTTCAAATATTATAAAAATGTCACCTTACTCTTGATCTGCTTGAGCATATCCAAAGAAGATGCAAAGCAGGTCCATATCAGATTGGGCAAATATGGGGTTGTTTTTGTTATTTTGACCACCCGCACACCCGACACACCCATTTCATCTTTAGGGCTCTTTTCTTTCATATTTAACCTTTTGTTGACTTGAAAGACTTGCTCATCTCTCTTTTTAACCTTTATCTTTACAAATGGGCATTAAGTATGAGATTAACATCAATCAACGAAAAAGCATGATAATTTAAGTTTGAAAGGTGCTAGCAAGTTGTGAAATTGATGACTTATCATGGATGTGTGTGTTGTGAGCGAGAAGTGTGTGTGAATATGGAGAGTGTGTGTGCCTTGGTGAGTGAGTTTTGCTTTTTGAATTTCATAAAATTTATATTTTTCAACAATAATTTCAAACACGTGTTCAAACTAACATATGAACAGTCAAATGAAATTGTAACTCTGTATTCACACCTTTGAATTTTAACAATAAGTTCAACCCAACTAATGAATATAAATAAAATAAAGTTCAAACTACTTTCTGGAAAATAGCAAAGTCAAACATTTAAAAAGAGATGAAGATTGGAAGATTCAAGTTCACTGAATTCACGGTGAGTTCGTAAGGAAAATATTTCCCTCAGGTACCCGACATTATGGAATATATTCTCCTAAGATAAAATGAATCACTTGACAGAATAGTGATGCCTAAAACCTATATTCTTCCGGAATAAAATGAATCACTTTGACAGAATAGTGATACCTAAAACTCTGTCGAACTATGAATGCACTCCATGATTCTTAAATCACACTTGAGTTTTTCAAGAAACAAGAGTGTTTTCACTTCAAAATTTCATGCATATACCCAGTGGCGGAGCCACATACAATTCAGGGGGTTCATGAACCCCCTTCGACCGAAAATTATACTATTTTTACATGATCAAAAATAATTTTATGTATATATAGTAGATGTTGAACCCCCTTCGACTAGTCCGTATATTTACTTCTGAACCCCGTCAATGAAAAATCTGGCTCCTCCACTGCATATACCTGAGAAAAAATTCAAATATTTATAATCAAACGATGGTGCTTCAAAAAATAAGTAATGATTCTTAAAGGACGCACTGTTTCTAATATCGGACCACCTGCGCCCACAGAGGGGCCACATGCAGCCGCACGTCACTATTAGTCACTTTTCTAAGTGTTTTCTTGCTTTTTTTTTTGCATTTCCTCACGGTAGTCATATTCAGATGATTGACTATCCGAACTTTCACCATGTTGGTAAGGATTTGTATCCACTTAGTCATATTCTTAAACTAAAAATTAATATGATAACATGGTGTAATATGTTGTGTTGGGCTGTATATTTTGGAAACAGAATTTCTAAAAGATAACTGATTTATTTGATACTAGTTAATCATTTCTTTATTGGTCATATACCATGATATTAGTATGATAGTATAATTTTTTTAGTAAGAGACAAAACAAATAATTAATACTCTGTTATAAAACAAGAAAGAATAAAGAAGAAGAGTAGAGAGAATAGAGAGAGTGGTTCTTATTTCTTCTCTTGAGGGATGAGAGATCATCAGATTGTAAATACAATGAACAAAACCCCTCAATTTATAGGGAAAATTTACTCCTAGTCTGAGTAAAAGACGGATGCTTCAAATCCTAATAGATATCAAAGTAGATCTTGATATTCACTATAATGTAAATATATTTATAACACTCCCCCTTGAATGTCTAATTGGTAGATAATGTGCCTCGTTAAAACATTACTAGAAAAAATCCTTTGGTCAACTAAGTTTGTGATAGTTAATAGACCCTTTGGTCAAAGATTCTCGAATTTTACTTTTTGTTTGTTGTTTTTGTTTTGTTCAGGTTTATTGGAGTGCATGCCAAATACACGAAGTTCTGGTCAACCGTTATTACCTATAAATCCTAAACCACATATTATTGGCAGAATGAATGCGCAGCAAAACCTTGAACGGATGGCTGCTCAACAGGAGCAGGAAAGATTAGCTGCATTGGCAGCTGCTCAAGTGCATCAACAGAATATTGATAACCCAGGTCGGGCAACAAATCTTGATGAAGAGGACCTGGGTGATGATGAGTTATTAAATCCAAGGCGTGCTGGTGAGGTGGCAGCACCTGTGAACAGGAGAGATTGTCAAGCTAGAATGAGACCTGAACGCCGAGCTGTGCAGGCCCCTTTCGATGATGATGATGACGATTTGGATGCGGCTGGTGCCACAGGGGCTATTATTCCTCCACCCTTGGCACCCGGAGACAAGTTCAATAGTACCAACACCATGATCCAGCTATTACAACTCAAAGGGTTATTTGGTGGACTTGCAGGCGATGATCCGAATATGCATCTGATCAACTTTATCTCAACATGCAAGTCGTTTGACAATCCAGGAGTTGGACAGAATGCAATTCGACTGCGCTTATTTCCATTGTCTCTATCTGGAGAGGCAACTCTATGGTTGAACGGGCTGACTCCTGACTCTATTACTAATTGGAGGCAACTGAAAGACGCTTTCCTAGAAAAATTCTTTCCGCCATCCAAGAGAGCACAGTTACGAGATGAGATCAGCAATTTTCGACAGCTTCCAACTGAAGCTCTCCACAAAACATGGGAGAGGTTCAAGAAGAAGCTTATGCGGTGCCCAAATCATCAGATGACCAACATCCACTTGATGGAAATATTATACAGGGCGTTGAACTCGGTGACTAAGCCAGTGGTTGATAATGCTGCAGGTGGGTCATTCATGGACCTTACTTTTATTGAGGCTGGTGATATGCTGGATCGTATGACAAAGCAGAGTAGAGCTTGGCATACCAGGGATTCTGAGGTAGCAAGCTCTACTGTATCTACTGGCATGACAGCAGAACAGAGGCGAAGAGAAGAGGAACGTGACCAAGATATGGCTCACATGAAAACGCAGATGGACCTTCTTACCAAGCATTTATTATCAGGAAAGACAGAAAAGGTCAAGGTTGTTGTATCACAGGGTAGAGATGAATCCGATTCTGAGGAGGAAGCGAATTATTTGAATAATCAGGGGGGGTTTTCGAGGCAATGCCCAAGGAAACCAAGGTCGTAACTATTATGAAAAATCTGGATTCAAGAATAAGACTGACAGGAGTGGTTTGTATGTTCCTCCTGGAAATCGTGAGGCTGCGACATTTGGCTCTGGAAAGATGTCCATGGAAGATATGATGGCTAAGTTGTTGAAAGGAGTGGAGGCAACCAACACGGGAGTAACTGAGGTAAAAAATGATTTGTCCTCAATAAATCAATTGGTTGATTCGCATTCCACTTCAATAAAATAGCTGGAACAATAAATGAGGCAACTATCAGCGGCATTCAATCAAAGAAAAGCTGGCACGTTACCTAGTGACACTGTGCAAAATCCAAGGAATGATGGATCATGTTTGGCTATTACTACCAGGAGTGGTAAGGTGTTGGAAAATCCATCCAAAGGCAAGCCGGTGGTTAATAATATAGAAGAGAATGTTATTGAGGCAGATTGTGATGATTCTGTAGAAGCTGAAAATCAGAATGAGAACGTTCATGATACTACACCTAGATGTCAGCAGTCTGGAAAGATTGATAATGGGAAGCAAAATAAAAAGAAAGTGGTGGAGAAAACTCTTCCAAATCCACCACCACCTTTTCCTCAGAGACTGAAGAAGAAGGCTGATGACACCAGGTTCAGTAAATTCATGACCATGTTGAAGCAGCTGACTATTAATGTGCCTTTGGTGGAGGCACTGGAGCAGATGCCAGGGTACGCTAAATTCATGAAGGACCTTTTGACAAAGAAAAGGGCAGCAAGCTATGAACTGGCAGATATTTTTCATCATTGCAGTGCAATTACCACGAGGTCTTTAGTACAGAAGAAGGCAGATCTGGGTGCTTTCACTATTCCTTGCACGGTTGGATCTTTGGATTTTGCTAAGGCGTTGTGCGATTTGGGGGCTAGCATTAATTTGATGCCACTAGCCATTTATAGACAGTTGGGGTTGGGCGATCCTACACCAACCAACATGCGGCTCATGATGGCAGATAGGTCGGTAAAACGACCTGTTGGTATCTTACATGATGTATTAGTGAAGGTTTCTACCTTCATTTTTCCTGCAGACTTTGTTATTTTGGATTGCGAGGTGGATTTTGAGGTGCCCATAATCTTGGGTCGACCTTTCCTCGCAACAGGAAGTGTGCTTATTGATTTACGAGCAAATGAGCTTTTATTTCGGATGAATGACGAAGTGGTACGTTTTGATGTAAGCAAATCAATGAAGCAGCCCAAAGATATGAATGTGTTCTCTATAGCTGATGTTCATTATGAGGATGAGAAGGAATTATCTTTAGAGAAGCAGTTTACTGTTGAGCCATTGGCTGCTGTGCTTTTGAAATTTGAGCGTGAGGATGTTGAAGAGAACGAAGAAACTATCCATGCTTTGACAGGAATGAGGTCGTATTCATATGACCCCAAGAAGCTGGACCTTGACCTTAAGAATCGACCCTCACTACCAGCGAAGCCACCAGTTATCTTGATGAAGTCTGAGTAATCGAGATAACTATGTCATGCCGCGACAATAAATCAAGCGCTACATGGGAGGCAACCCATCATTAGGAGTGTGTTTCGTTAGGATTTTGTTTTTGATAAATAAAAGTTCAAAAAGAAGAGTCGAGCCACGACCAAAACTAAGGCGCTCGATGGGAGGCAACCCATCCTTCTAATCATTTTTGTTGTTTTTGATTAAGTGTAGGTGCAAGATATACAAAGGAGGAGATTAGTCCCAAATTTTGATTTGAAAGTGAGCCATGCTAAAGGTGGTAAGTGAGGAATGATGGAGCAAAGGCTATAGGTTAGGCATTGCCTATGCCAATCTAGGCAACGGACAAGGCAATGCCTATGCCATTTCCTATGCTCACTGCCTCACATAGGCAATGGACAAGGCAAGGCCTATACCAATGTAGGCAATACTATAGGCGCCGCCTATGCCATTGCCTATGCTCACTGCCTCACATAAGGAATGCCATAGGCGCCGCCTATGCCAATCTAGGTGATAGGCAAGGCGCCGCCTATGCCAATCTAGGCGATAGGAAAGGCGCCGCTTATGCCTATCTAGGCATTGCTAAAGGCACCGCCTATGCTAAGCATAGGCAAAGCATTAGGCGCCGCCTACTTATCCTTTTTTGCCTCCTAACCCGATTGTACATGGATCAAACCCGACCCATGGCTTAGCCTTTAAATAGATCCTCAACCTTAGAACACAATTTGGAGAAACTTCTCGATGATGATATGCCGACTGACGATGATCATCGACTGCCAGACTCAGATGTGGAGGACAACTCTGATGACGACGACTCTGTTGATGATTTCGACGCAGGGGGTATTACCCCAGACATAGAAGAGGAGTCCGACTAATCAGGTTTTCCTTATTTATTTCCACTGAGGATAATGTGTCCCATCTAAGTGTGGGGTGCGGGTATATGTCTGTTGTATTGTATTTCTTTGCCTACATTTATTCTTGTTTGTTTGAATTAGTAGTTAGTTAGTTAGTTGTAATTAGTTAGTAGATTTTAGATGTTGCATAAAATTGTTCTGATAGACGGCATGGTATTATAACAAAAGTTTGTGCTAAATCATTGCTATTGAGACGCTTAGGCTCTAAGTTGTGATTCATTGTGTGATAAATTGTTGTGGTTTAATTCATTCACCTATTGGGTCAAGAATCTATAATGCCCTCAATGAAGTTGACCATGTGCCTTGTGTGTGTGAGGTTATTGTATATTCTTTGTTGTGACTGATGCTAGAACTTGCCTGGTGTGCGTGTGAAGCGAAATAAAGAATGTGAGTTTAGGAGATGATTTAGGCATTTCTTTGGCAGCCTGAAATTGTTTACCTTCTTTTTTTTTTACCTACCTTTGTACATTGTCCTAGTGAACCCCCTTTGAGCCTTTAGCTATTTTCTTTGGCAGCCTCATATGTAGCCTAATCCATTTTTTTTCAGACCATAATTTGATCCAAACTCCTAAGCGCTTTAAAATTGTAGAATCATGTGGAAAAATAAAAGGAGAATGGTGAAAGTGATGCCTCAGGGTGTATTGGTACTTGAAATTGTTGTGAAAAAGAGTGGATATTATAGGGATGCTTGCTTAATATAAAAAAAAAGAAAAATAAAATAAAATAAAAAATTTAGAAAAACAAAAAGATAGTTGTGTTTATGATTGAATAACAAAATGGGTGAAAAGGGGTTGGTAGATGAAAGAGAGGCAGAGTGGTTGTTAAAAGATAGTGTAAATGGAATATTGTAGTGTATTAAAGCGCTTAGGGAACATAGTCACTATTTCTAGCCAAAATAGTCCTACCTGTCCCTTAGCCTACATTACAACCTGTAAAGACCTATTTGATCATAAACTTAGCAGTCTAATATTAGTAGAGCATTACACTAAGGGCAAGCCTATGGTCATCAGTTGCAATATAAGAATTCCTTGTGAGAGTGAGCGCAAGGAAAATCTTATACCCATGTTTCGAAAAATGCAAAAATATGAGTGTTTATGGGTGATATCTTTTGTGAGCACACATGGTTGTTGATTGTTGGGTGGTTTTATATGATTCTTTGTGGCTTAACTTGTGTATAACGAATTGAACACCCTAATGAGTCTATGTTGGAGGCTGAGTTGTTTCTAGTAATGATCAAGAAACCTACTCTTTGTTAATAATTGTCGTGCATGTCTTGTTGAAAATTTTGTGTTGCTATTGTGAAATTCTAGTTAGATATTTGCATGGATGTAATATTTTGTTTGAGGACAAACAAAGCTTTAAGTGTGGGGTGGTGATGTTGGGCGTATTTATACGTCTAAGCACCATAATTTACCCATGTTTTGGCTAAGTTTTGAGGATAAAATATATAATTCTTGCACTTTAAGTCCATTTTCCTTTAAGTGAGCTGACCTATGTGATTAGCATGTTTTTCAGGTACTAAAGATGAAGATTTCAGCACTTTGTGGACCTGTGGGCAGCAAAGGAAAACTTCACATAAGAGGGAAGGCAGCTTTTGGACTGAATGTAATGCATGGGAACTTTTTCCCGGGCAAACCCAGTATTTTTAAATACTTAAGGATGCAGTAGCAACTTATTAGACAAGGATGTTTTTAAAAACCTTATTGCTGAATTTTTCAGCATTATTATCATTCGATTATTGACAATTCACGTGGAAGATTTTGTACGAGTTTTGAGAACAGAAAACGGCTCACTTGAGCAACGGAGAAAGAAAACACGTTTCATCTCCATAGCCGAGATTTCTCTAAGTTTTGGTATGATGATGATGTCTACTTTTATTTCCGTTGTATTCATGAGTAGCTAAACTTATCTGTTAGGGTTATGGAAACCTTGTAAGATATTATCTATTACTATGAGTTTGTGAATTCTTGATGTGTTATGCTACTTATATCATTACTCTCTTCGTTTTGATTGAATTCTTATGGTTGCAAACATAGAGAATACGCCATTATAGCATTAACTTGTTCGGGAGAAAAGTTACATGTTTGGAAAAGAGAGTGTGACAAGGAAATAGGGTTTCCAACCTCTATTTACACGTTAATGCCTTAACCGGATTAACTTCTTGGAGAATTTGTACCATTTGTTATACACTTTAGGCTCGAGAGAGCTAAAGCGAAATAAATCCTTGATGGTTGAGAAACACTTGGATTTAGAATTAGAATACGATTCTCTATAAGTGCATGCATGTCTAAATTCCGTGTTACTCATAGTTAATAGAGAAGTAGAACTTATAAGGTGGACGTAACCCTAACTTATCAATCTCTGTGATTAAATCTTACTACGCAAATCGTTCCATTGTTACTTTGATAATATTAGTTCACGCCTAAACCAAACCCCCCTTTTTCCTTGGAATTTTTGACCAACAGTCTACTAATGATTGCAACACTTAGTGACCAGAGTATTCCCTGTGGGATTCGACACCCAACCAAGTTGGGTTCTATATTTGACAGCGACCGCTTACACTTTCTAACGAGAGTTGTAATTTGGGCGTATCAAATTTTGGCAAACTAAAATAATGAAAAGTGCTTATTTATAATTGGGTAGTGTTTTATGACTCTTTGTAAAATTTGATAACGCCCAAACTACAGCTCTCATGAGAAAGTGTAAGCGGTCGATGTCAAATATAGAACCCAACTGGGTTGGATGTCAAATCCCACAGGGAATACTTGGTCACTAAGTGTTGCAATTATTAGTAGACTGTTGGTCGAAAATTCCACGAAAAGGGGGGATTTGATTATGGCGTGAATTAATAATATCAAAGTAACGAATGAGACGATTTGTTTAGTAAGATTTAATCACAGAGATTTATAAGTTAGGATTATGTCCACCTTATGAGTTCTACGTATCTATTAACTATGAGTAATGCGGAATTTAGACATGCATGCACTTATAGAGATTCGTATTCTAATGGCAAATCCTAGTGTTTCTCAACCATCAAGGATTATTTCACTTTAACTCTCTCGAGCCTAAAGTATATAACTAATGGTACGAACTCTCCAAGAAATTAATCCGGTTAAGGCATTAACGTGTAAATAGGGGTTGGTAGCCCTATTTCTTTGTCACACTCTCTTTTCCAAACATGTAACTTTTCTCTCGAACAAGTTAATGCTATAATGGCATGTTCTCAATGTTTGCAACCATGAGAATTAAATTAAAACGAAGAGAGTAATGATATGAGTAGCATACACATCAAGAATTCACAAACTCATAGTAATAGATAGTATTTCACAAGGTTTTCATAACCCTAACAGAGAAGTTTAGCTACTCATGATTACAACGGAAATCACAATAGACATAATCATCATACCACAACCTAGAATAAACTTGGCGATGGGGATGGATTGGCGTCAATAAGAGAATGTCGTTCTCTTCCTATCCGTTGCTCACAAGAGCCGTGTTTTCTGTTCTAAAACCTCTTACAAAAAACGAAATTGAATAATGAGTGAATGATAATGCTCCTGAAAAATTCAGCAATAAGGTTTTTATAGTATCCTTCTCTAACTAAGTTGCTACTGCATCCTTAAGTCTTTAAAAAAACTGGGTTTGCCCGGGAAAAAGTTCCCATGCATCACTTTCAGTCCAAAAGTTGCCTTCCCTCTAATGTGAAGTTTTCCTTTGCTGCTCATAAGTCCATAAAGTGCTGAAATCTTCATCATTAATACCTGAAAAACATGTTAATCACGTAGGTCAGCTCATTTAAAGGAAAATAGACTAAAAGTGCAGGAATTATATATTTTGTCCTCAAAACTTAGCTATAACATGGGTAAATTATGGTGTTTAGGCGTGTAAATACACCCAACATCAACACCCCACACTTAAATCTTTGTTCGTCCTCGAACAAAATATTACGTCCATGCAAACATCTAACTAGGATTTCACAGCAGTAATGTTCAACAAGACATGCACGGCAATTATTAAAAAAGAGTAGTTTTCTGGATCACTACTAGAAACCATTTAACCTCTAACATAGACTCTTGATGATGGCTAATTCGTATCCACAAGTTAAGGCACCAAGAATCATACAAAACTACCCAAAACTCATCAACCATGTGTGCCTCACACAAGGTATCACCCATAATCACTCACAAGTTTTGCATTTTTTGGAACATTGGTATAAGATTCTCCTTGCTCTCACTCTCACAAAGAATTCATATGTTGCAACTGATGACCATAGGATTTCCCTTAGTGTAATGCTCTACTAATATCAGAATGCTAAGCTTAGGATCAAATAGGTCTTTACAGGTTGTAATGTAGGCTAAGGGACAGGTAGGACTATTTTGGCCAGAAATAGTGACTATGTTCCCTAAGCGCTTTAATACATCACATTATGTCATTAACACTCTCTTTTAAACAACCCCTCTACTTTCCTTTCATCTACCACCCCTTCTCACCTATTTTGTTATTCAATTATAAACACAACTATCTTTTTATTTTTCTATTTCTTTTTCTTTTTTTTTCTTTTCTTTTCTCTTTTTTTTTTTATAAAACACCTCTATGATAGCCACTCCTTTTCACAACAATTTCAAGTACCAATACACTCTGAGGCATCACTCTCACCCAATTTCCTCTTATTTTGTCACATGACTCTACAATTTAAAGCGCTTAGGAATTTGGATCAAATTATGGTCTTGAAAAAAAAATGGATTAGGCTACATATGAGGCTGCCAAAGAAAATAGCTAAAGGCTCAAAGGGGGTTCACTAGGATAATGTACAAAGGTAGGTAAAAAGAAGGTAAACAATTACAGGCTGCCAAAGAAATGCCAAAATCATCTCCTAAACTCACACTCTTTATTTCGCTTTACACACACACCAGGCAAGTTCTAGCATCAGTCACAACACAGAATATACTATAACCTCACACACACAAGGCATATGGTCAACTTTATTGGGAGAAGTATAGACTCTTGACCCAACAGATGAATGAATTAAACCACACACTTATCACACAGTGAGTCACACTTAGAGCCTAAACGTCTCAATAGTAATGATTTTGGCACAAACTCTTTTCATAATACCATGCCGCCTATCAGAACAATTTCATGAAAAATCTAAAATTAAACTAACTAATTACGACTAATTAAAACAAACAAGAACTAGAATAAATGTAGGCAAAGAAGTAAAAGAAGCATACAAATACCAGCACCCCACACTTAGACGGGACACACTTCCCTCAGTGAAAAATAAATAAGGAAAACCTGATTAGTCGAACTCCTCTTCTATGTCTGGGGTCATGCCCCCTGCGTCGGAATTATCATTAGAGTCGTCATCATCAGGTTTCTTCCCCTTTTCTGACCTTTCTTGCCCTTTCTGTGAGGTGGACACTTTCTCTTTTCCTTGTCGTCCTTTTGGGGCCATTCTACCTGAGATTAAAAATAGAGTCATGTTAGCTTCATCTCGGAAGATTCAATCAAAAAACAAACAGTAGTGGCACCACCCCACACTTAATTTGTTGGCACAGACTAATTAAGTGAGTGATGTCGATTACTCAGACTTCATCGACATACATTTAGGCGATATGTTCCAACAACATGTTCAGCACAGTCATACGTTCATGTCATCTTAACTATCCTTTCCAATTCTATTTCATGTAATCTTGTCTATACTTTCATGTTTAGATGAATGCACTTTTTGAACAAAACTACCACATAAGGATCGTACCACAAATAGAAATAAGTTATTGCATAGGCATAATCACACCATCTTATGTTTGTGGTCAATCATAATCGGTATCTCGATGAACGAGTCATTGAAACATTCAAGCTTTCAACGTACAAGATTGTGTATTAACTTCACAATTTTGACTTCATAAAACTATGACAGCGTATAACAATCAAATACAAGTCGGAACAAAGTCAAGAACACCCACATGTATTCTTTCACTCAACTAGATGTATCATAACAAACCAACCACATTCTAATCACCAACACCACTTCAAAATCTAATAAATCATTATAAATGTAGCATTCCAACAACTATGGAATATAAAAGAATAACTTACTTGGTGATGGATTCGGAAGATAAGCTTGCAAGATTAGATGAGCAAAAAGAAAGATTTTGAAAGAATGGGGAAGCTTGGGTGGCGCCTAGATGGAGCAAACAATTTGATTTTGTCTTAAGGTTGAAGTTCTATTTATAGACCAAGGCTTGGGTCGGGTTTGACCCATGAAAAATTGGGTTAGGAGACCAAAAAGCATAAGTAAGCGGCGCCTAATGCTTTGCCTATGCTTAGCATAGGCGGCGCCTTTAGCAAAGCCTAGTTGAACATAGGCGGCGCCTATGCTATGGCCTAGTTGGGCATAGGCGGCGCCTATGCTATGGCATTGTAGATTCAGAGAGCAAAGGCAATGGCATAGGCGGCGCCTTTAGCTTTGCCTAGTTGAGCATAGGCGGCGCCTATGCTATAGCATTGTCGATTCAGAGAGCAAAGGCAATAGCATAGGCCTTGCCTTGTCCGTTGCCTAGATTTACATAGGCCTTGTCTTGTCCATTGCCTAGATTTGTATAGGCAATGCCTAACCGAAAGCCTTTTGCTCCTTCATTACTCACTTACCACCTTTAACATTGCTCACTTTCAAATCAAAATTTGAGACCAAGCTCCTCCTTTATACGTCTTCCCCTACACTTAATCAAAAATAACAAAACGATTAGAAAGATGGGTTGCCTCCCACCAAGCGCCTTAGTTTTGGTCGTGGCTCGACTCTTCTTTTTGGATTTTTATTTAACAAAACAAACTCCTAGGAAAACAAAACGACTAAAAACGATGGGTTGCCTCCCATTTAGCGCTTGATTTATTGTCGCGGCACGACATAGCTATCTCGATTACTTAGACTTCATCGAGATAGATGGTGCATCATTTTCTGAATGGATTCAGATGACATTGATGCTTACTTGTAGGCATGCAATCTTCTTCGAGATGACTCTTGTGCATACATATCCCAGGAGGGATACCAATTATATCATCAATAGTCCAACCCATAGCTCTCTTGTACCTCTTCAGAGCAGAGATGAGAGCCTCTACGTGCTGTTCACCTAAATCAGCCGCAACACTCACCGGAAGTGTATTTCAACTTCCCAAGAACGCATACCTTAGGTGACTGGGGAGCTCTTTCGATTCTAGCACTGGTGGCTCTTCAATGGAAGTCTTCGCTGTTGGTGAAAGTCGATTCCTAAGATCAAGGTCCAGCTTCTTAGTAGCATGAGAATAGGACTTTATTCCTGTTAGAGCACAAACAGTTTCTTCATATTCTTCAACATCCTCATGCTCAAAATTCAACAGCACAGCAGACAATGGCTCAACAGTAAGCTGCTTCTCTACAGATAATCCTTTCTCATCCTCATAGTAAACATCAGCTACAGAGAACACATCCATATCTCTAGGCTGCTTCATCAATTTATATACATCAAAACGGACCACTTCGTCATTCAACCGAAATAAAAGCTCATTAGCTCTTAAATCAATCAGCACACTTCCAGTTGCGAGGAAAGGACGCCCCAAGATTATGGGAACTTCAGAATCCACCTCGCAATCCAAAATAACAAAGTCTGTAGGAAAGATGAAGGTGGAAACCTTCACCAACACATCATATAAGATACCAACAGGCCGTTTTACCGACCTATCTTCCATCACGAGCCGCATATTGGTTGGTGTAGGATCACCCAACCCCAACTTTCTGTAAATAGATAGCGGCATCAAATTGATGCTAGCTCCCAAATCGCACAACGCCTTAGCAAAATCCAACGATCCAATCGTGCAAGGAATAGTGAAAGCACCAGGATCTGCCTTCTTCTGTACTAGAGATCTTGTAGCGATTGCACTGCAATGATGAACATTATCTGCCAGCTCATAACTTGCTGCCCGCTTCTTTGTCAACAGGTCCTTCATGAATTTAGCATACCCAGGCATCTGTTCCAGCGCCTCCACCAACGAAACATTAATAGTCAGCTGCTTCAACATGGTCATGAATTTACTGAACCTGGTGTCATCAGCTTTCTTCTTCAGTCTCTGCAGAAAAGGTGGTGGTGGAAGGGGAATCATTTTCTCCACCACTTCCTCTTTATCTTGCTTCCAATTATCAACCTTTTCAGGAGTGTCATCAGCCTTCTTCTTCAATCTCTGAGGAAAAGGTGGTGGTGGAAGAGGAATCGTTTTCTCCACCACTTCCTTTTTATCTTGCTTCCGATTATCACTCTTTTCAGGCTGGTGACGTCTAGGTGTAACATCATGAGCACTCACTTCAGCTTCTACGGTATCTTCAAACTCTGTTTCATCAACATTCTCTGCTATATCATCAACCACCTGCTTGCCTTTGGATGGATTTTCCAACACTTTACCACTCCAGGTAGTAATAGCCATACACGATCCGTCATTCCTTGGGTTTTGCACAGTGTCACTGGGTAGCGTGCCAGCCTTTCTTTGGTTGAATGCCGCTGATAATTGACTCAATTGTTGCTCCAGCTGTTTTATTGCAGTAGAATGCGAGTCAACCAATTGATTTATTGATGACAAATCATTCTTTACCTCAGTAACGCCCATATTGGTTGCCTCCACCCCTTTCAACAGCTTAGCCATCATATCATCCATGGATATCTTTCCAGAGCCAGACGCCACAGCCTCACGGTTTCCAGGAGGAACACACAAACCACTCCTATCAGTCTTATTCTTCCAACCACCTTGATCGCGGTCCTTGTATCCAGATTTATCATAATAGTTCCGACCTTGGTTTCCTTGGGCATTGCCTCGGAAACCCCTCTGATTATTCAAGTAATTTGCTTCCCCCTCAGAATCGGAATCATATCTTCCCTGTGATACAACGGCTTTAACCTTTTCAGTCTTCCCTGATAATAAATGCTTGGTAAGAAGATCCATCTGCGTTTTCATGTGAGCCATATCTTGGTCACGTTCCTCTTGTCTACGCCTCTGCTCTGCAGTCATGCCAACAGATAAAGTAGAGCTTGTTACCTCAGCATCCCTGGTATGCCAGGCTCTACTCTGCTTTGTCATACGGTCCAGTATATCACTTGCCTCAATGAAAGTAAGGTCCATGAATGACCCACCTGCAGCATTATCAACCACTGGCTTTGAGCCCTGTATAATATCTCCATCAAGTGGATGTTGGTCATCTGATGATTTAGGCACCGCATAAGCTTCTTCTTGAACCTCTCCCATGTTTCGTGGAGAGCTTCAGTTGGAAGCTGTCGAAAATTGCTGATCTCATCTCTTAACTGTGCTCTCTTGGATGGCGGAAAGAATCTTTCTAGGAAAGCGTCTTTCAGTTGCCTCTAATTAGTAATAGAATCAGGAGTTAGCCCGTTCAGCCATAGAGTTACCTCCCCAGAAAGAGACAATGGAAATAAGCGCAGCCGAATTGCATTCTGCCCAACTCCTGGATTGTCAAACGACTTGCATGTTGAAATAAAATTGACATGATGCATATTCGGATCATCGCCTGCAAGTCCACCAAATAAACCCTTGAGCTGCAATAACTGAATCATGGTGCTAGTGATATTGAACTTAGCTCCAGGTTCCAAGGGTGGAGAAATAATAGCCCCTGTGGCACCAGCTTCATCCAGATCGTCATCATCATCATCAAAAAGAGCCTGCACAGCTCGGCAGTCAGGTCTCATTCTAGCTTGACGTTCCCTCCTATGCATAGGTGCCGCCACCTCATCAGTACGCCTAGGATTCAGTAACTCATCATCACCCAGGTCCTCATCATCAGGATTTGTTTCCCGACCTGGGTTATCAATATTCTGTTGATACACTTGAGCAGCTGTCAACTCAGCTAATCTAGCCTTCTCCTGTTGAGCAGCCCTTCTTTCAATGTCACGTTGTGCATCCATTCTGCCAATAAGTTGTGGTTCAGGATTTATGGGTAATAATGGCTGACCAGAAATTCGTGTATTTGGCATGCACTCTACCAAACCTGAACAAAACAAAAACAACAAAAAAAAGTAATATTCGAGAATCTTTGACCAAAGGGTCTAGTAACTATCACAAACTTAGTTGACAACTGTATTCCCCGGCAGCGGCGCCAAAATTTGATAACGCCCAAACTACAGCTCTCGTGAGAAAGTGTAAGCGGTCGATGTCAAATATAGAACCCAACTGGGTTGGATGTCGAATCCCACAGGGAATACTTGGTCACTAAGTGTTGCAATTATTAGTAGACTGTTTTTCGAAAATTCCACGAAAAGGGGGGATTTGATTATGGCGTGAATTAATAATTTCAAAGTAACGAATGAGACGATTTGTTTAGTAAGATTTAATCACAGAGATTTATAAGTTAGGGTTATGTCTACCTTATGAGTTCTACGTATCTATTAACTATGAGTAATGCGGAATTTAGACATGCATGCACTTATAGAGATTCGTATTCTAATGGTAAATCCTAGTGTTTCTCAACCATCAAGGATTATTTCACTTTAACTCTCTCGAGCCTAAAGTGTATAACTAATGGTACGAACTCTCCAAGAAATTAATCCGGTTAAGGCATTAACGTGTAAATAGGGGTTGGTAGCCCTATTTCTTTGTCACACTCTCTTTTCCAAACATGTAACTTTTCTCTCGAACAAGTTAATGCTATAATGGCATGTTCTCTATGTTTGCAACCATGAGAATTAAATTAAAACGAAGAGAGTAATAATATAAGTAGCATACACATCAAGAATTCACAAACTCATAGTAATAGATAGTATCTCACAAGGTTTTCATAACCCTAACAGAGAAGTTTACCTACTCATGATTACAACGGAAATCACAATAGACATAATCATCATACCACAACCTAGAATAAACTTGACGATGGGGATGGATTGGCATCAATAAGAGAATGTCGTTCTCTTCCTATCCGTTGCTCACAAGAGCCGTGTTTTCTGTTCTAAAACCTCTTACAAAAAACGAAATTGAATAATGAGTGAATGATAATGCTCCTGAAAAATTCAGCAATAAGGTTTTTATAGTATCCTTCTCTAACTAAGTTGCTACTGCATCCTTAAGTCTTTAAAAATACTGGGTTTGCCCGGGAAAAAGTTCTCATGCATCACTTTCAGTCCAAAAGCTGCCTTCCCTCTAATGTGAAGTTTTCCTTTGCTGCTCATAAGTCCATAAAGTGTTGAAATCTTCATCATTAATACCTGAAAAACATGCTAATCACGTAGGTCATCTCATTTAAAGGAAAATAGACTAAAAGTGCAGGAATTATATATTTTGTCCTCAAAACTTAGCTATAACATGGGTAAATTATGGTGTTTAGGCGTGTAAATACACCCAACATGAAAGGAAAAAGAGTACACATCTCTAATAATACGCATTTCGGCTGCCTCATTAAAAACCTTACAAGGGAAACCCAATGGGACAAAACCTCCTACGGAAAAAAAAGCACAACACGTATTAACTCCCCCTAATGAAAACATCCTTGAACTTTGCATCTCGATCTTGTGCAGCATCTTCTTGAAAGTTGCAATTGGAGAAGATTTGGTGAATAAATCAGTCGCATTGTCAGTTGAACGAATCTTTTGCACATTAATATCATCATTCTTTTGTAGCTCATGTATGTAGAAAAGCTTTGGCAGAATGTGCTTCGTTCTATCTCCATTTATGAATCCTCCCTTAAGATGTGCTATGTATGTTGAATTATCTCTGTATAAAATTGTGGGTAGATTGTCATATTTCACACCACATTTTTCTCGAATGAGATGTATCATGGACCTCAACCATACACATTCTCGTCTTGCTTCATGAATAGATATTATCTCAGCATGATTCGATGAAGTGGCTACGATAGACTGCTTTGTATATCTCCAAGATATAGCCTGCTTTGAATACCACATATGAACACATAGCCTATTTGAGATCGATCTTTATGTTGATCATATAAGTACCCAACATCAGCATGACCAATAAGATCGGGACTGCAATCTTTAGAATAAAATAAGCTCATGTATTTTATCCCATTTCGATGTCTCCTAGTAGGAGTAGAAATATACCTTGCTAACATATTAACCGCACATCAAAATTATTAGATGGAATAGTTAGTTCATGACCTTGAACCAATTGTGGGGGAAGAAATAATCATAATTTATTGGTCTAATGCATACAAGTGTTATTGTATGCAACATATCATATTTCAAACCAACACATGAAGCTTTGTTATCATTAGTGATGGTTTAGTTATTTATCGAAGGCATTCAACGCCAAACCATCATCATCAAGATAACTTTCTTGATTGCACAATCTGAAAATTATGTTCTTAACTCAATTTTATTGAGCAAACAACTTTATGAATGTCAAACTGAAGGTTGACAATGAATGTACATGTGATCATCTTATTGATGCATCTTTTCAACATATCACATGATAAGTGAACGGGCCCTTATTCACCTTTTATATTTTTCAGATTTAAGGAATTCAATCCCAACATTAGTTGGTCCAACCAACTTATCATGAGAACAAATGACATAAATAATTCTCGAAGAATCTTCTAGTTCTTCAATACATGTCTAATATTCAATATGCACATCTTCGAGATGTCACAATCGTTCATATCAATTTATGAAATATTAATCTAGTAAACTCCAAGTTTACCATGACATGTACCTTTTTTTCTTTAGTAAATTTCAGATTTACTATTACATGAATAAATTTCAGATTTACTACTTTAGAAGTAGATTTTGAAATAACTCTTCTCAGTTATTCTGCCTCATTCGGAGGTGAGTTGTGATACCATCACAATCAAGTACACATTTGCATTAATAAGATTCTCATTGCCCAGGAATGGAATATAATTTGTCTTAAGCCTATCAAATTATGATAGCTTATAACCTCTTTCAAGATTTTGCTACTTCAGAAGCAAATCGAGGCATACATATGATGTAGAGAATTTTTCTCTATCATATCTTATGACCATAATATGAGTGTGAAAATATCATCACTTTTGATGATCAAAATCATATTGTCCCTTCACGCTTATATTCGTGCATTCAATCACTTGTCTCCTTTCAGACATATTATGCACTGCTGCCACATACACCTCAAGAATGAAGTAAGTTGTCATATTTCAGACTTATCATATATTGCTATCACATTCACTTCATGGAATGGAGCATATTCAATGGGTCGGATTTCATGACTTTTCACCAAATACCCATTATTTTGTCTTAGCCATCATAATATCATCAGTATGGTATATTGAGATTCAAACTCAACGTCTTATCCATATAAAGGCGTCTTAGGCAATAAATCGATGGAGTTTGAACCCAACATCTTATTGTCATAGTGTATGCATTCATATCGTGCTTTGGGAATGATGACCATCTTCAAGTGGCCAAATCGTTCTTTTAGGCTATTCCACAAAACAAGTGGATCCTTAGTAGTAAGGTATTCAATTTTCATAATTTCGTCAAGATGATGACACAAGAAAATCATAGCCTTTGCACGATTTTGATTAGATAATGTATTTTCTTTCTTTATGGAGTCTCCAAGACCCATAACATCTAAGTGGATTTCAACATCCAACACCCGTGAGAGGTAGTTCTTGCTCGAGGCAACGAACTCAAGTTTTGTAAGATTATTAGTCATATGAAAAGAAATAAAATAACACCTTAACCTTCAAATTTGAGACGGCAGTGTGTAAAATTTAAATCTATCGTCTTACCCTCAATCAATAATATAAATTTTTTTTATTTTTTTTTTAAATTAGCTTTTGTAAACTACCACTAAATTGCGTCACAGAAGTTGAAAAAGTATACATACATACAAATAAAATAATATTTAAACCATTAGTAGCAAAATATAAATAAATAAGGAATTAAAAAATAATTTTTATTAAGATTCAGTGAATACCAAACAATGGTTATAGGCTAAAACATCTTGGCAGAAAGTGATTTTCTTGCAAAATTTATACGTGTGTACTTGACTATTTATATTGTTGCTTTTGATTCTGTCAAACATCTGGATGCTTACCATGCTTACCAACGAGACTGGTGGTCATAATGCGCCGTATTCAACTTGAATATATTATATTATTAGTAGCAAAAGATAGATAACATAAGAAATTACTAACCTTGAAATTACCTTTTCATTTATAATCTCATCTTGTTACCTTTACATTTATAATCTCATCTTGTTTGGCAGAGTCTCGTGCTGATAACGCGTTGTAAAACAAGAAAGAATAAAGAAGAAGAGTAGAGAGAATAGAGAGAGTGGTTCTTATTTCTTCTCTTGAGGGATGAGAGATCATCAGATTATAAATACAATGAACAAAACATCTCTACTTATAGGGGAAATTTACTCCTAGTCTGAGTAAAAGACGGATGCTTCAAATCATAATAGATATCAAAGTAGATCTTGATAGATCTTGATAGACATTCACTATAATGTAAATACATTTATAACATACTCCAAAATTTGACCAAATTTTACGCTTCTCATTTTACTCAGAAGTCATAAGTTTGACTGAAGTTCCATCGTTTTTAATTAAAGTGACAAAAATAATAAGTTACATAATTCATAGCTAGATTCATAGAAAAGAATGTCAAAATGTGACCAATTGTTAATGCAAGTCAAAAAATGATTTAATTTAATCCAAAATCTGATTCATTCAAAACATTATATTATGGTCTTATCTCAATTTTTAAAAAGCTTAAAACTATTCCTTATTTTTTTTTACAACTGAGCTATAAAAACTAGCTATAGAAGACAATTTGCTACAATTGCAAGAAATCAAATCAATAACAAGTTAATTCCAATTACATCATGATTAGAAGCTTTTTCATTTTACTCATAATTTCCTTAAATATTATGAATGTTTATCAAGTCCTAGCTGATGACGTAATACAACATACAGAGGTTTTTATTACTGATGCTCTTCCAAATAATGATATACCTATAAAGCATCATTGTGCATCTAAAGACGACAATCTCGGATGGCATTATCGTGGGTGACGTATTTAAATTTCGGTTCCCCCCTATCAATCTTTGGTGGAAGCATACCCTTTCTTTTGTCATTTTTGAAATGGGGTAACAAAGAAAAAATGTTTGACGTTTATACTACAAAATTGGCTCCTACCCTTTGCTCGGGTCATAGAAATATGTTTCATATTGTTTTTGGGAAATACGAGAAGATGGTTTTTATATGGGTCCTATTTATGATCAATTGAGCAAAAAGTATGATTGGAATTAGTAGTAAGAAAAGAGATGTATGGAGTTGTAAGAGTAATAATATATATCATATGAATGAATATTGTGGATGTTCTTTTTTCTTAGTCTTCTCATGCCCCTTTTTTTTTTTTGATTTTTCTCTTGCCCTTAAAAGTGGTAATATCTATAGATTAGTGTTCCTATGTTAAATCTGAACGAATTTAATTTAACAAAACTTTAAACTTTTCATTTAAGCTTCCCCTTCCTTTACGTTAAATTTTAATATATCAAATTGATACTTTATTACACTTCATGAGGTGTGTAGAAATATTCGTTAGTTGAAGAAGAGTTGGGAGAAATAATGATTTTAAATTAACTACTGTATTTGGAAATATAAAGAAGGTGGCTTTTATATGTGTCCTAAACTTGATCAACTGAAGAAAATGTATTATTGGAATCAATTAGTTGTAAGAAAAAGATGTAAGGAATTTTTGAGAGTTACGTACCTATGAATAATATTTATTTGTTTAATCTTTCTAAGTGTTTTCTTGCTCTTTTTTGTCATTTTCTGTTTCAGTTGATTGGTTGAACATTCACCTTGTTGGTGAGGATTCGAATTCACTTCATAAAACAATCTCTTCTAGGTTTCTCCTTCACCTACCCTTTTTTTAAAGTTAGTGTGTGATTATTATAGATTGAGGCTGCGTGTTGATCAAAATCCAATACTAGCAATAAGGAAAGCTATGTAACAGTGATTATGCTACAATATTTGTATCCATCACGATCCAAACGATCATGATTGGCACGCATCATAACATATCACATATGGCAGGGGAACCATGTTTAACCCAAACCCTCAAGTAACCTAATGCCCCATTTACATTCACATTATCCTACTTCACCGTTAAACAAGTCTAAACTATTTTTATTGAATCGTTAATTAATCAATATCAAACTAACGAAATTATCCAACTACTAACAGAGTGTAGAAATCTCTATTTATTCTAATTTTTGGGACCTGAAGTCATCGTGCAAGAACATTTAAAAAAAATCAAGTCTAAAAGTCTAAATGATTATCCAAAACAAGGAATGAATAAGAATGTCTTAATCCCAAAACCAGGGACGTGAACAATCATAAGAAGATTCAAAGGTTTCCTGGTCATGGTGATCACCCTTGAAATAGACTCTGATACTGTTAGCTAAAGGCGAGGTCTTGTCTCAAACTCTGGAACACGCTCTGCACTCAACCAAAAAAAAAAAAGCACAGGTAGCATCAGTACAACAACATATATTGGTAGACATCTCAATCCGACACCATAGGAAAAATTAAATCAAATATATGCAAGCGATCATCACAGAATTCATAATCAAAGACAAATAGGCAATCACGGCATTTCACTTTAAGGAAAAATCTATACACATACCCACATAACTTTTCACTTAGTCAAATTCAGAAACAAGTTGTTGCAATGACCTTTTTCATCATTACGTATAAGCCTCTCGTTTGAAATTTTATCCTAAAATTCTTTTCTGATTTAAAGTTATGAATTTAAGCTAGGCTAGTTTCGTTGAAATTTGAGCGAAGAACGATTTGGTCAATTCGGAAAAGATTTGGGTAAGTATGGTGGAATTTGATTTAATCCTTAGATAAGACGATAAAAAAATCATACAATTTTACGAAATTGAATTTGAATAAGTAGAACTTTGGAAATTGATCTTAGCGTAAAGTATATTATTTGAAAAGTCTTGGAGTAAAGGTGAGTTGTGAAAAAGGAGAATTCTGGGAAAAATCAGGCATTCTGACTCTCCCATTCCACTTTAGTGACGTGCATGTTTCTATAGCAACGTGCATGTTTCTAGAGCAACGTGCATGTTGCTATAGCGATGTGCTCAAGAACAAAAAAAAATCCATTATAGCACCCGGTCAACACCGTTATAGCAACATGTATGCTATAGTGGTGAAAATTGTTGTTTTATTTTTAAAAATCTCACAAAACAGTTATTTTTTTCTAAAACTCATTTTGGAACAAAAGAGATGCAACTTTGGGCGAAATCATCAGCAAATCATCATTTTTCTTCATTAAGGTAAGAATTTTATCCTTTTTAACTAGTAAATCAATAATCTAGCTTTATAATTACTAGTTTGGTTAGTTCGGGGGGGCGACTTGATTTTCTAGTGAAAAGAAGTAAATTAGATATAAAATCAATTTGGTTAACAATGATTAATTTACCCTTGCATGTCATTAATTCATTAAATCATCCATGAAATTGATAGTTTTAGGTGAATTAAGGTAGAAAAGACCTAGAAAAGAGAGGAAATGATCATGAACTTGGCCTTAGGGATTGGGTGTGAGTTATAACCCCAATGTAGTATGTCATTTATTAATTATGTGTTCGTATGCATTTTTCTAGATCGATGTCAAACAGAAATTGCACGGAAAGATAAGACTCCGACCTAGTAGAGTTGTGCAAGCTTGATTCGAGGTAGGCGATGGTATTGTAGTTTAATCCAATTTTTACTATATGTGCATTTTAATTAATTCTTAGTATGTCTTGTTAGTGCATGTTGTTTAGTGTGGTCAATTCAATGATTTTATTTTGTTGTATGATTTTGACCTCCCTTATGGTTAAATGAGGATGTTTCGATATTTGAGCGTTCTCTCGGCTTATGGGTGGAATAAGATTTGCAGAAACTTATTACTGGGGTTTTGGTACATGGATGAAACTTGTCCCCTACAGGTCATGAATAGAGGTTTTCATGATACGTATAGAATGCCTGTATAAGATTCTGGTGAGTTTGACGATTTCATGAGTGAATCGGAAAATGTATTTATATGTTTGATTATTGCTTAAATTATCTTGATTTTGTATTGACTTACTTAACTTTGTTGTAAATGGTTTGACTTGTTTCTTGTAATCCTCTAGGTGTAGGTTAGAATGAGCATGTATTAACTTGTACTATATTTTAGTTAAATGTTTATATTTTCATTTTGGATTGATCAAATGACTCTATCAATACACTGTTGTTCTTGTCTGTTATACTGCACTTGCTCTTACTTTTGCTAAGTGCAGCGCATATTCTAGTGGTTCTTGCAAGACCTCAGTTGTAATTTTAGCATGTGATCTATATTTTAGGGGTGAGCAACTTATTAAGGCTACCATGGAATCTATCCTTTATGACATAATCCTTTGTTTGGACATTATGCACTTTCTTTTGGTTTGCGGCATTGCATCCCCCTTTTGACATTCTCAGTATGTTTTGGTACACCGATTTTTGAATTCTAGGGATGTTTTCATTTTAGTATTTATTTCCGCAATTCCTTAGGTTGTTAGATAGGATAATCTTAAAACTATTAATGGGATAGTATTCTTCTTCTTTTCTCTAAGTATTGATATTGACACCTAATTTTGGCCCACCACGTCTAAGTTTAATCCTTAGTTTCTCTAGTTTTAAATAAATTCAAAATATTTATTTCATCTGGATAAATGTGCTCTGAAATATTTACTTGGTTTAATTTTGTTATTTCGTCATTTTCGTATTTACATAGACGGGATTATATAAATTTTGTTTTTTAACTAAATATTTTTATCAAAGTTGGATTTTTATCGAGACTCATCTTGAAAACTAATACAAACAGGTAAACCTTGATGTAAATATAATTTGTTCTAAAACATAATTTATCTAGAGAATTTTATTTGATTTTATTAAACCAAGAAATTTGGGATTGGTTCGGCTGTTAATTTGCTTCAAACTTTGATTCGATTTAGCCAATTTATTAGATTTGGCCATAATTGAAATCAATTTGGCCGAAACTTGCATTTTCTACCATTTTTCCTGTTTGACTTGGAAAATGACACCCTCTTTCCCTCCAAATCAAACCAATCCATTTAATAGGACGTCGGAGGATCGCTCGAGAATTTTTTCCAAAATTTTTTTGGAGCTCGCACTACCCCCCTATCCGTGGACTAACACCCCCCAAAATTTATAAAAATCCTATAATTCTTGTCGTTTCACCTATTTGACTTAGAAAATGAATCCCCCGGCACCACCAAAGCAACACAATCTATTTAATAGGAAGTTTGGAGACCACCCAAGAAGTTACACCCAAAATATTTTACGGAGCCTGCACACACCTCCTCATTTGAGTGATACACCCATCGAAAGTAAAAAAAACTAGCAATTCCTGTCATTTCACCCACTTGACTTGGAAAATGAATCACACAATCCCATTAAAGCAACCCGATCCTTTTAATAGTACATTGGGGACCGCCCCAGAAGTTTTGCCTAAAAATTTTATCGAAGCCTGCACCCACTCCCAGATCCGAGGGTGGCCACCCACCGAAAGTCACCAAAATCATGCAATTCCTATCGTTTTGCCCTTCTGACTTGAAAAATGACTCCCCAACCCTGCTAAAGCAACTCAAACAACTTTATTGGTCATCGGGGGATTGCCCAAGAAATTTCACCCAATTTTTTTCCGAAGCCTGCACCCCCCATTGATATGAGGGCTAACACTCACCAAAGTCATAAAATTTGCAACTCCTGTCATTTCAACTATTTGGAAATAGATTCCTCGACTTCGCCAAAGAAACTCGATCCATTTTATAGGTTGTCATAGGACCTCCTGCATAGTCTATCCAAAAACATTTTTCAAGCCCACACCCACCTCGCGATCCGTGGCTAAAACCAACCCAAAGTTGCAGAAGACCCGTAATTTATGTCGTTTCGCCTGTTAGACTTGGAAAATGGATCTCTCAACCCCTCCAAAGAAACCCGGTCCATTTAATAGGCATTCGGGGGGACCGCTCGAGAATTTACAACCAAAATATTTTACGTAGCCTGCACCCACCCTCGATCCGAGTTTTACACCCTTTGAAAGTAGAAAATGTGCAATTCCTATCATTTTGCCTATTTTACTTGAAAATGGCTTCCTCAAGCTTGCCAAAGCAACCTAAGCTATTTAAAAGGTTTTTGGGGGATGGCCTGCGAAGTTTAAACCAAAATACTTTTCAGAGCCTGAACCCATCGCTTGATCCGTGTGCTAACACCCACTGAAAGTAGTAAAAATAGTAATTCCTATCGTTTTTCCTATTTAACTTGGAAATTGGCTACTCCGATCATGCCAATGCAATTCGATCCATTTACTAGGTCGTAGGGGGACCACCCAAAAGTTTTTCCCATAAGTTTTTTTAGAGCCCGCATCCATCCCGATCTGTGAGCTAACACCACTGAAAGTTGCAAAAAAACTGCTATTCTTAATGTTTCGCATGTTGACTTGGAAAATGGCTTCCTTGGCCCTACCAAAGTAATTCGATCCATTTAATAAGCCATCGAGGGACCGTTCGAGAAGTTTCGTCCAAATTTTTTTTGGAGCCCACCTCCACCCCCCAATCCATGGGCTAACAACCACCAAAAGCCCTAAAAATCCCACAATTCCTCTCATTTCACTCGTTTGACATGGAAAATGACTTCTACGGCCCAACAAAATAACTCAATCAATTTAATAGGCCGTTGGGGGACATCCCAAGAAGTTTTTCCAAAAATTTATTTTGGACCCACACCCATACTTGATCTGTGGGCTAACACCCATCAAAAGTCGCAAAAAAATCATAATTCCTACCGTTTTCACCTATTTAAGTTGGAAAATGACTCCCTCGGCTCCATCAAAGCAACCCGATTCATTTCATAGGTATTTGGGGGATCTCCCAAGAAGTTTCACCTAATTTTTTTGACCTCGCACCCACCCCCTGATCCGTGGGCTAACACCTATCGAAAATTATAAAAAACTCGCAATTTCTATTGTTTCAATCGTTTGACTTTAAAAATGGTTCCCCACACCCCCACCAAAGCAACTCAATCCATTTAATAGCCGTTAGAGACCGCCTGAGAAGTTTAGCCAAAAAAAAAATTTCAAAGCCCACAACCACCCACCCTTTATTTATGTGTGCTAACACCCATTGAAAGTCACAAAACCCCCATAATTTATGTCTTTTTTCACTCGTTTAACTTGAAAAATGGCTCCCTCGGCCCCGTCAAAGAAACCTAATCCATTTAATAAACCATCGGAGGATCGCTTTAGAAGTTCCGCCTAAATTTTTTTCGGAGCCCATACCTACACCCTAATCCATGGGATAGAACCCACCAAAAATTAAAAAAAAAACTGTAATTCCTCCCTTTTCTCCCATTTGACTTAGACAACGGATCCCCGATCCCTGCCAAAGCAACCCAAGCCATTTAATAGGATGTCGTAATTCCTATCTTTTCGCTCGTTTAACTTGGAAAATAGTCTCTCAACCTCGCCAAAGTAAACCAATACATTTAATAGGCCATAAGTGACCACCAGAGATGTTTTGTCCAAAATATTTTCTAGATCCCACCCCCACCCCCTGATCCGTAGGCTAACACCTACCGAAAGTCCCAAAAAACCTACAATTCCCGCTATTTCGCCGTTTGACTTGAAAAATTATTTCTCCGGACCCTCTAAAGCAACCACATCTATTTAATAGGACGATGGAAGGCCGTACAAGAAGTTTTTCCCAAAGACTTTTTCGAAGTGCGCACCCACCCCCTGATCCGTGGGCTAACACCCATCTAAAGTCGCAATAAATTCATAATTTCTGCCTTTTTGACCGTTTGAAATAGAAAATGACTCCCCTGGCCATCTTGGGACCACCTTAAAAGTTTCATCCAAAATTATATCCAAAGCCTACTGCCCCAATTTATGGGCTAATATCCACCGAAAGTCATAAAAACCCGCAATTCTTGTCATTTTGTCTGTTTGACTTGGAAAAAGGTTTTTCGACCCCGCCAAAGTTTTTTGATCCATTTAGCAGATTTTTGGCAACCGCTCAAGAAGTTTCACCCAAAATTTTATTCGGAGACCGTATCCACCCCTGACCCGTGAAGTTGCACAAAACCAACAATTCTTATCGTTTTGCCCATTTGACTTGGAAAATGACTTCTCCGGCCCCACCAAAGAAATCTGGTCCATTTAATAGGCCATTGAGGGACCAATCAAAAAATTTTATCCAACACTCGCACTCAACCCCCTGATCCATGGGCTAACACCCATCGAAAATCACAAAAACCCACAATTCCTATCATTTCACCTATTTGACTTGGAAAATGGCTCTCCTAACCTAGCCAAAGCAACCCGATCCATAAAGGCCATCGAGGGACTTCCTGAGAAGTTTCATCCAAAATTATTTTTGGAGCCTACACCTACCCCTCAATTCGTGGGTTAACATCCTCCGAAATTCATAAAAACCCAACAATTCATGTCGTTTTGCTTATTTACTTGGAAAATGACTCCCTCATCTCTACCAAAGCAACACAGTCAATTTAATCAACCGTCGGGGGACCGCTTGAGAAGTTTTGCCTAAAAAAAATTCCAGAGCCCGAACCCACCCCCAAATTGTGGGCTAACTCCCATCGAAAATCGAGAACCCCCATAATTCTTGTTGTTTTACTAGTTTGACTTGAAAAATTGCTCGACCCAAACCCACCAAGGTAAATCAATCCATTTTAGGCCGTCGGAGGATTGCCTGAAAATTTTTGCATAAATTTTTTTTTGAACCCCACACCCATCCTCCAATCCGTAGACTAACACCCACCGAGAATTACAAAAAAGCCATAAGTCCTACTGTTTCGCCCGTTTGACTTGGAAAATGGCTCCCCCAACTATGCCAAAGAAACTCAATCTATTTAATAAGTTGTCAGGGGATATCCAAGAAGTTTCAACCAAAATCTTTTTCGAAGCCCATACCCATCCCCTGAACTGTGGGCTAAAGCCCACCAAAAGTCACAAAAAATCAATAATCCCTATTGTTTTGCTGATTTGACTTGGTAATGCATCTCCCTCCCCCCACCCCCAGCCCCTACCCACCAAAGTAACCTATTTTATCTTATAGATCGTCAGAGAACCATTCGAAAAGTTTCATCCAAAACTTTTTTTGGAGTTCTCACCCACCTCCCGATCCGAGTGCTAACACCCATCAAAAGTCGAAAAAGACTCCTAATTCCTGTTGTTTCACTTCTTTGACTAATAAATTGGCTCACCCGACCTCACCTACGCGACCCAATCCATTTAATAGGTGGGGGACCTCTCGAGATATTTTGCCCAAAATATTTTTTGAAGCCTGCACCCACAACCCAATCGGTGTGCTTGACTTGAAAAATAGCTTCCTCCGCCCTGCCAAACTAATCTGATCTATTTAATAGTTCATCATGGGACCGCCTGAGAAGTTTTGCCCATAAGTTTTTTTGGAGCCCACACCCACTTCCGATCCGTGTACTAACATCCATCGAGAGTTACAAAAAAACTCACAATTTCTAGTGTTTTTCCCGTATGACCTAGAAAATTATTTCTTCAGCCCCTCCATAGCAATCCGATCCATTTGATAGTCCATCGGGGGACTTTTTGAGATGTTTTGCATAAGATTTTTTTCAAAGCTCACACCCACCCCCATTCCATGGGCTTTATGCATCGATAGTTATAAGAAAACTGTAATTCTTGTTGTTTCGCCCGTTTGACTTGGTAAAGGACTTCCCCAGCCTCACCAAAGCAATCTGATCCATTTAATAAGCCATTGGGTGATCGTTCGAGAAGTCTTGCTAAAATAATTTTTTGAAACCCACACCCACCCACGCAATTCATGGTCTAAGACTCACCAAAAGTCGCAAAAATCCGCAATTCCTATTGTTTCGCCCGTTTAACTTGAAAAATGGCTCCCTCGACCCCCCAAAGCAACCGATGCCATTAGAGGACCACCTAAGAAGTTTCTCTCAAATTCTTTTTGGATCCTTCTCCTATCCTACTATCCGAGGCTAACACCCACCAAAATTCATATAAAATCTGCAATTCCTACCATTTAGCTCATTTGACTTTGAAAATGGATTCCCCAACCTTGACAAAGAAACCCGATATATTTAATAGGCCATCAAAGGACCACTCAAAAAATTTTGCCCAAAATTATTTTTGGAGCGCCCCCTTCCCTCTTTCCTCTGATTGGTGGGCTAACACTCATAAAAAAGGCAAAAACCTGTAATTTCTATTATTTCGATTATTTGAGTTGGAAATTGGCTCCTCCCCACCCTTCCAATTCATTTAATAGGCCATCAGACTACCGTCCAAGAAATTTATACAAAAATATTTTTTGAAGCCCACACCCACCCTGCAATTCACGGGCATTACCCTCCAAAAGTTGCAAAAAAAAACCTTATTTATGCTGTTTTGCCTGGTTGATTTGGAGAATGACTCCTCCGGCCCTTCCAAAGCAATCTAATCCACTTAATAGACTGTTCGGGAACCACTCAAGAAGTTTTCCTAAATTATTTTTTGAAACCTGTACCCACCCCCGATCGGAGTGCTAACACTCATCGAAAGTTGCAAAAACCCACAATACTTGTCATTTCATCTATTTAAAATAGAAAATAACTCCCCAGACTCGACAAAGCAACCCACTTCATTTAATTCGTTGCTAAGGGACCGCCCGAGAAGTTATGTAAAAAAAAATTCATTGCTTGCACCCACCCTCCGATTCGTAGGCTAACACCCACCAAAAGTGACATAAAACCTACATTTTCTATTATTTCACCCGTTTGACTTGAAAAATGGCTCCTATACCCTTGCAAAAGCAACTTGATCCATTAATATACCGTGGGGGTACCACCGGAGAAGTTTCACCCAAAAATTTTCTGGGACCGGCTGAGAAGTTTTACTTTAAATTCTTTACGAGCCTGCACTCAATCCCTTTCCATGAGCTAACATATATCG
This sequence comes from Capsicum pubescens, assembly GCA_030864215.1. Lineage (NCBI taxonomy): Eukaryota > Viridiplantae > Streptophyta > Magnoliopsida > Solanales > Solanaceae > Capsicum > Capsicum pubescens. Next base: position 283,762,922 of record CM061542.1, read on the forward strand.
AAAGTCACAAATAATTGCAGTTTCTGTCATTTCGCCCATTTGACTTGTAAAATGGATTTTTCTACCCTGCCAAAGTAACTCGATCTATTTATAGGCCATCGAAAGACCACCAGAGAAGTTTCACCTAAAATATTTTTAATTTCCACAACCACCCCCGATCTATGGGTAACACCCACCAAAAGTTGCAATGAACTCGCAATTCCAGTTATTTCATCTATTTGATTGGAATGGTTCCTATGGCCCTACCAAAGTAACCCGATCCATTTAATAGGCATTCGAAAACCACTCGAGAATTTTTTCCTAAAATTATTTATGTAGCATGCACCCACCCCTAATCTATGCACTAACATCCACTGAAAGTCGCAGAAAACTCACAACTCTTGTGGTTTCACCCATTTGACTTTAAAAATGGCTTATCTGACCCGCTAAAGCAAACAAATCCATCTAATAAGCCATTGGGGGATTGTCCCAAAATTTTAATCCAAAACTTTTTCCAAATCTTGCACCCTTTTCCCGATTTGTGGGCTAACACCCATCGAAAGTCATAAAAAATCTGCATTTCTTGTTGTTTCACTCGTTTGACTTAAAAAGTAGCTCCCTCAGCTCCGCTAAAGCAATTTTATCCATTTAATAGGTTGTCCAGGGATCAACCAAGAAGTTTTGGAAGAAAAAAAATTTGAAGCCCGTAACTACCATCGATACGTGGGCTAACACCCACCAAAAGCCACAAAAAAACTGTAATTTCTACCATTTTACCGGTTTGACTTGGAAAATGGCTCTATCAGCCCTGCAAAAGTAACCCAACTGCTCTAGCAATTTTGCCTAAATCCAACATCCAACCCCTAATACTTGGGTTAACACCCACTGAAGATCATAAAAAATCTTCAAATCCTGTTGTTTCGCTTGTTTGAATTGGAAAATAACTCCTCCAAAACCGCCAAAGCAACATGACCCATTTAATAGGCTGTCGGAGGACTACCCAAGAAGTTTTGCCCAATAATTATTGAAGCCCACACCCACCAAATGTAACGATCTAAAAATTTGATAAAATATGTGAAATTTATAATTTTGTGTGATTTGATTATTTTACCCCTCTCCATAATTGCATTGTGGTATTTCTGGGGCTTGGGGATGATTTACATGATTCTCGATGCTTTTTTGTACCTTCTATGCGATATTGTGATTTTTGATAGTTTCAAGAGCCTTATTTTGGACATATATGGTTATCTTTTGATCTATGCGATGGATTGCTAAGCGGACTGCGCTTGAAACTATGAAACATCAATTTTAGGCTAGACAGATCTTTGATTTGGGTCCCGATGTACCTGAGCTCATTTCTACCTGTTGGTCAAAAAGTTAAAAAAATAGAAATATGTATGGGAGATTCACATTTCGTCGAAACGACCTCAGATGAAAAATTCAATATCGCCAACGCATTCAGAACATCGATTTTAGGATGGTAGCATGTTTGGTGTCATTTACAACTTTTAAATCTCATTTTGATCCTTGATTTGAAAAATTATAATTTCGAATTTCGGGGGTCAACTTTATGAAAATGATATTTTTTAAAAAAAATCTGATATCACCATTGATTCCAGGGCATTAAATTTTGTGTCGTTGCATAGTTTTTTTTGCATATATCAGATTTCGAGTGAATTTCGAGAACCCCATCGGAGTCTAAGTTGGACTTGAAAACTTTAATTTTTCTCAGATCTGGTGCAGGGTATAAAACAACCCTTTTACCCCTCTTTTTTTGCCTATTTTGCGCATTCTTTCGCCTTGTATCTTGGAAGTTAAACCCTAAAATAGTGTGAGAGCTTTAAAATGAAGCTTGTGGGAGCTTGGGATGCTAGATTAACATCTATTTCTTGATTCTATTACGGATTTAAGGTGAGATTTCATCCTTTTCTACTCTAATTACTTGATTAATTTCTCATAACCCCAAAAATCTTAGGGCATAAATTTAAACGTCAATTCCACTCTTTTTCACTTGAGTAATATTTTAATCTTATAATTACTAGTTTTTCCTCAATTTAACCTTCAAAATAACTTCGATTCTTGATTTTAACATGAATTTCAAAGATTTATCCTATAAAGCATTAAAATAGTTTTCTTCGATTCGAACCTTGTTTTTTTACTCAATTTGGCTTGAATTTTCAGCTTTAGATTCCTAAAAATAGGAGAAATATATTTTTGAAATAAAGTTACGATTTTTTCCTTCTTTTTCAAAAATCCATTTTCGGGGTCCGTTTTTACCTCGAACTAAAAGTAGTCAATATGAGTATCGTTAGCTTTATTTTGATGTGTAGATTCTATATTTTTTGCTTTAGTTGATTTCTAGATCGTTCATGGAAAGCTAGGTCATGGTTTTCAAGTATAGCATACCTGTTTTGCGTTCTAGGTAGGTTATGGCTTAACTCTTTCAGTCTAAGTTGGGTAATTAATGATGATACAAAATGCATTTTAAGGGTTAGAACTAACCATAAAAATGGCTATCTATGTGTTGTGCCCGTGTGGGGGCCTATATGTGATGTAATTGTTGAAATGCGGTATTAAGTGATCTGTGTGATCGTGTGGGGTCCTATATGATATTGATAGACTTAAATACATGCGAATAATTGTATTGTGTTGTTGAAAAGCCCTATAATGGTACCATTGATGTATTGTGATATATTCATACTTGTGGGCATATGAAATATGTGAAAATTTATAGATGGTTGATAATAATGAACGGATATTAGCCCACGTGATTGTGGAAATGTATCATTATGGTTGGTTATAGAAATACATCATGTAGTTGGTTATAGAAATACTCGTTGGGAGTGATTGGGGACATTACATCCTCATGGCAACATACGGATAATTTCACTTGTTTGTTGTATGTTTCATATATACTTCTTGTTGTTGTTGGTCCCACTTGATTTGTGTCTCATGTTATATATGTGCTTGGAAACATTGGAAATACTGGTAATTCTAGAAATATTGAAAACATAGGATTTTATTGACCTCTCCGAAGTATATGTCGGCTAACACCCATCGAAAGTAGCAAAAATCCTGTAATTCCTGTTGTCTTCCCCGTTTCACTTGGAAAATGGCTCCCCCAACTCCGTCAAAGTAACCTGGTCCATTTAATAGGCTATTGGAGAACCGCCCGAGAAGTTTCACCCAAAATATTTTTGAAGCCCGCACCAACCCCCGATTTGTGGGCTAACACCCACCAAAAATCGCAAAAAAAACCACATTTTTTATCGTTTTGCCAATTTGACCTGCAAAATAGTTTCCCTGGCCCTGCCAAAGCAACTCAATTCAGTTAAATAAATGAAAAATAAAGGTTGAGATAAATAAATTATAAAATAAAAAAATAAAAAATAAATAATGTTTTAGAAAAAATAGAAAAAAGAGAAGAAAAAAATAAAAGAAAGTAAAAGTGGAGACAAAGGAATTAAAACATTAAAAAAAGTAAAAAAAAATGAAGAAAAAATAAAAGAGAGGTAAAAAAAAAAGAGATAAAAATTAAAGTTGAGAGACAAATGAACATGACAAGTATAAAACATTTGAGGTGAAAAGGAAGGAATGCTAGCCTTTAAATACTTTCTTATGGGGGATAAAAGACAAAGTCACCCACTAAGGATGACATCCCATGTAATTTCCTCATTTTCCCCCTATTCAAAACTCCATGTTCACCATTATTAGACTTTAGGAGCTCAATTTTTGACGATTTTAGAGGAGGGTTTTCATCAATCTTGAGTGGGTAATCTCTAAGATCCTATTTTCATCAATTCCTATTGAATTCATCTTTAAAACAGCTTCAAATCTTTGATTTCAAACGTGAATTTTGGGGCTTTTACCCAATAAATTATAAACTTGGTTTTTCTTCAATTTAAAGTCAACTCTTTCTTAGTTAGGTATTCAGGTTTAGATTCCTCTTGATATGGGAAATCTAATTCTTAAATGAAATTTCAGATTTACCTTTTTTGATTCCAAAATGATTTTTGAACTATTTTTGGATCCAAAACAAATACAGTTAATATGGATATCTTTGGACTCCTTTTGATGTGTAGATTACATTTATGATAGATTTAGTCTATTTCAAGATCGATCGCGAAGGAAAGGCTCCGTGTTGAAGGGTCCAAACTAGAGGTTCGACAATTTGAGGTAAGTTATGACTTAACTTTTTTCAGACTGAGATGGGTGGTTAACTATTCATTTAAAGCATGTTATGGGTTGGAGAATTAGTCATGAAATTTGTATTTGCAGATTATTAGCATTATCGTGTTGCCCGTGTGGGGGATTATATGCATATTATTATTGACTTGGGAGATTATTATTGTTGTGATGCCTGTATGGGGGCTTTATTTGATGTTATACGCCTTATTTGTACGTTAATTGCCTTTATTATTATTGTGATGCCCTATCTAATTTCATGGATCTCTTTTTATGACTAACAATCATTAGGCTAGTAATCAAGTTATAATTATGACTCTTTTCTTTGTATAAATACCTTGTATATCCTTGATTTTTATTATCAAAATACATTAGAATTCTTCATTATAAATTGTTCTGGATCTCTCTATTTATCAATTTTTCTTCTACCTTGTCCATTATTCGCCCCTCCTCCTCCCTCATTCAATGGCTTATTTGTGGTTGAAAGTGAATGGTCAATGTTCCATTGAGCTTAGATTGTATATATCCTTAATAGTTTACATTGATTTGGTTGGAGAAAATTAAAGAACACAACTGGCGATTTTGGTGGGCTTGAAAAATTATTGAAGAAGATAAAGTATACCTGTTAATTATAAAAGGTATAGGCTTGTTATTTATAACCATTGTAAATTATTTTTATGGGTATTAAAATATTATGAAGCATATCTAGAGTTATTTGAAATTGAATTGGAGCAAATTTTACGAAAAAGTGTGTCGATAGAATTTTTATACAACTAGTTGTAGTGATCTATAAGAGATTCATAGCCAATTCAATTCTGAAGATCTGTCAAGATTTTTTATTATAATTTTAACGATTCATCAAAATTTGTGACGAGCCATGTTTCCAAACTGATGATTTGTTAGGACTTCAAATTTGATGATAAATAGTTGTACTCCTTCAAAAAATTAGTTATTGATTTGGCTAGGCAAGTCATTTGTTAAAACATAACTAAAAATTAGCTATAAGCTACATTCCTAGTTAAAACCATTATCCTTGGAGGAAAAACTTAGCCCCAATACTGGTTATTCTCATAAAAAAAATTCGCCTAAAATTTCTCTAGAAAAAAATCTCTTTATTTAACTAAATTATGAGGCGAAATACTGTTCTAGAAAATAGGACACTTCTAGCGAAATTTGTTGACAACAATGTATATTAGAGAAATTTGAGTTCTCTAGCTAAAATTCATAGCATGTTCTCCCACAATGTTTAAGATTATGACAATTCGTCTAGATTTTGCTAATCTCTTCTTGCAACTTCTTACAATAAAATCAAAGTTTGAACGATGATAATAAACATTCTATTTGTGCAAACCACACATGACTATATGGGGATGTTGAATCTAACATTTTCAAATTCAAGTGAGTTAAAAGGGACTTCTTTGATGAAACCTTGGGCTGACTTTTGTAAGAAAATTGAAAATTAGTTATAATTGTATTTCATAAGGGTCATGTTTGATGAAATTTGTGATGGTTTTTATAAGGAGATTGAAAGGTTGCGATAATTATATTTGAAAGAAGAATGTTATTAAGCAATATTATTGAATTTTACTGTTTTCTTTTTCTATTGCTTAAAATATCAGGTTACTCTGTCGTTTCAATTTATCAGGATACGACGATTTAAAAAGTAATGTAAAATTTTGTATCGTGTGGTTAACATGTGCATAATATATCTAACTATCATTGAATTTTGTGATTTTAAATATACTATATAAGTGATTAGAGTTAAAAAGCTATGTGGAAAGTGATATTTTTTTTAAAAGAGTGTAAAGATGAAAATATGCAATAATCATATTTGATGAAATGTTGTGATGAGATTGCATTAGTTTTCAAATTGTAAGGTGATTGAAAGATTGTTATATTTTTAGTTATATTTTTATTTATAAGATAGTGGTGATTGGTATATGTTCTACCAAGTAGTAATATTAAATTTATATTTTTTTCTTCTTACGACGAATATCATATGTTACTCACTAATAAATTGTCTGATGATGATTAATATGTAGCTTTTGGGTTCGGCATTAGTTGTTTATTCTTAAAAGCAAAAATAGAAAACCACCCTGAATATTATAAAAAAAAAACATATAGAAAAAATGCAAAACATTAAGCTTACTAGATCGAAATCTAAAAAAAAATTAAACTTTGAGTGAATATTAACGGTGTCAAATCACTACATTATAAAAATTGCTACCAGTAATGTGTGTGTGGTTTGCACACCATTTTATTTTATGTGTTTTAATTTAACAGGACGAAAAGTTTTAAAAAGTAATGAATACCTTTGAATCATATGGTAAATATGCATATAATATATTTAAATATTATTTAATTTTATGATATAAAATCCAAAAAAAATAAAATTTTGAGTGAATATTGATATATAGTATCAAAACACTGCATTATAACATTTGCTACTTGTAATATGTGTGTGATTTGCAAAAATACAATGTTCATTATCATCATTAGACTTTATTTCCGTTATAAAAAGTTGCTAGCATAGATTTGCAAAATCTAGATGGATTGTCATGATCTTGAACACAAGAGAACATGCTATGAATCTTAGCTAGAGAACTCAGATTTCTCTTCTCCAATATTCATTGTTAGCCACAAAATTTGCTAAAAATATCCTATTCCCTAAAACATATTTCATATTAGAATTTAGTCAAAAAAAAAAAAAAAATCCTAGAGAAGTTTAGGCAAACTTTTTTGTGAGAAGAACCAATATTGGCACTAAATTTTTCCTCCATGGATTATGGTTAAACTAGGAATGCTACTTATAGCTAATCCCTAGCTATGTTTTAATGAAAGAAGTGCCTAGTAAATCAATAGCTAATTTTTTGAGGGTATACAAATATTTATTGCCAAATCTTGTCCTAATAAATTGTCAGATTTTGAAAGCACTTGACTCAACACAAATTTTGATGGACCGTCAGAATTATAACCACAAATCTGGATAGATCTTGATAATTGAATTGACTACAAATTCCTTTTCGATCCCTCATGGCCCAGCCAATCGGCTCATGCGGAAACCTACGCTATTCTACTAAAATAGGAGAACCTGTATCACCCAATCAAAAACATGCAGAAGACAATTACAAAAATCATTAGCTGTTATTTGTTCAAAATGATTCATCTGTCTAGATAAAACAATAAAAATACAATCTTTACAAATGCAACTATTTTTTCTATTTTTCTATTAGAGTAGAACGACACTAAGAGTATAAAAGAATACTATTAAATAGAATTATCCATAGTTATATTTTAAGTAACCTATTTGTGTACGAAGTATATCAAAGTCATTAGTGTAATTAAATTTATTATAACCGAAAAGATATTGTTTATTATAATTTTTATTAAATAAAATTACTTATAATTAAATTAAATAACCTGCTTGTGGGCGGTATACGCCAAATCAAATAGTAGTAGTAGCAGTAGAAAAGTGACGAGAAAAAAATAAAATATGACTTGTCACAATTTGGAAAGACATTAAATTAATGTCTAAAAATGTTCATTTTGTTATAAAAATTTACATCTTAATTATATAATACTATATTGAAGCTTTATTAGGAAAATGATTTATAGCGATATATACCTTTCAAATTTAATATCAAAACATCCCTATAAATTTCAATCCACTTCCACTCAATACTATAAAAAATTAATCAAACACATTTTTCTATTTTCGTTATTATGATAAAGAAGAATTTCATGGATAATTTCATTCCATCAAAAGCATCAGAATTATGGGAAATCAACTCCCCACCAGTCATAGATCTGTAAAACCCATGGTAGATCAAGAAGTTCATCATGAATTTCGAGCAATCTGTTTAGATATTGGTGTTGCCGTCTGCAAACATTTCCAACCATGTTTTTAACTACTAGATGAAGGGTATGTCAAACATGTAGAGAAAGGGAACATACAACATATTAAGTTATCGGATATTGTTACTGAAGAGAACCTTCCTAAAAATTATGGATGGACTTTGTTATGATGTCATTACGAGTTTGGAGTTGTTATCACACTCACCCTATTCTTTAGGTTGCCTAAAGAGCTAAGTCAAAGCACATGAAAGCATAAACCAGTCCTCTCTTCTTTTTCCACGGGTTTACTAACACGGTAACTCTTTCCTTGAGAGTAGCTTTCTTATTTACTGTATAATTCTAAATCTCTAATAAGATGTATCATCCGCTCGAGTTGTAATTGTTAATCTCTGTCAAAGCTGCTGTGACAGCTATGTAAACTTCCGTACCATAATTATTCTTCAAGTCCTTTAGCTTTTCATCTTCATCATCTATCACGTTCTTAGGTTTCTCATTAACCATATCAACTTTTATGGGATGCCATCCATGGTCCCTAAGGTATTCCTCCAACAATGAGCATAACCTCTATAGCTTTTTCATCTGCTTCTAACTCATTATAATTTCTATTCGTATCTTCATAGAATAGTCTGTTGTCGAGATCCCCTATCCTCTTAGCACCAATTGAACCAGCTATTGGTAGCTTCTTTAAGTCATTAACCAACTCTTTTCGAGCATCTTGCAGTCCGTCATTATTGTTTCTTTCCTTCACTATCAGAGTTTGATTTAATGCTACAAATCATAGTATTATTCTTTCTTCTCTCTTAAAATTTTAAGGAGTGTGTCCACCTTTATCAAAACTTCTTGATCACCTTCATCTTCAATATGTTTCATCAAGCTCAAGGACTATGCACTTGTTTATGAGGATTTCATCACCAGCTCTCAATCCACAATTTGTAAGCAAGCGAGTGCATAGTTCATGAATGTGATGAAACATATTGAAGATGAAGGTAATCAAAAAAATTTCAAAAGGTTGGAAACACTCCTTAAAATTTTAAGAGAGAAGGAAGAAGAATACGCTGGTTTGGAAGTATTAAATCAAAATATGATAGTAAAAGAAAGAAACAATAATGATGAGCTGTAAGACACTCGAAAAAAGTTGGTTAATGAATTAAAAGAGTTACCAGGAGTTGTTTCAATTGGCGTTAAGAGAATAGGGAAGATAAACACCAGACCATTTCATGAAGTAATAAAGAGGAACATTTATGAGTCAAAAGTAGATGAAAGAGCTATGGAGTTATGCTCATTGTGGGGGGAATTCCTTAGAGACCCTAAATAGCATCCCATTAAAGCTATTATGGTTAACTAGAAACATGAGAACGTGATAGATGATAAAAATGAAAAGTTGAAAGACTTGAAGAAAAATTATGGTGAAGAAGTTTATAAAGTTGTCACAGCAGCTTTGATAGAGATTAATGATTACAATCTGAGCGGAAGATACATCATCTCAGAGCTCTAGATTTATGTTTTCACTAAGAAAGATACTCTGGAGAAAGGGTTTACTGTGTTACTAAACTTTTGGAAAAAGAAGAGAAGACCAAATTGATATTTCTACATGCTTTGCCTTATCTCTTTAGGCATCCCAAGAATGGGTGAGTGTGATAACAACTCCAAACTCATAATAATATTTGAACATAACTCTTTAATAATTTTTGGAAATGTTCTCTTTAGTAACATACCATAACTCAACATGTTGTGTGTTTTCTTTCTCTACATATCTGACCATGCCTTTCATCCAATAGTCAAAAACATGCATGGATATTTCTGTGGATGGAAACACCAATCTCTTGACAGACTGGTCAAAATCCATGATGACCTTCTTGATCCGCCGCAGGTTTTGAAGAATTATCAAATTGGTTCTTCCCATTGTCTCCTTCCTCCAACTTAATCAAGAGGTCCTGAAAATACATTAGTTCCTCTTAGTTCTGTTGAACCTTCTGACTTTCTGTTTTGAACACTCTCATTAGTAGTTGTTTTGAGCACTTTATCATTCCAATTATGATGTCTATCAAAAAATTTGTTTTACCTTTAGCATGTTATACTTCTTTTTTGTTTAGGAGAGGTGTCGACATTCCTAGAAACATTAGAAAAATGAATATCTAACAATTCATCTTCCTCACTTTCCTGAAAAGAATCTGCAACTTGTAGAATATATTGAGAAAAATAACTTTATAATTCCTGCTAGTGTTAATATCTGTAAGAGAGTCCAAATTTCCAACTTTATTAGTTACAAGTTTATTAAGATGATCGTTATTCGTAATATTATTATTTGGAGTACTCCTTTAAGTCATTTCATGTACCACAGCTAATGGTGGAACTACCAAGGCACAGTTAGGTACAAATGTAGGGGCTACTAAAGCCCGAAGGAGATAACCTTCTCTTCTTGCATCATGTTTTCCCAAATCTTTGCACTCATACCATCGTTTTGGACATTCTCAGTGTGAAAGTTGTTGGTTGAGTGCACCGATTTAAGGCCATCATTGTATCTAAATTTTGGTCATTCCTCATTGTAATGCCCCGAAATCTCATCTCGAGACGTCACACGGTGATCAAGGCTACGAATAGCCCTAAGCTAACCCTTTGAGCCTGCTACTAAATTTGGAGCTTACTTTAAAATAAACTAATCAAGCAATAGTACTGTATTATATCAAATCTGAACTTAAAAAGAACTGAAAACACTGTCTGAATGACAAATACTGAAAGTCTAGAAATCAACTAATAGTCTGACAAGTCTCTACTACTAAAGAACTAGAGAGCCATTGGGACAAACCTCCAACTAACTCAGACTAAATGGTAAATGATAAATCAAATACTATGAAATCTGGAAAATCTAAAGAAGTAGGCCCTCGAATCATGAGGACTAACCAACTGTGGAAGCGTAGATAGAGATGCTCAAACTACTCACGCTGCTGAGACTGAGAATTCGAACCTACATTATGAGAGAATGTAGCACACAGATGTATATGTGGATCGGTACTTTGAGGATGTACTGAGTATATGGGGGTATATACAATAAATAAACAATATCATCACAGTTTATAAAATCATGCATGCTAAATGTAAATGACTCACACAGGCTTGAGTAATCTGAAATCTAAAGATCATAAATCATAAATGATAAAACATATAACGTAAATCTTGTGAGCCAATACACTTAGTTCTGAAATCTGTAAAATACATTATCTTAGGGCTTAAGAATCTTAAAATCATAACTTCCAAAACATATGCTTTTATCTTAAAGCTTTAAATCAATAGACTATTGAAGAGTAGGGGACATATTTTGGGAAGTTCTTCTAACCGAAATACACCATGTGAGCATCCATGGAGTCTCACGTATGGCACCCGTTAGGTAGGGCTATTCTACTCTTGCCATCGAAATATAACTTCTTATCTTAGGTGATCACAATCTTAGTCATCCACGTAGAAGTGAGAACAATCAAAATCCTACGTTGGCACGTAGTTCTGGGGTATGAAACCGTAGTAACCTACCCATCTCGGTGCTAAATACTACTCTCATTCTTATGCTTAAAATATTAAGAAAACCACTTCAAAATAGCACAAGGGTTTACAAGAGAACCAATTATGCTTATCTTTCTTTAAATCTCAAGTTGTATTAACAAAGTGGATTCTTTATCTTATCTTAGGACCAAAAGGTCAAATCTTTATCAAAATCTGAGAATAATCTTATCTGAGGGTGCTCATGGCACAAATAATCTCAAAATAGCAAATCTTAATTAGGGCATAATGATCCATGCATCAATCTCATGTTAAAACATCTAAAAATTCATGCTTGATAATGTAAACACTTATAATTCAACATAAAATCTGAAAATTACTGCACAATGCATAGAAATATGACTATAGTCATGTAATTCAACTTCTAAATCAATGAAAATCTCATAAGTTTGTAAACAACAATAATGGGTATAAACCCTAACTTCAATTTCATGAAAAATCACATAAAACTCAGTAAATTTATAATTCAAAATAAGTTTTGAAAACAAGGACGAAAGGATTATCCTTATTCATACCCCACATACCTCAGTTGATGAACAAGCTTGGTTTGAGATGCTATTTGTGCCTTTGAAGGTTGATTCTTGGAATTTTTGGATTGAAAGTCTTGAATCTAGAACTAATTTGGAAATAGGGTGGTGGAATCTTAGGGATTCTTGGAGATGAATGTTGAAGTTTAGGGTTTTAAATTGAGAGAATTTGATGAAAAGTGAGCATGTTTTGCTCAATGTTACCATTAATTATCTGCTTTCACGACTTGGGGATTAAGCAAAAGATCGAACTGCCCTTGGAATTTAAAATTTGTAACTGGAACATCGTTTAAGGCTTCACCGCGATGTAGTGAGTATGTCATTACGATACCTATCGTGACGCGGTGGAATTGCGGTGACTTACTAGATATTTACAAATGTTGTTTTGGGGTTCACCGCGATGAGATACAATCGCGGTGACCCACTGAAATTTGACAAACGTAGATTTGGCCTCCAACATGACGCGGTGGCCTTCTCATCGCTATTCTCACTGCGACGCTGCCCAATTGCGAAAAATTGTGAAATCATCCTCCACCGCGATGCAGTGACTGCCTAGTTGGCATACTGCTCTCTAAAAATGCCCTAACTTCTTCACCGAGTGTCGGATTTGGGCGAATTTGGTATCGATTAAAAGCTTATTCGATTTACCACACCATGAAAAGTTAAAATCAAAAAAATTCTATGTGAATCAAATATTATTCATTTTGGAGTCCATCCCTTAACATTCTAGAGGCGAAAATTAAGCTAGAAAAAGTTCGAGGTATTACACCCACAGGGGGTTCTCACCCTGAAAATAAACTTGATAAGACAGTGTGTACCATTCTTTCCAATAAAAATCCCAAATATGATGGAAATGGGACCTCCTTTTGTGAGAAACTCTGGTCCCTTACCCAAGCTGACTATTGGGAAAACCCTCAATATTTCCCCAATCTGTTATCCATTGCAAACGGTAGAAAGAGCAAGAAATACGCAAGCTCTAAAATAGAGCAATAAGGAGATGGAGGAAATACTTGTGTCTCTCAAGATCCCAACTACAGAGATGGTTACCCTCAAAATTGATTTGATGAGGCCCATTGAAAGAGTTTCTCTTCCTATTGCTTAGCCCTACAAAATGAGTTGGTTCAGTCCCAACTGGGTTGTTTACAGAAAGGCCCAAATCTAAAAGGGGTGGTTCAGATTAGGTTTTAGATGTTTTGGCGTTTTGTAGAGAAAACTTTTGGTTTCCAAGAACATTTTTACCCTAATTGGTTGTGCATTGCTGATAGTACATTTATTATGCACTCGTTAGGTGGTTGTGGCACCTTTCTTCCTTCGTGTGAATGAGATAGTTATTCATTCATTTACATCTTCGTTGGCGTTGTCGCTGCTTAGGTTAGGTTCCTTTCTAGGCGATTACTTAGCGTGTAGACAGTTAGATGCTACATGACCCAATCTTCCATAAACTTTGCATAGAATCCTTTTACCTTCATAAAAAGTTTATTGTTTATGCTTTTCCCTATGACCACTAAAGTTTTAACAGGAGTCTCCAGGAGGATTTGGGCACAGATTCTTTCGTACCTCCCTCTGAGAGTGACTAATGTACAAGACTTGACTTTGACCAATCTCTCTATTTTTTCTAAAATAATCCGGTTGCAGAACTCAGTGGGCAATCGAAGTAGCCTAATCCAAATTGTTGTGAATAGGATTTTTTGATTCAGTAGGAACAAAGTTTGGTTCCTAGATCCAAACTGATAAGAACGCCCCAGCTATGAACCAGGGTTCATCCTGGAGAGCTTTCCTCTGATTTTCTCTTGAATCAAACTTGACTGTGTACAAATCTAACCCCAGATCTATGAGGAGGAGATTTTCTTTCATTTTACATATATCAGTTGGCTTTGCCTTGAGATATTAATGATTCAATTTTTCCCAAAAGCTTTAATGATTACCGAGAAGCGTCATGGAGCGTATAATCGTAGTTTATCCTCACGAAATAATGGTATCACCTCATTTTCTGGATCTGGTGTATTTTGGCTCTCATCATTTTGGATAATGGGGTACAAATAAAGGTAAGCAAGGTTTATTCCTTGACTATATTGTTGAAGAATGATTTTCCGAGTGAGTCCGCTGCCATTTGGCAGCATTCTGTATCTGGGGTTTCCAGTGGGGCTAATGGGGTCAGGTTTCTTTCGTTAGTGAAAGCTTGGGTCATGCTTAGGCCAGTGGTGGTGAGATTTTAGAGAGTGGGAAGTTTTTCACTCTAAAAAATCTTGAGCACCCTTTGTTGGCAACCAAAAATTAGAAGATTATGTACACACTTCTAGAGTGTTTTTTTTTTTTTCTAAAATCAAATTAACCAACCCTGGTTTTGATGGGACATTCTACCTCAACCTCATATTTTCTATCAAGAAAAAAAGAGTTTAACTTAATTATATTCATCGACAATAATTGAAATATAGAGCCAAAAGGGCATTTTTTTTACCAAAACTTCCAAAGGGGTCACTTAATTTGAAAAGAAATCAAAGGGGACAAAACGTTGTGTGTCGAGCGATTTGCAAGTTGCTTAGCGTCCAGCGATTTGCATGACTTTTTTCATTATTTCAGCTTGCTCTACACTCTCGTTTCAACCTGTGTATTTAAAGTACTACTCCTAGTAATGATTTTTGAGTAACCTTGTACTAAAAAAAATAAATTAACTTAAAAATTGTCTATGTACCAGAAAATCAATAAAGATATATATTTTTCATTTTACAAAATTATAAGAAAATCTTTGTTGAATGGCTATAAAATGAAGTTTCTGTTTGATCTTCAAACGATAATGCAAAAAATATTGTGATGTAATAGTGGAAGATGATATATTTTTCTAGCAAGTGAAATAGCCACAAACAAACAATTCCACAATAGAAAACTATAAGTTTGATTCTATAAAATATAAAACCTCCATTTTCAATATTTTCGAAAAGACTAATGAAAATGTAGTTAAAATCAATAAGTTCATTTCATTTTTATATATTTCATTATTTTTCACTTAACGATAACATACATAGTGATTGTTAGAGTGGGTAAAAGTCTCACATTGATTGGGGAATGGACTAGTGATTTGCTTATATGGACTTGGGTAATCCTCACCTCTTGAGGCAGATTTTGTGGTTGAGTTAGGTCCAAGGTTCATTCTTGACAGTGATCTCATAAGTAGGTATTGAGAAAATAGATTCGCGAACATCATATTTTATTTTGTGTGAATGTAAAGATTGTTTTTGGTTGATTTTGACTTGAAAAAAGAAGAGTAAAAAATAAATTTAAAAAATTTTAAGTGACAACAGTTTTAAAAAAAATACAAAAAAAAAAGAGAAGTACAAAAAAAAAGAGAAGTATCAATAATAAGACAAATAGTATGCCCACCTGACCATCACTATCCCCCTAACAATGTTCCTAAGCATTTAGGGATTGTTATTGTCAAATAGAGAGTCATTCTACTATGCTTACTAACTCTCTTTTTTCCAACTAAGGCACGATATGTCAAGACAATAACATCAAAAGCTAGATTCAACATTTTTTAGTATAATCCTTTGTTTTTTCTATTAGCTTTATAATTTAACTATCTAGTAATAGAATATACTGACATGGCTACGTGTAGGCCTTATTTAAGTGCAAGCGTCTTTCATAAAAAAAAAATATATCATCAAAGCTCGAATTTAAGATTATATTTCGATATGGAAAAACTTGTTTCAAATGAAGATTAAAATTAATTATAAATGTGGATTGATCTAAAATAATATAGAAGAGTCAAGAATAAAAAACTGCTTAAATAATGGAAAAAAAGCATGCAAGTCACTGGACCTCAGGCGACTTGCATAGCCCAACGACTTACAAGTTATTGGACTAATAGTGTTTTATCCTCTTTAGTTTCTTTTCAAATCAAGTGACTTCTTTAAAAAAAAAAAAAAAAAAAAAAAATTATCAAAAAAAGTATTATTTTAGTTCTGGACTCCAATAATTGAAATTTTACAATATTGATTTATTTTTATTTGTTGAAGCAGGCGGTTAAGGGACCTTTACTCAAGATTATAAATCTCATTTTCTATTATCAGGTACATTAACTTAAAATGGTAACATGTAAAAGAAATTCTTCACCTTGACAAAATATGTATATACAATGATCGAACTTCCGTCCCCTCCAATTAACTATGAGCTCCATGACGCTGACGTGTTCGCAGAAAGGTGTACAGGTGGACTTATAAAGTAGCATATGGGAACTATAAAATATTTTGTGGGTGTGTATAGGGATCTGATGAGTACTTACCCTGAAATTCATGACTAGAAGTGGAAAGAAAGTGCCAGGAAGTTTTGACGAAAATAAGTTATTTTTTAATTAATTTATTAAAATAATATATATTTTTTAAAGTTTTATAAAATTAATGGAAATATAGTTGATAATATTAGGTTTTAAAAAGATTAACAGATTAGAACAACGTTAAATTGGGAATCGTTACTGACAATAACTTTTTTTTACTTAGAAGGTTATCAGTAGTAACGAGAATCTACAACGCTGTCATATTAGACTCGGCCACTCTGTCAAATCAACTCTACACAGTTTGATATGACAGGGTTGCAGAGTCTCCTTACTATTGATAATATTTTAAGCCAAACACGTTACTATCAGTAACGAATTCTATTTTAACGCCGTTTTAATTTGTTAATTTTTTTAAAATTTAATATGTTATTATCAGCAACGTTTATACTAATTTTGTAATATTTTCAAAAAACACATTACTTTCATATGGATTGGTTTTAAAAATAACTTATTTTGATTGGAAGTTCAAATGCCAGTGGTCAATGATCCAAAGCAGCTATATATATCATTGGGTCCAGCTGGGGGCATGATTATCTTGAAGGGTTAAATGAACCATTTCTTGCGACTGCCGGAGGGCTGCTTATCGGCCGTTCTTCCATTGACAACTCCAGCAGATGCAGCAAGATCATCAGCTGTATCCAAGGATTTCAAAATAGCAGCTGAATCAGATGTTATTGGGGAGAGATTTCTTCATGATCAAGACTTAATCATCTCCAGGTGGAGTGGAAAGAAATGCTTCATGGTGGCACCAAAGGCACTTAGCATTGCATTTGTTGACAACCCACGTCACTGGGAATGGACAACTCATCCTGACTCCAGGTTCTATGTACTTCCTTTTCATTAATTTTTGCTACACAATACATAAATATTATTGAAGATATCAACACCAGAATATGAAAGACGTGGTTATTTGTTTATCTCCATATTTTCTTTGTCTCAAGTCACTAATAATTTGTTTAGATAAAATTTGAAGTTGTTAGTTATTTTTTTTAGTGTTTTTGTTTCAGTCAAATTGCAGTTATTGGTTAGGAGTAAGTTGAGTCCTAGTAATAAGCAATGACTTGCTTATACATTTGCAAGTCTATATATACATGCTATTTGCATCAATAAAGAATCAGTTCTCTGATTTTCCATCAATTTTTCTGTCAGTTTTTTTGTTTAATATTCAACATCTGGTATCAAAGCCAGACTCCTCTAGGTGCTGTCAAGATGGGTGATCTTCAAGTAGTTGGTGGAATCAAGAAACTCAACAACCAAAACTACAATTCTTGGTCTACATGCATGATGTCGTACTTGCAAGGCCAAAATTTGTGGGAAGTAGTAAACGGAAACGAGGTTACGTCTCCAGAAGCTGAAGACACGAATGGTATCTTACGGAAATGGAGAATCAAAGCGGGTAAAGCAATGTTCGCCTTGAAGACCACAGTCAAAGAAGATATACTAGAGCATATACGTGATGCCAAAACTCCACAGGAAGCTTGGGATACGTTCGCCAAGCTGTTCTCCAAGAAGAATGATACGAAGCTCCAACTCTTAGAGTTTGAGTTGTTGTCAGTATCACAACGCGACATGACAATCTCACAGTACTTTCATAAAGTAAAGTCGCTATGCCGGGAGATTTCTGAGTTGGATCCGGAGGCTCCTATTGGTGATACTAGGGTGAAGCGCATCATCATTCATGGCTTGAAGCCAGAATTTAGGAGCTACATTGCTGCCATACAAGGATGGCAAGTTCAACCGTCGCTGGTAGAATTCGAAAATTTGTTAGCTGGTCAAGAAGCCTTAGCTAAGCAAATGGGAGAAGTCTCATTGAAGAAGGAAGAAGAGGCACTCTATGCCAATCGAGGCAGGTGGAATTCCAAACAACATACCACTGGTATATCCAAGAAGAATAATGATATGGCAAGAAGTCATCAAGGAGGAGAGAGTGTTCGTGCAGGAGGAGCTTCGCAGAATCAAGACGGCGGTAAGAAGTTTCTAGGGAAGTGTTACAATTGTGGAAAAAGAAGTCATATGGCGAAAGATTGCTGGTCGAAGAAAAAGACTATTGAGAGCAATGCTGCTACATCAAATAGTGAAGAAGAGTGGGATGCAGATGCATTCTTTGCTGTAGAAGAAGAAGAATTGACTCTCGTTATAATGACAAAGACAATTGATTACGAGAAGGATTGGATTGTCGACTCGGGATGCTCAAATCATATGACGGGTGACAAAGAAAAGTTGCAGCACCTGTCAGAGTATAAGGGCAGCATGGTAGTCGTAACGGCGAACAACTCAAAGTTACCGATAGCTGATAACGCTCAATCTACAGCTCTCGTTTGAGTGTAAAGCGGTCGTTAGCAAATATAGAACCCAACCTGGGTTGGGTGTCGATCCCACAGGGAATAGCTTTGCCAACAAGTAAGTAAAATTACTAAACTTTTGGTGCAAGTCTCGTAAGAAGGGGGGATTCTTGTTTTGCAAGTAATGTAAACAAAAGCTGAAAATAATAAAGTAAAAAGAGAGAGATTGTTACGTTGGTTGTAAACAATGAGAATTGAAGCGTTGGGGTTATGTCCACCTTCTGAGGTATACGTCTCTATTGGCTATGAGTGTGTAGAATTCTGACATGCAATTGCTTATAGAGGATTGTAGTCGATGGTAAATCCAAGCGTCTCTCGACCTAAACAAGGACTATTTCACTTTAACTCTCTCGAGCTTAAAGCGTGTCTAACGGTACGAATTCTCCAAGAGGTTAGTCCAGTTACGGCACTAGCTTTTTAATAGGAAAGGGTGTCCTACTACCTTGACATTATCTCTTTTCCAGACAAATAACTTTTCTCTCGAACAAGTTAAATGTTAGACTGGCGTATTCTTGCGTTTGCAACCGCAAAGAATGTAGATTAAGATGAAGAGAATAATGATATAAGCAATATACGTGCCTCGAACTCACAAACTCACAGCAATAGATAGTAACTCATTCGGCTTCCATAACCCCAACAGAGAAGTTTAGTTACCCATGAATGCGAAGGAGATCACGATTGACATTGTTGTTATACCACAAGATTGAGTAATTTCGTGTAGCTTAGGTGGTAGGCGTGAGGCGTGAATTCCTTAGCAAGGTAACGATTCTCTTGTTGCAGAAATTAAGAATAGATGAATAGAAGAAGAAAACTAGAATTAATGGAAAGATTAGAAGAGTTGTAGAATTGTTTGTAGTGTAGAATAAGAGAGGAGTAGAAGATGATAGAAGATGTAACAAGATGTGAGGAGATGTGAGGGATGGAAGGAAGTATTGTGTTCTCCCTCCTTCCTCCCTCCTTTCTTAAAATCTCTAGCATGATAGGGTATTTATAATACCCATATCCTACTCCTACTAGATAAATAAAATATCTAACCAAATCCTACTAGGCTAATGTAATACTTAACCCAATTGTACTAGGTTAATGTAACATTATCATAATCCAAATAAAATAATGAAATACATAACCTAATTGTACTAGGTTAATGTGTCATTGTCAAAATCCAGCTTTGTATCTGTAAGTCCCCAAAGTCTTCAGAATTGCTGTTTTAGCCCGGGACAGATTTTTCATGCAGCAGTTTTGGTCCCCCAAAGTCTTCAGAAATGCTGTTTTAGCCCAGGACAGATTTTCCATGCAGCAGTTTTGGTCCTTAGGCGTGTAAACTCCCTTCCCTTCCTTCGTGAGCTTTCTTTAGCGTCAAGTAAGCCATAAAATGCTGAATTATGCATCATTTATACCTGAAACTTTACTAATCATGTTCGTTAGCTCATTTACAGGAAAAAGGACTAAAAGTGCATGAAATATATAATTTGTTCTCAAAACTAGGCTAAAATATGGGCAAAATATATTGATATAGGCGCGTAAATTCGCCTATCATCAATAGCTAACATTGGTAATACAGTAGTTTCTCCTCAACATAGTGATACCGAGGTACCGCTCCAAAATATTTACCATGTCCCAGGTATGAAGAAAAATCTTCTCTCTGTGGCACAGTTAACATCTTCTGGCCATTTTGTTCTATTTGGATCACAAGATGTGAAGATCTATCAGTATCTGGAGATTATAGAAGAACCGGTGATGAAAGGTCAAAGGTTGGAATTAGTTTATGTAATGTCTGCAGAAGCTGCATATGTAGACAAGACGTAAAGGAATGAAACAGCAGACGTGTGGCACATGCGGCTGGGTCACGTTAGCTATTCCAAATTAGAGGTGATGATGAAGAGGTCGATGTTGAAGGGACTTCCACAACTTGAATTGAGAAAAGACACAGTATGTGCAGGTTGCCAGTATGGAAAAGCACATCAACTGCCTTTTGAAGAATCCCACTTTCAAGCAAGAGAACCATTGGAGTTGGTGCACTCCGATGTGTTTGGGCCTGTGAAACAAGCTTCCATAGGTGGGATGAAGTACATGGTGACTTTTATTGATGACTTCTCAAGGTATGTGTGGATTTACTTTGTGAAAGAAAAATCTGAAACTTTTTCAAAGTTTAAAGAATTTAAGAAGGTAGCAGAAGCGGAAGTTGGCAAGAGAATTTGTTGTCTACGCAGTGATAATGGGGGAGAGTATACCTCAGACAAGTTCTGTGATTTCCTTCAAGAAAGCCGAATACGTCATCAGTTCACATGTGCTAGCACTCCACAATAGAATGGCATAGCAGAAAGGAAGAACAGGCACCTGACAGAAATTTGTCGAAGCATGCTTCACGCGAAGAGCATACCAGGACGTTTTGGGGCAGAAACAATGAGGATGGCTGTATTTGTGATCAACAGGCTTCCTCAACAAAGGTTATGTTTTATTTCACCTTTCGAAAAATTATGGAATATGAAACCTTCAGTTAGTTATTTTCGAGTTTTTGGATATGCTTACTATGTATTTGTACCTGATCATTTACGTAGAAAAATGGAAAAGAAGGTTGTCAGATGTATTTTTGTAGGATATGACAGTCAAAGAAAAGGGTAGCGATGTTGTGACCCGACAATCGAAAAGTGTTACACATCCCGGAATGTGGTGTTCGATGAATCTTCATGGTGGTCATCAGACAGGAAAGTACTGCCAGAATCAGATGTTCTTAAAGATGTGGTACAATCTTCTCAAATCCAATTGGGTTTAGGAGAAGCAAAAGATGCAGATGACGAAGACAATGTCGAAGAAGTTGTAGCCCAATGTCCCTGGCAAACTGGTGTGTATCAACAACCATGTGAACAAGCTGAACCTTGTGGAGTGAAAACACCAACTCAGCTCAGAAAATTAACAAGATTCAGAAAGCCAAATCCAAAGTATGCCAATGCCGCAATAGTGGAAGAAGAAGGTGCAAATGAGCCTGAGACATTTGAATAAGCATCTCCAGATCAGAAGTGGAATAAAGCTATGAAAGAAGAAATGGCAGCACTAAAACAGTATCAGACTTGAGAGCTTGTACCAAAACCAAGTGATGTGAAGCCGATATCTTGCAAGTAGGTGTTCAAGATAAAGCATCGAGCAGATGGGTCAATCGAAAGGCATAAGGCTCGTTCGGTGTCTCGTGGATTTTCTCAACAATATGGACTAGATTATGATGAAACTTTTAGTCCAGTTACAAAGCTTACAACTGTACGAGTCCTATTAGCACTTGCAACTTGTAAAAATTGGAATTTGTGGCAAATGGACGTGAAGAATGCATTTTTGCATGGGGAGCTGGATTGAGAGATCTACATGGATCAGCCAATTGGCTTTCAAAATCAAGATTACCCTGAGTATGTGTGTAAGCTATGGAAGGTGCTTTATGGATTAAAACAAGCATCGAGGGCCTAGTATGGTAAGATTGCTGAATTTCTTACTCATAGTGGGTATTTGGTGACTAATGCAGATGTTAGCTTATTCGTCAAAGCTAAAGAAGAGAATAGCTATTATACTGGTATATGTGGATGATTTAATCATCACAGGAGATTATGAAGAAGAAATTTTTCGAACTAAGGAAAACTTGTCAGTTCGTTTCCAAATGAAAGAACTTGAACAGCTCAAGCATTTTCTTGGTATAGAGGTCAGTTACTCTCAAGAAGGAATATTTCTCCATCAGCAAAAGTATTCCAGAGATTTTCTAAAGAAGTTCGGAATGCTTAAGTGTAAGCCAATCTCGACGCCAATAGAGCCAAACTCTAAAATATGTGCTCATGAAGGGAAAGATTTTGAAGATGCTACAATGTACCGACAGTTACTAGGAAGTCTTATTTACTTAACTTTAACAAGATCAGACATCTCTTTTGCAGTCGGTATGATGAGTCGATACATGCAACATCCGAAGAAACCTCACTTGGAAGCAGTTCGTCGAATTCTGAGATATGTGAAAAATACGCTAGGTATGGTATTATGTACAAAAAAGGTGAAGATTGTAAACTAGTTGGTTACTGTGATGCTGACTATGCAGGTGACCATGATACTCGACGATCAACTACCGGGTATGTTTTCATGCTTGGGTCAGGAGCAATTTCTTGGTGTAGCAAAAGACAACCAACAGTTTCTCTGTCAACCACTGAAGCGGAGTACCGAGCAGCAGCGATGGCAGCTCACGAAAGCAGTTGGCTTATGCAACTGTTAAAGGAGTTGCATCAACAACTGATGTATCCAATTCCTCTGTATTGTGATAACTTATCAGCAATACGTTTGGCAGAGAATCCAGTTTTTCATGCTAGAACTAAGCATGTGGAGGTGCATTACCATTTTATCCGAGAGAAAGTCTTGCAAGAGGAAATTGAGTTTAAGCACGTTAGATCGGAAGACCAAGCTGCAGATTTATTTACAAAAGGCTTGAGTGGCAATAAGTTTGAAAGATTTTATCATCAGTTTGGCGGGGTAAATAAAGAAGAAGCTGGTGTTGAGGAGAAGTATTAAAGATATCATCACCAGAATATGAAAGACGTGGTTATTTGTTTATCTCCATATTTTCTTTGTCTTAAGTCACTAATAATTTGTTTAGATAAGATTTGAAGTTGTTAGTTATTTTTTTTAGTGTTTTTGTTTCAGTCAAATTGCAGGTCTATTAGTTATTGGTTAGGAGTAAGTTGAGTCCTAGTAATATGCAATGACTTGCTTATAGTTTGTAAGCCTATATATACAGGCTATTTGCATCAATAAAGGATCAGTTCTCTAATTTTCCATCAATTTTTCTGTTAGTTTTTTTGTTTAATATTCAACAAATATGCCTTTAACTTGATCTCAAAACACATTTATCACCTGTAACTTTGGGTGTACACAAGTAGACATTTTAACTTGTATAAAGTTGAACAAGTAGACACATGTCCTATGTGGCCAGTTCATGTCCTACATGACGTCCTATGTGTATTATGTCACATAGGACGTGTCTGTCTACTTGTACAATTTTATACAAATTTAAGTGTCTATTTGTACACACTCAAAGTTGGAGATTATAGATATGATATAAGGTCAAGTTAAAGGGCATATTTATATTTTTATTTTACTAGGTTGTTCACTTGTTAGTAACAGAAAATAAAACAGAATATATATTGCCACTTATAGACGTCTTTTCCAAAACATTTGAAAGATTCTTGGAAGTGGCAATTCTTAATTGTACACATTGGTTGGATGTTCGAGGAAAAATAGCAACTCGCATGCTGTCTCCAGGGACAAATTACGCAGCGTATCTTGTATTCAAGCTAGTGAATGACACATATGGCATCAAAACGTTGACTGCAATGATCAGAATTGTGAATCATGAAGGCGAAAATGAAGCTGCAAAACGAGCTACAAAGGTGTACATTCCAAGTATGTCAAGATTCTTTGTTAAAAATAAAACAGACCCAATGTATGAAAAGTATGCTAAGATGAGAAGTGATGGATGGATGGAAGTACAATTGGGAGAGTTTTACAGTAAGGAAGGTGTTGATGATGGGGAAGTAGAAGCACGGTGTATGGAGATTGAGAGCCTTCATGACAAGAACGGCCTCGTTGTTGAAGGAATTGAGTTTCGCCCCAATCCTGAAACTGAATAAACTCTTGTTGTAGCTTGATTGTTTGTTGTTTGATAGTAATTTTACTGTGCTCCATTATATCCTAGGTATAATACATGGTTGTATTTCTTAATCTAGTGTTGACTTTGTGTCCCGATTCAAATTAATCATATACGCTACCATCTTGTTCAATTGATCCAATGCCCTATAGAAGATCTAAAGAAGCATTTCGGGACCTCATGATTTGGGCATTGCATCATCTTATTGTTGAATCGTTGCCAGGTCTCAAATAATGGTTCGCCATTAAGTTGGCGAAAGTTGATGATTTCATCCATCGGGTGTACCAATCTAGTGTAGTGATCGACCTGTGCGGAGTGTGAGACTTGGTAGACCTTATTATCCTAGATATGGTTGATTCTGATGTTATAATGGGTATGAATTGATTAGCTCCCTGTCATGCTATTTTGGACTTTTTATGTCAAGACTGTGACTCAAGCTACTCTAGTGTACCAAGGTTAGCTTGGAAGAGTACTGTTAATTCGAGTCATTAAAGCATAGAAAATAAGGACAAGCCTATGGTATTGTGTGTGCATTGTTTGACATTTATTGTGAGAGTGAGCAAATTTAATCCGGTTTCATTTATAAATTAATTTTATGTGTGTGGGATTTCTTTATGTTGAGGCACTTGTAATGCACTATTCATTACTAATTGTTAGAGATATTGTCGTTTGTATATGCAAAGTTGTTCATTGATATCGTAATGTCATTCTTAGATCCTCTTGATTCAAGTTGATAAGTGATTTCATGTGTACTTGTTTTGTATTAAGAAAGATAAGGGATCCGGAGTTGTACTTCAGAGATAAAATGTAAAAGTTCCTCTAAGGGCCCAAAGAAGCTGGAGGGGGTATATGAACCTCGGGAGTTTCTCATAAGTCCCAACTAGCCTTATAGAGCATCGGGTGTATACCGGTGCGACAGACTTGCACTATAATCATCATCAACATTATCGTTACTTGATTATATGGCATGCACCATGCACATCTTATCCATCTGATTATGTTACCTCGATGTGGTGTGTGGTAAATTGAGTGTGAGGTTGAATGCTTATGTTTTAACTTGGACAGTGGTGAAATATGAGTTATTTGAATATGAACAGTTATTTTGATATTGATGTTGATATTGATGTTGATATTGACTATTAGACTAGGTGATGCCTTCCTAAGTGCAGATTTTTATGATTGTTTTGGATGGTTGGTGTTAGATGATTTTTGCCATCTCTTTGAATTTGGATCAGTCAATGATGTTGCGTACATGTGTATTAATACTCTAGCTTGTTTATTTTCTGCACTTAATGTGTAGGTACTGAGCCGGTCATTCAGGGCATTGATTTTAGCCCATTTTCGTGCGAGGATTTTCAGACTTCCGAGACTTAAAAATAGCTACAATGACTTCGTGGCTTCTTCAGATTTCTTCTTTCTTATATCGTTTCATTGTATTGGAGGTATTCCGAATATTTTGATTGTATTTCATTATTCTAAAGGCTCGACTTATAACTTCCAGATTTTTGGGATGTTCTTGTCTTTCTGACTTCTTAATGACATGTACATTATGAGTTTTGGTTTGAAAATTATTGTTATTTCACTCCTTCAGCGTATGCAGTTATTGTGTTTTTTTTTCATGATATGTGTGTTGATTTGGTTTATCTATCACAATATGATGAGATAGGTGTCATCACGATTTGAGTTTTGAGTCGTGGCAGTGTTGCGAAGCGAGCGTCAGCGAACATTAGTACTATTCTCAATGCCAAATGTTTAATGCACCAAATGTGATATATAGTAAGAAAATTATCTGATATAGTGATTTTGGTCATCTAATTATTTTTATACGGGTAAATTTTAAGAATAGATCCAAATTGGGGTGCTTTTAAATTTTAGTCTCAAATAAAAATGATTTCTTAAAATAATCTTTATCTATTAACTAATATTTTTTTGGACAAAATTACTCCTGACCAATAGAGTAAATTACATAAATGATTCTCATAATGGATAACAACTCCATTTTTATATCGTTCAACTCTCATTTTTTTTCTCTTTTGAATTTTATTTGATTTTTATTTTTTATTTTTATTTTTATTTTAAACTTTTTTTAACCCTTACTTTTTTCCCTTTTTCCTCTTAATTTCTTTTTTTTTCTTTTTTCTTTTTTTTTTGTTCTTTTTAATTTTTCTTAACCCTTACTTTTTTTTTCTTTACACCTCTCAACGTCTAATTTTATGAAGAAAAAAAAATATTTTTCTTTGATTCTTATTTTTTCTTTTTAAAATTTTCTTGGCCTTTAGTTTTATTTAATTTTTTTATTTTTATCAATCTTTATTTTTTTCAATTCTCTCTCAACTTCTACATTTTCTTTAATTTTTATTTTTTTAATATTTTTTTCATTTTTCTTCTTTTTGCGCAATTTTTATTTTTTTGTTCTTTTCTTCGATTTCTTCCATTCAAGTTACATCTCATGAGCAAGAGTTGACACCATCATATTATAAAGACAAGACTTATGACATTCAAACAACAAACTATGTTTCACGAATAAGAGTTGATACTACCACATGGTAGAGGCAAGACTTATGACTTTCAAACAACAAGTTATGTTTCATGGGCAAGAATTGACACTATCACATTGTATTTTAATTTATAAGATGTTCTCCGGGACTTTTAAACAACAAGTTATGATTCATGGGCAAAACTTGACACTACCACATTGTGTTTTGATTAATGAGATGTTCTATAACTCTTACCTTAGAAGCAAGACTTAACTCAAGGACTTTCAAACAACAAATTATGCCCCACGGGCAAGAGTTGACTCTACTATGTTATGTCTTCATTGATGGGATGTTCTACAACTATTGCCTTAGAGGTAAGACTTAGTTCAAGGACTTTCAAACTACAAATTATGCCCCACAGGCAAGAGTTAACACTACCATGTAATGTCTTTATTTATGAGATGTTCTACAACTATTGCCTTAGAGGCAAGACTTAGCTCAAAGACCTTCAAACTACAAATTATGCCCCACGGGCAAGAGTTGACTCTACCACAGTATGTTTTCATTTATGAGATATTTTACAACTATTGTCTTAAAGGCAAGACTTAGCTCAAGGACTTTCAAACTAAAAATTATACCCCACAGGCAAGAGTTGACTCTATCATGTTATGTTTTCATTTATGAGATGCTCTACAACTATTGCTTTAGAGGCAAGACTTAGCTCAAGGACTTTCAAACTACAAATTATGCCCTACAGGCAAGAATTGACACTACCACGTTATGTCTTTATTTATGAGATGTTCTACAACTCTTGCCTTAGAGGAAAGACTTAGCTCAAAGACTTTCAAACAATAAATTATGCCCCACGGACAAGAGTTGACTCTACCACGTTATGTTTTCATTTATGAGATGTTCTACAACTATTGCCTTAGAGGCAAGACTTAGCTCAAGGACTTTCAAACTACAAATTATTCTATACGGGCAAGAGTTGACTCTACCACATTATGTCTTTATTTATGAGATGTTCTACAACTATTGCCTTAGAGGCAAGATTTAATTAGCTCAAGGACTTTCAAACTACAAATTATGTCCCACGGGCAAGAGTTGACTCTACCACGTTATGTTTTCATTTATAAGATGTTCTACAACTATTGCCTTAGAGGCAAGACTTAGCTCAAAGACTTTTAAACTACAAGTTATGCCCCACGGGCAAGAGTTGACACTACCACGTTATATCTTCATTTAAGAGATGTTCTACAACTCTTGCCTTAGAGGCAAGATTTAATTAGCTCAAGGACTTTCAAACTACAAATTATGCCCCATGGCAAGAGTTGACTCTACCACGTTATGTTTTCATTTATGAGATGTTCTATAACTATTACCTTAGAGGCAAGACTTAGCTCAAGAACTTTCAAACTATAAATTATGTCCCACGGGCAAGAGTTGACACTACCACGTTATGTCTTCATTTAAGAGATATTCTACAACTCTTGCATTAGAGGCAAGATTTAACTAGCTCAAGGACTTTCAAACTACAAATTATGCCCCACGGGCAAGAGTTGACTCTACCACGTTATGTTTTCATTTATGAGATGTTCCACAATTATTGTCTTAGAGGAAAGACTTAGCTCAAGGACTTTCAAACTACATATTATGCCCCACGGGCAAGAGTTGACACTACCACGTTATGTCTTTATTTCTGAAATATTCTACAACTCTTGCCTTAGAGGCAAGACTTAGCTCAAAGACTTTCAAACTACACATTATGTCCCACGGGCAAGAGCTGACACTACCACATTATGTCTTCATTTATGAGATGTTCTACAATTATTGTCTTAGAGGCAAGACTTAGCTCAAGGACTTTTAAATAATAAACGGAAAAAGGGCCTAAAATGCCCTTCAATTATATAAATTGGTGCAAAAATATCCTCCATCTATCTATTGACCCTGAAATGTCCCTCACTTCCACCTATTGGAGCTATTTTGCGCTTCTATTTAACAGAATAATTTTGCCTCACTTAATTTATGACATTTCTTTTTTCTTATTGGTCAATTAACAATTAATTAAAATAGTTAATTCTAAATTAAAATAAAGAGGCATGTAATCACCTTAGACAAATTTCCAGAACTGATGGCAACAAATTCTTGAAGGATTTTTTCATTTGTCGAGTTTTCTAGTCAAATAACCACTAGCAATTCAAATAACTCATTCAAGTGTTGATGGTTGAAAAATGCAAAAGGAAAGCAGAGGCAAGAAAGGAAAAGAGAAGGAAGTAACCAGATGACTAAAGCTTTCTTTCAGCTCTTATATTCCATACCTTCTGGATTGAATCTTCTTTGTTCATCGCAGTACCTATGTGCTTTAAAAAGAAGTTGCTTAGGATATGCCTAACCCAGGTTCCAGGAGATCCTTGTTCAGATTTCAGATCTCTATCAAGCATTTGACTAGAAACTCGACAAATGAAAGCAACAATCTATATGCACTCCGACTCAAAATAAGATCCTCAGATGACGTATCATGTACAACATGTGACAGAATAATCAATGCATGCTCTTCTGGGACAGTGTGGAAAAAATATGCACTTATCCTTTCATAAGCAGCAATTACGGTATCATAATCGAGATCTCCCAACTCTACGGTAGACGTGGCATTCAAATAACGAAGAAATTTTTTCTGTATGAAATTAAAAGGTGCATTTACGTCAGCAAACACCTAAAGCAACAAGGTAACAGAAAACTAGATGGGCTAGTATTACTGTAGATATTCAGGTAACTCCCGCAGTCGGTGCTTTTTATCGGAGAAGACGAAGAGAGAAAAGAAGAAAAAAGAGGGTGAACTGATATTGAAATCGGATACTGATTTGGGGTATTTGGTTTGGTGGGTAGTGGATTGGGTTATTATCATAGGGCGGGGCGGGTTTTTTAATTTAGAATTAACTATTTTAATTAATTGTTAATTGACCAATAAGAAAACGACATGTCATAAATTAAGTAGGGAAAAATTATTCTGTTAAATAAAAGGGCAAAATAGCCCCAATAGGTGGAAGTGAAGGACATTTCAGGCTCAATAGGTAGATGGAGGACATTTTTGCACCAATTTATATAGTTGAAGGGCATTTTAGGCCCTTTTTCGAATAATAAATTATGTTGATACTACCACATTATATCTTTATTTATGAGATATTCTACAACTTTCTCCTTAGAGACACGACTTATCTCAAGAATTTTCAAAGAACTTCGTAACAATAATTCATGCCCTTAAATTTGATTTGATATCAAATAAAGAAGATTCCTTTGCGGATTATCTAATTTTTTTACTTATTAGCAAAATATAATAGAAGTTGAGAAAAAAGAAAAAAGAGATCAAACAAAATTGAGGGAGAAAAAGGAAAGAAAAAAAGAAAGATTAAGAAAAAAGCGAAGAATTAAAAAATTGAGAAAAATAAAAATGAGAGGAAAAATAAAAATAAAGTTTGAGAAAAATGAGGAAAAAAAGAGAGCCGAAAAAAAGAAAAAAAATGATCAAATAAAATAGAGAAATAAAAAAAAAGATTGAGAAAAAAAAGACAAGAAAAAATAAAGATTAAGAAAAAAGTGAAGAATTAAAAAATTAAGAAAAATAAAAATGAGAGGAAAAAATAAAAATAAAGTTTGAGAAAAATAAGGGAAAAAAAGAGAACATATACAAAACAAAAATAAAAGAAAATTAAAGTTAGAGACAAATGAATTAAGAAAAGAAAAAAAAAGAAATAGATAATGCTTGAGAAAAAAGAAAAAAGAGAAAAAAATAAAGGTTGAGACAAATGAATTAAAATATGAAAATAAAATTAAAGGAAAAAATAAAAAGTAAAAATAATAAAAAATAGAGTAATAAAATTAAAGAAAAAAATAAAAAAATAAAAAATAATTTGAGAGACAAATGAGTATGGAAAATTTAAAAATATATTTAAGGTGTAGAGGGACAAAATAGTACTTATATTATACTTAAAAAGTGAGGAAGGTTATTCTTTAAAGACATTTTTATTGGGGTCAAATATCTAAATCCACCCATATTTAGATTTGTGACATGTAATTTCCTGTTTTTATAATGGTCCTTTCACAAAATTACAGAATACAGTTATAATATTTTCATATTACAAATATGTAAAATATATGTATTTTTGTACTTATTTAGAAATCTTAATAGTGAGCATTTTTTTAATAGGGACGGCAACACAAATTAACACACATGTATGACATACATAAAACATATATTTTACGTGCTGGTTCTTCATACGTACAACATACATTTTATATATCCTTCATTTACAGTTAGCTTCCTATACAATTGGTTTGGATTGTGCATACAGTTTGATAACACATATATCGAATCTAGTTGACCACATAAATTAAACAATTGATGTCTTCACATACATACACATGTATTTAATTTCTGCTTTAAAAACGCACATTGTTTTCGTGCTACTTTAGTTAGGATTAGTGTATCACATGTATACAAATATAATGTGTTCTGCTACATTTTGAAAGAAAAATCTTGCTAAGTTTTGGAAACAAAATCTCCCCATGTATAGCAAAAACGACTGCTAAACAGCGGTACTTATTAAATTTTTCCTTGTGATATGATCAAATCTATTGATAGTATCTTAAATTTGCAAGTGAATTTTACTTAAACATGGTATGTTTCAATTGATGATCTGAACATGTGATAAAGTGTTTTTATTAGATATTGTCAACTAAAATTTTACTAAGTTTTTGTGTGTATTTTCAACCTCTCATTATGTAGATAAATTAACCATTTAAAATTATATTATATTCATTAATTATATGCATTAACTTCAATAAGTAGTAAAATCTCAAACATGTATCCACTTGACGCAAATGTGCATAATTAAAACAAGTAGGAGTATTATTTATGCAACTGCCTGATGGACACCGGAGAACACACAATTTATTTCATAAATTTTGAAGCAAGATAGAAACATTTTATTAAGATATATATGTGTATTCAATTAAAACAGATTATGATTTGATGGTCTTAGTGAAATTTAAAGATAAGTTTAAAGAATTGCCGATGTCTGACCAAATTTCTAAACCTAACTTGTTTGAAAATTATATTTTCCTTCAGAGGTAGACGGAAACTGTTTGAATTTGATAAAACTAATTTAAAAATATGTTTAAGTAATATGTGTGTTTGACCAAACTTTTTTAAAAAATATTTCAATATGTTATGATATATATCAGTTATAATGAATGTCTGTCAAGATCTATTTGATATCTATCAGGATTTGATGTATCTGTCTTTTAGTGTGAAATTAGGAGGAAATTTTTCCTATAAATAGAAGAGTTTCTTCATTGTAAATGTCCCTCAAGAGAAATAAGAATTATTCTCTCTATTCTCTCTATTCCTCTTCTTTATTCTTTCTTGTTTTATAACACGTTATCAGCACGAGACTCTACCATCTCAAATGCATATCTTACGAAGTGTGAGTTCGTTGCCCTTCAAAGTTCGGGCAAGAACTATATTTCATGGGTGTTGGATGCTGAAATCCACCTAAATGCTATGAGTCTTGAAAACGCCATAAAGAATGAAAATACAGCATCTAGTCAAAATCGTGCTAAGGCTATGATTTTCTTGCATCATCATCTTGACAAAGTTCTGAAAATTGAATACCTTACTACTAAGGATCCATTCGTATTGTGGAATAGCCTAAAAGAAAGGTTTGACCACTTAAAGATGGTCATCCTCCCAAAAGCACGATATAAATGGATGCATCTGAGATTTCAAGACTATAAGTTTGTTTATGAGTACAATTCTACCATGTTCAAAATTTCTTCTCAATTGAAACTATGCGGAAAGACAGTCAATGATAATGATATGTTGGAAAAGATGTTCTCCATTTTTCATGCCTCGAATGTGCTCTTACAACAACAATATCGAGAAAAAGGTTTCAAGAAGTATACTGAACTGAGTTTTCATCTTCTTGTGGCTGAAAAAAAAAATTGTTGATGAAAAATCACAAAAACTGACCTACTGGATCTGCACCATTCCCTGAGGT
Organism: Capsicum pubescens; assembly: GCA_030864215.1. Lineage (NCBI taxonomy): Eukaryota > Viridiplantae > Streptophyta > Magnoliopsida > Solanales > Solanaceae > Capsicum > Capsicum pubescens. The sequence goes on from CM061542.1 coordinate 283,795,890, forward strand.
GAATGATGTGCATGCTCACCATGCTAGGCGTGAAAAAGGTCGCAACCCTGGTCATGGACGTGGTCGTGGTTATGGTCGTGATGACCAAGAAAGAAATCTCATTTCGAGTGTTAATCATTCATCGAACAAAAAGAGAAAAGATGAGAAACGTGAAGCAATTACTTGTTTTCGATATGGTGGAAAAGGACATTATTCACGTGACTATCATGCTCTCAAACACTTGGTTGATCTTTATCAAGCAATCACTAAGAAAGAAAGAGAGAAATTTCGAGGTTAACTTTCTCTCAGAAAATAAAGTTGACATCACGAGCTTGGATGCAGCAGACTTCTTTGAGCACCCTGAAGAAAAGATTGATCATTTGATTGGTGATGGTTCCGTAAACATGGAAGAATGAGTGATTTTTTATTTTGTTTTATTTTTATTGACAAGAGTTAGTGAATAAAAATCATGTAAAAGTAGTTATTTGTATGAGTATTAGTCTTTGATTAGTATTAATTAGTTTAATTATATTATTATTGTTTATTATTGAATTGAATTAAATTTCAATTTTGCCATTATTTATTACAGTAAAAAAAAAAAAGCAACGATATTATTATATGCTTCCTCCGTTCCATTTTATTCGTCTCAAATTGGGATGACACAGCTATTAAGAAAACAATGATTGGTAATGTAACTTTACCATTTTGTCCCTCTTAATTGTGTCTTGTTATTAGTTTCAATATTGATGGATGACTAATACCAAAACACCATTTATATTTTTAATGACACTCCTCTTTGCAACATTTTTCAAGAATGCTAATAACAAGGAGTAATCAATTACACTAAGGATATAATGGAAAAAAAAATTATTTTATTTTGATAAGTAAAATTAAACAAGTAAAATGGAATATCAAATTAAGAAATTTAGAACGAGTAAAATACGACGGGGGAGTATATTTGTTGAAAAGAAAAATGAAAAAAAGAAAAAGAAATAATGATTCTACTAAAATTAAAATTGTTGTTTTTCAAAAGAATTTGTTTTTCCAAGAATGATGATTACTTTGCCAGTACTACTAACATTATTATTCGTTTCTGAAAGAAAAGAAAAAAAGAAAAAAAAAAGTAGATTGATTGTTGGCTGGGTAACCAAGGACGCCTATGCCTACATACCTTTTTATCTATAATATATTAAAAATGTGAAAGTTTTTATAAAAGTGATTTAAATTTTTTATTTTTTATTAAAATATTTTATAATAAATAAAATTATTTTTTTACTATTTTTCTAATACTTAAAATTTAAGATAATAATAATTTAATTATTTTCTTAATAATTAGAACTTCAAATCCAACTAAATATTAGATATTAATTTTTTCCTTATTTGAATTATGTAATTTAGGAGTTTCAAACCAACTAATATATTGCCTATTAATTTTTTCCTTATTTAAGGACTCTTTATATATAGGAAGAAAAATTCACCGTCATCACAAAAATTATTGAGGTATTCTCTTCCAATCTCTCGTTGTTTTTCCTCTTTGTCGAATGTCTCGCATTTTTTATTTTGTTCTATTTTTGTTTTATCATAATTCTTTATGTTGTTAATTTAATGTTGGTAGGTTCTCTATTAAGATGTTCACCAGCCAAAGCAGCAGGAGAATATCGATACAGTCTCCGTTCAAAGAATTAACTTCGAATCCTTTACAATCAAGGTTTTAAAAATAAACTCAAATCTCTTTTTCGTGCATTAATTTGTTGTTAATTTCAAATCATATATAGAGTCCTATATGTATTGCAAAAAGTTGAAAGTGTATAACAACTAAAATCTTCGTCATTGACAATTCAGAATGAAGTTCTACTAACTTCGTTGATTTTGTAGTAACATATCATTACAGGAGGAAAAGAAACAAGAATTTGATTGTAACTTCGACAAAATTTTCTATCAAGGATCGGAGTAAGCTGATCTAGGCGTTATATGATTAGGAATGTGGTTATTCAAGATAAGGTAAGAGTGGTTTTGGTGGTGGACAAGATGACGGAAGCGAGTTGTATTGATAATATTTGATTTGTTTTGCATTGATTTTGTAGGTATCTTGAAGGCGAATGAAATGATTATAAGACATAATTGATGAACGAAACATTGAAGACAAATTAATTTTAGAGGCTTTGTATTGGTTAATCGGTGCTACGTATCAAATAAGAAACATTTATGATGGATTGAAGTTGAAGAATCAACATTGATTTATGGTTAAACTGAGGTTTGTTGTTGTCACTGAAATATGAATGTAGGTTGGAGTTTTATTCTCTACATGTATATCTCCTTCTCTATCTAAACCTCTTTTGTTCATAAGGTTTAGCATTCTTCTTCTTTTTGTCATCTGCATATATTTTTGTGTATCTGTTTTCTTTACATGTAAATTATGTACATATAATTTGAGAAATAACAAGGAATAATGAATTTCTTAGTTTGATTGTTTTGACTTTGAGAGCTAATATCATGCAGTGCTATATGAAAGTTGGTGTTTTGACTTGGATAACAACGTCATGTATTTTTCAACATTTGGAGCTTAAGTTACTTTGGGGGTTGGGATTGTTGTTTATGAAAAATAATTCGTACTTTCAATTTTCATAAATTTCAATTCTTTAGGGTCTGGAAATTGTGGATCAATTTGATTAATTTTCAAAGTTAAATTAGATTATATTAATTTAATATTTAAAAACTAAAATTTAGATATTAAAAAATTATATGAAAAGTAATATAAGTTGCAATATTTTATATTGATTAATTCAATATTTTTTTTTGAGAGGTAAAGGACGACCGTTGAATGATCATAGATAGAAAGATATGAAAGGTAGAAGAACGTTAGCAGGTTGTGTGTTGATAAGGTAGTTGAATTTTGAGTCACCATTAGATTTGTATAATTTTTCATGAATTTTTATTTTTATGTTTGCTATTATATTGCATAACAACCCCTAATTAGGGATGAATTATTTTGTTTAATGTTACAAGTTGTTTTTTGTTTTGGTTCCAAGAAAAAATCTTTCTTAAAGATGAAGGAATTTTTTCAAACACTTCACATTGGAGCATTAAGTCAATGTAACGACCTAATCAAATATCGGGTACCAAATAAATTTAGATATCTTCTGATTAGTTTATGTGAACTACCATACTTAATTTTATCTTGGTGCTATTCTAGCTCATACTTATATGCAACAAATGATTCGGGTATGAGAAGAGAATATGCATGAATGTCTTAGTGAGAAGGTATGAGAGGTTAAATATAGTGAATATTATGAGAGGTAGAGTTAGGACAAAGAAATCTTAAAGTGATGTGATTAGATAAGGCATGACACATCAACATGATCATGGATAGAAAAAAATGAAAGGCGATAGAAGGGCAGTAGGTTGTGTGTCGCTAAGATGTTTGAATTTTTAGCCACCATTAAGCTTGTATAAATTTTCATGAATTCTTATATTTATGAATTACTTTGTTTAAATAATTTTATAAGTTGATTTTTGTGTTTCTTATCAGCCGTGAGAGTAGAAAATTTATTAAGGGTGTTTAAAGCTTTTGTATATATAATTTTTTAAAAAATTGACTTATATGCATAATTTTATTTTTTTTCTATATGAGCAATATAATTTTTCGATGAAGGGTGATCAAGTGACCACTCATGGGTCAATGTAGCTCCACCATTATCTCTTAGTACTATCTTTGGATGTCATTGATGATTGCTATTACTTTTATTGGTTACATTCATGAAATTAATTTTATGTAGAGGGTCTATCGAAAATGATCTCTTGGTCTTCTCAAAGTAGCGGTAAGGTTCGAATACACACTACCCTCCTCATACTCCACTTGTGAGATTATATTGGATTTATTGACATTTACGAAGCATCTAAATAATGAATTGGTAAACTTGAAAGTCTCCGTAGTTGATAAATTTCAGTTCAAAAAACTTTTGTATGAAGAAAATACTTTTCTAGAATATGTTTCATTGGAAGAAATCATTTTTCAGTGTGTTTCATTACTTTGGGTTATGGAGAATTAGATTTTACATTTAAATTAAAATAAAAAAATGAGAAAAAACATGCTCCCCCCAAAAGGCAAACAATTTCCATAACTAATTGACAGAATTTAGTTTCCTTTTAAGAGGGTGAAGATATCAAAGTAAAACTCACCTTATCGTGAAGACTCTTATAAAAGTGATTTGAATTTTTTGTCGTTCATTAAAACACTTCACTTTAGACTAAATCATTTTTTCACCATTTTTTAAAATTATTAGTTATTTTTATAAAACTATAATAATCAAAAGACATTTAATTATTATAGGACACTTGACTCTTTTAATACGGCGTAAAAAAATAAAAATTATTGTGTTTTTGACTTTAGGATTTTTTCATTTTTTATTTATTTAGGATTCATGCTACCAAATATGTTTAGAATTTAGGTTTAATATTACCTCTACATAAATAATTTCGTAAAATTATAAGAACCCTAACCAGATCAATATTGCTTCTCTCCCTACACCGCGCTACAGAAGTTCTCTCCAAATTCATTGTCTTCTATTGACCCTAAATAAGGTGCTTTTAGTTTAAAGATAATTACATGAGTTATACATAATTTTTATAATTTTTTATTTTTCTTTTGCAATTGAAAATTTCTCCTAAAAAAATTAGATGACATAACCATATTACCGTCGATTAAAGTAGTTGCTGAATTTCTTGAAGATTTTATTTGATGAGCTCAAATCAAAATATTTATCAAGAAAATTTCTGTTCAACAAGGAGGTTTTTTACGTAAATATTCTTTTTTTTTTGTTTAGTGTTTTTGAGTGTTTAAGTTTTACTATTATTATTATTGAAAATAGAATTATTTGATCAGTTCAAAAATTGAAAGTTTCTACAATAATACTTTTTAGCAATTTTAGGGCATCAAATTTTCAAGCATAGTGTCTATAAAATAGTTCAAATTTGATATTGACTAGACTGCCAGGATATAGAACTAAATAAGATTGATGCAAGTTGAGGAAAGTTAAGTTATTGATGGAGGGTTCATGAATATCGAAAGCATGAAACATCCAGTGAGAAGGATTTGTCTCTAACATTGAATTTCATCATTGCTATATAATTTGAAGTATATAAAGTTATTTTTTGATAAGTATATGCAATATTAAGAAAAGCGTAAGTTGAACGATGCATGATGGAACAACTCAAATTTAATATTTTCTTCGATTATGTATAAAGTGAATTGCGAAGGTTGTACACAATAAATTGAATGAGATTTTACAAACAGGCAAGGGATTAAATCATATTTTAATAAGCCAGATAATCATATGTTTTACTAAATTATTCATGTTGATAATTTTTTTGTTGTTCATGTGAGTCTATCTTAGCATTGAAGGCCTTTGATGTTATCAAGTCACTTGATATGTGGAGGCTTCTTAAGAACAAAGATAGTGTTCTTGAGGCTCTTACCGCCAAAATCAAGGAAGAGACATTGTGGACCTACCTTTTTCCTTATTTTCTTCTTGCAATTCTCTAAGTTTGGATCAACATGCAGGGAACAACAAATTTCTGCATTATCGGGTTCTTTTACTTGAAGAAGAACAAAAATATACTTCCTCATGAAAAGACACAATATCCAAGACGAGTTGACAGATGATTTGGTGTTTGACCCTCTTTTAAATGTTACAAAAATTATATACTCTTATTGAATTTTTTTTTTAATTTTGGCTTTGATGTTCTGTATTTGCACAAAAAATTATGTTTTTATTATTTTGTGATTGATGTATACATAATTTCTTGAGAATTTTTATTAATAGTACTCAATTTTGTATAATTTCATATTCTTTTTACTGATTGCTAAAGAAAAAAGGTTCACATTCTTGATTGATTCTTTTGTTTTATGCTACAACAAATATTAGCTTTCGTTCGACGCTAGATTTTGAAATTGAAACTTGAAAATTTAAATTTTAAAGGTTGTGATTTTTAAAACTTGAAGTTGCATTTGGATGAACATTTTGCTTTAATATTTTTTGAAATATTTGTTAGTGAATATATTTGTAACAGAATATATATGAACTTCTTGTCAATATTTTCTCAAAGCTTGAAGATACTAAGAGTTCTTACTTCAGCATGAGGTACAATTATTATAAATTGTTGCAAAACTGAAATTTTGTTTGCTGAAGAGCTATGGACTAGGAAGAATTGGTTAAAAAATGTTCAATTTTTTTCAATAGATTGAGATTAAATTCTTCGTTATATTTATATTAGTAGTTCTTTGTCCTGTTTGTTTAAAAACTTCTTTATTCCTATGAAAGATCACAAAGTATTCACTCAATGAAGGACAAAGAAGGATTATCCATATAAAGAAAAGAGGAATAAAAAGTATTTACCATATAATGTCTCATACTCAATAATTTTACATTTAATTTTTCTGCAGTTTACATATGAGTTATGACACCTCTCTTAAAGATTAGTTTTACGATTTGATGGTGCTAACTTTTCTTCTCGGGAACATCACCCTCCAAGCATGGTTTCTGCGGCAATACTGATACAAGTATGGATGAGAAAATGCATGATAAGAGAAGACTAGTTCCGTGCTGCTCACTTTTAAAAAGAAGCATTTGAGCTCTTTTAGACATTATTTCGCACAACCTTTTGAAAGAAGCAAAGATAGATATAGTGATCTACAACACAATAAGCTCTAAAGCTAAAAATAGTTGCTACATCTAAATGAGAAGCTCTTCATGCACTAAGAAATCAGCGAACTCCTTATCCTGATACATGGTGGCAATGAATTCTAACTATGAATAGTAGTATGTAATAACTTATTAAGCCATACATTCCCATGTAAACTTCGTGTGCGCTACATTTTTTTATCTTCAAAATTTACGTTATAGTTTAAAATTTTGGTACTTAATAAAATAACGTATACACAATAATTTATTTATATACATTTATTCATAATTGACGTTTGATACACGTGCAACACACGTACACTGAACTAGTTATATTAATGTTCCATACTACTTAATTATTAATTTCTTTCTCAAATATAATATAACAAATTAATACTAGTGTTATTGCATGTTAACGTTCTTACTAAAAGAATATTGTTTGGACGTATTTTGCTTTTTCTTAATTATTGAATGCTAAGAAAAGCTAATCACGTACTAATTGGATATATTTTTTTAAGTAAAGTGTGATTAACAATTTCTTATAAGTTTTCACTTTGTACAAAAATTTCATATATATCTTATTTGGTGTATGTTATTTTATTTGAAGATATGAATAATTTTCAAAGTAAGCTGTCCAATTATGAAGATATTTATTTGATTGATTCTGGCACTACACATACGATATTCAAAGACGAGAAATATTTCTCTCATCTAAACATGGACAAGATTAATGTTACTATAATTTCTGGTAGTGCTAATTTGATTGAAGGCTTCGGAAAAGCCATTATAATCTTGTCCAAGGGAACTAAACTTATCATAAATAATGCTATATTTTTTTCTAAGTCTCGAAGAAACTTGATGAGTTTTAAAGATATCCATGAAAATGGTCATCATATCAAGACATTTGAGGAGATGAATCTTGAATATCTTGGTATCACCAAGAATGTCTCTGGGCAGACATGCGTTATAGAAAAGTTTCCTGCTTTATCTTTTGGTCTGTGTCGGACAAAGATTTGTGCAATTGAGGCACATTCTATAGTAAAGCAGAAGTTTACTAATTCTAATACTTTCGTACTTTGGCATGATCGTCTGGGACATCCTGGATCTATAATGATGAGACGAATCATAGAAAATTCAAATGGGCATCCATTAAAGAACTTGAAGGTTCTTTTGAATGGTGAATTTTCATGTAATACTTTTTATCAAGGCATGCTGATTGTGAGGTCATCGCCAACAAAAGTTGGGATTGAGTCCCCCACGTTCTTGAAACGCATACATGGGAATATTTGTGGACACATTCACCCACCTAGTGGGTCGTTTAGATACTTTATGGTCCTAATAGATGCTTCTTTTAGATGGTCTCATGTGTGCCTTTTGTCATCTTACAATTTGGCATTTGCAAAATTATTGGCACAAATAATACGATTACGGGCATAGTTTCACGATAATCAAATTAAGTCTATTCGCCTTGATAATGCTGTAGAATTTTTATTCCAAGTATTTAATGACTATTGCTTATCGATTGGGATAAGAGTGGAACATCCAGTACCCCATGTTCACACTCAAAATGATCTTGTCGAGTCATTAATTAAACGTCAGTAGTTGATAGAAAAATCATTGCTTATGAAAACTAAGTTGCCCACTTCTGTTTGGGGTCATGCAATTTTACATGCTGCATCACTTGTTCGTCTTAGACCGATAAATTATCATAAATTTTCTCTATTGTAATAGATTTTGGGTCAAGAGTCTAATATATCTCATCTGAGAATTTTTGAGTGCGGTGTATATGTGCCTATAGCATCACCAAACTACATCAAGATGGGCCCCCAAAGAAGGTTAGAAATTTATGTTGGGTTCTAATTACCCTCCATTATTCGCTATCTTGAACCGTTAACTGGAGATATGTTCATTGCTCGATTTGCATATTGTCTGTTTGATGATATAGTTTTTCCAAAATTAGGGGGAGAAGATAGTGACATCAAAAGAGAAATTTTGTGGAAAAATCCATCACTATATCATCTTGATCCACGTGTTTCTATTTGTGATCAAGAAGTACAAAAGATTATTAATCTGCAGAAAATTACAAATCAAATGCCAAACGCATTTATAGATTTAAAAAGGATCACTAAATCACATATTCCTGCAGAGGATGTCCTAATTTGAATTGATGTCCCTAAAGGACCATCTACTAGTGTCATAGCTAATGAATTCTAAAGCATGCTTGAAGCATGGCTGACCATTAGGTTCTAAGGATCGAAATCCTAGAAAAAGAAAAACAAATGGTCAAGATGACACTACGAAAGATCCTCATATGAAAGTTCAAGATTTGAGCAATGTTAATTTTCTTGAAGGAATTAATGAGCCTAAAACACAAGAAAATGAGGAACTATCCATAAATTTAAGTGATGTTGAAACTAATTTAAATCGATCTGAAATAGTAGTGAATTATGCATTTGCATATAATGTTGCCACAAAAATCATGCAAGATAGTGAGGATCTTGAACCTCATCTGTCACAGAATGTCAATAAAAAAATTACTGGCCAAAATGGCAAGAAGCAATTCAATTTGAATTAAATTCACTTGCGAAACGTGAAGTTTTTGGACCTATAACTCAAACACCTAATGGTGTTAAGCCTGTTGGCTATAAATGAGTCTTTGTGCGAAAAAAAATGAGAAAAATGGAATACAAAGGTATAAGGCACGCCTTGTTGCACAAGGTTTTTCACAACGGCCTGGTGTCGATTATGACGAGACATTTTCACCAGTTATGGCCGCAATAACGTTGCGTTATCTTATTAGTTTCACTGTCCATGAGAGATTTGAAATGTACTTGATGGATGTGGTAACAACCTATCTATATGGATCACTTGATAATGAGATATACATGAAAATTCCTGAAGGATTTAAAATGCCGAAAATATATAGTTCAAAGCCTCGAGAAATGTATTCCATTAGATTGCAAAAATCATTGTAGGATTTGAAGCAATCAGGACGCATATGGTATAACCGTCTTAGTGAATATTTACCTAAGGCAGGTTATACGAATGATGAAATTTGCCCATGTGTGTTTATAAATAAAACAACATCGGAGTTTGTTATACTTGCTATCTATGTCGATGACATAAACCTTATTGGAACTCCAATAGAGCTTCAAAAGGCAATTGATTACCTAAAGAAAGAATTTGAGATGAAAGATCTCGGAAAGACAAAGTTATGCCTTGATTTGCAAATTGAGCATTTGACAAACAGTATCTTTGTCCATCAATTTGCCTACACAGAAAAGGTGTTGAAATAATTCTATATGGATGGAGCACATCCATTAAGTACTCCGATGGTTGTTCGACCACTTGATGTGAATAAGAATCCATTCCGACCTCAAGAAAAGAATGAGGAACTCTTTGGTCCTAAAATATCATATCTTAGTGCAATTGGTGCACTAATGTATCTTGCAAATGCTACAAGGCCTGATATAACCTTTTTAGTTAATTTGTTAGCAAGATATAGTTCTGCTCTTACTAGGATACATTGGAATGAGATCAAATACAGATTACTGTATCTAAAAGGGACTACCGATATAGGCTTATTTTATTCTAAAGATTGGAGCTCCGATCTTGTTGGTTATGCTGATGTTGGGTACTTATCTGACCCGCATAAAACTTGGTCTCAAACAGGATATATGTTCATATGTGGGGATACTGCCATATCTTGGAGATCAACAAAGCAGTCTATCGTAGCCACTTCATCATGCTGAGATTACAGCTATTCATGAAGCAACTCGAGAGTATGTGTGGTTGAGGTCCATAATAAATCTCATTTGAGAAAAATGTGGCTTGAAATGTGATAAAGTACCCACGATTTTATATGAAGATAATGCAGCATGTATAGCACAACTTAAAAGAGGATTCATAAAAGGAGATAGAACGAAACACATTTCGCCAAAGCTCTTCTATACACATGAGTTCCAAAAGAATGGTAATATTGACGTACAACAGATTCGTTCAAGTGACAATGTGGCTGATTTATTCACCAAGTCTCTTCCAACTGCAACTTTCAAGAAGATGGTGCACAAGATCGGAATGCAAAGGTTCAAGGATGTTCTTATTAGGGGGAGCTAATACGCGTTGTACTCTATTTTCCTTACGAGGTTTTGTCCCACTAGGTTTTCCTTTTAAGGTTTTTAATGAGGCAGCCTATATACATATTGTTAGACATTCAAAAGGGAGTGTTATGATATATATCAATTATAATGAATGTCTATCAAGATCTATTTGATGTCTATCAGGATTTGATATATCTGTCTTTTATGTTATGCCATCTTGTTCCATGCTTTACTATGTATTTGTGTAGTATTTCGTGTCTCGAGCCGGGGGTCTATCGGAAACAGCCTTTCTACTTCTTTAGAGGTAGAAGTATGGACTGCGTACATCTTACCCTCCCCAGACCTCACTATGTGGGAATACACTGGGTTTGTTGTTGTTGTAGTGTGAAACTAAGAGCAAATTTCTCCTATAAATAGAAGGACTTCCTTCATTATAAATCATCCCTCAAGAGAAATAAGAATTACTCTCTTTATTCTCTCTATCCTTCTTCTTTATTCTTTCTTATTTTATAACACAATACACATTTTCTCAAAAGATTTTTTTTTCTAAAAAAAATACTTTCAAAGAGAAATTACTTTTTCTTACTTGAGAAGAGAGAATTTAGATCCTATAAGGGATAATTTGAGATTAATTTTAGGATAATCTTATTCTAAATTTGATTAAATAAAATATTTAAAATAACTCATTTTAAAATTGCAGTATAATTTTTATTTCACCTTAACTATAAAATAACTAATTTAAAAATAATTAATCATAAAATAACTTATTTCTGATCAAACAACCCTAAATAATTTGAGAAGACCATAGGTTGGAGTTAGTTTATTTCACTTTTTGTCAGTCGCATATAATTCAATTCGAAAGTTAATTCTGGAAGCGTCAGCTATCATTCATTAAAGAATTTAAAAGTACAGGCACTTGCTTTAATGAAACTTCTGCCATTGGAGATCTCATTCATTTAAAAGTACTTAATTTAATGAAACAAAAAAATTCCTGAAGTGTCGGCTATCATTCATTAAAGTACTTAATGAAACTACTTAATTTAAAAGTGCAGGCACGCACTTAGTCACTTTAATGAACTCGTTCCAATTTTTTAAATTTAATTTCTCATTACACTTGTCATTTTTTATTAATTAACAACAAAATATTTTTTTACTTTTTTATCTTTAATATTAATTATTTTATCTCTAAATTAAAATTAAATATTATTTAATAGGGGTACTATGATAAAATAATCATATTATTAATTATTTTTCTTAATTAATATACAATGTCAATTGGGACGAATAATATGAAACAGAGAGAGTATATTTTGTTCATTTCCTTTTAATTGATCCTTTTATTAAAATTATTTATTTCAATTTTACTTTATTATTAAATAAATATATAAAAGACATATACTCAAATTTATATTTTCAAATCATAATTAATAAGACTTATTTTTACAGATATTTTAATAGAATCTGTGAGAAAGAAGAAAAAATAATGTAGTACCTTTATACGAATAAATTAGAACTTTCTCAATGTTTAAATGAGAATTTCCATCTTGCTTTATTTTTTCTATCAGTGAGCTGGCGATGAAAATTCATGAAAAAGTCATGTTTTATGACATAAATTTCTATTGATTTGTGGTGGAAAAAAAATCAGTCAATGCTAACAGTGTATATATATATAGAAGATATCTAAATAAATATTTTCTAAGTTAATGTGTTCAACGTACATAATTTTAAGTGTCCGTTTATACAGGTATAATATATAAATATGATTCTAAATTTGACATTAAATTATAACATTAACCTTAAGTTTTGACAGTGCACAAGTAGGCACTTTAACTCTACAAAACCTGAACAAATAAACACTCTAATCCTACGTGGCAGAATGAGTGTATACACTAAAATCACGCCTTTTGGGGTTAGAATTGAAGGTTTTTTTATTCAACTTTTGTATAATTAAAGGCCTACTTGTGCACTGTCAAAAGTTAAGTACATAGTTATAATGTATTTCTTTTATTAGGTGGCAGTGGATTACTAATTCACGTAGGCGCAAGTGACGTACACGCGTGTAAATTGCAAAATTGGAGTGTTTATTTGTTTAGATTTTGTATAGTTAAAGGGCCTACTTATACCCTGTCAAAGTTTAAGTTTAATCAAGTTTAGGTCATATTTACGTATTTTAATAATATACACCAAAGGCTCCTCCAACTATTTTAATGTTGTTCTATGCCCTTTCACTTTGTCTTATGATAAAACTTTTATCTGGTTCGTCTTCTTTTTCTCATTCTCTTTCAAGGTACTCTCTTGTTTACACAAATTCAATTATTTCATCTATAATGTTACATTAGTTTTTTGTTTTTTTCATTAATTAATAAGGATTTAGATTGATTATAATTTGATTTAATTTGATAAATAAGTTTGTTTTTGTTCATATTTTAGCTGTTGGGATTTTCTTTTTCTTCCTGATTTGTTTATATTGAGCTAGTTTTGTTGATTTTATCGAGATGGTATGATTCATTTATGTCTAAAGTTTAATTCCTTATCTGTTTCTTTGGCAGTTCAGTACTTCTTTATGTATGAGTATTATGAGTTGTTAATTGTACTGAATTCTGAAGTACTAGTAATAAAGGCGGAGGCAGAATTTGGACTTTATATTCTAGATTCTGTAATAGATTCTATAATAGCGATATTAGGTGTTAGTAACTAGATTCAGAATTTGATTTTGGTACATTTTAGTGAATTTCTTAATATAAATACAGAGTTTGAATTAAACCTTATTAACTTCTTGATATGCCTGTGACTAGTTCCTGAGCTAGGATTTGAACTTTATGGATTCTAAATTCTATAATAGCCATATCGGTGTTAGTAACTAGATTCTGAATTTGATTTTGGTACATATTTAGTGAATTTCTTAATATAAATACAGAGTTTGAACTAAGCTACTGAACTTCTTGCTACGCCCCTGACTAGTACCAGAGGTGGAGCCATGATTTGAACTTTATGGGTTCTAAATTCTATAATTGTGATATCAAGTGTTAGTAACTAGATTCTGAATTTGATATTGGTACATATTTAGTGAATTTCTTAGTATAAATATAGAGTTTGAACTAAAGCTGCTAAACTTCTTGCTATGCCCCTGACTAGTACCAGAGGCAGATCCAGGATTTGAACTTTATGGGTTCTAAATTCTATGATTGCGATATCAAGTGTTAGTAACTAGATTCTGAATTTGACTTTTGCACATATTTAGTGAATTTTCTTAATATAAATACAGAGTTTGAACTAAAGCTACTAAACTTCTTGCTACACCCTTGACTAGTACCAGAGGCTGAGCTAGGATTTGAACTTTATGAATTCTAATAAATGTTGTAATTACAATATTAGGTGTTAGTAACTAGATTCTGAATTTGACTTTGGTACATATTTAATGAATTTCTTAATATTAATACAATTTGAACTAAACCTACTTAACTTCTTGCTACGTCGCTGACTAGTATCAAAGGCGGAGGTAGGATTTGAACTTTATGGATTCTAAATTTGATTTTTGTACATTTTTAGCGAATTTTGTTAATGTAAATACAAAGTTTGAGCTAAACCTACTAAACTTCTTGCTACACCCCCGACTTGTACCTAGACTGAGTAGATTGCACTTTAATAAAAAGAAGTCATAATATATAAGACACTCAAACTTGGCCTCAGCTAGCTAGGAAGTAAGTACTCCAACTTTAAGAATGCACATCTAGACACTTCGATTTGATCTCAACAGGCAACAAAACACTCCAACTCGTCCTTACTATGTATTGTGGACACTTGACGTTGACGTGGTACAAAATTTTGGAGGTGTGTAGATGATCATTTTGTAAGTTGGAGTATTCAACTGACTTAGTGGAGATGAGACAAATTGAATTATCTACACGTGCATGCTCAAAATTGAAAGTTTACTTGCCAGGTGAGGCCAAATTTGAGTGTCTGTTTATGTATTATGCATAAAAAGAAATAGCATTAAGAATTGATACACTTGCCTCATTTCAGCAGTAGAAGCTCATATATAGGATACTGTTTGACTCGTAAATTTGTTGCAATTTGTTGTAACCTTTGGATTTTAATACCGTTTGCGAAAATTTGCTTTTCCTTTTTTGCACTTCAGTTGGTGTTTTGAAGCAGATAGCAGATATAGCTGGCTGCATCCCTCAATTTATGAGTTTGGTTTAATTTAAGTGAAACGAGATTGAGATTTGCTGAGTGAAGTTTTTATGGATCATATCTTATCTAGAGAGAGTGATTTTGAGGTTGATCTTGAGAGCTGTAGTAGAACGAGTGGAGAAGTCAGAAGTACTAATTCTCCTTTGGACGCCAAAGCAGGGGATGTAATTTTCACTAGTGTCTGTAATGGTGATGTAGAAGAACTTTCTAAAGCTGAAAATGGATCGAATATGAACAGCAATATAAAGGACGGCAATGAGCTTACTCGGGGGAGTGTTAGAGTGTTTATAGACAAGACAAGTTTAGTAGAGAAGAAAACAAGCAAAGAAAAACGTAAATCCACGAGTGCTAAGAAGCCTCCCAAACCTCCTAGACCTCCCAGAGGATTGTCATTGGATGCTGCTGACCAGAAATTGATTAAAGAGATTGCGGAACTTGATAAGATTAAACGTGCACGGATTGAGCGGATGAAGGCTTTGAAGGAATTGAAAGTGGCCAAAGCATCGTCGACATCATTAGCGTTGAATGGCAGTTCCATTGCTTTGCTCTTTACTGTTTTCTTCTTTTTTGTGCTATTGTTTAAAGGTAAAGATCTTCATTTGTTAGTTCGGGTTTCCTGTGTCCTATTTTAGAGTTTTTATATATCAGTAAACAAGGTTCTATGCAATTTAACTCCAAAAGATTGCTCCTTGTTATTCGTTAAGATAGATTTTACCATGTTAATGTAATTTGATTTACATGCTTCCTCGTTCTTCAGCATGTCAAGTCATGTTAATTGCATTTCATACCCTCGGTTAGTTTCTTGGTTTTGTATTTCATGCTTTTAAGTGACTACATATTGGTATTACTTGAGTAAACAATGATAACGATGGCTTCGTACCTTGCCACCTCATTCTTCTTTATATGTATTAATGTTCGTTCATGTCCCGGAACTTCTATTTTATTCTATTGATATAGATACCAGTTCCCATGATATGAGCATCTTTATGACATTAGTAAGATGCAAAAATATCAGTGGACATGATATATATGCTTCATTGATATCGTGTTCTCTTTCTTCTTCTTTTAGTTACTTCCCCCGTTTTTCCATACTGTTGAATCAAGATTTGTTTCAGGGTGCAAGTTTTCTGCTGATTTGGTGATTACAATATTGTATGCAGGGATTTCTTATAGAAGTTCAGCTATGAGCTTTCACGACTATGTCCAATCCGGCAGGGAAAGGGAGAACAGGTTCTTGATTGTACAGGACAACTCTAATTTATCCACCAGTACTGCCATCCTCGCGGGATTTGAGTATGTACTGCTCTATAAATCTATAATAATCTGAAAATGGTACTTTCCATTGTGTACTTATAGATGTTTTGCTTCTTATTTTGTAGTAAAGTGGAGCAGGCTTCTGGTTTAACTCATGAGAATAGTCCGGAAAGTGTGGCAAGCTGAAATTTAGTGACATGGTCGAACTACTCAAATATGAATATGGATTGTCACTATGCTTCTGGTATGCGCTGCGCCTCTGCCTGCCGGAGTTCTATGTAAGTCACTTGGCACAAGACTTGCCTAATTTGTAAACCCTGTATAGTGATTGATACTGATTGATTGAGATGAATAACCACTGGCATAGAATTGTCAATTCACTAGCTAGCATGAAATTGAAAAATAGTTTTCTAAGCCTAATTTCTGCTAGTGTTCTGAGTAGAAAAATGTTATGATATTGTTTGGACTAGTTAAATAATGTATAGTACACTCAACAAGAACTCTGTAATTTCCGACCTACCATTTAAACTTGTTTACTAACCGTATCTTACCCGACTTGCTTGCTTGCATTAACTATGTATTGATGTCCGAGAACTGCGCATAAGATGCGCCGAAGATCAGACTTATTTGTACTTTCACGGATTCGAATATGCTTTTGTTTCAGATCATTTGTTTTCTCATATAAAAACATACTGTACTTGCTGCACTACCATGCTCCAAATCCAAAAGTTAACGGTAAATAACCTTTAATATTATCAGGATTCATGATTTAAATATCTTTAGGAAAATACTGGCCCAGGGCTTAGTTCAAGTTACAAAGTCTTGAGGGACTTGTCAGTTGTGACCTGATACAGAGACGGATTTGTATTTTAGAGGTTCTAAATTCTAGTACAGCGCTGAACCCGTATATCCGCTTCAAGTTCCGCTCCTGCATGTGACTTGGATTGGAGCATTGAGTCATGTGAACTAAGCTTGGTATTTAAGTGAAGAAGGGTAGATGGAGATACCTGTTATCCCCGAGTTCTAAAGGCCATAATAGGGTCCCCAAGGGTTGGCCACCAGCAAATTTCTCGGTCATCCAAATAAAAGAAGAAAATCTTTAGGGAATACTTCTCCTAGTCTAAATACAATAAATGTAACTGGGGAATTTGAAAGTGGCGACACTTCTCTGAAGAAAGGTTGCTTATCTTTCTTTAATTTTAAAAAAGGGCAGCTCGGTGCACTAAAGCTACCGCTATGCGCGGTGTCCAGGGAAGGGCCCCACCACAAGGGTGTATTGTACGCAGCCTTACCTTGCATTTATGCCAGAGGTTGTTTCCAAGGCTTAACCCGTGACCTGCAGGTCACATGGCAGCAACTTTACCAGTTACTCCAAGGTTCCCCTTAATCTTTCTTTAATTTAGTTTGCTCTAATTCCCAAGGAAGGTAGAAAAGGAGGCATGAGCCCTAAAATGATGGAAGATTGAATCATTCCTGCGTTCTATTCCGGCTATTCGGCCGACAATTGATTTATTCATGAGCTACGGATATAAGAGCTTCGATTAATAACCCTAACATACATGAAAACAAAGAAGTGTAAACGAAAATCACATCATAATAAAAGGGCATCCTAGTGCACTAAAGCTCCCGCTATGTGCAAGATACGGGGAAGGGTCGGTCCACAAGGGTTTGCTGTACGCTGTCTTACCTTGCGGCTTGAACTTGTGACCTCCTAATGAATATTACATCATAATAAATTTCTAATAATTGCTCTGCCCACACCAGAAAGCTCATGTACTGCAGTGTTCAAACCAGTAAGAGGTGAAATACTTCTTTTGAAATTCTCCTCACAATCCTGAGACACTCCAAAACATCCAACCATATCATCTTCAGCAAATTTTGGGTTCCCTTTAGTCAAGGCTTCAATTGCTTCAGGCAAACTTACAGTCAAAATTACCTTATATGAAAAAGCACACTCCTTTAAAGGAACTCTCCATGCTTCCGGAGGACTCGAACTACGGAGGGTTGAGATGATTTCCAATGCTTGATTCGCCTTCACTTTGATGGCGTCCACCACGATCAGCGCCAGCGTTGTTATGTCACCGCTGGTGCTGCGCTTGTCGGAGAGCAAAGTTTTTATGCAGAGGTTGTAGTTTGGTGTGTTCTTGCATGTAGTTTCTACTAGATTGTTGTTGCTTGTTTTCAGTGTTGAAATCAGTAGCATTACTAGATATATCATCAGAGTCTTCATTTTGGAATTCAATAAGGAGAAACTCAGCTTGCTTTTCTCTAGGTGTTGTGAAAGTTGAGGAGGTTGGAAGTATTTTATATTTCCCGTTCACTTTTACTTGTTCACTTTACTAAAATTAGATATGTAAATTTTTTTGATAATCATGGTGTCCGGGCCATTGTTTGCATACCTCGACTAAATCCACGTGATGCCTGTCACCTCCCATCGGAAATAAGTATCAAATACTTTGTCAACCAAGGTTTAAACAGATGGGAGGAATCACCTAGTGTTTTTTTTACCTCAAACCTCAGGTTCTCAGTCACTTCTCGACCACTAGGTCACACCGTTGGTAAATAGATGTTCATTTTTACTTTTCTAGTTTGAGAAATTGAGAGATAACTTATCACTAGTTCCTAATTTATTCTTATCATTAACTACAATCATTTCTAATGCGTTTTCCCTTGATATAGTAAACTTGTTATTCTATTTATCATTTCTCGAGAGATGTGTTATTTCTTGAGTGACGTGTCAAGTCAATACTGGACAAGTAAAAATAAACGAGAAGAATAGTGTCAGATAAAATGAAATTGATGACGGATTAAAGGATTACCTATACTATAGGCAGGTAGGCATTATCTTTCTATTTTCGGCAATAAATTGGACGCATTCAGTTGTGTAGCTGTTGTCATGTGTGAGTTATCGGACAGGATAGACAAGGTTATTTTATGAGTTGAGATATTCCACTCGATGTTAGTACAAAATTGTTCCTTAAACTAATCAAATACCATAATCAATTGAGGGATGAAACAATAGTGTATTTTGTTTCGGGATTGTAAGGGTGGATTTGATATGAAAGAAAGTATTTTCTAGAAAATGTTTTCAGTTTCTTCAAGTTTGATTGATCAAAATATTTTTCTATCTTTTCTAATGAAACTAGGAAAAACAAGTTTGGTAAGTAACGTTTCAAGTTCATTCATGTCTCCTTTCACTCACCCAACGCCCGAAATCCTACCCCTTGATCATTTCACCGTTGTCACCACAAAATCCCCACTCTCCATTTCATCCCACCCTTAAAACGTTTTATTAGATTACATATAAATGCTTGTAAGATAAATTTTTTCGCTTATATATTAAACATTAAAAAACAAATTAGAAATTTCGCTCTAATTGAACAATCAAAATTCAATTGTATTTGTTGGTGTTCAATATCTGTTTGAACAATCAGCTTCGTTAAGTTCAACGATCAACATTACCCTGTTCTCGAAAAAACTTTGGAATTGAAATATCTATTGCAAATTTTTGCTTAATTGTTGTTTCAGGTATTAAATTGTGTTTTTTAATATATTTTTTACAGATCATTTTTTGTTATTTTGATATGTTTTTCAATTGATCACATTGTGATGCTTTGTACAAATTTTTTACGTTGCTATTTAATCGATTATTCTATTGGTTTTTGATCTCGAAGAACAAGTATTGATCGAATTCAGGTTTTCAATCTGATGAAATTCTAATTTTTTTGTATTTTTATTGTCGGAATTTGAGAGTATAACAACATATATGAAAAGATCTTTTATATATGTTCAGTTGTGTTCGAATCTGGAGGTTCTGTATCTGGTTGTATTTGACGTTGAACAGATAATGTCATTGTATATAGCTTGAAATAATTTAATTTGGTTCTGAGTTTTATGTAACAAAAGTTTTGTAAATGTATTTTTTAGTGTTGTTGTTGGGTCTTATAAAGTGATAGAACAAATGTTTTGGTTGTGTGCAATTCTGGTGGTTTTGAATTTGATTGTATGCAACCTTCAACATAAATTTCTGAAACTTTTTTTATGGCTGTAAAATTTTGCTGTATTTGTAATTTACTTTAAACAAATGTTGTGTGAATGTATTTTTTGATATTAGATGTTGGTTGTGTAACTTTGTTTGCGATTAAAACTAAAAAAGTGAATGTTGTAACAATTGACATCTGAACTATGTATATTTGTTTATTTTTGGTTTAATCACTTAGAAATGGGAAGCATACCAGTTCTTGTGAAGCAC
Source organism: Capsicum pubescens (assembly GCA_030864215.1). NCBI lineage: Eukaryota > Viridiplantae > Streptophyta > Magnoliopsida > Solanales > Solanaceae > Capsicum > Capsicum pubescens. Next base: position 283,816,349 of record CM061542.1, read on the forward strand.
TCTGGTAGGTGGACGTACGAAAAAAACTACAAAGATTACGTCACTGATGCTATATTGTTGATCACAATAACATCATTCATTGAGCTGCATGATGTTTTGGCATCTCACTTAAGTATGGACTTAACCAGTAAACATATTCTAGATGAATATCAAAGCAGTGGTAATAGGTCAAATACAAATACATAATGATATGGGTTTGAAGGTGTTTATATTGCAAAAAAAAAAGATACAAGACATGAATTGTCTTCCTTTATATGTAAGAATATTGGAGAAAGTTGTAGGGAGCAACTTTGCAAGTTCTTCTGCGTGTGTTCCTGATAGAAGAGTCGACTGTAACAACTTGCAAAAGGTGATAAATACATCTAATGAAGGAGCTTTGGTGGTTTCTGAAGATACACCAGCATTAGATGTATTTGAGATGGCTACTGTTGAGGTCATTATCTCAGACCCACATCACAAGCATGTTGAGGAATACCAGGTTTACTTGATGAATTTTTTTTTGAAGTCAGTGATGAAGGATTATACAATACGGGAGAAATTTCAAACGCGACGTAAAAGGTCAAGTAAGAAAATGTACGTACATTCTTTATCACTTTGATCTTGTTTTAAATGACTTTGGATATGTATTTTGAATGTATTAAATTATGTTAGATGCAGTTACACATTGTTTTGCAAATCAAGGAACTGCGAATTTTTAATGCGTGCATCAGTCATGGGAGATTCTGGAATGTTTAGAATGAGAATTCATAACTCAACATACTTGCCCGGTGAAGGACAAGATCTATCCAAAGGTGCATGCTACTAGTATGTTGATAGGTGGTATGGTTAAACAGAAATTCAAAAACCACAAATGAAAATACAGTGCGACGGAAATAAAAAAATGACATGAAGGAAGATTATGGTATGAGTTTGACATACACTTTATGTTGGAGGGCCAAGGAAAGAGCGTTAGAAGAGTTGAGGGGTAAGACATTAGCATCTTATGGGAAATTACCATCTTACTTATATGTATTGAATACTACCTATCCTAAGTCACATATCAGAATGAAGAAGACGGATGAGAATGAGTTCTTGTATGTATTTATCGCTCTACATGCATTCATTAAAGGATTCGATCATTGTAGACCAGTCGTAGTTGTTGATGCTACTTATTTGAGAGAAATTTATACTGGGGTATTTGTAACAGCATGTACGATGGATGAAGCAGGTTAGTATCATTATATAATTACATTGTATAACTGGTTGTATTATTATATGTATTTTTGTATTTCACTTGAAAATACATATCTCTATGTTAGGGTATGTGGAGTTTTGATGATAGACATGTGAATGAAACATGTTGTGAAAGTTGGTCCATTCCAAGTGCACAAGGCATAGTTGCAGGCAAGGTTGTTGATAAGATGATATTACGAAAAAACAAGAGTGGATAAGTATCATGTATTCAACACTTAAAGCAGATGCAAAGGAGAAGATAAGTGCAGCATCTAGAAGTTGAGTTGATTAAGAAGTCTTTCAGATATCGCGAGATAAGAGAGAAGAGTCATATTCAAACAAGGTAAGATATAGGCGGCAGAAAAAGAGTCCTATTCAAACAAGAAGAGTGAGTGAAACTATCTGGGAGTCCTAGCGAAGATAAAAGAATACATCAACTAAAGGACTCCATCAAGTGTTGGCTTAAATAGAAGAAACGACACTCAAAGCAGTCACTCGTGAACTGATAAGATAATCAACAATCAACTAAATAGTTCACTCACTTGAAGAAGAACCTGGTCCCTTGTTTCTCAAGTCTTAGACTGTGTATACTAGGTAGGTTCTTTGAGTTGTAATAAGTCATTGTTCTAGTCTCAGTAATCTATAAACTAAGTTAGGAATTGTGTCTTCAAGTTAGGAAACTCGAAGACTTGGGAACACTTATCTTGGGAAGATTTGTGTTTTTGTAGTTATAGGAATTAGAAGTTTTAATTCCTGTTTACAAGAAGTCTTGTAACTTTGATTGATTGTTGAGGCTCAAGAGTTATAGTGAAGTTGGGGTTAAATCCTGTAGAGGTACAAGTCGTGATTTTTTACACCTTTCTTGAGCCGGGTGTTTTTCACGTAAAAACACTGTGTTCAACTTTTACTTCTGTGAACCACGTCTACTTACTTGTTCCACAGATAGGCAACTAGTAGATTCTAATATTGAAATCAGTAGGGCACACACTATAATAAGTGGTATTAGAACAAGGTTGTCTTAAACAAGGCTAGCACTTAAGAAAAGATCAATGATAAATTCCACACCTCCTACTGGACACAGTGAAGGTTAGTCGATTACTAGGCCTCTACTCTTTGATGGCTCTCACTTTATCTGGCGGAAAGCAAGGATGGAAATGTTCATCCAATGTGAAGACTATGAATTATGGGATAGGATTACTGATGGTCCTATTATTCCAATGAAGTTGGTTGATGGTGAACCAGTTAAGAAAGTAAGGATTGAATTTACTCCTGATGACTTAGTGGCATTGAAGAAAAATGCTAAGGCCAAGAACTTCTTGGTTTGTGGACTAGGACCTGCTGAATATAATAGGGTATCAACCTGCACCACTGCTAAGCAAATTTGGGATGCACTGGTGAATGGTCATGAAGGTACCTCTTAAGTAAGAAAATTCAGGATTTCTCTTCTTTTCACTGAATATGAGGCATTTAAGATGAAGGAAAATGAGACCTTGCATGAAATGATAACAAGGCTTACTACCTTAAAAAATGAGCTGACTTTTTTAAAAAAAAGTCATTTCTGAGGAGGAACAAGTTGAAAAGGTACTGAGGGAATTACCAAAATCAAAATGGAATGTGAAGGTGACTGCAATCAGGGAGGCAAATATGGATATTGCAGGTATGACCCTGGATGAACTAGTAGGGAACTTAAGGACTTATGAAATGGAAGTTGATGGAACCAAAGATCAAGCAACTCCTGAGAAAATCCTGGCATTGAAAGCTTCTGATAGTGATGAGGAATTTGAACTTGATAAGAAGCAAGTTGCTTTCATAACTAAGAACTTCAGCAAATTCTTTAAGAAGAAGAAGGGAACAGGTAGCAAGAAACGTTACAATGACAATCCAAATGGTTGCTACAAGTGTGGTAAAAATGATCATCAGATCAGAGACTGTCCAGTTTGGGAAATGGAATGGAAGAAGGAAAAGACTCAAAAGGAACTAAAAAAAAGGCCAAAAGGAAGGAGGAACATTCAATGATAGCTGCCTGGAGATTTGACTCAGATGAAGTTGATAAAATTACATTCATGGCTCTTGGAGACTCAGATTTAGAAGAAGAAGATGATGTTTCTAAGGTAAGTACACTTGAACATAAAGAAAAACTACAATTGTTTTCAAAACAAAAACTTGTTTCCTTGATGAGTGCACTAATTGATGATTTCCAAGAATTAACCTCTGATAGAGATGAGTTGTTCAACAGTCTTGCAAGCCTAAAATTTGATCTTATTAATTTAAAAGCTTGCACAGGTACAGTTGACAAGGAAAACTGCACTCTCAAGAAACAGGTTGCAGAACTTGAGTCTTCAAACAATAATCTTAAGTCTGAAGTTCTTAAATTAACTCTCACTGAAAATGAAAAAAAGGCCATGAGTAAGGAACAAAAAAATGCTGAACTTGAGCTAGTTAAATACAAACAAGAATGTCATGATTTAACTAAAAAAATGAACAAGTTGAGTCAAGAAGTCTCTAAACTCAATCTTGATCTTGAAAGGGCCAATAGGTGGACAAACTCCTCAAGAATTGTTCACAAACTGGGTAAAAGAAATTACAATGAAAAGGCTGGGTTGGGTTTCCACAAAAGTTTTGATGATCTCAGAGATTTGTGTTATATCTGTGGCAACCTTGGACATCCCACCACTGAATGTCCAGTGGCTGCTAAAAGCAGATCAAACAGTTAAAACCTGGCTAATAGATTTTCTCAGACCAAAAAGAATAGAACTAGTTCTGGTCAGAGAAACAGGCTGCAATACTTGTTGCCAGCATGGATAAAAAGAAATTTAATTCATCATTTTACTCATAAAACATGACCCAAGCTTGTCTGGGTTCCTAATTCTAACCATTGATTTCTTTTGTAGGAGAAGGTGAAAGGAAGCAAAAGGCACTGGTACTTAGACAGTGCTTGCTCAAGGCACGTAACTGGTGACAAGAAAAAGTTCCTTTCACTCTACAAAATAGATGGAGGAGGAGTTTCTTTTGGTGATGAAAAAAAAGGAATTATTATTGGAGTTGGAAAAATTGGCTCATCTTAGTCAAAAATATTGGAGGATGTTTATCTTGTAGAAGGATTGAAGCATAACCTGATGACCATCTCATAACTGTGTGATAAAGGTAATAAAGTTATTTTTACTGCTGCAGGAGTCAAAGTCAAAAGAATGGACACCAAAGAGATTGTCCTCACTGCAAGTAGATACATAAATGTATACAAAGCTGACATAATGGAAATACCAGGACCTGAGTTGACTTGTCTAACTGCAATAGAAAATGATCCGCTCCTTTGGCATAGGAGACTTGCACATGCAAGTCTGAAACAACTGAATATACTCTTTTCCAAAGACATGGTATTGGGATTACCCAAGACTAAGTTCAAGGAAGAAAAGTTATGTGTAAGGGAGAAGCAGGTAAGGTCTTCTTTTAAGTCAAAGAACCATGTTAGCACTACCAAGTGCCTTGACCTGATTCATATGGACTTGTGTGGACCAATGAGACTTCAAAGCAGAGGTGGAAAAAGGTATGTTTTTGTAATTGTTGATGACTATTCCAAGTTCACCTGGACCTTGTTCCTAGCCTCTAAAGAAAATGCCTTTGATGTCTTTAAATTTTTCATTAAGAAAATTGAAAAGAAACTGGGCACTTCATTAGTTTCCATAAGGTCTGACCATGGTACAAAATTTGAGAATGTAAAGTTCTTAGAATTTTGTTCAGCAAATCGTATAGATCATAACTTCTCAACTCCTAGAACACCACAATAAAATGGAGTGGTGGAAAGGAAGAATAGAACCTTGGAAGACATGGCTAGAACAATGATGCTTGCAGCAAATGTTGCTAAAAATCTTTAGGCTGAGGCAATAAGTACTGCAACATATATCATAAGCAGATGCATGATCAGATCTATCTTAGATAAGACTCCCTATGAATTACTAAAAGGAAGAAAGCCTAACATTTCTCATTTTAGAATCTTTGGTTGTAAATGTTTTATACATAATAATAGAAAGGAAAATCTGGGAAAATTTGATGCTAAAAGTGATGAGGGAATCTTCTTAGATTACTCACTTCATAGTAAGGCTTATAGGGTTTTAAATAACAGAACTAACTGTGTTGAAAAAAACAAGCATGTGGTTTTTGATGAATCCTGTGTTAAGACTAATCTGCAGGAAGGAAGTGACACTGAGGAACAGGTTACATAACCCGGTTCATCGACCAGAGTTACCAAACATGGAAGCACCTTGACAGGGGGAACTGAAGCTGAAGGTACAGTGACAGAGGGAACTGATCCACTAACTACCCCATCTCAGAATATCCGCAGTGATCCTAGTAGCTTACTAGGCTTGATCCCAAAAGGATACAAGTATCAAGGATTAGATCCTATTGAGAATGTTCTCACTGATCTCACCTATGGGATCACTACAAGGTCTGGTTTGAGAAGTATGTGTGCCTTCAAGGCATTCCTGTCAGATATTGAGCCAAAAAGGTAACTGAAGCATTACTTAATGCCGATTGGATTTTAGCCATGCAGGAAGAGTTGAATCAGTTTGAGAGAAACAAAGTATGACACTTAGTCCCTCTCCCAAAAGATAGATCAGTAATTGGGACTAAGTGGGTGTACAGAAATAAAATTGATGAGCATGGAACAGTTACAAGAAATAAAGCAAGATTGGTGGTCCAAGGATACAATCAAGAAGAAGGAATTGACTTTGATGAGACTTTTGCTCCTATAGCAAGACTTGAAGCTATAAGATTACTTGTTGCCTTTTCTGCATATATGGAGTTTATTCTCTATCATATGGATGTGAAGAGTGCTTTCTTGAATGATATTCTAAGAAAGGAGGTTTATGTTAAGCAACCTCCAGGATTTGAAAGCAAGGAGTTTCCTGATCATGTGTACAAATTGGACAAGGCCTTGTATGGGTTGAAACAAGCTCCAAGGGCCTGGTATGAGAGATTGTCAAAGTTTCTATTAGAGCATGGTCATACCAGAGGTAAAATTGACAATACTCTTTTCTTGAAAACTAATGAAAAGGATTTGTTAGTTGTGCAGGTATATGTGGATGACATTATTTTTGGTTCAACCAACATGAATATGACTCATGAGTTTGCCAAACTCATGAGTTGTGAATTTGAGATGAGCATGATGGGAGAACTGAATTACTTCTTGGGATTGCAAATAAAATAGTCTGCATCAGGGACAATGATCCATCAACAGAACTATGCCAAATAACTCCTCAAAAGATTCTCCATGGAAAAGGCAAAAGAGATCAGTACTCCCATTGCCACTACCACAAAGCTTGATTTGGATGAAACAAGTCCTGATGTGGAGCAAAAGATGTATAAAGGTATGATAGGGTAAATATTATACCTCACAACAAGCAGACCTGACATTGTGTTCAGTAAGGGCTATGTGCTAGGTTTCAAGCAAAGCCTAAAGAATCACATTTAAAATCAGTGAAAAGAATCTTCAGATACTTAAAGGGAACAAGTAATCTTGGCTTATGGTATCCCAAAGGTAGTAACTTTAATTTGGTAGGATATTCTGATGCTGATTATGCAGGATATTTGGTGGACAGAAAAAGCACTACAGGTATGGAACACTTCCTAGGATCATGTTTGATTTCCTGGTCCATAAAGAAGAAAAACTCAGTAGCTTTGTCGACTGCTGAGGCTGAATATGTAGTTGCTGGATCATGTTGTGCTCAGTTGTTGTGGATCAAACAACAACTTCTGGATTTTGGGGTAGATGTAGGTTGTGTTCCCATTTTTTATGATAACACAAGTGCTATAAATATTGCCAAAAATCCTGTCCAACATAAGAGAACTAAGCATATTGATATTCGCCATCACTTCCTTAGAGACAACGTTGAAAAAGGACATATATCAATTATGTTTTGTTCTACTGAGGAGCAAATTGCTGATATATTCACTAAGGCTTTGAGTAGAGAACACTTTAAAAAAATACTTTAGCCTTGGGGATAACTAAAACTGTATAAATCTCCCTCAATGATTGATTATAATAAGTTGTACCTAAGTGATTGTTGATTAATTTAGTCTTACACATTTACTTGTGTATCCTAATTCCAAGATTTTAGGGTAAATTGACTCAACTATGTGTTAATTGTGCAGAAAGACTGGAACATCAAGGCAATTTTATCCATTTTCTCCTCAGATTTCAGGTATGATTATTGCTTACCCATAGTAGCATAAAAGGAAATAGGTTAACCACTTGGTCCTTTCCGTTACACTCAAACCGCCAAAAACTCAAAAGCTTTCTTCTTTCAAAAGGCTGTCAGACCTTTCCCATCAGAACTGAACTTCCAATCATCATGTTTCCTTCATCAAATACAATTCATCAACGCTTCATCTTCTCTCTCTCTTCACTTTAAATATGGTTCCTTTACTTCTCATTATTCATCATCCACAAAACCATAATAAAAAATCACTGTTCCTCTCATCTCTCACCATGACATCCTCTTCTTCACCATCCACTGGCTCCACTTCTAATCCCTCAAAAGCTATTATTCTTCATCCTAATATTAACTTACCCCCTCTTATTCATCCCTCACCTTCTATTAAGATATTCAATTTTGTAATGTTCAGAATTTGCAAAACCTTTTTGCCTATTTTTCTTCCAAACCCTCACCCTCTTTTGAACCTGCACTGCCACCTCCAATCCCTCTTCAAATTCTTGATCGAGATGATGTTCCTATTATAGACCTCATTCCTCGATGCTTCAGATCTAAACCAAAACAAAAACCCTTTTCTATCTCTGTTGTTGTTGATGTTGATGACATTGGTCTAGTAAAGCCTTCCCCCGTTGCTCCTTCTCCCCGAACTCCTTATACATGAGGAAAAAAGCAACGGGAAGATGCTACCTTGGAAGAAACACTCCAGGCTAACAAAAAGAAATATGTATCTACTACTGGTTCTCCACCTCCTCCTACTTCTTCACCTGATATTCTTATTTGCTCAAAGTGTAAGAGAAAAATCATCAAAGCAAAATTTCCCCAACCATCCTCTCAGCCAAAATCAACCTCTACCCCAAAAAATTCTTCATCTTCTAAATCCTTCTCTCACTCCAAAGCTTCATCATCATCCAAAGCTTTCCCTACCAAACGGGTCACTTCACAGTCAAAGAAATGGGTTAAAGCACCTATTTCTTCCAACTTTTCTGACTCTGAATTTCTTCCTGATGCTTCCCCTGTACTCTCCCCTGTGGCTGACCCTAATTTTGATGCTGATTTTGATTTTGATACTGATACTCCTGCTGACAAAACATCTCAGTTAGCCCATAATCTTCACTTTCAAAAATGAAAACTGGCTAAAGGACGTGTTGTGACTGGATTTGGGGGTCCTGAAATGGATATCTTGGTTACCAAATTGAGAACTCAACGGTGGTCACACTTGTTTCTTCAAGGTGACCATCAAAGGAGGTTTGAAAAAAAAAGGTATACGAGTTTTACACAAATGGGGTTGCCATTGGGGATATGTTCTCCACCACTGTACATGGGGTTACCATAAATATCTATGCTGCTGATCTAGCTAGAATTCTGAATATTCCTACTGGTGGATGGGGTTACTATGTAAAGGTTACTTGTCCTCCTCTTGATAATCTTCCCTCCGCTCTTGACATTTCCAAAAAATTCTCTGAAAATCCCTATCTTCTCAATCATTGTAAGGTCTTAAAGAATGAGATGTCCCCACTTTATCAGGTTTACTTTGATGTGGTTCACAAAATGATCCTCCCTAGACAAGAAAGAAGAAATGTTGCAATTTTTCTTGATCTTACTCTGATGAAATTGCTGGACACTGAGATACAAATAGATCTTCCTAGGCTGATTATCAAACACATGCAGAGGGTCTTAATACAAAATGTAAATGGTCATGCATTGCCTTATGAATTTTTTCTTGCTTCTGTGTTTGAGGACTTCCATGTGCCAGTCAAAGTCTGGTCTCTACAGACCACCAAGGATTTTATTAGGCCAGTGAACCATATCATGTTACCTGCTTCTATGAGGTATGCGAACAACCCTATGCAATGATTGAGGAATGAACTTGCTGCAAAACAGACTAAAGTAGAGGTGGCTCAGGATGCATTGGAGGCTGCCCATGAGGATGAACAAAGGGTACTTCAGGCTCAGATTGCTTCCCTCACAGCTACTTTGGAAAAAACAAGAGCTGAGAATGCTGATGTTATTAGAAAGCTGACCTCCCTTATCTCCTTTTTCTCATCAACTTAAGCTTCATCTTAGTGCTTTTAGCCTATTTTCCTTGTTCTTTTTGGTTCCTATTGTTTCTTTTTTGCTGGTTCTTGGTACTGCAAATTGTATCGTGTCTAATGAATGATATGGATATTTTTGCTTAGTATGTTCTGCTTCTGTATTTTTTTGCATTGTTGATTTCTTGCCTTAAGTATTGATTGTTTTAGTGATAGCCCCAGTGGACATGAATTATTAAACTGTTTTCACTTATTGGTCCAGCTTTTCGATGATGTCAAAAGGGGGAAGCGCAAATTATACAGTGCTTATAACCCAATTGACTAACCTGTTTTATTTTTGTGATCTTCTATTTTGAATCCTTTACTAAGTATGTCAGGAATTGAAAAATGAGGCTGAGCTGCTGAGTTCGTCATCATAAAAAAAAGAGAATTTGTTAGGGTATGTGGAGTTTTGATGATAGACATATGAATGAAACATGCTGTGAAAGCTGGTCCATCCCAAGTGCACAAGGCATAGCTGCAGGCAAGGTTATTGATAAGATGATATTACACAAAAATAGGAGTGGATAAGTATCATGTATTCAACACTTAAAGCAGATGCAAAAGAGAAGATAAGTGCAGTATCTAGAAGTTGAGTTGATTAAGAAGTCTTGCAGATATCATAAGATAAAAGAGAAGAGTCCTATTCAAACAAGGCAAGAGAGAGGCGGCAGAAAAAGAGTCTTATTCAAACAAGAAGAGTGAGTGAAACTACCTGGGAGTCCTAGTGAAGATAAAAGAATACATCAACTAAAGGACTTCATCAAGTGTTGGCTTAAATAGAAGAAACGACACTCAAAGCAGTCACTCGTGCACTGATAAGATAATCAACAATCAACGAAACAGTTCACTCACTTGAAGAAGAACCTGGTCCATTGTTTAGCAAGTCTTAGACTGTGTGTACTAGGTAGGTTATTTGAGTTGTAATGAGTCATTGTTCTAGTCTCAGTAATCTATAAACCGAGTTAGGATGTGTGTCTTCAAGTTAGGGAATTTGAAGACTTGGGAACACTTATATTGGGAAGATTTGTGTTTTTGTAGTTATAGGAATTAGAAGTTTTAATTCCTGTTTACAAGAAGTCTTATAACTTTGATTGTTTGTTGAGGCTCAAGAGATCCTGTAAAGGTACAGGTCATGTTTTTTTAACACCTTTTTTGAGCCGGGTGTTTTCCACGAAAAACACTGTGTTCAGCTTTTACTTCTGTGAACCACGTCTACTTACTTGTTCCACAGATAGGCAACTAGTAGAGTCTAATATTGAAATCAGTAGAGCACGCACTATAACACTCTACTTGATAGATACATATATGTATAAAATACATATATTTTTTTCAAGTTTCATGAATGAAACATGTCAAATTGATTATGTTTGATTGTGATGCGCGTCTACATTTTATTATATGTAATTGATACAATTTCTTTGTTAAAATATATAGTTTTATTGAGTTGTATTTTCAATAAATACATATGCAATTACTATATGTATTTTTATCTGACTGCATAATTTTTTTTATATATACAGGTCATATATTCCCTTTGGCATATGGTGTGCTGAATTCTGAAAATGATGTATCTTGGAGTTGGTTCTTTGAGAATCTAAAGGAAGTGTACGGGGAAAGACAAAACATGTGTGTTGTATCTGATCAGAATTCAAGCATTATACAGGTTGTTGGTGATGTGTACAAAGATGTTCCACATTATGCATGTATGTGGCATCTATGGGGAAATGTGAAATTATTTTACAGAAAGTCACACGATGCATTATCGGAGCTCTTTTATACTATGGCCAAATCATATTAAAAGTCAGAATTTCACATATTAATGGAAAAAGTTGAGGTTGTTGATATTAGGGTGAAGAAATATTTGGAATTGGCTGGTTACGAAAAATGGGCTAGGTCCTATGCAACAGTTCACTGAGGATGGACTATGACGTCAAATATTGCAGAGTCAATAAATAGAGTACTTGTATCAGCTAGAGAACTGCCAATTTATGATTTTCTTGAGGAAGTTCGATTGTTGTTTTCAAAATGGAATTGCAAAAATAGGCAGGAGGCTTTATATACCTTCACAACACTCATTTAAAAGTTTAATGACATGCTTAAAGAGAACGAGGCTTTGTGTACTCGTATGACGGTATGACCTTTTAGATTTGTGGAATTTACAATTATGAAAACATAAGTAAGAAAATACCTTCAATTCAATTGTCAATAAATGAAAACATATGCAACATAAACAATATGAACATTTAAAAACATATTATGTATTCTGCATATGTATTTTTGTGTATTGAAATTTTTTAACACTGCATATGTATTTAGATGCTAAGTAAAACTGATATACTCTGCATATGTATTTTTATTGCTTATGTATTTTTATTGCAAAATGCTGGTAAGGTCACAACATATTATAGAATATTGATTGCATCTTTTTTTAGCAGTGCATTTAACTTTTTCTTTTGATATCAAGTTGTACTATCCACATAATATGTGTATGTGGTACTCAAAAAATAAAAGCACTTCATCATTTGCCTCAGGAAAAAAAGTGCTCATGTAATGCATTTCAACTCGATGATATACCATGTGCACATGCTTGTGCGGTGTTGGACAACAAAAATTTTCAGAAAGGGCCATACTGTTGTGATTTGTTTAAACCAAAAGCTCTGTTGAAGACATATGATGTTTCAATCTATCCGTTTCCAAACCAAGATGACTGGACTTAGTGAAATAGTACTGCCTCCGAAATTCAAAAGACCTCAAGGAAGACCTGCAAAGAAAGAGCGTGGAAAATCTGGCCGGGATATGTTTGAAAAAAATAACATCAATTCATGCGGTGATTGTGGGGCTAAGGGTCACAATAGGCGTTCTTGTTGAAAATATCGTAAATGATACATTTGTTCTTCCGTATTATTTCTTAAATATTTTTTTTCATATTTTGTAATAATGAACTTCTTTTTTGGGTTAATACATTAAAGCATCATTTGATAACTGAACACAATTAGATCTGAGTACTGCATATGTATATGTTGCAAAAACTGAACATTGAATATGTATTTTGAATCTACATTTCATATGTATTTTTAACATTGTATATATTGTTTAGGGCAAAGTTAGTAAATTTGATTAACCAAAAATGTATTTAGGTCTTAAATGATCAAAGATTTAAATACATATGACATATTCTGTATATATATAAATGAAATGCTTAATGTTAACACTGCATATGTATTTTTATGCTAAATACGTAATATGTATAATTCATATGTATTTTTAAGAAAAATAAGAACACTGAAGATGTATTTTGTAACAAAATCTACCAATTGTCACACCCCTTTTTTAACTCCAAAAAGAATTATTTTTTAAGTTTCGAAAGGGTTTTTATTATCAAAGTGACAAAAGATAAAAAATTATTTCAAAAAGGACTATTTACATTTTTTATTCAGAGTCGTCACTTGACATAATCCGGTGTGCCAAGTCACCTTTGAAAGATCCTTTTCAAAATGATTTGACTCTTTAAAACTGGATTGCGAACAGAGATTCCGACTAAGGAATTCTGTTGACTGAGGAAAAGGTGTTAGGCAACCCTCGGTCCCGTGGTTTGACCACGGTCGCTTGGTGGAGCGTATCGGCTAATTTTGACACTATGAATGTATAAACCACACAAAAAGCACACAAAACGATCAAACGAACAAACAAAACAAAACAAGTCCAAAATATAGTGTTCAGTCCAATTATTACAAACCAAAAATAAAAAGGTAATGAAATGTAAACCTACGCTAACCTACACTAATCCTAAGCTATGCTCCACCCGGTGCCTCGGGCCTTGATCACGATCATCTCCCGCCAACATAATACATCGGGGCATTCGCCGGTGAATGAACACAAATACCTCGGGGCATTCCCCGACCAAATGATACGAGTGATCTTAAAGAGATAAATCCAAAAACTATTCAATCACACAATTCAAATATCCCATCAATCCATAGTCCCTAAATTTGCCTACCTGACCTATGTTTGCCTATCCCACTCGACTTATCATGATACTATCACGTTCCGATAATATTCACGCTTTCTGAATTTAAACAAAGCAATAATAAATCAAAGTTAGTCTAAATTAAACCCCTTTTAATCAATTTCTCAATTCTACCCCTAACAGTCAATTTTAATCCTTCATGAGATATTATTTCATCACACAATTCATAATCAATCCATAATTAAATAAATCAAGAACTGAATCAAAATAAAAAATAATTCATATCATCATGGATCAACCAACACACCATGTTTCAATTCAAAGCATTGAACATGACAAACGATGAAATAAAGAAGAGAAGGAGTAGAATTGGACCTCAATGACGCTTTCAAGTATTATTCGATAAACGAGATAAAATTCGCACCGAAACTTCGAATCGAACCTCAATCGAACAAACCCAGCTTCGGTATCAAGGAATTGCGATCCAAATAGATTAAAAAAATAATGGAAAACCTTAATCCGAACCCCCTAAATCTCAGATTTTTGAACCAATCATAGAAAAACATCTAATGGAATCAGAAAAGGTTCGCCATTTGTGACTCACCGGAGCTTTGGCGGATCGCACAGTTAACAAAAACGATGTTTCCCAGCCAGATTTTGCCGAAAAGGATTAGAAAATAGGGGCGGGTTTGAAGTTCGTGGATTCTTCTCTGGTGGAGTAGACGAGGAGGGTCAGTTTTGGTTGGGTCTCGCCGGAAAGAGCTAAACAAAACCATTTTCCGCTTTTCGGGCACTGCTCCACCTCCGTTCACTCTCTACTCTCGATCTCTTCTCTCTTTTTGATCTCCCTCGCTTCTATCTCTCTATTTCTTTACAAGTATGTGCATGCTTTTTCTGGTGGTATGTGTATGTGAGATGGTGTAGATGATGAAGTGGGTGGGTGTTAGTGTGTGTATGTGAGAGAAAAATGGAGAAGAAGCTCCCTCTTCTCAATATTTTTGTGTGTATATATTCTGTTTTGAGCCAAAATGTGAGTCCTTGTGTAAATCCCGTGGCCACATGTATTCAATGGGAATCCATTATGCTGTGTAGATAATTTTCATTTTCTTTTTGTCCTTTTTTTTAATTAGTTAAGAAGGAAAAAAAATATGAGAAAGGTGGGATAGGGGTACACGTGGGTATAGGGGTGTGGGGTGGTGAGGTGTCCGCTTTTAATTGGAGAGGTTGTTAGGATAGGATTAAAATAAGGTAAAATTTGTTAAGGGTTGTTATTTTATCATTTTATGGAGGGATAATTACACGGGTGAGGGTGCGTGATAAGGTGAGCTAAAAATAGATAAAATTGGACTTCCGGAGGGACAAAATTAGGTGTCTACAACAATAAAAAGTAAAACTGCATGAAATAGTCAAATTTAGCTTTAATTGAAATACTCATTTATATTGATAATAAATGAACACACTAAAATACATATTAGGAAGCTCCAGTTGTATTTTTAAAAAGCTTAATCGTAACACCGCATATGTATTTTTTTGATTAAATACAATTGATGAACACTGCATATGTATTTTTAAGCAAGATATGAACACTGCATATGTATTTTTTAAGTAAATATCGAAGTAAAAAGAAAAACTGCATGAAATACTCAAATTTATCTTCAAATAGTCATTTATATTGATAATAAATGAACACATATTAAAATACATATTAGTTATGCTGAAAATATATTTTTGTAATGATTAATCTTAACAGTACATATGTATTTTTAGACTAAATACATTTGTTGTATACTGGATATGTATTTTTAAGCATAATATAAACACTTCATATGAATTTTATAACTAAATCTCACAGGAAAAGGTAGAACTGCATAAAGTACTCAAATTAATCTTTAATTCAATTCAAAATTAGACCAACTTGAAAACTGAATTAATTTCATTTAGTTCAAAATAAGTACTATTATAACCTACAATTAAAACCACTTCAATACATAAAAAATAGTTGTATAATCAGAACCTACATCCATAAATAAGTTGTTGAACTATACAAAGTAATCAATCCATAAATCATCAAACATCAAAAATTTCAGTGACACTAGTTATTCTACTTTGCCTTATAGGCCTCAAGGGTGCTTCAACATCACTATGAGCACTTGCATCTTGTTTTCGGATCTCATAGTCCCACAAAAGTGCAACATATCTTGTACGGAGTGCGTTGGGGTCGAACTCATTCGAAAAAACTTTGTGACCATAAGAAAGGCACTCTGCATATGTAACTATATAGAGACCACAATCCCTACAAAAAGAAAAAAAATTGATTAATAACTAAAATATATTGTCTACAAATATACAATTTTGGTATATGTATATTAAAATACTTACAAGCTTCCACTCGGTTGTTGAGGCAAATTCTCTTCAAATAACAAATCAAATATATTTGAGGAGTCTTTGTCTTTGTATCTTGGATGATTTTGAAGATCAATCCCTTTCTTATCGTAGAAATCACATGCTTGGAGACACAGAGGAATAATCTCAGCTAATTTCTCAATCTCAGCAAGAACAACCGGATAATGACCAGATGATTCATATGAATCATATAAGAATATGCATCTCTCTGATAAGGATAAAACTGCTAGCACCCAATAATATTTTTCCTTTATATTGACTGGAATATAAATGTCTTTCACTGTATGCCATGGCACAACAGCATGCATACGAAACTCATTGATGTATTCATTAAGATGAGCCTCCTGTCCTCCCGCATTAAAGTTTGGATCATCCATAGTATAAACATCATGAACATACCTAATTATGTTCATAAAGTTGCAATCTACTGTGTTGAATTTGTAAGACCTGTTGGAGTCATACTTAGCCTTCTTCCTCAAGTAGTAGAAGAAAAGATCAATTTTTTGCAGTAATTATCACTAGAAATCTTCAAACTTTCAATCAATTTGTATACTAAATTAGCATGTGTATATAATATAAAATACATATGCATTTTATTGTTCAATGACTACAAATTACGTATGTATAACTACATGTGTAAACTACACTTATATATAGGCAATACAAGAAAAATGAATATTGAACAGTATGTGATTTGATAGAAATTCATATGTATATCAATAAGTTATATATGTTTTTTTAACACATCATTGGTAAAATAATAAAAAATATAGTAAAAATACATATGTGTACCTGCATATATATTTACAAGTAATATAATATGTATTTTAAGTAGTGTTACAACTGCAAATGAAAAATTGTCAAAATAATATACTAACCGAGTCTATCCATGAATGGTTAGGGAATCCCATTATGTAGAATCAATTTTTATCTTCAACTGTCTCAACTTTGAAATGCATCATTTGAAAATCAATTTTTATCCCCAACTGTCTCAACTTTGAAAATCAATTTTTATCCCATGATTTTTTTTTTTTTTTTTGTAATGATTAACATTTCCCTTCTTGTTTATTTTTATCAATACATGTTAAATCATAAAAACATAATGGATTTTTTTTAAAAAAGTTGAAACAGTTCAAAAGAAATACCTTTTTGCATGAACTTTTAGAAGGTCAACATAAATCCAATTCATGAACTTCTTGACAATCTTCGTATCCACTATCCCATCAATCGGGTGATAAACAAATGGATGTTTATGGGGAAATATACGTATGTACCCTGCTGAGCTCCCTATATAGTTACGGAATACAAATATGTAATTAATAAAAATGTATTTGCATAACATATTATATTGAAAACTATACATATAACTTAGTGTACTTATCGGATGCTGAACCAAACTTAATCGTCTATGGTGACTCCTTGAATTTGGATGGTCGTCTAATCCTTAACTTTTGAACGGGAGTTTGAAGTTCACGCTTAGCAGAGGGATGAACAATGATGCTCTTACTACTGTCGACATTCAGACTAGGAAGCAGCTCACCAGGGATTGTATTTTGTGAATCAGGCCAAACTGGTTCATTCCTTTGTTCATCAGTGGTTAGTTCTTGTATTTTAGGATGTGTCATAATTTTCTCCTTCATAACAAGATCAACCTCTACATGCAGCTCTGATTTTGAACTCAATCCAACGTTATCTTTGTTTGTCTTCAAAAATAAAAAAAAGTTTAGTTTGTTCTGTCCAAAATAACCCACATAAACACAAAAATATATTCATTATACATACTTGACAATGATCTTCAACAACAGACTCGGACTTTTTGTCATTCAAATGTTCATCAGTAGGTTCTTTTCGGGTTGTCGATGGAGGTGTGGTGATGTTTTCTCTCCGGTAGGCATTTAGACTCGATAACAACTCATCTGAAATTGTAAACTGCGAATCAGTCAAATTTATTTCATCCATTTATCATCACTGATCTGCAAAAGAAATGAAAAAAAAAATAGATAATTATCCTCTGGATTGTTAGGATTGTTACATCACATAAACTCAAAGTTTAAATCATTATACATACTCGACCATCATGATGAACAATCTTCTCATAATGTATATAATCCAAATTTATACTTCGGAGAAGCTCATCTGGGATTAAAAGTTGAGAATCAATTTCAACGTTTGATTTATCTGGATGAAAATCAGTGCACCCATTGCAAACAAGTAAAAAAAATTTTAAAAAAAAATCAATTGTGTAAATTTATATAAGTCTCTATATAAAATAACATATAACTGCTAAACAAAATAAAATTACATATGTGCACTCTAATGAAAAAACATATGTTAGTTATTAATAATACCTTTGTACCATCCTGATTTTCACTCAAATTCTGATCAACATTCGGACTGAATCGTTGTGGTGATGTTTCAGCACCAGCATAATCCATATGATGGGGTTCACAATCTTCATCTTCATTTTGTTGCTACAAATGTAAATTCAATAAACTATTATCACTTGAGTTCACTGAATATGTATATACCAACCCACTTAAAATATATATTGCTATAAAAAATCATTCACAAAATACATAATAATATAGAAAAGTAAAAAAAAATTATTTTACAGATTATAATATTTGCAATCAACCTAAGAATACATATTCTTATAAAAAGATACTCAGAAATATATATTTATTTTTAAATATACTGCATATGTATTTTCCAATACACTGGATATGTATTTTTGAATACACAATATATATATTTTTGAATACACAGCATATGTATTCATGAATACATAGGATATGTATTTTTTAATACACTGCATATATATTTTTAAATAAATTGCATATGTATTTTTGAATACACAACATATGTATTTTTGAATACACATCATATGTATTTTTGAATACACAACATATATATTTTTAAATACACAGCATATGTATTTTTGAATACCTAGAATATGTATTTTTGAATACACTGCATATGTATTTTTTGAATAATCTGCATATGTATTTTTGAATACTCTGCATATGTAATAATAAAAAGTTTACCTTGCTTTGTTCAATTGCATTGAGCATCAGTTTGAACTTTTTTTTCACTAATCTACGAATTTCTTTAAACTCTTGATGAACCTGTTTTCATACAAAATGATTAAAAATAGATTTTTTAATGTAAAAATATTATTTGACAAATAACTTACCTCATCACGAAATGCATCAAAAACATTCTTAGAAATGAAGGCTTCTTTCTCTACAGGACTATTCTGCTTTGACACGGCTTCTACATCTATAGGACTCTCTGTCTTTGACTGTATCGGAGGAAAGATAGTGTAGACACATAAAATTTATTGGATCAAATTCATATAAAATTTAAATTTGATCCACATTTTATTGGGTTTAAACTTATTTTGGGCTTAAAAAAATAATAAGCCTATTTTATTCCTCATCAAGATCTATCTCACCTTGAAGCCCAAACTCATCAAGTGACATGGCATCCCAGTCAAATCCAAGACCAATGAGACGCCACCACATGTACAAATGATGTGGAAATCTCATTCAAATTTAACAACCAATCAAAAGGCGCCAAGTGGCAAAGTGACATGTTTCAGCCAATCACAAGCAACTAGGCCTACCCCCTACAACTATAAATAGGGGAGTAACATAACATTCTAAGAAAAAAGAAGAGAAAAAGGAGGACATTCTGCAAGCATTGGAGGAAGCTTCTGTATTGACTACATAGCTCTTCAACGAATTGACCAACGGAGTTCTGCCCGGAGATCAACTCGACAAGACGAAGTGCTGTCAGACAATTTCCGGAGATCCAAACACATTTCTAGGAGGCTCAAATCATCCTACATTCAAAAATCACGCTGCAAAATCCCTTCAATCACGGAAAAACTTAGGAGAGAAGAATCGAGAGAATAACAGAATTGTACCCGCAAAATTACTTTAAATAAAATTATTCTTTTTGCTTATTTTATTTTTGCTTGCAGTTAATTTTCACTTAACGAAAATTTATTTGCAGTGGGACAAGTTCTGCTCTCCATCTCTTCTTCCTGCAAAACAAATGCAACTACTGTTATGGACTTCAAAAATACGAAAGATGTCTCATGTAAGAACTCTGCTACTGCCACATCTGATGAGCTCAGCCTTGTTGGTCCCCTCACTCGCTGCAAATTTAAGACCAGTGTTTGGGACGAATCTGAATACTTTACTTCTTTGGAGAAGGCAAAAAAGAGCAAATCTCATATGACGGCTGAAGCTGCAGCTCCTGGGGGCAATTTGACGTCCTTGCTATGTGATGAATTCTCTCAGATTGGCATCAATTTTAGTGAATCTGAAGATTCGACTGATTCACCAGCCTCAACAAAGGTCAACGCAACTGATATGGATGAGAAGTTCGCAATAATGGAACAGACCATTGAAGTTTTGAAGAAATCTGTCGAGGATAAATATCTTCAAATTGCTTAACTGATGGACAAGTTGGAGTCCTTCACCCCTGCAGAATCCATCCACGACCCTGCTTATCCACCCGACTTTACTCCACAAAATAAGAATGTCGATAAGTCACCTAGCAAGACTAAATCTCAAAAAGAGAAACAGTCTACTTCGGTTACTACTCTAACAGTTCAACAACTACAAGATATGATTACAAATACCATCAAGGCACAATATGGCGGTCCATCACAAAGTTTCGCAGGATACTCAAAGTCGTATTCTAAGCAAATCGAGGGCTTACCGATGCCAATTGGATATCAACCGCCAAAGTTTCAACAATTTGATGGAAAGGGAAATCCAAGGCAACACATCGTTCATTTCATTGAGACTTGTAGCAGTGCTGATACACATGGTGATCTTCTTGTCAAGCAATTTGTTCGCTCTTTGAAAGGCAACGCCTTTGATTGGTACACGGACTTGGAGTTTGAATCAATTGATTGTTGGGAGCAACTAAAAAGTCAGTTCCTAAATTATTTCTACAGCACCCGTTGTACGATCAGTATGATGGATTTGATAAATACAAGGCAAAGTAAAGATGAGCCAGTAGTGGGCTAAATAAATCGTTGGCGAACATAGAGCTTTGATTGCAAGGATCAACTTTCTGAAACTTCCGCGGTTGAAGTTTGCATTCAAGGGATGCATTGGGGCCTTGTGTATATCCTCCAAGGAATTAAGCCTTACACTTTTGAAGAATTAGCTACGCACGCTCATGACATGGAGTTAAGCATTGCAAGTCATAGAATGGCGTTGCCTATTTTTTATCTTAAAAAAGAAGTCACGAAATTCAACGACTCGTCAGAAGATCAAATTGGGGAATCTATGGTGACAACTGTGAGTTCTAATAAGGCCTCCATAAGACAAAAACTGAAAGAGAAAGCTCCAAAGCAACAAATGCAAGAGGTAAAAAATCAATCAACCTTGAAGGAGTTACAAGCAAGGGTATATCCTTTCCCCAACTCTGATGTTCCTGGGATTCTTGACGAGTTACTAGACAAAGAAGTCATTGAACTTTCAAAGTCAAAGCGGCCTGAAGAATCAAACAAAGTCGACGATCCTAAATATTGTAAATTTCACCGCATTGTTGGTCATCACACCACAAAATACTTCATCCTGAAGGAAAAGATCATGACATTAATTCAAGAGGGAAAAATCATCATCGATGATGGTGATACAGTTGATGTAAATCATGTTAGCGTTGAATAGGACCATAAAAAAGGATCAATTTCAAGAGTTCTACAACCCATGTGCTCTGTGGCATCACTAAAAGGTGAGGGAATCATCATACTGCAATTTGGGAGCTTTGACCCAATTGAGGTTCCTACCACGAAGAAAATACCAAGAAAATCCATGCAAAATGACTTCTCCAATAGCAGGAAGGGTGATACTTGGACATTGATCGCTCACAAAAGAAAAAAATAGCAAAGGGCTTCTAAACTCCAATTTCCAAAAGTTGACACAAAATCAAGTGCAAATCTGCTTCAACCAATGGGGGCAATAATTACCAAACTGAAGTGCAACAATACTCCATTACAAAGGGTTGGAAGGAAAGTTACATTACAAGAATTCCTCCTCAAAATGCTCCTCAATGCACGAGCCTAAATTGCAAGTCAAAATGCTCCTTGATGCACGAGCCTAAACTGCAAGTCAAAATGCTCCTTAAGGCACGAGTATAAAATGCTTGCTGCTCCTTGATGCACGAGCATAAACTGCAAGTCAAAACGCTTCTTAAGGAACGAGCATAAACTGCATGATGCTCCTTGATGCATGAGCCTAAACTGCAAGTCAAAATGCTCCTTAAGGCACGAGCATAAACTGCATAATGCTCCTTGATGCATGAGCCTAAACTGCAAGCCAAAAATGCTCCTTGATGCACGAGCCTAAACTGCAAATAAAAAATGCTCCTTGCTGCATGAGCTTAAATTGCAAGTCAAAAATACTCCTTAAGGCGCGAGCATAAACTGTATACTGCTTGTTTTGCGGAGAAATTTTGACTTTTTGAGAAGATTCGCCACTTAATTTTGAAAAGGAATTAAGAAACCTTTAGAGAGTTACTTCAAACGATTCAAAACAGAAAAATTATTTTAAGTTAGAGATTCTAGATAAGAGGTTCCTATTAACGTTTTAGGAAGGTGTTAGGCACCTAAAATGTCCGCTAACTTGCGGTTATCCGGACTGTTTGAAATATCTTTTGATTAACTTCTGAAAAGAATAATTTGTTGAAATAGTGATTTGATTTTAAAAAAAGACTTATGTAAAATAGATTTAGGCGACTTAGTAGGGATTTTAACTAAGTCTAAACAAAACTAATAAACAAATAAACACATAAAAGGGGAAGGGAGGAGAAAGTAAAGGATTTAGGCCATTGAGCCCAAATCAACGAGACCTGTCCTAGTCTAGTTGGGATTCCGACCCATTTTACCTGTCCTAAACTATTTTTCGAACCTTTGGCTCGAGTCTTGCTCCACCTATATTAAATACAACTTTGGCTTCGAGGCCGAAATGAATGAATAAATAAATGACTAAATGAATAAATAAAAAGAAGACAATAATAAAAATTGAGACTTCTCAAGTCTCTTAATGACCTCATCAATGGATTTTGACCCATTTTCCTTCTTCGTCTATCTTCTAGCACCCACACGCCATGTAGTGGACCACGGGTTTAAACTTCGAACTTGACTTGAAGGGGTAGACCTCATTGACCCATTATGAAATGCAAGAGGAGAGGAATCCATTTGGACTTGAGACATTTTTTTTGCATGCAAAGAAAAGATAAAGAAATTAATATACATTCAAGGTATAAAAGTGACATATTTCAAAGCAAAAGAAAATATCAAGAACCAATTTTGAATGACAATGATAAGCACACTTGCATAAGAATGAGAGTCAACAAATAAAATGCAAAGCAAAGACACCCACTTACATGCCTCATGATTTATGTTCATACAAGAATGAATAAAGGTAAAAGGAAGAAGGCCATATTCAATGAATTAATGCAAGAAACAAACAACGTAAGCTTGCGAAAGTAAAGGGATGAGGCAACAAGGAAAATACTCATGACTTCTAAAATTGAACAAACATAGATACTAATCCTTATAACAAAAGAAAATAAAGGTTAACTTTTCAAGCAAGAGAATCTTTAAATTTCAATTAAGGCGACATTAACGAAAATTCATACATCTAAATTACAACCAAAATTTTATAAGAAAAAACGTGTAATGACCTATGGTTTATATTTCTAAGACATCGTTGATTCTCCTTCGATATTATGAATCAATGAGAGACACGAATCAAGTCTTTACACTCACAAAGAGCACATATAACAATCCAAAGGGCGCAAGAAAATTAGAATAAAGTTTAGGATTTCTAATAGTGAAATATTGTTTCACAATCATACTATGCATGACTCGAAAATATCTCAATAATTCTATTTAGCCACAAAAATTTGAACTTTCTCATCATTTTGACAAATTTAAAAACATGCGAAAAAGAGGAATAAACATCGTGGATGAAAAATAAAGCTAGCACTTCATCTCTTATATGAAGATTTTGGAAATCCCTTAAAATAATTAACAAGTAAATGAAAAATTCTTGATTTAATCAATTACTATTTTTATTAAGGCGAAACAAACAATAGTAACTATTTTTTCAACATAAAAGAAACAACTTTACAGCTAAAACAAACATATCCGCCAACAATAAATTTAAACAAGACATGGATTTGTCTTTTGAGCAAAGATAAAAACTTTATACATGACAATCAAAGAATAAAGTTAAAAAGCAAAACAATCAATATTAACCATTCTTTTCAACATAAAGAAAATAACTTTACATGCTAAAAACAAACATATCTACCAACAATGAGTTTAAACAAGACATGAGTATGACTTTTCGAGTAAAGATCTAAACTTTATCCTAAACAATCAAAGAATAAGGTCAAAAGGCAAAACAATCAATATTAATTATTCTTTTCAACATAAAGAAAATAACTTTACATGCTAAAAATAAACATATTCAACAATAATGAGTTTAAACAAGACATGATTATGTTTTTCAAGCAAAGATCTAAACTTTATCCAAAATAATCAAAGAATAAGGTGAAAAGGCGAAACATTCAACATTAACTATTCTTTTAAACATAAAGAAAATAACTTTACATGCTAAAAACAAATATATCCAACAACAATGAGTTTAAACAAAGCATAAATACATCTTTTAAGCGAAGATTGAAACTTTATCCAAAATAATCAAAGAATATAGTAAAAAAAAAAAGACACATACAACTATTGTTAGCTCATTTTTATATCATGAACAAGAAAATAATTAGAATATTGATACCACAACGTCCTAGGGCCTTTAAGGCCATCTACAACATACAATCCCAGCAAACAAAATTATATCTACGAATTATGAAGAAGAAAAAAGTTGAAGAAGAAAACGATAATAAAAACTATAAAAAAAAGATGTGTTTACCTTTTTGGGGGCAGTAAAATGAGACTACGAGCTTCGTCGGAATCAACCACCACCAAAAAAACGTCGCCGGCAACTTGAAATTTTTGATTAGCCGACCAATTCTATGAAACAAAAATTTTTACTAAATAAAAATAACTATTTTGCTCAAAAAGAATTTTTTTACCTTTCTAGCCTCTTTTTTTTCTTCCCTTTTTCCCCCCTTTTTACCAAAGTAGTGGTAGTATTTATAGGAGATAATTAATTTTTTTTTCTCTCTTCCACCAATGTGGGAGAAAAATATTTATAGGAAAGGATGAAGATTTATTTCTTGTCATCCACCAATGTGGGAGAAAAAACAATTAAGAGTGTTTTTGAAATTTTAAAATTGAAGATAAGGTGAGGTGGAAGATAATGTGGTGGAAAATTGTACAATGTAGTACAACTTTTGAATTTCAAAATTGGGAAAAGAAAAAGTTGGGGGGAAATAGTACAATGTAGTACAATTTGAAATTATTTTTTTGTGGAATTAGGTAGAAGTTGTGAGAGTTTTTGAGAATCAATTGTGATTTAAAATTTAGCCATATTTATTTAAATTTGACCAAATTAGAAATCAATTGACGGATTGCATTACAATTATGGCCAATTTGATTTTAATTATGGTCAAATCTAATAGATTGACTAAATTAAATTGAAATTCGATGCGAATTAATACTTTCTTTAATCCCGGGCTTCTTAATTTTATAAAATCAAACACATATTTATCCGAATAAATTATTTTTTGAGATTAAATTATATTTAAATCAAAACTTTAATCATTTGAATCTCTAAGCCTTGATTTAAATCCATTATTTTATAAAATAAATATTTAAGTAACAAAATTATAAAATATCGTATAATTGAATACGATAAATTATAATCACTACTTAAAATGACAAAATTACGTACAAATATATTTAATAAATTTTTATTCGGATGAAATAAATATTTTAATTTTATTAAAAATAAAAAAAACTCGGATTAAATTTAGTCGTGGAGGAAAAAAATTAGGTGTCAACAACTGCCCCCTCCTTTTGGGTAGGGTGGATGCAAGTAACCCTAAGCAAAGGGAGGTTGACGTTCCTAATTTTTGTCCGACCACAAATTCGAAACTGAAAGAGGTTGGCTTTTGCATAAGTCTCATAGAGTCATGACCGAACCCAGGTCGGGTTTCCTACATATCTCAGGTTACAAGAGAATTCAGGCTACTTGTAGTTCATAAATCTTGATTCAAGGCACGATTTGAAAAAAAAATCACCAGCTATCTTAGTTTTTTGGAGTTTTTGACGACTGAAAAGCTAGGAAATAGAGGAATTTGGGGAGGAGGTTGGAATGCAGTAGAGTTTTCTACATAGAGCCCAGTCTACATATTCCTGAAACTCAGGGAATCAGACTGCCTGTAGTTTGACTCAATCGGTAGAAAAGATAGTCTTTTATTTTGGACTATCTTTGGCTCGAAATGAGTGACAAGTTGACCGAGTTGCGGAAAAGAGGCTTGTAACCTCTTAACCATGAATGTGGGATCCTTCACATCCATAGGCAAGAACTTATCTGGACGTAATTTCCAAAACTCTAAGTGTGTTGCCACCCGAATCTGAAAGAAAGAGAAGTTTACCCTCGGTATGAGTTTAGAAATATACCGAAGGTGAAGCTGAAACCAAAATATCTCAAACTACCCATATGCCTTCTAACAGGGGTGTGGTTGGATGGTGGTGGCGATCATCCTTTAGCTCGCGTCCAAAGAGTTTGACGTCCCTCTTAAGACTGTGTCCCGTTTTGCTGCTAAGAAAGAGTTCCACGTTGTGCTGCGTCCTATCTGGAGTTGTCCGCACCGTGGTTTTGATTTGAGATTTTCACCCTCTCGGATGCTCTCGATAATGTTTCAAACAAAAAGTGTTAGTGCTAAACATAATTCACGAATGAGTTATATAGTCTTTACCATATCTCCATATGAGTTATTGCCTGAAAAGTAAAGTCATCTCTTTCATGTACCCGTTTGGAAGGAAATAACTTGCAATAATAGACAGAACAACTGTCTTGGTCGTTGTATAATTATCTTAGTTATCGGTTGAATATGTCTTCAAAGTGGGTGTCTCTCTTGAACATCGATGACACTTTGTGCAGAACGGTCCCTGCAACCGCTTAATCTTGCGCTGATGCGACAACCCTTTTGAGTAACCTATAGTGCTTGTCATATGTGGCATGATAACATCTCCGGTTATTGATAATAATTTTTTACATATGATCTCAGGTAAGTCTTGCGCATCTTTTGTACCGATACGACTTATAGATTTTCCTTAAATTGTCAATCTTTGGATAATCTTGCTCATTATTTGATGTCGGATACGAGGCGACTTATAGATATCCTTTGAATTGCTAGCTTTTAGGTAATCCTGCACATTATCCGACCTTGGATAAGAGATGGCTTACAAATATCTCTCCAATCGCCAGCTTTTAGGTGTTCCTGCACATCATCCGACCTTGGATACAATATGACTTATAGATATTACTCAAATTGCTAGTCCTTGGGTAATCCTACACATAATCGATCTTGGATATGACGTGGATTATAGAGAACCCTTGGATGTATCAATTTGATAATCTCGCATATTCTCCGGTAAGGATTTAGTTGCGACTTATGGATAACCTCCAAACTATTGAATTTTGGGCGATCTTTCACACTATACGGTTAGGATGTTGTTGTGGCTTACGGATGACCTACAGGCTATCAACTCATAGGTGATCTTGCACACAATCCTATTTCAAATAATATGACTTATAGATAACCCTCAAATTGTAAATTTCTAGAAAATCTCATACATCTTCCGTCTTTAGACACCGACTTAAAGGCTTCCCTTCAAATCGTGTGCTCTTGATCCATTCAGATGCTGATTCATAAAATGATGAGATATCCTCGACGTCATCGTTTGTGTCTAGCGTGTCAATAAATATTAAATGCTGATGATATTCTCGACGCCAACATTTATGTCTTGCGTGTCAACAGATATGAAATGCTGATCATATCCTCGACGCCAGCGTTTATGTCTTGCGTGTCAACAGATATTGAATTGTGATGATATCTTCGACGCCAGCATTTATGTCTTGCGTGTCAACAGATATGAAATGCTGATGATATCCTCGACGCCAGCGTTTATGTCTTGCGTGTCAACAGATATGAAATGCTGATGATATCCTCGACGCCAGCATTTATGTCTTGTGTGTCAACAGATAATGAATGCTGATGATATCCTCGATGCCAGCGTTTATGTCTTGCGTGTCAACAGATATTGAATGGTGTTGATATCCTTGACGCCAGCGTTTATGTCTTGCGTGTCAATAGATATAAAATATTAATGATATCCTCGACGCTAGCGTTTATGTCTTACGTGTCAACAAATATTGAATGGCCCTCTTGTCAATAATATGCAATGACCCTCTCGGCAATAATATGAATGGCCCTCTTGGCAATGCTATGAAATATCCTTCTTGGTAATGATATGAATGGCCCTCTTGGCAATGATGTGAATGACCCTCTCGGCAATAATATGCAATGGCCCTCTCGGCGATGATATGAATGGCCTTCTTGGCAATGCTATGAAATGACCCTCTTGGCAATGATATGAATGACCCTCTTGGCAATGATGTGAATGTCCCTCTTGGCAATGATATGAAATGGCCCTCTCGGCGATGATATGAAATGGCCCTCTCGGCAATGCTATGAAATGGCCCCCTTGGCAATGATATGAATAGCCCTCTTGGCAATTTGAAAACAGTTTCACATGAGTTTGTTTGTCTGCGTCTTTCTTTCTACATGAACCTGTACTCAAGGTAAATGATTAGTAGACATAAAGTTGCTTTTGCTAGAGACTATTTTTTTTAGAAAAATTCTAAATACAATATTTGTAAAGAAGACAAGACACTTTTGTTTGTCCTCCACGATCTCAAGAAATTAGATGGACAATTCAAAAGGTCCTCAATAAATGGGTATTAAACCCATTTTTAGGGCTACCCAAAAATACCGTTCTTGAGCATTAGTGCTCTGGTGTGGCTCCCAATTTGCTCGGGGATTTTTGAAAGAGATTCTCATTTTTGTGTATTGGTCCCTGTATCCACAGAAAAATAATTAGTTTGAGTAAAACTACTCCGTGTTGACTTTCTTCGATTCTCCATTTGCTCTACGCCATCTTTTGGGTACTCCGTCATGTTGGGACTTCCACCCTTGACTCCCCGTCCTAATTGATGTCTAGGCAATCATTAAGTAAAAGATTTATATAGATTTTTGAAAGTAGTCTTAATTTTTTAGAAAATAGTTTCGAAAACTCCTGCAAAACTTTAGAAAGTCTCTGCCAGTCATGTCATGTGCTAGCTCAATGACCATCTTTCTCTTGATTCTGACAATGTCCGACGTTTGACGGAGGATTGTTAGGGATTCAACATTGTCGAGGCTCTACCAGAAGTTTTATCAAAGACGGAGATTCATTCTTCCTAGACTTTATCACAGGTGGTGATTCTTAAATCTCAACTTCGACCTTTAGTGCTGGGGAATTTGAAATATATTTCAATATATTAGTGGAAATTTTGAGGACCTCTTCAAAATTTCTGCCCCAGTTTAAAGTAGTCTGAGATGATATCATCTCGAGAACATCCAAAGTCTTTGTTGGTCTTCGTTCTCCTTGTTGGATGTCGATCTTTCCTTGTGAATTTTCGAGATTCCTTCTCGAAAATACTACCCCAGTTTTCATTTCTTGGGGTTATATGACTGAGCCGTTGGGGCGCCTACGTATCCCGTTGAAGCAGGAATCAGGTTAAACGTAGTTCAAGACTACGCTAAGGATATATAAAAAAATCTAATGGGTTGACCGAAGCCGACATAGGCCACCTAAGTATCCCTTTTGTTGGGAATTCAGGTCATCACGTAGTTCATACATAAAAGGAAAGGATAAAGTATCCTAAGGGGTTGACCGAAGAAGACATAGGGATGAAATAAATATTTTAATTTTATTAAAAATCAAAGAAACTCAGGATTAAATTTAGTCGTGAGGGGCAAAAATTAGGTGTCAACACTGCTCCTTGATGCACTAGCCTAAACTGCAAGTCAAAACGCTCCTTAAGGCACAAGCATAAAATGCATGATGCTCCTTGATGGATGAGCCTAAATTGCAAGTCAAAAACGCTCCTTGAGACATGATCCTAAACTGTAAGTAAAAAACGCTCATTGATGCACGAGCCTAAACTACAAATAAAAAATGCTCCTTGACACACGAGCCTAAACTGCAAGTCAAAAATTCTCCTCGATGTACGAGCCTAAACTGTAAGTTAAGACGCTCCTCGACGCACGAGCCTAAACTGCAAGTCAAAATGCTCCTTAAGGCACGAGCTTAAACTACATGTCACTCCTGGGCCGCATGAGTCTAAACTGTGAAGGCTCTAAAAAAAGAAGGAAGGAAAAGTATGAAGCTTGAATGCATATTTGGAGTCCTTTGAAGATGTCGTCTTAAAGCAAAAGGATTCTTCATTATCACTTAAGAAATAAAGTCTTCTCGACAAGAAAAATACTTGTGGTACTTTGAATATTGCTCTAGTCTGGCCTTCAACATATTACGGAAGTGATGTAGCCTAAAACTTGAAGTAGATGATGAAATTCATGAAGTATCCAAAATCTGAGGAGAAATAGAATATCATAAGATTTAGGCTGTAATTTTGGGAAAGTACCTGAGAAAATATAGAGGTTATATGTTGAGGGATTTCATGTGTAACGTAGATCTGTGAGTCTACTTTCCAATGCAAAAAACGGAACCTGATTCCGATACTTCCACGTCAAGATATGGAATTTATCGTGACGCTGCGCAAAGCTGAAATAACTAGCGAACCAAGATTATAAGCTGTCTTTGGAGAAATATCTGGGACGATTCGGATGCAACCTAACTGTGGTTTTCACATGATACGTAGCTTTACGAGTCTACTTTCCAATGCAAAAAACGAAACCTGATTTCGATATTTCCAAAATTAAGATATGAAATTTATCGTGACGCTGCGCATAGCTGAAATAACCAGCGAACCAAGATTAGAAGGCTATTTTTGGAGCAATATCAGGGATGATTCGGATGCAATCTAATTGTGGTTTCCTCGTATGACGTAACTCTGTGAATCTACTTTCCAATGCAAAAAACAGAACCTGATTCCGATACTTCCATGTCAAGATATGGAATTTATCTTGACGATGCGCAAAGTTGATAAAACTAGCGAACCGAGATTAGAAGATCGGTTTTTGGGCAATATCTGGGACGATTTGGGTGCAATCTGATTGCGATTTCTGCGTAAGACGTAGCTCTACGAGTCTAGTTTCTAACGCGAAAAAAAATGGCTCCTGATTTCGATACTCCTACATTAAAATACGGAATTTATTGTGACGCTGCGCAAAGCTGATAAAATAGGACTTTGAATTCCATTTTTATGAATCAAAAAACTCATATTTTTATCATCCCATCGGAGAATAAATATTTTTGTGGACGTGTGTCTAGTACTTTCTCACCAAAGTAAAAAAAGGCTACTCCCCGTGTCAATATTATCAAGCTGGATGGCACCACGTACGTGCTCCTTGAAAAGAATGGGATGCTCTCACTCGAAGCCTCTTTATCGCCGAGCCCATGGATGAGATGTACCGCATGCTTGCTTTGCAACGATGGACTGCAGACACTCAGAACTTCATCATCACAAGGTCACAAGAATGACACCAAGTACATGTTCACTGAAGCTAAAATGGAAAACTTTCAGCGTCGTCAAGGATAAAATCAAATCATTCCAAGTTACTTTCTTATCAAACAGTAAGGAAGTAGTGCACTAAATGGTTCAACATCAGTCATGTCGACCTTTTTGGTCTGACATCAAGACCATTTGCATAAACCTGCAGAAAAAAATGAAGATGTAACACATCTACAGTGTTGACCGGATGAAGCTTCTTGGTTCTATGCAGATTGATGCCAACTACGTGAAACTTCAATCTGGCGATAAGTGTCGGTACCAAACACACGATGCTTCAATTTGGCATGATCAACATAGGGAGAAACAAATACCTTTGAAATCGCGAGAATGAAAACACATTCATGATTACTTCAAGTCTCGCCGCCAAATTTCGACAAGCCTACACGTCGACCAACCTTGAAGTAGGGGGCATCTGTAGACACATAAAGTTTATTGGATCAAATTCATATAAAATTTAAATTTGATCCACATTTTATTGGGTTTAAACTTATTTTGAGCTTAAAAAAATAATAAGCCTATTTTATTCCTCATCAAGATCCATCTCACCTTGAAGCCCAAACTCATCAAGTGACGTGGCATCCCAGTCAAATCCAAGACCAATGAGACGCCACCACATGTACAAATGATGTGGAAATCTCATTCAAATTCAACAACCAATCAAAAGGCGCCAAGTGGCAAAGTGGCATGTTTCGGCCAATCACAAGCAACTAGGCCTACCCCCTACAACTATAAATAGGGGAGTAACATAACATTCTAAGAAAAAAGAAGAGAAAAAGAAGGTCATTCTGCAAGCATTGGAAGAAACTTCTGTATTGACTACACAACTCTTCAACGAATTGACTAGCGGAGTTCTGCCCAGAGATCAACTCGACAAGACAAAGTGCTGTCAGACAATTCCCGGAGATCCAAACACATTTCTAGGAGGCTCAAATCATCCTACATTGCAAAGTCCCTCGAATCACGGAAAAACTTAGGAGAGAAGAATCGAGAGAATAACGGAATTGTACCCGCAAAATTACTTTAAATAAAATTATTCTTTTGATTTATTTTATTTTTGCTTGCAGTTAATTTTCACTTAACGAGAATTTGTTGCAAATAAATTTTTTGTTTGCAACATAATTTAAATTCATGGAAAATAAATTTTAACCACAAACAAAAATATGAAGAAACAAGAATTTTTTATTGATAAACGACTGTGGTTACAAATCTGTTCCTCTCTTGATTCTTCTCTCTTGATTTTCTCCGTAATTCGAGGGCCGTTAGTGGCTTATTCTAGAGTATAGGATGATCTTTTTATGAATATCCCATGATTTTTTGTGGGATATTGGAGATCCCGATCTTTTTACGAATACCCATCAGCTTATGGGTTATTCAAGATGCCTGTTTCAGGGAACATTTTACCCTTTAAATAGGCGAGATTTAGGGTAAAGTAGCCTTCTAGAACTCTAACAGAATTTAAATTTTATACGAATTTGATTCAATAAATTTTATGTGTCTACAGATAGCCCTTGCTATTTGCTTTAATTTCTTCATTTTTGAAGAAGTTGCCTATTTTGTTTGAATTGACTTATAAACTGGTATCTTCATACCAGCAGCCTTTGCAGCGCGAGGAGATGGTGTCCTCTTTTGAGTATGATCGTCAACAATATTGACTGGCTTTTTCCTTGATGGTTTCTTCACTGCTGGGGTTGATGAATCAACCTTTTGTTTCTTTTTTGAATGTTCATTGATCTGTTTTGGTGGTGGATCCCGGAAGTCATTATCTGAATCAACTGAACGTTCATCTTCAATTACATCCTTCTGTGGTATTTGAAACTGTGCCAATTCCATTTGAGTTGGTTATATGTTCTTAAATACAACCTAGGAATATAGATATATGTTGAAGATTCTGTTAAAAAATTATAAATGAAAATTTATAAATATACTATAAAAAAACATATTAATACATATGTATTTATTAACAAAAAACCTTGCCATCGTCGTTGAACATAGCATCCATCAAATACTCAAAGCGTGGACGAGGTGCATTGGTCTTTCAATTTAATAATCGGGGAATTCGATTATCAACCTTCGATGCAATCTTTTGTGGGACATTTGAACAACACTCGTAAAGCCATACTTGAATGACCAGTGGCATTTCCTGAATCAAATAAAATTTACCACCAGCTTTCAACCCGTTGTTCAAACTTCTCGCAAGATCGTTAAATGATAAAGTACCCCATGGAAAATCTTTATATTTTTCACTATCAACCAAATTAAAATGTAGTCGAGGTATAACCACAGTATCAATATTAGATAAAACAAAAGAATGCAGGAAATATAGAATAGCAAACTTCTCAGCATCCTCATCATTGTTCTTCCCCCAAACTTTTTTCGTGAATGCTAGAAACAGTTGTCTTTTCTGTATAACTTCTGCACCATTGAAATACTTCTCAACAATCCTATTTGGTACACCCTCGTCAAAAATAAAGTCGTACCTATTAGCACACAATTTAATCCAGTAACAATGGCAAATTTCTTAGGAGTAAAATTAAGAAAGGTGTCATTAGCCCAAATAACTATTCCAGAAGAAGAACTACCCTTAACCTCAAGCGTCATAACACATATGCACAACTGTGCTTGAACTACATAGTGCTTCTTCTTCATGAAATATCCAAAAATGGTATTGTCACAAAACTTTTTATACTGTTGCTTGTTTAATATGGAGTGTATGCTTCCATCAATATCATTATCGTTAAACGAGCACATGTGTGGTGGAAATCTTGAAAATTTTCTGACAATGAATATTTCGTCACGCATCACCTATACAAAGTAAAAGTACAACTTATTAAACTGTAAAAAAATAAAATTAAATCAACAAAAAAATATATATAACATGCAGATGTATTTTGATAAGGCCAAAAATGCAACTAATACTGAAAAATACATATCAATTATACTAAAAATACATATTTCCAAATGACTCTTGATGAATACTTAATATAACAATATATTTTCACAATTATACTGTCATCTTCACAAATAAGCTTTCTATTGAATTCTACCCTCCTAATATCATCAGAACATAAAATACATAGTAACTAATTGAAAAAAATACAGATAACTTTCAACTTTGATAAAATCCTTATTTAGAGCAAAACAACACTTAACATTCAATAATAAAAAATACATTTACAACAAAAAAATAGGAAACCTCTTCCTCACTATATATAACATGCATATGTATTTTTATCAGACCAAAAAATACAACTAATACTAAAAAATACATATCAATTATACAAAAAATACATATAGCAAAAAAACTCTTCATGAGTAGTACCCTAGTCAGTATATTTTCACAATTATGCTATCATCTTCACAAATATGCTTTCTACTGAATTTTGCCCTCCTAATATCATCATAACATAAAATACATATTAACAACTTCAAAAAAATACATATAACTTACAACTTTAGCAACATCATTACTTAGAGCAAAATAACACTTAACACACAATAATAAAAATAAAAAATACATTTGCAACAAAAAAAAAGTACCTCTTCCTCACTATCTTCTTCAGAATCATCCGCAAAAGAGTTCTGAAGATCCTCATTAACCTTACTCAAATCTTCAATTTCTTTAGCTTTCCGTTTCTTCTCGTATTTTTTAA
This sequence comes from Capsicum pubescens, assembly GCA_030864215.1. NCBI lineage: Eukaryota > Viridiplantae > Streptophyta > Magnoliopsida > Solanales > Solanaceae > Capsicum > Capsicum pubescens. The sequence continues at coordinate 283,851,602 of CM061542.1, forward strand.
TTTTTTGTTCCTTTGGAGAAGGCGTTTTCTTCAACGGCTTTTTTTATTTTTAATTTCTGTCATCGTCATCGGGTCGTTGCGAAACTTTAACCTAATCTCCTTCGATCTCTTAAATTTCTTCGACTGTAAAGAATTTGAAACAACTTTAACTACATCTTCTTGAGTTAACCCAAGACTAAAAGATGGTCCACAATCAGACACCAAATTAACATTCTATATACCACTATTTGTTCGTGATTTTGGTGTGTTTATCCATTAAAACAAAAAAATCTTAAAATCTGATTTTGAGATGTATTAGAGTGAAAAAAAAAATGCTAACATGCAATAGCTAAATTAAGAGTTACCTGAAATATAGGAAGATAATCTTTATTGATTGTGCTAAAATTGTGCAAAAGGAAATAAAATTGATGCGGGAAGATATTGTTTATGGTGAAAAAATGGAACAAATATTTCAAAAAAAAGAAAGAGAAAAATAATGGCGTGAAAAGGGAGAAAACTGCAAGGTTACTTCTCCTAGGCGGTAAAAAGTAGGGAACCACATAAAATAATGCTACAGATGCTACAAAATGTAATTTGATATAACTGTTGTTATTTTTTGTAATTTAGTACTTAAATATACTACTTTATGTATTTTTTCATATATTTTAGTTCCAATAATTAAAATTATTTGCTATTATGAAAATTAAAATTTAACAGGAAAAATGAACAAAAAAAAAAGAGAGGATAAATTGCCAATCAAACACAAAATATAGCCAACATTATTTTTGTCACTTTATTACGAGGCATGAAGCAACATTTTTACAGTTCTCTAATTAACTCAAAGATATGATTTTGCTATTCGACCCTCAGCTCCATTAGGGTAAAACCCACCCGGTTTACTCTCTTGTCCACTTCCGTACACTATTCGCAGTATTTCTTCCGGTGTTCTATCATAGGCAAGCGAGTACTTGTCCCCTGCAAGCAGACAGATGGGTAGTCAGTTAAACATTTTTTACGTATATGTATTAAACGTTGAACATTTTTAATAAAATTTTTGACTTCGTTATTAATTACCTGCAAGTATATTCCCCCTTATACTTCCTTCAGCACCAAATTCTCGTTGCACTCTAAGTCCTTCATCTTTAATGCCATGGCGTCCCAGCTTGTTCCTTAGCGCTGATATCCGGTTTGTGAATTCTGTTACCGTTATCCCATATGGTTCCACGTTCTCTCTTCCTCGCTCGTACAACAAAGCTCTCAGAACTGCATCTTGGCCCGATTCTACTCCCAATAGTCCTGCTACAAGCTGTCATCAAAATATTCACACAATCAGATCATTCATTCGATAATCATCGGTGTTCTTGTGAAGCATTATAAATAATCTAGTACAAATGATTACAAACTTCCTATACATGTTAAAATTCACTAATTGCGACAAAAATATAATTTTTACAATGTATATAACTTAAACTCAAAAAAGAAAGAATTAAAGTTTTATACCCCTCATATAAACAATTTCTTAATCTATCAGGCCATCCACAAAATATCTATCCACAACAATAACATATTCAGTATACTCTCACATAGTAGAGTCTGAGAAGGATAGAGTATACATAGTACCACGACCTCAGACGTGAGGTAGAGTGACGTTTTCCGGTAGACTTTTATCTACATATAAACCTTTTTAAAGTGTAAAATTTGAAATCTTGAAAGTAAAATTTTACCATCTACAATAATATAATTGTAAATTGGAATAATCAAAGGGAGTGTTATCATAATTTACTCTTTTGGCAGTAGGGCTGTGAAGTTTAGGATTGGCTCCAACATATCCAGTGAGTCCAACATAAGGGATGACATAGGATGCAAGAAGATAGTTGATGTCATTAGCATAAGGATCAAAAGGTGGTTCTAATGGATGTCCAAATGCATCATTCATCACTATTGCAAATGATTCTCTACTTAGATTCAACAATGGCCTTGGAAATCCTGCTACTGTATCCTTGATTGCCCTGCATCAATTGTGACGTTTTTTTTTTTAGTATGTCTAAAAAAGAATGATATAGAAAGACATAATACATAAACATGTCATTTAACTTGGCTTCAAATCACATCTATGATCTTCAACTTTTGGTGTGTACAAGTAGGCACTTGAACTTGTATAAAGTTGAACAAATAGACACACACGTCCTATGTGACATAGTGCACGTAGGACGCTATTAGGACAAGAATTGATCACGTAGAACGTGACATATATGTCTACTTGTTCAACTCTATCTAAGTTAAGTGTCCACTTGTGCGCGCCCAAAGTTGAAGGTCATAGATGTGATCTGAGGCCAAGTTAAAGGACATATTTATATATTATGCCATAATATTTCTTTTATAAAGAGACATTTTGTTATTATCTTTTTGTTCTACCCTTATTGAAATAATTTTATTATAAAAATATTGTATGTTTAGATCATAAAAATAAACAAAATTTAAATTTCATAGCTAGTCAAATACTTTTATATAAAATGAGTCGATGGAGCATAACATATACTCCCTCCGTCTCATTTTATGTGTCATAGTTTGATCGGGCACAGAGTTTAAGAAATAAATAAAGACTTGATGATCTTTACCAAATTGTCCTTTATTAAAATAATGTATTATTATTATTATTATTTTTAATTAAGCGGGATCTTATAAGTGGAATCAATAAGGGTAAAAGTGGAATTGTATATTTAAATAGTTACCAAATAAGGAAAAGTTGACATTATTTTTAGGACGAATAAAAAAGAAAATAATGATAGATGACATATAAAATAGGACGGAGGGAGTATAAGAAATAGACTAGATTAGGAGTTGGAATGAACTACTACTGTCACATAAGAACGGCGTGTGAGAGGGATGAGCTAAAAATAAATGGTATTCTTACTTATATTTAAGTACACACCTTTCTTAATATATATATATATATATATATATATATATATATATATATATATATATATATATATATATGTGGAGGGGAGGAGAGGGGGGGGGGGGGATAAGGGTAAGTGTGAAGAAAAACAATCAACGTGTTGAATGTTTATGAATAGAAAGGAGACAATCATCGTGAAATGCCTTATGATAGAACTTGTTTCTTTCCAAAATTTATTTTCTTCAATTTTACACCCAGTCAAAACAAAACGCATCCTTCACTGAAAGCGAGTCATAAAAGGTGAGCTTATAGCTATTAGCTTCTAGAACTAAACAATTGACATTAAAAATTTCGAGTTGAAAATTGAAAGAAGGCAAGCAAATAAAAAGGGCATTACAAAAAGACCCAAAGCATCACAAATTCAACCAAGTCTCTAATTTTCACTTAATTAATAAGACATAAGAAATATAAGTAAAGATTAAGAAATGAAAATGAACCTGACATGACCAACTTCTTGAAATCCAAATTGAGCAATAACATCTCTTATAAGAGGGCTAAGTTTAGCAATTCGAGCACTAATAGGCACCGGTCCACCATCAGCAAGTTCAGGTGCAAACTTATCCAAGCCATAGCCCAAAGAACCCCATAAGAAAAATTCAGCTTCCATAAACTCTAAATTCAACGGAAATTCGATTAGATCGACATCCGATTTGGGCACGTTACGAGCAACATAATTGTTATGATCATTTATAAAGTACTCATCAACTGAATAACTTGAACTTAGTGATAGCAAAATCAATAATGAAAAATACACAAATATCATTTTTGCAATGAAAGAAGAAGAAATAAGTAAAAGAAACTGAAGTTTTGAATTAATATCTTATTGTTATTTATTTATTTGTTTATTAATGACGAAATCTTATTTGTCGAATGTATAATGTGTCTGAAAAGATGATGAGAATTGACAGATGGAAAAAGAATAAAGAGAGTTTTAATTAAAGTCTAGGTGGGAATGAGGCAGTTGAGGAAATTTTGGATCAAATTTGATTATATTTTGTTTTGTTTAGGAAAATTGCAAGTGTAATTCATGCCAACTTCTAGCTAGTCATCGTTGGCACCATCTGTCTGCCCTCTCAAATTATTTTCCTCTTTTTTAATTGATTTGATCTGAATATTTTTATTGATGTCCGATTATATTTGGTGTTGTTGCAGGACTTACTCTAAAGGCAATGCTTCTAACTAGTTTTTTTTTATATTCGAAACTCAAATATGCGGCGGAAGGACCCCGATTATTTCATCGGAATGTGTCACACCTCTTTTTAACTAAAAAGATTATGAATTTTAAGGTTTGAAAGGATTTTATTATTAAAGTGACAAAAAATAAAAATTTGTTTCGAAAAAAGACTTTTATATTCAAACTCAGAGTCGCCACTTGACATAAATCAGTGTTCCAAGTCACCTTTGGAAATCCTTTTTCAAAACGGTTTTGACTCTAAAACTGATCCGCGAACATAGATTCCGGCTAAGAAATTCTGTTGACCGAGAGGAAGGTGTTAGGCACCCCTCGGTCCCGTGGTTCGACCACGGTCGCTTGGTAGAGCGTATCGGCTAATTTGACATTACGAATGAATAAACCACATAAAAACACATAAAACAATCAATCAAACACACAAAATAAAGCAAATTCAAAGTATAGTGTCCAGTCCAATTATACAGTCCAAAAATAGAAAAAAATGCGAAAATATAAATCCTATTCTAAGTTAATCCTAAAACTACGCTCCAATGCCTTACCCGATGCCTCGGGCCTTAATCACGAACATCCTCCGCCAACATAATATGTCGGGGCATTCCCCGATGAATAAATACAAATGAACTCGGGGCATTCCCCGGCTAAACGAATACATTTAATGAGATGCGATAAAATGGAGAAAATCACTCAACACAAATAATTACACATTCGATGATTAGAATCCTACGAGTTACCTACCCCAAAACCTAGAATTTGCCTATCGTGACACTATCAAATGAAAATAAAATCCAAACTACAATATTACGAAATAAATCTATGAATTACGGATTTAACAATTTCTAATTCCCTTTTCCCCATTTTGAAACCATCAATTCATTAACTCAGATACCAAATCAAATTAAACTTCCATTCAGTGATTAACAAAATTTCAACACAAAGTAACAATGACATAATAATAATTAAATTGCTTCAAATGAAATCAAAGAAACAAACCACAAACAGAATCAACCAACAACGAGGGAAACACAATCATCATGCCAACATTCAGAAAAATTGAATAAGAGATTAAGAACCAAACCTTTCGGGTTGAATTTTGATTACAAAACCATATAAAACGATTGCCCGGGACCTCGAAACCTCGAACAAGCTTAAATCAAACCTCGCACGAACTTCCCATAGCCAACTCGATCAAAACCCCAAACCAGCGGAGAAACCACAAAACGAGTCCCAAATCTCCGATTTTGAACCAAACTTGAACGGGTCTCGCCGGAATCGAAGCCAAGATCGTTATTTCGGCTTTGCCGGAGCTCCGACGAGCTCAAACAGTGACAAAAAGACAATGAATTGGTCTAATTTTTTATCGAATTTGAAGTGTTCCTACTGGTTTTGGCGTCTTTGGTGGTTTGGCGGTAGTGGGGTGGTGTACTCTATATTGATGGTGAGTGGGTGTTCGTTAATGGCCTCTGTGTCGGTGAAGAAGGAGAGAAATATGTAATGTATGTATCCTCTCTCTCGCAGATCTCTCTCTCTACCTCTCTCTTTAATCAAACTCCATTCTTTTTTTTTACTGGTGTGTGTGTGTCGTTGTGTATATTTCCGGCCAGCTCTATGTGGATTCGTGTTTGTGTGATGAGAATTTCAGTGAATGTGTATATGAGTCGGTGGTGGGTATTGTGTGTGATATGTGTGAAAATGGAAAGAATGTTGTTTGTGTGCCTATCGAGAGTGACGAGACCCCCCTTCTTTTGTTTGTTGTCAAGGGAAATATATTAGATCCTCCCTCTATTTTTGTTGTGATTTGGTTAAAAGGAATAAAAAAAATGTGAGGGGGTAGGGTCACATGGGTATATGGGTGTGAGGTGTGAGTTGGTTGAGATAAGGTTTGTTAGGATTAACACAAGATAAAATTTGTTAAGGATTGTTATTTTTGTATTTTTGTGGGATAATTACATGGTTGAGGGTACACGATAGTACACGATAGGATAAGGTAAAATGAGTAAAAGTGATATCGGGGAGGGACCAAATTAGGTGTCTACATCATGCCCCCTTTGAATGTAAACAGGTAGTGTTTTCAGACAAAGAAGTAGACAACGAGATAGAATTTTGCCCCGACCTTTATTCAAAAAGAATGAAATAGAAGGAAGGAGGGAGACCAAGTCTTGATTTAGGACATCCTACCTACCCAAGTTATGAGGGAGTCAAGTCGCAGGTACCTTAAAGGATTGGAAGAAGATGGACAATACCGAGTTGGAGACTCGAGTGAGGTCCCGTCGAGGTTCCGGTCACGGCTCTGTCATTACATCAAAAATGAAAAATTACAAGAGTTAAAAAGATAAATAAAATTACAAAAGTCCTATCTGTGCAGCTTCTTTTGAACTCTTGACTTGAGTTTCATCACCCTATTCTTCAGGCGAGCTCCTGACTTGCAATTTCTTCAACTTGTTGACTACTTTCAGTTTCTTCACCCTGTTCTCCAGGTGGGCTCCTGACCTGCTATTTTTCAATATGTTGACTTTCAACTTATTTGCCCTGCTCTTCAGGCGGGATCCTGACTTTCGGTTTCATCAACTTTCGATTTCATCACCCTGTTCTTCAGGCGGACTCCTGACCTTCAATTTTATCACCGTGTTCTTCAGGCGGGCTCCTGACTTTCAATTTCATCACTCTATTCTTCAGGCGGGTTCCTGAAACCAAAATCAAAACTAGAACGAAAATCAATCAAAATCAAAACTATAACAAAAATTATCCCACACAAAGATTATCATAAGGCAGTATTTCATTTTTGAAAGTGTGGTCCCATTTTTCAGGAGGGACCCAAACAGAAAGTAAAATTTCATTTTTCAGGAGGGTCTTGAACAGAAAGTAAAATCTCATTTTTCGGGAGGATCCTGAACAGAAAGTAAAATCTCATTTTTCGGGAGGATCCTGAACAGAAAGTAAAATCTCATTTTCCAGGAGGGTCCTGAACAGAAAGTAAAATTCCATTTTACAGGAGGGTCCTGAACATAAAGTGAAATCCCATTTTTCAGGAGGGTCCTGAACATAAAGTAAAATCTCATTTTTCAGGAGGGTCCTGAACAGAAAGTAAAATCCCATTTTTCAGGAGGGTTCTGAACAGAAAGTAAAATCCCATTTTTCAGGAGGGTCCTGAACAGAAAGTAAAATCCCATTTTTCAGGAGGGTCCTAAAAAGAAAGTAAAATCCCATTTTTCAGGAGGGTCCTGAACATAAAGTAAAATCCCATTTTTCAGAAGGGTTCTGAACAGAAAGTAAAATCCCATTTTTCAGGAGGGGTCTGAACAGAAAGTAAAGTCCCATTTTTCAGGAGGATCCTGAACAGAAAGTAAAATCCCATTTTTCAGGAGGATCCTGAACAGAAAGTAAAATTCCATTTTCCAGGAGGGTCCTGAACAGAAAGTAAAATCCCATTTTTTGGGAAATCCCATTTTTCAGGAGAGTCCTGAATAAAAAGTAAAGTCTCATTTTTCAGGAGGGTCCTGAACAGAAAGTATATCCCATTTTTCAGGAGGGTCCTGAACAGAAAGTAAAATCCTATTTTTCAGGAGGGTCCTGAACATAAAGTAAAATCCCATTTTTCAGGAGGGTCCTGAACAGAAAATAAAATCCCATTTTTCAGGAGGGTCCTGAACAGAAAGTAAAATCCCATTTTTCAGGAGGGTCCTGAACATAAAGTAAAATCTCATTTTTCAGGGTGGTCCTGAACAGAAAGTAAAATATCATTTTTCAAAAGGGTCCTGAACAGAAAGTAAAATCCTATTTTTCAGGAGGGTCCTGAACATAAAGTAAAATCCTATTTTTCAGGAGGGTCCTGAACAAAAGTAAAATCCCATTTTTCAGGAGGGTCCTGAACAGAAAGTAAAATCCCATTTTTTAGGAGGGTCCTGAACAGAAAGTAAAATCTCATTTTTCAGGAGGGCCCTGAATAGAAAGTAAAATCTCACGGATATGCATTTCCAAGGGTAGCTGAATTAAGTGAAGCAAATTTGCCCCTATTTCAACAAAGAAAATTTGTCAGTTAAAAACTTAGTGGTGGCTTGTAACACTTGGCTTTCCAGGCATTCGCTCCAGTGTTCATTCTCTTCATTTTGTTTCAGATTGCTGGCATTTGCCCCTGCTTTGTCGTGTCATTGACCTAAACTCAGATTATTAAGAGTGACTACGAAATAAACACAGTATCTCTGCTTTGTCATGCTTCTTAGATAAATCCTTTAAACCTTGGTATTTTCATGAGTTCCCCAGCTTGTCTGTTGACAAAACTTTCTGCATGCCTTATTCAGCTCACAATCATGTCTCTTTCATATGCTGACTTTGTCTTGCTTTGTGCAATTGAAGAAGCTGGTAGCTAGTTTTGAAATCTTTTCTCACTTATTTTGATATGGACTTGACTCAAAAATAAGAGAAAAATGACAATGACTTTTATTTGGACCACTGACTCAAGAAAACAAAATAAAAATAAAGAGAAGAAAGAAAAGACAATGAATGTCCCCGTTTGAAACAAAGAAATGAAAAATTTATCTAGAAATGACAGTCAACTCTAATGATTATGCCATGCATATCGGATTAAATTGCCTGATCTTTCCATCCAAAACCATCTACCAATTGTTGTTGAGTTAATGACCTCGAAATTGAGTTGCTTCCTTAGGTCAATTACATTTAAGACCTCATTCGGCTAGTGGAGCCTTGAAAGGTTTTTGTCAACAAGCCTCTCTCATTTTTTTCCCAGCTCACCATTGCTCTATGGTGTCCGTGAGGGTTTTTCACCATTGAGACTCTCTTATTTTTATTTCTCTCAACTCACAGTCGTCTTATGGTACCCGTGAGGGTTTTCACCGATAAGTCTCTCTCATTTTTCTCTCTCAACTTACCATCACCTTATGGTGCCTATGAGGGTTTTCCTCAATAAGACTCTCTCATTTTTATTTCTCTTGATTCCCTATGCTGAGGAAGACAAGTAGTTCCCAAAATGCGTCATCATTTGCATTGCATGCTTAGCCTTAACATTCTCAAAGATTGATCTGAAGGTCTTTCTTTGATTGTAACTTGGCTTTTGGATAGGGTTAGAAAGAAAGGATGGCATGAGGCCCAAACGACACTTGAAGTGGGGTAGAACTTACAACTTTTGGAATCGACTCAAACAATGAGGATTAACTAATGTCCTAGTTTCTTTTGACCGGGCAATTCCAAATTGTTTATTTGGTTGAACCGAGCCCGGAGTAGGGTAACCTACGTATCTCACCCCCGAAAGAGGAGAATCAGGTCACGCGTAGTTCTGGCAGCTCATTTTTTTTTTTGCTTGATTCTGACTTGTTCTTTTTTTTTCTTTTGGCTCTTTTTCTTTGTGATTTTTCTGACTCTAATTTCTTGACACTCTTTTCTTCCTTCTTGGATACTTTTTTTCTTTTTTTTTTTTAAAAAAAAACTTTCTGACTCTATTCTCTTGCTCAATACTTTTGTTTTGAGCTTTGCTGGCTTTATCTTGATTCCAAAAGAGGGGTATGAAAAAAAATAACACTAAGGCTCAAATGAGGTAAACAAAGGATGACCCAATGTTTGGATAGCAGAATAAAATGTCTTCGTCATATCAATCCTTGAAAAGACTAGTACCTAGCATGCAATGTGACAGTGCACGATCAACATCACTTATGACATGTTTTACAACACTAACTTGCCCCGAGCATGTGTGTCACCTCTTTTCTATACCTATCAAACATATAACTCTATATTTGTTGTACATCCCTCACATTGAATGACTCATGCTTTCGTGGAGTTGATTTTTAATCTGTTCCTCTTGATAGGATCAACAGACACTGTTTGACCTAATTGAGCTATGTTTTTCAATTGATGACCAAGTTATTAATGTGATTCTCAAAATAATTGCCTTAATTTTCAGAAAAGGCTTTAACTTGTCACCAAATGTCTCAGCACTTTACTATTTTCTCAGATGTTCCTCCTAACTTTAGCCCTCTGATCTAATGTTTCATGGTTAAATTGGATTTTAAGATTTGGCTGAAGAATCCATACGCATGTCATATCACTAGAATCAACATAAAGTGTACTGTATAAAGAAAATAAACAAACAACACATATTTAAAACATAAAGAAAAAGGGACAGTTCATTTAGTTGAAATAAAAGATAGAAGGGTTTGAACACAAATGACAAAGGAACAAAACAAGATGGATCCCGACCTACAACCCTGAAATAATTCAAAAAACAAAAATGAAGACAAAACAAACTACCAGACCTCTTTCTAGTAGGGAGAGAGAGTGGCTTCTCAATTGCTCATCCTGATAACTTAGCCATTGGTTTGCATATGAGCATGACTAGAGCTTCCATCATTATCAATGTTCTGCACCATAATTGATCCATCTTCAATCATCTTTTCAATTTCTCTTTACAAATCTCGACAATCTTCAATATTATAACCCTAAGCATCAGAATGATACGCACATCATACATTAGGATCAAAATTTCTTGAACGCCGATAAAGAGTGCACCCAAGGAGAGGTGTGATCATGCCCCATTGTACCAATCTCTAAAATAAATTGGCATACGACTCTCCAATTGGTGTGAAGCTATCTCTCGACTTCTGCCTCATTTCATCGTTTGGCTTGGATCGAAAATCAGGCTTAGAAGGGTTTTGGTATGTTTGTGGAGTTAGAGGACGACTCTGAGGAGTCGGTATGTTCCACTGTGGGTAAGATGGGGTTTGAACATTTGGTTGTGCGTTATATACTGGATATGGAGGTGGAGGAGCAGAGTATAATGAATTTTAGGAGTGATTATGTGTAGCTTAGGCGTGAACTTGGGTTTGAGCCTGAGAGTGACGACAACGAGGTCTTCTTGACCGTTCTCCCCGTCCAACTACAATAGAAGATGAATCTTCCTCATTCTTTTTCCCTCCAGGTTCCCTTAATTGATTGCAATATTGTCCCAAATGTTTCATGGATTCCTCATGCCCATCTTTCTCCTCAAATTTTGACATCTCAAAGATTGGAGGAAGGTTAGCACTTAAAGGCACACCCCAGTCTTTGTATGAAACGTCCTCTTTACCCGCAGGTTCTAGAGAATTTTTCATTACATTTACTGCACTCTTCATTTTTTCAACCATTTTCTACCACTTTTCTAGCACACTGGACTTCTTGTCAAGAAATTTTGGTGGTCCAGTTAACTTAAAAGCAGGGTCAGGAGTATAACAATGATCACCAAGAGTATTGAATATAAGTTTACTAGCAGCATGGGGACGCACAACCATTGGGCGAGCCAGTGTGGAAGTCCTAGTAGAGGATTGAGCAACAAGATCACAAACGACATGTGGTGTTGTGAATGTAGCAGGCATATGCTGAGGAGCTAAAGGAAAAGTGTTGGAAGTGTTGAGATGTTATTGGCTTAGAATGAATTTTGAGTCATGTTGCGGTGCATCAACAACAGTAGAAAACTGACTTTGATATTTTGGTGGAAAACTCGAGGTATTTATTGGATCAATAGCGGGGAATGGAAGAGGAGGCAACCTACTGGCCCAAACTCGATGCATTTCTGTCATTTGTTGTCTTAGCCTCCTAATCTCTTGCTTCAAACTCTCATTTTCCTGATTCTTTGTTTGATCCATGATGTCACTCTCTATATCTTTGTAGGACACAACTAACCCTTTGAATTTGGTATGATGTGAAGGACCATCTAGAATGCCACAAACCAACCACCTTAAACTGACTCAACAAAAAACAACAAATGTGTTAGAGTTCAACACTTTTTCAAAACTTCTTTTTCCTTCTTTTTTTTGAAAAGATCACCAAACCCAAGAAGGGCGCCTACGTATCTCACCCCCGAAAGGGGAGAATCAGGTGTGCGTAGTTCGTGAAGTCTAGCCAAAATGGCCAATTGATTCTTTTTCCTTTCTTTTTTTCTTTTTCTTGATACTTTAAGAAAAAAAAGAAAATAACAATTTGTCAAAAGAATTGACGAAAATCTTTTTGCATTTTTCAGATTTAAACTCCCTATACAAAATGGAACCTATGATTACCAAAGAAAAATCTTTTGAGGTTTTCGATTTTGAATTTCATAGGAAAATGAAGCTTGAAACTATTAAAGAAAAACCTTTTTGTATTTTTCTTTTAGAGACGTATATGACACCTACTCTAGATGAACAGTGAAGAGAATCTTTTTGAATTTTTCAAATTCCTGTACAAAATGAAATCTATGATTACCGAAGAAAATATTTTTGGATTTTCGATTTTGAATTTCATACGAAAATGAAACTTGAACCTATTAAAGGGAAATATTTTTTTTGTTGTTTTCTTTTAAAGATGTACATGAGACACCTACTCTAAATGAAGAGTGAAGAAAATATTTTTGAATTTTTCAAATTTCTGTACAAAATGAAATCTATGATTACCGAAGAAAATATTTTTTGGATTTTTGATTTTGAATTTCATACGAAAATGAAACTTGAACCTATTAAAGGAAAATATTTTTTTTGTTGTTGTTTTCTTTTAAAGATGTACATGAGACACCTACTCTAAATGAAGAGTGAAGAAAATCTTTTTTTTTTTTGGATTTTCGATTTTGAATTTCATACGAAAATGAAACTTGAACCTATTAATGGGAAATATTTTTTTTGTTGTTGTTTATTTTAAAGATGTACATGAGACACCTACTCTAAATGAAGAGTGAAATTTTTTTATTTTTTTTTTGGATTTTTGGATTTTTGAAATAAGATCCCGAACCCACAATAGGCTGCCTACGTATCTCACTCTCGAGAGAGGAGAATCAGGGGTACATAGTTCGTCCAGATTGGACAATTAATGATTAAATAACAGATTGCACCCTGACTTGAGACACGACCAAAAACATACGATGAACAACATAACAAAATCTTTTTATTTTGAGTTTTCAATTTGACACTTCACATAAAAAATGACACCAACAGCTATGAAAGAAAATCTTTTTGGTATTTTCGTTATATGAAATGTACAAAACTTCTACCACCCTTTTTTGCATTTTTCTTTTATAAAATGCTCCTAAAAAATCTTTTTGGAATTTTCGAATTGTGAATGCTTGTTAAAGGAAACAAAAGAAAAATCTTGTTGATTTTTTTTTTTTTAAATGAGTGCAAAAAGTAAAAAAAAATAAAAATTTGAATTTTTGAATTGTGGAAAACAAAAGTCATAAAGAACCTAAAAACTACGAAACTCTTTTTGATTCACCTTTTCTCTTTTTTCCCTTTTTTTTTCCATGCCCAACACACCTTTCTTTAATTCTAGCACATGTTTTTCCCAAATCAGTCCGTCAAATGAACCTATTACCCTAATAAATGCAACAATTAGCACATAGGGATGCTTTAGAGGAGAGTCTCCTACAAAGGACCAAGTGGACCCGCTAGGTCTCAATATGATGCACATAAGCATGACCAAAAGACTGACCTACGTTGGGGTTTACTAACAAGGCCGTTTGGGGGAACATATGGTCGATAGTGGCTTCTTTGCTTTCCACCTACTCCATACATCCAATGGCTCCCCCCCTAAAATAAGGGTGACTCAACTAGAGTTCGTGTGCACGACGTGCACTCCGGAACTTGTTGCAGAAAGAATTAACTCGGGTTATGCAAATGATGCCAGATATAAAGCGGTAACACATAAAGAAGAACTGTAAACAAAGAGCACAGAAACACACAACAGTGATAACAATAACACAAATAATAATCACACACAATGTTCATACACCCATATTGCCAAACAAAGATGATACGACTCTAAAAACAGCTTGAATTCTGAAAGGGTCCCCAGCAGAGTCGCCAGAGCTGTCACACCCCTTTTTAACCAAAACGATTATGAATTTTAAGGTTCGAAAGTGTTTTATTATTAAAGTGACAAAAGATGAAAATTTGTTTCGAAAAGGACTTTTATATTCAAACTCAGAGTCGCCACTTGGCATAAATCGAGTGTGCCAAGTCACCTTTGTAAATCCTTTTTCAAAACGGTTTTGGCTCTAAAACTGATCCGTGAACAGAGATTCCGGCTAAGGAATTCTGTTAACCGAGAGGAAGGTGTTAGGCACCCCTCGGTCCCGTGGTTCGACCACGATCGCTTGGTAGAGCGTATCGGCTAATTTGACATTACGAATGAATAAACCACATAAAAACACATAAATCAATCAATCAAACACAGAAAATAAAATAAATCCAAAGTATAGTGTCCAGTCCAATTATACAATCCAAAAATAGAAAAAAATGCGAAAATATAAATCCTATTCTAAGCTAATCCTAAAACTACGCTCCAATGCCTTACCCGATGCCTCGTGCCTTAATCACGAACATCCTCAGCCAACATAATACGCCGGGGAATTCCCGAATGAATAAATACAAATGAACTCGGGACATTCCCCGGTTAAACGAATACATTTAATGAAATGCGATAAAATGGGGAAAATCACTCAACATAAATAATTACACATTCGATGATTAGAATCCTACGAGTTGCCTACCCCAAAACCTAGAATTTGCCTATCGTGACACTATCAAATGAAAATAAAATCCAAACTATAATATTACGAAATAAATCTATGAATTACGGATTTAACAATTTCCAATTCCCTTTTTCCCCTTTTGAAACCATTAATTCATTAACTCAGATACCAAATCAAATTAAACTTCCATTCAGTGATTAACAAAATTTCAACACAAAGTAACAATGACATAATAATAATAATTAAATTGCTTCAAATGAAATCAAAGAAACAAACCACAAACAGAATCAACCAACAACGAGGGAAACACAATCATCATGCCAACATTCAGAAAAATTGAATAAGAGATTAAGAACTGAACCTTTCGGGTTGAATTTTGATTACAAAACCACATAGAACGATTGCCCGGGACCTCGGCACCTCGAACAATCTCAAATCAAACCTCGCACGAACTTCTCATATCCAACTCGATCAAAACCCCAAACCAGCGGAGAAACCACAAAACGAGTCCCAAATCTCTGATTTTGAACCAAACTTGAACGGGTCTCGCCGGAATCGGAGCCAAGCTCGTTATTTCGGATTTGCCGGAGCTCCGACGAGCTCAAACAGTGACAAAAAGACGACGGATTGGTCTAATTTTTTATCGAATTTGAAGTGTTCTCACTGGTTTTGGCGTCTTTGGTGGTTTGGCGGTAGTGGGGTGGTGTACTCCGTATTGATGGTGAGTGGGTGTTAGTTAATGGCCTCTGTGTCGGTGGAGAAGGAGAGAAATATGTAATGTATGTATCCTCTCTCTCGCAGATCTCTCTCTCTCTACCTCTCTCTTTAATCAAACTCCATTTTTTTTACTGGTGTGTGTACGTCGTTGTGTATATTTCCGGCCAGCTCTGTGTGGATTCGTGTGTGTGTGATGAGAATTTCAGTGAATGTGTATATGAGTCGGTGGTGGGTATTGTGTGTGATATATGTGAAAATGGAGAGAATGTTGTTTGTGTGCCTATCGAGAGTGACGGGACCCCCCTTCTTTTGTTTGTTGTCAAGGGAAATATATCAGCCCCCCCCCCTCTATTTTTGTTGTGATTTGGTTAAAAGGAATAAAAAAACGTGAGGGGGTAGGGTCACATGGGTATATGGGTGTGGGGTGTGAGTTGGTTGAGATAAGGTTTGTTAGGATTAAAACAAGATAAAATTTGTTAAAGGTTGTTATTTTTGTATTTTTATGGGATAATTACATGGTTGTGGGTACACGATAGTACACGATAGGATAAGGTAAAATGAGTAAAAGTGATATCGGGAAGGGACAAAATTAGGTGCCTACAGAATGTATATCGATCTGTCCTCTCAAATTATCACTTGGTCATAAAATAATATTTTTATCCCAAAATAGTAGTTTAATTTTTAGCTTAGAGGAATTGGTAATGTAAAATTTAGTCTCCTTTATTAGCTATTTATTCGTGTTGGAGATTTTTATTTTTATTATTAATAAAAGATATCTAAATACATTATCTACCGGTATAAATTTATCAAAAAAATAATAATAAATAATTCAATTTTTAGCTCATTCCTTCTTCCACACCAAATACCTTTAAACAAGTTCTTATGCATGTTGGGAATGGAAAAAGATTACGAATATAAAATATGAAGCTTTGAATAAGTCAATCTAAACAGGCTTTAATTAATTTATTTATTTCAGCAGCGTTCTTCGGGATAACTCAGTTGGTTTGAAGGATGTTATTCACATGGATGACTCGGGATCGATCCTTCCTCAATGCCTTCTGAATTGAGTCTATCGCACAGGGCTTGTCTAGCGTGATTTACATTTCTTGTGTGTTTTGAATGCTATTACACAGTGAAGATTTTACCTAGTGCACACACAAGTGCTTATCAGAAAGTACCCACTCGAAAGGCATAGATTATGGCAGGAATTATAATGGTTGTGGGTTATCCTGCAATTCCAAAAAAAAAAAAAAAAAAGACTGTTAGCTTAGCTTAGTTTAATTCACAATTTGAAGCTTGATTGTGTTTTGTTTTGTTTAGGAAAATTGCAAATGTAATTCATGCAAACTTCTAGCTAGTCATCGGTGACACCATCTGTCTGCCCTCTCAAATTATCTTCTTCTTTTTTAGTTGATGTGATTTGGGTATTTTTATTGAATTCCGATTATATTTAGTGTTGCTGGACTTATTTTAAAGGCGGTGCTTTTAACTAGTTTTTTTTTTATATATATATATTTAGAATTTAAATACGAGATTTTTGATTATGTAGCGGAAGGATCTCAATAATTCCACCGGAATATATATTGGTCTGCCCTCTCAAATTATCACTCGGTCACAAAATAATATTTTTATCCCAAAAAAAAAAAAAATTCAATTTTTAGCTTAGAGGAATTGGTTTGGAAAAAATAAATTTAGTCTCCTTTATTAGCTATTTATTTCTATTGAAGATTTTTTTTTTTTATATTCTTAATAAAAGATATCTAAACACATTATCTATCAATATAAATTTGTCATAAAATAATAATAAATAATTTAATTTTTAGCTCACCCCTTCTTCCATGCCAAATACCTTTAAACGAGTTGTTACGCATGTCGGAATGGAATACCAATATAAAATATTAAGCTTTGAATAAGTCAATTCAAACAGGCTCTAAATTAGTCTATTTATCCCACTCAATTTAAAATGATTTTAGTGTCCTTCGAAATGGCTCAGTTGATTTGAAAGATGACTATTCAAATGGATTTTTCGAGATCTATCCTCCCTCAATGCCTCTTGAGTTTAGTCTGTCGCACAGCGCTTGCTTAGTGTAATTTGCATCTCCTGTATGTTTTGAAAGCTATTACACAGTGGGCGTTTTACCCAATGCACACAAAATGTTCATTACAGAGTGCTCACCCGATAGACAGAGATTGTAGTGGCTGTGAATTATTCTGGGGTTCCAAAAAAATGATTATTAGCTTAGTTTGATTCTCAATTTCAAGCATGATTATATTTTGTTTTGTTCAGGAAAATTGTAAATGTAATTCATGCCAACTTCTAGCTAGTCATCGATGGCACCATCTGTCTACCCTCACGTGGATGTCTTGGGATCGATTCCTCCTCAATTTCTCCTGAGTTGAGTCTGTTGCATAGGATTTATTTAGTGTAATTTGCATCTTCTATGTGTTTTGAAGGCTATTACATAGTGGAGATTTACCCAATGCACATAAAGTGCTCATAATAGAGTGTCCAACCAAAAAACATATGTTTTAGTGACTGCGAGTTATCCTGAGGTTCAAAAAAAATAATTATTAGCTTAGCTTAGTTCAATTCTCAATTTCAAACTTGATTATATTTTGTTTTGTTTAGGAAAATTGCAAATGTAATTCATGCCAACTTCTAGCTAGTCATCGGTGGCACCATCTGTCTGCCCTCACAAGGATGTCCCGGGATTGATTCTAGTGCCTTCTGAGTTGAGTCTGTCACACAGGGTTTGCCTAGTGTAATTTGCATCTTCTGTGTATTTTGAAGGCTATTATACAGGGGGAGCTTTATCCGATGTACACAAAGTGCTCATCACAGATTGCCCGCCCAAAAGACAGATAAATTCTAGTTATCCTGAGGTTCCAAAAAATATGATTATTAGCTTAGCTTAGTTTAATTATCAAATACGAGATCTTTGATTATGTGGCGGAAGGACCCTAATTATTCCACCGGAATGTATATCGGTTTGTCCTCTCAAATTATCATTCGCTCACAAAATAATATTTCTATCCCAAAAAATAGTAGTAATTCAATTTTGGTAAGGCAAAATTTAGTGTCCTTTATTATCTATTTATTTATTCCTGTTGAAGACTTTTTATTTATATTAGATTAAGGTACGTGCGTTGCACGTAGTTTTTACATTTATAAAAAAAGTACATAAATATATACTTATAAGAATGAATTATATATAATATCAATTAACGCTTAGATAAATATAACATTTATTTAAATGAAGAGATAGATATTAATACATTGCTACATTATTTTTATTCAAAGTAAATTGAATATTTTTTTGAATTTGTCAAGACAAAAAATATGGGTTATTTAGTTAATTATATAATATTTTTTTCTAGTTAGTGTGGAGAATGATTTAATATATGTGTTATATATTTCATCAAAATAAAAGGAAAAGAAGATACTCATATTACTTTCAATATCTCTATCCAAAAAAATAAACAAATATAAAATTAAAATATGAATTAGTAAGATTAAGACCGTTATCAAATACTCTGTCTTCATACCTTAACATATTTTAAAAAACAAAAAAATTAGATCTACAAAATCTAATCTAAAAAACTTTTTCTCCTCTAGAAATTCGCTATCTAAAACATAAACAAATATAATAAGAAAACCTTGAGCAAATATTTTGGATACATACCTTCACATTAAAGAAAATAAATCTTCAATTTCTTGTTATCATTTCTACAATCATAATATCGAAGGCTTTCTCCTTCTCCAACAACTTCTTCATGACCATCATATGCTCTAACATAAAAATAAAATAAAATCTTAATTAGTTAAAAGTCCAAACTTTTAGGAAAAGATATAATCAAATTTGAGTTACAATTAGTTGAACATTGAAAGAAAAGATTCAAAGCAGTATGCCTCAAATTCGTTCTTTCATTTTTTTAAAAATCAGTATACCTAAAATTTAAAGTCATAAAGCTAACCTCAAATTCGTTCTTTCAATTTTCTCCTTTCTACAACTATCCTTTAAGATTCAAATCTACAAAAATCTAATCCGAAAACTTTTTTCTTATCCAAAAAATAATAAATTTAATAATTAAAATATGAATGATTAAGATTAAGACCTTCATCAAATACTCTATCAACATACCTTAACAAATTTTAAAAAATAAAAGATCTATCCAAAAAAACAAACATGTAGAATAATTAAAATCTGAATTAAGATTAAAACAATCCTTCTTTTGTGCAACTTTAGTCTCCAAGTTTCCTTCTCCTCCAACAACTTCTTCATGAAAACAATTTATATAAAAGATAATGTCATAAAGCTATCCCCAAAACGTCCTTTCATTTTTCTTCTTTCAAAAGCTAAGTTTTTGTAAAACTATAGAAATTCCTTGTCAATTCTATTGTCAATATGTGCACACCCCTAAATATGATATAAAACTTTGAGTTAAAAATTGCAATTCACTACAAAATTAATATTATTGAGCTCAATCGATTTCCATTATAAAGTTGAAGTACAAATCTATTTGAAAGACACCAATAGAAATTGTGTATGAAGAATCGAGGATAATTTATTAGTGTAAATTTTAAGAACATACTAAAATTTTAGAAAATTTACCTCAAATCACAAGTAAATTTAACCTATTAAAAATTAGAAAACTTATCTCAAATCACAAGCAAATTTGTCTCTTTAATCATAAGATATATCAAGATTTCACAAAAAAAAACTACGCAATTAGCAATTGTCTATCGAGAATAAATAATGATTTATTTATTGTAAACTTCAAGTACATACTAAAAATATAGACAACTTACCTCAGTCACAATCAAATTTATCTCTTTATTTATACATACTATCGAGACTGTAAACATCAAGAATTTACTAAAATTTTAAAAAATGTTGAGATTATTACGTGAAGATTATACTTGAAGAAAGTTAATTAAAAGTTGAAAGTTAGTTAGCAGTCATTTTTCAGTTGACAGTTTTGACTGTCACTGTTACTGTTTTATTACCTTTCAAATTAGTTAGTTAGTTGATTCCACTTGCCAGCTAAGAGCATAGGTTATAGATGATTCTAGAAGCATTGTATGATTCTATAAATATCACTCAAGTTGAGTGAAAATAGTTATCACTGCAATAAGCTTCTTCTTCACTGCCCAACAATGAGCACTCTGTTTCTTCCTTCTTCATTACTGATTCTATGTTCCATTACTCTTTGAGAATAAATTTGAGAGCTTATCTAGTAGATTTTTACATGATATCAAAGCAGCGATCACAGTAAATACGTACGTTGCTGGAGTTTGGATCTCTATCTACTTGGAGTTTAGATCTCAAGCTGTAATCTATGTTGTTGCAGCAACTTTCTGATTTGACTCAGTAAAGGTTTGGTTTCTGTTGATCATCGAGTATTCTTTGCTTGAAATTACTTGAATCATTGTATTGTGTTTTCGACTCTTCTTCTCTACAATTGAACTTAGTTGACCTGGTTAGTTTAGATGGCACCTAAAATAGATTCGAGTGATCTTTTATACATAGGAGCTTCTGAAGTGTCTGAAGACGCTTTAATTCCGATAAAAGTCACTGGATCTGAGAATTATGGTATATGGAGTCGATCAATGCGGATTGCATTGTTAGGAAAGAGGAAATATGGTTTTGTCACCAGAACTTGTAGCAAAGCTAATTACAGAGAAGAACTACATGAACAATGGGAGACTTGCAATGTGATTGTGCTTTCATTGTTAATGAATACTGTAAGTGCAGAGTTATTGAGTGGGATAGTGTATTCAACTAGTTCATTTGAGGTATGGGAAGACCTAAAGGAGCGTTTTGACAAGGTGAATCGTATGAGATTATATCAATTACATAAGGATATCAACACTTTATCATAGGGTACTGATTCTGTGGCAACCTATTTTACTAAATTAAAGAATCTATGGAATGAATATGATGCATTAATCCCAGCACCATCATGTGCTTTTCTGAAGTCAAAAGAGTATGCAGATCACCTGTATGAGCTAAGATTGCTTTAGTTTTTAAGTGGGCTGAATGATTCTTATGACTCAGCTAGAAGACAGACTTTACTTAAAGGTGTTACGCATGTTCTTAATCAAGCATATGCAATGATAACGGAGGATGAAATGCAGCAATTAACTTGTTCAGTCAGCATTACTAATAAAACAGATCCCATTGCAATGCAAGTGAATAGAGGGCCAAATGCAAGTTTTGGAAACCAAGGATACAAAGGAAAAAAATGTGATTACTGTCACTTCGGTGGTCATACTAAAGAGAATTGCTACAAGTTGATAGGTTATCCTACTGATTGGAAATAAAAAAAAAGGTAGCAGAATTACAATAATTGGGGTCCAAGAGGATATAGTCATCAGGGATATGGCAGAACAACTGGACATGATGCAGGTCAAGTTAACCAATATGCAGGTCAAGTTAACTCACACAAAAGTTTTACTGCTGCAGGACATGGTATGTCAACAATTGATGAAGGGAACAAAGAGATCAATCATGCTGCTTTGTCCAAGGGGCAAGGTTTTACTGATACAGAATATAAACAGATCATGGAGATGCTGAACAGAGATCCACAAGATGTGAAACAAGCCAACATGTCAGGTATAGTCACCTGTTTATCATCTCATGTTGTGTCATAAGAGTGGATAGTTGATTCTGGTGCTACTCACCATATAGCAGCAGATAAAACCGTGTTGTCCACAAGTAAAATAGTTAGGCCAGGAGTGGACAAGGTAAATCTTTCAAATGGTACAGAAGTCGAAATCTCATATACCGTTGAAGCAGTAGTTTTTCAGAATGCAGTAGTGAAGGATGTGTTGTCTGTGCCTGATTTTAAGCTCAACTTACTGTCTGTATCCAAGGTTACTAAGTAGTTGTCTTATTTTATATCCTTCTACCCTGACTTTTGTGTCTTCCAGGACCTCTACAATGGTAGGGTGAAGGGGATTGGTAGAGAAGGAAGAGGTCTATACATTCTCAGAGGTGAAATGGAAGATAAGGATTCACACGAAAGTTCAAGAAAGCTGATAGCAGAAGTAGGACAAAAGGATGTCAGTTTATGGCATAGGAGACTTGGACATCCATCTGCTCAAGTATTAAAGCTTTTAGATATTTTAAGTCATAATAAGGACATTGAGTTGCTAAACAATTGTCATATATGTCCATTAGCTAAACAAACTAGGTTAATATTTCTTATTAGCGACACTAGATTTGTTGCATGTTTTGATATTGTACACATGGATCTATGGGGACCTTATAAGAATCCAACCTTTGATAAGAAGCATTATTTTCTGACAGTTGTGGATGATTACAGTAGGTATACTTGGGTTCATTTATTGCAACTTAAGTCTGAAACCATTATGGATCTTAAAAATTTCTTGATCATGATCAAAAATCAATTTGGTGCTACTGTAAAAACTATAAGAACAGACAATGGAACAGAGTTTTTTAACTCAAAATGCTCAGATTTGTTTAAGTCCTTAGGTATCCTGCATCAAAGTAGTTGTCCATACACACCACAACAAACTGGTGTTGTGGAGAGGAAACACAGACATATCTTGAATATTGCTAGAGCCATCAGATTCAAATCTTATATACCCATCAAATTTTGGGGAATACTTATTCAAACTGCAGTATATTTAATGAACAGGCTACCATCGTCTTCTATTGGAAGAAAGAGCCCTTATGAGTTATTGTTTTCTAAGGTTCCTTCTTTTGTACATTTGAGAGTGGTTGGTTGCTTATGTTATGCTTCAGTGTTACCTAAGGGTGACAAATTTTTTAAAAGAGCTAAGCCTGCAGTATTAATGGGATATTCTACTTCACAAAAAGGGTACATACTGATGGAATTGAACACAAACAAGTTGTTTGTCAATAGAGATATTGTATTTCAAGAGCATGTATTCCCTTTTGCAAATAAGCAAACTGAGAGTGATTCATCAGATTTTTTACAATTGCATGAAGATTATGACCATGAGATAGATTCAGATATTGTCGAAGACAGTGCACGTACTCAACCCTCAAATGCAGAAGTATTACCTCAAGACAGTTCAAATCTTGATCAAACATCTGAGTCAATGTCATCACAGGAGCACTTACCTGATGATAATTCTATACATGTTCCTGCAAAGGCAGATGATTCTCAACATCTACCTAGAAAGACTCCAAGAGTGACTAGAGAGACTATTTGACTGAAGGACTATACTACCAACAGTAGGAGAAAAGGTACCCGGTATCCTATTGCCAGCTACTTATCTTATGACAACACTACAGATAACTATAAATGCTATGTGAATGGTTTATCTTCTCTAGTAGAACCACCACATTTTAGCCAAGCTGCTACAGATGAAAGATGGATTCAAGCTATGAAGTTAAAAATTTAAGCTCTTGAGGACAATAAAACCTGGGAAGTGGTAAACCTACCACCAGGAAAAAGTGTCATTGGATCAAGATGGGTGTATAAGATCAAGTACAAAGCAAATAGAGATGTTGAAAGGTTCAAGGCAAGGTTAGTAGCTAAGTAATACAGTCAGCAGGAAGGGCTAGACTATCATGAGACCTTTTCACCTGCTGCCAAAATGGTGACTGTTAGGTGTATCATTGCTCTAGTGGTATCAAAAGGATGGTGCCTCTATCAGATGGATGTGTATAATGCCTTTTTGCAAGATGATCTAGATGAGAAAGTGTATATGCAATTGCCTGAAGGTTTTCAGCAAAAAGGATACCACAAGGTTTGTAGGTTACTAAAGTCATTGTATGGGCTCAAACAAGCCTCAAGACAATGGAACATCAAGCTCACTTCTTCCTTATTACAAGTTTGATTCACCCAGAGTGCATATGATTACTCTTTATTCACTTTAAAGAAGACAATAGGCATGGTTATAATCTTGGTGTATATGGATGATTTGCTTATTACTGGAGACAACGAAGATATGATCACAGCAGCCAAGGAGGCATTGCATCAGCAATTTAAGCTTAAGGACTTAGGTGAGCTTAAATACTTTCTTGGTATTGAGGTGTTGAGATCCAGACAAGGAGTTATCCTAAATCAGAGGAAGTATTTGCTTGAACTGATTTCAGAAATAGGTCTTGCTGGTGCAAAACCAACATCTACACCTATGGAATCTAATGCTAGACTAACCTCGGTCGAGTTTGATAAAGCTACAAGAATCACAAATGATGTAATCCTAAGGGATGTTACTTCTTATTAGAGATTAGTGGGGAAGCTTATGTATGCCACAATCACCAGACCTGATATTAATTATGCAGTTCAAACTCTAAGTCAGTTTATGCAGAAGCCTAAAAAGTCCCATTTGGAAGCTGCACATAGAATTGTGAGATATTTGAAAGGCTCTGTAGGTCAAGGCATTTGGATGAAACCTCATAGAATTACAGACATAGTTTGCTGGTGTGACTCTGACTGGGCAGCATGTCCTAACACTAGAAGATCAATTACCGGTTTGTGATTCAACTTGGTGGTTCCTTGGTCTCATGGAAGTCAAAAAAATAACATACAATATCTAGGAGCTCTGCAGAGGCAGGGTATAGAAGCATGGCTTCAGCAGTAGCAGAACTCACTTGGTTGGAAGGTTTATTCACTGATCTAGGTGTTCCTATTCATAAACCTATTACAGTGTTGAGTGATAGCAAATCTGCCATTAAATTGGCAGCCAATCTGATATTCCATGAAAGAACTAAACACATTGAGATTGATTGCCATTTCATTCGAGATAAGGTCAAGGTAGGGTTGATCAAGACTGTTTATGTACCCACGCATCATCAGGTGGCAGATATCTTAACCAAAAGTTTGAGTCATGAACAACATTCTCATCTTCTGAGAAAGCTTGGTGTGCTAAACATCTTGCACCCTTCAGCTTTAGGGGGCGTGTTGAGATTATTACGTGAAGATTACGTAACAAATCATAACTTGGGTAGGTAGGATGTCCTAACTTGAGAATACATTTGAGAGATTATCTAGTAGATTTTCACATAAAAAACTTAGCTCAAATCACAAACAAATTTGTCTGTCAAGATTGGTAGAACTATTTCTAAATAATTCACATCTCTACAGCTTTTCTAGTTAGATGTGAATTAATGAATGCTTTCGATCTATATCTGATTCTGGTTGTAGTATGCAGAAAAACGTTTCATTCACAATAAGGTGAAGGACACTACACACATTCTTTAGGTTGCAGAACAATTGTGGAAAGTGTCTGTGCAAATGACAAGAAAGCTGTGTATCGTCTTATTGTTGTCTACCAAGCTGATGTTAATGCAGTCCATTGGGGAGAAGCGTCACCTAGTACGTCTCAAAATCTAGAGTTTTGTTCAGATTTGAACAAAACCTGATTATAACATCTTCCTTTTAGGCAGTGATAGTTCAAGCTCGTTTAACCCACAAAGTGAAAATGAAGAGCATTGCATTGATGAATTTCTTGATGGCGGTTCCTTACTTCACCTAGCTTGCCAAACTGCCGATATTGACATGGTGGAGCTGCTTCTGCAGCATGGTGCCAACATAAATGCTTGTGATTCACGGGGTCAGACCCCACTGTATCATAGTTTTGATAAAACATATTTAGATGCTCAAAATAATATGTTCACACATTAATTGTGCTATTTCAAATAAGAAAAAAAATTGTATTAATTTGTTATAATTTTCCTTAAACAACAAGTTTTCCTTCTGTCAAAATTAGATCTTTGGAGATGGTAATTATTTAATGCAGATTTGTTATCAAGAAGGATAAAAAATTGTATGAATTTAAGGAATTTGTTATGAGTCCTAGTATTATTAGGCATCAAAAATGTTTGAAATTATGAGATTGTTAGAGCACCGTCCCTAACAAATTTGGAAAAATACAAAAGACCGTGCGTTTGTATATATATATATATATAAATTCATCAAAATTTTCTTTTTACACCTCCTATTTATATTTTAGGAATCCCTTTTTAGGTAAAAATCTACTAACATTAATTTTTTATTTTTTTTCTTACCATATGTGTTAGGACTCTATAATTTTCAGAGATTATAGCTAATAATATAAAAAAAATTAAATAATAATAATTTTTTAAAAAAAAGTAAAAAGATGATTTTATCTAAGGAGGAATCTTTTAATGAAGGACAAAAAATTCAAACGACATTTCTAAGACCTTCACACTTTTAATATATTTTTTTTACACGTGCACACACACACACACACACACACACACACACACACATATATATATATATATATATATATATATATATATATATATAGATTATAGATATAGATTATAGATATAGATTATAGATAGATTATAGATATAGATTATTATTTTAAAAAATCTAAATACATTGTCCAGCGGTGTAAATTTGTCTAAATAATAATAATAATAATAATAATAAAATAAAAAAAATAAATTTTTAGCGCACCCCTTTTTCCACGCCAAATACTTGTAAACAAGTTATGACCTGTTGGGGATGGAAAAAAATTGTGAATATAAAATATGAAGCTTTGAATAAGTCAATCCAAACATACTCTAAATTAGTCTATTTATCCCAGCATTACCCATTTTAAAATGATTGTTAGCGTCCTTTGGGCTAGCTCAGTTGGTTTGGAGGATGGTTATCCACGTGTATGTTTCGGAATCGATCCCCCTCAATGCCTCCTGAGTTGAGCATGTCGCACAGGGCTTGCCTAGTGCGATTTACATCCTCTATGTGATTTGAAAGCTATTCCATAATGAAGATTTTTACCTAGTACGCACAAAATGCTCACCCGAAGAGCAGAGGCAGAGATTGTGGTGGTTGTGGGTTATCCTGGGATTAAAAAAAAATGATTGTTAGCTTAGCTTAGTTTTATTCTCAATTTCAATATGGTTTTTGTCTTTGTTAAATTGTAGGTCTCAAACCCCTAGTTGAGTCTCAGACTCGGGCCTGGGTCCCTAGTTAGGATCGGGATTGATTTTCGGGTCTTAGGTCTGGGTTGTGTATCAAGGTCTCAACTGGGGATCGGGTCTCCAATCAGAGGTTGAGTCTCAGGTCTCGAATTGAATGTCAAGTCTAGGATTTGTTGTAGAGGTCGGGTCTCAAGTCGGGTTCAGGTCTTAAGTTCCAAATCGGGTCTCGAATCCTGAGCCAGGTCTTTTATTCTTTTATTTTTGTTATAGAGCTAGTTTCTTTTTATGAATTACATTGGTGTGACAGTATTGTTTAGATTAAGGGTGTCAAATAATATGAATCATGACATAACCCTTTTTTTTAAACCATGTAAATAGTACCATTCGTCAATAAAATTTGCATATCTAAAGAGCATCCTTCACCTTGACCAACTTCTAGGAAGGGTGCCAAATATAACTAAGCCTCCAATATCAACCAAACTAGTTACATTATCTACAAAACTAAATCTACATACAAAGTAATGTATGAACGAACTCATTACTCATATGTGCCTTTTTTGAAGTGTATAACATCTCTATCATGTGTATAGTTTCCTCTTTAATGTGATAACCTGATTTATAAAATTTTACTTTTCATATGATTTGACTATTTTTCTTTTTCATGATTGCTACATGTTGATTTTGGAATGTGGTGATAGTTGACACAATTTTCAATGCCTTTAGTAGGGTTTTGGAAAAGCTGAGGTTTTTAGAGGCTTTAAAAGTTTTATAGTTGACTTTCGCCAATATTTGATGTTCTAAGTGTCGAATGATGATATGGGACAGTTTCATCAGATTCGAAACATCGATATTGAGTTAGTAGTAGAGTTGGTTTGGATTCAAAACCTTTATTTTTTTACTCTTATTGTGAAATCTAGTAAAATTTATCTAAAAAGAGCTCTGAGAGTTAATTTATTGAAAATGACCTCTTTTCAAAAAATCGACGTTGCCATTGAATTTGAAACGTTCAAAATAACCTATTTAAATTCACGAAATTTTGAACGAATTTCAAGGGATCGATCAACAACTTTGCAACTTAGCAAAGTTGTTGATGCAACTGATATCAGGTGCAACTACTCAAATGGTCAAGGGACCGCTTAAGCGGTAGCCACTTTAGCAACTAACTCATCGCTTTAGCGGCTCTGGACCACTTGAGCAAAGTCCGGCCCTACGTAGCTTGGGCTTTAGTGATCCCAACCATTTAAGTGGTGGTAGCTTAAGCGATTAATTGGTCGCTTAAGCGACCATCACTGTATATATACCCCTTTTGGTATTTTTCATTATTTTTGTATCTTTGAGCCTCGGGTTTGAACATTTTTAGAGTTTTCGTCACTATTTAAGCTTGGGTAAGTTTCAAATCATATTTTCATTACTTTACAGTGATTGAAACATCGAAAACACTCTTTAATCTTGGTTTTAAAATTGAGATTTTGAGAATTTTGCTGGTAGAGCTAAAAAATGGTTTTCATTTGATTTGGATCTCATTTTTAACTCATTTTTTGTGTGGATTTTCACTTGTAGACTCCTATAACCTTGGGGATGTATTTCAAAAATAAAATTTTATTTTTTTCGCTTTCACTTTAGAACTTATGTTTCGAATTTATTTTGAACCCGACTTAAATATTATTAATATGCGAATCATTAGTTTTCTTTTATTGCGTAGATGTTATATTTGTATGATTTAGTTGATTTCAAGACCGTCCGAAAAGAAGGTTTTGTGTTGAAGGACTTTAGGCTTGAATTTCAATGCTTCGAAGTAGGTTATGGTTTAACTTTCTTCAGACTAGGTTGGGTAGTTAATAAATAAGTAAAGCATGCTATGAGTTAGGAAAACTAATTATAGAAATTGTATTTCGAGATTATTATTGTTGTTGGGTGTCCATGTGGGGGCTTATATGCTTATTATTGATGACTTGAGATATCATGCTTTGAAGTGTTGTCCGTACGGGGTTTTATTTGACATTGTTGACTTTATTTGTGCAATAAATGCTTTTGTTAAGGTGATGCTTGTATGGGAGCTTTGTTTAATGTTATAGGTTTTATTTTTGCATTGTTTGCCTATATCATGATAGAAATATCTGAATTAGGGGCCGAATATGATATTAGTGATGTTGTACATGATTATTATTCTGATGGTACTGGATGAGAAATTGATATTATGATTTATCAACATATTGAGTTGATCCTAAGCTCTCTTATACATGTATTGAAATGATTATTATGTTCATATTAATTTGTTTGTGAGTATTACATCCTTATTTCATTCATACACATTCATGAGATATTGGTACCATTGAGAAATGCTAAGTTGAAAAAGAAATGATACTTTTATGAAAATCCTTGATCCCTGAACACTAGCCAGAGAGTGAGATTGGTGATAGTATGTGGGTTGCGAACCCTCCATGGATCCTATCTTCGGAGCGCTGAGGCTTGATATGTGTATACAAAAAGTCATACGATGACCTTCAAACCATTCATCATGATCCCATCTTCATTACATTGCATTGCATATGCATTTCTATATTCTTTTATGTACTTGGTGTGTATTTAGTTTTCTGTATTCGTTTACAATGTATTTGTTTCTACTCGTTCATTATATATATATATATATATATATATATATATATATATATATATATATATACCATGGAGAATGTGTTAGCTACCTCTTGAGAACTTTTCTGCCTACAGGTGACGTGCTCATAGTATTTCTTTATTCGTACTATTTTATGTTTTGATCAGTTGTCCTATGATACATATTGAGTACAAGTGGACCGTACTCATCCCTGTTGTGCTCTTTCGGTACGGATCTAGTCGCGACAGTTGAGTTCGGACGGTGATTATCATATTTTCGGGGTACTGATTCACTTCATGGTTCGAGCAGATTCCAGTTCTCCTTCTTTTAGTTGTCTTTATTTATATTTTCAGAGACATACTATGTATTATTCAAGATTCTGAGTTGTATTAGATGTTCTTATATTTGTGATACTACTTCTTGAGTTTTTGTGATATTTTCTTTCAGACTTCCGCTATAATGTGTATTGTGTGACCTGACTTCATTCTTGAATTCTCGGTTTATCTTTCTTTATTTATTATCCAATCTTCCTTCCTTCTTAGATTGTTGACTTACCTATAAATACTGAATCTCGATAATTATTATTATGACCTCAACATTTAAATCGTGACATCTATCAAACTAATCTCTGCACCTTGTATAATTAAGCCCCTTCCAAATTGCTGCCATCACTTCATGTTGAAATATTTTCCTGTGCTTCCTTTTAATTATCATCAATACTTCCTTCACATGCCCCAATCTGACCCAATCTGAAGGGTACTATTAGTTAAGGGTGTCAAACGGGCCGGGCTGACCCGGCCCAGACCGATCCAGCCCGGCCCACTTACAAAACCGGCCTAGTTTGAACTGGCCCGATAAGCCCTAGGGCTTTAGGGTTACGGGTCCCGGGCCAGTTATTTTATTGATTTGGGCCCGATTAACCCGGCTCGGCCCGGCTAAGTTTTTTTTTTTTTTTTTTTTGAAATTGGATTTAACTATAACTTAGTTTTAATATATTATTAATTTACTATCAAGTATTATTAATTTATATATGTGTATATATATCTTCTATAAACGTGTATATTTAACGTATACATGTGTATATGTTTTATAAATTAATATATAACTATATATATAATTATATATTGTAGTATATATATATGGTAGTATATTTTATTTAAAGTAGTACATATATATTGAATGGTACGTATATATGTGTATATATCTTCTATAGACGTATATATGTTGTACAGTGTATATGTTACGAAGTTGTAGTGTATATGTTTTATAAATTAGTATATAACTATATATATAGTGTGTGTAAATATTGTAGTGTATATATATTATATTATATTATATTTAAAGTTGTACATATATTGAATAGTATCTATATGTGTTTGTATATCTTCTAAAGTAGTATATATTTAACGTATACGTTTGTATATGTTTTATAAATTAGTATATAACTATATATATAGTGTGTGTATATATTGTAGTGTATATATATTGTAGTGTATTTTGTATAAAGTAGTACATATATATTAAATGGTGTGTATATATGTGTATATATCTTCTATAGACGTATATATTTAATGTATACATGTGTATATATTTTATAAATTAGTATATAACTATATATATATATATATTGTAGTATATATATATTGTAGTATATTTTATTTAAAGTAGTATATATATATTGAATGGTGCGTATATATGTGTATATATCTTCTATAGACGTATATATTTAACGTATACATGTGTATATGTTTTATAAAATAGTATATAACTATCTATACATATATTGTAGTATATATACATATTGTAATATATGTTTTACTTAAATTAGTACATATATATTAAATGGTATGTATATTTGTGTATATATCTTCTATAGACATGTATATTTAATGTATACATGTGTATATGTTTTATAAATTAGTATATAACTATATATATATATTGTAGTATATACATATATTGTAGTATATGTTTTACTTAAACTAGTACATATATATTGAATGATGCGTATATTTGTGTATATATCTTCTATAGACGTGCATATTTAATGTATACATGCGGATATGTTTTATAAATTAGTATATAACTATATATATATTGTAGTATATGTTTTACTTAAAGTAGTACATATATATTGAATGGTGCGTATATTTGTGTATATATCTTCTATAGACGTGCATATTTAATGTATACATGCGTATATGTTTTATAAATTAGCATATAACTATATATATATTGTAGTATATGTTTTACTTAAAGTAGTACATATATATTGAATGGTGCGTATATTTGTGTATATATCTTCTATAGACGTGCATATTTAATCTATACATGCGTATATGTTTTATAAATTAGTATATAACTATATATATATATATGTAGTAGACTATATATATATTGTAGTATATGTTTTACTTAAAGTAGTACATATATATTGAATGGTGCGTATATTTGTGTATATATCTTCTATAGACGTGCATATTTAATGTATACATGCGTATATGTTTTATAAATTAGTATATAACTATATATATATTGTTGTATATACATATATTGTAGTATATGTTTTACTTAAAGTAGTACATATATATTGAATGGTGCGTATATTTGTGTATATATCTTCTATAGACGTGTATATT
The DNA here is from genome assembly GCA_030864215.1 of Capsicum pubescens. Taxonomy (NCBI): domain Eukaryota; kingdom Viridiplantae; phylum Streptophyta; class Magnoliopsida; order Solanales; family Solanaceae; genus Capsicum; species Capsicum pubescens. The sequence goes on from CM061542.1 coordinate 283,884,079, forward strand.
TAATGTATATATGTGCATATGTTATATAAATTAGTATATAACTATATATATATTGTAGTATATGTTTTACTTAAAGTTGTACATATATATTGAATGGTGCTTATACTTTTGTATATATCTTCTGTAGACGTGTATATTTAATGTATACATGCGTATATATTTTATAAATTAGTATTTAACTATATATATATTGTAGTGTATACATATATTGTAGTATATGTTTTACTTAAAGTAGTACATATATGTTGAATGGTGCATATATTTGTGTATGTATTTTCTATAGACGTGTATATTTAATGTATACATGCGTATATGTTTTATAAATTAGTATATAACTTTATAATATATATATATACTTATATATATTGTAGTATATATATGTTGTAGTATATGTTTTATTTAAAGTAGTACGTATAGTCGTATATATTGAATGGTGCGTATATATGTGTAATTGTGTATATGTGTATATATTTTTTAAATTCTAATGTAGTATATACTATATATATAGTGTATATATATTGTTTAACGTATTTAAAATGTATATAGGTGGGTATATATTGTGTATATCGATTTTTTTTTTTAATTTTTGATCGGGTTTGACCAAATTTTTAACCGGGTTTGACCGGGTTTAGGTGGTTTTGACCGGGTTGGGTTAAGTGGGCTGGGTTAGGGTGGTTTTTGAAATTTTTACTGTTGGGCCCGTCCCGTCCCGTCCCACTTAACCCCCAACCCGGACCCGGCCCAGCCCACAACCCGGTTAATTTTATAGGGCCGTTTCCGGGTTGGCCCGGCCCGGCCCACTTGACAGCCCTACTATTAGTCCACAAAATCAACTCAAACTGCGACATTAAATTTGGAAGGATTAGAATCCAATTTTAATTCATTTTGATTCAACTTATTTTGATCTTTTTAATTACGGCTTGATTCCGCTCATTTCAAACTCTTATCTGCAGTATTTTATTATTCATGAATTATTCTCCAGTTAAATACAAATTTAATTTATTTATATATGTCGATGGCACAATCTAATTTTAATTCATTTTGATTCAATCTATTTTGACCTCTCCAATTATGGCTCAATCCTCTCATTCCAAAATCTTATCTGAAATATCTTATTATTCGTAAATTATTCGCCGTTCAAATAAAAATTTAATTTATTTATATATGCCGATGACACAATTCAATTTTAATTTATTTTGGTTCAATCTATTTTGACCTCTTCAATTACGGCTCAACGCTCATTTCAAACTCTTATTTGCAATTGATACAGATTTAATAATAATTGATCTCATTAATATTGAAGGGGTTACAGCTGTATATATAGAGAACTGAAGAATAACTAATTACAGAATAACCCAGATGTATTTAATAATTATATATGTAGTCTATTATCCCCCCGCAAGCTGATCAGCGGTAACGAGGGGCAGCTTGGAGCAGAGAGACTGAAAAGGCTGTAACGGAAGAGGCTTGGTGAGAATATCAGCAAGCTGGTCAGTAGATGGGACATAGTGCGTGGCCATCGCTCCTGCAAGTACCTCATCGCGAACAAAGTGACAGTCAGACCCAACATGCTTCATACGATCATGAAGGACTGGATTTTTGGTAACACAAATAGTGGACTGATTGTCACAATAAATCTGTGGTTTCGTCGGGGGAATGCCAAGTGCATCCGTAAGGTATCGTAACCACATGGCTTCAGCAACACCCGCAGCCATGGCACGATATTCTGCTTCTGTGGAGGAACGGGACACTCGCGTTTGCTTCTTGGTGCACCAGGAAATCAGATTCGGTCCCATCATAACAATATATCCAGTAGTGGACTTTCGATCATCTTTGTCGTTAGCCCAATCCGAATCAGAAAAAACAGATATATCAAACGAGCCCTTTTGAAATAAAATTCCACAGTGAAGAGTACCTTGAAGATAGCGCAGAATGCGTTTCAAGGCCTGAAAGTGTTGTTCTGTGGGAGCATGCATTGATTGGGAGACTCGATTGACTGCATATTGGATGTCCGGACGAGTAACAGCAAGATAATGAAGTCCACCGACGAGGCTCCGATATAGTGTAGGATCGGCAAAGGGAGTATTCGGCCCTGGGGATTGGCGGACTGCCATGGGAGTAACCGCGGGTTTGCAGTCTGTCATTCCAGCCCGATTTAGAAGTTCAAGGGTATATTTTGTCTGATGCATCAATATGGTTCCCGATTTGCGGATGAGTTCGAGGCCAAGAAAGAACTCCAGAGGACCGAGGTCCTTAAGTTTGAAGTCACGATGCATAGCTTCAGTAATTTCAGTGATGAGTGATGACGAGCTGCCTGTAATAACAATATCATCCACATAGATAAGAATGATGACTGTCCCTCGAGAACAGTGAAGGGTGAAGAGGCTGTTGTCATGATGGTAGGTGCGAAAACCAAGACCCTGCAGAAAAGTAGAGAGACGTGTGTACCAGGCACGAGGGGCCTGTTTCAGGCCATACAGTGATTTGCGAAGCTTGCAAACATAGTGAGGACGGTTGGGATTAACATATCCCGGTGGCTGAACCATATAGATTTCTTCCTCAAGATGACCATGAAGAAAGGCATTGCTGACGTCTAGCTGATGAAGCGGCCAATCATAGTGAAGAGCAAGAGACAAGACCAGACGAATAGTCTGTTGCTTAACAACAGGGCTGAAGGTCTCCTTATAATCCACACCATACTCCTGATGATACCCTTTTGCAACCAGACGTGCTTTATAGCGAGAAAGAGATCCATCTGAATTTCGTTTGATGCGAAACACCCATTTGCACCCAATAGACTTTCGGTTACTAGGCAGAGGTACCAAATCCCATGTACGTTGTTCATTCAGAGCCTGAAATTCCTCATCCATAGCTTGGCACCAGAAACTATTTTTGGAGGCTTGGTTGTAGGTAGTAGGCTCAGTTGTGGGATGTGCATCAAAGGGTATTTGAGTGTGGTAGGCTTTGGGTTTGAAGGTACCGGCCTTGGCTCGGGTTGTCATAGGATGAGTGTTGAGTGGAGGGTGATTAGGAAGGGGTGGTGGAGTTGTATGATGTGTGGGCGGGGGTTGGGTGGGGCTGCCGTGGGAGCTGGGATGTGCAGCGGTGGATGGGGTGGTTGTATGTGTGTTAGGAGTATGATGTAGGGAAGTGGTGGGTTGTGTGGCAGTCGGCTGGGTGTTCGGGTGGGAGGTTTGGGTTTTCGGGTGGGTAGTGGTGTAGTGGGGTACCGGGTTAGGTGCCGAGTGAGCCGGAGCATGAGCGTGAGAAAAGGACGGAAATAATGGCACAACGCCAAGTGGATTGGGGGAGTATGGAGTAGAGGAAAGACTTGTGTAAGGAAATTGTTCCTCCACAAAACGAACATGACGGGAAACATATGTTTTCTGAGATACAGGATCGAAACATTTGTAACCTTTGATAGTGGGATGATAGCCTAGAAAGACACAAGGGGTGGACCGAGGTTGAAGTTTATGTTGAGTGTGCGGACGCAACCAGGGATAAACTAAACACCCAAACGGGCGGAGATGGATATAGTCGGGTGGATGATTGTAGAGACGGGCATATGGAGTGGAGTTGGAGAGAGTGTGAGTGGGCATGCGATTTATGAGGTAGTTGGCAGTAGCAAGGGCATCAACCCAAAAGGAAACAGGTAAGGTGGAATCATGGAGGAGCGCAACAACTGTTTCTATTAGGTGACGGTGTTTGCGCTCAGCAACGCCATTTTGTTCAGGGGTATATGGACATGAAGTGTGATGAAGAGCCCCTAGATTTTGAAGAAAAACACCAAATGCATTGTTGACAAATTTTGATTTTGGCATTAAATTGATTTTGAACCATTCGGTCAAAGTTTACAAAAATAGTATAAGCTTCGGATTTAAATTTCAGAGGATAAAGCCAAGTGAATTTACTGTAATCATCAACAAAGCAGATATAATAACGAAAACCTTGAACAGAAGGAACTGAGGTTGGACCCCAAACATCAGAATGAATTAATTGAAATGGCGCAGTGGCCTTGTGTTCAGACAGTGAAAAAGGTAAACGACAAGATTTAGACACTGAACAGGACTCGCAATGTAATTTTTCTGAAAAATTAAAACCTAAGGAAGATAAAATGGATTTGGTGATGGCGGATGATGGGTGCCCAAGCCGGCGATGCCAGGTTGACGAGAGAATGGCTTGACTCACAACAGACGGAGACCTGGATGGAAGAGTGTATAGCCCATGCTCACAGCGGCCCGTGTACCGCACCCGGTTCGTGGTATTGTCCACTATCTGGAAATTGGTGTCATTAAAAATGAGGGTGCAGTTATTTTCTTTAGTAAAGCGATAAACAGATAAAAGATTGGATGTGAGAGAAGGGACGTGGTGAAGGGTTGAGAGATGAAATTTACCATTTGGGGTATAGACATACCCAGAGCCGGTGTTTGTGATGGGAAGGGATTGACCATTGCCTACTGTAATAGTTTCTGAGCCATGATACGGATGAGGAGCTTGAAGTTGTGAATAATCCGACGTCACATGGGTGTTAGCACCTGTGTCTAGATACCAATCGCCAGATTGAGCGTTTGTGGACGCATGCATCGCCCTTGATCCTCCGGACTGGCTATTTACATTCTGCGAGTCATCATAACGATACCAGCAATTAGCCGCAGAATGGCCCCGTTTAGCACAAATTTGGCACGTCGGAAGATCTCGTGTGGGCATCCGCTGGTTTCCTCGTCCCTGTCCGCGGCCTGACTGGAAGCCGTCCCTCGGTGGAGGCCCGCCTCTGCCTTGCTGCCCGGTGTTTCGACGGTCACCGCCGCCGCTGCCTCGCCCTTGGTTACGGCGATCGTCACCGCGACCCCTGGCCGAGCCTCCGCTGCCAGCCGAGTAAAGAGCCGTGACGCCAGGGGTGGAACTGGTTTCTCCGAGCAGTAATTTGTGTTCCATGTCTAGATTCAATTCTTCTGCATTAAGCCATCCAGACAGTTGATTCAGAGTGATTTCGACAGGCGAGAGGCGAATATGCTGTTTGAGAGAGGAATAGCCAGCCGGAAGACCACGTATCACGGCATTCACCACGTCTCGTTCAGGAATAATCTCGTTCACAGCATCTAGGTCAGACAGAATAGAGGCCACATCATCAAGGTATTGAGTCATCGTCTTCGTTCCCTTCCGAAGAGTATGCAATTGGTCACGCAACTGAAAAATATGAGCCGTGGACACAGAGTTGTACCTTGTGGCTAGTGCGTCCCAAAGTGAAGCCGATGTGAGAAAACCCCGGGCGTGTTTGTGCACAGAGGGGCTAATAACTGCGAGAAGACAGGCTCGGATCTGAGTGTCTACGATCATCCACGGAAGGTAGTCGGGATTTGGGAGCTTGACGCCGTCCTTCTCGGCTGTCTCGGGCTGCGGCTTCTCCGCACCGTCAATCCATCCGAGCAGCAAGTTGGCTGCGAGGGCGGTGCGGACGTTAAGTGCCCAGGCCGGGTAGTTGTTGTCAGATAATTTTTCGGGGATGAGATTGTGGAGATTCCTGAGCAGTAATTTTACTCCAGACGGTAATTTTGACAGAGGATCAATAACCTTGTCCATGGCGCCGACCTACGGCGGAGGAGGGAGGCCGTGCGGCGTGGTGTAGACGGTGGCGGCGGCGCACACACGTCGGAAAAGAGGAGAGATTAGGGTTTGGGCGGAAGAAGAAACCCTAGCTTTGATACCATGATACAGATTTAATAATAATTGATCTCATTAATATTGAAGGGGTTACAGCTGTATATATAGAGAACTGAAGAATAACTAATTACAGAATAACCCAGATGTATTTAATAATTATATATGTAGTCTATTAGCAATATCTTATTATTCATAAATTATTCGTCGTTCTAATAAAAAATTAATTTATTTATATATGCCAATGTTGACTGAGCGGGAGATCCAAATAATTAACGGAATTTTCATAAACCAAGTTGCAGTGCAGACACTCCCAAGTCCCACCAAGCAGCTAATTAAACCAACGTTTCTCATATGTTTAGCCAAGTTAGGTGTAATTGCACTACACTAAATTAACTTGACGGGATGTATTAAGATAAAGTCATGCTTATCTATGTATATAAAGTTTGTTAGGATTAGTTTATCTAGTAGATTAAGTTTGTTTGATTATTTAAATTTGTTTGACTTGCTTATTTAATTTGATTTACAAGATTAGATTCGACTTTTAGGTTAGTTACGTTTCTTTAGCTTTAGAAAGTTAAAAGATACACTTCCCTCTAGGCTCTAATCTTATATTTGTGATTATCATTGGATAAAGTATTAAGATGGATCTATATGATCAAAACTGGATTTTTGTAAAAGTAGTGATTCTAAGTGCGAGAAAAGATTTACTAATATTTAATTTTCACTTTAATTAAGTATTCAACCTCGATTATTTTTAAATTAGAAAAAAAAAATCAAGGACTGCATATATTTCTATATACTAGTTTAATGTATGTGGATTACATGTGTGTTTAATGTTAAAAAAGAAAATTACTTGTATATTAAGCAACGCCTTATTAGTTATTAGTATATTAGATTAATTTATAGATCTATTGTATGAAATATGCCTCCACGATTTCCGCTAGCACATTCAAGTATCGTCTTCATTGAGCCACCATGACATCTAATCTTTTCTAATTTTATCATCAACTCAATCATTAATATAATTGACATTTTCGAGTATTTTAGCCGATCTCGAAACTATTGTAATTTGTATTCCGAATGCAAGAGGAAAAATGACTCCTACATAAATTTGCTATGCTCCTATATTATTCTTTTATAGTGTCATTTTTTATACAAATACTACTTCAAGTATCTATTATATTAATTGAATGCGCCATCATCTTCTACAAATGATAAAAAGTTAAAGTACGTAAGAGAATGTTCTATTGTATGCACCAGCCTAAACCCCAGATCCTTTGTGGCCATTCGCCCCACCCACCCACACACATTGTGGAAGATTCACTACACTAACCTGCTATTCTATAACATCTTAATCTGGCATTTCAGAATAGCAAAAGGTTTGTCACTTTCCAATACAAACAAAAAAAGGATTCCCTATTAATTTGTTATATATATGAGAAAGACGAAAAAAATGCATACTTCCCTCTCTCTCTATATATACATATATATAAACTGCATAAATTCATTGCATATGAAGAAGATATGTAGAACTATTCAAACAATTTCTCACCTAGCATCATACTCGAACTGCGATCGTGGATGGCTTCTTGTACACCAATGCACCCAAACCTACAAAACAAACGATGACAATTACTCCGACTGCGATTTTGACTTCATTCCCGCTGATTATTTCACTACCATATGATGTATTATGTATTGTCGATCAGAACTCGAACGAATCTAAATTGACACAAATCTTATTTATTTCATTATTTTCTGTGTTTTGATTTATTTTTCTTTGAGAAATTGTTATCTAAAATAGAACCTAAAACATGTTTGAGACAAAATTAGTGTTTTGAACAAATCAACTATAACTATAAAACTATATAACAACGCTCTAGTTTTAATGATGGTCACGTGAATGATGTCAATTCAGTGAGTTTAAGATGTTGATGTACCCATAGAATACGATTGAATACAAACTATGAGCACATTATTAGGCTTGAAACAACGCGAAGAATAAAGAAAACTTGAACGATATAAAATGTCTAATGATATATTTAATTGATTTTATAATGTTATTTGAATTTTTGTGAGTAATTTTGAGTGAAAATAATCTTTTGGTGTTTTTAAAATTTCTCAAAATTTTAAATTTTTGTTAAACTTGTTTTTCGGAGTTGAACGCAGTAGAAAATGTTAAAAGATTTCATGGCTAAATTCTCCGTTCTACTTCATTTTGTGATATTTCAATGGCTATTGGTAAACCTCTAAGTTAGGATACACACACACACACACATACACACACACACACACACACACACACACATATATATATATATATATATATATATATTGTTCTATGACTGTTGTTGAGTATGAGGCTCATTTCACACCTTATCCAGATATAGATATTCAACTGTTAGCATCTCTATTGAGTCTGAGAGGATTCGAAAGTTTATGAAGGGGTTAGATGGTACCTATCAATTGGCTAGATTGTAGTTTCAGGGGCTTTTTTCTCAGAATATTTTTAAGCATGCCAAGCTAACCAAACTTATTATCTAGACTACTAAAGCTGGCACCAAGAAGGTGCGTCGTTAGAGTGAGTTTAGTGGATATGTGTCTCAAGGTAGAGATTTTTCATGTTCTGCGACTTCTGGTAGCTAGGTATCAGTTCATACGGGTGGGTGGAGGTTTCAGGATTGGTTCTTCAGGATAGGGTGGTCGTTCTAGTTCATCCGCATAGAATTCATTGACTTATATCGATTTAAGTAAACACTCCAATTGGATATACTTAAAAATACGCAAGCAAGCGTATGAAGATGTTCAAATAATGTCAGAATTGTTATAGTCCAAAATACAAAAAAAAAAAAAAAAAAAAAAAGAGAATAAACTAAAGCTCTCCTACTCTATCCTATACTAAGCTTTACTCGATAAATCAAGTCTTTCATGAATGACCTCCAAATACATAGATACTTCGAGGCATTCCTTGACTCTCCTACTCTATCTATCCTACGCTATGCATCTACCCAAAGATAAAATGGTTAAGAAGATAAAAGGGAAAAAGGTTCAAAATATATCTAAATATTGGCAAAATTTGCTATAACACGTCTCAACTTTGTGGGGGTCCCATGGCCCTCCCCCTCCCCCCCCCCCGCCCCGCCCCCCAAACTATTTATTATCGTATTTTTATGTCATATATTTGTCTAGCCGGACCACTGCATGAATACTCACGCACTGGCGCGTAAGGGTCTGAAGTGGTCCAGCTGAATAAATATATGCCACGAAAATGTGATAATAAATAGTTAAGGGGGTCATAGGAACCCCACAAAATTGAGACATATTACACCAAATTTCGTCAAAATTTAAATATATTTGTTACTCTTTTCCCGAGATAAAATGTAATCCAATCAATAAGTCATGGTTAAGAAGATAAAATTTGGTGTAACACGCCTCAACTTTGTGGGGGTCTCATGCCCCCCCCCCTCGGCCCCGCGACTATTTATTACTGTATTCTTATGTCATATATTTGTCCAGTCGGACCACTGCGTGAATACACACACTAGCGTGTAAGGGTCTGAAGTGGTCTAGCTGAATAAATATATGCACATAAATAAATAATTGAGGGCGTCATAGAATTCCCGCAAAATTGAGACATGTTACACCAAATTTCGTCAAAATTTAAATATATTTGTTACTCTTTTCCCAAGATAAAATGTAATCCAATCAATAAGTCATGGGAAAAGACATCATTTCCACCCTAAACTATATTTGAAAGGTCGAAGACACACTTCAATTATTAAAGCAACCTAATACACACTTGAACTACTTAAAAGTGAATTTTTATACACCCTAAAACTGATGTGGCAAAAAATAATTAATTAAAATAAAAGATGGAGCGTGGGTAATATAATTAAAGCAAAAAAGAAAAAAAAAATTAAAATTTTCTTCCCTACCAAGCATCCTCTTCTTCAAAACCACCCCCCACCCCCCACCCCCGCCTCATTCACAAATTTCTTCTTCACACCTCACTTGTTGTTATCTTCTACTTCTTTTTTTCTTTTTTTTTCAATCAATTTTTAATAGTGATTGAAACTTCTATTTTTTTGAAGAACTTTTCTTCATCAATTTGATTTTTCTTCTTATTTCATTGTTGATTTTTCATTCAATTTCATCACCCTTGTTATTCCTGAGCACAAACTATATCAAATCTTTTTTTAAAAAAAAATTGTTTTGCCATTCTTACATTTTATTTTGTTTTTACACAACCTCTTGGAGCCAACGCGGACTTAATTGGGAACATAAAACGATGGATGCAAAAGTTTAGCTGGTACAGTTAACACTCCGACTGGTGTTTGTCAACTGTCTTCTTATTAGTTAAAATTCTTATTAGTTAAAGTTGTTGAGGTAAAAGCTAGCCTTTAAAGAAAGTTAACTCACTACTATCAATGTCAACAACTCTTGTGGCCATCAATTCATCACCGACAATCACTAATTTCACCGATGTCACCATCAATTTCCTCATCTAATTCACCATTATTGATGTAAATGCCTCAATTATTTTTTATTGATAGAATAGTAATGTGAAGAACAATTTCATTATCAATTTTTTTAAGAACTATAAAGAGTGGCCGATTTTAATTCATCGAAAATTTTCAGTCCGATGAATTTTATTTTTCAACACTTTCATCGAATTTTTGTTGGCCAGATTTCAACTTTCAAGTTTTTCTTGTTTCATGTCTCTTCTATCACTCTAAAAAGAAAATTGTCAATCTCGTCGGAAAATCGATTAAGAAGGAGAAAAGAGGGGTTAAAGATGGGTGACAAAGTTAGAAGAAATTGAAGAAATCTAAGGTGATGGCAATTTTGTTGGTAGTTTGTAAAGTTGATGGTGGTAATTAATTGATGATTTGAGTTTGGCTATCAATGGAGGTTTTGAGATTGAATATAGAAGAAAATGAAGAAGGAAAAAGTTTAAATTTAAAAAAAAAAGAAAAAAGTAATAAATTTATTGTATTTTTTGCGTGGCGCTGGGGTGGCGTGTGCGTGTGGAACGTCCCCACCTTATGAGAGTGGTATATCTGTTTTAGAGTAAATAAACATTCACTTTTAAGTAGTTCAAGTATGTATTAGATCGCTTTAATAGTTGAAGTGTGTCTTCGACTTTTCAACTATAGTTTGAGATGAAAACGATGTCTTTTCCATGGTTAAGAACATAAAATGGTTACGAAATCTAAGACATGGAAAACGTGGGTGCTCACTCTGTATGTGAGTATTTGTATTGAGTGGGAAAAAAAAAACTGTCACAAAAAAGATAAAATGAAATCAAAGTGAGTTATGTAAAGGTGTCAAAATTTTAGCTGTTGTATTTTGGCCTTTTATGATTTTATATATTTAACAAAATTTAATATTATCAAAATAAAAAATAGTACTTACTAATTAACTAATTTATTCTAGCTTTAAAAAATATTAAAATATCATTGATAAAATACTAGCTTATTTATTTAAATCTAAATCAAAATGAAAAGTTATTTTCTCTTCCTTATGAAAATGTAACAATATCCTTATCCCTAAAATATGTCTTCTTCTTTGGTGATTTTCAATTTTTCAAAAATAAAAACTACTAAAAATGAAATGAAATCTAAAAGTAACAAGATTATATTAAAAAGAAAATATTGTTAGCGCTAGAATAGTGCAAAAATTTGGGAGGGTAGTGTCTAGTGACAAATTTAAATGTAATTATCAATTTTTTGGATAAACGAGATAAAGTGAAAACTTTAAATTGTTATTTCTAAATATAAAGATATGTGGTTTTGAGTCAACAACAAAGAAAAGTGGGACAGAGTTGTACGTAGTAATAATCTTCAAGCTAAGGGTGTCAAACGGGCCGGGCTGACACGGCCCGACCCGGCCCGACCCGGCCCTATTAGCTAATCCAGCCCGGTTTGACCCGGCCCGGTAAGCCCTAGGGCTTAAGGGTTCCGAGTCCCGGGCCGGTTTTTTTTTTAAAATGGGCCCGGTTAACCCGGCCCGGAATATTAAAAAAAAAAAAAAATAATAATTTTGGGCCAACTAGCCGTTGGCCCAACGGCTATATAGCCGTTTTTGGGTCCAAACGGCTAGTTTGGGCCCATTTAATTAAAAAAAAAAAAAAAACTTTAAAAAATATTTTTTAATCGCCAAAAAAAATCTATAAATACCCTACAACTTCAAATCATTTTTCACACAATTTTTCACTCTCTCAAATCTCATTCTCTCTCAAATCTCAATTCTCAATTCTCTAATATTCAATATATTTAATTTCTTAAAGTGTTCACTTTAATTTTTTAATTTTCGTTTACAAAGTACGAGCGGAAATTTCCAAAGTCGCAATCTTCGGATACTTCCAAAATTTGGTATTGTCGTTCCATCTCTTACGTTTAATTTTTATTTATTGTATTAATTATTTATTATTTAATTTTATTATATTTGTGTATTTTGAATATTTTTAGTTTAATTTAATTTATATTATGGATAAATTAAAAAACCTCGCTGCTAAAGGTGTTAAAATTTTTTGTCCCGGAAGCGGTAGTGGTAGTAAAAAGCGAATTACTAGTGGTAGAGGTAGTTCAAGTAATAGATATACCCGTGTGCCTTCGCCTCTGGTACCGCTTGATACACCTTTTGAGGAAGAAATAGGTGTAGGTGCTCACGATATGGATTATGTAGAAGCTCAGGAAAATTATGGTATAGAAGAAGAAAATGAAGTAGATGCAGTTAATTTAGACGAAGATAATGAAAATATTGCTGAAACACCCGCAGTAGGAGATGCTAACGTTAGATCTGAATCAGTTAATCTCCCTTCCCGTCCTCCCAGTGCCCCAAAACCTCGTAAAAGAACTAGTATTGCATGGCAATTTTTTGAACGTATATCAGATATTGAGGTGCAGTGCAATATTTGTCAACAAATATATAAGCATAGAAGTGGAGGCAAGCAAGGGGGTACGGGTACGTTAATGAGACATATAGATGAAGATCACAAAAGAGAGTTAAATATTGCAAAAGGTGGTGGGGATGTTGGTGGGTCAACGCAAACTAGAATGGACCCAACAACCGGTCAAGTAGCGAAAAAGTATAATAAATTGAGGGACAGGGAAGAAATAGCTAAAATGGTAGCTGTGGGTTGTTTGCCTTTTAGTTTTCCTTCTTCTGATGCTTTTATTCGTTATATACAAGCAATTTATAATCCTATGTTTAATGGTATTCCTAGAACTACTTGTCGGTCTGATATTTTTAGACTCCATTCACAATATTGTTTTTATTTATCAACATTGTTAAAAAATATTCAATGTAGATTGTCCCTAACTTCTGATCTTGGTCGTGCTGTAAATAAAAATGATTATTTAACCGTTACTTGTCATTGGATGGATAGTAATTTCGTGATGCAAAAACGTATTCTTGCTTTTTTATATGATGAAGATCGTAAACATACTGGACAATTTATTGCTGATTCTATTGTTAAAATTGCCGGATACTATGGTATAGAAAATAAAATTTTATGTATTGCTTTTGATAATGCTTCTAACAACAAGACTGCTATAACAAAAATAAAATCTACGCTATCTCCGTCCTTGCCTGAAATTTTTCATATTAAGTGTGCATGTCATATATATAATTTAATTGTAAAAGATGGTCTTGAGTTTTTTGAGCTTTATATTGAAAAAATTCGTCTTGCCGTTGGTTTTATTCAAGGAAATAATCGTAGATCGAGAATTAGAGAATTTAAAGTTAAATGTCAAGAAAATGGACTTACACCGATTTTGATGCCTGAGGAAATTGATACTAGATGGAATTCTACGTATGAGTTTTTAAAAACTTGTTATAAATATAGAATTCCTATTACACTAGCTTTTAACCAACATTGCGGTTCATTTGCTGATTCTGCTGATTGCATGCTACATAATTCTGATTGGGTTGTAATTAATGATCTTGTTATGTTTTTAGAAAAATTTTATGTAGCTACGGTTGAATTTTCCGGTGCTTACTATCCTACTGTTTGTAATATTTTGGCATATATAGCCGATATTTCTGGTTTGCTCCAACAATATAAAAATAAAGAAGGTTATAAAGAAGCTGTTGGCGCCATGTTTACAAAATTTAAAAAATATTTTTTCCCGATTCCCCCTATTTACTTGGTTGGTGCTATGCTAAATCCGTGCATGAAATATAATAATATGTGTCACTTTAGTACTCTTATTTATACTAACTTAGAAATAAATACTAACCATGATTCTGAACAACTACAGCCTGATTTGTGGACGGCTACGGCTGATGCAAAAGATTATATAGAAAAATTATATAATCACTATGCTGATTTATTTGATTCAGCCGTACCTACAAATATCACTCCAACTGTCGCTCCTCATCCTCCCGAGGAGCCATCATCTTCTAAAAGGCCGGCACATAGTGGTTTTTCTGATTCGTTTTATGATTTAAATTGTTGGAACAGTGTTGATGAGAGAACTTACACATCAACTTATCGGGAAGAGCTGAAATATTATCTTCGGACGGCACCAGAGGATCGCAGACGACGGATCAACACGCTGGATTGGTGGAGGAATAATGAATCACAATATCCTGTGCTTTCAAGATTAGCTAGAGATATCTTGAATGTTCCAATGTCAACCGTTGCATCAGAGAGCGCCTTCAGTCAGGGACGACAGCAGCTTGGAGACAACCGACACTCATTGGGAAGCAATGCAATGAATGTTCTAGTTTGCCTCAGAGATTGGATTAGAGCGGAAAGAAGAAATCAAGGAATGGAACCGGAGCCGAGCGACGAGCTGAAACTAGAAGAAATTATGACTTCACGGGAGAACTCAGCAGAATCAAGTCCAATGCATGGTTTTGCCCCCGTTGACTTTGATTATCCTATGCAAGTTCCCATTAATATTAACATGAATGAGTTGGAAAAAATGATGCATAATTTATAGATTTTTCATTCATGTAAATTATAAATTTTGGATCATTTTGCAATCAATAAAATTTCCCAAATTCATTCAGTCCTTAGTCGTTCTTTTTTATTTTTTTTTGAATAAATTTTGAATATTTGTGCATATATCTTCTATAGAAGTGTATATTTAACGTATACATGTGTATATGTTTTATAAATTAGTATATAAGTATATCTATACATATTGTAATGTATATATAATGTAGTATATTTTATAAGTAGTAGTATATATACATTTAATGGTGCGTATACACGTGTATATATCTTCTATAGAAGTGTATATTTAATGTATACATGCGTATATGTTTTATAAATTAGTATATAACTATACAAATATATATTGTAATGTATATATATTGCATATATCTCATTTAAAGTATTACATATACATAGAATAGAGTGTATATATGTGAATGGATCTTCTATAGATGTGTATATTTAACATATACATGTGTATATATTTTATAAATTAGTATATAACTATACAAATATATATTGTAATGTATATATATTGCATATATCTCATTTAAAGTATTACATATACATAGAATAGAGTGTATATATGTGAATAGATCTTCTATAGACGTGTATATTTAAAGTATACATTACTTTATGTTTTATAAATTAGTATATATATTGTAGTATATACTTTTTTTAAAGTAGTACATATATATTGAATGGTGCGTATATATGTGTATATATCTTCTATAGACGTATATCTTTAAAGTATACAAGTGTATATGTTTTATAAATTAGTATGTAACTATATATATATACATATTATTGTATATATATATATGTATATCACTATATTGTAGTATATATTTTATTTAAAGTAGTACATATATATTGAATGGTGCATATATATGTGTATATATCTTCTAAAGTAGTATATATTTAACGTATACATGTGTATATGTTTTATAAATTAGTATATATATATATTGTAGTGTATATATATATATATTATACTATTATAGCAAATGTTTTATTTAAAGTAGTACGTATAGTCATATATAATTATATATTGAATGGTACGTATATATGTGCATATATCTTCTATAGAAGTGTATATTTAACGTATACATGTGTATATGTTTTATAAATTAGTATATAAGTATATCTATACATATTGTAATGTATATATAATGTAGTATATTTTATAAGTAGTAGTATATATACATTTAATGGTGCGTATACACGTGTATATATCTTCTATAGAAGTGTATATTTAATGTATACATGCGTATATGTTTTATAAATTAGTATATAACTATACAAATATATATTGTAATGTATATACATTATAGTATATTTCATTTAAAGTATTACATATACATAGAATAGAGTGTATATATGTGAATGGATCTTCTATAGACGTGTATATTTAACGTATACATGTGTATATATTTTATAAATTAGTATATAACTATACAAATATATATTGTAATGTATATATATTGCATATATCTCATTTAAAGTATTACATATACATAGAATAGAGTGTATATATGTGAATGGATCTTCTATAGACGTGTATATTTAACGTATACATGTGTATATATTTTATAAATTAGTATATAACTATACAAATATATATTGTAATGTATATATATTGCATATATCTCATTTAAAGTATTACATATACATAGAATAGAGTGTATATATGTGAATAGATCTTCTATAGACGTGTATATTTAACGTATACATTACTTTATGTTTTATAAATTAGTATATATATTGTAGTATATACTTTTTTTAAAGTAGTACATATATATTGAATGGTGAGTATATATGTGTATATATCTTCTATAGACGTATATCTTTAAAGTATACAAGTGTATATGTTTTATAAATTAGTATGTAACTATATATATATACATATTATTGTATATATATATATGTATATCACTATATTGTAGTATATATTTTATTTAAAGTAGTACATATATATTGAATGGTGCATATATATGTGTATATATCTTCTAAAGTAGTATATATTTAACGTATACATGTGTATATGTTTTATAAATTAGTATATATATATATTGTAGTGTATATATATATATATTATACTATTATAGCAAATGTTTTATTTAAAGTAGTACGTATAGTCATATATAATTATATATTGAATGGTACGTATATATGTGCATATATCTTCTATAGAAGTGTATATTTAACGTATACATGTGTATATGTTTTATAAATTAGTATATAAGTATATCTATACATATTGTAATGTATATATAATGTAGTATATTTTATAAGTAGTAGTATATATACATTTAATGGTGCGTATACACGTGTATATATCTTCTATAGAAGTGTATATTTAATGTATACATGCGTATATGTTTTATAAATTAGTATATAACTATACAAATATATATTGTAATGTATATACATTATAGTATATTTCATTTAAAGTATTACATATACATAGAATAGAGTGTATATATGTGAATGGATCTTCTATAGACGTGTATATTTAACGTATACATGTGTATATATTTTATAAATTAGTATATAACTATACAAATATATATTGTAATGTATATATATTGCATATATCTCATTTAAAGTATTACATATACATAGAATAGAGTGTATATATGTGAATAGATCTTCTATAGACGTGTATATTTAACGTATACATTACTTTATGTTTTATAAATTAGTATATATATTGTAGTATATACTTTTTTTAAAGTAGTACATATCTTTTGAATGGTGCGTATATATGTGTATATATCTTCTATAGACGTATATCTTTAAAGTATACAAGTGTATATGTTTTATAAATTAGTATGTAACTATATATATATACATATTATTGTATATATATATATGTATATCACTATATTGTTGTATATATTTTATTTAAAGTAGTACATATATATTGAATGGTGCATATATATGTGTATATATCTTCTAAATTAGTATATATTTAACGTATACATGTGTATATATTTTATAAATTAGTATATATATATATTGTAGTGTATATATATATATTATACTATTATAGCAAATGTTTTATTTAAAGTAGTACGTATAGTCATATATAATTATATATTGAATGGTACGTATATATGTGTAATTGTTTATACTTTATATATTTTTTTAAAAATATATGTTGTATATTGGAGTGTATATAGTGTATATTGGATTTTTTATTTATTTTTTAAACGGGTTTGACCGGTTTTAAACCGGGTTTGACCGGGTCTTGATGGGTTTGACCGGATTGGGTTTAGTGGGCCGGGTCCGGGTGGGTTTTAATTTTTTTACTGTTTGGCCCGGCCCGGCCCGGTTAACGCCAAACCCGGCCCGGAACCGGCCCGGAACCCGGGTAAAATGGGAGGGCCGGTTCCGGGTTGGCCCGGCCCGGCCCGTTAGACACCCGTTCAAGCTCTTCCAACGCTATAAATAAAGGTAGAATTGATCCTTGATTAATTCATTAAGCACTAGCAAAATGATGAGCAAACTCATATTTGTATAATCTCCATTTTATTTAACTCTCTATGGAAAATCTTTGTCCTGAGCCGAGCGTCTATCAGAAATAACCTCTCTACTTTATCTGAGGTAATGGAATGGACTGCGTACACTTTACCCTTTTCAGACCCCACTCTGTGGAAATACGCTGGGTATATTGTTGTTGTGGTAGTTATTCTATGGAAAATCTTCTTTTCCACAATTATCCCTAAGATAACAAGTAAATTTGTTACTACTAGAAACCAAAAAACAAATACTAAAATATTACCTCCTGGTCCAAAACCATGGCCTTTAGTTGGAAGCCTTCCTCAAAAGTTACTAAGTGATAAGCAAGCATTTGAATGGATGCACAAACTTATGGAGGAAATGAACACTGAAATCGCTTGCATTCGTCTTGGCAATGTCCATGTCATTCCTGTCACTTCTCCTGAGCTTGCTTGCCTCTTCTTGAAGGAGCATGACTCGATTTTCTCATCGAGGCCTATTTGCATGTCTGCGAGCCTCATTAGTAATGGATACTGGGCCTCAACATTTGCCCCTATGGGTGATCAATGGATGAAAATGAGAAGAGTACTTGCTTCACATGTACTCTCACCAACATCTCTTCAATGGCTTCGTCCTAAAAGGGATGAAGAAGCTGATCACATTCTTCGATACATTTATAATCAGTGCATTAACCAAAGTAGTACCCGTATTATTAACATGAGGAAATTGACAAGATATCATTGTGCAAATGTTATTAAGAACATGAGTTTTAGCAAGAGATTGTTTGTAAACGAGGACGAGGACGAGGAGCAAGTTAATGCACTTTTCACACTTTTTGAATATTTCCATTCTTTTGGTATCTCTGATTACTTACCATGGTTAAGTGCTTTTGATTTAGACGGCCACAAGGCAATTCTTAAGAATGCCTTTGCCACAACAAGTAAATACATTGATCATGAAGTTGACAAGAGGATTCAAATGTGGAAGGATGGTAACAAATTTGTGGAAGAAGACATCCTTGAAGTTTTTATCATGCTCAAAGATACCAATGGGAATCCATTGTTGAATGCTAAAGAGATTAAAGCCCAAGTCCTTGTAAGTATATATATACTTTCAATACTCTAATCAAACCATGTTAGCTTGACAAATTTTAATATTTTCGTCTTCCCTTTAGTGACATGCATGATTTTACAGTTACAAAAATGTCATGACATACACTTGGTTTTGAAAATAAATAAATATATATATATATATATATATATATATATATATATATATATATGGTTGTTTTATTTTATTGGTTAGCAATACTAATAAGAATTTAAGTTATATATACCACAAGTATAGGTATTTTTATACCATTAGGACATCTTTACCTAGGAGGTAATTAATTTGCCTTATTTTCAAGATTATAAATTTCACGTTTTAAGAAAACTCGCTTATAATAACGACTGAGTAACTCGACATTGTATAATGTAATCTATTTTATTTATAAGATCACAAATCTCATATTCAAGGAGGCTTACCTATAGGCGTCCTTTGATAACGTGAAGATGCATGTAAGTAACTATAGCATGTAATCTGCCTTATTTTTCAAGATTATAAATTTTACATTTTAAGGAGGATTATCTACATGATATAAACTATTATAAAGATATCCTTTGAATAACCTGATAATAGTGTTTAAAATAACAAACATATTGACGATATCTATTTGATCCCCTATAGTTGGATATATATAACTTCAAATCAATTAATATTGACAGGAAATGATGCTTGCTGCAATAGATAATCCCTCAAATGCAGTTGAATGGACAATGAGAGAAATGTTGAACCAACCAAATTTAATGCAAAGGGCCATAGAAGAGATTGACACTATCGTTGGGAGCAATAGGTTGGTTCAAGAATCAGACTTGCCACGGCTAAATTATGTGAAAGCTTGCATTAAAGAGTCCTTTCGACTACATCCAGTGGCCGCGTTTAACGCTCCACACGTGTCAACTAATGATGCTACTGTTGGTAAATACTTCATCCCTAAAGGGAGTTTCGTGTTATTAAGTCGTCTTGGACTTGGTCGTAACCCTAGGGTTTGGGAGGATCCATTGAAGTTCAAGCCAGAGCGTCATCTATTAGGTGATGGTGAAGTAGTTCTCACTGATTCAGAGTTACGAATGTTGTCATTTAGTACTGGAAGACGAGGTTGTCCAGCTGTGAAACTTGGTTCTACTATTACAACCATGTTACTTGCTAGGCTTCTTCAAGGATTTGCTTGGAGTTCACCACCAAAACCTCCATATAGTAATGATGTTTTTGGATGTTATTCCTTGTGTAACAAGCCACTTCTTGCTCTAGCAAAACCCCGATTATCTAAGGACATGTATCCTTAAAGCTTGTCTGGATGGTTGTTAGTTATTGTATTGTGTTGTAGTGTATTAGTACTTTATTAAAGAGTTAATAATTCAAATGGTCACTCAACTTTGGACTTTTATCTTAGAAAGTCACTCAACTTTGGACTTTTATCTTAGAAAGTCACTCAACTTTGATCTTTACTCAGAAAGTCACTCAACTTTCATATTTTTACTCTGAAAGTCACTCAACTTTCACATTTTTACTCTGAAAGTCACCCAAACTGAGTGACTTTCTCAGTTAAAATGTGAAAGTTGAGTGACTTTTGAGTTAAAATGTGAAAGTTGAGTGACTTTCTAAGTAAAAATGTGAAAGTTGAGTGACTTTATGAGTAAAGATGAAAGTTGAGTGACTTTCTGGGATAAAAGTCCAAAGTTGAGTGACTTTTTAGGATAAAAAATCAAAGTTGAGTGACCATTTGAGTTATTAACTCCTTTATTAAATGCAATGTATGTTTGGTTTGATTGTTACTTAAATTCTAATGTATCATATCGTTAAATGCATTATTATGTAATAATAAATAGTTTCATTCTATGTAATGACCGATTTGGTGTCATTTAGTATTGGACGAAAGAGGTTGTCCAATTGTGAAACTTGGTTCTACAATTACAGAATAATTACTACCATGTTACTTGTTAGGGTTCTTCAAGGATTTACTTGGAGTTTACCACCAAACTCATCTCCACGCATTAATGATTTTGTTGGATGTGATCCCTTGTGCAACAAGCCACTTTTTGCTGTGGCAAAACCACGATTATCTAATGCCATGTACCCTTAATTATGTGAAACTTTTGTTATCATTTGTATTTTATTATATTTAAATAAGGATCGACTTTGGTTTTACAACTCTTCTGCACCTCAATTTTTAGCTTTTCTTAAAACATTTTTACTTGATCACTCACCTGTTGATTGCAAGCATGCTCTCACATCTTACCTGAGTAAACTTACAATTCAATTGACCACGTCTATTTATATTTTATAGATGGTGATGAAAGATGTAGTGGAGTAATATTCTAGTATTACACCTTCCACTTATTTCTAGAATTATAATTTCTAAAATGCTTTTGGTTTCTCACGCTAGAACTCTTTCATTATTCTAGAATTGGAGCCACTTGACATAACCAAAGGCGTATGAGAGAGATGAGCTAAAGATAAGTGGTATTCTTACTATTTTTTAGGGTTTCAGTAAATTAGTACTACATTTTTTTTTTTTTATAAGCATTTATATATAATTTAAAAAACGTTATCGAACTTAGATCAGGGCGTGGGAGAGGTGTGGAGGAGTGGGGTGGCTAGGGTAAGGGTAAGTGGGGTGAAAGGGATGAGGTGGGAGTGTAATGTTTGGAATTGGAAGGAGACAATCAGTATAGAATAGCTCGTCATAGACCTTAACTTGTTCTTTGCCGACACTTATTTTCTTAAATTATACAATTAGTTAACAAAACAGTCAAAACTCCTCCTACATTGGAAGCGAGACACTAAGGGCAGGAGCGGAGCCATCTTATGGTTAGGGGTTCATCCAAACCTTCTTCGGTGAAAAATTATATTATTTATACATGGTTAAAATTATTTTTTATGTATATATAATTGATGTTAAACCGCCTTCGACTGGTTTGTATATATGCCTACTTATTTCGATTCTGAACCCCTTTATGAAAAATCTGACTTCGCCTGACTAAAGATGAGCTTATACCTATTAGTTTCTGGAACTAAATAATGGACACTAAACATTTCGAGTTGAAAGAAGGCAAGCAAATAAAGAGATCGAGGCATTACACAATGACTACAACATCGTAAATTCAATCAAATCCATTATAGAATGTCAATTGTCAACTACTACTTTTCGTTTATTCGTATAACATTAGAAATACACTATAAAAACACTAGCAGCCACAACCCAAAGAACCCCACAGGAAAAATCCAGCTTTCATAAACTCTAACTCCAATAGAAATTCGATTAGATCCACCTCTGATTTGAACACGTTACGAGCAATATAGTTATTACTTTTTTCATTCCATATTAATTAATCATCGTATTAAAAATGCATGTCTTGAATTACTTGTCTATTTATTAAATCAAGATAAAATTAATTAAAAAAATTTCATTGCCCCTACAGTTAATACTCTTTGAAAGAGTAAAAACAAGTTTCAAAAAAATATATTAAGAAGAAATTAGTATAACTATCCATCTTATTTATAATTTCTTAAGAAAAGTTCAAAAGTGAAAATGATCAACTAATATGGAATACAGAATGGGGGAGTAACATTTATAAAAGTTGAACAGCTTGAACTCATTAGTAGCAAATCAGTACTACAAACTAAACAAGTATCATTTTGCAATGAAAGAAGAAGAAATAATGAACAAAAACTGAGGTTTTAGTTTAATATCTTAGTGTTCATTTATTTTTTTGTTTCTTAATGACGAAATATTCTTATTTGTCGGAAGTATAATGGGTCTGAAAAAATGACAAGAATTGACAGATGGAAAAAAGAATAAAAGAGTTTTTATTAAAGTTTCTAAAGACTAGAGATGGGAAAGAGGCAGTTGAGAAAGTTTTGGATCAAACTTGATTAAATTTGGGTGGAAAAGAGGTTTTGGGTACCACCACCTATGCCCTCACAAAATAATGTCTTTACCCAAATAAAAAAAAATAGTAATTAAATTTTAGTTCAATATATTGGTAAGGTAAAGCCTAGCCTCCTTTATTTGCTATTTATTTTAATTAAATTTTTTTATTTTATTATCTATAATCTATATCTATAATCTATATCTATAATCTATAATATATTAAAAGTGTGAAGAACCTTAGAAAAGTGATTTGAACTTTTTGCCCTTCATTAAAAGACTGTCCTTTAAACAAAATTGTCTTTTCACTATTTTCTTTAATTTATTATTTAATTATTTTTATTATATTAACTAGACTCCTGAAATATGTGGGACTCCTAAAATATATGAAAAGAAAATTAATTAATATTTTTCTTTGGTCAAAAAAAATATTTTTAAAATAGAATTCTATTAAGGAAATATTTTTATAAATATTGAGATGCACGGTAAACTGTTTATTGTAGACACCTAATTTCGTCCCTCCCCGATTTCATTTTTACCCATTTTTTACCTTATCTTACCATGTGCCCTACCCCATGTAATTAATCCTCCACACAATAACAATACCACAACAAATTGACCACCCTACCTATTCAATTAAGACACCTCATCACCACCCTAGCCCCCTACACATTTTCTTCAAATTAGAAACCAATTCATATAGGATAACAATAAAAAGGTGGGCCCCATGAGAGAATATGCCTTGAATTGTTCTATTCCTAACAGAAAGGAGATCATTTCCTTTCACAATATACACTACATACCAAAAGGGGGAGGGGCCCACGGTTTGCTCTCCATGATTCACAAAAAGAGGATATACACCAGGATTGGATTTTAGAATAGATACGATATATACGAGAGAGAGAAACGGGAGGGGACCACTTTTCTTGATATATATATTCCATCACACAAGACCAAAGGGGTCTTCTTCCCATTAGATAGAGAGAGAGATACGAAGGGGGGATGAGAGAGTGAAGAAGGATATACAGAGAATCGACCCACCTTCCATGGTCACTCTAAACGCACGAAAAACACACACAAAATAGAGAAGGAGAGAGTCACAAAGAGAGAGTTATAGAGGGAGATCGAGAAAACAAAGAGTGATCAGAATAGGGGATTGGTGCGAGATCCGGTCCATCGCCAAGCTTTTTTCGGTGGAAAACTTTCATCGAAATCAACTCTGGTTCTTTATTTAGGTAACCAGCTCACGAGAAACCCAACTTCCTTTATTATTCTCTGGATTTTTAAGAAAAATCGATCCAAAAACGTTAAGTTTGATCGAAAAATGTGGACTAGCAGCGAATTCCTCACTGAAATTGGTCCAGTTCGAATCAGTTTCTACGTTTAGCTTTGTGTACGGGTCGGGTTTATTTTTCTATTTTTCCACTCGCTTCTTTGGTCTTTGAATTGTTCTGGGATTCTTAATTTTGTCCGTCTCCGTCGATTCATCGGGGTCAGTAGCGGTTTTCTATTTTTGCAATACCAAGTTTAGAGTTGGCTCATCGTTGAGGTGCTATTCGGGCTTTCGGATTTGGTTTTCTTAAACATTGTTACCAATATAATATTTGAAGGTCCATTTCTAAACCTTATTCTTGATTTACTTGTGTATGACATTTGATACATGGTGTTGTGGTAGTATGTTGTTTGTTTGATTAGACACTTCTATTGATTGATTGGTGTTGTGTTACTTGAATCAACAGTCGAAGCATGAAGTAATTTGGTTAATGGATTCGGGGATCAGAATTTGATAAAAGATGAATAATTTAGTTGCTTCCATTCATTGTTATCATTATGTGGCATTTAATTGTCAACTCCTCGATAGTATCATGATAAGACCGTCAAATAGGTAAGCAAACGATAGGTCGGGGTAGGCAAACTTAAAGATCGTGAAATGTTGAATGTTTGAAGTTTTGTTGAATGATATTGATATTCTAGCATTGAAAAATGTACTCATTTAGCTGAGGAATGCCCCGAGACATATTGTATTTATTTATCGGAGAATGTCCCGACGTACTTTGTTGGTGGAAGACGTTCGTGAGAAATACCCGAGGCGTCGGGTAAAGCATGGGAGCATAGTTAGGGTTAGCGTAGGGTAGATAGGATTTATTTTCGTATTTTTTTTATTTGGATTGTATAAATTGGACTGGATACTATATTTTGATTCATTTTGTTTTGTTTGTTTGTTTGATCGTTCTACGTGTTTTGTGTGATTTGTATATTCGTAGTGTCAAAATTAGCCGATAAGCTTCACCAAGCGACCGTGGTCAAACCACGGGATCGAGGGATGCCTAACACCTTCCCCTCGGTTAACAAAATTCTTTAGTTGAAATCTCTGTTCGCGGATCAGTTTAAAGAGTCAAATTATTTTGAAAAGGATTCTCCAACGGTGACTTGGCACACCGGATTTATGTCAAGTGGCGACTCTGAGTTTTGAATATAAAAAGTCCTTTCGAAACAAATCAATCTTTTGTCACTTTACTATTAAAAAACCTTTCGAACCTTAAAATTATAATTTTTTTTTTGGTTAGAAAAGGGGAGTGACAGCTCTGGCGACTCTGTTGGGGATAACTTTTCAGAATTTGAGCTTTTTGTGGAGTCGTATCGGCTTTGTTTCGCATTACGAGTGTATAAACATTGTTTGTGATTTTGTTTGTGTTATTGTTATCACTTTTGTGCGTTTTCGTTCTTTTTGTTTACAGTATTTATCCTATGTGTTACCGCTTTTATATTTGTCATCATGCGCATAAACCGAGCCTTTCTTTCCGCAACAAGTCCATAGTACACGTGTTGTACACGACCTCTAGTTGAGTCACCCTTATTTTAGAGAGGGAGCCATCGGTGTTATGGAGTAGGTGGAAAGCAAAGCAGCAACTATCGACCATACGCTCCCCCAAACAGCCTTGTTAGTGAACCCCAACGTAGGTTAGCCTTTAGGTCATGCTTATGTGCATCATATTGAGACCTAGCGGGGCCCACTTAGTCCTTTGTAGGAGACTCACCTCTAAAGCATCCCTATATGCTAAATGTTGCATTTCTGAGGGTAACGTGGTCATTTGACAGACTGATTTGGGAAAAACTTGTGTTAGAAGTAAAGGAATAAAAAAGAGGAGAAAAAAATAAGAAAAAAAAAAGAGAGTTTCACAGTTTTTTTGAGTTTTTTATGGCTTTTATTTTTCACAATTCAAAAATTCAAAAGATTTTCTTACCTTTTTCACGCATTTACTCTAAAACAAAAAAGCCTCGAAAAGACTTTTCCTTTATCTCCTTTAGCATGCATTCATAATTTGAATTCCCAAAAAAAAAATCACTTTTAGGAGCTTTCTATAAAAGAAAAATTCAAAGAAAAAAAAAAAGATGCCAAAAGTTTTGTACATTTCCTATAATAAAAATACCAAAAAGATTTTTCTTCATAATTGTTGGTGTCAGTCTTAGTTGAAGTATCTAATTAAAAACCCCAAAAAGATTTTATTCGTTTGTCTTTGGTTTTGTCTCTTAAGTTAGGGTCAATCTATTAGTTAATCGTTAATTGTCCAATCTGAATGAACTACGCATACCTGAATCCCGCCCCTTGGGGCGGGATACGTAGGTACCCCTCGGTAGGTCCGGTAGTCTTTATTTTTGGCCTTTGTCTTAGTCTTAGCCTAGGTCTTTCTCTTCGTAATTTAGTGTTGTTCGCAGGTATTAGCAAAGTAGGCTGATTTTATTCAGTGATACTGTTCGACGAATTGGAGTCATAAAGTGGTCTGTCCCTTCGACATATGTCTGCGTCAAATTCCCAAGGGTTGGGAATCTTTCGTTCCTGTCAAATTTTTGAGATAATGTCTTATGTGTTATTACAAGATGGATCTGTCCATAAAGTCCAGAGTCCGGATGGTTGGCAAGGTGATGATAGGCGAATTTACACGCCTATATCAATATATTTTGCCCATATTTTAGCCTAGTTTTGAGAACAAAGTATATATTTCATGCACTTCTAGTCCTTTTTCCCGTAAATGAGCTAACAAACATGATTAGTAAAGTTTCAGGTATAAATGATGCAGAATTCAGTATTTTATGGCTTACTTGACGCAAAAGAAAGCTCACGAAGGAAGGGAAGGGAGTTTACACGCCTAAGGACCAAAACTGCTGCATGGAAAATCTGTTCCGGGCTAAAACAACAATTCTGAAGACTTTGGGGACTTACAGACACAAAGCTGGATTTTGACAATGATACATTAACCTAGTACAATCAGGTTATGTATTTCATTATTTTATGTGGATTGTGATAATGTTACCTTAACCTAGTACATTTGGGTTAAGGATTTCATTAGTCTAGTAGGATTTGGTTATTTATTTCATTAGCTTAGTAGGATTAGGAGATGAGTATTATAAATACCTTATCATGCTAGAGATTTAAAAATCATCTTCTACTCCTCTATTATTCTACACTACAAACAATTCTACAACTCTTCTAATCTTTCTATTAATTCTAGTTTTCTTCTTCTATTCATCCATTCTTAATTTCCGCAACAAGAGAATCGTTACCTTGCTAAGGAATTCACGCCTCACGCCTACCACTTACGCTACACGAAATTAATCAATCTTGTGGTATAACAACAATGTCAATCGTGATCTCCTTCGCATTCATGGGTAACTAAACCTCTCTGTTGGGGTTATGGAAGCCGAATGAGATACTATCTATTGCTGTGAAGTTGTGAGTTCGTGGCAAGTATATTGCTTATATCATTATTCTCTTCATCTTAAATCTACATTCTTTGCGGTTGCAAGCGCAAGAATACGCTAGTCTAACATTTAACTTGTTCGAGAGAAAAGTTATCTGTCTAGAAAAGAGATAATGTCAAGGTAGTAGGACACCCTTTCCTATTAAAAAACTAGTGCCGTAACTGGACTAACCTCTTGGAAAATTCGTACCGTTAGATACTCTTTAAGCTCGAGAGAGTTAAAGTGAAATAGTCCTTGTTTAGGTCGAGAGACGCTTGGATTTACCATCGACTACAATCCTCTATAAGCAATTGCATGTCAGAATTCTACACACTCATAGCCAATAGAGACGTATACCTCAGAAGGTGGACATAACCCCAACGCTTCAATTCTCATTGTTTACAACCAACGTAACAATCTCTCTCTTTTTACTTTATTATTTTCAGCTTTTGTTTACATTACTTGCAAGACAAGAATCCCCCCTTTTTACGAGACTTGCACCAAAAGTTTAGTAATTTTGCTTACTTGTTGGCCAAGCTATTCCCTGTGGGATCGACACCCAACCCTGTTGGGTTCTATATTTGCTAACGACCGCTTTACACTCCTACGAGAGCTGTAGATTGAGCGTTATCAAAAATTGGCGCCGCTGCCGGGGAATACAAGTGTCAATTAAGTTCGTGAAAATTACTAGACCCTTTGGTCAAAGATTCTCGTACTTTTACTTTTAGTTTTTGTTTTTGTCTACTGCAGGTTTTTATTTTAGTGCATGCCCCATACTCGAAGTTCTGGTCAACCGTTATTACCAATCAATCCTGAACCACAACGCATTGGTAGAATGGAAGCATAAGCTGAAATCGCAAGGATGGCTGCTCAACAGGAACAAGCAAGATTGGCTGCCCTTGCCGCAGCCCAGGTTCTACAGCAGAACATTGATAACCCTGCACGAGCACCAAATCCTGCGGATGAGGATTTAGGTGATGACGAGTTACTAAACCCTAGGCGTGATGCTGAAATCATAACACCTGCCAACAGAAGAGGTCGACAAGCTCGGTATAGACATGATCACCAACCTATGCAGCCAGCCTTCGACGATGATGATGATGATCTTGATGGTGCCGGAGCCACTGGAGCTATAATTCCACCACCATTAGCGCCCGGAGCCAAGTTCAACATCACAAGCACCATGATTCAGTTATTGCAACTCAAGGGATTGTTTGGTGGACTAGCAGGCGATGATCCGAATATGCATCTCATCAACTTTATTTCTACATGCAAGTCTTTTGACAATCCTGGTGTTGGTCAGAATGCAATTCGATTACGTCTATTTCCATTGTCTCTGTCTGGGGAGGCAACACTATGGTTGAATGGGCTGACTCCTGATTCAATTACAAATTGGAGGCAATTGAGAGACGCTTTCCTAGAATGATTCTTTCCGCCTTCAAAAAGGGCACAATTGAGAGATGAAATCAGCAACTTTCGTCAGCTTCCCACTGAAGCTCTTCATGAAACATGGGAGGGGTTCAAGACAAAGCTAGCGAGATGCCCAAACCATCACATGACTAATGTTCACCTCATGGAGATATTGTATAGAGCCTTGAATTCAATAACTAAGCCAGTGGTGGATAACGCAGCTGGAGGATCTTTTATGGACCTCACCTTTGGTCAAGCAAGCAATATGCTAGATCGCATGACGAAACAAAGTAGAGCTTAGCATACCAGGGATTCCGAGGTAGCAAGCCCCACTTTATCTATAGGCATGACTGCAGACCAAAGAAGAAGACAAGAAGAACGTGATCAAGATTTAGCGCACATGAAAACGCAAGTGGATCTTCTGACAAAGCATTTATTATCAGGGAAGACCGAAAAAGTGAAAGTTGTGGCGCTAAAAGGAAGAGACGAATCTGATTCGGAAGAGGAGGCCAACTACGTGAACAATCAGGGGGGTTTCCGTGGGAATACCCAAGGAAACCAAGGTCGGAACTATTATGATAATTCTGGAAACAAGGACCAAGGTAGTTGGAGAAAAAATAATGAAAAGAGTGGTGTTTATGTTCCCCCTGGTAGACGTGATACCACCACATCTAATTCTGGAAGTATGGAAGACATGATGGCTAAATTATTGAAAGGAGTGGAAGCAACGAGCGCGGGAGTTACTGAGGTAATTAATGATTTGTCTTCCATGAAACAACTAGTTGATTCTCATTCCACTTCAATCAAGCAAATAGAGCAGCAACTGAGCCAACTTTCAGCAGCACTCAATCAAAGAAAGGCTGGCACTTTACCTAGCGATACTGTGCAAAACCCAAGGAATGATGGGTCATGCATGGCCATCACTACCAGAAGTGGTAAGGTGCTGGAACCTTCAGAAAAAGGCAAGCAAGTGGTTGACGAAGTTGCGGACATGGATGATAACGTAAAAGGAGAAGATGCCGCAACAACCAATCCTGACGTCAAGGATGTCACGCCCAGTGACGTGCAGCCTGAAAAAATGGAAAAACGGAAGCAAGAGGAGAAGAAATCCATAGAGAGAACACTTCCATACCCACCACCACCTTTTCCCCAAAGATTGAAGAAGGTGGCGGATGACACTAAGTTCAGCAAATTTATGACTATGTTGAAGCAGCTGACCATTAATGTTCCATTGGTAGAGGCACTTGAACAAATGCCTGGGTATGCGAAGTTTATGAAAGATCTTTTGACTAAGAAGAGGGCAGCAAGTTATGAGCTGAAGGATGATGTGCATCATTGTAGTGCAATTGCTACCCGATCGATAGTTCAGAAGAAGGCCGACCCCGGAGCTTTCACTATTCCTTGCACCGTCGGATCTTTGAACTTTGCCAAAGCATTATGTGACCTAGGAGCCAGCATCAACTTGATGCCATTATCGATCTACAAGAAGTTGGGGTTAGGAGATCCTACACCAACTAACATGAGGCTTGTTATGGCAGATAGGTCGGTAAAACGACCGGTTGGTATTCTATGTGATGTCTTGGTAAAGGTTTCTTCATTTATCTTTCCAGAAGACTTTGTCATCTTGGATTGTGAAGCAGATTCAGAGGTTCCCATAATCTTGGGACGCCCTTTCCTTGCTACAGGAAGTGTGCTCATTGATTTGAGAGCTAATGAACTTTCATTCCGAATAAATGACGAAGTGGTTCGATTTGATGTTTGCAAATCAATGAAGCAACCCAAAGATCTGAGTGTATTTTCTGTGGCTGATGTTGTCTTTGATGATGAGAAAGAACGACTTGAAGAAGAGCAAATTCTTGATGATCCTTTGGAGGTTTTGCTCATGAAAGGAGAGAATGAGGATGCTGAAATTTCTGAAGAAGCTATTTGTGCTCTATCGGGATTAGGGACATATCGCTATACTCCCAAGAAGCTGGATCTTGATCTCAAGAATCGACCCACACCACCAGCCAAGCCATCTATTGAAGAACCACCCACACTAGAATTGAAGGAGCTGCCAAGTCATTTGAAGTACGCATTCTTAGGAAGCGGAAACACACTTCCAGTCATAGTGGCAGCCGATTTGGGTGAGCAACAAGTTGCAGCTCTTATTTCAATCTTACGCATGTATATTAGAGCCATTGGATGGACCATTGCGGATATTATTGGTATTCCACCTGGGATTTGCACACATAAAATTCAGCTTTAAGAAAAGTGCACACCCACCATTGAACATCAAAGACGTTTAAACCCACCTATGCAAGAAGTGGTGAAGAAGGAGATTATCAAGTGGTTAGACGCAGGAGTTGTATATCCTATCTCTGATAGTACATGGGTAAGTCCTGTACAATGTGTTCCCAAGAAAGGAGGAATGGCGGTGGTCGCGAATGCAAAGAATGAGCTTATTCCACTCAGGCCCATTACTGGATGGAGAGTATGCATGGACTACCGCAAGCTAAATTCTTGGACACTCAAGGATCACTTCCCCATGCCATTTATGGACCAAATGCTAGATCGATTAGCGGGGAAAGGATGTTTTTGCTTCTTGGATGGTTATTCAGGTTATAATCAGATTTGTATTGCCCCCGAAGACCAAGAGAAGACAACGTTTACATGCCCATATGGTACGTTTGCCTTCAAACGCATGCCATTCGGGTTGTGTAATGCCCCAGCCACCTTTCAACGTTGTATGATGTCTATTTTCTCTGATATGGTTGAAGACACTTTGGAGGTATTTATGGACGACTTTTCAGTTGTCGGTGAGTCTTTTGAAGCATGTTTGGCAAACCTGAGCATGGCATTGCAAAGATGTGTAGAGTTCAACCTTGTGCTGAATTGGGAGAAGTGCCACTTCATGGTAAAAGAAGGAATCGTTCTTGGGCACAAGATCTCTGAAAGAGGAATAGAGGTTGATCGAGCAAAAATAGAGGTAATTGAGAAGCTACCGCCTCCAATTTCGGTGAAGGGAGTCCGTAGTTTTCTTGGCCATGCTGGTTTCTATCGTAGATTCATCAAAGACTTTTCCAAAATTTCTAGTCCATTGTGCAAACTATTGGAGAAAGATGCGAAGTTTGACTTTAATGACAATTGCTTAAAGGCATTCGAATGCCTTAAAGGAAAACTCATTGAAGCCCCTATCATGGTAGCACCAGATTGGACGCTCCCGTTTGAGGTCATGTGCGATGCTAGTGGTGTAGCCGTTGGTGCTGTTCTTGGACAAAGAAAGGAGAAATTATTTCATCCTATATACTATGCGAGTAAGGTCCTAAATGAAGCCCAAAGGAACTACACTATTACTGAACAAGAGCTCCTAGCGGTTGTATATGCGTTTGAGAAGTTTCGTGCCTATCTATTGGGTACCAATGTGATCGTCCATACAGACCATGCAGCTCTTAAGTATCTAATGACGAAGAAGGATGCCAAACCAAGGTTGATTCGATGGGTACTGCTGCTGCAAGAGTTTGATTTCGAAGTCAAAGATAAAAGAGGTTGCGAGAACCAAGTGGCTGATCACCTATCTAAACTTGAGAATGAACATGTGGCGCAACCTGAAATTCAGATTGATGATGCATTCCCTGACGAGGAGATATTAGCGACAAAAATGGAGAAAGTACCATGGTATGCCGACTTTGCAAATTTCGTAGAGAGTAATGTGATACCTGCCAATTTATCTTACCACCAAAGGAGGAAGTTTATGCATGACGTTCAGCACTACTATTGGGATGAACCTTATTTGTTTCGAAGATGCGCGGATGGGATCATTCGACGATGTATATCCCATGAAGAAGTGCCTACTATATTGGAAGCATGCCACACTTCGCAAGTTGGAGGACATCATGCAGGGAATCGAACGGCAAGAAAAGTATTGCAAAGTGGTTATTATTGGCCTTCGATATTCAGAGATGCATACGACTATGTGAGAAGGTGTGACCAATGCCAACGTCAAGGTGCTATTTCAAAACACCATGAAATGCCCATGTCCAAAATTATGAAGGTAGAACTTTTTGATGTGTGGGGTATTGATTTCATGGGTCCATTCGTGAATTCATTTGGAATGAAGTACATCTTGGTTGCTGTGGATTATGTTTCGAAATGGGTTGAGGCTGTAGCATTGGCCGACAACGAAGGAAAGCGTGTTGTAGCGTTCTTAAAGAAGAATATCTTCTCTCACTTTGGGGTACCTCGTACTATCATAAGTGATGGAGGATCTCACTTTTGCAACAAGCTATTCAAATCTGTATTGGCCAAGTATGGTGTCAAGCAACACAAGGTAGCTACGCCTTATCATCCCCAAACTAGTGGACAAGTAGAGGTTTCCAATCGTGAGATTAAGCAAATCCTTGCAAAGACGGTTAATGCAAATAGGAAGGATTGGTATCGAAAGATAGATGATGCACTATGGGCATATAGGACTGCATTCAAGACACCCATTGGCATGTCTCCTTATCAACTAGTTTATGGGAAGGCTTTTCATCTACCCATCGAGCTTGAATACAAGGCATTGTGGGCATTGAAGCACTTGAATCTGAATTGGGATGATGTGAAGAATCTGAGGTTGGAGCAGCTGAACGAATTAGATGAGTTCCGTCTCCATGCATATGAAATATCGGATTTATACAAGGAGCGGATGAAGAAGTATCATGATCAGCGGATTGTTCGACGAAACTTCCAAAAGGGTGATATGGTACTACTCTTCAACTCCAGATTTAAGCTCTTCCCAGGTAAGTTAAAATCTAAGTGGTCTGGTCCATTTAAAGTTATCCAAGTCTACTCGTCTGGAGTAGTCGAATTGGAAGGCAATAAGGGTGTTGTCTTCAAAGTGAATGGCCAACGTGTTAAGCCTTATATCGGTCCTCTTGACTCGATGAATGACATGGCCATCACTTATCTCGACGAAGTCTAAGTACTCGAGATTACTACGTCGAGCCACGGCAATAAATAAGGCGCTAGATGGGAGGCAACCCATCGTTTATCGTTTATCGTTTATCGTTTTTCATTTTTCATTTCGTTCTAGTATGTGTTTTGCTTTTGATAAATAAAAATCCAAAAATAAGAGTCGTGCCACGACCAAAACTAAGGCGCTTGGTGGGAGGCAACCCATCGTACTAATCGTTTTCATTTGTTTGAGCGAATATAGGTGCAAGAAGTAGTCAACGAGGAGATTGATTTCAATTGACGATTTGGACGCATTGTATGGTAAAGTTGGTAAGTTAGGAAGGGTGATGCATAAGGCTATGGATTGAGCCTTTCTCACGCCAAAATAGGCTTCGAGGAAGGCTAGGCCTTGGTAAAACTAGGCCACGAACGATGCACAACCTATTCTATAGCCTAAGGTCTTGGAATTTAGTGTGCTATACACTATGCGCCGCCTATTCCTAGGTATGCTTTTGACTATGCGCCGCCTATGCTATGGCATTTAGTCTCAGTATCTCATATGCCATAGACTATGCGGCGCATATGTCCCATTATGCCATAGACAATGCGCCGCATATGTCTACAAATGCCATAGACTATGCGGCGCATATGTCCCATTATGCCATAGACAATGCGCCGCATATGTAGGATTTTTGTCTCCAAAACCGATTGTAAATGGGTCATAACCCGACCCATACTCTTCCTATATAAAGGGGACTTAGTTTTATAACACAACCACAATAGAAAATACCCTAAAGACGCCGCATACTCTTCCAAATCTTCTAAAAATTTTCTTCTTTTGCTCTTCCAATTCACAAAACCATCTCCACAAGCTTCAAGCAAGTAAGTGCTCTCTTATTCTTCATTTATTTCTCGTAAGTACTACGTTGCTATGGCTATTATTAATTGCTAAATTATATAAGATTGTTGGTGATGTTCATGTGTTTGGATTGTTGTTGCAAAATCATGTGAGTGAACATATACGTAGGAAAATCTTGACTTGGTTCCGACTTGAATTTGGTTTCAATAGCATTGTTATGATATTTGAGGAATTGCTATGGATATGAATATTGCTTAAGATTGTTGTTTGGATACTTACATGTTAGACTATCTCGGTCATAGGGATAAAACTTATAATGCCTACCGACTTAGGAGGTTGTGATTGTTGTAAGAATAATGATTCAATGTGGTAACCCCTATATAATAGTGTTGCTATATCTACCATGAAAGTAGTCAAATGGCTGCAAGTAAGTGATGCATTGCTGAATTTTTGTCGGAATACAATCCTAAAATGCATCTCGATGAAATCTGAGTAAATCAACTACTTTCACCTCACTGATTCGTGTTAACAAAACTAAGTGTGGGGTGGTACCCCTAATGCTTGCTTATAGATTGTATCAAGTGAGACTGTGCTGCAACTAACACTATTTCTAGTCTCAGGTACAATGGCACCTAAAGCGAGGCAAGGCAAGGAGAAGGCGACCACTTCCCAAAAGGGCAAGAAGAGAAGTCGAAAAGACCAAGGAGAATCATCCTCAGCACAACTTCCACGCAGAATGTTCGGAATAAAATGGGTTCTTGAGGAAGAAGCCAAAGCATGGTACAGCAGCAACAAAGAAAGAAAATATGTGCACGTCGACTTGATCAACAAGGATACCTTAGCAAAGAAGGAGCCACGTATGTTGGCAAAAATAATGGCTTTGAAGTTGGATTTCATCTTCCGCGACATGGGAGAGTGTAATCTTGATCTAACAAGAGAGTTTTATGCCAACTGGTCGCCGAACACAACAGGCAATGAAGTCAAAATTCGGGGTCAGGTATTACAGCTCACCGTGGACTGGATCAACTCTTTTCTTGGCTTACCTTCGATCGACACAACACCATTCAAAGAGCTGTACAGCAGGCCTCCTTATAGAGC
Source organism: Capsicum pubescens (assembly GCA_030864215.1). Classification (NCBI taxonomy): domain Eukaryota; kingdom Viridiplantae; phylum Streptophyta; class Magnoliopsida; order Solanales; family Solanaceae; genus Capsicum; species Capsicum pubescens. The sequence continues at coordinate 283,920,184 of CM061542.1, forward strand.
AATACGACACACACTTTGTGGAAGCAGATCAATGGCAAGGTGGGGCAGACATAAAGAAACCGGCCGACACAACACCTTCCCCTATGCTCCATTAAATAGGGAAGCAAGAATCTGGATGCGCATTGTCAACTCATGTCTTATTCCTGGGACTCAATACACCAAGATATCGAGAGATAGAGTGTGTCTGGTATATGCTTTGATGACGAATGTCCCTATCAACTTTGGGGCAATCATTCGATCTACCATGAGGAAGGCTAGACTCCACAAAAGGTCCCATTTCACATTTGGCAATTTGTTGACAGCAATATTGCAGAAGGAGGATATCGAAGAGGAACCAGCTGATCATAAACTCCCACACAATCCGAAGAAGGTTGACCTCACAAAGGTCAAAGATGCTGAATCAACACATGGCATCAACCTTACTACGGCAGAGAGACATGCTCGGGATGAGAGTTTCTCCCGCCATATGTACGGCATGATGAGATTTACAATGATGAGCGGAGGTCGTGTTCCAACTGCTGTAGAGCTCCAACAGCTGGACCACGACTATCCCATGAACATGCATGCACGGGAGAAGTGTGGAGTGGGCGTATACTTTGAGGAACCTCTAGATGATGATGTGCCGACTGATGACGATCGACGCTTGCCAGACTCTGACGAGGAGGAGAACTCTGACGACGACTCTTATGATAATTCCGACGAAGGGGGTATGACCCCCGACAATGAGGAAGAGTCCGACTAACCAGGTTCCTCATATTTATTTTCCACTGAGGGCAGTGTCCCGTTTAAATATGGGGTGGCGGTATCGTATGCTATACTTCTCTATCGCATCTACGTTTGCTTGCTTTGTTTTTGTTTCGTTTTTTTTAGTAGTAAATTTTTTCTAGCTTCGCAAGAAATTATTTTGATAGGCAGCATGAGATTATAACAAGAGTATGTGCTACAATAGTGGCTATTGAGACGTTTAGGCTCTAGTTGTGACTCATTATGTGATATTGTGTGGTTCAATTCCTTCACTTGTTGGGTCGAGAGTCTATATTACTTCCAAGCAAGTCGACCATGTGCCTTGTGTGTGTGAGATAATCGTATATTCTATGACTGTGGCTGATGCTAGAACTTGCCTAGTATGTATGCAAAGTGAAAATAAGGAGTGTAAGTTTAGGATATGATTTAGGCATTTCTTTGGCAACCTATATTTGTTTACCTTCAGTTTTACCTACCCATGGACATCATCCTAGTTAAACCCTTTTGAGCCTTTAGCCTATTTCTTTGACAACCTTGTATGTAAGCCTAATCCATTTCTTTCAAGACCGTAATTTGATCCAAACTCCTAAGTGCTTTAAAGTGAAAAAGTCATGTGACAACATAAGAGGAAATTGGGTGAGTATGATGCTATAAATTGTAATGGTGCTTGAATGTGTTATGAAAAAGAAAGTGCTATCATAAGAGGTATGTTGTGAAAAGAAAAAAGAAAAGAAAGCTGAAAAGCGAGTTGTGCTTAAAATTGAAAAATAAAAGAGGAGAACAAGGGTGGTATAACAAAAGAAAAAAGAAAGGTTGAAAGAAGAAAGTGTCAATAATACAAAGTGATGTATTAAAGCGCTTAAGAACTTAGTCACTATTCCTGGCCAAAATAGTCTTACCCGTCCCTTAGCCTACATTACAACCATCAAAAGACCTACTTGATCCTAATCTTAACATTCCAACATTTAGTAGAGTATTACATTAAGGGCAAGCCTATGGTCATCAGTCGCTTCATATGAATTCTTTGTGAGAGCGAGAGCAAGGATATTTTGATACCCATGTTTGAAAAATATGCTATACTTGTGAGTGATTATGGGTACTATAGTGTGAGACACACATGGTTGATGAGTTTTGGGTAGTTGTGTATGATTCTTTGTGCCTTAACTTTTGAATATGAGTTGACCGCCATCACGAGTCTATGCTAGAAGTTAAACTGTTTCTACTAATGATCGAAAAACTACTCTTTGTTGATAATTGTTGTGCTTGTCTTGACGAATATTTTGTGTTGTTGCTGTGAAACCCTAAGTTGATGTTTAGAGGGACATGATATTTTGTTCGAGGACGAACAAAGCTTTAAGTGTGGGGTGTTGATGATAGGCGAATTTACACGCCTATATCAATATATTTTGCCTATATTTTAGCCTAGTTTTGAGAACAAAGTATATATTTCATGCACTTCTAGTCCTTTTTCCCGTAAATGAGCTAACACACATGATTAGTAAAGTTTCAGGTATAAATGATGCAGAATTCAGCATTTTATGGCTTACTTGACGCAAAAGAAAGCTCACAAAGGAAGGGAAGGGAGTTTACACGCCTAAGGACCAAAACTGCTGCATGGAAAATCTGTCCCGGGCTAAAACAACAATTCTGAAGACTTTGGGGACTTACAGACACAAAGCTGGATTTTGACAATGATACATTAACCTAGTACAATTAGGTTATGTATTTCATTATTTTATGTGGATTATGATAATGTTACCTTAACCTAGTACATTTGGGTTAAGGATTTCATTAGTCTAGTAGGATTTGGTTATTTATTTCATTAGCTTAGTAGGATTAGGAGATGGGTATTATAAATACCCTATCATGCTAGAGATTTAAAAATCATCTTCTACTCCTCTATTATTCTACACTACAAACAATTCTACAACTCTTCTAATCTTTCTATTAATTCTAGTTTTCTTCTTCTATTCATCTATTCTTAATTTCCGCAACAAGAGAATCGTTACCTTGCTAAGGAATTCACGCCTCACGCCTACCACTTACGCTACACGAAATTAATCAATCTTGTGGTATAACAACAATGTCAATCGTGATCTCCTTCGCATTCATGGGTAACTAAACCTCTCTGTTGGGGTTATGGAAGCCGAATGAGATACTATCTATTGCTGTGAAGTTGTGAGTTCGTGGCAAGTATATTGCTTATATCATTATTCTCTTCATCTTAAATCTACATTCTTTGCGGTTGCAAACGCAAGAATACGCCAGTCTAACATTTAACTTGTTCGAGAGAAAAGTTATCTGTCTGGAAAAGAGATAAAGTCAAGGTAGTAGGACACCCTTTTCTATTAAAAAGCTAGTGCCGTAACTGGACTAACCTCTTGGAGAATTCGTACCGTTAGATACGCTTTAAGCTCGAGAGAGTTAAAGTGAAATAGTCCTTGTTTAGGTCGAGAGACGCTTGGATTTACCATCGACTACAATCCTCTATAAGCAATTGCATGTCAGAATTCTACACAATCATAGCCAATAGAGACGTATACCTCAGAAGGTGGACATAACCCCAACGCTTCAATTCTCATTGTTTACAACCAACGTAACAATCTCTTTTTTTACTTTATTATTTTCAGCTTTTGTTTACATTACTTGCAAGACAAGAATCCCCCCTTTTTACGAGACTTGCACCAAAAGTTTAGTAATTTTGCTTACTTGTTGGCCAAGCTATTCCCTGTGGGATCGACACCCAACCCTGTTGGGTTCTATATTTGCTAACGACCGCTTTACACTCCTACGAGAGCTGTAGATTGAACGTTATCACAAGGTGCCCAAAAAGTTAATCAAATGGTGGGGTATGTTTAACTACGTCGAGCAACAGGGGTTGGCAAAGAAGTTAGGCACTCTCACTTTCCTCTTAAATCTTACGCCCCACCCAGACCTGATCGAGGCTATATTGACTTTTTGGGATCCAAGATGTTTGGTATTTAGGTTTGGAAATTGTTACATGACACCTACTCTGGCAGAGATATCTGGTTTCTTTAAGTTGCGTTACATTAAGAAAACAATGATTTGGGCACAGACGCATTCTCCCACACGGTTTCTTCATGGTTATGGTTTAAAGGCCATTAACCGCTTGGCGTGCCTTAACCAATCTTGGGTCTCCTTTGATTATTTGTATAATCGGTTTGGGCCTTCATACGGTTTTGATTTCTTTTGGGATGAGTTCTATACAACCAAGGAAAATTGGGAGAAACGTCATCTAGAAGTCTTCACTCTCACCTTGTTGGGCATTTTGGTTTTCCCATTAAAATAAAGACGGGTTAATACTCGCTTGCAGACTGTAGTGATGGCCTTATTTTATAAAAAGCTAGGGGAATCATTCACACTCGTACCTATGATCTTGGCAGAAATATATAAATCTTTAACCGAGGAGAAGGGCGGGATGAGATTCTTTGAGGGAAGCAACCTGATATTGTAATTGTGGATGATGGAGCACTTACATGAGCCTTCTTTGATTAGGTTAGATGTGATTGATCATTGTATGGATGAGAGAGTGAATGCCATGAATCAGAGAATATGTTTTGATAAGTTCTCGCTGCCGATAGGGATTGATGCTTGGATTGAATTTCTTGAGTCAAGAACGGAAGACAACATTCTGTGGACCTATCTTTGGTTTCATCCAAAAATAATCTTGTGTGGTTGTTGGATGCAACCTCTTTTAGTTTTGTTAGGAATCAATTGCATCAGAACGTACTCTCCTTTTAGGGTAATGCGCCAGTTGGGTAGACTGCAGGACATTCCACCGGTAATGGACCTTCTGAAGGATGTCAAGTATTTTAAGGATCAAGCCTTAGGTGAAAGTAAATATGAAGAATTCTGGAATTACGCAATAAAGCTAGGTATGGATACTCTCAAAGTAGGTGTGGATAATCCAGGGTACACTTAAATATATGAGATCTGGATGCAAACCATACCTCTGGGTATTAGTAAGCCATTGCCCTTGCAACTTAGAGGAAGAATACATGAAGAATGCATTGTCGATGACAGTCAGGATGAAAGTGCAGGGGCCAAAGTGGAGACACTAAGAGTTCAGTTATCAGATTTGCTCAAGATTGTAGAAAGGTGTCAAAACAATCTATATAGGTGCACTCTCCATGAGGTGGGGATACATTCTAGAAACTTCTTCCCAAATATCAGGGTGTCTTTGCAGTATATGCTACAGAGTTTGAATAGGAGAAAGAGAACTTCACAGACAGGTCCATCTCAGCCAGGGTCATCACGCAGAGCACCAGTTTGAAGGAGCATTTCTTATCTTTTATTTAGTTTGAGTCTCTTATTTTTTGTTATTGCAAGGTGGTGTCTTTGTCATAGCGGCGTTAACTTTGCTTTTGGAGTCTTTATTAGGAGAATTATATATGTGAAATTGTTGGTCTGGAGTGTTGTTTGGTATTTGTTGTTTAGTTTTAAAGTGGTCTTAAATTTGGAGTATGTTTAGTTGTTTCTTTATCAAAATGATGTGATATTGCGTCATTCTTTATTTTGTTTGTTTTTGCTTAAAGAAAAAAATCATCAAAAATCATTAAGTTTCTGGTATTTATGCACGAGTGTCCCAAACTAAGCAAGATCTGATTCATGTACAACATGATACGTAGGCAACCTACTTTTGGGGTTCGATCTAATAATTTTGTTTCTTGGTTTTTCATTATTTTTCTTTTATTTTAAGGAAAAACAAAAGGCATAAAGAATGATAAAAAGAGAGGAGACAGTGAGAGAGAAAAAGAAAGAAAGAATAATGAGAGAAGGAATAGTAGGATAAAAAAAGGAGGACTGATGCGAGAGATGAGAGAAGTGATGACGAAGGAAAAAAGGTGTGATTGGAGTAAAGAAGCAAATGGGTGTAGGAAAAAGATTGGGATGATGTTAAAATGGCCCCATTACCCTCTAAGTACGGTAGAAATGTACATGAACCTAGGATGTATCAATGTGATTTCTATGCTTGTTGCCTGACCTAAATACTAACGGGTTTTGTCTTTGATGGGCACGTTCTTTCAGATAAGTGGTTGGTTTGTAGCACTCTGGCTAGTCATTCGTACTTCACTAGATCAAAAGCGAAGCTTGCCATGGCTAGTAGAGAGATTGAAAATTCACTCATTGACCTAGATCAGGATCCCAGGGAAGAAAGTTTAGAACAAAATGATGAGGTATTGAGACTTAGACAACAACTTCTAGATCTGCACCGAGCATGGTCTAGTAGAATGCCTCCTCCTCCACTCCCTGAAGATCTTGGGAATATCCCCAATTGCCCACCGCTCTCTCAAGCATAATTCTCTGTTCCTATTGAGTCACCGGAGCACGCACTAGGATTCACTCCACGGTAATATTACCCTGGCACTTCTAGTGTGCACCTGACAGTTCCTCAACCAAGGCCCGTGACTCAGCCAGCGCCACCGGAAATGCCTGAGTTTGTGGCTCTACCACCACCTGAAGCTCTCACCTATGTTGTGCGTCTGACAACGGTGCTTCCTCGGTCTACTAGTGAGATAGTATTGAAGGTTTCAGATAATCATTATTATGCCACGGAGCCTACTTTGAGGATTAATGAACCGTATGGGTACACTCAGCCACCTGTATTTCCATTTGATACGGAGAAACCTGTTGCAACAGAGGAACAGGAGGTCATAGCGCGAAAATTGAAAAGTTTGGAACAGACCATGAGGAATATTCAGGGAACCAGATGTTATAAGAGTGTTTCCTATAAAGATCTTTGCATGTTTCCAGACGTCAACCTTTCCCTCGATTTTAAAATGCCCAAGTTCGAGAAGTATGTTGGGCACGGTGATCCCATGGCACACTTGATATGTTATTGTAACCAATTGAGGGCTGCAGGGGTAAGGTAAGAGTTGCTTATGGCTTTCTTTGGCGAGAGTCTTTCCGATCTGGCTTCAGAATGGTTTGTCGATCAAGATATCGACAAGTGGAACAACTGGGATGACTTAGCTTCTGAAATTTATGCAACATTTTTAGTATAATGTCGACCTGATTCCTGACGAAAAATCCTTGGTCAACATGAAGAAGAAAAGCACTGAAGGCTTTAGGGAATACGCGATAAGGTGGCGTGAACAGGCCGCCAGGGTAAAGCCTCCAATGAAGGAGAGTAAGATAGTAGAGGTTTTCATTCAAGCACAGGATGAGACCTATTTTCAACATTTACTTCCAGCAATGGGAAAGTCTTTTATTGAAGTCCTCAAAATGGGAGAGATGATAGAGGGCGGAATCAAGACCGGATGAATAGTGAGTTTTTCCATGTTGAAAGCCGCCACACAAGCGATTCAAGGTGGATCTGGCGCGTTCGAAGGTAAAAAGAAGAAAGGGTACGCGGCGACCATTGTTGCTGGATCCCATTCCTATCCCAAATGACCGCATCTCCCCTTTCCCCAATCCCAAGCCCAAACCTATGTCCAAGCTCCATATATTCCTCCCCACCATTACTACCCTCCACAAAACCCACCATATGTCATTCCACCCCCTCCTTACCCGGTATATAACGCATAGCCATATGCCCAAACCCTTTCTTACCCGCAATGGCGTACACAAGCTCCACAAAATCGTCCTTCAGCTCCACCAAATTACAAAAAACCCTCTAGACCCGGTTTCCAACCTATGCCTGAGTATAAGAAAGAGAAGGCGGTCAAGAATCAGTTCACACCTCTCGGGGAGTTGTATTCCAGTCTGTTTGATAAGTTGAGGAAGTTGAAGGTCTTGAGCCCAATTTAAGGAAGGCTTTCGAATCCACCTCCGAGAAATCTTGATTATTCGTTAAGATGTGCATATTTTTCTGACATACCGGGTCACGATATCGAAAAATGCTGGCATTTGAAGAAAGCTGTCCAAGATTTAATTAATACAAATCAAATTTTGGTCCAGGCCCCGAAGGTTCTAAACATTAACCAGAATCCATTGCCAACCCATGCTGAAACCAATATATTGGAGTTGATAAACGATGGCAAGGAGTTGTCGATGTGTTATAAGCCTATTGTCAGAATACAGACTAAGGAGGACAAATCGGTGAATGTAGCAGAGTCGTTGAAAGTAATGTCATTAAGCCAAAAAGGAATGGGAGAAGATAAATCCCAAGAAAGCACAAAGAAACCCGTGATCACAGTGCAAGGTGCCAGAAGATATGTTGATTTAAGTCAGGATAAACCTAAGTTGACGGTGGTAGGAGCTCCGGGTAAACCTATCTTGATGGTGAAAGGAGCACTGGCAGCGCCTATTGTCCTCAAACCAGTGACCTAACCTCCGATAGTTGATACGAAAAAGGTCCCCTGGAACTATAAGCGGACTATGATGACTTATCAAGGGAAGGAAGTCGAGGAAGAAGTAGATGAGGTAGGGGGTTTGACTCGGTCAGGAAGATGTTTCGCGCCTGAAGGTTTGAGGAAGCCCAAACCAGGGGTGAGTGCCCCTTCATCTCTCAAGAAGCCTGTCACCGAAGAAGAAGCCAAAGAGTTTTTAAGAAAGATGAAATTGTCGGAGTACTCGATAATAGATCAACTGAAAAAAAAACCTGCTCAGATTTTCCTCTTATCTTTGTTGCTGCATTCCAAGGAACATCGTGATATTATACTGAAGGTGTTAAAAGAAGCATAAGTTCATAGGGAGATTACCGTAAATCAGCTTGAGAAAATGGTCAGAAAAATCTTTGAAGTAAATCGAATCAGTTTCTCTGATGACGAATTTCCAGTTGAGGGTACGGGCCATAATCGGGGTCTTTACATTACCGTGAAGTATGAAGATTTATACGTCACTCATGTCATGATTGATGGAGGTTCAGGTGCCAATATTTTCCCTATTTCCACCTTGCAAAGGTTGAATATTGGTGTGGAGAGGATCAGGCCCAACAATGTATGTGTCAAGGCTTTCGACGGAGAGACAAACTCCATTGGCTAAATAGAACTGATATTGATCATAGGGCCTGTTGAATTTGCTCAAGAGTTTCAAGTGCTGAACATCGAATCCTCCTACAATCTATTGTTGGGAAAATCGTAAATCCACAAGGCCAAGGCGGTTGCATCTACACTGCACCAGATGATTAAGTTTGAGCATGACAGGCAAGAAGTGGTTATTCACAGTGAAGAACATTTGTCCGCCTACGAAGATTCTCCCTTGTCTCTTATTGAAGCAAACAATGTAGATGAGACATTTTTCTATCAAATTTTTTATACAGTGCCAGTGGATCGTATCCTTGAAGGGCAGGTTATACCAGGACCACAACTGTCTTCTGTTTCTATCATGATGGTGAGTGAACTTTTGAAATACGGATTCGAGCCAGGAAGGGGTTTGGGAGCGTCTCTGCAGGGTATAGTTAGTCCCATATGTCCGAGTGAGAACATGGGCACTTTTGGTCTGGGATTTGAGCCTACGGCTGAAGATCTAAAGAAAGACAAGGGAAGGAAAAAGGAAACATGGTCACTCCCTCGCCCAATGTCACTACTCAGTGAATCATTTGTTAAGAGCGGTGTCACGAAACATGTAGAATTTGAAGCTGAATTGGTTGATGACTTCCAGAACCTTTTCATTGAAGTTGATATGGTTGAAGAAGGAGAAGGTACCAGTAAGGCAGGTGTTCGGTTCATAGGCCCAGCTGTCCATCTCAACAATTGGAAAGTCACTTCTCTCCTCATCAGAATAGAGTTTTGGTAGTTTATTTTATTTTTCTTTCTGTATATCCGAGTTATTCCAGGGTTGTAATTCAGAATTTAGCTTGTTTATATTCTTTTATTTGTGTTTAAACCCTCCTATCTTTCCCTTTTAAATGAAATGCAATGTCCCTCTTATTTTATGTCTAATACATTCTGTTTTTTCTTTTCTTTATATAGTTCTCTTTATGCTGACTCTAATGACATGACATGCATGTAGAATTTTCAGTCTGATCTTAAAATCCAAACTAATCAAGATATAATGAAGCAAGAGGGGGAATATAATGAAGAAGAGGCACTAGAAGAAATAAGCAAAGAGTTGGAACAGTTTGAAGACAAGCCGAATCCTAATTTGAATGAAACTGAGCCAATTAATCTAGGGAATCAAGAAGATGTTAGGGAAACTAAAATCAGTGTACATGTTTTGCCACAACTAAAAGATGGAATGAGTCAAGCATTAATTGATTATAAGGATGTTTTTGCATGGTCTTATAATGATGTGCCTGGTTTAAGCACTGAATTAGTGGCTCATAAATTGCCAACTGATCCTGTCTTCCCCCCTGTGAAACATAAGTTGAGAAAGTTTAAGACTGATCTAAGTATCAAAATCAAAGAGGAAATCGTGAAACAACTTGAAGCCAAAGTCATTCGAGTGACCCGTTATCCCACATGGTTATCCAATATTGTTCCTGTCCCAAAGAAAGATGGCAAAATTCGAGCATGTGTTGATTACCGTGATTTGAATAGAGCAAGTCCGAAGGATGATTTTTCGTTGCCCAACATCCATATTTTGCTGGACAACTACGCTAAACATGAGGTAGCTAAATTAAGGATTTCTCTGCCGGATACCACCAGATCATTATGGATGATGAAGACGCAGAGAAGTTTTTTTTTATCACACCATGGGGAACTTATTATTATCGAGTAATGCCGTTCGAATTGAAGAATGCTGGAGTAACTTACATAAGATCCATGACCACTATGTGTCATGACAAGATGCATAAGGAGATTGAGGTCTACGTAGATGATGTGATTATTAAATCAAAGAATCAGGCTGACCATATTAAAGATCTAAGAAAGTTCTTCGAAAGGCTTTGCAAGTATAATCTCAAACTCATCCCAGCAAAATGTGTATTTGGAGTCCCGTCTGGAAAGTTGTTGGGGTTTGTAGTCAGCCGTCGGGGAATTGAATTGGATCTCTCAAAAATCAAAGCCATCTAGGATTTGCCTCCGCCCAAGAATATGACGGAGGTGATGAGTTTGCTTCGTAGGTTAAACTACATTAGCAGGTTTATTGCTCAACTCACAACCACGTGTGAGCCCATTTTCAAGTTGCTGAAAAAGAGTGTTGCGGTAAAGTGGACTGAAGAATGTCAGGAAGCGTTCGATAAAATCAAAAGATATATTTCAAATCCACCGGTGTTGGTTCCACCCGAGCTTGGCAGGCCTTTGATTTTGTACTTATCGGTTATGGACAATTCATTCGGTTGCGTGTTTGGTCAACATGATGTCACAGGCAGAAAGGAACAAGTTATTTATTATCTTAGTAAGAAGGTCACTGCATATGAGGCTAGGTACACTATTCAGAAGTATATCTTTCAGAAGCCTATGCCGATAGGTCGATTGGCAAAGTGGCAAATATTGCTTACCGAGTTTGACATTGTATATATGACTCGAAAAGCCATGAAAGCCCAAGCCTTGGCAGATCATCTTGTTGAGAATCCCATTGATGAACAGTATGAGCCTCTAAAGACATATTTTCCTGATGAAGAGGTATTCTGTATCGAGAAAGTTGTTATAGAGACTGATCTAGGTTGGAAGCTGTTCTTCGATGGAGCTGTCAACATGAAAGGAGTTGGAATAGGACCAGTTCTTATCTCTGAGGTGGGGCAATATTTTCTGATAATATCACAACTTCAATTTTATTGTACCAATAACATGGCAGAATATGAAGCTTGCATTATGGGTTTGAGGCTAGCTGTTGGTATGGGAGTCCAGGAACTATTAGTGTTGGGGGATTCAGATTTGTTTGTCCATTAGATTCAAGGTGATTGGGAGACGCGAGATTTAAATCTAATACCGTATCGACAATGCTTAAAAGATCTATGTCAACGGTTTGTGTTAGTAAAGTTTAGGCATATTCCAAGAATTCGTAATGAGATTGCTGATGCGTTGGCCACTTTGTCTTCAATGCTCCAACATCCTGATAAGGCCTACATCGATCCAGTGCATATACAGAGTCGTGATCAACACGCTTATTGTAATGTAGTTTAAGAAGAGCTCGATGGAGAACCTTGGTTCTTTGATATCAAGAAGTACATTCAGTCAGGAGAATACCCAGCATATGCCACCAATGATCAAAAGAGGACTATTAGGAATTTGTCTAGTGAATTTTTCTTAAGCGGGGGAGTCTTATACAAGAGAACCCCAGATCTGGGACTTTTAAGGTATGTAGATGCAAAAGAAGCTTTGGAAATCATGGTTGAAGTTCACTCCGGAGTATGCGGGCCTCATATGAACGGTTATGTCTTGTTAAAGAAGATTCCCAGAGCAGGTTATTACTGGCTTACTATGGAGAGGGATTCTATTAGATTTGTTCGTAAGTGTCATCAATGTCAGGTACACGATGATCTGATACTGCTCCATGGCCGTTTGTAGCTTGGGGAATGGATGTAATTGGATCGATTGAGCCAAAAGCGTCGAATGTGCATAGGTTCATTTTGGTGGCCATCGATTACTTCACAAAGTGGGTAGAAACAGTAACTTTCAAGTCAGTAACAAAGAAGGCAGTGGTAGATTTTGTTCATGCCAACATCATTTGTAGGTTTGGAATTCCAAAGATGATCATTACAGACAATGTTGCAATGTCAATAGTCACTTGGTGCAGGAAGTGTGTCAATAGTTTAAGATCGTATATCGAAATTCCACTCTATATCGTCCGAAGGCAAATGGCGCCGTGAAAGCCGCCAATAAGAATATAAAGAAGATACTATGAAAAATGGTATAAGGGTCTAGACAATGGCATGAGAAGTTGCCATTTGCATTGCTAGTTTGTCGCACTACTGTTCACACTTCAACAGGGGCAACTCCATATTTATTGGTGTATGGGACAGAAGTAGTCATTCCTGCAGAAGTTGAAATTCCTTCTCTTCGAGTCATTGTGGAAGCAGAGATTGATGATGACGAGTGGGTCAAAACCTGACTGGAACAATTGAGTTTGATTGAGGAAAAAAGGCTAACGTCGGTATGTCATGGCCAATTGTATCAGAAGAGAATGGCCCGGGCGTATAACAAAAAGGTACGACCCAGGAATTTTGAAGTTGGTCAGTTGGTATTGAAGCGTATCCTTCCTCATCAGGTTGAAGCTAAAGGCAAGTTCCCCCCAAATTGGCAAGGTCCCTTTATTGTGAAGAAAGTGTTGCCCAATGGGGCCTTATATTTGACAGATATTGAATGCAATGCAGTCAAAAAGTATTATGTATGATATTTTATCCTTTGTTTGTTCTATTTCATGTTTAGTACTTGCACTCTTGAAGATTGATATGATGAAGGCATTTTATTCTGCTATCCAAACATTGTATCATCCTTTGTTTACCTCGTTTGTGCCTAATTTTATTTTTATTTCATACCCCTCATTTGGAATCAAAATAGAATAAAAAAATAAAATGTCAAGAAAAGAAGAACAAAATAAAAACAAAAATAAATAAATAAATAAATAAATAATAATAATAAAAGAAAAAGGAGAGAAGAGAAAATTAGATCAAAACAAAGAACAAGCTGATTGAACTACGTGCGACCTGATTCTCCTCTCTTGGGAGTGAGATACTTAGTCTGCCCTATTCAGGGCTCGGTCAAACCAAATAAAGATTTTAGAGTCACCCAGTCAACAAAAAACTGGGGCATGATCTAACATGTTGTTGAGTCGATTCCAAAAGTTGTAAATCCCACCCCCACTTCAAGTGTCGTCTGAGCCTCCTGTCATCCTTTTCTTCCTAACCTTATCCAAAAACTAAGTTACAACCAAAGAAAGATCTTCAGATCAATCTTTGATAATGTTAAAGTTAAGCATGCAATGGATATGATGATACATTGTGGGCTACTACTTGTCTTCCTCGGCATAAGAAGTCAGGTAAGAAATAAAAATGAGAGAGTCTTATTGGTGAAAACCCTCGTGGGCACCACAAGGCGATGGTGAGCCGAGAGAAATAAAAATGAGAGAGTCGTACTGGTGAAAACCCTCACGGGCACCATAAGGCGATGGGGAGTTGAGAAAAATAAAAATGAGAGAGTCTTATTGGTAAAACCCCTTATGGTCACCGTAAGGCGATGGCGAGTTCGAGAAAAAAGTGAAACGGAAAGAGATTTGTTGGCGAAAGTTTTTCAAGATGTCGTCAATTGAATGAGATATATGAGTCCAATGGATTTGAAGAACCAGCTCAGCGAAAAAGGCACGAACTCAACAACAAATGGGAAGTTTGGATAGGAAGATCAGACAGCTTAATCCAAATGCATGTCATAGTCATTGAAGTTGGTTGCCATATTCAGATAAGTTTTCTTCTTTGTTAAAAAGAAGGACATTGCACTTTTTTCTTTCATTTATATATTCATATTTTTGTCCTTTTATGTCTTTATTAAAATAAAAGTCACCATCGTTTCTTTACATTTTTTGAGTCTATTCTGTGTCAAAACAAACGAGAAAGGATTTCAAAATTTGCTACCAGTCTTCCCAATTGTATGAGGAAAAGCCAAGGACCAACACATGAAAGAAACATGATCATAATTCAAGACATAGCAAAGAAAGTTCATCAACCGACAGGTTCTTAGGTGCGTGAAATATTCAGCTTTCAAAAGGGGCATCTCAGAGACATACTTAAAGAGAAACTCAGTATTTAAGTCAAAGTCTTTTTCCCCTGATTAGGTTTGGGTCAATGATGCAACAAGACATGGGCAATCGTCAGCGATCTAAAATAAAGATGAAAGAAACAACTGTTGGAGCAGAAGCCTGAGAAGCCAAGTGCTTCAAGCCACCATTAAGTTTCTAACTGACAAATTTTCTTTGTTGAAACAGCGAAAAATTTGCTTCACTTAATTCATTTACCATTGGAAAAACACATCTATGGGAATTTACTTTCTGTTCAGGACCCTCTTGAAAAATAAGATTTTACTTTATGTTCTGTTGAGGACCCTCCTGAAAAATGGGATTTTATTTTCTGTTCAGGACCCTCCTAAAAATGGGATTTTACTTTATGTTCAGGACCCTCTTGAAAAATGAGATTTTAATTTTTGTTCAGGACCCTCCTGGAAAATGGGATTTTAATTTCTGTTCAGGACCCTCCTGAAAAATGGGATTTTACTTTCTGTTCAGGACCCTCCTGAAAAATGGGATTTTATTTTCTGTTCAGGACCCTCCTGAAAAATGGGACTTTACTTTCATGTTCAGGATCCTCTTGAAAAATGGGACTTTACCTACTGTTCAGGACCTCCTGGAAAATGGGATCACACTTTCAAAAGTGAAATACTACTTTACTATAATCTTTGTTTGGGATAATTTTTGTTCTAGTTTTAATTCTGGTTTCAGGAGCCCGCCTAAAGAACAGGGTGATAAATTACAAGTTAGGAACCCATCAGAGGAACAGGATGAAGAAGCTGAAGTCAAGCAATAAGGCGAAGAAATTGAAAGTAAAAAATAGCAAGTCAGGAGCCCGCCTGGAGAACAGGGTGAAACAATTGAAAGTCAAGCAATAAGGTGAAGCAATTGAAATCCAAACAACAAGTCAAGGAAATTGCAATTCAGGAGCCCGCTTGAAGAATAGGTTGATAAAGCTCGAATCAAGAGTCAAGGAAAGCTGCATAGATAGGATTTTTTAATTTCATTTATGTTTTAAATTATAATTTTCATTCTTTGATGTAATGACAGAGCCGCGGATCGGAATTTCGATGGAACCTCACTCGACTCTCCAACTCGGTATAGTCACCCTCCTTTCGATCTTGTAAGCTATCGATCACTTGATTCCCTCATAACTCGGGTAGTAGGATGTTCGTCAAGACTCGGTTGTCCTTCTTCCTTCTGTTTCTTCCTTTCAATAATGTTCGGGACAAAATTCTATCTCATTGTCTACTTCTTTGTCTGAAAACACTACGTGTTTACATTCAAAGGGGGCATGATGTAGACACCTAATTTCGTCCCTCCCCGATATCATTTTTATCCATTTTTTACCTTATCTTACCATGTGCCCTACCCCATGTAATTAATCCTCCACATAATAACAATACCATAACAAATTGACCACCCTACCTATTTAATTAAGATACCTCATCACCACCCTAGCCCCCTACACATTTTCTTCAAATTAGAAACCAATTCACATAGGATAACAATAAAAAGGTGGGCCCCATAGGAGAATATGCCTTGAATTTTCCTATTCCTAACAGAAAGGAGACCATTTTCTTTCACAATATACACTACATACCAAAAGGGGAAGGGGCCCACGATTTGCTCTCCATGATTCACAAAAAGAGGATATACACCAGGATTGGATTTTAGAATAGATACAATATATACTAGAGAGAGAAACGGGAGGCGACCACTTTCCTTTTCTTTTCTTGATATATATATTCCATCACACAAGACCAAAAGGGTCTTCTTCCCATTAGATAGAGAGAGAGATACGGAGGGGGATGGGAGAGTGAAGAAGGATATACAGAGAATCGACCCACCTTCCATGGTCACTCTAAACGCACGAAAAACACATAAAAAAGTAGAGAAGGAGAGAGTCACAAAGAGAGAGTTATAGAGGGAGATCGAGAAAACAAAGAGTGATCAAAATAGGGGATTGGTGCGAGATCCGATCCATCGCCAAGGTTTTTTTGGTGGAAAACTTTCACCGAAATCAACTCCGATTCTTCATTTAGGTAACCAGCTCACGAGAAACCCAACTTCCATCTTCTCAAGTATTAAAGCTTTTAGATATTTTAAGTCATAATAAGGACATTGAGTTGCTAAACAATTGTCATATATGTCCATTAGCTAAACAAACTAGGTTAATATTTCTTATTAGCGACACTAGATCTGTTGCATGTTTTGATATTGTACACATGGATCTATGGGGACCTTATAAGAATCCAACCTTTGATAAGAAGCATTATTTTCTGACAGTTGTGGATGATTACAGTAGGTATACTTGGGTTCATTTATTGCAACTTAAGTCTGAAACCATTATGGATCTTAAAAATTTCTTGATCATGATCAAAAATCAATTTGGTGCTACTGTAAGAACTATAAGAACAGATAATGGAACAGAGTTTTTTAACTCAAAATACTCAGATTTGTTTAAGTCCTTAGGTATCCTGCATCAAAGTAGTTGTCCATACATACCACAACAAACTGGTGTTGTGGAGAGGAAACACAGACATATCTTGAATATTGCTAGAGCCATCAGATTCAAATCTTATATACCCATCAAATTTTAGGGAATACTTATTCAAACTGCAGTATATTTAATGAATAGGCTACCATCGTCTTCTATTGGAAGAAAGATCCCTTATGAGTTATTGTTTTCTAAGGTTCCTTCCTTTGTACATTTGAGAGTGGTTGGTTGCTTATGTTATGCTTCAGTGTTACCTAAGGGTGACAAATTTTTTAAAAGAGCTAAGCCTGCAGTATTAATGGGATATTCTACTTCACAAAAAGGGTACATACTGATGGAATTGAACACAAACAAGTTGTTTGTCAATAGAGATATTGTATTTCAAGAGCATGTATTCCCTTTTGCAAATAAGCAAACTGAGAGTGATTCATCAGATTTTTTACAATTGCATGAATATTATGACCATGAGATAGATTCAGATATTGTCGAAGATAGTGCACGTACTCAACCCTCAAATGCAGAAGTATTACCTCAAGACAGTTCAAATCTTGATCAAACATCTGAGTCAATGTCATCACAGGAGCACTTACCTGATGATAATTCTATACATGTTCCTGCAAAGGCAGATGATTCTCAATATCTACCTAGAAAGACTCCAAGAGTGACTAGAGAGACTATTTGACTGAAGGACTATACTACCAACAGTAGGAGGAAAGGTACCCGGTATCCTATTGCCAGCTACTTATCTTATGACAACACTACAGATAACTATAAATGCTATAAGAATGGTTTATCTGCTCTAGTAGAACCACCACATTTTAGCCAAGCCGCTACAGATGAAAGATGGATGCAAGCTATGAAGTTAAAAATTTAAGCTCTTGAGGACAATAAAACCTGGGAAGTGGTAAACCTACCACCAGGAAAAAGTGTCATTGGATCAAGATGGGTGTATAAGATCAAGTACAAAGCAAATAGAGATGTTGAAAGGTTCAAGGCAAGGTTAGTAGCTAAGTAATACAGTCAGCAGGAAAGGCTAGACTATCATGAGACCTTTTCACCTGCTGCCAAAATGGTGACTGTTAGGTGTATCATTGCTCTAGTGGTATCAAAAGGATGGTGCCTCTATCAGATGGATGTGTATAATGCCTTTTTGCAAGATGATCTAGATGAGGAAGTGTATATGCAATTGCCTGAAGGTTTTCAGCAAAAAGGATACCACAAGGTTTGTAGGTTACTAAAGTCATTGTATGGGCTCAAACAAGCCTCAAGACAATGGAACATCAAGCTCACTTCTTCCTTGTTACAAGTTGGATTCACCCAGAGTGCATATGATTACTCTTTATTCACTTTAAAGAAGACAATAGGCATGGTTATAATCTTGGTGTATATGGATGATTTGCTTATTACTGGAGACAACGAAGATATGATCACAGCAGCCAAGGAGGCATTTCATCAGCAATTTAAGCTTAAGGACTTAGGTGAGCTTAAATACTTTCTTGGTATTGAGGTGTTGAGATCCAGACAAGGAGTTATCCTAAATCAGAGGAAGTATTTGCCCGAACTGATTTCAGAAATAGGTCTTGCTGGTGCAAAACCAACATCTATACCTATGGAATCTAATGCTAGACTAACCTCAGTCGAGTTTGATAAAGCTACAAAAATCACAAATGATGTAATCCTGAGGGATGTTACTTCTTATTAGAGATTAGTGGGGAAGCTTATGTATGCCACAATCACCAGACCTGATATTAATTATGCAGTTCAAACTTTAAGTCAGTTTATGCAGAAGCCTAAAAAGTACCATTTGGAAGCTGCACATAGAATTGTGAGATATTTGAAAGGCTCTGTAGGTCAAGGCATTTGGATGAAACCTCATAGAATTACAGACATAGTTTGCTGGTGTGACTCTGACTGGGCAACATGTCCTAACACTAGAAGATCAGTTACCGGTTATGTGATTCAACTTGGTGGTTCCTTGGTCTCATGGAAGTCAAAAAAATAACATACAATATCTAGGAGCTCTGCAGAGGCAGGGTATAGAAGCATGACTTCAGCAGTAGCAGAACTCACTTGGTTGGAAGGTTTATTCACTGATCTAGGTGTTCCTATTCATAAACCTATTACAGTGTTGAGTGATAGCAAATCTGCCATTAAATTGGCAGCCAATCTGATATTCCATGAAAGAACTAAACACATTGAGATTGATTGCCATTTCATTCGAGATAAGGTCAAGGTAGGGTTGATCAAGACTGTTTATGTAACCACGCATCATCAGGTGGCAGATATCTTAACCAAAAGTTTGAGTCATGAACAACATTCTCATCTTCTGAGAAAGCTTGGTGTGCTAAACATCTTGCACCCTTCAGCTTTAGGGGGCGTGTTGAGATTATTATGTGAAGATTACGTAACAAATCATAACTTGGGTAGGTAGGATGTCCTAACTTGAGAATACATTTGAGAGATTATCTAGTAGATTTTCACATAAAAAACTTAGCTCAAATCACAAACAAATTTGTCTGTCAAGATTGGTAGAACTATTTCTAAATAATTCACATCTCTACAGCTTTTCTAGTTAGATGTGAATTAATGAATACTTTCGATCTATATCTGAT
This sequence comes from Capsicum pubescens, assembly GCA_030864215.1. NCBI lineage: Eukaryota > Viridiplantae > Streptophyta > Magnoliopsida > Solanales > Solanaceae > Capsicum > Capsicum pubescens. Next base: position 283,939,603 of record CM061542.1, read on the forward strand.
TCTGGTTGTAGTATGCAGAAAAACGTTTCATTCACAATAAGGTGAAGGACACTACACACATTCTTTAGGTTGCAGAACAATTGTGGGAAGTGTCCGTGCAAATGACAAGAAAGCTGTGTATCGTCTTATTGTTGTCTACCAAGCTGATGTTAATGCAGTCCATGGGGGAGAAGCGTCACCTAGTACGTCTCAAAATCTAGAGTCTTGTTCAGATTTGAACAAAACCTGATTATAACATCTTCCTTCTAGGCAGTGATAGTTCAAGCTCGTTTAACCCACAAAGTGAAAATGAAGAGCATTGCATTGATGAATTTCTTGATGGCGGTTCCTTACTTCACCTAGCTTGCCAAACTGCCGATATTGACATGGTGGAGCTGCTTCTGCAGCATGGTGCCAACATAAATGCTTGTGATTCACGGGGTCAGACCCCACTGTATCATAGTTTTGATAAAACATATTTAGATGCTCAAAATAATATGTTCACACATTAATTGTGCTATTTCAAATAAGAAAAAAAATTGTATTAATTTGTTATAATTTTCCTTAAACAACAAGTTTTCCTTCTATCAAAATTAGATCTTTGGAGATGGTAATTATTTATTGCAGATTTGTTATCAAGAAGGATAAAAAATTGTATGAATTTAAGGAATTTGTTATGAGTCCTAGTATTATTAGGCATCAAAAATGTTTGAAATTATGAGATTGTTAGAGCACCGTCCCTAACAAATTTGGAAAAATACAAAAGACCGTGCGTTTGTATATATATATATAAATTCATCAAAATTTTCTTTTTACACCTCCTATTTATATTTTAGGAATCCCTTTTTAGGTAAAAATCTACTAACATTAATTTTTTATTTTTTTTCTTACCATATGTGTTAGGACTCTATAATTTTCAGAGATTATAGCTAATAATATAAAAATAATTAAATAATAATAATTTTTTTTAAAAAAGTAAAAAGATGATTTTATCTAAGGAGGAATCTTTTAATGAAGGACAAAAAATTCAAACGACATTTCTAAGACCTTCACACTTTTAATATATTTTTTTTACACGCACGCACACACACACACACACACACATATATATATATATATAAATATTATAGATAGATTATAGATATAGATTATTATTTTAAAAAATCTAAATACATTGTCCAGCGGTGTAAATTTGTCTAAATAATAATAATAATAATAATAATAATAATAATAATAATAAAATAAAATAAAAAAAAATTTAGCGCACCCCTTTTTCCACGCCAAATACTTGTAAACAAGTTATGACCTGTTGGGGATGGAAAAAAATTGTGAATATAAAATATGAAGCTTTGAATAAGTCAATCCAAGCATACTCTAAATTAGTCTATTTATCCCAGCATTACCCATTTTAAAATGATTGTTAGCGTCCTTTGGGCTAGCTCAGTTGGTTTGGAGGATGGTTATCCACGTGGATGTTTCGGAATCGATCCCCCTCAATGCCTCCTGAGTTGAGCATGTCGCACAGGGCTTACCTAGTGCGATTTACATCCTCTATGTGATTTGAAAGCTATTCCATAATGAAGATTTTTACCTAGTACGCACAAAATGCTCACCCGAAGAGCAGAGGCAGAGATTGTGGTGGTTGTGGGTTATCCTGGGATTAAGAAAAATGATTGTTAGCTTAGCTTAGTTTTATTCTCAATTTCAATATGGTTTTTGTCTTTGTTAAATTGTAGGTCTCAAACCCCTGGTTGAGTCTCAGACTCGGGCCTGGGTCCCTAGTTAGGATCGGGATTGATTTTCGGGTCTTAGGTCTGGGTTGTGTATCAAGGTCTCAACTGGGGATCGGGTCTCCAATCAGAGGTTGAGTCTCAGGTCTCGAATTGAATGTCAAGTCTAGGATTTGTTGTAGAGGTCGGTTCTCAAGTCGGGTTCAGGTCTTAAGTTCCAAATCGGGCCTCGAATCCTGAGCCAGGTCTTTTATTCTTTTATTTTTGTTATAGAGCTAGTTTCTTTTTATGAATTACACTGGTGTGACAGTATTGTTTAGATTAAGGGTGTCAAATAATATGAATCATGACATAACCCTTTTTTTTAAACCATGTAAATAGTACCATTCATCAATAAAATTTGCATATCTAAAGAGCATCCTTCACCTTGACCAACTTCTAGGAAGGGTGCCAAATATAACTAAGCCTCCAATATCAACCAAACTAGTTACATTATCTACAAAACTAAATCTACATACAAAGTAATGTATGAACGAACTCATTACTCATATGTGCCTTTTTTGAAGTGTATAACATCTCTATCATGTGTATAGTTTCCTCTTTAATGTGATAACCTGATTTATAAAATTTTACTTTTCATATGATTTGACTATTTTTCTTTTTCATGATTGCTACATGTTGATTTTGGAATGTGGTGATAGTTGACACAATTTTCAATGCCTTTAGTAGGGTTTTGGAAAAGCTGAGGTTTTTAGAGGCTTTAAAAGTTTTATAGTTGACTTTCACCAATATTTGATGTTCTAAGTGTCGAATGATGATATGGGACAGTTTCATCAGATTCGAAACATCGATATTGAGTTAGTAGTAGAGTTGGTTCGGATTCAAAACCTTTATTTTTTTACTCTTATTGTGAAATCTAGTAAAATTTATCTAAAAATAGCTCTGAGAGTTAATTTATTGAAAATGACCTCTTTTCAAAAAATCGACGTTGCCATTGAATTTGAAACGTTCAAAATAACCTATTTAAATTCACGAAATTTTGAACGAATTTCAAGGGATCGATCAACAACTTTGCAACTTAGCAAAGTTGTTGATGCAACTGATATCAGGTGCAACTACTCAAATGGTCAAGGGACCGCTTAAGCGGTAGCCACTTTAGCAACTAACTCATCGCTTTAGCGGCTCTGGACCACTTGAGCAAAGTCCGGCCCTACGTAGCTTGGGCTTTAGTGATCCCAACCATTTAAGTGGTGGTAGCTTAAGCGATTAATTGGTCGCTTAAGCGACCATCACTGTATATATACCCCTTTTGGTATTTTTCATTATTTTTGTATCTTTGAGCCTCGGGTTTGAACATTTTTAGAGTTTTCGTCACTATTTAAGCTTGGGTAAGTTTCAAATCTTATTTTCATTACTTTACAGTGATTGAAACATCGAAAACACTCTTTAATCTTGGTTTTAAAATTGAGATTTTGAGAATTTTGCTGGTAGAGCTAAAAAATGGTTTTCATTTGATTTGGATCTCATTTTTAACTCATTTTTTGTGTGGATTTTCACTTGTAGACTCCTATAACCTTGGGGATGTATTTCAAAAATAAAATTTTATTTTTTTCGCTTTCACTTTAGAACTTATGTTTCGAATTTATTTTGAACCCGACTTAAATATTATTAATATGTGAATCATTAGTTTTCTTTTATTGCGTAGATGTTATATTTGTATGATTTAGTTGATTTCAAGACCGTCCGAAAAGAAGGTTTTGTGTTGAAGGACTTTAGGCTTGAATTTCAATGCTTCGAAGTAGGTTATGGTTTAACTTTCTTCAGACTAGGTTGGGTAGTTAATAAATAAGTAAAGCATGCTATGAGTTAGGAAAACTAATTATAGAAATTGTATTTCGAGATTATTATTGTTGTTGGGTGTCCATGTGGGGGCTTATATGCTTATTATTGATGACTTGAGATATCATGCTTTGAAGTGTTGTCCGTACGGGGTTTTATTTGACATTGTTGACTTTATTTGTGCAATAAATGCTTTTGTTAAGGTGATGCTTGTATGGGAGCTTTGTTTAATGTTATAGGTTTTATTTTTGCATTGTTTGCCTATATCATGATATAAATATCTGAATTAGGGGCCGAATATGATATTAGTGATGTTGTACATGATTATTATTCTGATGGTACTGGATGAGAAATTGATATTATGATTTATCAACATATTGAGTTGATCCTAAGCTCTCTTATACATGTATTGAAATGATTATTATGTTCATATTAATTTGATTGTGAGTATTACATCCTCATTTCATTCATACACATTCATGAGATATTGGTACCATTGAGAAATGCTAAGTTGAAAAAGAAATGATACTTTTATGAAAATCCTTGATCCCTGAACACTAGCCAGAGAGTGAGATTGGTGATAGTATGTGGGTTGCGAATCCTCCATGGATCCTATCTTCGGAGCGCTGAGGCTTGATATGTGTATACAAAAAGTCATACGATGACCTTCAAACCATTCATCATGATCCCATCTTCATTACATTGCATTGCATATGCATTTCTATATTCTTTTATGTACTTGGTGTGTATTTAGTTTTCTGTATTCGTTTACAATGTATTTGTTTCTACTCGTTCATTATATATATATATATATATATATACCATGGAGAATGTGTTAGCTACCGCTTGAGAACTTTTCTGCCTACAGGTGACGTGCTCATAGTATTTCTTTATTCGTACTATTTTATGTTTTGATCAGTTGTCCTATGATACATATTGAGTACAAGTGGACCGTACTCATCCCTGTTGTGCTCTTTCGGTACGGATCTAGTCGCGACAGTTGAGTTCGGACGGTGATTATCATATTTTCGAGGTACTGATTCACTTCATGGTTCGAGCAGATTCCAGTTCTCCTTCTTTTAGTTGTCTTTATTTATATTTTCAGAGACATACTATGTATTATTCAAGATTCTGAGTTGTATTAGATGTTCTTACATTTGTGATACTACTTCTTGAGTTTTTGTGATATTTTCTTTCAGACTTCCGCTATAATGTGTAATGTGTGACCTGACTTCATTCTTGAATTCTCGGTTTATCTTTCTTTATTTATTATCCAATCTTCCTTCCTTCTTAGATTGTTGACTTACCTATAAATACTGAATCTCGATAATTATTATTATGACCTCAACATTTAAATCGTGACATCTATCAAACTAATCTTTGCACCTTGTATAATTAAGCCCCTTCCAAATCATAGCCCCTTCCAAATTGCTGTCATCACTTCATGTTGAAATATTTTCCTGTGCTTCCTTTTAATTATCATCAATACTGCCTTCACATGCCCCAATCTGACCCAATCTGAAGGGTACTATTAGTTAAGGGTGTCAAACGGGCCGGGCTGACCCGGCCCAGACCGACCCAGCCCGGCCCACTTACAAAACCAGCCCAGTTTGAACTAGCCCGATAAGCCCTAGGGCTTTAGGGTTACGGGTCCCGGGCCGGTTATTTTATTGATGTGGGCCCGATTAACCCGGCTCGGCCCGGCTAAGTTTTTTTTTTTTTTTCTTTTTTGAAATTGGATTTAACTATAACTTAGTTTTAATATATTATTAATTTACTATCAAGTATTATTAATTTATATATGTGTATATATATCTTCTATAAACGTGTATATTTAACATATACATGTGTATATGTTTTATAAATTAATATATAACTATATATATAATTATATATTATAGTATATATATATGGTAGTATATTTTATTTAAAGTAGTACATATATATTGAATGGTATGTATATATGTGTATATATCTTCTATAGACGTATATATGTTGTACAGTGTATATGTTACGAAGTTGTAGTGTATATGTTTTATAAATTAGTATATAACTATATATATAGTGTGTGTAAATATTGTAGTGTATATATATTATATTATATTATATTTAAAGTTGTACATATATTGAATAGTATCTATATGTGTTTGTATATCTTCTAAAGTAGTATATATTTAACGTATACGTTTGTGTATGTTTTATAAATTAGTATATAACTACATATATAGTGTGTGTATATATTGTAGTGTATATATATTGTAGTGTATTTTGTATAAAGTAGTACATATATATTAAATGGTGTGTATATATGTGTATATATCTTCTATAGACGTATATATTTAATGTATACATGTGTATATATTTTATAAATTAGTATATAACTATATATATATATATTGTAGTATATATATATTGTAGTATATTTTATTTAAAGTAGTATATATATATTGAATGGTGCGTATATATGTGTATATATCTTCTATAGACGTATATATTTAACGTATACACGTGTATATGTTTTATAAAATAGTATATAACTATCTATACATATATTGTAGTATATATACATATTGTAATATATGTTTTACTTAAATTAGTACATACATATTAAATGGTATGTATATTTGTGTATATATCTTCTATAGACGTGTATATTTAATGTATACATGTGTATATGTTTTATAAATTAGTATATAACTATATATATATATATATATTGTAGTATATACATATATTGTAGTATATGTTTTACTTAAACTAGTACATATATATTGAATGATGCGTATATTTGTGTATATATCTTCTATAGACGTGCATATTTAATGTATACATGCGGATATGTTTTATAAATTAGTATATAACTATATATATATTGTAGTATATGTTTTACTTAAAGTAGTACATATATATTGAATGGTGCGTATATTTGTGTATATATCTTCTATAGACGTGTATATTTAATGTATATATGTGCATATGTTATATAAATTAGTATATAACTATATATATATTGTAGTATATGTTTTACTTAAATTTGTATATATATATTGAATGGTGCTTATACTTTTGTATATATCTTCTGTAGACGTGTATATTTAATGTATACATGCGTATATATTTTATAAATTAGTATTTAACTATATATATATTGTAGTGTATACATATATTGTAGTATATGTTTTACTTAAAGTAGTACATATATGTTGAATGGTGCATATATTTGTGTATGTATTTTCTATAGACGTGTATATTTAATGTATACATGCGTATATGTTTTATAAATTAGTATATAACTTTATAATATATATATATACTTATATATATTGTAGTATATATATGTTGTAGTATATGTTTTATTTAAAGTAGTACGTATAGTCGTATATATTGAATGGTGCGTATATATGTGTAATTGTGTATATGTGTATATATTTTTTAAATTCTAATGTAGTATATACTATATATATAGTGTATATATATTGTTTAACGTATTTAAAATGTATATAGGTGGGTATATATTGTGTATATCGAATTTTTTTTTTTAATTTTTGATCGGGTTTGACCGAATTTTTAACCGGGTTTGACCGGGTTTAGGTGGGTTTGACCGGGTTGGGTTAAGTGGGCTGGGTTAGGGTGGTTTTTGAAATTTTTACTGTTGGGCCCGTCCCGTCCCGTCCCACTTAACCCCCAACCCGGACCCGGCCCAGCCCACAACCCGGTTAATTTTATAGGGCCGTTTCCGGGTTGGCCCGGCCCGGCCCACTTGACAGCCCTACTATTAGTCCACAAAATCAACTCAAACTGCGACATTAAATTTGGAAGGATTAGAATCCAATTTTAATTCATTTTGATTCAACTTATTTTGATCTTTTTAATTACGGCTTGATTCCGCTCATTTCAAACTCTTATCTGCAGTATTTTATTATTCGTGAATTATTCTCCAGTTAAATACAAATTTAATTTATTTATATATGTCGATGACACAATCTAATTTTAATTCATTTTGATTCAATCTATTTTGACCTCTCCAATTATGGCTCAATCCTCTCATTCCAAAATCTTATCTGAAATATCCTATTATTCGTAAATTATTCGCCGTTCAAATAAAAATTTAATTTATTTATATATGCCGATTTTAATTTATTTTGGTTCAATCTATTTTGACCTCTTCAATTACGGCTCAACGCTCATTTCAAACTCTTATTTGCAATATCTTATTATTCATAAATTATTCGTCGTTCTAATAAAAAATTAATTTATTTATATATGCCAATGTTGACTGAGCGGGAGATCCAAATAATTAACGGAATTTTCATAAACCAAGTTGCAGTGCAGACACTCCCAAGTCCCACCAAGCAGCTAATTAAACCAACGTTTCTCATATGTTTAGCCAAGTTAGGTGTAATTGCACTACACTAAATTAACTTGACGGGATGTATTAAGATAAAGTCATGCTTATCTATGTATATAAAGTTTGTTAGGATTAGTTTATCTAGTAGATTAAGTTTGTTTGATTATTTAAATTTGTTTGACTTGCTTATTTAATTTGATTTACAAGATTAGATTCGACTTTTAGGTTAGTTACGTTTCTTTAGCTTTAGAAAGTTAAAAGATACACTTCCCTCTAGGCTCTAATCTTATATTTGTGATTATCATTGGATAAAGTATTAAGATGGATCTATATGATCAAAACTGGATTTTTGTAAAAGTAGTGATTCTAAGTGCGAGAAAAGATTTACTAATATTTAATTTTCACTTTAATTAAGTATTCAACCTCGATTATTTTTAAATTAGAAAAAAAAAATCAAGGACTGCATATATTTCTATATACTAGTTTAATGTATGTGGATTACATGTGTGTTTAATGTTAAAAAAGAAAATTACTTGTATATTAAGCAACGCCTTATTAGTTATTAGTATATTAGATTAATTTATAGATCTATTGTATGAAATATGCCTCCACGATTTCCGCTAGCACATTCAAGTATCGTCTTCATTGAGCCACCATGACATCTAATCTTTTCTAATTTTATCATCAACTCAATCATTAATATAATTGACATTTTCGAGTATTTTAGCCGATCTCGAAACTATTGTAATCTGTATTCCGAATGCAAGAGGAAAAATGACTCCTACATAAATTTGCTATGCTCCTATATTATTCTTTTATAGTGTCATTTTTTATACAAATACTACTTCAAGTATCTATTAGATTAATTGAATGCGCCATCATCTTCTACAAATGATAAAAAGTTAAAGTACGTAAGAGAATGTTCTATTGTATGCACCAGCCTAAACCCCAGATCCTTTGTGGCCATTCGCCCCACCCACCCACACACATTGTGGAAGATTCACTACACTAACCTGCTATTCTATAACATCTTAATCTGGCATTTCAGAATAGCAAAAGGTTTGTCACTTTCCAATACAAACAAAAAAAGGATTCCCTATTAATTTGTTATATATATGAGAAAGACGAAAAAAATGCATACTTCCCTCTCTCTCTATATATATACATATATATAAACTGCATAAATTCATTGCATATGAAGAAGATATGTAGAACTATTCAAACAATTTCTCACCTAGCATCATACTCGAACTGCGATCGTGGATGGCTTCTTGTACACCAATGCACCCAAACCTACAAAACAAACGATGACAATTACTCCGACTGCGATTTTGACTTCATTCCCGCTGATTATTTCACTACCATATGATGTATTATGTATTGTCGATCAGAACTCGAACGAATCTAAATTGACACAAATCTTATTTATTTCATTATTTTCTGTGTTTTGATTTATTTTTCTTTGAGAAATTGTTATCTAAAATAGAACCTAAAACATGTTTGAGACAAAATTAGTGTTTTGAACAAATCAACTATAACTATAAAACTATATAACAACGCTCTAATTTTAATGATGGTCACGTGAATGATGTCAATTCAGTGAGTTTAAGATGTTGATGTACCCATAGAATACGATTGAATACAAACTATGAGCACATTATTGGGCTTGAAACAACACGAAGAATAAAGAAAACTTGAACGATATAAAATGTCTAATGATATATTTAATTGATTTTATAATGTTATTTGAATTTTTGTGAGTAATTTTGAGTGAAAATAATCTTTTGGTGTTTTTAAAATTTCTCAAAATTTTAAATTTTTGTTAAACTTGTTTTTCGGAGTTGAACGCAGTAGAAAATGTTAAAAGATTTCATGGCTAAATTCTCTGTTCTACTTCATTTTGTGATATTTCAATGGCTATTGGTAAACCTCTAAGTTAGGATACACACACACACACATACACACACACACACACACATATATATATATATATATATTGTTCTATGACTGTTGTTGAGTATGAGGCTCATTTCACACCTTATCCAGATATAGATATTCAACTGTTAGCATCTCTATCGAGTCTGAGAGGATTCGAAAGTTTATGAAGGGGTTAGATGGTACCTATCAATTGGCTAGATTGTAGTTTCAGGGGCTTTTTTCTCAGAATATTTTTAAGCATGCCAAGCTAACCAAACTTATTATCTAGACTACTAAAGCTGGCACCAAGAAGGTGCGTCGTTAGAGTGAGTTTAGTGGATATGTGTCTCAAGGTAGAGATTTTTCATGTTCTGCGACTTCTGGTAGCCAGGTATCAGTTCATACGGGTGGGTGGAGGTTTCAGGATTGGTTCTTCAGGATAGGGTGGTCGTTCTAGTTCATCCGCATAGAATTCATTGACTTATATCGATTTAAGTAAACACTCCAATTGGATATACTCAAAAATACGCAAGCAAGCGTATGAAGATGTTCAAATAATGTCAGAATTGTTATAGTCCAAAATACAAAAAAAAAAAAAAAAGAAGAGAATAAACTAAAGCTCTCCTACTCTATCCTACACTAAGCTTTACTCGATAAATCAAGTCTTTCATGAATGACCTCCAAATACATAGATACTTCGAGGCATTCCTTGACTCTCCTATTCTATCTATCCTACGCTATGCATCTACCCAAAGATAAAATGGTTAAGAAGATAAAAGGGAAAAAGGTTCAAAATATATCTAAATATTGGCAAAATTTGCTATAACACGTCTCAACTTTATGGGGGTCCCATGGCCCTCCCCCTCCCCCCCCCCCCCCGCCCCGCCCCCCAAACTATTTATTATCGTATTTTTATGTTGTATATTTGTCTAGCCGGACCACTGCATGAATACTCACGCACTGGCGCGTAAGGGTCTGAAGTGGTCCAGCTGAATAAATATATGCCACGAAAATGTGATAATAAATAGTTAAGGGGGTCATAGGAACCCCACAAAATTGAGACATATTACACCAAATTTCGTCAAAATTTAAATATATTTGTTACTCTTTTCCCGAGATAAAATGTAATCCAATCAATAAGTCATGGTTAAGAAGATAAAATTTGGTGTAACACGCCTCAACTTTGTGGGGGTCTCATGCCCCCCCCCCCTCGGCCCCGCGACTATTTATTACTGTATTCTTATGTCATATATTTGTCCAGTCGGACCACTGCGTGAATACACACACTAGCGCGTAAGGGTCTGAAGTGGTCTAGCTGAATAAATATATGCACATAAATAAATAATTGAGGGCGTCATAGAATTCCCGCAAAATTGAGACATGTTACACCAAATTTCGTCAAAATTTAAATATATTTGTTACTCTTTTCCCAAGATAAAATGTAATCCAATCAATAAGTCATGGGAAAAGACATCATTTCCACCCTAAACTATATTTGAAAGGTCGAAGACACACTTCAATTATTAAAGCAACCTAATACACACTTGAACTACTTAAAAGTGAATTTTTATACACCCTAAAACTGACGTGGCAAAAAATAATTAATTAAAATAAAAGATGGAGCGTGGGTAATATAATTAAAGCAAAAAAGAAAAAAAAATTAAAATTTTCTTCCCTACCAAGCATCCTCTTCTTCAAAACCACCCCCCACCCCCCACCCCCGCCTCATTCACAAATTTCTTCTTCACACCTCACTTGTTGTTATCTTCTACTTCTTCTTTTTTTTTTTCAATCAATTTTTAATAGTGATTGAAACTTCTATTTTTTTGAAGAACTTTTCTTCATCAATTTGATTTTTCTTCTTATTTCATTGTTGATTTTTCATTCAATTTCATCACCCTTGTTATTCCTGAGCACAAACTATATCAAATCTTTTTTTTTAAAAAAATTGTTTTGCCATTCTTACATTTTATTTTGTTTTTACACAACCTCTTGGAGCCAACGCGGACTTAATTGGGAACATAAAACGATGGATGCAAAAGTTTAGCTGGTACAGTTAACACTCCGACTGGTGTTTGTCAACTGTCTTCTTATTAGTTAAAATTCTTATTAGTTAAAGTTGTTGAGGTAAAAGCTAGCCTTTAAAGAAAATTAACTCACTACTATCAATGTCAACAACTCCTGTGGCCATCAATTCATCACCGACAATCACTAATTTCATCGATGTCACCATCAATTTCCTCATCTAATTCACCATTATTGATGTAAATGCCTCAATTATTTTTTATTGATAGAATAGTAATGTGAAGAACAATTTCATTATCAATTTTTTTAAGAACTATAAAGAGTGGCCGATTTTAATTCATCGGAAATTTTCAGTCCGATGAATTTTATTTTTCAACACTTTCATCGAATTTTTGTTGGCCAGATTTCAACTTTTAAGTTTTTCTTGTTTCATGTCTCTTCTATCACTCTAAAAAGAAAATTGTCAATCTCGTCGGAAAATCGATTAAGAAGGAGAAAAGAGGGGTTAAAGATGGGTGACAAAGTTAGAAGAAATTGAAGAAATCTAAGGTGATGGCAATTTTGTTGGTAGTTTGTAAAGTTGATGGTGGTAATTAATTGATGATTTGAGTTTGGCTATCAATGGAGGTTTTGAGATTGAATATAGAAGAAAATGAAGAAGGAAAAAGTTTAAATTTAAAAGAAAAAGAAAAAAGTAATAAATTTATTGTATTTTTTGCGTGGCGCTGGGGTGGCGTGTGCGTGTGGAACGTCCCCACCTTATGAGAGTGGTATATCTGTTTTAGAGTAAATAAACATTCACTTTTAACTTTTAAGTAGTTCAAGTATGTATTAGATCGCTTTAATAGTTGAAGTGTGTCTTCAACTTTTCAACTATAGTTTGAGATGAAAACGATGTCTTTTCCATGGTTAAGAACATAAAATGGTTACGAAATCTAAGACATGGAAAACGTGGGTGCTCACTCTGTATGTGAGTATTTGTATTGAGTGGAAAAAAAAAAACTGTCACAAAAAAGATAAAATGAAATCAAAGTGAGTTATGTAAAGGTGTCAAAATTTTAGCTGTTGTATTTTGGCCTTTTATGATTTTATATATTTAACAAAATTTAATATTATCAAAATAAAAAATAGTACTTACTAATTAACTAATTTATTCTAGCTTTAAAAAATATTAAAATATCATTGATAAAATACTAGCTTATTTATTTAAATCTAAATCAAAATGAAAAGTTATTTTCTCTTCCTTATGAAAATGTAACAATATCCTTATCCCTAAAATATGTCTTCTTCTTTGGTGATTTTCAATTTTTCAAAAATAAAAACTACTAAAAATGAAATGAAATCTAAAAGTAACAAGATTATATTAAAAAGAAAATATTGTTAGCGCTAGAATAGTGCAAAAATTTGGGAGGGTAGTGTCTAGTGACAAATTTAAATGTAATTATCAATTTTTTGGATAAACGAGATAAAGTGAAAACTTTAAATTGTTATTTCTAAATATAAAGATATGTGGTTTTGAGTCAACAACAAAGAAAAGTGGGACAGAGTTGTACGTAGTAATAATCTTCAAGCTCTTCCAACGCTATAAATAAAGGTAGAATTGATCCTTGATTAATTCATTAAGCACTAGCAAAATGATGAGCAAACTCATATTTCAAAACCTTCCTCATATAATCTCCATTTTATTTAACTCTCTATGGAAAATCTTTGTCCTGAGCCGAGCGTCTATCAGAAATAACCTCTCTACTTTATCTGAGGTAATGGAATGGACTGCGTACACTTTACCCTTTTCAGACCCCACTCTGTGGGAATACGCTGGGTATATTGTTGTTGTGGTAGTTATTCTATGGAAAATCTTCTTTTCCACAATTATCCCTAAGATAACAAGTAAATTTGTTACTACTAGAAACCAAAAAACAAATACTAAAATATTACCTCCTGGTCCAAAACCATGGCCTTTAGTTGGAAGCCTTCCTCAAAAGTTACTAAGTGATAAGCAAGCATTTGAATGGATGCACAAACTTATGGAGGAAATGAACACTGAAATCGCTTGCATTCGTCTTGGCAATGTCCATGTCATTCCTGTCACTTCTCCTGAGCTTGCTTGCCTCTTCTTGAAGGAGCATGACTCGATTTTCTCATCGAGGCCTATTTGCATGTCTGCGAGCCTCATTAGTAATGGATACTGGGCCTCAACATTTGCCCCTATGGGTGATCAATGGATGAAAATGAGAAGAGTACTTGCTTCACATGTACTCTCACCAACATCTCTTCAATGGCTTCGTCCTAAAAGGGATGAAGAAGCTGATCACATTCTTCGATACATTTATAATCAGTGCATTAACCAAAGTAGTACCCGTATTATTAACATGAGGAAATTGACAAGATATCATTGTGCAAATGTTATTAAGAACATGAGTTTTAGCAAGAGATTGTTTGTAAACGAGGACGAGGACGAGGACGAGGAGCAAGTTAATGCACTTTTCACACTTTTTGAATATTTCCATTCTTTTGGTATCTCTGATTACTTACCATGGTTAAGTGCTTTTGATTTAGACGGCCACAAGGCAATTCTTAAGAATGCCTTTGCCACAACAAGTAAATACATTGATCATGAAGTTGACAAGAGGATTCAAATGTGGAAGGATGGTAACAAATTTGTGGAAGAAGACATCCTTGAAGTTTTTATCATGCTCAAAGATACCAATGGGAATCCATTGTTGAATGCTAAAGAGATTAAAGCCCAAGTCCTTGTAAGTATATATATACTTTCAATACTCTAATCAAACCATGTTAGCTTGACAAATTTTAATATTTTCGTCTTCCCTTTAGTGACATGCATGATTTTACAGTTACAAAAATGTCATGACATACACTTGGTTTTGAAAATAAATAAATAAATATATATATATATATATATGGTTGTTTTATTTTATTGGTTAGCAATACTAATAAGAATTTAAGTTATATATACCACAAGTATAGGTATTTTTATACCATTAGGACATCTTTACCTAGGAGGTAATTAATTTGCCTTATTTTCAAGATTATAAATTTCACGTTTTAAGAAAACTCGCTTATAATAACGACTGAGTAACTCGACATTGTATCATGTAATCTATTTTATTTATAAGATCACAAATCTCATATTCAAGGAGGCTTACCTATAGGCGTCCTTTGATAACGTGAAGATGCATGTAAGTAACTATAGCATGTAATCTGCCTTATTTTTCAAGATTATAAATTTTACATTTTAAGGAGGATTATCTACATGATATAAACTATTATAAAGATATCCTTTGAATAACCTGATAATAGTGTTTAAAATAACAAACATATTGACGATATCTATTTGATCCCCTATAGTTGGATATATATAACTTCAAATCAATTAATATTGACAGGAAATGATGCTTGCTGCAATAGATAATCCCTCAAATGCAGTTGAATGGACAATGAGAGAAATGTTGAACCAACCAAATTTAATGCAAAGGGCCATAGAAGAGATTGACACTATCGTTGGGAGCAATAGGTTGGTTCAAGAATCAGACTTGCCACGGCTAAATTATGTGAAAGCTTGCATTAAAGAGTCCTTTCGACTACATCCAGTGGCCGCGTTTAACGCTCCACACGTGTCAACTAATGATGCTACTGTTGGTAAATACTTCATCCCTAAAGGGAGTTTCGTGTTATTAAGTCGTCTTGGACTTGGTCGTAACCCTAGGGTTTGGGAGGATCCATTGAAGTTCAAGCCAGAGCGTCATCTATTAGGTGATGGTGAAGTAGTTCTCACTGATTCAGAGTTACGAATGTTGTCATTTAGTACTGGAAGACGAGGTTGTCCAGCTGTGAAACTTGGTTCTACTATTACAACCATGTTACTTGCTAGGCTTCTTCAAGGATTTGCTTGGAGTTCACCACCAAAACCTCCATATAGTAATGATGTTTTTGGATGTTATTCCTTGTGTAACAAGCCACTTCTTGCTCTAGCAAAACCCCGATTATCTAAGGACATGTATCCTTAAAGCTTGTCTGGATGGTTGTTAGTTATTGTATTGTGTTGTAGTGTATTAGTACTTTATTAAAGAGTTAATAATTCAAATGGTCACTCAACTTTGAACTTTTATCTTAGAAAGTCACTCAACTTTGGACTTTTATCTTAGAAAGTCACTCAACTTTGATCTTTACTCAGAAAGTCACTCAACTTTCATATTTTTACTCTGAAAGTCACTCAACTTTCACATTTTTACTCTGAAAGTCACCCAAACTGAGTGACTTTCTTAGTTAAAATGTGAAAGTTGAGTGACTTTTGAGTTAAAATGTGAAAGTTGAGTGACTTTCTAAGTAAAAATGTGAAAGTTGAGTGACTTTATGAGTAAAGATGAAAGTTGAGTGACTTTCTGGGATAAAAGTCCAAAGTTGAGTGACTTTTTAGGATAAAAAATCAAAGTTGAGTGACCATTTGAGTTATTAACTCCTTTATTAAATGCAATGTATGTTTGGTTTGATTGTTACTTAAATTCTAATGTATCATATCGTTAAATGCATTATTATGTAATAATAAATAGTTTCATTCTATGTAATGACCGATTTGGTGTCATTTAGTATTGGACGAAAGAGGTTGTCCAATTGTGAAACTTGGTTCTACAATTACAGAATAATTACTACCATGTTACTTGTTAGGGTTCTTCAAGGATTTACTTGGAGTTTACCACCAAACTCATCTCCACGCATTAATGATTTTGTTGGATGTGATCCCTTGTGCAACAAGCCACTTTTTGCTGTGGCAAAACCACGATTATCTAATGCCATGTACCCTTAATTATGTGAAACTTTTGTTATCATTTGTATTTTATTATATTTAAATAAGGATCGACTTTGGTTTTACAACTCTTCTGCACCTCAATTTTTAGCTTTTCTTAAAACATTTTTACTTGATCACTCACCTGTTGATTGCAAGCATGCTCTCACATCTTACCTGAGTAAACTTACAATTCAATTGACCACGTCTATTTATATTTTATAGATGGTGATGAAAGATGTAGTGGAGTAATATTCTAGTATTACACCTTCCACTTATTTCTAGAATTATAATTTCTAAAATGCTTTTGGTTTCTCACGCTAGAACTCTTTCATTATTCTAGAATTGGAGCCACTTGACATAACCAAAGGCGTATGAGAGAGATGAGCTAAAGATAAGTGGTATTCTTACTATTTTTTAGGGTTTCAGTAAATTAGTACTACATTTTTTTTTTTTTATAAGCATTTATATATAATTTAAAAAACGTTATCGAACTTAGATCAGGGCGTGGGAGAGGTGTGGAGGAGTGGGGTGGCTAGGGTAAGGGTAAGTGGGGTGAAAGGGATGAGGTGGGAGTGTAATGTTTGGAATTGGAAGGAGACAATCAGTATAGAATAGCTCGTCATAGACCTTAACTTGTTCTTTGCCGACACTTATTTTCTTAAATTATACAATTAGTTAACAAAACTCCTCCTACATTGGAAGCGAGACACTAAGGGCAGGAGCGGAGCCATCTTATGGTTAGGGGTTCATCCAAACCTTCTTTGGTGAAAAATTATATTATTTATACATGGTTAAAATTATTTTTTATGTATATATAATTGATGTTAAACCGCCTTCGACTGGTTTGTATATATGCCTACTTATTTCGATTCTGAACCCCTTTATGAAAAATCTGACTTCGCCTGACTAAAGATGAGCTTATACCTATTAGTTTCTGGAACTAAATAATGGACACTAAACATTTCGAGTTGAAAGAAGGCAAGCAAATAAAGAGATCGAGGCATTACACAATGACTACAACATCGTAAATTCAATCAAATCCATTATAGAATGTCAATTGTCAACTACTACTTTTCGTTTATTCGTATAACATTAGAAATACACTATAAAAACACTAGCAGCCACAACCCAAAGAACCCCACAGGAAAAATCCAGCTTTCATAAACTCTAACTCCAATAGAAATTCGATTAGATCCACCTCTGATTTGAACACGTTACGAGCAATATAGTTATTACTTTTTTCATTCCATATTAATTAATCATCGTATTAAAAATGCATGTCTTGAATTACTTGTCTATTTATTAAATCAAGATAAAATTAATTAAAAAAATTTCATTGCCCCTACAGTTAATACTCTTTGAAAGAGTAAAAACAAGTTTCAAAAAAATATATTAAGAAGAAATTAGTATAACTATCCATCTTATTTATAATTTCTTAAGAAAAGTTCAAAAGTGAAAATGATCAACTAATATGGAATACAGAATGGGGGAGTAACATTTATAAAAGTTGAACAGCTTGAACTCATTAGTAGCAAATCAGTACTACAAACTAAACAAGTATCATTTTGCAATGAAAGAAGAAGAAATAATGAACAAAAACTGAGGTTTTAGTTTAATATCTTAGTGTTCATTTATTTTTTTGTTTCTTAATGACGAAATATTCTTATTTGTCGGAAGTATAATGGGTCTGAAAAAATGACAAGAATTGACAGATGGAAAAAAGAATAAAAGAGTTTTTATTAAAGTTTCTAAAGACTAGAGATGGGAAAGAGGCAGTTGAGAAAGTTTTGGATCAAACTTGATTAAATTTGGGTGGAAAAGAGGTTTTGGGTACCACCACCTATGCCCTCACAAAATAATGTCTTTACCCAAATAAAAAAAAATAGTAATTAAATTTTAGTTCAATATATTGGTAAGGTAAAGCCTAGCCTCCTTTATTTGCTATTTATTTTAATTAAATTTTTTTATTTTATTATCTATAATCTATATCTATAATCTATATCTATCTATATCTATAATCTATAATATATTAAAAGTGTGAAGAACCTTAGAAAAGTGATTTGAACTTTTTGCCCTTCATTAAAAGACTGTCCTTTAAACAAAATTGTCTTTTCACTATTTTCTTTAATTTATTATTTAATTATTTTTATTATATTAACTAGACTCCTGAAATATGTGGGACTCCTAAAATATATGAAAAGAAAATTAATTAATATTTTTCTTTGGTCAAAAAAAATATTTTTAAAATAGAATTCTATTAAGGAAATATTTTTATAAATATTGAGATGCACGGTAAACTGTTTATTGTAGACACCTAATTTCGTCCCTCCCCGATTTCATTTTTACCCATTTTTTACCTTATCTTACCATGTGCCCTACCCCATGTAATTAATCCTCCACACAATAACAATACCACAACAAATTGACCACCCTACCTATTCAATTAAGACACCTCATCACCACCCTAGCCCCCTACACATTTTCTTCAAATTAGAAACCAATTCATATAGGATAACAATAAAAAGGTGGGCCCCATGAGAGAATATGCCTTGAATTGTTCTATTCCTAACAGAAAGGAGATCATTTCCTTTCACAATATACACTACATACCAAAAGGGGGAGGGGCCCACGGTTTGCTCTCCATGATTCACAAAAAGAGGATATACACCAGGATTGGATTTTAGAATAGATACGATATATACGAGAGAGAGAAACGGGAGGGGACCACTTTTCTTGATATATATATTCCATCACACAAGACCAAAGGGGTCTTCTTCCCATTAGATAGAGAGAGAGATACGAAGGGGGGATGAGAGAGTGAAGAAGGATATACAGAGAATCGACCCACCTTCCATGGTCACTCTAAACGCACGAAAAACACACACAAAATAGAGAAGGAGAGAGTCACAAAGAGAGAGTTATAGAGGGAGATCGAGAAAACAAAGAGTGATCAGAATAGGGGATTGGTGCGAGATCCGGTCCATCGCCAAGCTTTTTTCGGTGGAAAACTTTCATCGAAATCAACTCTGGTTCTTTATTTAGGTAACCAGCTCACGAGAAACCCAACTTCCTTTATTATTCTCTGGATTTTTAAGAAAAATCGATCCAAAAACGTTAAGTTTGATCGAAAAATGTGGACTAGCAGCGAATTCCTCACTGAAATTGGTCCAGTTCGAATCAGTTTCTACGTTTAGCTTTGTGTACGGGTCGGGTTTATTTTTCTATTTTTCCACTCGCTTCTTTGGTCTTTGAATTGTTCTGGGATTCTTAATTTTGTCCGTCTCCGTCGATTCATCGGGGTCAGTAGCGGTTTTCTATTTTTGCAATACCAAGTTTAGAGTTGGCTCATCGTTGAGGTGCTATTCGGGCTTTCGGATTTGGTTTTCTTAAACATTGTTACCAATATAATATTTGAAGGTCCATTTCTAAACCTTATTCTTGATTTACTTGTGTATGACATTTGATACATGGTGTTGTGGTAGTATGTTGTTTGTTTGATTAGACACTTCTATTGATTGATTGGTGTTGTGTTACTTGAATCAACAGTCGAAGCATGAAGTAATTTGGTTAATGGATTCGGGGATCAGAATTTGATAAAAGATGAATAATTTAGTTGCTTCCATTCATTGTTATCATTATGTGGCATTTAATTGTCAACTCCTCGATAGTATCATGATAAGACCGTCAAATAGGTAAGCAAACGATAGGTCGGGGTAGGCAAACTTAAAGATCGTGAAATGTTGAATGTTTGAAGTTTTGTTGAATGATATTGATATTCTAGCATTGAAAAATGTACTCATTTAGCTGAGGAATGCCCCGAGACATATTGTATTTATTTATCGGAGAATGTCCCGACGTACTTTGTTGGTGGAAGACGTTCGTGAGAAATACCCGAGGCGTCGGGTAAAGCATGGGAGCATAGTTAGGGTTAGCGTAGGGTAGATAGGATTTATTTTCGTATTTTTTTTATTTGGATTGTATAAATTGGACTGGATACTATATTTTGATTCATTTTGTTTTGTTTGTTTGTTTGATCGTTCTACGTGTTTTGTGTGATTTGTATATTCGTAGTGTCAAAATTAGCCGATAAGCTTCACCAAGCGACCGTGGTCAAACCACGGGATCGAGGGATGCCTAACACCTTCCCCTCGGTTAACAAAATTCTTTAGTTGAAATCTCTGTTCGCGGATCAGTTTAAAGAGTCAAATTATTTTGAAAAGGATTCTCCAACGGTGACTTGGCACACCGGATTTATGTCAAGTGGCGACTCTGAGTTTTGAATATAAAAAGTCCTTTCGAAACAAATCAATCTTTTGTCACTTTACTATTAAAAAACCTTTCGAACCTTAAAATTATAATTTTATTTTTGGTTAGAAAAGGGGAGTGACAACTCTGGCGACTCTGTTGGGGATAACTTTTCAGAATTTGAGCTTTTTGTGGAGTCGTATGGGCTTTGTTTGGCATTTCGAGTGTATAAGCATTGTTTGTGATTTTGTTTGTGTTATTGTTATCACTTTTGTGCGTTTTCGTTCTTTTTGTTTACAGTATTTATCCTATGTGTTACCGCTTTTATATTTGTCATCATGCGCATAACCCGAGCCTTTCTTTCCGCAACAAGTCCATAGTACACGTGTTGTACACGACCTCTAGTTGAGTCACCCTTATTTTAGAGAGGGAGCCGTCGGTGTTATGGAGTAGGTAGAAAGCAAAGCAGCCACTATCGACCATACGCTCCCCCAAACAGCCTTGTTAGTGAACCCCAACGTAGGTCAGCCTTTAGGTCATGCTTATGTGCATCATATTGAGACCTAGCGGGGCCCACTTAGTCCTTTGTAGGAGACTCACCTCTAAAGCATCCCTATATGCTAAATGTTGCATTTCTGAGGGTAACGTGGTCATTTGACAGACTGATTTGGGAAAAACTTGTGTTAGAAGTAAAGGAAAAAAAAAGAGGAGAAAAAAAAGAAAAAAAAAGAGAGTTTCACAGTTTTTTTGAGTTTTTTATGGCTTTTATTTTTCACAATTCAAAAATTCAAAAGATTTTCTTACCTTTTTCACGCATTTACTCTAAAACAAAAAAGCCTCGAAAAGACTTTTCCTTTATCTCCTTTAGCATGCATTCATAATTTGAATTCCCAAAAAAAAAAATCACTTTTAGGAGCTTTCTATAAAAGAAAAATTCAAAAAAAAAAAAAAAAGATGCCAAAAGTTTTGTACATTTCCTATAATAAAAATACCAAAAAGATTTTTCTTCATAATTGTTGGTGTCAGTCTTAGTTGAAGTATCTAATTAAAAACCCCAAAAAGATTTTATTCGTTTGTCTTTGGTTTTGTCTCTTAAGTTAGGGTCAATCTATTAGTTAATCGTTAATTGTCCAATCTGAATGAACTACGCACACCTGAATCCCGCCCCTTGGGGCGGGATACGTAGGTAACCCTCGGTAGGTCCGGTAGTCTTTATTTTTGGCCTTTGTCTTAGTCTTAGCCTAGGTCTTTCTCTTCGTAATTTAGTTTTGTTCGCAGGTATTAGCCAAGTAGGCTGATTTTATTCAGTGATACTGTTCGACGAATTGGAGTCATAAAGTGGTCTGTCTCTTCGACATATGTCTGCGTCAAATTCCCAAGGGTTGGGAATCTTTCGTTCCTGTCAAATTTTTGAGATAATGTCTTATGTGTTATTACAAGATGGATCTGTCCATAAAGTCCAGAGTCCGGATGGTTGGCAAGGTGCCCAAAAAGTTAATCAAATGGTGGGGTATGTTTAACTACGTCGAGCAACAGGGGTTGGCAAAGAAGTTAGGCACTCTCACTTTCCTCTTAAATTTTACGCCCCACCCAGACCTGATCGAGGCTATATTGACTTTTTGGAATCCAAGATGTTTGGTATTTAGGTTTGGAAATTGTTACATGACGCCTACTCTGGCAGAGATATCTGGTTTCTTTAAGTTGCGTTACATTAAGAAAACAATGATTTGGGCACAGACTCATTCTCCCACACGGTTTCTTCATGGTTATGGTTTAAAGGCCATTAACCGCTTGACGTGCCTTAACCAATCTTGGGTCTCCTTTGATTATTTGTATAATCGGTTTGTGCCTTCATACGGTTTTGATTTCTTTTGGGATGAGTTCTATACAACCAAGGAAAATTGGGAGAAACGTCATCTAAAAGTCTTCACTCTCACCTTGTTGGGCATTTTGGTTTTCCCATTAAAATAAAGACGGGTTAATACTCGCTTGCAGACTGTAGTGATGGCCTTATTTTATAAAAAGCTAGGGGAATCATTCACACTCGTACCTATGATCTTGGCAGAAATATATAAATCTTTAACCGAGGAGAAGGGCGGGATGAGATTCTTTGAGGGAAGCAACCTGATATTGTAATTGTGGATGACGGAGCACTTACATGAGCCTTCTTTGATTAGGTTAGATGTGATTGATCATTGTATGGATGAGCGAGTGAATGCCATGAATCAGAGAATATGTTTTGATAAGTTCTCGCTGCTGATAGGGATTGATGCTTGGATTGAATTTCTTGAGTCAAGAGCGGAAGACAACATTCTGTGGACCTATCTTTGGTTTCATCCAAAAATAATCTTGTGTGGTTGTTGGATGCAACCTCTTTTAGTTTTGTTAGGAATCAATTGCATCAGAACGTACTCTCCTTTTAGGGTAATGCGCCAGTTGGGTAGACTGCAGGACATTCCACCGGTAATGGACCTTCTGAAGGATGTCAAGTATTTTAAGGATCAAGCCTTAGGTGAAAGTAAATACGAAGAATTCTGGAATTACGCAATAAAGCTAGGTATGGATACTCTCAAAGTAGGTTTGGATAATCCAGGGTACACTTAAATATATGAGATCTGGATGCAAACCATACCTCTGGGTATTAGTAAGCCATTGCCCTTGCAACTTAGAGGAAGAATACATGAAGAATGCATTGTCGATGACAGTCAGGATGAAAGTGCAGGGGCCAAAGTGGAGACACTAAGAGTTCAGTTATCAGATTTGCTCAAGATTGTAGAAAGGTGTCAAAACAATCTATATAGGTGCACTCTCCATGAGGTGGGGATACATTCTAGAAACTTCTTCCCAAATATCAGGGTGTCTTTGCAGTATATGCTACAGAGTTTGAATAGGAGAAAGAGAACTTCACAGACAGGTCCATCTCAGCCAGGGTCATCACGCAGAGCACCAGTTTGAAGGAGCATTTCTTATCTTTTATTTAGTTTGAGTCTCTTATTTTTTGTTATTGCAAGGTGGTGTCTTTGTCATAGCGGCGTTAACTTTGCTTTTGGAGTCTTTATTAGGAGAATTATATATGTGAAATTGTTGGTCTGGAGTGTTGTTTGGTATTTGTTGTTTAGTTTTAAAGTGGTCTTAAATTTGGAGTATGTTTAGTTGTTTCTTTATCAAAATGATGTGATATTGCGTCATTCTTTATTTTGTTTGTTTTTGCTTAAAGAAAAAAATCATCAAAAATCATTAATTTTCTGGTATTTATGCACGAGCGTCCCAAACTACGCAAGATCTGATTCATGTACAACATGATACGTAGGCAACCTACTTTTGGGGTTCGATCTAATAATTTTGTTTCTTGGTTTTTCATTATTTTTCTTTTATTTTAAGGAAAAACAAAAGGCATAAAGAATGATAAAAAGAGAGGAGACAGTGAGAGAGGAAAAGAAAGAAAGAATAATGAGAGAAGGAATAGAAGGATAAAAAAAGGAGGACTGATGCGAGAGATGAGAGAAGTGATGACGAAGGAAAAAAAGGTGTGATTGGAGTAAAGAAGCAAATGGGTGTAGGAGAAAGATCGGGATGATGTTAAAATGGCCCCATTACCCTCTAAGTCCGGTAGAAATGTACATGAACCTAGGATGTATCAATGTGATTTCTATGCTTGTTGCCTGACCTAAATACTAACGGGTTTTGTCTTTGATGGGCATGTTCTTTCAGATAAGTGGTTGGTTTGTAGCACTCTGGCTAGTCATCCGTACTTCACTAGATCAAAAGCGAAGCTTGCCATGGCTAGTAGAGAGATTGAAAATTCACTCATTGACCTAGATCAGGATCCCAGGGAAGAAAGTTTAGAACAAAATGATGAGGTATTGAGACTTAGACAACAACTTCTAGATCTGCACCGAGCATGGGCTAGTGGAATGCCTCCTCCTCCGCTCCCTGAAGATCTTGGGAATATCCCCAATTGCCCACCGCTCTCTCAGGCATAATTCTCTGTTCCTATTGAGTCACCGGAGCACGCACCAGGATTCACTCCACGGTAATATTACCCTGGCACTTCTAGTGTGCCCCTGACAGTTCCTCAACCAAGGCCCGTGACTCAGCCAGCGCCACCGGAAATGCCTGAGTTTGTGGCTCTACCACCACCTGAAGCTCTCACCTATGTTGTGCGTCTGACAACGGTGCTTCCTCGGTCTACTAGTGAGATAGTATTGAAGGTTTCAGATAATCATTATTATGCCACGGAGCCTACTTTGAGGATTAATGAACCGTATGGGTACACTCAGCCACCTGTATTTCCATTTGATACGGAGAAACCTGTTGCAACAGAGGAACAGGAGGTCATAGCGCGAAAATTGAAAAGTTTGGAACAGGCCATGAGGAATATTCAGGGAACCAGATGTTATAAGAGTGTTTCCTATAAAGATCTTTGCATGTTTCCAGACGTCAACCTTTCCCTCGGTTTTAAAATGCCCAAGTTCGAGAAGTATGTTGGGCACGGTGATCCCATGGCACACTTGAGATGTTATTGTAACCAATTGAGGGCTGCAGGGGTAAGGTAAGAGTTGCTTATGGCTTTCTTTGGCGAGAGTCTTTCCGATCTGGCTTCAGAATGGTTTGTCGATCAAGATATCGACAAGTGGAACAACTGGGATGACTTAGCTTCTGAATTTGTGCAACATTTTTAGTATAATGTCGACCTGATTCCTGACGAAAAATCCTTGGTCAACATGAAGAAGAAAAGCAATGAAGGCTTTAGGGAATACGCGATAAGGTGGCGTGAACAGGCCGCCAGGGTAAAGCCTCCAATGAAGGAGAGTAAGATAGTAGAGGTTTTCATTCAAGCACAAGATGAGACCTATTTTCAACATTTACTTCCAGCAATGGGAAAGTCTTTTATTGAAGTCCTCAAAATGGGAGAGATTATAGAGGGCGGAATCAAGACCGAATGAATAGTGAGTTTTTCCACGTTGAAAGCCACCACACAAGCGATTCAAGGTGGATCTGGCGCGTTCGAAGGTAAAAAGAAGAAAGGGTACGCGGCGACCATTGTTGCTGGATCCCATTCCTATCCCAAATGACCGCATCTCCCCTTTCCCCAATCCCAAGCCCAAACCTATGTCCAAGCTCCATATATTCCTCCCCACCATTACTACCCTCCACAAAACCCACCATATGTCATTCCACCCCCTCCTTACCCGGTATATAACGCATAGTCATATGCCCAAACCCTTTCTTACCCGCAATGGCGTACACAAGCTCCACAAAATCGTTCTTCAGCTCCACCAAATTACAAAAAACCCTCTAGACCCGGTTTCCAACCTATGCCTGAGTATAAGAAAGAGAAGGCGGTCAAGAATCAGTTCACACCTCTCGGGGAGTTGTATTCCAGTCTGTTTGATAAGTTGAGGAAGTTGAAGGTCTTGAGCCCAATTTAAGGAAGGCTTTCGAATCCACCTCCGAGAAATCTTGATTATTCGTTAAGATGTGCATATTTTTCTGACATACCGGGTCACGATATCGAAAAATGCTGGCATTTGAAGAAAGTTGTCCAAGATTTAATTAATACAAATCAAATTTTGGTCCAGGCCCCGGAGGTTCTAAACATTAACCAGAATCCATTGCCAAGCCATGCTGAAACCAATATATTGGAGTTGATAAACGATGGCAAGGAGTTGTCGATGTGTTATAAGCCTATTGTCAGAATACAGACTAAGGAGGAAAAATCGGTGAATGTAGCAGAGTCGTTGAAAGTAATTTCATTAAGCCAAGAAGGAATGGGAGAAGATAAAGCCCAAGAAAGCACAAAGAAACCCGTGATCACAGTGCAAGGTGCCAGAAGATATGTTGATTTAAGTCAGGATAAACCTAAGTTGACGGTGGTAGGAGCTCCGGGTAAACCTATCTTGATGGTGAAAGGAGCACTGGCAGCGCCTATTGTCCTCAAACCAGTGACCTAACCTCCGATAGTTGATACGAAAAAGGTCCCCTGGAACTATAAGCGGACTATGATGACTTATCAAGGGAAGGAAGTCGAGGAAGAAGTAGATGAGGTAGGGGGTCTGACTCGGTCAGGAAGATGTTTCGCGCCTGAAGGTTTGAGGAAGCCCAAACCAGGGGTGAGTGCCCCTTTGTCGGAGTACTCGATAATAGATCAACTGAAAAAAAAACTGCTCAGATTTTCCTCTTATCTTTGTTGCTGCATTCCAAGGAACATCGTGATATTATACTGAAGGTGTTAAAAGAAGCATATGTTCATAGGGAGATTACCGTAAATCAGCTTGAGAAAATGGTCGGAAAAATCTTTGAAGTAAATCGAATCAGTTTCTCTGATGACGAATTTCCAGTTGAGGGTACGGGCCATAATCGGGGTCTTTACATTACCGTGAAGTGTGAAGATTTATACGTCACTCATGTCATGATTGACGGAGGTTCAGGTGCCAATATTTTCCCTATTTCCACCTTGCAAAGGTTGAATATTGGTGTGGAGAGGATCAAGCCCAACAATGTATGTGTCAGGGTTTTCGACGGAGAGACAAACTCCATTGGCTAAATAGAACTGATATTGATCATAGGGCCTGTTGAATTTGCTCAAGAGTTTCAAGTGCTGAACATCGAATCCTCCTACAATCTATTGTTGGGAAAATCGTAAATCCACAAGGCCAAGGCGGTTGCATCTACACTGCACCAGATGATTAAGTTTGAGCATGACAGGCAAGAAGTGGTTATTCACAGTGAAGAACATTTGTCCGCCTACGAAGATTCTCCCTTGTCTCTTATTGAAGCAAACAATGTAGAGGAGACATTTTTCTATCAAATTTTTTATACAGTGCCAGTGGATCATATCCTTGAAGGGCAGGTTATACCAGGACCACAACTGTCTTCTGTTTCTATCATGATGGTGAGTGATCTTTTGAAATACGGATTCGAGCCAGGAAGGGGTTTGGGAGCGTCTCTGCAGGGTATAGTTAGTCCCATATGTCCGAGTGAGAACATGGGAACTTTTGGTCTGGGATTTGAGCCTATGGCTGAAGATCTAAAGAAAGACAAGGGAAGGAAAAAGGAAACATGGTCACTCCCTCGCCCAATGTCACTACTCAGTGAATCATTTGTTAAGAGCGGTGTCACGAAACATGTAGAATTTGAAGCTGAATTGGTTGATGACTTCCAGAACCTTTTCATTGAAGTTAATATGGTTGAAGAAGGAGAAGGTACCAGTAGGGCAGGTGTGCGGTTCATAGGCCCAACTGTCCATCTCAACAATTGGGAAGTCACTCCTCTCCTCATCAGGAGAGAGTTTTGGTAGTTTATTTTATTTTTCTTTCTTTATATCCGAGTTATTCCAGGGTTGTAATTCAGAATTTAGCTTGTTTATATTCTTTTATTTGTGTTTAAACCCTCCTATCTTTCCCTTTTAAATGAAATGCAATGTCCCTCTTATTTTATGTCTAATACATTCTGTTTTTTCTTTTCTTTATACAGTTCTCTTTATGTTGACTCTAATGACATGACATGCATATGGAATTTTCAGTCTGATCTTAAAATCCAAACTAATCAAGATATAATGAAGCAAGAGGGGGAATATAATGAAGAAGAGGCACTAGAAGAAATAAGCAAAGAGTTGAAACAGTTTGAAGACAAGCCGAATCCTAATTTGAATGAAACTGAGCCAATTAATCTAGGGAATCAAGAAGATGTTAGGGAAACTAAAATCAGTGTACATGTTTTGCCACAACTAAAAGATGGAATGAGTCAAGCATTAATTGATTATAAGGATGTTTTTGCATGGTCTTATGATGATGTGCCTGGTTTAAGCACTGAATTAGTGGCTCATAAATTGCCAACTGATCCTGTCTTCCCCCCTGTGAAACATAAGTTGAGAAAGTTTAAGACTGATCTAAGTATCAAAATCAAAGAGGAAATCATGAAACAACTTGAAGCCAAAGTCATTCGAGTGACCCGTTATCCCACATGGTTATCCAATATTGTTCCTGTCCCAAAGAAAGATGGCAAAATTCGAGCATGTGTTGATTACCGTGATTTGAATAGAGCAAGTCCGAAGGATGATTTTTCGTTGCCCAACATCCATATTTTGCTGGACAACTACGCTAAACATGAGGTAGCTTCTTTTATGGATTTCTCTGCCGGATACCACCAGATCATTATGGATGATGAAGACGCAGAGAAGATGTTTTTTATCACACCATGGGGAACTTATTATTATCGAGTAATGCCGTTCGAATTGAAGAATGCTGGAGTAACTTACATAAGATCCATGACCACTATGTGTCATGACAAGATGCATAAGGAGATTGAGGTCTATGTAGATGATGTGATTATTAAATCAAAGAATCAGGCTGACCATATTAAAGATCTAAGAAAGTTCTTCGAAAGGCTTTGCAAGTATAATCTCAAACTCATCCCAGCAAAATGTGTATTTGGAGTCCCGTCTGGAAAGTTGTTGGGGTTTGTAGTCAGCCGTCGGGGAATTGAATTGGATCTCTCGAAAATCAAAGCCATCTAGGATTTGCCTCCGCCCAAGAATATGACGGAGGTGATGAGTTTGCTTCGTAGGTTAAACTACATTAGCAGGTTTATTGCTCAACTCACAACCACGTGTGAGCCCATTTTCAAGTTGCTGAAAAAGAGTGTTGCGGTAAAGTGGACTGAAGAATGTCAGGAAGCGTTCGATAAAATCAAAAGATATATTTCAAATCCACCGGTGTTGGTTCCACCCGAGCTTGGCAGGCCTTTGATTTTGTACTTATCGGTTATGGACAATTCATTCGGTTGCGTGTTTGGTCAACATGATGTCACAGGCAGAAAGGAACAAGTTATTTATTATCTTAGTAAGAAGGTCACTGCATATGAGGCCAGGTACACTCTTCTTGAAAGGACGTGTTGTGCCCTAACCTGGGTAGCGCAGAAGTTAAAGCATTATCTTTCGTCCTACACTACTTATCTCATCTCTCGCATGGATCCTTTGAAGTATATCTTTCAGAAGCCTATGCCGATAGGTCGATTGGCAAAGTGGCAAATATTGCTTACCGAGTTCGACATTGTATATATGACTCGAACAGCCATGAAAGCCCAAGCCTTGGCAGATCATCTTGTTGAGAATCCCATTGATGAACAGTATGAGCCTCTAAAGACATATTTTCTTGATGAAGAGGTATTCTGTATCGAGAAAGTTGTTATAGAGACTGATCTAGGTTGGAAGCTGTTCTTCGATGGAGCTGTCAACATGAAAGGAGTTGGAATAGGACCAGTTATTATCTCTGAGGTGGGGCAACATTTTCTGATAATATCACAACTTCAATTTTATTGTACCAATAACATGGCAGAATATGAAGCTTGCATTATGGGTTTGAGGCTAGCTGTTGGTATGGGAGTCCAGGAACTATTAGTGTTGGGGGATTCAGATTTGTTTGTCCATTAGATTCAAGGTGATTGGGAGACGCGAGATTTAAATCTAATACCGTATCGACAATGCTTAAAAGATCTATGTCAACGGTTTGTGTTAGTAAAGTTTAGGCATATTCCAAGAATTCGTAATGAGATTGCTGATGCGTTGGCCACTTTGTCTTCAATGCTCCAACATCCTGATAAGGCCTACATCGATCCAGTGCATATACAGAGTCGTGATCAACACGCTTATTGTAATGTAGTTTCAGAAGAGCTCGATGGAGAACCTTGGTTCTTTGATATCAAGAAGTACATTCAGTCAGGAGAATACCCAGCATATGCCACCAATGATCAAAAGAGGACTATTAGGAATTTGTCTAGTGAATTTTTCTTAAGTGGGGGAGTCTTATACAAGAGAACCCCAGATCTGGGACTTTTAAGGTATGTAGATGCAAAAGAAGCTTTGGAAATCATGGTTGAAGTTCACTCCGGAGTATGCGGGCCTCATATGAACGGTTATGTCTTGTTAAAGAAGATTCCCAGAGCAGGTTATTACTGGCTTACTATGGAGAGGGATTCTATTAGATTTGTTCGTAAGTGTCATCAATGTCAGGTACACGGTGATCTGATACTGCTCCATGGCCGTTTGTAGCTTGGGGAATGGATGTAATTGGATCGATTGAGCCAAAAGCGTCGAATGGGCATAGGTTCATTTTGGTGGCCATCGATTACTTCACAAAGTGGGTAGAAATAGTAACTTTCAAGTCAGTAACAAAGAAGGCAGTGGTAGATTTTGTTCATGCCAACATCATTTGTAGGTTTGGAATTCCAAAGATGATCATTACAGACAATGTTGCAATGTCAATAGTCACTTGGTGCAGGAAGTGTGTCAACAGTTTAAGATCGTATATCGAAATTCCACTCTATATCGTCCGAAGGCAAATGGCGCCGTGAAAGCCGCCAATAAGAATATAAAGAAGATACTATGAAAAATGGTATAAGGGTCTAGACAATGGCATGAGAAGTTGCCATTTGCATTGCTAGTTTGTCGCACTACTGTTCACACTTCAACAGGGGCAACTCCATATTTATTGGTGTATGGGACAGAAGTAGTCATTCCTGCAGAAGTTGAAATTCCTTCTCTTCGAGTCATTGTGGAAGCAGAGATTGATGATGACGAGTGGGTCAAAACCTGACTGGAACAATTGAGTTTGATTGAGGAAAAAAGGCTAACGTCGGTATGTCATGGCCAATTGTATCAGAAGAGAATGGCCCGGGCGTATAACAAAAAGGTACGACCCAGGAATTTTGAAGTTGGTTAGTTGGTATTGAAGCGTATCCTTCCTCATCAGGTTGAAGCTAAAGGCAAGTTCTCCCCAAATTGGCAAGGTCCCTTTATTGTGAAGAAAGTGTTGCCCAATGGGGCCTTATATTTGACAGATATTGAAGGCAATGCAGTCAAAAAGTATTATGTATGATATTTTATCCTTTGTTTGTTCTATTTCATGTTTAGTACTTGCACCCTTGAAGATTGATATGATGAAGGCATTTTATTCTGCTATCCAAACATTGTATCATCTTTTGTTTACCTCGTTTGTGCCTAATTTTATTTTTATTTCATACCCCTCATTTGGAATCAAAATAGAATAAAAAAATAAAATGTCAAGAAAAGAAGAACAAAATAAATAAATAAATAATAATAATAAAAGAAAAAGGAGAGAATAGAAAATTAG
The DNA here is from genome assembly GCA_030864215.1 of Capsicum pubescens. Classification (NCBI taxonomy): domain Eukaryota; kingdom Viridiplantae; phylum Streptophyta; class Magnoliopsida; order Solanales; family Solanaceae; genus Capsicum; species Capsicum pubescens. Next base: position 283,971,622 of record CM061542.1, read on the forward strand.
ATCAAAACAAAGAACAAGCTGATTGAACTACGTGAGACCTGATTCTCCTCTCTTGGGAGTGAGATACGTAGTCTGCCCTATTCAGGGCTCGGTCAAACCAAATAAAGATTTTAGAGTCACCCAGTCAACAAAAAACTGGGGAATGATCTAACATGTTGTTGAGTCGATTCCAAAAGTTGTAAATCCCACCCCCACTTCAAGTGTCGTCTGAGCCTCCTGTCATCCTTTTCTTCCTAACCTTATCCAAAAACTAAGTTACAACCAAAGAAAGATCTTCAGATCAATCTTTGATAATGTTAAAGCTAAGCATGCAATGGATATGATGATACATTGTGGGCTACTACTTGTCTTCCTCAGCATAAGAAGTCAGGTAAGAAATAAAAATGAGAGAGTCTTATTGGTGAAAACCCTCGTGGGCACCACAAGGCGATGGTGAGCCGAGAGAAATAAAAATGAGAGAGTCTTACTGGTGAAAACCCTCACGGGCACCATAAGGCGATAGGGAGTTGAGAAAAATAAAAATGAGAGAGTCTTATTGGTAAAACCCCTTATGGTCACCGTAAGGCGATGGCGAGTTCGAGAAAAAAGTGAAACGGAAAGAGATTTGTTAGCGAAAGTTTTTCAAGATATCGTCAATTGAATGAGATATATGAGTCCAATGGATTTGAAGAACCGGCTCAGCAAAAAAGGCACGAACTCAACAACAAATGGGAAGTTTGGATAGGAAGATCAGACAACTTAATCCAAATGCATGTCATAGTCATTGAAGTTGGTTGCCATATTCAGATAAGTTTTCTTCTTTGTTAAAAGGAAGGAAATTGCACTTTTTTCTTTCATTTATATATTCATATTTTTGTCCTTTTATGTCTTTATTAAAATAAAAGTCACCATCGTTTCTTTACATTTTTTGAGTCTATTCTGTGTCAAAACAAACGAGAAAGGATTTCAAAATTTGCTACCAGTCTTCCCAATTGTATGAGGAAAAGCCAAGGACCAACACATGAAAGAAACATGATCATAATTCAAGACATAGCAAAGAAAGTTCATCAACCGACAGGTTCTTAGGTGCGTGAAATATTCAGCTTTCAAAAGGGGCATCTCAGAGACATACTTAAAGAGAAACTCAGTATTTAAGTCAAAGTCTTTTTCCCCTGATCAGGTTTGGGTCAATGATGCAACAAGACAGGGGCAATCGTCAGCGATCTGAAATAAAGATGAAAGAAACAACTGTTGGAGCAGAAGCCTGAGAAGCCAAGTGCTTCAAGCCACCATTAAGTTTCTAACTGACAAATTTTCTTTGTTGAAACAGCGGAAAATTCGCTTCACTTAATTCATTTACCATTGGAAAAACACATCTATGGGAATTTACTTTCTGTTCAGGACCCTCTTGAAAAATAAGATTTTACTTTATGTTCAGGACCCTCCTGAAAAATGGGATTTTACTTTCTGTTGAGGACCCTCCTGAAAAATGGGATTTTATTTTCTGTTCAGGACCCTCCTAAAAATGGTATTTTACTTTCTGTTCAGGACCCTCTTGAAAAATGAGATTTTAATTTTTGTTCAGGACCCTCCTGAAAAATGGGATTTTAATTTCTGTTCAGGACCCTCCTGAAAAATGGGATTTTACTTTCTGTTCAGGACCCTCCTGAAAAATGGGATTTTATTTTCTGTTCAGGACCCTCCTGAAAAATGGGACTTTACTTTCATGTTCAGGACCCTCTTGAAAAATGGGACTTTACCTACTGTTCAGGACCCTCCTGGAAAATGGGATCACACTTTCAAAAGTGAAATACTACGTTACTATAATCTTTGTTTGGGATAATTTTTGTTCTAGTTTTAATTCTGGTTTCAGGAGCCCGCCTAAAGAACAGGGTGATAAATTACAAGTTAGGAACCCATCAGAGGAACAGGATGAAGAAGCTGAAGTCAAGCAATAAGGCGAAGAAATTGAAAGTAAAAAATAGCAAGTCAGGAGCCCGCCTGGAGAACAGGGTGAAACAATTGAAAGTCAAGCAATAAGGTGAAGCAATTGAAATCCAAACAACAAGTCAAGGAAATTGCAATTCAGGAGCCCGCTTGAAGAATAGGTTGATAAAACTCGAATCAAGAGTCAAGGAAAGCTGCATAGATAGGATTTTTTAATTTCATTTATGTTTTAAATTATAATTTTCATTCTTTGATGTAATGACAGAGCCGCGGATTGGAATTTCGATGGAACCTCACTCGACTCTCCAACTCGGTATAGTCACCCTCCTTCCGATCTTGTAAGCTACCGATCACTTGATTCCCTCATAACTCGGGTAGTAGGATGTTCGTCAAGACTCGGTTGTCCTTCTTCCTTCTGTTTCTTCCTTTCAATAATGTTCGGGACAAAATTCTATCTCATTGTCTACTTCTTTGTCTGAAAACACTACGTGTTTACATTCAAAGGGGGCATGATGTAGACACCTAATTTCGTCCCTCCCCGATATCATTTTTATCCATTTTTTACCTTATCTTACCATGTGCCCTACCCCATGTAATTAATCCTCCACATAATAACAATACCATGACAAATTGACCACCCTACCTATTTAATTAAGATACCTCATCACTACCCTAGCCCCCTACACATTTTCTTCAAATTAGAAACCAATTCACATAGGATAACAATAAAAAGGTGGGCCCCATAGAAGAATATGCCTTGAATTTTCCTATTCCTAACAGAAAGGAGACCATTTTCTTTCACAATATACACTACATACCAAAAGGGGAAGGGGCCCACGATTTGCTCTCCATGATTCACAAAAAGAGGATATACACCAGGATTGGATTTTAGAATAGATACAATATATACTAGAGAGAGAAACGGGAGGCGACCACTTTCCTTTTCTTTTCTTGATATATATATTCCATCACACAAGACCAAAAGGGTCTTCTTCCTATTAGATAGAGAGTGAGATACGGAGGGGGATGGGAGAGTGAAGAAGGATATACAGAGAATCGACCCACCTTCCATGGTCACTCTAAACGCACGAAAAACACATAAAAAAGTAGAGAAGGAGAGAGTCACAAAGAGAGAGTTATAGAGGGAGATCGAGAAAACAAAGAGTGATCAAAATAGGGGATTGGGGCGAGATCCGATCCATCGCCAAGGTTTTTTTGGTGGAAAACTTTCACCGAAATCAACTCCGATTCTTCATTTAGGTAACCAGCTCACGAGAAACCCAACTTCCTTCATTATTCTATGGATTTTCAAAAAAAATCGATCCAAAAATGTTAAGTTTGGTCGAAAAACGTGGACTAGAAGCGAATTCTTCACTGAAATTGGTCCAGTTCGAATCAGTTTCTGCGTTTAGCTTTGTGTACGGGTCGAGTTTATTTTACTATTTTTTCCCTCGATTCTTTGGTATTTGAACTGTTCTGGGATTCTTAATTCTGTTCGTCTCCGTCGATTCATCGGGGTCAGTAGCGATTTTCTATTTTTGCAATACCAAATTTAGAGTTAGTTCGTCGTTGAGGTGCTATTCGGGCTTTCGGATTTGGTTTTCTTAAACACTGTTACTAGCATAATATTTGAAGGTCTATTTCTAAACCTTATTCTTGATTTCCTAGTGTATGACATTTGATACATGGTGTTGTTGTAGTATGTTGTTTGTTTGATTAGACACTTCTATTGATTGATTGGTGTTGTATTACTTGAATCAACAGTCGAAGCATGAAGTAATTTGATTAATGGATTGGGGGATCGGAATTTGATAAAAGATGAATAATTTAGTTGATTCCATTCATTGTTACCATTATGTGGCATTTAATTGTCAACTCCTCAATAGTATCATGATAAGACCGTCAAATAGGTAAGCAAACGATAGGTCGGGGTAGGCAAACTTAAAGATCGTGAAATGTTGAATGTTTGAAGTTTTGTTGAATGATGTTGATATTTTAGCATTGAAAAAATGTACTCATTTAGCCGGACAATGCCCCGAGACATATTGTATTTATTCACCGGGGAATGCTCCGACGTACTTTGTTGGTGGAAGACGTTCGTGAGAAAGGCCCGAGGCGTCGGGTAAAGCACGGAAGCATAGTTAGGGTTAGTGTAGGGTAGATAGGATTTATTTTCGTATTTTTTTTATTTGGATTGTATAAATTGGACTGGACACTATATTTTGATTCATTTTGTTTTGTTTGTTTGTTTGATTGTTCTACGTGTTTTGTGTGGTTTGTATATTCGTAGTGTCAAAATTAGCCGATACGCTTCATTAAGCAACCTTGGTCGAACCACGGGATTGAGGAGTGCCTAACACCTTCCCCTCGGTCAACAAAATTTCTTAGTCAGAATCTCTATTCGCGGATTAGTTTAAAAAGTCAAATCATTTAGAAAAGGATTCTCCAACGATGACTTGGCACACCGGATTTATGTCAAGTGGCGACTCTGAGTTTTGAATACAAAAAGTCCTTTTCGAAATAAATCAATCTTTTGTCACTTTATTAATAAAAAACCTTTCGAACCTTAAAATTATAAACGTTTTTTTTTGTTAGAAAAGGGGAGTGACATTTATGATAAAATCTTTAATAGGAATTAAATTAATGTGCAAAATTATTGGTTTGTAGTTGTTCAACTTTTTAGGGATAAAGCTCAAGGAAAGGAAAAAAATATTTAAGAACGAAAATTTTATATTTTTTTTAAAAAGTGCGCGTGGTAAAAAAAAAAAAAAAAGGGCCCTACCACTTTTTAAGGTAAAAATTTTAGGAAGCAAATATATTTTCTTTAAAAAATATGCATGAAAAGAAAAAAAATTATTGGATTCAAGCAAAATAAATAATAATATTTAACACTTTTATATCAATTAGAATTTTATCTTATACAAAAAAAGAATATCTACAATTTTATTTAAATGGTATTTTTGATAAATTTTCTAGAAACATATGTATGATTCTTCTACTTCTATGTTTTCTTTTTATTTTTGTTTTGATTGATGATTAATTAGATTTTTCTTCTTGCATTCATTAGGGTTTTCTAGCCTTCTATTGCTTGAAAAAAATTTATTTACAACTTAATAAAATAAAGGATGTATGTTTCAAACTCATGCATTTAAAATAATGTGGCATGCTTATCTAACTTGATTCGGTTGATATCTAGATTGGTGGATGCTTAACTTTTTAACCCTCAACTTATTTATTGTTTTTATCAATATAATAGAATTCAAAGTGTGTATGCATATCTTTTTAATTTTCACCCAAGTCATTCTTTAATGTCAAAATTTTTTCTCAGACAAGAATTATTTTCAGCAAAATCGAAGTTTTGTGATCACTATTGAATTGTTTTGTTGTAGTTTACATGTCATAGATGAATGTTGGTTAGCTTTGAGAAATTTCTCGTGTAAAGGTTAAGTTTAATTGTATTGTCTTAATATCTCTATTAGTTTATTATTTTGTTGTAATTTACAGGTTGTAGATGAATGTCGATCGGCTTGGAGGAATTTTTGTGTGTAAAATTTAAGTTTAATTGTATAATTTTGATATCTCTTTAATCGTATTATTTTGTTGTACTTTACAGGTGTTATATAAATGTCGGTTGGCTTTGAAGAATTTTTTTAGGTAAATGGCAGGTTTAATTGTATTGTTTTGATATCTCTGCTTTGAGAATTTTTTTTGTACAAAGGTTAGGTTTAGTTATATTATTTTGATATCTCTATTATTGTATTATTTTATTAGAGTTTACATGTATTAAATGAGGTTGGATGGCCTTAAGAAAAATCTTTGTGTAAAGATTAGATTTAATTATATTATTTTATTGTCTCTATTATCATGTTATTTTGTTGTAGTTTATAGGTGGTAGATTTTTTGGTAAAGGTGAAGTTTAATTAAATAAATTTTTCATCTTTACATATTTAAAAAATGTTGAATTTAATTATTATATTCATCTTTATAATTTAAGCAAATGTCCTATTTAGAACAATGTTTAAACTCATTAAAGTGACGCGCGAGACGCGTATTACTGAACTAGTTTAACTAAAAGTACTTAGATACATTTGTGTAGTAGTATAATTAATTCGTGAAAAAATAATACTGTAATAAATAATTCACTTTTTAGCTCACCCTTTAATTCCTCCATGCCAAATACCTTCAAACGAGTTGTTATGCATGTTGGGAATAAAAAAAATATTATGAATATAAAATATGAAGCTTTGACTAACAAATTCTAATTACTCCCTCCGTCTCAACTTATCCGTCTCAAATTTTCTAATTTGATTTCTCATTTTACATGTCTTTTTTCATTAATCAAGAAAAGACAATTTTTTTTTTTATGTTTTACCCTTTGCATTAATTATTTTTCCTTTAAATTCAAATATAAACACCATTTAATAGGGATACTATGATTAATTAGTCATATTATTAATTATTTTTCTTAATCAATATATCATCTCAATTTAGGACAGGTAATTTGAGACGGAGGAAGTACTAAATATCACCCCAAGCTTAACCGCACATGTCATCAAGTCTTTGACCACTAGATTCTCACTAAATGATCATGTAAAACTCAATTATTTCTTTCAAATTGAAGTTAATTATATCCTTATTAATCGGCTTGTTTTATACTTTCTCTATCCCAAATTAGCCGTCCCAAATTGAGATGAACATTGATTAAGAAAAATAATTAATAACATGATTAGTTTATCATAGTGCTCATATTAAATGATGTTTACATTTTAATTTGAAGAAAAAGTAATTAATGCAAAGGGTAAAACATGAATTCTTTTTTTAATTTTTTCTTGATTAATGAAAAAGGATAAGTAAAATGAGAAATCAAATTAAGAAATTTGGGACGGATAATTTGGGACGGAGGGAATAGTACCTTTGTTCACTTTAACGTAAAAACAGTATTAAAAAATAAATGTCTACTTTTACTTATTTACTTTAAGTCAAGAAATTATTTATCACTTAATTTTTAAATTATCTTTATTAGTAATTATAGTCATTTTATCAATATATGTTTTAAGGCATCGAATTTATTATATTCATAAACTAAGTTGCTCCCTAAACCAACGTTTCCTAGATGTTTAGCCAAGTTATGTGAAATTGTACGTTACCAAACTTGAGGGGATTATTAAGATAAAATCATGCTTATCTATGTAGTTTATTATTATTAGTTTAACCTGTGGATTTAGTTTGTTTGATTACTTAAATTAGTTTGACATACTTATCTAATTTGATTTACATAATTAGATTCGACTTTTAGGTTAGTTACGTTTCTTTAGATTTAGCAAAGTTAAAGATACACTTACCCTCTAATCTTATATTTGTTATTATCACTAAATAAAGTATTAACTCATTGATCTTATATATGCTCAACCTAGATCTATAATTCTCTCGTCTTAAAATAATAAAGTAGTGATTCTAAGTACAAGAAAAGACTTAATTCTCTAAAACTTTGAGAATAAAAGAGAATTTTTAGTTAAATATCCGAACTTACAGAAACCTCTACAAAGTTTTATACTACTACTATACACTACTACACAGGAGAGCGAGTGAGCAGCGATTATCATGTCTGTTTTCTGCTTGTTTCGAAATTTACTATATCCTTTTAATTAATTATTATATATCATTTACGTATTAAAAAATAATATATTTAATTTAAAAAATAAAATAATATTTATGACATGTCTGTATCAGTTGTTTCAATTGTAATTTTACTATATCACCTTTAATTAATTATTATAAGTTATTCAAGTATTAAGAAATTGATATTTAATAAAAATAGGTAAAACAAACATAAAATGATAAATTAATTCTTGATGTTTTAAATTAATTTAACATCTTATATGAGATCCACTTAAATTTTTTTCACAAGTATTTTTTATAGTAATTTTTCTATATCACTTCGAATTAGTTATTAGCAATTATGCTATTTGGTTAACTTTCGAAATTATATCAGTGTCGCTTAAATTAGAATAGAAGAAAAAGTATTATAAATCACAATTATTAAAACTTAAATTATTTTTAAAATATAATTGACTATCAATGCTAGAAAAGTTTGAAAAGGGAGAGTATTATATAAATTACAATAGCTAACAACTTAAAATAGTACATTAGTAAAATAGTAAATTACAATGCCCAAAAAAATTATAAATTACAATTGCTAACAGGTTAAAGAATCTAAAAACATATTTAAAATATAATTAATTATTTAATTTTTATTTTTATTATAAAAATTGAGATTAAAAAATATATATATTAAACCCGCGCTAACAAAAACCTCTCCATATCTAGTAAGATGAGAGAATACGGCCTCTTACTCCTACCAAAAAAAAAAATATTAGACTGCTTAGGTATGAATACTAAAACTGAACATTATTAAATATGTGTATTTAATAAGTTTGTTTATAAAAATTAAAAAAGATAAATAACCTCAATTGTGATATAAAATTGAAGGAACGGACCATTTTTTTTAGTTGAACAACCAAATAATAAACGTGATACCGTTGAATAAAATTGCATCTCTTGTAAGTTAATGACATCCACTTGTATTTTGCATTTATTGAATGGCCAAGACAAGTGTCAAGTTAGACACCGAACACCAACACAATGCAGCTGGATGGTCATGAAAATTCCTTTTTAAAAAAATATTGTGAACATTCATTTTTATTTATTCACTATATTAAAATAGATATTTAATAATATTTATTTAATTTCTATCAATTAAATTCTTGCTTAGTAATTACGATTATTATCTAATATATTTCTCTAAGTATTAAATTAATTATATTCAAATACTAATATGATAGAATTATACCTGGCCACGAAATTGCAATAGTATCCTTATCACTTACGTAGGTTATCTATTAACTCTTCTTCTTCCTTTCCTGCAATAATCTGATGTTTTTCACGTGCTAGTATGAAATAATTATAGTTTATCGTTTTCCAGAAGGCTAAAAAGTAAGATAATCTTTATAGTTGGTTGAATATTTATGTGAACTTTGATTTTATTAATAAAGATATTTCTGATTTTTGGCCGTGGTGGACAGATTTTTTTGGTATCTGTTGATGGTGGAAGGTGAGAATATCCAGTGGAATTAATTGAGATGCGCACAAATCCGAATACCATAATTATTAAAAAGAAAAAGATATTCTCGATAATTTCTTTAATTTTTTATTTTTAAAAAGGCTAAATAGAAGAAGTATAAGTAAAATTAGTTACTAGAGAAAATTGAAGGAAATGTGTTTTTAAGTCTTGAATGAAGGATTGGTGACATTGACCAACAGATACGATCAAACATCATTAGAAAACTTGATTAAGTTAATTGTGGACTTGATTAATATTTTCAAAACTTTCTAATCTTTTTAAAAATACAAATCAACCCAACTCACACCCCTCTTCAATCCAAATCAACCACTCTCTTTTCTCTATCGACAGCTTCTCTCAACTCTCTCCCAACCAACAGTTCTGCAAAGTTTCTCCCTTCAACCCCCGACGACTTCTACCTCCAGCGATAAATAGTTGGGCTTAGAGTTCCCCTCTTTTCTCCCTTCAACCCCCGGTGACTTCTACCTCCGGCGACAAATAGTTGGGCTTTTAGTTCCCCTCTTCAATTCAAATCAACTTGTCTCCCATCCCACTCTCGACAGCTTCTCTCAACCAACTGTTCTGCAAATTTCTCATTTCAATCCTCGGCGACTTCAACATCCGACTACAAATAGTTGGGCTTCGAGTTCCTTTTCGACTTCAACCTTCAATCGACGTGACAACCTTGCTCTCCGGCCACAACAGCTTCGAATTCTTCATCGTTCCTTTTCTTCTTTCACAGGTAAATTTTTTTGGCCTTTTTAGTTTCGAAGAAAACGAGGAACTTGAGCCGACTTCTCTTATAGTATTGGTTACCAATTTCAATATTTGTTGCATTAATTTGAAATGCGGTCTGAATAAAATCCTAATTTCTGGTATTTCTTCTCTTTTCTTTTCGAAATGAATTATGATATTTTGTTGTTTGTTGCATTTTTTTGAAGTTTGATTTTTATTGTTTGTGTTTATAAAAACAAAACGACAATTTGGGTTGATTTGTTCTGTTCTCGTTCTTGGTAAAAATGGTGAAATTGTTGTTTTTTTGTTGAACAAAATCGTGCTACTATTTTTTGTTTCCTCCAACAGATTACCCATCTGGTGCAACATATTAACCATCTGATGCAACAGATTTATCATATGATGCAACAGATCAACCATCTGATGCACCAGAGGAACCATCAGATTACAATTCTGATACAACAGATTAATCATCTGATGCAACAAATTAACTATCTGATGCAACAAATTTACCATATGTTGCAACAGATTAAGCATCAGATAAAAAATTTGATGCAACTAATTAACCATCTGATACAACGAAAGAACCATCAGATTAATGATCCGATGCAACAGATGAACCTCCTGTTGGATAAAATCCAATCAACTCTTCCAACAGGAAATGTCCAAGACTTGATTTTTCCAACTGATCATTCATCTGCCGCGATAGACGACCCTATGTTGGAAGAAATCTAAATAATATTGACCGTTGATAACTATTCCAACAGATCACTCATGTATTGCAACATATGTGTGACCTGTTGCACAAACCATTCATCTTTCTCAATAGATGAGTGATATGTTTTGTATTGTCGCAACAGATCACTCAGTCGTTGCTGCAGGTTAGTTAACTGCTCTAACAGATCACTCATATGTTACAACAGATGTGTGATCTATTGCATAAATCATTCATCTTTCTCAACAGATGAGTGATATGTTTTGTATTATCGTAATAGATTACTCAGTCGTTGCTACGGATTATTTAACTGTTCCAACAGATCACTCATATGTTACAACAGATGATGTCACAACAGATGTGTGATCTGTTGCACAGACCATTCATCTTTCTCAACAGATGAGTGATATGTTTTGTATTGTCGCAACAAATTACTCAGCTGTTGCTACAGGTTATTTAACTGTTCCAATAGATCGCTTACATATTGCAATAGATGATGTTGCAACAGATATGTAATCTGCTGCACAAACCATTGATTTTTCTCAGCAGATGAGTGATTTGTTTTGTATTGTCACAACAGATTACTCATCCGTTGCAACAGGTTATTTAACTGTCCCAACGAAACACTCATATGTTGCAACAATATGTGATCTGTTGCATAGACCATTCATCTGTCTTAAAAAATAAGTGATATATTTTGTATTATTGTAACAGATTACTCATCCGCTGCAATAATTTGATTATATACTGCAAAAAATATACTACCTGGTGCAACAGATAGGTGATCTGTTGCAACTATTATTTTACTATTTTTCTTGTTTGATTTACTATTATCTTTTTTTAACGATGCATTAATCAACTATACTATATTTTTTTATGTTTCTGTTAATTTTAGATAATATGGTTCCCAAAAGAACATAAATCGAATCAAGTCCAAGTAAAGGAACAAGTGAAGCAGCTAGGCTACATCCACCACTCTATGAGCTTGCTTTACAAATATTATCTCAATCGGGAGCAGAATATGATGAACACGGGGAGGAGGAATGTTTCAAAAGAGATGATGCAAATGCTAATAGCCCTTCCAACGAAGAGTTGGTCAAAGCCTTCAAGATTGATCGTTATCTTGTGAGAATGCAGTACGATGGTGCTGCAGATTTAGCGAGTGATTTCGTGGTTATGTCATCCATGGGGAAATCTTTCAACACCTTTAAAAAAATACTTTGAGAACAAAAATTGGATGATTATTTCAGGGACAGCTGCTTTGGGAAATATCTTGATTTGTCGGAGGACAACAATGCTCGTTTTCAAATGAAAATGGTATATGAACTTCTCAAGCGTAGGTTTATGTATGAAAACAAAGATAAGATGGATGAGGTGTGGATAAATTACTGTGGCATGCCTGTTTGCTTTGGTTGGAAGGAGTTTTCCATAGTTACTGGACTAAAATGTTATCCTCCATCTCAAGTTATACCTATTCTAACCCCAAAAAAAGCACCCCGCACACCCAGTCGTGTGATCGTGATGACCTGGTGTCCATGTTGGTCCAAGCTTCAAAAATAAAAATTTGATAGAAGCGTTGAAAGGTAAAGGACTTTCAAAGAAGCACAAGCAGTCATTGTGCTTGGTTTGTACATAATATTCTTTGGGCAAGAGACGTTAACAACAACATAAACCTCGGTTTAATAAAGCTCTCCGAGGATCTTGAGGCATTTAACATCTATCCTTCGGGGTATGAAAGCTTCAAAATGACTGTCAAATATTAGTTGACTCCGTTAGAGCCAAAGATAGTCAACTTATATGGCTTCCTATGGGCTTTCATGGTAAATGTTTCTTTCTTCTATTATGATATCATTCATTTTTTTACTCAATAATGGTTTTGACTTATTGGCGTTATTTTATAGGCTTGGGCATTTGAAACCATTCCTTATTTGAGACAACAAGTGAACTACCAGGAAGGAGTTTCCTGTCCAAGAATCTTGAGATGGTTGTCGGCCAAAACTGATAAAAATGCAAAATTTCTTGATCTCTTCAACCCCCGAAGGATGTAGTAAGTATAATTATAATTAATTTTTTCTTTTAATTAATATTTTTTTTGAATGATCTAATCATCATTCTAATATATGTAATGATTTATGTTAGATTGTACATCTGTCGCTAGTTCCGACCAATCGAGAGTTGAAGATGTCATTTTTTCTTACTTTACGGTCTGTGCGAACTTTATCGGACCCAAAGGTCATCGACAAAATAAAAATGGAATTATTTGGAGCAACAGTTATTACAAGAAAAATAATTTTGGAGAGTGGGTTTGTTGTTGTTGATGGTCTTAGTGGTGATAAAGCTGTTGGTGGTGGTAGGGGTGCTGCTGTTGGTGCTAATGATGCTCCTCTTATAGTATTTAAAGCAAACCATTATGAGTATGATCATACTGGTTATACAGATTTTGCCTTTCCCAGGAAATGTTCTGCATGGAAATGTCAAGACTGTAGGGCAAAACATGATTTAGTGATTAATGCTATTAATGCATTAACTGCTTCTATAAAGGAATTGACATCTAAGAGGGGTCTCATTCCATCAAAGAGAATTTTATTTCAATCTGCTCCATTAGAGATTAGGGCTAAGAGGAGAAGGAGAGTGGTTTCCAGGGCCTTATCAAGCATCTAAAAAAGCGAAATTGCAACTCCTCTGTCCGTGTGTTGCACTGAGCAACGTACAATGTCCAAAAGAGAGCAACACGAGCTGAAGAAGGTGAATATATATGTCTTCCAACTGATAAAACAAATAGACACATATCTTTTTCAACAGATAACACATCTGCTGAAAATTATCAAACAAATATATATATCTGTTACAACAGTTGACTAACTTGTTGCACCAGATAAAGTATCTATTGCGACATATGTCTCGTCTATTTTAGCAAATCAAACAGCTCTTCGTACTGCTTTTATTTGGACCAACAGAAGACCTATCTACTGAAACAGATGATTCATATATTGCAACGGATGGTTCATCCGTTGGAAATTATCATACAGGGTCTTCCTCATGTAGAAATTTGTCCCAAAAGTTGATTTATTATTGCAAAAAAAATATAATCTGTTTGTAACAATTTAAAATGGGAGGAAGACCTGTTTGATTTTCTAGAAGAGATGAGTTATCCTTTTCCATTTTGTTGTATCTCCGTGATTAGACTTGACCAATTCTGTCTTTCCAAGTAGATGTAGAAGAAGCTACTACTGAACAACATTGGCAATATGCTACTCTTTTTATGGAAATACGAAGAACAGAAAACACAGAAACCGTACGCAAGCAACAATAAAGATTCACGACGAGCAAAGCCGAATTCCATAGAACCGGATGAAGAACAACTTGTCCATACTGTGTAGATCTTTATAGCTTGATCCTGTCAAATTAATCCTTGGCGTCATACTTAAATTGTTGTTGATGTATTTGTTAAGATCTGTACCCATTATAATTTTTTTACATTTCATTTATTCGTTGACTTATTTTAGCTAATTTCTGAAGGCTTTGATTTATTTTATTTTGTCTATGAATTTTATTTATTCCTTAGATTTGAACTTATTAATTGAAAAGGAATACTAGATTCAAATATTGCAACAGATAATGTATCTGTTGCAACAGATGACTCATCTATTAGAAAAATTAAAAAGATTTAGACATGTTGCAACAGGTAGGTAATCTGTTGGAATTTATCAAACAGGTCTTCCCACTGTTGCAACAGATGAACTTAGATGGAAGCATCGAGATAATGCAACAGATGACCAACCTATTGCAACAGATAAACTATATGTCAGAACAGGTAGAATAACTGTGACAACGAATGGAGAATCTGTTGCATTATAAAAATTCAACTTTCGTTGGACATAAAAAATTGCCACTATGTGTAAAAAGGTTAAAGTGAATTGAAATAAAAAAGGCGAAACTCATCAACGGCGTTCAGTTCAAACACCTAAAATAAAATAGGCATCAAGTAGACAGTGTTCATTTTAAACACGTAAAATAAAATAGGCATCAAATGTGTCAGTCTGACACATTTTGCTGACTTGCCATCACTTGGCCCCCAACGGTCATTCCTCCCCCCCTATCTCCCCCCCATTGTCTTATATATTCATCTTCCTCCTAAAATTTAATCCTAAATTCCCAAATTATTTTCTTCATCATCATTTTCTTTTATCTATCTAAATTATTCAAATTATTTCTTTCATTTTTTCCAACTGAGCTTGACAATGTCGAGTGCATCTTTCACTATTTTTTGTGATAAATTTTTTTGATATTGTAAGTGCGGTCATGAAGCTCTGTTAAAGACTTCTTGGACTCAACAAAATCTGGGTCGTATATTTTTTACTTGTAAGATTGCAAAGGTAATTTTTTTTATTTAATTAGTTGATTATTTATTGACTTGTAATTGTTTTATAATTGTGTTCTCTTTTTTTATAGAAATTGGGTGGATGCGATTACTTTAATTAGTATGAAGAACGACACCATTCACAAGCAAATCGTGTAATCTGGGGTTTGTTGAACAAAGTCAAGGCTTCTGAAGAGAAACAAAATCGAGCAAGAAGATACTACATTGTTGTCGTTATTGCTACAGGTTTGGTGTTGTTGGGCACATGAATAGTCAAGCCCAATTGCTAAAAAATTTATGGTGGTATGTGTATTTTCTATTGGTTTGGTGTTGTCGAGCACATGGATATTCAAGTGTAACTGTTGGAAAATATCAAAAAGATTTAGACATATATTGTAAAATTTAGGTCATCTGTTGGAAATTATCAAATCGGTCTTCCCACTATTGCAACAGATTAGACTTAGATTATTAGATTATTCATAGAAATAACATCGGTGTAATGCAACAAATGACCAACCTATTGCAACAGATAAACTATCTGCCAGAACAGATTAAATATATTTTATAACAGATTGACAATCTATTGTATTATAAAAACTCAACTTTCATTAGAAAAAAATTATTGCCACTACATCTACATTATATGTAATAAAGTGAAGGGTGACTTGAAATAAAAAATTGTTATTTCACAGGCTCTTCTATATACACAGGCTTCAAGTGTCCCGTTAGTACCCCATAACTTCAGACCTCTTGCAGGTTTACCACACCGTTGTCGCACAGAAAATTTCTTGGCTCGGTTATTTCTTTGCCAGCCAGCAAACATTCAATGTGTACAAGAGCGTGCGAGCCGCTCTCTTTAGCGACATCATCTTTTGAAAGGACCATTTCCTTGTTTCGACCTTCAAAATCCCATGATTTCTTCATCAACACTTTCTTTGGAAAATGATTCATCAGTTTACTCTCCCTCAATAAGATGGGCAACAACACTATCCGTGTCTCTACGAGGAGAAAAAGATCAAAATCGTCGATGAGAGGTACGTTGGAGTCATAAACATTGATCTTTCCCTTCTCGAGTAGTATCTCAACAGCCCGATAATGCATGTCGTTCACGCTAATGACTGCAAGAATCCTTTTTCCCTCGGTCCAGCTCTTGCCGTATAGATTTGGCCTCTTCCCTCTAACATATTTTATCATTTCTTCTTCTTCATCCAAGACCAACGTAGGAACTAGGAAATCAAGTCCCACACTAAGGGCTAACGCCTCCCCATTTAGTTGATTGTACCTATCCTTGAGCTTCTTGTAGAAGTCGAGGTCCATTATCCTATCGGCGGTGTTATAAGCTTCCCGGTACGTTAATTACCTTTTCCTCATGAGGCAGAGAATTATGTCAACATGTTGTAATATAAGAAGTCAATTTTTAAATAGGTTAGTAATTGTAAAGATGCAACAGATGGTCCATCTGTTGCATAGGGTTCTCTGAATCAATAATCCAACACAACTTATGCAACAAATGGATAATAAGTTACAACAGAAGCACTACCAGTTGCACCAGTATACCCAGCTTTTGCAACAGATGTGAAATCTTTTGTGTAGCTTTTTTTTCATTGGGTAGATTAGAAGGGCTAGGTTAGGAAAAGTAAACTTGCCTTGTCCTCGTAAGGCATACGCATATCAGTCATAGTTTGGAAGTCTTGGGGGTGAAAGGGAGACCTGGGGTAATATGGTGCGCCTGGCTTGGCATTCTTGGCCTGTTGTAGATACTTCTTCTCTTCGGCGCCAAGTTTCGCGTATATGTACAACTTCTTGACTGGCCCCTGAACTTCAACAGCTTTTGGAGAGGGAGGAATTGCAATTTTTTTTATTTCCAACCGGAGAGTACGTCTCTAATTGCTTTTTTCTTTCTCCTAACCAACACTGTAGGAGTGTGTGGCTCCCTCACCTTCTTGGATGGTATGGCACACCTCTTGTATTTGAATTCCACGATAGCTTTAGAGATAGCCTCTACTTTTTCAAAGAGTTTATTTTGTCTATCCTTGCACTCTTCGCATTCGCAACGAGAATACGAGAGAGAAGAGGGGTGAGAGGGACCTGTGTAAGGGTAAAAAAGGGTGTTTTCAAATATATTTATTCTTTCTTGAGCATCAACATGCTCATCATCACGAGTGCTAGCAGCATCAGCATGCCTGCCACCAGCACCAACAACTCCACCAGAAGAAGCACACGGATCTGCCTTAGTAGGTTGGTCATGAAGAGCCTCAACATTAGGCTAACCTTGCCTAACTTCTCTTCTTATGGCTGTTGCTCCAGCCAATTCCTTATTTATTAACTCCACTATGGGGTCTGCTATAGTATCAACATGACCTAGAGTAATATACGAAGTCATCACCGACTCCTTCCCAGTAGGCACGGTCCATGGATGCACAACCTATGAAAAAGGAAAAAAAGACAGATGTATTTAAATCATATAATATAATAATTTTCACAGTTGGGCTACATTTTAAAAAAAGGATCCATCCGTTGCATAGTTTGCAGTATATGGTTAAAATCTGTTTGAGTCTGGTTTAGAGAAACAGAGCAACACATGGATAATCTGATGTAAAATATCAATCATCTATTGCAACAGTTGCACAAGATGGGTAATCTGTTATGCAACAGATGATCTGTACGTCACAACAGATGAACAATATGTTATCAGATTACACATCTGTTGCATAATTTGCAGTAGATGGTTAATCTGTTAGGAGTCAGGTTCAGAGAACCAAAGAAATAGATGGGTAATCTGTTGCACCAGATATAACATTTGTTCAATATCTTTCTTTGAGTAAAATTATTTTACTTGAAGAAGACATACTGCATCATCCAGAGGGTTAGAGAGATTAGCCTCCTTAATATTGGTGTTGCTCTTTGCAGCCAACCACCAAACATCATTGGATGAGAAACCTCATACGGTTAATCCATTAACTACTTTCGGAGGGAGGGAATGGCTTCAAATGTCCAAGCCTAAAAAATGTAAATAGGAAGCAAGAAAAAAAAGTCATAATAACTATATTCAATATAAATTAATGGATGAGTAAAATTAGTGATTAATTTTACCATGAAAGCCCAAGGAAAGCCGTATAATGTGGTCGTCCCGGAGGATAGCTTTGTTAGTAAATATTGGACTGTCAAGTAGAAGCTGTCATATCCCCAGGGATAATTGTTGAATTTATCAAAATCCTCAGCACGCGCCAACAAATCATCTTCTATAACCTTGTTGACGTCTCTTGCCAATATAATCGAATGGGCAAACCAAACTAAGCATAATTGTTCCCTGTACTGCTCTGGTATGGTTTTATCCTCGATATGTGTCAATAAATCCGATGATTTGTAGCCACATTGAGTAATATCAAAATACCCATCTATTTTTTCCTTGCGTTTTCTTGCCTTGGATCTTTTGCGAGGTGGTGGTCATTCTGGACGATGGAATCTCAAGCCCGTCACTATGGCAAACTCTTACAAGCCAAAACAAATAGGAATGCCACAGTAGTTGATCCAAATTTCATCCATCTTCTTTTGCCCCCCCTCCTCTGGATCTTTATCATCCCCCACGTACTTGATCCTGTGCTTGAGAAAACTATATACCATCATCATAGGGAAACGGATACGGGCAGAGGGGTCCTCAGGCAGCTCAAGAAAGCGTCCAAAGCAGCTCTTCTTAAAAAGTCTGCCTATGTTTTCGTTCTTCATAATTTTCATAAAATATTCAAAAAATTTCACCATCTGACATTTAAGTACAATTTGACCAGTTAGTTGTTTTGCTTCTGGGTCATTTATCGGCATCACAACTTGAAACCTGTCAATACTAAAAGTTTTGACAGGATCATGCTGGGATATCGATATTAATTCACGCCCCATTGGTGATCCATTATCATCATGTTGATTATCATCCTCTTTCTCTTTGTCACTCTCCAATTCCTCCTCTTTCTTACTTTCATTTTCTTCATCACTATCTACAGACCCTTGTACACCTCCCTCAATATTGTTTTCACATCTCTCCACAACTTCACTTTCCCCTGACTGAGATTGTTCAGGAAGCTCCTTCGAATCCCTCTATACTGTAGCCTTTTTTTTGGGTGGTCAGACGTTGATAGACTTTCACTTTCTTTTCTTTTAGGAGATATGTTTTACCTACAAATAAAGAAAAATAAAAATTACTTTACAATTGATGTATGCATAAATTTTAAAAAATACATTATAAACACCACGAATACCGACACACCAACAACCACCACCACAAACACCACCAACCAATGCCAACAAACAAACACCAAGAATACCGACACCACCGACAGCCACCACAAACACCACCAACCAATGCCACCACCAGTACCACCACGACGACTACAAACACCACCACCACTACCACCAACACCACCAACACCACAAACACCATCCAATAATACCACGATAGTCAACGGAACACTGTGATGGAAACTAGGGATTTCTCGATTGCTTCCTACGATTTTACCATCAAAACTCAAAATTATAAACCTATTCTCGAAGATAATACAACTAAAAGTTTTATTTTTCATTATTAACTTAAAATCCCTTATTTTTTAGAAAAAAATAACAAATATAGAGCTTTTCTCGAACTCTGTTGCCTATGAAAACAAAGAAAACGACTGATACAAGCAAGCATAAAGTTAAAAATAACACCTATGTGGTCGGAAATGAGAAAAAAAGTGATCTGTTGTGGAGGGTTGAGCAAATTTGTTGAGTAGTTGTTGTTTGTATTGTATTGTTGAGTGAGAATGAGAGAGAAAGAGCGAGAACTCAAGATTTTAAATGATGAAACATTTTGTATAGGTTGATTTGTATATTGGAAAAGAATGATAAGTTTTGAAAATGTTAATTTGGTCCGAATTGATCTTAATTATTTTTAAAATCATAAAATATATGCGTAATTTTTAACCCTCTCATTATGCAATTGCCAAAAGGGTAATTCAATTGAAATTGTATAAAGACAATTGAAGTTGTAGTTGACCGAGTACTCTAGTTGACACTATGAAAACTCACCCCTGGTCCTAGATTAATAAATTTAGGTACTATTAGTCTAACATATGAACTCGATTGAAATTGAAAAAAACAAATGTTCAATATGTTGCATCAGATTTCTCATCTGTTGTAAATTATCAATCAGATTAGGTAACAACAGATTATAAATTTGTGGCAAATTATCAAATAGATTAAGTCATCTATTGCGACAGATTACCCATCTACTGTAAATTATCAAATGGATTATCATATTTTGCAACAGATTACCCATATGTTGTAAATTATCAAATAGGCGTTGTCATATGTTGTGGATGACCTTATGAGAACTCACCCCTAGTCCTAGATTAATCAATAGTTGACCCTATGAGAATTCACCCCTAGTCCCAGATTATTCAATTAAGGTATTAGTACCCTATCCTAGATTAATCAATTAAGGTATTAGTTGAACATATGAGGTAGTAAGAATCGGTTCGGCTCAGAGTTATCGATCGACGACTCTGGTTGGGAGAAACGCAATACCGTCTCATCATGCAATTGCCAAAAGACTCAATTGAAGTTGTAGTTGACCCTATGAGAACTCACCCCTAGTCCTAGATTATTCAATTAAGGTATTAGTACCCTAGTCCTAGATTAATCAATTAAGGTATTAATCTAACATATGAGGTAGTAAGAATCGGTTCGGATCAGAGTGATCGATCGACGACTCTGGGTAGGAGGAACGCAATCCCATCTCATCATGTAATTGCCAAAAGACTCAATTGAAGTTGTAGTTGACCCTATGAGAACTCACATTCAATTAAGGTATTAGTCTAACATATGAACTCAATTGAAATTATATATAAACAAATGTTCAACCTGTTACAACACATGTCTTTTCTGTTGGATCAAATCAAATAGATTAGGTAATCTGTTGCAACATATTATGCATCTATTGTAAACTATCAAAGTGATTATGTTATTTGTTGAGACAGATCACGAATCTGTTGTAAACTCAAACACATTAAGTCATCCATTGCACAAATTACCCATCTGTTGCAAATTATCAAATAGATTAAGTCATATGTCGCAATAGATTACCTATCTATTTTAAATTATCAAATAGGCGCTGTCATTTATTGTAGTTGACATTATGAGAACTCACCCCTAGTCCTAGATTAATCAATTAAGGTATTAGTTGAACATATGAGGTAGTAAGAATCAGTTCTTCTTAAAGTGATCGATTGACAACTCTGGTCGGGAGGAACGCAGTACCGTCTCGTCATGCAATTGCCAAAAGACTCAATTGAAGTTGTAGATAACCCTATAAGAACTCACCCCTAGTCTTATATTATTCAATTAAGGTTTTAGTACACTGTCCTAGATTAATCAATTAAGTTATTAGTTGAACATATGAGGTAGTAAGAATCGGTTCGGCTTAGAGTTATCGATCGACGACTCTGGTCGGGAGGAACCTAGTACCGTCTCATCATGCAATTTCCAAAAGACTCAACTGAAGTTATAGTTGACCCTATGAAACTCACCCCTAGTCCTAGATTAATCAATGAAGGTATTTGTCTAACATATGAGGTAGTAAGAATCAGTTCGGCTTAGAGTAATTGATCGACGACTCTGGTCGGAAGAAACGCGATACTGTCTCATCATACAATTGCCAAAAGACTCAATTGAAGTTTTAGTTGACCCTATAAGAACTCACATTCAATTAAGGTATTAGTCTAACATATGAACTCAATTGAAATTATATATAAACAAATGTTCAACCTGTTGCAACAGATGTCTTTTCTGTCGGATCAAATCAAACAGATTAGGTAATCTATTGCAATATATTACGCATCATTTGTAAACTATCAAACAAATTACGTTATTTGTTGTGAAAGATCACGAATCTGTTGTAAACTATCAAACAGATTAAGTCATCTGTTGCGAAAAAGTACCTATCTATTGTAAATTATCAAATGGATTAAGTCATATATCGGAATAGATTATCCATCTATTGTAAATTATCTAATAGGCGTTGTCATCTATTGTAGTTGACATTATGAGAACTCACCCCTAGTCCTAGATTAATCAATTAAGGTATTAGTTGAACATATGAGGTAGTAAGAATCGGTTCGGCTTAGAGTGATCGATCGACGACTCTTGTCGGGAGGAACTCAGTATTGTCTCATCATGCAATTGCCAAAAGACTCAATTGAAGTTGTAGTTTACCCTATGAGAACTCACCCCTAGTCCTATATTATTCAATTAAGGTATTATTTGAACATATGAGGCAGTAAGAATCGGTTCGGCTCAGAGTGATCGATCGACAACTCTGGTCGGGAGGAACGCAATACCGTCTCATCATACAATTGCCAAAAGACTCAATTGAAGTTGTAGTTGACCCTTTGAGCTTATTCATTCATCCCTAGTTCCACCTAGATTGATGTAGGCACTATTATTAATCTTAACATTAATTTAATAAGAACTCATTTCAACTCAGAGTGATCGATCGACGACTCGGGTCGGGATGAACACAATACTAACACCATGCAAATACAACGACTCAATTGGATTTGTAGTTGACCCTGTGAGCTCATTCATTCATCCCTTGTTCCACCTAGATTGATGTAGGTACTATTATTAATCTTAACATTAAGTTAATGAGGAGCTCATTCATTCATCCCTAGTTCCACCTAAATCAATTGCAATGAAATCTGTTGCAATAAATAACTGAGTTGTTGGTGAATTTCAAATAGATAACAATATCTGTTGCAACAGATGACATATCTGATTTAATTATCAAATAGACATTTGCATCTGTTATGACGGATGACTGAGCTGTTGGAAATTTTCAAACAGATATTGATATCTGTTGTAACAGATGACATTTCTGATTTAGTTATCAAATGGAAATTTCCATCTGTTGTCACAGATGACTGAGCTGTTGAGATTTTTCAAACAGATAGTTATATCTATTGCAACAGAAGACATATCTGATTGAAAATATTTTTTTTTTAATTTTAAAGTAAGTTTCTGTCCGAGTAGATAAAGTAGTAGTAATACTAAAGGCGGTAAAAAATATTTCTTGGATAACTCAAAAATCTCATTGAGTAGTCTTGTCTTGTCTTTTCAATGTCACCCGTTTTCTTCCTCGTGCCCCTCAAATTATTAATGAATATTAATTAATGAATATTGAAACCCCTAATACATCTTCCGTTTCATATTATATTAGTTGGCCCCTATTGACTTGGCACACCCATTAAGAAAATATTAATTAGGGGTTTATTTTACTATCAAATTGGCCTTTTTAATTATGCTTTAAAAATATAAATTTGAATAAATACACTTTGTCTAGTCATTTAATATTAAGGGTAGTACATCTAGAAATTAGAATTATCTCATCTCTCCTTCATCCCTAAATTTATTTTATTCGTCTCTCATCTTTTTTTTTTCTATCCTCTTTAGGGTTATCACAACCTTTTTTTCTCTCCTCTTTCTCATAAATTTCCTTTCGAATCTAAACCAATACATATCCATATCTTAGATTCCTTGACTGAAATTGATCCCCTTTTGACATTAAGGTATGATTCATTATTGCTCCTTCATTCTCATCTTCTTCTTGCAAGTTATTTACATCTTTTTTTTTATTTAATTATCATTTTTCCATATCATATTTATTTAAAAAATTTGAAGGAACTTTAATTATTGAATAAACGAACCAAGAATTTTTATTACAAGATGCGAAAAAAAGTCATCTGTTGGGAGAAGTTTAAAAGCCTTGTTGGCAGTATCATTTTTTTTATGTATTTTATTTGTTTCTTTGTTGTTAATGTTATTATTTATGTTGTTGGTGGGGTTGGCATTGTTGGAACTTGTGGTGTTGTTGGCAGTGGTGGATCCAGGTTTTTTAGAAGGTGGGTGCTTCTTAACTTAAAAATAATG
This sequence comes from Capsicum pubescens, assembly GCA_030864215.1. Taxonomy (NCBI): domain Eukaryota; kingdom Viridiplantae; phylum Streptophyta; class Magnoliopsida; order Solanales; family Solanaceae; genus Capsicum; species Capsicum pubescens. The sequence goes on from CM061542.1 coordinate 283,995,430, forward strand.
GAGTCCAAACAATCAACACACAGAGTAAGGGAGAAAAAAATAAAAGAAAAATTAAAGTGAATAAGGAGAGAAGAGTTAGTTACCAAAATTAAAAAAATATATGTTGAGTGGGAATTGAACTCAAGACCAAAAGAAATAAATAGCCTTAAGCACCCATAAAAAACAACTTGGCTAACCAAACAACTCTTACTATGGGTGCTTACTGATTAGATTATATATGTTTTTTCTTTATTTTCATATACATATATAAAGTTCGATACGAGTTCAGTCTGTGCTCGCGCACCCAGAGGAGCCCATGTGGGTCCTTCCCTGGTTGTTGATGGTGTTGGAACATAGGATGTATGCTTCTTTGTTGTTGATGATGTTGTTGGAATAAATGTTGTTGTTTTATTTGTTGTTGATGTTTTTTATTTGTTGTTTGTAGTTTATGATGTTGTTGATGTTGCAACAGACGGAGCAACTGTTGGAACAAATCAAACCACCAGCAAGGCTGCTATGTATTCAAACAGACTCCACATCTGTTGCATCAGACTCCACATCTGTTGCATCAGACTCCACATCTAACGCAATAAACTCCACATCTGATGCAACAGATTCTACATCTGTTGCAACAGATTCTACATCTGTTGCAACAGATGGATAATGTTCTTTCTGTGACATAAATTTTTTCCTTCTTCTTTGTAGATATATAAGGAATTGAAAGTTGATCAACTTTTGTCGGACCATCACAAGAGGCTACAGTAAAGATAGGTTCATAGAAATAAGCTGCATGTAGATAGAACCACTTCATATATTGGAGGTATGTATTACTGATAATGTTATTATGAAAACACACATAGAGTACACTGATTTTGTGAATGCTATTTTTACCAATTAGTCATAGATCATTCAAATAAGATACCTGTAATTTTACAGTTAAGTTTTGTAGGTCCGAACTGATAAGGCTAAGGGGCCATGAATATGGTTCTGATACCTTGTTAAGATTTAATGTTTGATGTTGCTCATGTTTATTTGTCATGCCTTCTACAGACTTTCGCTGTGGTAAGCATTTCTGGCGATGGTGTAGATTTTTGCATGACGGATATATTGTCCTCTATATGGGAGAAGAATGATCAATCTTGCCCCTCCTTGCTTATCATGTGCATGCAAATGTGAAGAGTGCAAGGCAAAATATGATGGTGTGATTAATACTGTTAATGCATTAACGATTGATGTAAATAAATTGATATCTAACAGTAGTGTCATTCGATCAAAGAGGATTTCAGTTTCATTCACTCCATTAGATATTAAGGCCAAGAGGAGAAAGAAACCAATTTCCAAGGAATTATCAAGTATTCGAAAAAAGAAAAATTTTGAATCTGGAAAAGGTGAGAAGATAAAAAGGGGAGAAATAAGAAGGAAAAACTGAATGCTAGATTTAGTTCATCTTGTGTTGTTATGTAGAGATACTCGATCTAATTTTGAGTGCTTTTTCTTTTCAGGATGGTGAGGAAGACAAAATCTCTCCATCATTAGCTAATATCAGAAACAAGACATCTGTTGTTATTGAACCACCAAACTGCCCTGTGAAGTTTGATAATACAAAAGACGTCTTTGCTGGAGTTAGTCAACATATTAAACAATCTCAATCACTTAGTTTTTCTACTGATCAATCTTCTCCGTAGAAGACAAGATATCAATAGAACTGCTTGACACAACGAAAGTTGATATCGATAGATTACTGATTATGTCTTCTCAAGACTTGCTTCTACCAGAAAACTATTCTGCATTGAGTGCTGCACTATCCATATATGCTGCAGCACAGGATTTATCAGCTGAGAAAGTGCTTGCCTTGAAAAAACTCAAAGAGAACCTTCCATACTTCTCCTTGACCTTGCGTAGAGCTAAGAAGGACCAAGAAGAGTATTATAAGAAAGCTGCCAAGAAAGAAAGTGGTCCTGTTGACAAACTCACAAAAGATCAAGAGCTCTATACTAAGCTTAACGACCACAATGACAAAATGATTGAATTGAAAGTGGTGACTTGACTTAGTCAAACAAAAAGCCACCACTGTTCATATCCTTTAATTAAATAAAACTGATGACTTTTTTGAATATGTAAATTAAAAAAATAGATCTAAATACAACATTTTATCTTTTTATTGTATTTCGAAAAGAGCCAGATTGGTAAACTGTTGTAAAATATATTCCACCTGTCAGATAACTTAAAATATATGGACAATCTGTTGCAACAGATGGATATATCAGTTTGCTTTTCCATCAGCTGTGACATCTGTTGCAACTTGCTAGTCATCTTTTTATTCAATTTCATCGAGAGCAATAGATTTTTCTAAACACTTCTTGGCCAAACTCAATTTTTTCTCTTGAATTGTTTCTTTTTTTTCCTTGCATCCTTCAAGCTAGCCTCCAAATTCAATTTTTTCCATCAATTCAAGAGCAAAAATTTAATTTGGAGGCCACCTTGAAGGATGAAAAGAAAAAAAGAAGCAATCTAAGAGAAAAAATTGAGTTTGGCCAAGAAGTGTTTAGAAAAATCTATTGCTCTCGACGAAATTGAATAAACAGATGACTAGCAAATGCAACAGATGCCACAGCTGATGGAAAAGCAAACTGATATATCCATTTGTTGCAACAGATTGTCAATATGTTGTAAGTTATCTGATAGGTGGAATATATTTTGCAACAGATTACCAATCTGTCTCTTTCCGAAATACAATAAAAAGATAAAATATTGTATTTAGATCCAATTTTTTTAATTTACATATTCGAAAAGTCATCAGTTTTATTTAATTAAGGTATATGAACAGTCGTGGCTTTTTGTTTAACTAAGTCAAGTCCCCACTTCCAATTCAATCATTTTATAAATAGGTCCCTCCGGCCTCCTCTCACTCACTCATTCATTCTACTACACTTACAATACTAATATGGCTGATCCAGATTCGTACAAGAAGATTCATATCGAGTCCTTGCAGGAACTTCAAAGGCAGTTTGATGAACTCCAAAGGGATTTGACCGACTTCGAAGCAAGGCTGAGCAGGGCCCAGCTGCTTCCGGATGAAAATTGTCAGGTTGACAATAATAATAGTAATAATAATAATAATAATAGTAATAATAATTAGGTCATGTTTTTTCTTTCTTTTAGCGTTTGTATTTTTCCTTTTTATATCCGATCTACCTATAAGGGATTCAAAAAAATCTATGTATATGTTTGATTTGGTTTGGTCGACTTTTAATTTTTAATTCTTATTCAATATTTAATTATCATTCTATTTATTCTCTATTCTAAACATATCGACGGTTGGAGGTAGGGATTGAGCACTTGTGGCAACAGATGGTGGTGAAAAGTCATATGATAAGAAATTCTCCTAAAAATGGTTCGTTAATAAATAATAAGGAACTAAATGATATTATAATCATAAAAGAAAGATTATTTAGTTTATAAAAAGTCACAATATTGGATTAATTTAATTAAGTTATATGATGATATGATTGTTAAGAAAAAAGTGAATGAATAGTCGGGACTGTGAATTTTGTCTAAACACATTCAACAAACAAAAATAAAAAATGCTACTGATGCATCAAATTCCTCATCTGTTGCGACTGATGAATCAGTTAGAAGAAATAAAAAAACTCCTTAAATAGATGGTCGATTTATAGCAACAGATGGTATATCTGTTGAAACAGATAGGTTATCTGATACAACAGATATACAATCTGTTGCCATAACTCAATTAAAAAAAATGGTTATTAAAGAAACGGTTATTGAAAACCAGGTGTATTCGATTTTTAAATTGAGAAAAATGTTATTTAAATTGAATAAGCTGAAAAGTCATGACTTGTCACAATAATAAAACTCACCAGCTTGATTTAATTAAGTTATTTCTTTTCACAGAAAAGAATAAGGAAATAAATGATAAACACAATTTAAACCGTAAAAAACTCACTAGAAATATTCTTGTTTTTAAATATTCTTTATTAATTTATATAATTAAAAAGTCAAAAAATTTGGATGTCATGAAGATAATTTTTTTTTAAATATATATATTATATGTTGCAACAGATATATTATCTGATGCAACAGATTATCTATTTGTTGCAACGGATGATATATCTGTTGTAATAGATGATTTATCTGATGCAACAAATATATAATCTGTTGTCCAACTCAGTGTAAAAAATAAATTATTTTAATAATAATAAAGCTGAAAAGACATGACTTATCACAATATTGCTTAATTTAATTAAGTCATAACTTTTTACAGTAATCAAGAATGTCATTAATAAATGGAGGTGAACAGTTGTGCCTTTAAATCTGCTTTATTAATTTATATAATTAAATAGTCAGAAAATTTGGATGTCAGGAAGATAATTTTTTTTAAAAAAAGATATATAGATTATATGTTGCAACAGATATATTATTTGATGCAACAGGTTATCTATTTGTTGCAACGGATTATATATCTGTTGTAACAGATGAGTTATCTGATGCAACAGATATATAATCTGTTGTCCAACTCAGTGTAATAAAAAATGGTTCTTAGAAAGAACTAATTATTTTAATAATAGTAAAATTGAAAAGTTATGACTTATCACAATATTGCTTAATTTAATTAAGTCATAACTTTTTACTGTAATCAAGAATGTCATTAATAAATGGAGGTGAACAGTTGTGCCTTTAAATCTTCTTTATTAATTTATATAATTAAAAATTCAGAAAATTTGGGTGTCATGAAGATAATTTTTTTTTTTAAAAAAATATATATTATATGTTGCAACAGATATATTATCTGAGGCAACAAATTATCTATTTTTTGCAACGGATGATATATCTATTGTAACAAATAATTTATTTGATGCAACAAATATATAATTTGTTGTCCAACTTAGAGCAAAAAAAAATGGTTCCTAGAGAGAACTAATTATTTTAATAATAATAAAGCTGAAAAGTCATGACTTATCATAATATTGCTTAATTTAATTAAGTCATAACTTTTTACAATAATCAAGAATGACATTAATAAATTGAGGTGAACAGTTGCGCCTTCAAATCTGCTTTATTAATTTATATAATTAAAAAATCAAAAAATTTGGATGCCATGAAGATAATTTTAAAAAAAAGATATATAGATTATATGTTGCAACAAATATATTATCTGATGCAATAGGTTATCTATTTGTTGCAACAGATTATATATATGTTGTCACAGATGAGTTATCTGATGCAACATATGTATAATCTGTTGTCCAACTCAGTGTAAAAACGATTCCTGAAAAGAACTAATTATTAATAATAATAAAGCTGAAAAGTCATGACTTATCACAATATTGCTTAATTTAATTAAGTCATAACTTTTTACAGTAATCAAGAATGTCATTAATAAATGGAGGTGAACAGTTGCGATTTTTTGCCTAACTCATTCAAGTTCAATCCTCTATAAATAGGTCCCTCCTTACTCAATCGTTCGTTCTACTACACACTATTTATTCCTTGCTCTTGTTAAACCTTCAACTACTTTCTCTTCAAGGACTTGATAGCTTTTTTCTGTCTCTGGTAAGTTTTTTTCTTGATTTTTGTGTAAATATTCGTTGTATATTACATTACATTCGAATTCTTTCTTTTCTTTACTTTTGTTTTTACGTGTGTTTTGTGAACTTATGCGTTTTCTAGATATGGTTGATCCTATGTAAGATGTCGCTATTTTACGAGACACCATGCGGGAACTGCAGAAGGAGGTTCATGACCTGCATTGGGAGTTGGCCGCTGTCAGAGTAAGGATGTTGCGGGAGAACCGCAAGCTGAGGAGGGCGCTGCTGCTGCCGGTTGAAGATTGACCGTCTGGCCATACAAATAATAACGATGACAATGATGATAATAATAATTAAGCTTTTTTTTTCTTTTATCTATGTATTTTTTTTGTTTGTTTTATAAAAATTTATGTTTGATGCACTTGACTTTTTATTTCTTATTTAATTTTTTTGTTGTCTATTTCTATCTCTTAACGAATGACATGTCTACAATTAAGGAATAATTTGATTTCAGTATCAATTGCAAGAACATATGAGTTATCTGTTGGGTTTTTGAAACTGTCTGTAATTTGTTGTTCGAAACAGATTAGTAATCTGGTGAAAGAGATTATTTATCTGTTGAAACAGATTACTAATCTGGTGCAACAGAATACCTATCTATTCGATTCATATTACGGGCACCTAGAACCATAAACATGAATCCCACACGAGTCTACTGTTACAACAGAACATTTATCTGGTGCCGCATATAATGGATCTGTTTAAACAAATTACTCTTATGTTGCATTCATGTTCGCGTGCTAGCTATTGTTGAAAAAACAGCACATTAGCAGTTACCCAGATGACAAATTCAACTAAAAGGCATAATTTGACTTACCAAAGTCTCCTCTCAAGTAAATGCCAAAGTTGAAAGTGATTTACGAAACAAAATTTGACATAAGAATTTGGTCAAAGAGCAGCAGTTGAGGTAACAATAACAACAATAACAACAATGGTCAACAAGAAGAATATGAAGATGATAATGAAGTATAAGATGATGATAATGAATTAGAAGATGATGAATAAAGCAGCAACAACAATGAACAACAAATATCGTGAAGAGAGAGAAAATAACAACAGATGAGGAGAGAGAAAAAGATGTCTTTTTTCCCTTCGTTTCCCATTATATTGACTATCATTTGGATCAAAGTATAAATTTAAAAACTTATGAGTTATTTTAATATTTTTCAAACATTCTTAATCCATAATTAAGTAATTGTCACCTCTACTCAATTATTAACACTTATGTCACTTACACCTCATTTTAAATCTCTTTTGTCACCTGTGACCCAAAGCCCCTAGTTACTAGTATACAATTCCGATGCTGACTATTTCTTTTTGGGTATTTTTTTTTTCTTATGTTTTCGGTGAAAGAGGTTTGTAGACATGAAGTATAGTAAAATATAAGGAAGATGGCAGAAAATAGAATGATATTTTATTATTCTCTCCTTCGTTTTTAGTTTTGATAGTTTTCTTTTTAGTGTAAAATGGTATAACCTTTGATCTACCATTTGAAAATATATTTTTTAATCATATATTAAAAAAGAAAAGTTACAACTTATACTATATTTCATATAATTTTTTAATATCTAAATTTTAATTTTAAAATATAGAACTAATTTAATCTAATTTAATGTTGAAAATTAGTCGATTTCACTCTTAAAAAAATAAGATATGACAACTAATAAGACATAACTACTAAAAAGTAACTGAGATAACTATTTCCATGTCAACACAAGAAACTAAGATATTTTCCTTTATCTTATATGGTTTTTAACTTTTAAAATGAAAGAACTTTTTGTGGTTATGGGGTTTGCGAAAAATGCTACATATATTATAAACACTTTTTTTCTTTTTGGTTAAAGAGTTTACGAAGCATGCTATATATTATAATTTTTTTTTTTTTTTCAATATTCAAAGTTGGCGAGCCTCCCTTACTTCGGAAGGCATCTCTCCTGACTCCTATGTGTTGTTTCCTTTTAATTTTATAGAAGTTGGTGAGCCTCCCTTACTTTGGAAGGCATCTCTCCTGACTCCTATGTGTTGTTTCCTTTTTAATTTTATGACCAGGTCAAGGGCCTTGTCCCGGCTTAGACAGACTAGTAAGCTCAGTTAGTAGAGGCTTCGTAGACTGTGTTGGATTGAATTTAGGTTTTTCTTATGGTTTGATGTTACGAAATTTTAAATTTGGTCCGGGAGCGCCATGATTTCAGTTTTATTTCACATTAGTAATGCTTATGGTCACGTGCTAAGGGCCTCTCGGGCCTTTATGGTTCAGGATGCCCGTCACGATCAGAGCCTCGGCTCGCGTCGTGAAACAATTTGACTAATTTTCAAATTTAAATTAGATTACATTAATTTAATTTATTAATTAAATTAAAATTTAGATATTCAAAACTACGTGAAAGGTACTATAAATTTAAAATTTTCTTTTTAATTTGATTAAGAAATACATCTTAAAATATTGATCAAAATTTGTATAGTTTGACTCTAAAAATTTAAAAAGAGCAAAGGGAATGAAGGGAGTGTATGATTTTAACTTTAAAAGTGAAAGAAATTTTTATGGTTATAGGGTTTATGAAACATGCTATTATAAACATTTTTTTCTCTTTCTTTAAAAAGTAATGGTTTAAATGTGGCATATCGTGTGTTTGTGACACCCAAAAAAAGAATATGAAGAATTGAGTTTGTGATTGTTAGGAAAGACGGGCACATAATCAAAGAGCCCGGCAGGGTAGCAACGGAAAATACCCAAGACTAAACTTTCACTTTCAACTTGAACCAAGAGGAGACAAGCAAACCAAGCAAACCAAAGTAATATGCTAGCAAATGAATAACCAAACAAATGAGATAGGGCAAGAATAAAGGCAATCACACAAGACACCAAATTTACGTGGAAAACCCTTTAGTGTGAAGAGTAAAAAACCACGGGACCAAACCTCCACTATAATCACCAAAGAGTTATAATATTTTCCTCCAAAATAGCCACCAAACAAGTGTCAAACAACAAGAAACAATACATAATCCACAGCACCAAACACTAGAGAAATAAAGGAGTGAAAGCACAAAAAATACAGCTACTGTTTGGGAATAAATAATAGGATCTATATACCATCAAATCAAGCTCCGCCAGTTCCTAATAAAAGATTGAGATGAGAGGAACAAGCAGTCCAAAAATCAGCTCAATCGGACAAGAAACGAAGCGGGAATCACAATTTGAAGTTTACAGCTGTGGCTGAAATTCAGGTGCGAAAATCAGCTTTTTTTTTCCCTCTCTTTGGCTGCTGAAAACTCTCTTTTTGTGATAGTGAATAAGACCTAAAAAGATCAATATATATGCCCCATAGTAATGGGACTATGGGCAAAAGTGGGTTGATCCAAATTGGGCTTCATTTATCCACATAGGAAGGAAAAAAAGACTCAATAACCCAACAATTCTCCCCCTCCCAACTATGTGGAGGAGACCGCCATCCCGACGATCATGCAACAATCTTCAAACTTTCCTCTTGACAAATCTTTAGTCATCATGCTGGAACCATTATCATCAGTATGAATCTTCTCAAGTTCAAGCAACTTAGAATCCAACACATCCCGAATCCAATGGTGTCTCACATCAATGTGTTTAGATCAACCATGAAATGTAGAATTGTTGCCAAGATGTATGACACTTTGACTGTCGCAATGAAGCACATACCTCTCTTGAGCACAACCAAGTTCCCCCAAGAATATCTTCATCCAAAGCAATTCTTTACAAGTTTCAATGGCAGTAATAAGCTCAGCTTCTGTAGTAGATAGAGCAACACATTTTGCAACCTAGATTGCCAAGACACAGCTCCCCCTGCAAAAGTAACCAAATACCCTGAAGTAGACTTGCAAGTATCAACATCACCGGCCATATCTGAATCAGTATAACCACAAAGAATAGGCTTCCCTATATCAAAACACAAACTCAGACTAGAAGTGCCACAAGGATATCTCATAATCCACTTCACAACATTCCAATGTTCTCTTCCCGAATTAGAAAGAAAACGACTAACAACACCAACAACATGAGCAATATCCGGTCTTGTGCAAACCATTGCATACATCAAACTACCTATAGCTGAAGCATAAGGAACTTTCTTCATATCTTCCTTCTCATCATCATTGAAAGGACACTGCTTCGTGCTCAACTTGAAGTGCATAGCTAAAGGTGTACTGACAACCTTAGCCTTGTCCATGTTAAACCTTCTAAGTAATTTCTGAATATACTTCTCTTGTGATAACCACAACTTCTTGGCCTTTCTGTCACGGACAATCTGCATGCCAAGAATCTGCTTTGCTGGTCCTAAGTCTTTCATAGAAAAAGACTTACTCAACTCTTGCTTCAACTTTTGAATCTTGCAAGCATTATGACCAACAACAAGCATGCCATCAACATAAAGCAACACAATAATAAAGTCACTATCAGAGAATTTTTGCACAAAAACACAATGGTCTGAAGTAGTCTTTTTGAAGCCCTGCTGACTCATAAAGGAACCAAACTTCCTGTACCACTGTCTAGGATCTTGTTTCAAACCATACAGGCTCTTCTTCAATTTTCAAACATAATTCTCTTTTCCCTTGACTTCAAAACCTTCGGGTTGCTCCGTATAAATTTCTTCATCTAAGTCACCATGGAGAAAAGCAGTTTTAACATCCATTTGCTCAACCTCTAAATCTAGACTTGCAGCTAAGCCTAGAACCACACGAATGGAGACATCTTTACAACCGGAGAAAATGTCTCATCAAAATCAACTCCCTTTTCTCTTCACAACAAATCTAGCTTTGTACCGTGGAATTGGATTACCCTCTTTATGCTTCACCCAAAAAAACCACTTATTTTTCAAAGCTTTTCTGTCTTTAGGCAACTTAACCAAATCAAAGGTATGATTATCTTTCAAAGATTTAATTTTATCTTCTATAGCATCAAACCACTTTTTTTTTCTTCACTTTCCATGGCCTCATCAAGACTCTCAGGTTCTTCCTCGTCAATCAAGAGTACATACTCACTAGGAGAATAACGAGATGAAGGTATTCTCTCTCTTGTAGATTGTCTGAGAGAACTCTCTGGAGCATCAACAACTGGTTGCTGATCAACCATATCAACTTGCACTGGAGCATCAACAACTTCTTGCTGGTCATTCTGAACATGATTATCATCTTCATTATCAACTTGATTTTCATCATCATGAAGATTTTTTTCAGGAGCAGTAGTCAAAGGAACTGGATCAACATCAACTAGGATCTCACTACTCTGAGAATCAACCTTCTCAGCTTTGTTAAAATCTTCAATTGTTTGGTCTTCAAAGAACACAACATCACGGCTTCTAACAAGTTTCTTCTCAACTGAATCATAGAAACGATAGCCAAATTCATCTTGACTATAACCAATGAAGATACACTGTGTAGTTTTAACATCTAACTTTAACCTTTCATCCTTAGGAACATGAACAGAAGATTTACACCCAAAGACTCTAAGATGATCATAAGAAACATTCTTATCAGACCAAACTCTGTCAGGGGTATCACCATTCAAAGCAACAGTACGAGATAAATTGATAACATAAACAGTCATATTAAGTGCTTCTACCCAAAAGAAATATGACAGCTTAGCATCTGAAAGCATACATCTAACCCTTTCAACTAGTGTTCTGTTCATCCTCTCTACGAAGATATTCAACTGAGGAGTCTTTGGAGGATTTTTCTGATGCCGAATACCTTGTTCTCTGCAATATCTATCAAAAATACCAATATACTCACCACCATTATCTGAACGGATGTATTTCAATTTCTTCCCTGTTTGTCTTTCAACCAAGGCCTAAAAATTCTTGAACACATCAAGTACTTGATCCTTGGACTTCAAAGGAAATACCCAGAGTTTGCGAGAATGATCATAAATAAAAGTCACAAAGTAAAGTGAACCACCATGAGACCTTACTTTAAAAGGACCGCACAAAACAGAATGCACCAACTCCAGCAAATTGAGCTTTCTTGAAGGCGGATGACTCTGAAAAGAAACTTTTTTCTGTTTACCGACTAAGCAATGGACACACTTCTTCTACTTTTCTTGTTTTACTCCAGAAAGCAAATTTTTCTTAGCCAAACTATCAATCCCCTTCTCACTCATATGACTCAACCTTCTATGCCACAACTCTGATGAAGTATCATTCTCCATCAAGTTTATCAAGCCTCTAGAAGTAGAACCCTGAAATACGTACAAGTTAGATAATTTTTCACCTCGAACCACAATCATCGAACCTCTAGTAAGCTTCCACTGGCCAGCACCAAGGGTATTAACATAACCTTCATCATCAAGACTTCCTACAGAAATCAAATTTAGGCGAACATCTGGAGCATGCTTGACATTATTGAGAACTAGTTTGGAACCATTGTTACTTTTCAAAAAAATCGTGCCAATGACAAGCACTTTAACTTCATCATTATTGCCCATTTTCAACATCTCAAAATTACCTGGAGTATAAGAAGAAAATAATTCCTTCTTTGGCGTAACATGAGAAGTAGCACCAGAATCCACAAACCAGCTAGACTCATCGCGAATAAGATTAATGGCATTCTCACCACAAGCAACAAAGAAGATCATCATTAACAACAACAACAACACAATTTCCATTATCGTCTTCTTTCTTTTGCCGTCTTATATCTCTCTTATACTTGTAACAATATTTCATGATATGCCTTTTTTGTTGCAATAGTGACATGTAACATTCTTGAATTTGGACCTTGACTTGCTTCTACTTTTATCTCTATCATTTGAATCTCTGGACTTGTTTCTCCCCCTCTCTTCATTAACCAAAACATCAGAGTGTGAAGATGAAGAAGATGAGGCCTGAGATCTTCTTCTCATCTCTTCATTCAAGACACCACTCTTAACATATTTCATAGTTATAATACCAACGGGAGCAGAATTAGTCAAAGAAACTCGAAGAGTTTCCCAAGAGTCAGGCAGAGTATTAAGAAGCCAAAGTCCCTGAATTTCTTCATCGAACTTTACACCCATTCCGGACAGCTGGTCAAGAACACCCTGAAAATCATTTATATGATCAAAAATAGGACTGCCCTCTTTATACCTGATATTTATCAATTGCTTAAGCAGGAACAACTTGTTATTGTCAGTCTTCGAAGAATAAAGTGTCTCGGGCTTGTCCCAAAAACTTTTAGCATGTGTCTCATTCATAATATGATTTCTAACATTATCTTTAACCCATTGTCTAATATAGCCACAAACCTGTAAGTACTCAAATTCCCAATCCTCATCTGTCAAGGATTCAGGTTTAGTAGATGCAAACACAGGTAGATGTATTTTCTTGACAAATAGAAGATCTTTCATCTTGTCTTTCCAAGTATGATAGTTACTACCATTCAAACACACCATCTTGCTCATATTTGACTCCATCATTCAAATCGACATTCAACAACAACCAACGCTCTGATACCACTTGTTAGGAAAGACGGACACACAATCAAAGAGCCCGATAGGGTAGCAGCGAAAAATACCCAAGACTAAACTTTTCCTTTCAACTTGAACCAAGAGGAGACAAGCAAACCAAGCAAAACAAAGTAATATGGTAGCAAATGAATTACCACACAAATGCGATAGGGCAAGAATAAAGGCAATCACACAAGACACCAAATTTACGTGGAAAACCCTTTAGTGTGAAGAGTAAAAAATCACGGGACCAAACCTCCACTATAATCACCAGAGAGTTACAATATTGTCCTCCAAAATGGTCACCAAACAAGTGTCAAACAACAAGAAATAATACATAATCCACAACACCAAACACTAGAGAAATAAAGGAGTGAAAGCACAAAAAATGCAGCTACTGTTTGGGAATGAATAACAGGAGCTACAGGCCACCAAATCAAGATCCGTCAGTTCCTAATCAATGATTGAGATGAGAGGAACAAGCAGTCCAAAAATCAGCTCAATCGGACAAGAAATGAAGCGGGAATCACAATTTGAAGTTGACAGCTGTGACTGAAATTTAGGTGCGTAAATCAGCTTTTTTTTTTCTCTCTATTTGGCTGCTGAAAACTCTCTTTTTGTGATGGTGAATAAGACCTAAAAAGATCAATATATATGCCCCATAGTAATGGGCCTATGGGCAAAAGTGGGTTGGTCCAAATTGAGCTTCATTTATCCACATAGGAAGGAAAAAAGACCCAATAACCCAACAATGATAGCCACGAAATTGCAATGGTATTGAATGGTATACAATTTTACAAATGTCCTTCACTTATCTATTCCCCCTTTGTTTTCTCATTCAAACTTGTAAGAACATCCAACTCGATATCTTGCAATAATCTGATCATTTTTCATGTTTAAGTTAGAGAAAATTAAAGTATATCATCTTTGGGAAGGCTAAAAGATTAAGAAAATAAATAAATAAGGCAATTTAGTGTCCTAAAGCTCTCGCTATGTGCGGGATCGGGCGAAAGAGCTGAACCATAAGAATATATTATATGCAATATCACCTTACATTTCTATAAAAATTTATTTTCATAGCTTGAACCGGTGAACTCTTGATCATACAACTTTCCGATACATACTAGAAGAGTACGAGTCCAATTAGTGTAAACAATTGAAGAAAATAGCATGTAAGCGAAAACAAATGAAGTGGGTCCATGGCAAGGAATAGTGGAAGAGTTGTAAGTTTCATACCATAGCATACAATTAGTGTAAACAATTTTTATGGTCATCCATGCCAAATAAATAATATCTACGCTAACAATGTAATAACGACAATAATATACCTATTGAAATCTTATAAGTGGGGTCTGGAGAGAATGATGTGTACATAGTCTTATCCCTATATATCTTATGAGGTAAAAAGGTTATTTCTGTTAGACCCTCAGCTCGAGTATAATCTAACAAAACAAGAAGGAAAAGAGAATACAGTAGAAAATATAGTAGCACATTCAAATAATATGATAATTAAAACAAATGAAACAACTAATAATAATAAAATTACTCGACCTCCATATTCTTCTATCTAGGGTCATATCCTCGATAAGCGGCATATGTTTCAAATCTTGTTTAATCACCTCTCCTCAATACTTCTGCCACGTATCGCTACCTCTCCTCAGACCAGTCATAGACAACCTCTTGCATCTCCTTATTGGGGCTTCCAGACATCTCCACTTCACATGCGTGAATCATCTCATCCTTGCTTTCCTCGTCTTATCCATCACAGATCACTCTCACCTTGTCCCAAATATCTTCATTCTCAATCCAATTTTGCCAAGATAGATAGAATAATATACCATCTTTCTAGATTAAAAGAGACAAACCAACGCACATTATATGTGATCCTCCATAACTTGTTGTACATTTTCCTTTTTGGTGAGGATTAATCTGAGTAGTCTCTTATTAATGATCATGTGAAAGGTCTGGGATGTCAAAATCTACTTATAACTTTTTGCATATTAATGATCAATGTTGACAAAGCTTAACTAAATAAATCGTAAATAGGTGAATTATCGTCTAAAATTTCCAATAATATTATAACTCTTTTTTTTTTTAAATCAAACCATATTTATTTCAATACTTTAGTAAAGTACAGAGGAGGGAGATATAAAGCATGAAACCATATTTATTTCAATACTTTAATAAAGTATAGAAGAGGGGATATAAAGTCTGACCTCCGAGAAAACACCAATTAAGATACATAAGCTTCTTAAGCGGTAAAATAGTAATGGAATCAAGAACACATCACTTTTTTCTCACTTTTTCGACTAGTCTATGATTTATACAACCTGGAAAACTTCTTGCTAACATAAAGTAGTTATAAACTTTTTGATCCTGCGTTTGAGCAATGAACAAAACCTTCTAATGATAACTATACTTCTATTCAAGGTGGTTGAAAAATTCAAGAGGAGTGTTTCACCACTTTAATTCTGAAAACTGACAGATTCAGCTTGTCCATTTTCAAAGCTCTCCTTGCTTCCTTAGGAAGTAGATTTTCTTGAAGATATATTGTATTCTGAGAGAGAGTGGTGGCATGTTTTGCTAGCATATCTGCAACAATATTACCTTCTCTATGACAATGAGAAATCTCAATTTCTCTGTCCCTGACTTTGTTTCTGATTTTGTCAATAATATGAATTAGTTTCTAGTGAGTGTTGTAGTAACCTTGAATCATTTGAACAATTATTAAGGAGTCCAATTCAACTTTGAAATTATGCATCCCTTGCCTGCAACACCATTGATTAATATTATAACTCGTTGGATGATTGTTACATATTGTATAATATTTTGATGAATTATATAAAACATTTGAAAAGGTTGTATCATTTCTCATTGTTACATAATGCTTCTCATCAGTAATCTTATGGATAAACTTATAATACTATAAAGAACAATAGGGTGCAAGGTAAGGTTTTATAAAGAAAGTAAAGTAAATTACAGGATAAAGTAGGATTGTTATTAAATAATAAATAAACACAAAATGAAAAAAGCAGTGTCGACTTCAACCTAAAGCCGGTGAAGCCAAGGCTTTAGGCCTCCAATTTTTCAGGACCTATTGTTTAGCAATTAAGGTTTATAACTTTGTAGATTTTTTTTTATTAAAAAATATTGAGTACTTTTTAATAGTTTCTCTATTTCATTTTTGTATTGTTTTAGCTCAAAAAAATTATTATTTTAAAAATTCAAGATTAAAGTTGATAATTATTTTCAACTTTACTCTTAACACTAAAGAAGATTTCTTTTTAATACTTCTATATTTTTAAAAGAAATATCTAATAAATAGGCGAAACTTAATAAACTAATAAATAGGGTAGACTTAATAAACTATACTTTCTATATATCATTTTGGTTAATGGACATGAAAAGAATTAAAACAATAGTTGAAGTGAGACAAAGGGAATAGAAAAGTAAGAAATATTTCAATAGGATAAAAATATTTTCTTATTTTTTCAAATGCATATATTGCTTATTGAATTCCTATAACAATTGCCTCACTCGAAGAATTATTTAAAAATTAAAATTAATAAAATTTTATTCAAGATTAACGGCATCTCAAGAGAAATTGAATGATTTAGATATATTGTTAATTGAAAACAAATTATTGAAGAAATCAATTATAAACACTTTTGTTCACAATTTTGCATCTCAAAAAGTATAGAAATAAATTGAAGTTCCGCTTTAGGCCATCAACTATATTGAGCCATCCTCAAGGAAAAGAACATGATCACACCAAATGAAACTATTTATTATTACATAATAATAGATTTAACAATACGATATATTAAAATTTAAGTAACATTAAAACCTAACATTGCGTTTAAAGTAATATTACACTACAACATAATACAATAAGTAACAATCACCCAAACAAGCTTTAAGGATACATGTCCTTAGATAATCGAGGTTTTGCTAGAGCAAGAAGTGGCTTATTACACAAGGGATCACATCCAAAAACATCACTGAAGGGTTGGGATGGATTACTCCTCGGCTCAAGGACCTATTCCCAAATGCACTCACACAACAAGAACAAGAAGATGACACCTTTACATAACTAACTTTGATTTCATTTTATCTTTTTTAATGACACGTTTTCTTGGCATTCTCATAATCTCACCACCGACACATTTTGACTGCCTCATAGAGTGAGCACCATGTTTTCTCTTTGGGTAGAAGTTAGTATAGGATAGATAAAATAGGAGAGTGGGAAATGCTCCGAAGTATCTATGTATTTGATGTTGGGAAAGACAAAAGCATTAATAAAGTGCATGATAAAGTAGTAGTGGAAGAATATATTACATATTTTATTTACGGAAAGAAAAAGATACTTTCTCCGTTTCATATTAGTTGGTCATTTTTTTTACACATGTTAAGAAATCATAAATAAGAAGATAATTTTACTAATTCACCCTTTAAAAATCTTCTTCGAAACTTTATAAACAAGTGTGAATACTTTCAAAAAAAATTAATTGCAAGGATAATATGGGAGATATTTAATTAATGCTTTCTTGATTTAGTAAGGCGGCAACTAATATAAGACAACTATTTTAATAAGATGACTAATTAATATGAGATGGAAGGAATATTAAATATGTGCCATTAATTAAGAGTAATTTAGTGAAAACACCTACTTTACTGTAACGATCTAAAAATTTGATGAAATTTGTGATTTTGTGTGATTTGACTGTCTTACCCCTTCCCGTAGTTGCACTATGATATTTCTGGATTGTGAGAGTGATTGACATGATTTTTGATGCATTTTGGTATCATTTATGCAATATTGTGGTTTTTGATGGCTTCGAGGACCTTATTTTGGACTTATGTAGATATCTTTTGATCCGTACGATAGATGGCCAAACGAATTGCGCCAGCAGCTTTGGAATATCGATTTTAGGCTAGGTAGACCTTTGGTTCAGATTTTGGTGCACCCGAGCTCATTTTGACCTATTGGTCGGAAAGTTGAAAAATTGGAAATTTGTGTGTGGGTCCCACATTTGATCGAAACGATCTCGGATGGAAAATTCGACTTCGGCAGCAGATCCAAAATGTCAATTTTAGGGTGTTAGCACGTTTGGTATGATTTTACGGCTTTTAAATCTCATTTCGACCCTCGATTTGAAAAATTATGATTTCGGGTTTCAGGGGTCAACTTTGTGAAAACAATATTTTTTAAAAAATTTGATATCTCCATCACGTCCGGAATGTCGAATTTAGTATGGTTGCATAGTTCGTTTGTGTATATTGGACTCCGAACGAATCTCGGACACCCCGTCGAAATCCGTTTCGACTTGAGAAACAAAAACCAGCAGTTATATTGCAGAAAAACTGCAATATAAACAGCTTTTTCCACCTCTTTTTGTCCCTTTTTGTTCATTTTCATCTTGTCTCTTGTGAATTAAACTCAAAAATAGTATAGGAGCTTAAAAGTAAAATTAGTGGGAGATTGGCAAGCTAGATTAACATCTATTTCTTGGTTTTATTACAGATTTAAGGTAAGAATTTACCCCTTTTTCTTAGTAATTTCTTGATTAATTTCTCAAAACCCCAAAAATCTTAGGACTTGATTTTAAGCCCTAATTTCACTTCTTTTAACTTGAATAATGTTATTATCTTATAATTACTAGTTTTTCATTAATTTAACCTTCAAAACAACTCTGATTCTTTATTTTAACCCGAATTTCAAAGATTTTATCCGGTAAAGCTCAAAAATGATTTTTCTTCGATTTGAACTCCTTTTTTAACTCGATTTAACTTGGATTTTCAGCTCTAGGTTCCTAAAAATATGGGGAACATGTTTTTAAAGTAAAGTTTCAATTTTACCCTTTGTAGACACCTAATTTTGTACCTCCCGAAGTCTAATTTTATTCATTTTTAGTTCACCTTACCATGTGTCCAACCCCATGTAATTATATCCCACAAAAATACAAAAATAAACAAAAAAAATACCTCTAACTAATTTATCTTATCCTAACAACCTACCCAATCAAAATCTTCCACCTACCCTAACTACCCATATGATCCCCCCTCCTTTTTCTTGTCCACAAAGAAAGAATATATGGGGACCCATCAAAATTCCCACATCATAACAAATCCATGCCCATTATAAAAGAAAAATTCTAAGAGGAAAAAGGGTTGATTCTTTGATCATCATCTTCTCCACAATAACAAGAATCACCAAATAATCTTTCCTCACAAGAACAAGAACAACAACGAAAAAAGAAAAAAAAAAGTAACCGGTGAACAGTACCGGTGAACAGTGACGGTGAACGGGTCATTATTTGTCGAGTTGGATTGTTGGTGTTAAGGTTCGGCTCGAGGTTTCCGGGTGCGGACTCTCTTTATTCGAATAACATTGAGTTTGAAAGCTTCAAATTTAAGGTCCAATTCTTTCTTCTCTTTTATTTAATTCTTATGTGATTGTGATTGCGTGTGATTCGATCCCGTGGTTTGTTTGTTGATGTGAACTATTGGTGACATTTGGGTGTGTGATATGCTAAGCATGATTGGTGAATATTTGTTATTCTCGATTGGTGGATTGTGTATCGAAATGGGTTAATCACGTGGTTAAAAATGAATTAAGGTGGGGATTAAAAATGGAGGAAAATGAATATTGATTAATTTTGATGTATTGATAATGTTAAACATGATAGAATTGTGATATGTTGAACTTGGTAGGCAAACGTAGGCCGGTTAGGCAAATTTAGGAATAACGATTTATTGGAGTGTTTGAATATGTGCGTGAATGGTACTTTCTACTTTATTGAACGAAAATTTTAAATTGTACTCATTTGGTCGGGGAATGCCCCGAAGGATTTGTATTGATTTATCCGGGGAATGCCCTGAACTAGCATGTACGCAAAGGAGGCTCGTGATCAAGACCCAGAACGTCGGGTGGAGTTTAGTTTAGGATTAGTTTAGAATAGAATAGGTTTTATATTTCAGCACCTCTTTTATTTTGGATTGTATTATTTGGACTGAACATTATTTTTGTTTGTTTTGAATTTTGTGTGATTTATTTGTTTGCTTGTTTTGTGTGTTTATGTGGTTTGTACATTTGTAATGTCAAATTAGCCGATACGCTCCACCAAGCGACCATGGTCGAACCATGGGATCGAGGGGTGCCTAACACCTTCCCCTCGGTCAACAGAATTCCTTAGACGGAATCTCTGTTCGTAAACCGGTTTAAAGAGTCAAATGGTTCCGAAAAGGATTTTCCAATGGTGACTTGGCACACCAGATTATGCCAAGTGGCGACTCTGATTTTAAATGTAAAAACAATCTTTTTTCGAAACCAATCTTCATTTTGTCACTTTAATAAAAAACCCTTTCAAACTTTAAAATACATATCTTTTAAATGTGTTTCTGTACTCTTTGTTTACAGTTTTTCTTTATGTGTTACCGCTTTATATCTGGCATCATTTGCATAACCCGAGTCAATTCTTTCCGCAACAAGTCTCGGAGCGCATGTCGTGCGCACGGACTCTAGTTGAGTCACCTTTATTTTAGGGGGGAGCCGTTGGATGTATGGAGTAGGTGGAAAGCAAAGCAGCCACTATCGATCATATGCTCCCCCGAACGGCCTTGTTAGTAAACCACAACGTAGGTCAGCCTTTAGGTCATGCTTATGTGCATTATATTGAGACCTAGCGGGGCCCACTTGGTCCTTTGTAGGAGACTCACCTCTAACGCATCCCTACGTGCTAAATGTTGCATCTTTGAGGGTAATGGGGTCATTTAACGGACTGATTTGGTGAAAACATGTGTTAGAAGTAAGGTGCGTAGGCAAGAACTGATGAAAAAATAGAGAAAAAAAGTGAAGTGAGTCGAAAAGAAGAAAAAAAAATGTGTGTCGTAGCTTTTAGTGTTTTTTATGGCTTTTGTTCTTCACAATCCAAAAATTCAAAAAAAAAAAAATTTACCTTTTGCACTCATTTCTCAAAAACGAAAATATCAAAAAGATTTTTCATTTGTCTCCTTTAGCATGCATTCATAATTCGAAATTTAAAAAAAAAAGATTTTTTTTAGCAATTTTTATAAAAGAAAATGCAAAAAATGGTAGAAATTTGTACATTTCATGTAATGAAAATACCAAAAAGATTTTTTTTTCCTTCATAATTGTTGGTGTCAGTTTAGTTGAAGTGTTTAATTAAAAGAAAAAAAAAACCTCAAAAAGATTTTATTCGATTGTCTTTGGTTGTGCCCTTAAGTTAGGGTCAATCTGTTAGTTAATCATTAATTGTCCAATCTGGACGAACTACGCACCCCTGATTCTCCTCTCTCGGGAGTGAGATAGGTAGGCAACCTTTTTAGGTTCGGGGATCTTATTTCAAAAATTCAAAAAAGATTTTCTTCACTCTTTATTTAGAGTAGGTGTCTCATGTACATCTTTAAAAGAAAGCAAAAAAAAATATTTTCCTTTAATAGGTTCAAGTTTCATTTTTGTATGAAATTTAAAATCGAAAATCCAAAAATATTTTCTTCGGTAACCATAGATTTCATGTTGTACAGGAATCTGAAAAATTCAAAAAGATTTTCTTCACTCTTCACTTAGAGTAGGTGTTTCATATACATCTCTAAAAGAAAACTACAAAAAGTTTTTTCTTTAATAGTTTCAAGTTTCATTTTCCTATGAAATTCTAAATCGAAAACCCAAAAAGATTCTTCTTTGGTAATCATAGATTTCATTTTTGTATAGGGAGTTTAAACCTAAAAAATGCAAAAAGATTTTCGTCAATTCTTTTGATAATTTGTTATTTTCTTTTCTTTTTAAAGTTTCAAGAAAAAGAAAAAAAAATTAATTGGCCATTTTGGCAAAACTTCACGAACTACGCACACCTGATTCTCCCCTTTCGGGGGTGAGATACGTAGGCGCCCTTCTAGGGTTCGGTGATTTTTCTTCAAGAAAAAAAAAGAAGAGGTTTTGAAAAAAAAAATGTTGAACTCTAACATATTTGTTACCTCTTGTTCAGTTAGTTTAAGGTGGTTGGTTTATGGTTTCCTGGCTGGTCCTCTATATCACACCAAATCCAAGAAAGAGTTAGTTGTGTCCAACAAGGATATAGAGAGTGGCATCATGGATGAAACAAAGAGTCGGGAAATTTAGAGTTTAAAGGAAGAGAATTTGAGACTGAGACAACAAATGATAGGAATGTACCGAGCTTGGGCCAGTGGGCTGCCTCCACCTCCGTTCCCCACTTTTGACCCTGCAAATACCTTGAGTCTTCCACCAAAATCGCAAAGTCAGTTTCCTACTGTTGTTGATGCACCACAGCATGCCTCAGAATCCATTCTACGTCAAATGCACCTCAATACTTCCACCACTCTTTCTTTATCTCCTCAGTATAAGTCTACCACATTCACAGCACCACATACCATCTGTGTTTTTGTTGCTCAACCTTCTACTAAGGCTTTCACTTTGTCTATCAATCCAACGATTGTGATTTCCCAGTCCACTAGTGACTCCACGTTCAATACTGTTGATGATCATTGGTATACTCTTGAGCCTACAGTTAAGTTAAGTGAACCACCAAAATTTCTTACTAAGAAGCCTAGCATGCCAAAAGAGCCAGAGAAAATGGTTGGGAAAGTGAAGAGTGTAGAAAATGATATGAAAAATTCCCCTAGACTTATGGGCTATGAAGAAGTTTCATAAAAAAACTGGGGCATGTCTTCAAGTGTTAACCTTCCTCCCAGCTTTGAGACATCAAAATTTGGGGAGCCTGATGGCCAGAAGGATTCTGTGAAACATTCGGGACGACATTGCAATCAACTAAGGAAAACTGAAGGAAAGAAGAAGGAAAATGCACCTATTGTCATGACAGGGCCAAAGCAGAGTTTGAGAGGTTCGACCCACCAATACTGTCAGCCTCAATACCGAGCTTACATATCAGATCCACATAACCACTTGCAACAAGGTTTCTTTCTCCGAAATCCAAGAAATCCCATTCCACTTCCTCGATATCCTGTGAACAATGCACAATTGTATGCTCATCCATCTTCTTATCCACAATGGCATGCCCCTGTCCCTCAACATCGTCCTCTACCCCCACAAATTTACCAAGGGACCTCTAAATCCAAGTTTCATCCGAGGCCAGAGTTCGCAAAGAGGAGGAAGGAAAAAGATAATTTCACTCCTATTGGGGAATCCTATGCCAGTTTATTCCAGAGATTGGTACAGCAGGGCATGATCACTCCTCTCCTTGGGTATACTCCTGACCCGCATTCAAGAAGCTTTGATCCTAGTGTGCGATGTGCATATCATTCTGATGTTCAGGGTCATAGTACTGAAGATTGTCGCACTTTGAAAAGAGAAATAGAAAAGATAATTCAAGATAAATTGATTGTGGTGCAAAACATTGGCCCTTCGACCATCCCATAGAGTTCTTCACCAGCACGCGGTACTGCACAATCTGTGGGAGGCAATGAGTTAAGCATGGGGATCCAGAGCTTATTTGTTGAAAAAAATGTGTCTGACAGTGGTAGAAGCTCCAGTCATGTTGATATGCAAGCCAGTGGCTAAGATGTCAGGCTGAGCAATGGAGAAGTCACCCCTCTCCTTACCAAGAAGGGGTTTGGTAGTTTGTTTTGTTTTATTTTCTGTTCTCCAAATTATTTCAGGGTTGTAGTTCGGGATTTATCTTGTTTTGTCCCTTTGTCGTTTATGTTCAAACCCTTCTATCTTTCATTTTTATTAAATGGAGTGTCCCCTTTTTCTTTGTGTTTTAAATATGTGTTGTTTGTTTGTTTTGTTTTTTTTACATAGTACATTTTATGTTAACTCTAGTGATATGATATGCTAGTGAAATTTACAGCTAGATCTTAACATCCAATTTAAGAATGAACATTGAATCAGAGGGTTAAAGTTAGAAAAAGAGAGCATCTGAGGAAATAGATAGAGTGCTGGGGTATTTGGTGATCAAGTTGAAACCTTCTTTAAAAATTAAGGCTATTATTTTGAAAATCGTGAGAATAACTTGGTCATCAATTGAAAGACATGTCTTAATTAGGTCAAACAGTATCTACGTGATCCTATCAAGAGGAACAGGAAGAAAATTAGCTCCACAAAGTCATGAGTCCTTCGGCATGAGGAATGTACAACAAAGTGGAGTTGTATGATGGGCAAGTGTAGAAAAGAGGTGGCACACATGCTCGGGGCAAGTTAGTGTTGTAAAACATTTCATAAGTGATCTTGATCGTGCACTTTCATATTGCATGATATGTACTTGCATTTTCAAAGATTGATATGATGAAGGCATTTCATTCTGCCATCCAAACATCGTGTCATCCTTTGTTTACCCCATTTGAGCTTTAGTTTTATTTTCTTTCATACACCTCTTTTGGAATCAATATAGTCAGCAAAGCTCGAAGAAAAAATATCGAGCAAAACAATAGTCAGAAAAGTTCAAAAAAAAAAAAGAAGAGAAAATGTGTCAAAAAAAAGAGAAAAAAAGAGTAAAGAAAAATAGTCGGAAAAATCCCCCCCAAAAAAAACAGAATCAAGCAAAATAAGTTGTCAGAACTACGCATGACCTGATTCTCCTCTCTCAAGGGTGAGATACGTAGGCTGCCCCACTCAGGGCTCGGTCCAACCAAATAAACAATTTAGTGTCACCCAGTCAAAAGAAACTGGGGCATGAGTTAATCCTCATTGTTTGAGTCGATTCCAAAAGTTGTAAGTCCTACCCACTTCAAGTGTCGATTGGGCCTTATGCCATCCTTTCTTTCTAACCCCATCCAAAAGCCAAGCTACAGCCAAAGAAAGACCTTCAGATCAATCTTTGAGAATGTTAAGGCTAAGCATGCAAGGGATATGATGATGCATTTGGGAACTATTTGTCTTCCTCAGCATAGGGAATCAAGAGAGAAATAAAAATGAGAGAGTCTTATTGGTGAAAACCCTTACGGGCATCATAAGGCGATGGTAAGTTAAGAGAAATAAAAATGAGAGAGTCTTATTGGTGAAAACCCTTACGGGCACCATAAGACGATAGTAAACTGAGAGAAAATGAAAGAAGCTTGTTGGCTAAAACCCTTCAAGGCGCCACTAGCCGAATGGGGTCTTAAATGCAATTGACCTAAGAAAGCAACTCAGTTTCAAGGTCATTAACTCAACAACAATGGATAGAAAGTTTGGATGAAAAGATCAAGCTGCTTAATCCAAAATGCATGGCATAATCATTAGTGTTGACTGTCATTTTTAGATGAATTTTTTGTTTCTTTATTTTAAAAGGGGATATTCATCGTCTTTTCTTTCTTCTCTTTATTTTAATTTTATCTTTCTTAAGTCAGTTATCAAAACAAAAATTGTCATTCTTTTTTTTGTTTCTTGTCTTTGAGTCAAGTCCGTGTCAAAACAAGTGAGAAAAGATTTCAAAACTGGCTACCAGCTTCTTTAATTGCACAAAGCAAGAAAAAGCTAGCACATGAAAGATACATGATTGTGAGCCAAAAAAAAAGGCATGCAGGAAGTTTTGTCAACAGAGAAGTCGGGGAACTCATGGAAATACCAAGGTTCAAAGGGTTTATTTGAGAAACAAGACAAAGCAGAAATACTGTGTTTGTTTCAGAGTCACTCTTAATAAGCTGAGTTTGAGTCAATGATACAGCAAGTCAATTACATATGCTAATGGTTGGAAGTAAAGCTAAATGTGACGGGGGAAGGAGTAATTGCCTCAAAAGCCAAAGCCACAAACTAGCCACTATGTTTTTAAACTCACAAGTTTTCTTTGTATGTAATAGGAATACATGTTGCATTCAGATCAAGGATTTCAGAGACTAAACATCAAAGGACGTAATTTCTCACCTCAACAAATGCAAGAGGCAAGGTTGCTGCACAGGTTTGGTAATCAAAACCATGGTAAAACTCATAATTCAAGATCTCTAGGAGACGCACTGCCTTATTTTGGTAATTCAAGTAGCTTTGGTAAGGAGACGCACTTCATTGTTTTGATAATTCCAACTAAATTGATAAGAAAACACACTTCCTTGATTGGGTAATTTGAATTTTGCTTCTTAGGTAATGAACTTCCTAACTTAAGTCTTGATTCCTAGAAGACGTACCTTTTAGTCGAGTCATTTCCCTTGATTCCTATAAGACGTACCTTTTAGTCGAGTCATCTCCTTTGATTCCTAGAAGACGTACCTTTTAGTCGAATTATTTCCCTAGATTCCTATAAGACGTACCTTTTAGTCGAGTCATCCCCTTTGATTCCTATAAGACGTACCTTTTAGTCGAGCCATCCCCTTTGATTCCTATAAGACGTACGTTTTAGTCGAGTCATCCCCTTTGATTCCTATAAGACGTACCTTTTACTCGAGTCATTTCCCTTGATTCCTATAAGACGTACCTTTTAGTCGAGTCATCTCCTTTGATTCCTATAAGACATACCTTTTAGTCCAGTCATCCCCTTTGATTCCTATAAGACGTACCTTTTAGTCGAGTCATCCCCTTTGATTCCTATAAGACGTACCTTTTAGTCGAGTCATTTCCCTTGATTCCTATAAGACGTACCTTTTAGTCGAGTCATCCCCTTTGATTCCTATAAGACGTACCTTTTAGTCGAGTCATAACATTTGATTCCTATAAGACGTACCTTTTAGTCGAGTCATTTCCCTTGATTCCTATAAGACGTACCTTTTAGTCGAGTCATCCCCTTTGATTCCTATAAGACGTACCTTTTAGTCGAGTCATCCCTTGATTCCTATAAGACGTACCTTTTAGTCGAGTCATCCCCTTTGATTCCTATAAGACGTACCTTTTAGTCGAGTCATCCCCTTTGACCCCTAGAAGACGTACCTTTTAGTCGAGTCATCCCCTTTGACCCCTAGATGACGTACCTTTTAGTCGATTCATCCCCTTTGATTCCTATAAGACGTACCTTCTAGTCGAGTCATCCCCTTTGATTCCTATAAGACGTACCTTTTAGTCGAGTCATTTCCCTTGATTCCTGTAAGACGTACCTTTTAGTCGAGTCATCCCCTTTGATTCTAATAAGACGTACCTTTTAGTCGAGTCATCCCCTTTGATTCCTATAAGACGTACCTTTTAGTCGAGTCATCCCCTTTGATTCCTATAAGACGTACCTTTTATTCGAGTTATCCCCTTTGATTCCTATAAGACGTACCTTTTAGTCGAGTCATCCCCTTTGATTCCTAGAAGACGTACCTTTTAGTCGAGTCATCACCTTTGAGTCCTATAAGACGTACCTTTTAGTCGAGTCATGTCCCTTGATTCCTATAAGACGTACCTTTTAGTTGAGTCTCCCCTTTGATTCCTATAAGACGTACCTTTTAGTCGAGTCATCCCCTTTGATTCCTATAAGACGTACCTTTTAGTCGAGTCATTTCCCTTAATTCCTATAAGACGTACCTTTTAGTCGAGTCGTCCCCTTTGACCCCTAGAAGATGTACCTTTTAGTCGAGTCATCCCCTTTGATTCCTATAAGACGTACCTTTTAGTTAATTCATTTCCCTTGATTTCTATAAGACGTACCTTTTAGTCGAGTCATCCCCTTTGATTCCTATAAGACGTACCTTTTAGTCGAGTCATCCCTTGATTCCTATAAGACGTACCTTTTAGTCGAGTCATCCCCTTTGATTCCTATAAGACGTACCTTTTAGTCGAGTCATCCCCTTTGACCCCTAGAAGACGTACCTTTTAGTCGAGTCATCCCCTTTGATTCCTAAAAGACGTACCTTTTAGTCGAGTCATTTCCCTTAATTCCTATAAGACGTACCTTTTAGTCGAGTCATCCCCTTTGATTCCTATAAGATGTACCTTTTAGTCGAGTCAGCCCCTTTGATTCCTAGAAGACGTACCTTTTAGTCGAGTCATTTCCCTTGATTCTTATAAGACGTACCTTTTAGTCGAGTCATCCCCTTTGATTCCTATAAGACGTACCTTTTAGTGGAGTCATCCCCCTTGTATCCTAGAAAACATACCTTTTAGTCAAGTCATTTCCTTTGATTCCTATAAGACGTACCTTTTAGTCGAGTTATCCCCTTTGACCCCTATAAGACGTACCTTTTAGTCGAGTCATCCCCTATGATTCCTATAAGACGTACCTTTTAGTCGAGTCATCCCCTTTGATTCCTATAAGACGTACCTTTTAGTCGAGTCATTTCCCTTGATTCCTAGAATACGTACCTTTTAGTCGAGTCATTTCCCTTGATTCCTAGAAGACGTACCTTTTAGTCGAGTCATCCCCCTGGATTCCTATAAGACGTACCTTTTAGTAGAGTCATTCCAATTAACTCATAGAAATTGCATTTCTTTTTTTGGGGATATTTTTCTTTTCAGTTTTGATGTGATTTCAGGAGCATGCCCAAAGCACAGGGCGAATAAATGGAAAACCAAGCAACAAGGTGAAGATATTGAAAGTTAAACAGATTGAAAAATAACAAGTCAGGAGCCCGCCTGCAGAACAGGGTGAAGAAATTGAAAGCATAGCAACAAGTGAATGAAATAGCAAGTCAAGAGCCCGCCTGCAGAACAGGGTAAAGAAATTGAAAGCATAGCAACAAGTTGATAAAAATAGCAAGTCAGGAGCCCGCCTGCAGAACAGGGTGCAGAAGTTGAAAGCATGGCAACAAGTTGATGAAATAACAAGTGAGGTACCCGCCTGGAGAACAGGGTGATGAAATTGAAAGCATAGCAACAAGTAGATGAAATAGCAAGTCAGGAGCCCGCCTGCAGAACGGGGTGAAGAAATTAAAAGAATAGCAACAAGTTGATAAAAATAGAAAGTTAGAAGCCCGCCTGTAGAACAGGGTACAGAAGTTGAAAGCATGGCAACAAGTTGATGAAATAGCAAGTCAGGAACCCGCCTGGAGAACAGGGTGAAGAAATTGAAAGGCAAGCAACAAGTTAAAGAAATAGCAAGTCAGGAGCCCGCCTGAAGAATAGGGTGATGAAAGTCGAGTCAAGAACCAATAGAAGTTGTATAGATAGGATTTTTGTAATTTCATTTATGTTTCAACTTGTAATTTTCATTTTTTTTATGTAATGACGGAGCCGCGGACCGGAACCTCGATGGAACCTCACTCGACTCTCCAACTCGGTATAGTCCATCTCTCTTCAAAAGTTGAGATACTTGTCACTCTATCCTCTCATAATGTGAGTAGGTGGGATGTCTTAAGTCAAGACCCGGTTGTCCTTCTTCCTTCTGTTTCTTTCTTTGAATAATGGTCGGGTCAAAATTCAGTCTCGCTGTCTACTTCTTTGTCTGAAAACACAAAGTGTTTACATTCAAAGGGGGCATGATGTAGACACCTAATTTTGTACCTCCCGAAGTCTAATTTTATTCATTTTTAGTTCACCTTACCATGTGTCCAACCCCATGTAATTATATCCCACAAAAATACAAAAATAAACAAAAAAAATTACCTCTAACTAATTTATCTTATCCTAATAACCTACCCAATCAAAATCTTCCACCTACCCTAACTACCCATATGACCCCCCCCCCTCTTTTTTCTTGTCCACAAAGAAAGAATATATGGGGGACCCACCAAAATTCCCACATCATAACAAATCCATGCCCATTATTAAAGAAAAATTCTAAGAGGAAAAAGGGTTGATTCTTTGATCATCATCTTCTCCACAATAACAAGAATCACCAAATAATCTTTCCTCACAAGAACAAGAACAACAATGAAAAAAAAAAAAAAAAGTAACTGGTGAACAGTAACCTGTGAACAGTACCAGTGAATAGTACCGGTGAATAGTGACGGCGTGAAAAGTGACGGTGAACGGGTCATTATTTGTCGAGTTGAATTGTTGGTGTTAAGGTTCGGCTCGAGGTTTCCGGGTGCGGATTCTCTTTATTCGAATAACATTGAGTTTGAAAGCTTCAAATTTAAGGTCCAATTCTTTCTTCTCTTTTATTTAATTCTTATGTGATTGTGATTGCGTGTGATTCGATACCGTGGTTTGTTTGTTGATGTGAACTATTGGTGACATTTAGGTGTGTGATGTGCTAAGCATGATTAGTGAATTTTCATTATTCTTGATTGGTGGATTGTGTATCGAAATGGGTTAATCACGTGGTTAAAAATGAATTAAGGTGGGGATTAAAAATGGAGGAAAATGAATATTGATTAATTTTGATGTATTGATAATGTTAAACATGATAGAATTGTGATATGTTGAACTTGGTAGGCAAACGTAGGCCGGTTAGGCAAATTTAGGAATAACGATTTATTGGAGTGTTTGAATATGTGCGTGAATGGTACTTTCTACTTTATTGCATGAAAATTTTAAATTGTACTCATTTGGCCGGGGAATGCCCCGAAGGATTTGTATTGATTTATCCGGGGAATGCCCTGAACTAGCATGTACGCAAAGGAGGCTCGTGATCAAGACCCGGAACGTCGGGTGGAGTTTAGTTTAGGATTAGTTTAGAATAGAATAGGTTTTATATTTCAGCACCTCTTTTATTTTGGATTGTATTATTTGGACTGAACATTATTTTTGTTTGTTTTGAATTTTGTGTGATTTATTTGTTTGCTTGTTTTGTGTGTTTATGTGGTTTGTACATTTGTAATGTCAAATTAGCCGATACGCTCCACCAAGCGACCGTGGTCGAACCACGGGATCGAGGGGTTCCTAACACCTTCCCCTCGGTCAACAGAATTCCTTAGCCGTAATCTCTGTTCGTAAACCGGTTTAAAGAGTCAAATGGTTTCGAAAAGAATTTTCCAATGGTGACTTGGCACACCAGATTATGCCAAGTGGCGACTCTGATTTTGAATGTAAAAACAATCTTTTTTCTGAACCAATCTTCGTTTTGTCACTTTAATAAAAAACCCTTTCAAACCTTAAAATACATATCTTTTTTTGGAGTCGAAAAAGGGGTGTGACACCCTTCTTTTTTGAAAACTGATTTTGAGGGTCCGTTTTGATCCCTAACCAAAAGTAGTCAATATGGGTGTCGTTGGCTTTTTCTTGATGTGTAGATTTTATATTTGACACTTTTAGTGGATTTCAAGACTATTCGTGAAAAGTAAGGTCGCGGGTTCAAGTGTAGCGTACCGATTTCAATTTTTGAGGTAGGTTATGGCTTAACTCTTTCAGACTGGGCTGGGTAGTAAATGATGGTACAAAATGCATGTTAAGGGTGAGAAATAATCATGAAAAATGACTATCTATGCGTTGTGCCCGTGTGGGTATTATATGTGATGAAATTGTCGAAACTGAGATATTATGTGAGATGTGTGACCGTATGGGGTCCTATGTGATATTGATAGCTTTGAATACATATGAATAATTATATTGTGTTGTTAAAATGCTTCATGTGGTACCATTGGTGTATTGTGATTAAATTCATACTTTATTGGCAAATGCGACATGTAAAAATTCGTGGATGATACGAAAATAATGAGTGAATATTGGCTCATGTGGTTGTGAAAAAGTATCATTATGGTTGGTCGTGGAAATATATCATGTGGTTGTTTCTGGAAATACTCATTGTGGTTGGTTGTGAGCATTACATCTTCATATCATACTCATTCATGAAACATTGATACCACCGTGGCAATATCTGAGAAATGTTGGCAACACCTTTTTAATAGATATTGTAACACCTTATAAAACCCTTTCCAAGGGATATGCCGGAAAGGAGATTTGAGATATATGGATTTTATATGGGCTGACGAAACCTCCCATGGGTCCTACGTCGGGAAACTTTAGCTCTGTAGGTGTATACGGGGATTGTGCTATGATCCCGAAGGTTGTGCAACAACTCGTGCATCATCACATGATCATCATATACATTTCACTTACTTTATTGTGTTTATGTTGTGTTGTATTGCCTTGTTGACTTGTCATCTATGTATTTGTCTTACCTTCTTTTACTTGTATTTGATGATCTTGTATCTACATGTTCTCTCTTGTTCTATTTATATGTGACATAATGTATACTTGTGTTCTATATCTTGGTGTGTTGCTGTAATATATGTGAGATATATTAGAACTGTTAGTGCAAGCGGTGTGGGCTATCGTTGTGGGATATTTTATTATTGTAGGTGATGTGCCCTTAGTGTATATTTTGTATGCTTTATTTACTACTTTGCTTGGTCGGTCTATTATACCTACTGAGTACAAGTGCACCATACGCATGCCTACTGCACCCTTTCGGTGCAGGTCCTAGCTCGAATACTCCTTAGCTTGATTAACTCAGGCAATTGTTGGAGCTTCAAAGGTAGCGATTGGGCATTCATGCGTTCGAAGTTCACCTCTATCTTTCTATAGTAGTTGTGTCTTTATTATTATTTGAAGACAATTATTATTCCTTTGTGATTATTTTTCTGATGTATTTGACTCTTGGATTGTATTAGTAGTTCTTATACTATTGACACCTAGTTTTAGGCATGATTGGTATTTTGAATAAGTTCTTCCCGCATTGTTATAATTACTATTATGGTTTGGCTTGTTTCTAGAAGCCTTACTTTGGGATATTTTTGTCTTTTTCTCTTTTTGTATCAGTTTGGGTGATAGGCTTACTTGTCAAGGTACGCCGCGACAAGTGCCACCATGACCCTCATTTTTGGGTCGTGAAAAATTGGTATTAGAGCAGACAGGTTTCATTGGTCTCAACAGTGTAAGAACGGGATGTCTACTAGAGTCTGGTGTATCGGTACATAGACATCCGTATCTATCTTCGAGAGGCTATAGGACGTCTTTAGGAATCTTTTCTCATTTTATTCTTTATCGGGCAAAGTTCTTTCATATATCATGTTTTGAGTTATGTTTCACTCTTTCTGCGCAGATGGTGTCGACTAGGTCCAGTATGATCAGAGATGCATAGTTTTCACCCAGAGGGTGAGCCTCGACTTGTTGATGGACTCGAGGGAATGAACGGGCTCGTGGATCAGCCCCGTCTAGGAGAAGTGCTTGGGGGCTCCCCCCTAAGCCTCGTGTTGAGTAGGTTAAAGGTGTAGGTTCAGCTCCAGTGCCTCAGAGTTCTTCTACCTCAGTCTTGGAGGGATTGTTGATTCATCTGTTGACCCATTTAGAGGGTACTCCTTTGAGTTTATTTGGTGTTTCCCTAGCTACGAGTATGGTACCTCTACCTGTGCCAGAGTCTGGTAATGGTATTCGTTCGGTTGCACCTACTTCAGCTTTGGGAACTCCTCAGACCCCGAGTACTATTTCTTCATTAGTGCCGACACCAGAGTATAGTATTTCGGCACATAGAGTGTAACTCTCATCTATGTCACCCCCACAGGCAAAATCTCAGCCAGCTGGACTTATTTTGCCTCTTGTTCTTCAGCGAGCCACGACTCAGATGATAGTGTTTGGAGAGATACTTCAGAGTGTAGAGGGTCAGTCAGGTATGCAAAGATCTACCTATCAAGCATCTCAAAAAGTGCTAGGAGGGTGCACCGTTAGGAAAAGTTTAGAGGCTGCTTTATATGTGATGAGTTTGGCCATCTGGCCAAGGACTGTCCCCATCGTGTTCATAGAGCTACTCATATTTCAGCTGTGGAAGGTAGGGGTTTCACCGGAGGTGCGAGAGGTAGAGGTAGTGGAGGCCATGATGGTGGTCGTGGGGCTATCCTGTCGGTTGATGGTCATGAGTAGTGCTACGCCATATCATCCAGACTAGAGGTAGAGGGTTCTTATGTTGCTAATACAGGTATCGTTCCCGTTTGTTTTAGGCCTGCATTTGTATTATTTGATCTCAAATCAACTTTCTCCTATGGGTCTATGTATTTTGCTTTGGGTTTTAATTCTATTAGTGAGCCTCTTGCCATGCCTATTTGTGTATCTACCCTGGTAGGTGATTCTTTAGTAGTGGATCGGGCGTGTCGATCTTGTGTTGTGACTTTTTCCAGGCGTGAGACTTTGGTAGACTTGTTTGTGTTAGACATGGTCGATTTTGATGTTATTTTGGGCATGAATTGCTTTTCTCCTTATCATGTGCCAAGGATATATTAGAAGGGTGCACTTTATTCGGGTCCTAAGAGGATTATATCTTATGTTCAGGCTCATAAATTAATTGAGAGGAGATATTTATCTTACTTGGCCCATATTCGTGACATCAGTGTTGTTTCGCCTCCTTCCTTGGATTCTGTCCATATTGTTCGTGAGTTTATGGATGTGTTCTTTACGGACTTGTCTGGTATGCCTCCGGATTGAGATATTGATTTCAGTATTGATGTTGAGCCAGGAATCAAGCCCATTTCTATTCCTCCTTATAGGACATCCCCAGCAGAGCTGAAGGAACAAAGGATCAGTTACAGGAGTTGTTAGATAAGGGATTTATCCAACCTAGTATTTAACTTTGGGGTGCGTCTGTCTTATTGTGAAAAAAAGAGATAGGTCTATATAGATGTGTATTGATTATCAGTAGTTGAATAGGATGATGGTTAAGAATAAGTATTCTCTTCCTCGCATCAATGATTTATTTGATCAACTTTAGGGTGTTGTGGTATTTTCGAAGATTGATTTGAGGTTAGGTTATCACCAGTTGAGGATTAGAGCTTCAAATATTCTGAAGATAGCTTTTTGGACTCGATATGGTCATTATGAGTTCTTGGTCATGTCTTTTGGGTTGACTAATTCCCGTGCTACGTTCATGGAGTTGATGAACCAGGTGTTTCGACCGTATCTCGACTCCTTTGTTATTATGTTTACTAATGATTTCTTGGTGTATTCCAAGAATGAGGTTGAGCATGAGAAGTATTTGTGGATTGTGCTTTAGAGATTGAGGGACGAGAAATTGTATGCTAAGTTCTCTAAGTGCGAGTTTTGGTTGGAGTCTGTTTCTCTCTTGAGTCATGTGGTGACTAAGGAAGGTATTATAGTTGATCCAGCCAAGGTTACATCGATTCAGGATTGGTCTAGACCTACTTCGCCCACTGATATTTAGAGTTTTGTTGGCTTGGCAAGTCATTATCGATGTTTTGTTAAGGGTGTTTCATCCATTGTAGCTCTATTGACCAAGTTTACCCAGAAGAAGATTTCTTTTCAGTGGTCCGATGCTTGTGAGGCAAGCTTTTAAAAGCTCAAGTTTTTGTTGACTTCAGCTCCTATATTAGCTTTACCCAAGGAAGGCGTGGGTTTTATCGTCTTTTGTGATACTTCAGGTGTTAGGTTAGGTGTTGTGTTGATGCAGAAGGGAAAAGTAATTGCGTATGCGTCTCATCAGTTGAAGCCTCATAAGAGGAATTATCCTACCCATGATTTAGAGTAGTATGCAATTGTTTTTGCCTTGAAGTTATGGAGGCACTACTTGTATAGAGTCCGTTGTGATATCATCTCATATCATCGTAGCCTTCAGTACTTCTTTACCCAGCGAGATCTTCATATGAGGCAGCGCCGTTGGCTTGAGTTTCTTAAGGATTATGACTTGACTATTCTCTTCTATCTGGGCAAGGCTAATGTGGTTGCGGATGCCTTGAGCCAAAAATTGACTAGCATGGGTAGCTTGGTGCATCTTTTGATCCAGGAGAGGCCTTTGGCCTTAGAGGTTCAATCTTTAGCTAACCAGATGGTTAGACTTGATATTTCGATATCAAAACGTGTTTTGGCATTTGTGGAGGCTAGATCTTTTTTGATGGAGTAGATTCGAGCTCATCAGTTTAACGATGTTGGATTGAGGTTGATTCGCTATACTATGTTGAGTGGGGAGGCTAAGGAAGCCTCACTTGATTCAGATGGAGTTTTGAGGATTGGGGGCTGAGTTTGTGCGCCGAGAGTGGTGATTGAATTAGGTTGATCATGGAGGAGGCCCATTGTTCAAAATATTCTATCCATCCATGTGTGACTAAGATGTATTGTGATTTAAGACAGCACTACTGGTGGGGTGATGAGGCAAGATATAGAGGATTTTTTGGCTCATTGCCTATGTTGCCAGCAGTTGAAGGCCGAGCATATGAGACCTGGTGGTTTGCTTCAGAGGTTACCCGCTCCTGAGTGGAAGTGGGAACGGATCACTATGGACTTCGTGACAGGGTTGCCTCATACTTCTCGTGGTTCTGATAGTGTTTGGGTCATCTTGGATCGATTGACCAAGTCAGCTCATTTTATTCCAATTCAGGTCTGACTCAGTCCTGAGAGGTTAGCCCATATCTTCATTCGTGAGATTATGCGTCTGCATGGTGCGTCGGTGTCCATTATTTCAGATTAAGGTTTTTGTGTTTGCATCTCACTTTTGGAAGGATTTCCAGGATGAGTTGGGTACCTGGGTTAATCTTAGCACAACGTTTCACCTCCAAATTGATGGCCAAACAAAGCGGACTATCTAGGTTTTGGAGGATATGCTCCGCGCATACGCGATGGATTTTGGTGGCCAGTGGGAGCAATATTTGGCTTTAGCAGAGCTTGTATATAATAATAGCTACCATTCCAGTATTGATATGGCTCTTTTTGAGGCATTGTATGGTAGGCGTTGTCGCTCCTCAGCGGGTTGGTTTAATATTTCAAAGGTGAGACCTAGAGGTACGGACTTGCTTCATGAGTCTTTGGATAGGGTTCGGGTTATTCAGGGTAGACTTAGAGTGGTTCAGAGTAGGCAGAAGTGTTATGTTGATCATAGACTTTGTGCTTTGAGATTTGGTGTTGGTGATCGTGTTTTCCTTCAATTTACACCCATGAAGGGTGTGATGAGGTTTGGGAAGAGGGGAAAGCTTAGCCCCATGTATATTGGTCCATTTGAGATTCTTCGGACTGTTGGTAATGTGGCTTATGAGTTGGCTTTTCCCCCTGATCTACCAGTTGTTCATCCATTTTTTCATGTTTCTATGTTTCATCGCTATATTCCGGATGAGTCTCATGTCCTTCATTGGGAGTTGGTTCAGTTAGACGAGTGGTTGTCCTTTGTTGAGGAGTTGGTTTCCATTTTGGCTACGGATGTTAGGCCGTTGCGCTCTAGAGTGATCCCTGTAGTTAAGGTCCAGTGGCGGCATCGACCTGTAGATGAATCTACTTGGGAGGTCGAGTTTGATATGCGTAGTCTTTATTCCCAGCTCTTTGCTGATTCCGGTATTGCTTTTGCCTTAGTTCGAGGACGAACTAGATTTTTAGTGGTGGATGATGTAACGACCTAAAAATTTGATGAAATATATTAAATTTGTGATTTTATGTGATTTGACTATTTTAACCCTCCCCGTAGTTGCATTATGATATTTCTGGGGTGTGGGAGTGATTGACATAATTTTCGATGTATTTTGGTATAATTTATGCAATATTGTGGCTTTTGATGGCTTCGAGAGGTTTATTTTGGACTTATGTAGATATCTTTTGATCCCTGCAATGGATGACTGAATGGACTGCGCCAACAACTCTGGAATATCAATTTTAGGCTAGATAGACCTTTGATTTGGGTCCCGGTGCACCCGAGCTCATTTTGGCCTATTGGTCGGAAAGTTGAAAAATTGAAAATTTAGGTGTGGGACCCACATTTGATCGAAACAAACTCAAATGTTAAATTCGACTTAGCCAGCAGATCCAGAATGTCATTTTAGCGTGTTAGCATATTTGGTATGATTTTAAGATTTTTAAATCTCATTTCGACGCTCGGTTTGAAAAATTGTGATTTTGAGTTTAGGGGGTCAACTTTGTGAAAACGATATTTTTTTGAAAATTTGATATCGTCATCGCGTCTGGAACGTCAAATTTAGTATGATTGCATAGTTCGTTTGTGTATATCGGACTCCGAACGAATCTCGGGCACCCCATCGGTATCCATTTCGACCTAAAAAAAAACAGCAGTTATATTGCAGAAAAACTGCAATATAAACAGCTTGTTCCACCTCTTTGTGGCCCTTTTTGTTCATTTTCATCTTATATCTTGAGAGTTAAACCCTAAAATAGTGTACGAGCTTAAAAGTAAAGTTAGTGGGAGCTTGGAAAGCTAGATTAACATCTATTTCTTGGTTTTATTACGGATTTAAGGTAAAATTCACCTATTTTCATAGTAATTTCTTGATTAATTTCTCAAAATTCCAAAAATCTTCGGGTTTGATTTTAAGTCTCAATTTCACTTCTTTTCACTTGAATAATGTTATTATCTTATAATTACTAGTTTTTCATCAATTTAACCTTCAAAACAACTCCGATTCTTGATTTCAACCCAAATTTCTAAGATTTTACCTGATAAAACTCAAAAATAATTTTTCTTCGATTTGATCTCCATTTTTTACTTGATTTAACTTGAGTTTTCAGCTGTAGGTTCCTAAAAATATGGGGAACATATTTTTGAAGTAAAGTTCCAATTTTATCCTTTTTTTTCAGAAATCTATTTTGGGGGTCCGTTTTGACTCGAACCAAAAGTAGTCAATATGGGTGTCGTTGGTTTTTTCTTGATGCGTAGATTTTAGATTTGATATTTTTAGTGGAGTTCGAGATTGTTCGTGAAAAGTAAGATTGCAGGTTCAAGTGTAGCGGACCGATTTTGATTTTCGAGGTAGGTTATGGCTTAACTCTTTCAGACTGGGCTGAGTAGTAAATGATGATACAAAATGCATGCTAAGGGTGGGAACTAATCATGAAAAATGGATATATATGTGTTGTGCCCGTGTGGGGTTTCTATGTGATGAAATTGTCGAAATTGAGATATTATGTGATATGTGTGACCGTATGGGGCCCTATGTGATATTGATAGCCTTGAATACATGTGAATAATTGTATTGTGTTATTAAAATTCTTCATGTGGTACCATTGATGTATTGTGATTAATATTCATACTTTATTGGTAAATGAAACATATGAAAATTCGTGGATGATACGAAAATAATGAGTGGATATTGGCTCATGTGTTTGTGAAAAAGTATCATTGTGGTTTGTCGTGAAAATATATCATGTGGATGTTTGTGAAAATACTCATTGTAATTGGTTGTGAGCATTACTGTAACACCCCGTATTCAAGTACGTGTATTGGCGTATTCAAGTACGTGTATTGGTCTTATTTATATGGAATTAATTTTTTATTTTATTTATACCGAAATTTGTCCGTCGATGGTTCCATGCAAAGGTTATTGAATAAGCTTTCCAACGATACAAAGATTTCCAAAAATGGATAGGTTTAGAATATAATCGAGCACGTTTGAAACTATAAAACAGTGGCCGGGATATTTGGGAATAGTAAATGTGCAGGAAAATTTCCTGCACACAAACTACTGAGGCCAGCCGAATTTTTAGATCAACTTCGAACGATCATAACTCCCTTAATATAATGAACTGGGATAGCTGTAAACTATGAAAAGAAATATCTTTGAGTATTCTTTCCAATGCAATTGGTTTCATCCAAATCCAATGTCTGAGTAAGGAGTTATACTCGTTTTACTTCAGCCTATCAAAATAGATTTTTAGGGTTAACTTCAAACGACCATAACTCCTTGTACAGGACGAAATGGGTGGCCTACTATATATGAAATGAAAGCCCTTTGAATTATCCTTCCAACTATAACAATTTCACCCAAATACGAAATAGGAGCAAAGAGTTATGGTTGATCTACTTTAGCTTAGCAAAACAGTCCACCAAAGGACAGATTTGACATTATTTAAATTTTAAAGGCATTTTGGTCATTTCCTATTATATTATGGACGGGAATATGTGTATATATACATGTATATGATTTCAAAAGCTCATTTTCATCATCAATCATTGAGAAAGAACAAGCCCTAGCCAAATTTGACCTTTAAAATACTTTTGATTCAACCGTAGAAATTCCAAAGTAATCCGATAACTGCGTTTGTCATCTCGAGAGCTTCGAACGGCACCTATTATTTGTGCAAACAGGATTGCATAATCAAGAGGTGAATTCTAAGGTATGAATATTGTTTGCCTTTGTTCTTTTCCATATGTATATGTGTGATAGAGGATTATATGTATTGGTTGTTATTGAAAGGTTATGGAAATAGGGTTATGGACTATTTTGTATGGTTTGGTTGTATTGAATTGTGGAAGGTGGCTATGATAATTGATTTATGGAAGGTGGATATGGTGATATACTATTGAATTGATGATTATTCATGTCTATGGCTCAATTTGGTTTAATGGATTGGTTGGAAGGATAAATAAATCCAAACTTGATATTGGAGGATGATGTATGAATATGCATGGCATGTGAATGTAATTGGAGTATAAGAGGGTTAAAGTGACACCCTTTATGGTGTAATTAAGGCTTACTACTTAACCACCAGTTTGGTAAATTAAAATAATTGAATTGTGACGTTTGGTTGCTAATACTAGATTGCTATATATGTTCATTGTAGATAAGTAATCCGAAAAGACGGGAAGTCCATTTGGGACTAGTATTGAAGGGTGACAGTCAGATATGTAAAGCATACTCTATACCATATCTTTGGCATGAAAGTGAACAATTGTTCTATTAAGAAAGTTTCCAAAGTTATTCAATAACATGTGATCCATAATGGTTTTGTATGATGTCCTACGTTACCAATGAACTTGTTTCCACCCGACAAAATGTCAAGACATTCCAATACTTACTTGTTTTCTAAATCTTACATGTTTATTGCACTAATGAATATCAGAAGGTATCCGGTTACTCAAACAAGATCCATGTGCTATTAATGACTCCAAAACGTTTCATTGATATACCAATAAGTTCCTACTTTATTGTTATGGCATTGATGACTCCAAAACACTTCATTGATGTGCCAATGAGTTCTTACTTCATTGTTATTGCATTGATGGTCTATTTATATGTCTCTTATTAATGTATCATTGTTTCAAAGTATCAAAAATGCGGTGGCGACCGAAATAACAATCTCAAAGATTAATTGAACTAAGTGATGGAAGTTCTCTCTTATCGGGTGGTATCCCAGGGGCATAAGCCTATCATGGGTCGATCCTTATTTATGTGTTTATGGGTGGTATACCAGGGGCATAAGCCTATCATGGGTCGATCCCAGTTGATATGTACTGGAGGCAGCCTAATGGTCACAGTACAGTACAATAATGATTACAAAGATAATAAGAACGAAGGTAAAGTGATTGAATAAATACAATGTACAGGTTGTCACAAGTTCTAGTAAATGTGGTCCACTCCTATTACGATTTATTCACTTGTTTCTGATTTTTATTGAGCTCCTATATCATATGTGATTATCTACAGATTTACATACTCAGTACATATTTCGTACTGACCTCCCCCACCGGGGACCTACATTTCATGCTGCAGGAATAGGTACCTCAGCTCATACACCGCACAAGTAGGAGCCAGGATATCCAGTTGCTTTTGGTGAGCTCCAGTTTGCTTCGGGGCTTTCCGTGTCATATCCAGTCACTTTTGGTATTGTATAGAAGTTAGTTATATGGCGGGGTATATCCCGACCTTAGTTAAACTCTGTGTATTGTCTAGAGGCTTTGTAGACCTAATGTACAGTCAAGGTGGTGTTTTATTAATAGACGTGATGGATCAAACGGTCAAGTATTGTATATACATATATATATATGCTCGGGCTTATACAGGTGATTATTTCCTTTTATATGCGACATGATGTTGTCTGAATTTCGGGTTGTCATAGAGGTATGCATGGGAAGTATAAGGTTATGAGCTGGTTCTCCGGGGCCTCCTCGGTTACGGGTGCCGGTCCGCCCCAATAGGATTTGAGGCGTGAAAAAAGTGGTATCGGAGAAGTTCGTCCTAGTGAGTCTACAAAGTCGTGTCTACGTAGAGTCTTGTTTATCGGTGTGTCGTGCACCGCATCTATAAATAGGAGGCTATGGACATTTAGTAATTGTCTCTTTTCTTCATGTCTTAGATCGTGTGATAGAGCCTATATTGTATATGAAGTCATAGTTGACCACTGAATCCGTTTGTTTCTCTTATTATAGTAATGATGCCAGTTACCAGAAGCAAGAATGCCGGTAAGCAAGTAGATGTGGTTTCCAGAGAGGGGACTAGTAAGTCACCCACTATACCAGCTAATCAAAGTGAGGCTCCAGCATAGCATGCATCAGAAACTTCTTCCACTCCGGAAGAAATAAGAGAGAGGAGAACTATATCCCCAGAGCCACCTATTAATGCTGCTGATCAAGATCTTAGAAATGCAGTGCAACTTTTGACTCGTATAGTTGCTGGGCAAGCTCAAGGGCAAGCCATTCCTACCACGGGTCCTAGTGGTACAGATAGGGCGGCTAGCCTTCGAACACAGGATTTTCTTAAGATGGATCCTCCCACTTTTACTGGATCAGATCTTAACGAGGACCCACAGGACTTTATTGATCAAATTCAAAGGGCCTTAGATGTTATGCATGTAACGGGTAGAGAGACAGTGGAGTTAGAAGCATATAGATTCAAAGGGGAGGCTATATATTGGTACGAGGACTTGAAATGATCTAGGGGTATTGATGCACCCCCAGCTACTTGGAAAGATTTCAAAGAGGCATTTTTTGATCATTATCTTCCATTCGAGATTCGTCAGGCCCGTGCAAATCAGTATTTAAATCTTCGTCAGGGGAATATGAGCGTGAGAGAGTACAGTCTCCGATTTAATTCCTTGTCGAGATATGCTCCTAATATTGTAGCTACTATGGATGACATAGTTCATCAATATGTGGATAGGCTGGATCCATATCTGGTTAGAGATTGTACTATTGCCGCTTTGAACAAAGATATGGACATAGCGAGGATCAAAGCTTTTGCACAGAAAATGGAAGATCAGAGGCAGAGGAGAAGAACACGGGAATTAGAAAGAGGATATTCCAAGAGGTCCAGATCTATAGGGCAGTTCATGGTATCCCAAGGAGGGTTCAGACCATAGTTTTCTGCTAGACCACCTAG
Organism: Capsicum pubescens; assembly: GCA_030864215.1. NCBI lineage: Eukaryota > Viridiplantae > Streptophyta > Magnoliopsida > Solanales > Solanaceae > Capsicum > Capsicum pubescens. The sequence continues at coordinate 284,038,255 of CM061542.1, forward strand.
GCCATTATCTTCTTATTCTGCATCTAGTGCCCCACTACGGTTCCAAGTGTCTAGAGAAAATCAATTTGGGCACAGAAGTGAGAGTCAGAGTTCGCGGACAGTGGGGTACCAAGGGCAAGGGAATATGAGCCAATCGAGACCTCCTCGAGAGCCATGCAATAAATGTGGAAGGTATCATTTGGGCGCATGTCGGCTGGGGACCAATGTTTGCTTTTGGTATGGTATGTCGGGGAATATGATGAGAGAATACCCACGAAGGGGCATAGAGGGTATGGTGATAACGCTCAATCTACAGCTCTCGTAGGAGTGTAAAGTGGTCGTTAGCAAATATAGAACCCAACCTGGGTTGGGTATCGATCCCAATGGGAATAGCTTGGTCAACAAGTAAGTAAAGATTACTAGACTTTTAGTGAAAGTCTCGAAAAAGGGGGGATTTTTGTTGTGCAAGTAATGTAACCAAATAGTAGCTAAAAACGGCAATAGCAAAGTAAAAAGAACAAGAATGTTTTAGTAAGATGTAAACAATGAGAATTGAGGAGTTGGGGTTATGTCCACCTTCTGAGTTATACGTCTCTATTGACTATGAGTGTGTTGAATTCGGACATGCATGTGCTTATAGAGAATTGTATTTGATGGTAAATCCAGGCGTCTTTCGACCTATTCGAGGATTATTTCACTTTAACTCTTTCGAGCTTAAAGCGTATCTAACGGTACGAATTCTCCAAGAGGTTAATCCAGTTACGGCACTAACTTTTTAATAGGGGATGGGACCCTACTACCTTGACATTATCTCTTTTCCAGACAGATAACCTTTCTTTCGAACAAGTTAAATATTATACTGGCATATTCTTGCGTTTGCAACCACAAAGAATTTAGATTAAGATGAAGAGAATAATGATATAAGCAACATACGTGTCACGAACTCACAAACTCACAGCAATAGATAGTATCTCATTCGGCTTCCATAACCCCAACAGAGAAGTTTAGTTACCCATGAGTGCGAAGGAAATCACAATTGACATTGTTGTTATACCACAATAAAGATTTCACGTTTGTAATGGTGTGGTAGGCGTTAGGCGTGAATTCCTTAGCAAGGTAACGTTTCTCTTGTTGCGGAATTTAAGAATAGAAGAAGAAAAATAGAATTAATGGAAGAATATGTTCTGAGATGTTTTAGAAGTAGAATAGAATAGAATTGAATGTCAGAAGATGTCTTCAAATCTCTAGCAAGATAGGGTATTTATAATACCCATATCCTATTCCTACTAAGCTAATGAAATGCTTAACCAAATCCTACTAAGCTAATGAAATACTTAACCCAATTGTATTAGGTTAATGTATCATTATCCTAATCCTAATAAGCTAATGAAATACTTAACCCAATTGTACTAGGTTAATGTATCATTATCCTAATTCTAATAAATTACTGCTAGTCCCCAAAGTCTTCAAAAATATTGTTTTAGCCCGGGACAGATTTTCCATGCGCCATCTTTAGTCCTTGGCGTCCAAGATTGGCTTTTCTCCTTTCGTGAAGCTTTCTTTGGCGTCAAGTTATCCATAAAATGCTGAATTCTGCATCATTTATACCTGAAACTTTCCTAATCATGTTCGTTAGCTCACTTACAGGAAAAAGGACTAAAAGTGCATTAAATATATAATTTGTTCTCAAAACTAGGCTAAAATATGGGCAAAATATAGTGCTATAGGCGTGTAAATTCGCCTATCATCAACACCCCACACTTAAAGCTTTGTTCGTCCTCGAACAAAATATCATATCCCTCTAAACATCAACTTAGGGTTTCACAGCAACAACATAAAATATTCGTCAAGATAAGCACAACAATTATCAACAAAGAGTAGTTTTCCGATCATTAGTAGAAACAGTTTAACCTCTAGCATAGACTCGTGATGGTGGTCAACTTATATTCAAAAGTTAAGGCACAAAGAATCATACACGACTACCCAAAACTCATCAACCACGTGTGTCTCACAATATATTACCCATAATCACTCACAAGTATAGCATATTTTTCAAACATGGGTATCAAAATATCCTTGCTCTCACTCTCACAAAGAATTCATATACAGCAACTGATGACCATAGGCTTGCCCTTAGTGTAATGCTCCACTAAATGTCAGAATGCTAAGCTTAGAATCAAATAGGTCTTTTGCTGGTTGTAGTGTAGGCTAAGGGACGGGTAGGACTATTTTGGCCAGAAATAGTGACTATGTTCCTAAGCGCTTTAATACATCACATTGTGTCATTAACACTTTTCTTTCTAACAACCTTTCTTTCATTTATTCTACCACCCTTTTTCTCCTCTTTTGTTTTTCAATTTTAAACATGACTAACTTTTCAGTTTTTTCTTCCTTTTTCTTTTCATAACATACCTCTTATGATAGCACTTCTTTTTAATAGCAATTTCAAGCACCAATGCATTCTAAAGCATCATACTCACCCAATTTCCTCTTATTTTGTCACATGACTTTACACTTTAAAGCACTTAGGAATTTGGATCAAATTATGGTCTTGAAAAAAAATGGATTAGGCTTACATATGAGGTTGTCAAAGAAAATAGGCTAAAGGCTCAAAAGGGTTAACTAGGATAATGTCCATGGGTAGGTAAAAATGAAGGTAAACAAATATAGGTTGCCAAAGAAATGCCTAAATCATCTCCTAAACTTACACTCCTTATTTTCGCTTTACATACATACCAGGCAAGTTCTAGCATCAGCCACAAGTACAGAATATACTATTAGCTCACACACACAAGGCACATGGTCGACTTTATTGAGAGTAGTATAGACTCTTGTCCCAACAGGTGACGGAATTGAACCACCCAATATCACATAGTGAGTCACAATTAGAGCCTAAATATCTCAATAGTCATGATTTTAGCACAAACTCTTGTCATAATCTCATGCTGCCTATCAAAATAATTTCATGTGAAGTTAAAAAAAAATTTAATGAAAAAAAACGAAACAAAAACAAAGAAAACAAACATAGATGCGAGTAGAGAAGTATAGCATGCAATACCACCACCCCACACTTAGTCGGGACACTGTCCTCAGTGGAAAATAAATACGAAGAACCTGGTCAGTCGGACTCCTCCTCAATGTCGGGGGTCATACCCCCTTCATCGGAGTCGTCGTCATCAGAATTCTCCTCCATGTCGGAGTCTGGCATTCGTCGATCATCATCGGTCGGCACGTCGTCATCAAGAGGTTCCTCAAAGTATGTACCTACTACACACATCTCCCGTGCATGAATATTTATTGGATAGTCATGGTCCAGCTGTTGGAGCTCTGCAGCAGTGGGAACACGACCTCCGCTCATCATTGTAAACCTCATCATGACGTACATATAGCGGGAGAAACTCTCATCCCGAGCATGTCTCTCTGTCGTAGTAAGGTTGATGCCATGTGTTGATTCAGCATCTTTGACCTTTGTGAGGTCAACCTTCTTCGGATTGTGTGGGAGTTTATGATTAGCTGGTTCCTCTTCGATGTCTTCCTTCCTCAAGATTGCAGTCAATAGATTTCCGAAGCTGAAATAAGACCGCTTGTGTAGCCTAGCCTTCCGCATTGTAGATCGAATGATTGTCCCAATATTGATAGGGACATTCATCATCAATGCGTATACTAAGAACACTCTATCTCTTGTTATTTTTGTGTATTGCGTCCCTGGAATGAGGCAACAGTTGACCATGCGCAACCATATCCTTGTTTCCCTATTCAAAGAAGCATATGGGAAAGTGTTGTGTCGACCAGTGTCCTTGTGTCTACTCCAGCATGCCATGGATCTTGTTCCACAGAGTGTGTGTCGAATTGCTTTATAAGGAGGTCTGCTGTACAGCTCTTTGAATGGTGCTGGATCGACTGAAGGCAAGCCAAGAAAGGAGTTGAAGAAATCCGCATTGAGTTGTAACACTTGGCCCCGAATCTTGACTTCGCTGCCTGTGGTTTTCGGCGACCAGTTGGCATAAAATTCTCTTGTCAAATCAAGATTACATTCTCCCATGTCGCGGAAGATGAAATCCAGATTTAATGCCATGATCTTCGCCAACATGCGCGGCTCCTTCTTCGCTAGGCTTTCCTTGTTTATCAAGTCGACATGAACATATTTTCTTTCCTTGTTGTTCCTATACCATTCCTTGGCTTCCTCCTCAAGAACCCATTTTATTCCAAACATACAGCGTGGTAATTGCATTGAGGATGATTCTCCTTGCTCCTTGCGGCCTCTTTTCTTGCCCTTTTGGGAAGTGGTAGCCTTCTCCTTGCCTTGTCTCGCTTTGGGTGCCATTGTACCTGAGACTTGAAATAGAGTTCACGTTAGCACAATCTCAATGGATACAATCTATACATAAGCAGTAGGGGTACCACCCCACACTTAGTTTGTTGATACGAATTAGTAAAGTGAAAGTGGTCGATTACTTAGACTTCATCGGCATACGTTGTAGGAGCTATATTCCAACAAAAAAATCAGAGATGTATCACTTCTTGCAACCTTTGCAATATTTTCATGTTAGATGTATCAAGACTACTACATAGGGATTACATCATGGTATTGTTTCTATCAATAATCACAACCTTCTATGTCGGTAGGCAACTATAAGTCTTATTCCGATGAACGGGATATTCTAACATGTAAGAATTCTAGTGACAAGATTATGCAATGTCCATGACTATAGCAATTCCGCAAGTAGTATAACAATGCATCAAAATCAAATTCAAGTCGGAAACATGTTAAGAGTATCCTAACGTACATGTTCACTCACTTGGTTTTGTATCAACAATTCAAACACATTAACATCCCCAATAGTTCTTCAAGATGTAGCAATTCATAATAGACATAGCAACGTAGCACTTACGAAAAATAGATGAAGAACAAAAGTGTACTTACGTGATTGAAGCCTTTGGAGATGTTCTTGTGAAGTGGGAGAGCAAAAAGAAAAGTTTTGAGATGATTTGGAGAGTATGTGCGGCGCCTAGGTCAAGTTTTCAATGTGTTTGTGTTTCAAGACTAAGTCTCCTTTTTATAGGAAAAGAATGGGTTGGGTTTTGACCCATTTAAAATCGGTTTTGGAGATAAAAAGTGACCATAGGCGGTGCCTAATGCTTTGCCTAGTTGAGCAGAATGCCATAGCATAGGCCATGCCTTTTGCAAAGCATTTGGTGAGCATAGGCGGCGCCTTTTACAAAGCATTTGGTGAGCATAGGCGGCGCCTTTTGCAAAGCATTTGGTGAGCATAGGCGGCGCCTTTAGCATGGCATATGAGATTCAGAGACAAAATGCTTTGGCATAGGCGGCGCCTATGCTATGGCATACTTGAGCATGGGCGGCGCCTATGCTATAGCACACTAGATTCCGAGACCTTGGGCTATAGTATAGGCTTTGCCTTGTTCGTGGCCTAGTTTTACCTAGGCCTAGCCTTGCTCGATGCCTATTTTGTCATGAGCAATGCTCAATCCATAGTCTTATGCATCTTAATTCTTAACTTACCACCTTTACCATGCAATACGTCCAAATCAAAATTTGAAACCAATCTCCTCGTTTTACACCTCTTGCACCTACATTTGCTTAAAAATGATTAGAACGATGGGTTGCCTCCCATCAAGCGCCTTAGTTTTGGTCGTGGCACAACCCTTATTTTTGGATTTTTATTTATCAAAAGCAAACACGTAATAGAACGAAAGAAAAATGAAAAATGATAAACGATGGGTTGCCTCCCATCTAGCTCTTGATTTATTGTCGCGGCACGACATAGTTACCTCGAGTACTTAGACTTCGTCGAGATAGATGGTGGATCGTTTTCTGAATGGATTCAGACGATAATGAGGCTTACTTGTAGGCATGCAATCTTCTTCGAGATGACCCTTGTGCATGCCTATCCCAGGAGGGATACCAATTATATCATCAATAGTCCAACCCATAGCTCTCATGTATCTCTTCAGAGCAGAGATGAGAGCCTCTACGTGCTGTTTACTTAAATCATCCGCACTCACCGTAAGTATATTTATACTTTCCAAGAACACATACCTTAGATAATCGGGGAGCTCTTTCGATTCTAGCATTGGTGGCTCTTCAAGGGAAGTCTTCGTTGTTGGTGATGGTTGATTCTTAAGATCACGGTCCGGTTGCTTAGGAGTATGGGAATAGGACTCTATTTCTGTTAGAGAACCCATAAGTTCTTCATAATCTTCATCGTCCTCATGCTCAACATTCAGTGGCGCAGCATACAATGGCTCAACAGTAAGTTGTTTCTCTACAGATAATGCTTTCTTATCCTCATGATGAACATCTTCTACAGAGAACACATTTATATCGCTGGGCTGCTTCATTGCTTTACATATATCAAAGTGGACCACTTCGTCATTCAATCGAAATAAAAGCTCATTAGCTCTCATGTCAATAAGCACACTTCCTGTTGCAAGGAAAGGACGTCCCAAGATTATGGGAACTTCAGAATCCACCTCGCAATCCAAAATCACAAAGTCTGCAGGAAAAATGAAGGTAGACACCTTCACCAACACATCATTTAAGATACCCACAGGTCGTTTTACCGACCTATCTGCCATCACGAGCCGCATATTGGTTGGTGTAGGGTCGCCCAACCCCAACTTTCTGTAGACGGATAGTGGCATCAAATTGATGCTAGCTCCCAAATCGCATAATGCCTTAGCAAAATTCATAGATCCAATCGTGCAAGGAATAGTGAAAGAACCAGGGTCTGCCTTCTTCTGTACTAAGGACCTTGTGGCAATTGAACTGCAATGATGAATATTATCTGTCGACTCATAGCTTACTGCTCGCTTCTTTGTTAAAAGTTCCTTCATGAATTTAGCGTATCCGGGCATTTGTTCTAGTGCCTCCACCAACGGAACATTAATGGTCAGCTGTTTTAACATTGCCATGAATTTACTGAACCTTGTATCATCCGCCTGCTTCTTCAATCTTTGAGGAAAAGGTGGTGGTGGATAGGGAAGTGTTCTCTCCACAACTTTCTTCTCCTCTTGCTTCCATATTTTGGTCTTTTCAAGCTTCAAAGTACTAGGGGTGACGTCATGGACGTCATGGTCAGCTTCTATGGCGTCATCATCTTCCTTATGTTCGGCCACTTTCTTGCTTTGGGATGAATTTTCCAGCACCTTACCACTCCTGGTGGTAATAGCCATGCATGATCCGTCGTTCCTTGGATTTTGCACAGTGTCGCAAGGTAGAGTACCAGCCTTTCTTTGATTGAGTGCTGCTGAAAGTTGGCTCAATTGCTGCTCTATTTGCTTGATTGATGTGGAATGAGAATCAACTAATTGCTTCATAGAGGACAAATCATTTACTACCTCCGTTACTCCTGCGCTCATTGCTTCCACTCCTTTCAGTAGTTTAGCCATCATGTCTTCCATACTTCCAGAACTAGATGTGGTGGCGTCACGTCTTCCAGGGGTAACATACAAACCACTACTGTCATTCTTGTTCTTCCAACTACCTTGGTCCATGTTTCCAAATTTACCATGATAGTTCTGACCTTGGTTTCCTTGGGCATTGCCTCGGAAACCCCCCTGATTGTTCAAGTAGTTGGCTTCCTCTTCCGAATCAGATTCGTCTTTTCCTTTTGACGCAATAGCTTTCACTTTTTCGGTCTTCCCTGATAATAGATGCTTTGTAAGAAGATCTACTTGTGTTTTCATGTGCGCCATATCTTGATCACGTTTTTCTTCTCGTCTCCTTTGGTCTGCAGTCATGCCATTAGAAAAAGTGGGCCTTGCTACCACAGAATCCCTGGTATGCCAAGCTCTACTTTGCTTCGTCATACGATCTAGCATATTGCTTGCCTGACCAAAGGTGAGATCCATAAAAGATCCTCCGGCCGCATTATCCACCACTGGTTTAGTTATTGAATTCAAGGCTCTATATAGTATCTCCATTAGGTGAACATTAGTCATGTGATGGTTTGGGCACCTCATTAGCTTCGTCTTGAACCTCTCCCATGTTTCATGAAGGGGTTCAGTTGGAAGCTGACGAAAGTTGCTGATTTCATCTCTCAATTGTGCTCTTTTGGATGGCGGAAAGAATCTTTCTAGGAAAGCGTCTCTCAATTGCCTCCAATTTGTAATAGAATCAGGAGTTAGCCCATTCAACCATAGAGTTGCCTCCCCAGACAGAGACAATGGAAATAGACGTAATCGAATTGCATTCTTACCAACTCCAGGATTGTCAAACGACTTGCATGTAGAAATAAAGTTGATGAGATGCATATTCGGATCATCGCCTGCTAGTCCACCAAATAATCCCTTGAGTTGCAATAACTGAATCATGGTGCTCGTGATGTTGAACTTGGATCCGAGTGCCAATGGTGGAGGAATAATGGCTCCTGTGGCTCCGGCTCCATCAAGATCATCATCATCATCGTCGAAAGCTGGCTGCATAGCTTGGCGTTCAGGCCTAAACCTAGCTTGACGATCTCTTCTGTTGGCAGGTGTTGCGATCTCAGCGGCATGCCTAGGGTTTAGTAGCTCGTCATCACCTAGATCTTCATCGTCAGGATTTGTTGCTCGCCCAGGGTTATCAATATTCTGTTGATGCACTTGAGCGGTGGCTAGCGTAGCTAGCCTCACCTGTTCCTGTTGAGCAGCCATCCTTTCAATTGCGTGTTGTGCCTCCATTCTGCGAATACGTTGTGGTTCAGGATTGATAGGTAATAACAGTTGACCAGAACTTCGGGTATGGGGCATGCACTGAATAAAAACCTGCAGTAAACAAAAACAAAAAATAAAAGTAAAAGTACGAGAATCTTTGACCAAAGGGTCTAGTAATTATTACGAACTTAATTGACACTTGTATTCCCCGGCAACGGCGCCAATTTTTGATAACGCTCAATCTACAGCTCTCGTAGGAGTGTAAAGCGGTCGTTAGCAAATATAGAACCCAACCTGGGTTGGGTATCGATCCCACAGGGAATAGCTTGGTCGACAAGTAAGTGAAGATTACTAGACTTTTAGTGAAAGTCTCGAAAAAGGAGGGATTCTTGTTGTGCAAGTAATGTAACCAAATAGTAGCTAAAAATGGCAATAGCAAAGTAAAAAGAACGAGAATGTTTTAGTAAGATGTAAACAATGAGAATTGAGGAGTTGGGGTTATATCCACCTTCTGAGTTATACGTCTCTATTGACTATGAGTGTGTTGAATTCGGACATGCATGTGCTTATAGAGAATTGTATTCGATGGTAAATCCAGGCGTCTTTCGACCTATTCGAGGATTATTTCACTTTAACTCTTTCGAGCTTAAAGCGTATCTAACGGTACGAATTCTCCAAGAGGTTAATCCAGTTACAACACTAACTTTTTAATAGGGGATGGGACCCTACTACCTTGACATTATCTCTTTTCCAGACAGATAACCTTTCTTTCGAACAAGTTAAATGTTATACTGGCATATTCTTGCGTTTGCAACCACAAAGAATTTAGATTAAGATGAAGAGAATAATGATATAAGCAACATACGTGTCACGAACTCACAAACTCACAGCAATAGATAGTATCTCATTCGGCTTCCATAACCCCAACAGAGAAGTTTAGTTACCCATGAGTGCGAAGGAAATCACAATTGACATTGTTGTTATACCACAATAAAGATTTCACGTTTGTAATGGTGTGGTAGGCGTTAGGCGTGAATTCCTTAGCAAGGTAACGTTTCTCTTGTTGCGGAATTTAAGAATAGAAGAAGAAAAATAGAATTAATGGAAGAATATGTTCTGAGATGTTTTAGAAGTAGAATAGAATAGAATTGAATGTCAGAAGATGTCTTCAAATCTCTAGCAAGATAGGGTATTTATAATACCCATATCCTATTCCTACTAAGCTAATGAAATGCTTAACCAAATCCTACTAAGCTAATGAAATACTTAACCCAATTGTATTAGGTTAATGTATCATTATCCTAATCCTAATAAGCTAATGAAATACTTAACCCAATTGTACTAGGTTAATGTATCATTATCCTAATCCTAATAAATTACTGTTAGTCCCCAAAGTCTTCAGAAATGTTGTTTTAGCCCGGGACAGATTTTCCATGCGCCATTTTTAGTCCTTGGCATCCAAGATTGGCTTTTCTCCTTTCGTGAAGCTTTCTTTGGCGTCAAGTTATCCATAAAATGCTGAATTCTGCATCATTTATACCTGAAACTTTGCTAATCATGTTCGTTAGCTCACTTACAGGAAAAAGGACTAAAAGTGCATTAAATATATAATTTGTTCTCAAAACTAGGCTAAAATATGGGCAAAATATAGTGCTATAGGCGTGTAAATTCGCCTATCATCATATGGCACGACCTACGGGGTTATTTGTTGCATCATCATCATCGATGCCTTATTTAGGAAGGGGTGCACAACCAATGGGTCGTGTTAGAGGTGATAGAAGATCCACGAGTTCTAGCAGGGCTCAAAATCATACATATGCTCTAGCGGATCGACAGAATTTAGAGGCTTCCCCAGATGTGGTTACGGGTACGTTGTCTATCTTTTCATTCGATGTATATGCCTTAATTAATCCTGATTCTACATTATCTTATGTTACTCCATTGGTTGCTGGAAAGTTTGAAAGAATACCTAAACTGTTAGTTAAGCCATTTAAAGTGTCCACACCGGTTGGGGAATCTATTATTGCTAGAAGGGTTTACCGAAACTGCATAGTAATTGTTTGTGGTCGTGATACGATGGCTGATCTTGTGGAGTTAGAAATGGTAGATTTTGATGTTATAATGGGTATGGACTGGTTGGCGTCTTGTTATGCCACAATTGATTATTGCACGAAAAAGGTATATTTCCATTTTCCAAATGAATCAGTCCTTGAATGGAAAGGTGAAATTAGCGCGCCAAGAGGTAGATTTATTTCTTATGTTAAGGCAAGAAGAATGATTTCCAAGGGATACATATATTATTTAGTTAGACTAAGGGATACAGAAGCGGAGCCACCAACTCTTCACGCTGTTCCGGTGGTAAATAAATTTTCTAATGTATTTCCTGAAGATCTTCTAGGTTTGCCTCCTGAACGAGAAGTAGAGTTTGGTATTGATGTAATACCAGGCACCCAACCAATATCCATTCCTCCGTATAGAATGGCCCCAGCAGAATTACGAGAATTGAAAGATTTTCTAGAGAAGGGATTCATAAGGCCTAGTATGTCCCCCTGGGGAGCACCAGTGTTATTTGTGCGCAAAAAAGATGGCTCCCTGAGGATGTGTATTGATTATCGGCAATTGAATAAGGTGACTATTAAGAATAAATATCCTCTCCCAAGAATTGATGATTTATTTGATCAGTTACAGGGTGCCAAGTGCTTTTCTAAGATTGATTTGAGGTCAGGTTACCACCAAGTGAGGGTCAAAAAGAAGGATATACCCAAGACAGCTTTCCGAACACGGTATGGCCATTATGAGTTTCTAGTTATGTCATTTGGGCTAACAAATGCACCCGCAGCTTTTATGGATTTGATGAATAGGGTGTTTAAGCCATTCCTGGATGTATTTGTGATAGTTTTTATAGATGATATTCTAGTTTATTCTAGATCAGAAGAGGAACATGCCAATCACTTACGACAGGCATTGCAGACTCTTCGTGATTGTAAGCTTTATGCAAAGTTCTGTAAATATGAGTTTTGGTTAAAGTCGGTGGCATTTTTTGGTCATATTGTATCTAGTGAAGGGATAAAGGTTGATGCTCAAAAGATAGAAGCTGTGAAGAACTGGCCAAGGCCCACAACGCCTACGGAGATTCGTAGTTTTCTCGGGTTGGCCGATTATTATAAAAGTTTTGTTGAAGGCTTTTCTTTCATTTCAGCACCCTTAACCAATCTAACCCATAAAGCATCCAAATTCCAATGGAATGATGCCTGTGAGAAGAGTTTTCAAGATTTAAAGAACAAGTTGATTTCTACACCCGTGTTGGTACTTCCAGAAGGAACCGAAGGGTATACAGTGTATTGTGATGCTTCCAGAATTGGTTTAGGATGTGTAATGATGCAGCATGGTAAGGTAATAGCATATGCTTCTAGACAATTGCGGCCACATGAGAAAAATTATCCTACACACGATCTTGAGCTGGCAGTAGTTATTTTTGCTTTAAAGATATGGCGTCACTACTTATATGGGGTTCATATTGATATATATACTGACCATAAGAGCTTGCAATATATTTTTAATCAGAAGGATCTAAATTTAAGGCAGCGGAGATGGCTTGAACTATTAAAGGACTACGATGTTGATATCTTATACCATCCAGGGAAAGCAAATGTGGTAGCTGATGTGTTAAGTCGTAAGGTTATGATGGCACCTATAGAAAGGCAAGGGATGATTAAAGATCTTCACCAGTTAGCTAGTTTGGGAGTTCGCCTTCTTGAAACTCTGGATAAAGAGCTTATCGTACATAATGTTGCGGAATCTTCATTAGTAGCTGAAGTGAAAGAGAAGCAATATGCAGATCCTATTTTATTACAGCTTAAGGAGAACGTTCAGAGTGGTGCGACCAAGGCATTTGAGCTTACGCGAGAAGGAGTACTTCAGTGCCAAAACCGATTGTGTGTGCCGGATGTAGACGGGCTAAGAAAGAAGATTATGACAGAGACACATTGTTCAAGGTATTCCATTCATATAGGATTAACCAAAATGTATCAAGATTTGAAAGATATGTATTGGTGGAATGACATGAAGAAGAGCATTGCAGAATTTGTAGCTGAATGTCCAAATTGTCAAAGAGTTAAAGTTGAGCACCAAAAACCCGGAGGTTATATGCAATGCATTGATCTTCCAAGCTGGAAGTGGGACATGATCAACATGGATTTCGTTATTGGTTTGCCTCGTACATCCCGAAAGTTTGATTCTATATGGGTGATTTTTGATAGGCTTACCAAATCCGCATATTTCCTACCAGTTAGGACCACTTACACAGTTGAAGACTATGCGAAACTGTACATTAAAGAGATAGTCCGATTACATGGAGTGCCAATCTATATTATATCATATCAGGGAACCCAATTTACCGCAAACTTTTGGAAGTCTTTTCAGAGTTGTTTGGGAACACAAGTGAAGTTGAGTACAGCTTTTCACCCTCAAACAAATGGACAAGCAGAACGTACCATCCAAACACTTGAAGATATGCTACGAGCTTGTGTAATAGATTTTAAGGGCAACTGGGATGATCATTTACCTCTTATTGAGTTTGCCTACAATAATAGCTATCATTCAAGTATCAAAATGGCACCATATGAAGCTTTATATGGAAGGAAGTATAGATCACCAATAGGATGGTTCGAAGTGGGTGAAATTCTTTTGTTCGGACCAGATCTTATTTATCAAGCCATAGAGAAGGTTAAAGTAATTCAGCAACGGCTGAAAACAGCCCAAAGTCGACACAAGTCATATGCGGATAGTAGAAGGAGAGAGCTAGAGTTTTCTATAGGTGATTGGGTATTTTTGAAGGTATCACCAATGAAAGAGGTAATGAGATTTAGCAAGAAAGGGAAGTTAAGTCCACGTTATATAGGCCCGTATAAGATCACTCTAAGGTGTGGACAAGTTGCATATGAATTAGAGCTACCCCAAGAGCTCTCATCAGTACATCCGGTATTTCATGTGTCAATGCTTCAAAAGTGCTTCGGAGATCCATCACATATCACTTCTACTGAGGATATGCAAGTTGTGGAAGATCTTACCTATGAGGAAGTGCCTATTGCTATTCTAGATCGCCAAGTTAAGAAGATGAGAAATAAAGAGATAGCATCTGTGAAAGTATGTTGGAGAAATCGTCAAAGGGAAGAGATTACATGGGAAGCTGAGGAAGAAATGAAATCTAAGTACCCTCATTTGTTCAAAGATGAAGAGGAAGTTCAATAAACGGAGTTAGAACATTAACAAGTAAGTTTTTTTATGTATGCATAGTATTTATGTGATGATGTGACTATTAATGATGGACTTGAACTTGTTTCGGTTGAATAACTATGCTAACATTCGAGGACGAATGTCCAAAAGGGGGGAAGGATGTAACACCCCGTATTCAAGTACGTGTATTGGCGTATTCAAGTACGTGTATTGGTCTTATTTATATGGAATTAATTTTTTATTTTATTTATACCGGAATTTGCCCGTCGATGGTTCCATGCGAAGGTTATTGAATAAGATTTCCAACGATATAAAGATTTCCAAAAACGGATAGGTTTTGGATATAATCGAGCACGTTCGAAACTAAACGGTGGCCGGGATATTTGGGAATAGTAAATGTGCAGGAAAATTTCCTTCACACAAACTACTGAGGCCAGCCAAATTTTTAGGTCAACTTCGAATGATTATAACTCCCTTAATATAATGAAATGGGAGATCTTCGACCTATGAAAAGAAATATCTTTGAGTCTTCTTTCTAATGCAATTGGTTTCATCCAAATCCAACATCTGAGTAAGGAGTTATACTCGTTTTACTTCAGCCTATCAAAACAGATTTTTAGGGTTAACTTCAAACGACCATAACTCCTTGTACAGGACGAACTGGGTGGCCTACTTTATATGAAATGAAATTCCTTTGAATTATCCTTACAACTATACCAATTTCACCCAAATCCATTATCAGAGCAAAAAGTTATGGTCGATCTACTTTAGCTTATCAAAACAATCCACCAAAGGACAGATTTGACATTATTTAAATTTTAAAGGCATTTTGGTCATTTCCTATTATATTATGGACGGGAATATGTGTATATATACATGTATATGATTTCAAAAGCTCGTTTTCATCATCAATCATTGAGAAATAACAAGCCCTAGCCAAATTTGACCTTTAAAATACTTTTGATTCAACCGTAGAAATTCCAAAGTAATCCGATAACTGCGTTTGTCATCTCGAGAGCTTCGAATGACACCTATTATTTGTGCAAACAGGATTGCATAATCAATAGGTGAATTCTAAAGTATGAATATTGTTTGCCTTTGTTCTTTTCCATATGTATATGTGTGATAGAGGATTATATGTATTGGTGGTTATTGAAAAGTGATAGAAATAGGGTTATGGACTATTTTGCATGGTTTGGTTGTATTGAATTATGGAAGGTGGATATGGTAATTGAGTTATGGAAGGTGGATATGGTGATATACTATTGAATTGATGATTATTTATGTCTATGGCTCAATTTGGTTTAATGGATTGGTTGGAAGGATAAATGAATCCAAACTTGATATTGGAGGATGTTGTATGAATATGCATGGCATGTGAATGTAATTGGAGTATAAGAGGGTTAAAGTGACACCCTTTATGGTGTAATTAAGTCTTACTACTTAACCACTAGTTTGGTAAATTCAAATAATTGAATTGTGACGTTTGGTTGCTAATACTAGATTGCTATATATGTTCATTGTAGATAAGTAATCCAAAAAGACGGGAAGTCCATTTGGGACTAGTATTGAAGGTTCACAGTCAGATATGTAAAGCATACTCTATACCATATCTTTGGCATGAAAGTGAACAATTTTTCTATTAAGAAAGTTTCCAAAGTTATTCAATAACATGTGATCCATAATGGTTTTGTATGATGTCCTACATTATCAATGAACTTGTTTCCACCCTACAAGATGTCAAGACATTCCAATACTTACTTGTTTTCTAAATATTACATGTTTATTGAACTAATGAATGTCAGAAGGTATCCGGTTACTCAAACAAGATCCATGTGCTATTAATGACTCCAAAACGTTTCATTGATATACCAATAAGTTCCTACTTCATTGTTATGACATTGATGACTCCAAAACACTTCATTGATGTGCCAATGAGTTCTTACTTCATTGTTATTGCGTTGATGGTCTATTTATATGTCTCTTATTAATGTATCATTGTTTCAAAGTATCAAAAATGTGGTGGCGACCGAAATAACAATCTCAAAGATTAATTGAACTAAGTGATGGAAGTTCTCTCATATCGGGTGGTATCCCATGAGCATAAGCCTATCATGGGTCGATCCCTATTTATGTGTTTATGGGTGGTATCCCAGGGGCATAAGCCTATCATGGATCGATCCTAGTTGATATGTACTGGAGGCAGCCTAATGGTCACAGTACAGTACAGTAATGATTACAAAGATGATAAGAACGAAGGTAAAGTGATTGAATAATTACAATGTACAGGTTGTCACAAGTTCTAGTAAGTGTGGTCCACTCCTATTACGATTTATTCACTTGTTTCTGATTTCTATTTAGCTCCTATATCATATGTGATTATCTACAACTTTACATACTCTGTACATATTTCGTACAGACGTCCCCCACGGGGGACCTGCATTTTATGCTACAGGCACAGGTACCTCAGCTCATACACCGCACAAGTAGGAGCCAGGATATCCAGCTGCTTTTGGTGAGCTCTAGTTTGCTTCGGGACTTTCCATGTCATATCAAGTCACTTTTGGCATTGTATAGAAGTTAGTTATATGGCGGGGTGTGTCCCGACCTTAGTTAAACTCTGTGTATTGTCTAGAGGCTTTGTAGACCTAATGTACAGTCAAGGTGGTGTTTTGTTAATAGACGCGATGGCTCTAACGGCCAAGTATTGTATATACATATATATGTGTGCTCGAGCTTATACAGGTGATTATTTCCTTTTATATGCGACATGATGTTGTCCGAATTTCGGGTTATCATAGAGGTATGCATAGAAAGTATAAGGTTATGAGCTGGTTTTCCCGGGCCTCCTCGGTTACGGGTGCTGGTCCGCCCCAATAGGATTTGAGGCATGACAATTACATCTTCATATCATACTCATTCATGAAACATTGATACCACCATGGCAATATCTGAGAAACACTGGCTACACCTTCTTAAGAGATAATGTAACACCTTATAAAATCCTTTTCGAGGGATATGCCAAAAAGGAGATATGAGATATGTGGATTGTATACGGGTTGACGAACCGCCCATGGGTCCTACGTCAGAAAGCTTTAGCTTCGTAAGTGTATGCAGGGATTTTGCGATGACTTGTGCATCATCATCATCATCATATACATCGCACTTACTTTATAGATTTTATGTTGTGTTGTATTGCCTTATTGACTTTTTATCTATGTATTATTCTTAACTTCCTTTACTTATATTTGATGATCTTGTATACTTATGTTCTATATCTTGGTGTGTTGTTGTAATATATGTGAGATATATTAGAACTGTTAGTGCAAGCGGTGTGGGCTACCGTTGTGGGACATTTTCTGATTGCAGGTGACGTGTCCTTAGTTTATATTTTGTATGCTTTATTTACTACTTTGCTTGATCGGCCTATGATACCTACTGAGTACAAGTGGAATGTACTATACATACTACGCACTTTCGGTGCAGGTCTTAGCTCGAGTGCGCCTTATCTTGATTGACTCGGGCCATTGTTGGAGTTTTCAAGGTAGCGGTTGGACATTCATGCGTCCGAAGTTCTTTATTAGTATTCGGAGACAATTATTATTCTGTTGTGGTTATTTTTCAGATGTATTTGACTCTTGGATTGTATTAGTAGTTCTTACACTATTGACACCTGGTTTTAGGCATGATTGGTATTTTGGATAAGTTCTTTCTGCATTGTTATGATTACGATTATGGTCCGGCTTGTTTCTAGAAGCCTTACCTTGGGATATTTTTGTCTTTTTCTCTTTTTGTATCAGTTTGGGTGATAGGCTTACTTGTCAAGGTACGCCGCAACAAGTGTCATCATGACCTTCATTTTTGGGTCGTGACATTTACAAATAAGTGTGACTTTCTTATGAAATATATTCAAGGTAAAAATATCATTTAATCTAGAGCTGAGCACACTATATAAGTGAGTTATTTTTCATTTAAACGTTAATTCCATTACATGGACCTTGAATTAAAGGGGACAAACAAGTTTACCAATTAAGTAAGGGCCCTTCAAGTTTTTAAGTGATAACTTAATAATATTGTGGGACCCACTTGTCCTTTTTTGAATTAAAAACTTGGGAGGGTCTTTCAACTCATTTTTGCATGCCTTTTTTAATAAAACAAAAAGATTATTTCTTTTTGTAGAATTTATATTATATCTCATTTTTTCCTATGAGAAAGATTAGTGCAATGACTTTTAGTAGATTAACATAAAGTATAAAAATATACTCAAGAACTAATAAATAAGCATATTTTGAAACAGAAAAAAAAAAAGATAAAGAACTTAAAAAGAAAAATTATAGGAGATTATAAATTATTCTTTTAACTAATTACGGTTCTCATATGATTTGTTATTTTCCGTCACGACTAAGTATATCCATTCAAACTAGCTTGGTTTAATTATAAAAAAGAAAATAATTACTTTGATAAAGGAATATAGCATCATTTAAGTAATTACATATTAAGATCGTCTAAGTATAAACTATATATGAATAAACTAAATTATATTGATTCATAAGGTTCATTAGGTGAAAAGTTATAGATAACTAACGTAAATCCTTGACATATAAAATAATGAATGATAACTAATAAATATTAAAATAAAGTTATTTTTATCCGTATATATGAATTACATGCCCACAAATTCATAAAAATACAAAATATTTTTCATTCTATTATCTTCGTCAAGTTGTTACTTCTCGTACTTTATCGGTTTAACAATTTTATGTCCCTTTGAGATTTGCCTATTTTCCTACTTTACTTTCTTCTTAGTTAGTAGATTTTTTTAAAACATATTCAATTATCAACAACAATAATATATTCAGTATATTCCTATAAGTGCGGTTTGAGGAGATCGGAGTGTACATAGATCATACCGTTACCTCATAGATGAAGTAGGGACACTGTTTTTGATAGACTCATAAGATAAAAATAATTTATGAAAAGATGTAATATAAGAAAATGAAACAATAGGCAGTGACAAAATAACTGTTAGAAACAGAAATAAAATCATTATAGAATAATATCACAATCGATCTACCCAAAACAACAACCATCACAAACACCCCAAAACAAAAAACTACAAGCCTATGCACTATTAAAACATATTCAATTATATGATGAAAAAATTTAAATAATTATACAAATGTATCAATAAAATCTGATCAACTTGCAATTACAATAAATTAATTATGTGAGTTATAACTCAAATGGTCACTCAACTTATGATTTTTCTTTCAGAAAGTCACTCAACTTTCTTTCTTACTTCAAAAGTCACTCAACTAAGAATTTTTCTCTCAAAAAGACACTCAACTTTGATTTTTACCTCAAAAGTCACTTATCTATGAGTATTTCACTTACAAAGTCACTTAATCTATTTAATTAATTTATATCAATTCACTTATAATGTTAATACTAATTTTTTAGATTTTCAGAATCATATACATTCAGCTGATTAGATTAACCAACTTTCAATGTGATACTGATTTACGAAATCAATTTTTCAATCATAATGTAATTTTTAAAATTATCACTTATGTTATATATACATGCATCAAATAAATACAGTAAATTCTATTCCTAATAAATTGATAAAAGGGAACATTATAGGTTTTAAACTAAAATAATATTATATAACACATTAGCAAGTTTATTAAACATTAGTAACATTATAATATATATACTGCAATGAGGTAAAATTAGCAGTAAAAATTGTACAATCAAATGATTTTGATTTTAGGATATTAATTGATGATTTGTATGACTATATATGCTTTAGAGTATAAAGTAATTATTGACAAGAAACATTGCCAAAAATAGTCGCAAAATTCTAAGAAATAAAAAATATTTATTTAGACCATTTAAATGAATTTTGGATATGGACGGGTCATTAAATTGATTGTCTAAATGAAAATCTTTTTTATTTCTTAAATTTTTTGTTTTAAATAAAAATTACATGTTATCAAATTTTTATGAAAAAAAATCAATTAAATAGCTTGAGTGACTTTGTAAGTAAGATACTCATAGTTGAGTGATTTTAGAAGCAAAAACTAAAGTTGAGTGACTTTCTGAGAAAAAACTCATAATTAAGTGACTTTTGGAGTAAGAATTAAAGTTGTGTGACTTTCTGAGAGAAAAATCATAAGTTGAGTGACGATTTGAGTTATTATCTCATTAATTATGTGGTTAGAAAATATGACGCATATTAAACTTCTTAAATAAAAATATAGTATTATTTTTATGTTAAGTTTGAGTCGGGGCTTAGCAAGAACCTCCAGTAAATAGTTCATAATATATATTCAAATATTGTGCGAAGACAAAGGCATAGGGGTTTAATCATTTCGTTGAAAAATTATAGTACTATATAAGTAAAAATAATTTTTTGGCATATATAAATTATTGAATCTCCTTGACATAGGATATATATTTTTTTGAATCCGCTAATTTGAGTTTCAGGCTCCACCACTATACATACACGTCCAATATGCCCACATTGCGCTTGAAAAGTAATACAAAATAAACATCAATTTAAGATCGAAAATAAAATATTGAAAGAACCTCACGGCCCAAGATCCAAACTCCTATACTGCCATAATAATATTGTAACAATCAATCGATATAATATTACCAGGGGCAGAGGCAATAGTAATGGAGGAACCCCTTCGACGGAAAATTATACTATTAAGATATGATTAAAATAATTTTTATGTATATATTGTAAATGTTGAACCCCTTCGATGAGTTTTTCTTCAAATTTTGATCTCCGTCAACAAAAATTCTGGCTCCGCCTCTGATTATATTACTTACATAAGATTCTGCATATGTCACTGAGTCATGCAGTTTGATTTTGTAACATTCTTGGTGAGGCTGTCCTTATATTCTCCATAGAAATAAGAAGCAAAACCCCAAAGGCACATAGCTAATGCCATCCACTTTTCAGAATTGAAACCTCAGGCAAGAACATGACAGCAAATATTTGTTGTATTGGAACTAGAAATGCATTTACTATCCCTAATAGTAATGCTAGGGAGCTGAAAATCAGGCCAAGATTTCCAATCATCATAATTTGTAGAGCTATTGTAGATAGTGCCAATATCATCTAGTAATTGTTTTTCCCTAATCCAAATTCTTCAGCTTCTCTAGTAATAGCCTGCATATTCAAGTTATATTCATTATTCCTAAGATTTTGTTACACTATCAGGTCACTGATTCAAAGAGTATTTATAAGGATGCTGTCACATCCTTTTTTACCAAAAAAAGATTGATTTTATGTTTGAAAGAGTTTTTATTGTAAAGTGACTAAAAATGAAATTTCGTTTCGAAGAGGATTGTTTATATTTAAACTCAGAGTCGCCACTTGGCATAAATCGGGTGTGCCAAGTCACCTTTGGAAATCCTTTTTCAAAACGGTTTGGCTCTAAAAAACTGGTCCACGAACAGAGATTCTGGTTAAGAAATTCTGTTGACCGAGGAAAAGGTGTTAGGCATCCCTCGATCCCATGGTTCGACCACGGTCGCTCCGTGAACTGTATTGGCTAGTACGACGCTAGCAGAATGTATAAACCAACGAAACACACAAAAAGAAAACAAATCATCAAAAGAAAAATATAGTGTCCAATCCAATTATTATAGTCCAAACTAAAAAAAGGTACTGAAATGAACCTACACTAACCTATACTAATCCTAATCTATGCTCTACCCGATGCCTCAGGCCTTGATCACGAACATCCTTCGCATACATGATACTTCAAGGCATTTCCCGAAGAATAAATACAATTTCCTCGGGGCATTTTCCTACGAAAATGAATACAATTTCAACTCTGTGTGATAAAATCATTCAACAAATATTCAATCACCCAACAATATCGATTCTTACAGTTTGCCTACCCAACCTAAGATTTGCCTATTTATTTCGGCCTAAAACATGATACTATCGGATTTGACAAACATCAATACTCATTCCGATTCAAACTACCAGCAATAAATCAAATAAATTTATATTCACTTTTATCAAAATCAAACCCTCCCTGAATTCATTCTCAAACAATGACTAACAAATTCTTTGATCATCAATTCATTCTTTCTCTTTTCAATCTTTCAAAATCCAAATCCAACAATCAACCACATACTCACAATAAAAAACCAAGCATGGTACACATAAGTCATTCACATCCACAAGAATAATTAAAATTCGAGATAAAAATAGAGAACGGGAGTCAGGAGTAGAAATGGACCTCAAATTTTAGCTTTTCAAGTGTAATTGTTCCTTTCGACTAGAACTGCGTTCAAAATCTCAAATTCAAACCTCAAAAATGGATCCCGAACTAACGGCTTCGACCCGAATTCAGTTTTCCCCAAACCCTATTATAATTTCCAGTGGGGTTTTGGCGTTGGAATCGATTGATTATAATTTTTTGGTGATGATTCGCTTCACCGAAGTTTCGATAGACACTGCCAGTTGACGTAACAACTTTTCCGATGAGATTCCACCCCAAAAGAAAGAAGAAACGGAGGGGTTTCGAAGATTTTGGGTCTGCGGTGGCCAATTACGGAGAAATATTCACCAGAAAACTCAAGACCCGCTGGTTTAGCTCCCCCCGTTCACTGTTTCTCCGACCTCTCTTGGTCTCTCTCCCCCGATCTCCCCTCTCTCATTTTCTTTCACTGTTTTTCTCTCTTTCGCTCCCGATTTCTTCATTGTATGTGTGTTTGTTATGTGCATGAGAATGAGAAAGTGTGTATGAATTTTCCAGTCAGTTCGATGGGTGTGTGTATATGGTGTATGTTTTTCCCAATGGATGTGGGTGTGGGTTTTTTTTCCAGTGAATTCCGTTCATTGTAACGCCTCGAGTCTGTACCCCGAACGTCACACGGTGCTCATAATCCCAAAGGACCACAAGCTAACCCATGATTGGTACTTGCTGCAATAATTGAGTAATGATACTATAATAATGCAGAAATTAGGCTAAATCTTCCATAAGGTTCATAATTGGAATCAAATACGGATAAATAAATACTCAAAACTAAATATCTGTCTAAAATAGTCTAGTCTGAAAGCCTCTAACTGTCTAAATATGGAGTTGATAGGACAAGCCCCCAACTAACTCTAACTACTGAAAATATACTAAAATAACAACTCTACCTTCAAACTATGAGGACTCACTACTAAGTCTGTTGCTACTAAGCTGGGCTGCTAAGTACGATCAGGAGCTCGTGCATCTAAACCTATGATATAATACATCATAGCGCAAAACAAAGATATGTGTTAGTACTTTGAATGTACTGGTATGCTAAGCGAGGTAAGGCTGAATGCATGGGTTCATATGCATTAACAACAACTTATGAGTAACATGAATATAACTGATTAAGAGTGCGTGTATATATAAAATTGCTTTAAATATTGATTATGCAATACTATGCACATAACTGCATATACTGTAACTAAGATCATATTAACACCGGGTACTGAGTTCTGATAACTGAATGAATGATATCTGAGTTCACTTATAACTGTATTACTATTAGCTGAGTGACTATTTTTTACAGTCCTGATACTATAGAATTGAACTGAGTTCTAAACTGAGTTGGGTGACTGTGTCTGGCAGTCCTGGTTCTGTAGAACTGAACTGAGTTCTATGCTGAGACTAAACTGAAACTGTGGGAGATAATCATCTAACCAATATGTCCCAAATAAGATAACTGGGGACCAACCTGTAACCCTTGGAAGGGTGTCAGTACTGTGCCACGGGTAAAGACAGTTGAAGAGTCACCCTCATCTGGTAAGTGCCCTGAGCGAGAACGGTGGTACTCTCAACTGGCAGGTAGAAACACCTCATCAACCCTCAACTGGTAGGTTGATGTCTCAACCTACGCTAGCTACGTAGTTCTGGAATGCAAGAACTGCTTCTAAGGATCACGCCCACTACTGCCAGGTCAGCCCCCTTCCTTGAGTTCAGTCGGTGCTGAATCTTACTCCTAACTGAATAGATCGTGGACTAATTGCTAGAATGTACTGGATTTGATTAAACTATTTCTGATCGTGTTGACTAACTGACCTGGACTGAGTTCACTTAGTTCTATAACTGACTGAGTACTACTGTTTTATGTCATGACTGGGACTATTTTGTACATATTGTAGCTCTAGGTAAACAGCTAGATTGTCGAGTATTAGATACCTCTAGGACTCGATAGCATGAAAAGTAAAGCATAGCATGATCTTGAAAAACATAACAAGGTCCACTTGTTCATAATTCACTCATAGAGATATTTTATCAAACACTTGTAGGGCATAAGCTTGTACATGATTGGGCCCACATAATGACATGTCATAATTCCACTATTTATTTCACATAGGAATTTTAGCAAATACTTGGGGAGCATGGATTATTTCACATGATAATGGTCGACACATGAACATCATGAATACAATACTCAATTGCAAATTCAAGGATTTAGCATACAATTCATATATTCATCACATAAACTATTTTAATTTCATGGAAACTTATAATTAATCATGAATTAAAACCCAATTACTATCCTGAACATGAATACAATCAATTTCAAGCATGGAATTCATTAATCAATAAGCTTGTAGTTTTAAAAATGCATTCTTGGACTTTGGGTGAATAGAACCCATAGATGAACACCTAACATACCTTGATTGTTAATTTCGTAGTGATTGGGGTGAGTTCTTGAGACTTGATTCTTGAACTTGATGAAGCTAGGGCTTGTTCTTGAGGGAATTTTGTGAAAAGGAAGAGCAATTATGCTATTGGGGGCTTTAATCCCGTGTTATGGAGCTACTGGGTGAAGGGAAAATGACCCATTTGCCCTTAAAAACGTAGAAAAAAACTGCAGAAATTTCCTGGGCCGAACTTGCCAGGGCATCACGGGCTCTGGAGCACCACGGTCTGTATCGCGGGTTCCCCCCAACACCGGACTGGGCAGGGCGCCGCGGGCTAATTGCCTCGAGCCACTATTTTAGAGTTTCAAACACACCCTTATGCTTGTCTAAAAATTCCAAAACTCACCGAGATGTACTATTGACTTCCCCTATCATGAATCAAATTAAAAACTAACTTTCTAGGGTCGGGAAGGTCGTAAATAAATTTCTCAAAGTTTGAGGGCTTTAGAAATGACTAAGTCCTAACACTTGGATGAAATTTTCTAAGTTTGTGACCTCTTTTGGCATATTTTAAATGACTTAAACGATTAGGATTCGGCGGGGTCTTATCATATCTTCCCCTTGGGAACATTCATCCTCGAATGAGACTGACTAAGCTGAGAATACTGATAGACTGAGCTTACATACTGAACATGCACAACCGAAGTATGACTGAATTCTGAAGACATGACACATGAATGAGTTGTTTCATGAAGGTATGCATGATATGAGGATGTTATGCAACTTAACTGATATCAAACTCGTAAAGAAAATCTGAACATGGAACTGAATAAATCCAAAGATGATTGTTACCTTGAGCTGAGTCTGAGTTTGCAGAGAAGAGGTGAGGATACTTGGTCTACATGTCTTCTTCTGCTTCCCAAGTAGCTCCCTCAATGGACTGATTCCGCCAAAGAACTTTAACTAGAGGGACTTCTTTGTTCCTCAGTTTAAGAAACTGATGATCGAGTATTTTGATGATAGGTGGATTTACACGCCTATATCAATATATTTTGCCCATATTTTAGCCTAGTTTTGAGAACAAATTATATATTTCATGCACTTTTAGTCCTTTTTCCTGTAAATGAGCTAACGAACATGATTAGTAAAGTTTCAGGTATAAATGATTGCATAATTCAGCATTTTATGGCTTACTTGACGCTAAAGAAAGCTCACGGAGGAAGGAAAGGGAATTTGGACGCCTAAAGGACTAAAAGTGCATGGAGAATCTATCCCGGGCTAAAACAGCAATTCTGAAGACTTTGGGGACTTACAGACACAAAGCTGGATTTTGACAATGATACATTAACCTAGTACAATTAGGTTATGTATTTCATTATTTTATGTGGATTATGATAATGTTACCTTAACCTAGTACATTTGGGTTAAGGATTTCATTAGTCTAGTAGGATTTGGTTATTTATTTCATTAACTTAGTAGGATTAGGATATGGGTATTATAAATACCCTATCATGCTAGAGATTTTAAGAACATCTTCTTATAACTTCTAATCTTCTTAACTTCTCGTCTTACAATTCAATTCTATTACTCTACAATTCTTCTAATATTTCCATTAATTCTATTTTTCTTCTTCTACTCTTTTATTCTTAAATTCCACAACAAGAGAATCGTTACTTGCTAAGGAATCACGCCTCACGCCTATCACTTGATCTACACGCCATTACTCAATATCGTGATATAATAACAATGTCAATCGTGATTTCCTTCGCATTCATGGGTAACTAAACTTCTCTGTTGGGGTTATGGAAGCCGTATGAGATACTATCTATTGCTGTGAGTTTGTGAGTTCGAGGCACGTATATTTCTTATATCATTATTCTCTTCATCTTAATCTACATTCTTTGCGGTTGCAAACGCAAGAATACGCCAATCTAACATTTAACTTGTTCGAGAGAAAAGTTATTTGTCTGGAAAAGAGATAATGTCAAGGTAGTAGGACACCCTTTCCTATTAAAAAGCTAGTGCCGTAACTGGACTAACCTCTTGGAGAATTCGTACCGTTAGATACGCTTTAAGCTCGAGAGAGTTAAAGTGAAATAGTCCTTGTTTAGGTCGAGAGACGCTTGGATTTACCATCGACTACAATTCTCTATAAGCAATTGCATGACAGAATTCTACACACTCATAGCCAATAAAAACGTATACCTCAGAAGGTGGACATAACCCCAACGCTTCAATTCTCATTGTTTACAACCAACGTAACAATCTCTCTCTTTTTACTTTATTATTTTCAGCTTTTGTTTACATTACTTCCAAGACAAGAATCCCCCCTTCTTACGAGACTTGCACCAAAAGTTTAGTAATTTTACTTACTTGTTGGCCAAGCTATTCCCTGTGGGATCGACACCCAACCCAGGTTGGGTTCTATATTTGCTAACGACCGCTTTACACTCAAACGAGAGCTGTAGATTGAGCGTTATCAAAAATTGGCGCCGTTGTCGGGGAATACAAGTGTCAATCAAGTTCGTGATAATTACTAGACCCTTTGGTCAAAGATTCTCGTACTTTTACTTTTAGTTTTTGTTTTTGTCTACTGCAGGTTTTTATTTTAGTGCATGCCCCATACTCGAAGTTCTGGTCAACCGTTATTACCAATCAATCCTGAACCACAATGCATTGGTAGAATGGAAGCACAAGCTGAAATCGCAAGGATGGCTACTCAACAGGAGCAGGCGAGATTAGCTGCTCTTGCCGCCGCCCAAGTACACCAACAAAACATTGATAACCCTGGGCGAGCAACAAACCCTGACGATGAGGATTTAGGTGATGACGAGTTACTAAACCCAAGGCATGATGCTGAAATCACAACACCTGCCAACAGAAGAGGTCGACAAGCTCGGTATAGACATGATCGCCAACCTATGCAGCCAGCTTTCGACGATGATGATGATGATCTTGAAGGTGCCGGAGCCACTGGAGCTATAATTCCACCACCATTAGCGCCCGGATCCAAGTTCAACATCACAAGCACCATGATTCAGTTATTGCAACTCAAGGGATTGTTTGGTGGACTAGCAGGCGATGATCCGAATATGCATCTCATCAACTTTATTTCTACATGCAAGTCTTTTGACAATCCTGGTGTTGGTCAGAATGCAATTCTATTACGTCTATTTCCATTGTCTCTGTCTGGGGAGGCAACACTATGGTTGAATGGGCTAACTCCTGATTCTATTACAAATTGGAGGCAATTGAGAGACGCCTTCCTAGAAAGATTTTTTCCGTCATCCAAAAGAGCACAATTGAGAGATGAAATCAGCAACTTTCGTCAGCTTCCCACTGAAGCTCTTCATGAAACATAGGAGAGGTTCAAGACAAAGCTAGCGAGGTGTCCAAACCATCATATGACTAATGTTCACCAAATGGAGATACTATACAGAGCCTTGAATTCAATAACTAAGCCAGTGGTGGACAACGCAGCTGGAGGATCTTTTATGGACCTCACCTTTGGTCAAGCAAGCAATATGCTAGATCGCATGACGAAATAAAGTAGAGCTTGGCATACCAGGGATTCCGAGGTAGCAAGCCCCACTTTATCTATAGGCATGACTGCAGACCAAAGAAGAAGACAGGAAGAACGTGATCAAGATATGGCGCACATGAAAACACAGATGGATCTTCTTACAAAGCATTTATTATCAGGGAAAACCGAAAAAGTGAAAGCTGTGGCGCTAAAAGGAAGAGACGAATATGATTCGGAAGAAGAGGCCAACTACTTGAACAATTAGGGGGGTTTCCGAGGGAATACCCAAGGAAACCAAGGTCGGAACTATTATGGTAAATCTGGAAACATGGACCAAGGTAGTTGGAATAAAAACAATGAAAAGAGTGGTTTGTACGTTCCCCCTGGTAGACGTGATACCACCACATCTAATTCTGGAAGTATGGAAGACATGATGGCTAAATTATTGAAAGGAGTGGAAGCAACGAGCGCGGGAGTTACTGAGGTAATTAATGATTTGTCCTCCATGAAACAACTAGTTGATTCTCATTCCACTTCAATCAAGCAAATAGAGCAGCAACTGAGCCAACTTTCAGCAGCACTCAATCAAAGAAAGGCTGGCACTTTACCTAGCGATACTGTGCAAAACCCAAGGAATGATGGGTCATGCATGGCCATCACTACCAGAAGTGGTAAGGTGCTGGAACCTTCAGAAAAAGGCAAGCAAGTGGTTGACGAAGTTGCGGACATGGATGATAACGTAAAAGGAGAAGATGCCGCAACAACCAGTCCTGACGTCAAGGATGTCACGCCCAGTGACGTGCAGCCTGAAAAAATGGAAAAATGGAAGCAAGAGAAGAAGAAAGCCATGGAGAGAACACTTTCATACCCACCACCACCTTTTCCCCAAAGATTGAAGAAGGTGGCGGATGACACTAAGTTCAGCAAATTTATGACTATGTTGAAGCAGCTGACCATTAATGTTCCATTGGTAGAGGCACTTGAACAAATGTCTGGGTATGCAAAGTTTATGAAAGATCTTTTGACAAAGAAGACGGCAGCAAGTTATGAGCTGAAGGATGATGTGCATCATTGTAGTGCAATTGCTACCCGATCGATAGTTCAGAAGAAGGCCGACCCTGGAGCTTTCACTATTCCTTGCACCGTCGGATCTTTGAACTTTGCCAAAGCATTATGTGACCTAGGAGCCAGCATCAACTTGATGCCATTATCGATCTACAAGAAGTTGGGGTTAGGAGATCCTACACCAACTAATATGAGGCTTGTTATGGCGGATAGGTCGGTAAAACGACCGGTTGGTATTCTATGCGATGTCTTGGTAAAGGTTTCTTCATTTATCTTTCCAGCAGACTTTGTCATCTTGGATTGTGAAGCAGATTCAGAGGTTCCCATAATCTTGGGACGCCCTTTCCTTGCTACAGGAAGTGTGCTCATTGATTTGAGAGCTAATGAACTTTCATTCCGCATAAATGACGAAGTGGTTCGATTTGATATTTGCAAATCAATGAAGCAACCCAAAGATCTGAGTGTATTTTCTGTGGCTGATGTTGTCTTTGATGATGAGAAAGAAGGACTTGAAGAAAAGCAAATTCTTGATGATCCTTTGGAGGTTTTGCTCATGAAAGGAGAGAATGAGGATGCTGAAATTTCTGAAGAAGCTATTTGTGCCCTATCGGGATTAGGGACATATCGATATACTCCCAAGAAGCTGGATCTTGATCTCAAGAATCGACCCACACCACCAGCCAAGCCATCTATTGAAGAACCACCCACACTAGAATTGAAGGAGCTGCCAAGTCATTTGAAGTACGTATTCTTAGGAAGCGGAAACACACTTCCAGTCATAGTGGCAGCCAATTTGGGTGAGCAACAAGTTGCAGCTCTTATTGCGATCTTACGCAAGTATATTAGAGCCATTGGATGGACCATTGCGGATATTATTGGTATTCCACCTGGGATTTGCACACATAAAATTCAGCTTCAAGAAAAGTGCACACCCACCATTGAACATCAAAGGCGTTTAAACCCACCTATGCAAGAAGTGGTGAAGAAGGAGATTATCAAGTGGTTAGACGTAGGAGTTGTATATCCTATCTCTGATAGTACATGGGTAAGTCCTGTACAATGTGTTCCCAAGAAAGGAGGAATGACGGTGGTCGCGAATGCAAAGAATGAGCTTATTCCACTCAGGCCCGTTACTGGATGGAGAGTATGCATAGACTACCGCAAGCTGAATTCTTGGACACTCAAGGATCACTTCCCCATGCCATTTATGGACCAAATGCTAGATCGATTAGCGGGGAAAGGATGGTTTTGCTTCTTGGATGGTTATTCAGGTTATAATCAGATTTGTATTGCTCCCGAAGACCAAGAGAAGACAACGTTTACATGCCCATATGGTACGTTTTCCTTCAAACGCATGCCATTCGGGTTGTGTAATGCACCAGCCACCTTTCAACGTTGTATGATGTCTATTTTCTCTGATATGGTTGAAGACACTTTGGAGGTATTTATGGATGACTTTTCAGTTGTCGGTGAGTCTTTTGAAGCATGTTTGGCAAACTTGAGCATGGCATTGCAAAGATGTGTAGAGTTCAACCTTGTGCTGAATTGGGAGAAGTGTCACTTCATGGTAAAAGAAGGAATCATTCTTGGGCACAAGATCTCTGAAATAGGAATAGAGGTTGATCGAGCAAAAATAGAGGTAATTGAGAAGCTACTGCCTCCAATTTCGGTGAAGGGACTTCGTAGTTTTCTTGGCCATGCTGGTTTCTATCGTAGATTCATCAAAGACTTTTCCAAAATTTCTAGTCCATTGTGCAAACTATTGGAGAAAGATGCGAAGTTTGACTTTAATGACAATTGCTTAAAGGCATTCGAATGCCTTAAAGGAAAACTCATTGAAGCCCCTATCATGGTAGCACCAGATTGGACGCTCCC
The DNA here is from genome assembly GCA_030864215.1 of Capsicum pubescens. NCBI lineage: Eukaryota > Viridiplantae > Streptophyta > Magnoliopsida > Solanales > Solanaceae > Capsicum > Capsicum pubescens. The sequence continues at coordinate 284,069,250 of CM061542.1, forward strand.
ATTTTAGGTCATGTGCGATGGTAGTGGTGTAGCCGTTGGTGCTGTTCTTGGACAAAGAAAGGAGAAATTATTTCATCCTATCTACTATGCGAGTAAGGTCCTAAATGAAGACCAAAGGAACTACACTGTTACTGAACAAGAGCTCCTAGCGGTTGTGTATGCGTTTGAGAAGTTTCGTGCCTATCTATTGGGTACTAAGGTGATCGTCCATATAGACCATGCAGCTCTTAGGTATCTAATGACGAAGAAGGATGCAAAACCAAGGTTGATTCGATGGGTATTACTGCTGCAAGAGTTTGATTTCGAAGTCAAAGATAGAAGAGGTTGCGAGAACTAAGTGGCTGATCACCTATCTAGACTTGAGAATGAACATGTGGCGCAACCTGAAATTCAGATTGATGATGCATTCCCTGACGAGGAGATATTAGCGACAAAAATGGAGAAAGTACCATGGTATGCCGACTTTGCAAATTTCGTAGTGAGTGATGTGTTACCTACCAATTTATCTTACCACCAAAGGAGGAAGTTTATGCATGATGTTCAGCACTACTATTGGGATGAACCTTATTTGTTTTGAAGATGCGCGGATGGGATCATTTGACGATGTATATCCCATGAAAAAGTGCCTACTATATTGGAAGCATGCCACACTTCGCAAGTTGGAGGACATCATGCAGGCAATCGAACGGCAAGAAAAGTATTGCAAAGTGGTTATTATTGGCCTTCGATATTCAGAGATGCATACGACTATGTGAGAAGGTGTGACCAATGCCAACGTCAAGGTGCTATTTCAAAACACCATGAAATGCCCATGTCCAAAATTCTGGAGGTAGAACTCTTTGATGTGTGGGGTATTGATTTCATGGGTCCATTCGTGAATTCGTTTGGAATGAAGTACATCTTGGTTGTTGTGGATTATGTTTCGAAATGGGTTGAAGCTGTAGCATTGGCCGACAATGAAGGAAAGCGTGTTGTAGCGTTCTTAAAGAAGAATATCTTCTCTCGCTTTGGAGTACCTCGTACTATCATAAGTGATGGAGGATCTCACTTTTGCAACAAGCTATTCAAATCTGTATTGGCCAAGTATGGTGTCAAGCAACACAAGGTAGCTACGCCTTATCATCCCCAAACTAGTGGACAAGTAGAGGTTTCCAATCGCGAGATTAAGCAAATCCTTGCAAAGATGGTTAATGCAAATAGGAAGGATTGGTCTCGAAAGCTAGATGATGCACTATGGGCATATAGGACTGCATTCAAGACACCCATTGGCATGTCTCCTTATCAACTAGTTTATGGGAAGGCTTGTCATCTACCCATCGAGCTTGAATACAAGGCATTGTGGGCATTGAAGCACTTGAATCTGAATTGGGATGATGTGAAGAATCTGAGGTTGGAGCAGCTGAACGAATTAGATGAGTTCCATCTCCATGCATATGAAAGATCGGATTTATACAAGGAGTGGATGAAGAAGTATCATGATCAGTGGATTGTTCGACGAAACTTCCAAAAGGGTGATATGGTACTACTCTTCAACTCCAGATTTAAACTCTTCCCAGGTAAGTTAAAATCTAAGTGGTCTGGTCCATTTAAAGTTATCCAAGTCTACTCGTCTGGAGTAGTCGAATTGGAAGGCAATAAGGGTGTTGTCTTCAAAGTGAATGGCCAACGTGTTAAGCCTTATATCGGTCCTCTTGACTCGATGAATGACATGGCCATCACTTATCTCGACGAAGTCTAAGTACTCGAGATTACTACATCGAGCCACGAAAATAAATAAGGCGCTAGATGGGAGGCAACCCATCGTTTTATCGTTTTATCGTCTTATCGTTTCTTCTAGTACTTGATTTGATTTTCATAAATGAAAAATACAAAAATAAGAGTCGTGCCACGACTAAAACTAAGGCGCTTGGTGGGAGGCAACCCATCGTATTAATCGTTTTCATTTGTTTGAGCGAATATAGGTGCAAGAAGTAGTCAACGAGGAGATTGATTTCAATTGACGATTTGGATGCATTGTATGGTAAAGTTGGTAAGTTAGGAAGGGTGATGCATAAGGCTATGGATTGAGCCTTTCTCACGCCAAAATAGGCTTCGAGGAAGGCTAGGCCTTGGTAAAACTAGGCCACGAACGATGCACAACCTATCCTATAGCCTAAGGTCTCGTAATCTAGTGTGCTATACACTATGCGCCGCCTATTCCTAGGTATGCTTTTGACTATGCGCCGCCTATGCTATGGCATTTGGTCTCAGTATCTCATATGCCATATACTATGCGGCGCATATGTCCCATTATGCCATAGACAATGCGCCGCATATGTCTACAAATGCCATAGACAATGCGGCGCATATGTCCCATTATGCCATAGACAATGCGCCGCATATGTAGGATTTTTGTCTCCAAAACCGATTGTAAATGGGTCATAACCCGACCCATACTCTTCCTATATAAAGGGGACTTAGTTTTATAACACAACCACAATAGAAAATACCCTAAAGGCGCCGCATACTCTTCCAAATCTTCTCAAAATTTTCTTCTTTTGCTCTTCCAATTCACAAAACCATCTCCACAAGTTTCAAGCAAGTAAGTACTCTCTTATTCTTCATTTATTTCTCGTAAGTACTACGTTGCTATGGCTATTATTAATTGCTAAATGATATAAGATTGTTGGTGATGTTCATGTGTTTGGATTCTTGTTGCAAAATCATGTGAGTGAACATATACGTAGGAAAATCTTGACTTGTTTCCTACTTGAATTTGGTTTCAATAGCATTGTTATGATATTTGTGGAATTTCTATGGCTATGAATATTGCTTAAGATTGTTGTTTGGATACTTACATGTTAGACTATCCCGGTCATAGGGATAAGACTTATAGTGCCTACCAACTTAGGAGGTTGTGATTGTTGTAAGAATAACGATTCAATGTGGTAACCCATATGTAGTAGTGTTGCTATATCTACCATGAAAGTAGTCCAATGGCTGCAAGTAAGTGATGCATTGCTGATTTTCTTGTCGGAATACAATCCTAAAATGTATCTCGATGAAATCTGAGTAAATCGACTACTTTCACCTCACTGATTTGTGTTAACAAAACTAAGTGTGGGGTGGTACCCCTAATGCTTGCTTATAGATTGTATCAAGTGAGACTGTGCTGCAACTAACACTATTTCTAGTCTCAGGTACAATGGCACCTAAAGCGAGGCAGGGCAAGGAGAAGGCGACCACTTCCCAAAAGGGCAAGAAGAGAAGTCGAAAAGACCAAGGAGAATCATCCTCAGCACAACCACCACGCAGAATGTTCGGAATAAAATGGGTTCTTGAGGAAGAAGCCAAAGCATGGTACAGCAGCAACAAAGAAAGAAAATATGTGCACGTCGACTTGATCAACAAGGATACCTTAGCAAAGAAGGAGCCGCGTATGTTGGCAAAAATAATGGCTTTGCAGTTGGATTTCATCTTCCGCGACATGGGAGAGTGTAATCTTGATCTAACAAGAGAGTTTTATGCCAACTGGTTGCCGAACACAACAGGCAATGAAGTCAAAATTCGGGGCCAAGTGTTACAGCTCACCGCGGACTGGATCAACTCTTTTCTTGGCTTACCTTCAATCGACACAGCACCATTCAAAGAGCTGTACAGCAGGCCTCCTTATAAAGCAATACGACACACGCTTTGTGGAAGCAGATCAATGGCAAGGTGGGGCAGACATAAAGAAACCGGCCGACACAACACCTTCCCCTATGCTCCACTAAATAGGGAAGCAAGAATCTGGATGCGCATTGTCAACTCATGTCTTATTCCTGGGACTCAATACACCAAGATATCGAGAGATAGAGTGTGTTTGGTCTATGCTTTGATGACGAATGTCCCTATCAACTTTGGGGCAATCATTCGATCTACCATGAGGAAGGCCAGACTCCACAAAATGTCCCATTTCACATTTACCAATTTGTTGACAGCAATCTTGCGGAAGGAGGATATCGAAGAGGAACCAGCTGATCATAAACTCCCACACAATCCGAAGAAGGTTGACCTCACAAAGGTCAAAGATGCTGAATCAACACATGGCATCAACCTTACTACGGTAGAGAGACATGCTCGGGATGAGAGTTTCTCCCGCCATATGTACGGCATGATGAGGTTTACAATGATGAGCGGAGGTCGTGTTCCAACTGCTGTAGAGCTCCAACAGCTGGACCACGACTATCCCATGAACATGCATGCACGGAAGATGTGTGGAGTGGGCGTATACTTTGAGGAACCTCTAGATGATGATGTGCCGACTGATGACGATCGACGCTTGCCAGACTCTGACGAGGAGGAGAACTCTGACAACGACTCTTATGATGATTCCGACGAAGGGGGTATGACCCCCGACAATGAGGAAGAGTCCGACTAACCAGGTTCCTCGTATTTATTTTCTACTGAGGGCAGTGTCCCGTTTAAGTGTGGGGTGGAGGTATCGTATGCTATACTTCTCTATCGCATCTATGTTTGCTTGCTTATGCTATACTTCTCTATCGCATCTATGTTTGCTTGCTTTGTTTTTGTTTCGTTTTTTTAGTAGTAAATTTTTTTCTAGCTTCGCATGAAATTATTTTGATAGGCAGCATGAGATTATAACAAGAGTATGTGCTACAATTGTGACTCTTGAGACGTTTAGGCTCTAGTTGTGACTCATTATGTGATATTGTGTGGTTCAATTCCTTCACTTGTTGGGTAGAGAGTCTATATTACTTCCAAGCAAGTCGACCATGTGCCTTGTGTGTGTGAGATAATCGTATATTCTATGTGTGTGGCTGATGCTAGAACTTGCCTGGTATGTATGCAAAGCGAAAATAAGGAGTGTAAGTTTAGGATATGATTTAGGCATTTCTTTGGCAACCTATATTTGTTTACCTTCAGTTTTACCTACCCATGGACATCATCCTAGTTAAACCCTTTTGAGCCTTTAGCCTATTTCTTTGACAACCTTGTATGCAAGCCTAATCCATTTCTTTCAAGACCGTAATTTGACCCAAACTCCTAAGTGCTTTAAAGTGAAAAAGTCATGTGACAACATAAGAGGAAATTGGGTGAGTATGATGCTATAAATTGTAATGGTGCTTGAATGTGTTATGAAAAAAAAAGTGCTATCATAAGAGGTATGTTGTGAAAAGAAAAAGGAAAAGAAAGCTGAAAAGCGAGTTGTGCTTAAAATTGAAAAACAAAAGAGGAGAACAAGGGTGGTATAACAAAAGAAAGAAGAAAGGTTGAAAGAAAAAAGTGTCAATGATACAAAGTGATGTATTAAAGCGCTTAGGAACTTAGTCACTATTCCTGGCCAAAATAGTCCTACCCGTCCCTTAGCCTACATTACAACCATCAAAAGACCTACTTGATCCTAATCTTAGCATTCTGACATTTAGTAGAGTATTACATTAAGGGCAAGCCTATGGTCATCAGTTGTTACATATGAATTCTTTGTGAGAGTGAGAGCAAGGACATTTTGATACCCATGTTTGAAAAATATGCTATATTTGTGAGTGATTATGGGTACTATATGGTGAGACACACATGGTTGATGAGTTTTGGATAGTTGTATATGATTCTATGCACTTTAACGTTTGCATGCGAGTTGATCACCATCACGAGTCTATACTTGAGGTTAAATTATTTCTACTTATAATCGGAAAGCTACTCTTGGTTGATAATCGTTGTGCTTGTCTTAATAAATGTTTTGTGTTGTTGCTGTAAAAACCTTAAGTTGATGCTTAGAAGGACATGATATGTTGTTCGAGGACGAACAAAGCTCTAAGTGTGGGGTGTTGATGATAGGCGGATTTACACGCCTATTTCAATATATTTTGCCCATATTTTAGCCTAGTTTTGAGAACAAATTATATATTTCATGCACTTTTAGTCCTTTTTCCTGTAAATGAGCTAACGAACATGATTAGTAGAGTTTCAGGTATAAATGATTGCATAATTCAGCATTTTATGGCTTACTTGACGCTAAAGAAAGCTCACGAAGGAAGGAAAGGGAGTTTGGACGCCTAAAGGACCAAAAGTGATGTATGGAGAATCTGTCCCGGGCTAAAACAACAATTTTGAAGACTTTGGGGACTTACAGACACAAAGCTGGATTTTGACAATGATACATTAACCTAGTACAATTAGGTTATGTATTTCATTATTTTATGTGGATTATGATAATGTTACCTTAACCTAGTACATTTGGGTTAAGGATTTCATTAGTCTAGTAGGATTTGGTTATTTATTTCATTAGCTTAGTAGGATTAGGATATGGGTATTATAAATACCCTATCATGCTAGAGATTTTAAGAACATCTTCTTATAACTTCTAATCTTCTTAACTTCTCGTCTTACAATTCAATTCTATTACTCTACAATTCTTCTAATCTTTCCATTAATTCTATTTTTCTTCTTCTACTCTTCTATTCTTAAATTCCACAACAAGAGAATCGTTACTTGCTAAGGAATCACGCCTCACGCCTATCACTTGATCTACACGCCATTACTCAATATCGTGATATAATAACAATGTCAATCGTGATTTCCTTCGCATTCATGGGTAACTAAACTTCTCTGTTGGGGTTATGGAAGCCGTATGAGATACTATCTATTGCTGTGAGTTTGTGAGTTCGAGGCACGTATATTGCTTATATCATTATTCTCTTCATCTTAATCTATATTCTTTGCGGTTGCAAATGCAAGAATACGCCAGTCTAACATTTAACTTGTTCGAGAGAAAAGTTATTTGTCTGGAAAAGAGATAATGTCAAGGTAGTAGGACACCCTTTCCTATTAAAAAGCTAGTGTCGTAACTGGACTAACCTCTTGGAGAATTCGTACCGTTAGATACTCTTTAAGCTCGAGAGAGTTAAAGTGAAATAGTCCTTGTTTAGGTCGAGAGACGCTTGGATTTACCATCGACTACAATTCTCTATAAGCAATTGCATGACAGAATTCTACACACTCATAGCCAATAGAGACGTATACCTCAGAAGGTTGACATAACCCCAACTCTTCAATTCTCATTGTTTACAACCAACGTAACAATCTCTCTCTTTTTACTTTATTATTTTCAGCTTTTGTTTACATTACTTGCAAGACAAGAATCCCCCCTTCTTACGAGACTTGCACCAAAAGTTTAGTAATTTTACTTACTTATTGGCCAAGCTATTCCCTGTGGGATCGACACCCAACCCAGGTTGGGTTCTATATTTGCTAACGACCGCTTTACACTCAAACGAGAGCTGTAGATTGAGCGTTATCATATTTTGACTAGGATTTTATCATAAGAGAGACTGTTCTGAACATCTATACCCTCTATAGGGACTACAACTATTGGGTCACCTATGCACTTCTTTAGCAAGGAGACATGAAACGCTGGATGCACCGAAGCTAGATTTGAAGGCAACTCAAGCTCGTAAGCTAGCTTTTCAAAACGACTGAGAATTCGGTAAGGAACGACATATCGGGGACTGAGTTTCCCCTTCTTGCCAAACCTCTTCACTCCATTCATAGGAGATATTTTCAAATACACATAATCACCAATCTAAAACTTGAGATCCTTTTTTCACACATCTGCATACGATTTTTGTCGGCTCTGAGTTGTCTTAAGTCTTTTCCTGATCATCTGAACTTTTTCCAAGGTATCAAATACCAAGTCAGTCCCTACCACTGCGGATTTACTGAATTCAAACAAACCAATGGGATATCTACATCTCCTCCCATAAAGCGCCTCAAACGGAGCCATCTGAATGTTGGAATGATAACTGTTATTATATACGAACTCAATCAAGGGAAAGTGGTCATCCCAACTAACCTTAAAGTCAACGGCACATGCTCTTAGCATATCTTCTAAAGTCTGAATAGTCCTATCTTCTTGACCATCTTTCTGAGGGTGGAAGGTTGTACTGAGGTGAACTTGGGTACCAAGACCCTTTTGGAAGGATTTTCAGAAATGAGAGGTGAACTGCGTATTTCTATCTGAAATGATGGACAACCGAACTCTATATAATTTGACCAACTCTCTAACATAGAGCTTGGTATAATCCTCAGCTGAATAAGAGGTATGAACTGGTAAGAAGTGAGCTGACTTGGTCATCCTATCCACAATGACCCAAATTGAATCATGTTGGCGACGAGTACAGTGTAGACCTGTCACAAAATCCATGTTCACTTCCTCCCACTTCCAAGTGGGAATACTAAACTCCTACATAGACCCACTAGGATTCTGATGCTCAATCTTAACCTGCTGATATATTGAGTACTTAGCTACAAACTCTGTAGTGTCTCTCTTTTAGCTTAACGAAACTGGGATCCCTGTCCTGCTTTTTTTTACTTCGAAAACCAGAGATGATTCCAAACTACTCTGCACCCATATGCTACCCTCTGCTGAATCAACCAAGAGGACACCTAGTCGGGCAAGCTGATGAACCTCCTGAACTAACTTATTCTTACCATCCTTCACGTGGTCAACACTACCCATAGACATCCTACTGAGAGCATCATCCACTATATTGGATTTGCCCGGATAATACAAAACACTCATGTCATAGTCTTTCAATAACTCTAACCACCTTCTCTGACGCAGATTCAGGTCTTTCTGAGAAAATACATACTGCAGGCTTTTATGGTCTGTGAACACATCAACATGCACCCCATACAAATAGTGCCTCCAAATATTTAAGGCAAACACTATAGCTACTAACTCAAGATCATAGGTGGGGTAATTCTTTTCATGGGGCTTAAGTTGTCTAGAGGCATAGGCTATGACCTTACCTCTCTGCATCAAAACACACCCCAAACTGACTTTGGAAGCATCACAATATACCACAAACTTATCTGAACCATCTGGTAAAGTCAAAATTGGGGTTGTAGTGAGTTGAGTCTTCAACTCCTGAAAACTCTTCTCACGAGAATCTGACCACTGGAATTTGACTTTCTTCTTAGTCAATCTGGACATGGAGGATGCAGTGGATGAAAATCCTTCAACAAACCATCGGTATTAGCCAGCCAAACCCAAGAAACTCCTAATATCTGATGGAGAGATGGGCCTGAGCCAATTTTTTATCGCTTCGGTCTATTAAGGATCAACTCTAATGCCATCAACGGAAATTATATGACCAAGGAAAGCTATTGACCTTAGCCAAAATTCGCATTTACTGAATTTGGCAAACAACTGATGGGCTCTGAGGGTCTGTAATGCTATTCTGAGATGGTCTGCATGATCATGTTCACTGCAGGAGTAGACAAGAATGTCATCAATAAAGACTATGACGAACATGTCCAAGTACTACTTGAACACACGGTTCATCAAGTCCATGAAAGCTATTGGGGCATTGGTAAGACCAAATGATATGACTAGGAATTTGAAGTGACCATACCGAGTTCTAAAAGCTATTTTTGAAATGTCACATTCTATGACTTTGAGCTGATGATAGCCTGATCTGAGGTCTATCTTAGAAAAGTAACTGACACCCTAAAGTTGATCAAACAAGTCATCGATTCAGGGAAATGGATATTTGTTCTTGATTGTGACTTTGTTCAACTGATGGTAGTCAATACACATTCTGAGAGAACCATCTTACTTACGCACGAATAGAACTGGTGCACCCCAAGGGGATACACTGGGTTTAATGAATCCCTTATCTAGGAGATTGATGATAGGCGTATTTACACGCCTAAAGCACCTTAATTTACCCATATTTTAGCTAAGTTTTGAGAACAAAATATATAATTCATGCACTTTTAGTCCTTTTTCCTGTAAGTGAGCTAACAAACGTGATTAGCAAGTTTTCAGGTATAAACGATGAAGATTCCAGCACTTTATGGATAACTTGACGCCCAAGGAAGCTTCACAAAAGAAGGAAAGCAGCGTTTGGACGCCTATGGACTGAAAGTGATGCATGGATAACTTGTCCCGGGCAAAAACAGCATTTCTAAAGACTTTGGGGATCAGCAGTAACTTAGTAGGATTAGGATAAGGATGCAGTAACCTAGTAGGATTAGGATAAGTACGCAGTAGCCTAGTAGGAATAGGATATGGGTGTTATAAATACCCTATGTTGCTGAAGTTTTTATTATTATCTCTCTCCATTCATACAATTCATTCAACTCACTCATTCTCTTTCAATTAATTCTTCTTCCCTTCTCTTCATCTATTCGACTTTTTAATTTTCATTACAAGAGAAACGATATTTGCAAGGAATTCACGCCACAAGCACTACCAAAGCATACTTCACGTTAGACTCTTATTTTGGTATAATGATAATGTCTATTGTGATTTCCGTTGCACTCATGAATAGCTAAACTTCTCTGTTAGGGTTATGGAAGCCTTATGAGATACTATCTATTGCTATGAGTTTGTGAATTCTCGACACGTATGCTGCTTATATCATTACTCTCTTCATCTTAATTTAAATTCTTGTGGTTGCAAACATATAGAATACACCAGTATAGCATTAACTTGTTCGAAAGAAAAGTTACATGTCTGGAAAAGAGAGAATGTCAAGGAAATAGGTCTACTAAACCCTGTTTAAAAGTTAGTGCCGTAACTGGATTAACCTCTTGGAGAATTCGTACCATTAGATACGATTTAAGCTTGAAAGAGTTAAAGTGAAATAATCCTTGATGGTCGAAAGACGCCTGGATTTACCATAGAATACGAATCTCTATAAGCACATGCATGTCTGAATTCCGTATAACTCATATCCAATAGATACGTAGAACTCATAAGGTGGACATAACCCTAACTCTTAATTCTCATTGATTAAAACCTACCAAGTATTCCGTTTTTACTCTACTATTTTGTTTACATTATTCGCACGCACAAAATCCCCCCTTTATTCGCAGAACTTTCGACCAAAAGTCTACTAATAGTTGCAACACTTAGTGACCAAGTATTCCCTGTGGGATTTGACACCCAACCCAGTTGGGTTCTATATTTGACAACGACCGCTTACACTCTTACGAGAGCTGTAGTTTGAGCGTTATCAGAGATCCTTCAACTGTTCATTTAATTTCTTGAGTTCTGCTAGATCCATTTTGTATGGCGGGATAGAGATAAGCTGAGTTTTGGAAAGAAGGTCTATTCCGAAGTCAATTTTCTGTATGGGAAGAACCCCGGAAAGATCTTCAGAAAATACATCAGGAAATTCACATGCTACAGGAACTGATTCAAGACTGGGAGTATTGGAACTAGAATTCTTAACTCGAATAAGATGATAAACACATCCCTTAGATATCATTTTTCTCACCCTTAGGTAAGAAAAAAACTGACCCCAAAGTGCTGAAGTACTACCCCTCCATTCAAGGACAGGTTCATTTAGAAACTGAAAATGGACAATTCTGTTTCTGCAATCAACTGAAGTGTAGCATAAATGAAGCCAGACAATGCTGAGAATGCTATCAAAATCTGCCATCTCTAATTCTACTAAGTCTACTGAAGTGACTTTCTGAGATATCATAACCTGATAGTTCCTGTATACCCATCGGGCTATGATAGATTTACCCACTGGGGTAGATACTGCGAAGGGCTCTGTTAGAATTTAAGACTGACTCCGAAGTCAACAACTATATAAAGAGTTACAAAGGACAAAGAAGCTCCTAAATCTAGCAAAGCATAAATATATAAATGATAAACTTGTAATGTACTAGTGACCACATCAGGAGAACATTCCTAATCATGTCAGGACTAGAGTGCACAGAGTCTGCTTGGGTGCTGCCCACTGGTGGCACTGGAAGTGGCACCCTGCTGATTTGGGAGATTGGACTGAGCTGAAGGACAATTATACTGACCTTGAGAACCTAACTGAGGACAATCTCTGATTCTATGGCCTGGCTTGCCACATCTGAAACACACATCTCTACTATCTCTGTAGACACCCTGATAGTTTTTGTCATATTTTTGGAAAAGAGGATTTGTTCGGGCACTGCTAACACTACCCTGAGGTTTAAGGCCTAGTTACCTATCTTTATTGTCGTCTCTGAATTTCGGCACTAGAGCATTAGCTAAGGACAGAGCAGGAACTGAAGATTTCGGGCGGAACTGAAAATGATTTCTACCCTCTAACTTGGGCTGAGCGAAGTTGAAGCTACCTATTCTAGCCCTCTTATTCTCCCTCTCCTTCTCCTTATTCTTAGCCTCTTATCTCTGGTGAGCATGGACCATGAGCCTGGATATGTCCATCTCTTTAATTAGCATTGAGTCCTACACTCTTTGACCACACTGTTAGACACACCCGACATAAAGTTACTCATCTTAGATCTGCTATTTGCTACCACGTGAGGGGCATATCTAGCTAACTGATTAAACTTGAGAGAATACTCTTTCATTGTCATATTGCCCTACTTTAGATTAATAAACTCCAAAACCTTCGCTTCTCTCAACTCCAGCGGGAAAAACCTATCCAAAAAAGCAGTGGCAAATTCCTCTTATTCTATTAGCCTTGTATCTGCGACCCTCTTTGCCTTCCATTGCTTGAACCATGAGTGAGCCACATCCTTCAACTGATATGCTTCCAACTCAGCACTCTCACTGACAGTCACCCCTATAATATCTGTGACTTTCTGCACCTGATCAAGGAATTCCCGTAGGTCCTCCTTAGACTTAAACCCTGTAAATAATGAAGTATTCATTCGGGTGAAGTCCCGATTTCTAGATGCAACAATATTGGCCACTGGGTTGGCCTAAACAGCAGCTGGGAGTTCATTTTGGGCTGCCACATAATGAGCTAGAGTGGTGAAAGCTGCTCTAAATTTTGCGTGGGAAACATGCTCATCCAGGGGATCTAGCTGGACGGACGAAGGTGCTGGATGGTTTGTCGTTTTTCTTTCATTGGTCCTTTTGGTAGGCATATTTTGTAAATGAAAGGGAAACTTGAATTAGACAGAGAGTTTAACATGAGCTCATGCTCACTCGCACGATATGAATACTGAAAGAAGGGAAATTTTTTCAAAAATGACTCATAGCCTCTTGTCCATAAGTGTGGCACGCGACACACCCATGCACAAGACTCTACTAGACGCGACTTTCAGACTCCCTAGGACTCTGTTGAACCTTAGGCTCTGATACTAAGTTTGTAATGCCCCGACATTACACCCCGAATGTCACACGGTGCTCATCATCCCAAAGGACCACAAGTTAACCTATTACTGGTACCTGTTGTAATAACTGAGTAATAATAATGTAAAAATTAGGCTGAATCTGCCATAAGGTTCATAACTGGAATCAAATACTGAAAACTGAATATTTGTCTAAATAGTCTAGTTTGAAAGCCTCAACTATCTGAAGATGAAATTGATGGGACAAGCCCCCAACTAACTCCGACTACTGAAAATATACTGAAATACAACTCTGCCCTCAAACTATGAGGACTCACCATGAAGTCCGTTGTTGATAAGCTGGGTTGTTAAGTACGATCAGGAGCTCGTGCGTCTGAACGTATAATATAAGACACCATAGCATAAAATAAAGGTATGCATCGGTACTTTGAATGTACTGGTATGCTAAGCGAGGTAAGGCTAAATGCATGGGTTCATATGCATGAACAACAACTGGCTGAGTAACATGAATATAACTGAATGAAAGTACATGTATATATGAAATTACTATAAATACTGATTATGCAATACTATGCACATAACTACATATATTGTAACTAAGATCATATTAACACTGGATACTCAGGTCTGATAACTGAATGACTGATATCTGAGTTCATTGATAACAGTATTACTGTTAGATGGGTGACTGTTTCTGAAAGTTCTAATATTGTAGAACTGAACTGAGTTTTATACTGAGCTGGGTGACTGTGTCTGATAGTCCTGGTTTTGTAGAACTGAACTAAGTTCTATACTGAGACTGAAACTAAAATTATGAGAGATAATCATCTAACCGACATACCCCAAATAAGATAGCTGGGGACCAACCTGTAACCCCAATTAGAAGGGTGTCAGTACCGTGCCACGGGTAAAGACCGCTGAAGAGTCTCCTTCATCTGGCAGGTGCCCTGAACGAGAATGATAGTACCCTTAACTGGCTGGTAGAAATACCTCATCAACCCTCAACTGGCAGGTTGATGTCTTAACCTATGCTGGCTATGTAGTTTTGGAATGCAAGGACTGCTTCTAACGATCACACCCTCTACTAGCAGGTAAGCCCCATTTTGTGGTTCACTCGGTGCTGAATCCTACTCCCAACTGAATAGATCGTGGACTAATTACTAGACTGTACTGGATTTGACTGAACTGTTACTGATCGCATTGATTGACTGAACTGGACTGAGTTCACTGAGTTCTATAACTAACTGAGTACTACTATTTCATGACATGTCTAGGACTATTCTGTAACTGCTGTGGCTCTAGGTAAACAACTAGATTGTCGGGTATTAGATACCCCTAGGACTCGATAACATGAAAAGTAAAGCATAACAAGTCCACTTGTTCATAATTAACTCATAGAGACATTTTATCAAACATTTGTAGGGCAAAAGCTTGTACATGATTGGGACCACATAATGACCTGTCATGATTCCACTATTTACTTCACATAGGTATTTTAACAAACACTTGAGGAGCATGGATTATTTCACATGATAATGGTCAATAAATGAACATCATGAATACAATACTCAATTGCAAATTCAAGGGTTTAGCATATAATTTATATAATTCATCACATAAACTATTTTAATTTCATGGAAACTTATAATTAATCATGAATTGAAATCCAATTACTATCATGAACATGAATATAATCAATTTCAAGCATGAAATTCATAAATCAAAAAGCTTGTAGTTTTAAAAATAGATTCTTGGACTCTATGGGTGAATAGAACCCATAGATGAACACCTAACGTACCTTGATTGTTAATTTCGTGGAGATTAGGGTGAGTTCTTGAGACTTGATTCTTGAACTTGATGAAGGGCTTGTTCATGAGAGAATTTTGTGAAAAGGATGAGCAATTATGCTATTTGGGGTTTTAATCCCGTGTTATGGAGCTATTGGGTGAAGGAAAAATGATCCATTTGCCCTTAAAAATGCGGAGCAAAACTACAGAATTTACCTGGATCGGACAGGGCGCCACGTGCTCTGAAGCACCGCTCTGGGTAGGGCGTCACAGTCTGTATCGCGGGCTCCCCCCAGCACCGGAATGGGCAGGGCGTCGTGGGCTAATCGCCTTGAGCCACTGTTTTGGAGTTTCAAACACACCCTTACGTTTGTCCAAAAATTTTGAAACTCACCCAAGATGTACTATTGACTTCTCCGATCATGAATTAACTTAAAAACTAACTTTTTAGGGTCAGAAAGGTCGTAAATAAATTCCTCAAAGTTTGAGGGCGTTAGAAATGACTAAGTCCTAACACTTGGCTGAAATTTTCTAAGTCTGGGACCTCTTTTGACATGTTTTAAAGGACTCAAACGATTAGGATTCTGTGGGGTCTTACATTCATGTATGTGAGTATGGGCGTGTATATTGTTGTGGAAAAGATAATTGTGTGTACTGTATTGTGAGTAGGTGAGTGAATTGGGGGTGTGGCAGGTTATGTGTGCCAGTGAGTGAGTGGAATTATGTAGGGGTAGGGGATTGGTGGGGTAGGGATAGGGGAAATGGGTAAAAACTAATATTGGACGAGACAAAATCATGTGTCTACAGATGCATCCTTAACAAATTAGATTTGTAATTTTTCAAGACAGGTTAATAATAGGTGAAAAGGACATGTTCTTTATATGATGAAGTTAAAAAAATAATAAGAAATTTTTAATTTTTTAATCTTAATTTAAGATGTAATACAGTCAAACCTTTCTATATATTGGCAACGTTTGTTCGAAAATTTCATGGTTGCTATATCGAGGTGTTATTATATATGTATATTGACATTTGTCGTTCAAATCTCATTTAATTGTTATAAAAAAAATGCAAAATTATAAAGAGAATGAATATAAAAAAAGACAAAACATTATTAGTCTTTTCCTCGTGAAATTATGAAATAACTAATGTGCACGATTTAAATATATATTTTTCTTTAAATTAGATATTCGTAATTGAAATTTTCTATATGTATGATATCAATGATGATTACCATAAATATTTTGATATTTTATTTTGTACATAATATATTCCTTACAAAATATTACTACGAATATTTGAGTATGCTGTTATAGAGAGGTAATTTTACTAATAGTGTACAACTATATATAAGAAATGTCATTTTTGTTATAGATAGAATGTCGTAATAGAAAGGTAAAATATAATATGAAAATCAATTTCGAAGAAAATTAGGCCACTATAGTTAATGTCGTTATAAAGCAGTAACATTATAGAGAGATGTGACTATATATGTAATAAAAAAATGTCCTTTGCATCTTATGACTTTAAATAAGTCATGTAAACTATTAGAATTAGAGAGCTATTAAATATTAAAAAGAGATTTTTTTAAAATTTGTTTAAGGAAAGCAAATAGTATTGGAGTAGTATTTATATATTTGAAGCTATCCCCCTATATGTTCGAAAATAACTAAATAAAAGTTCTTTTTCACTCTGTAAACAAGAAGGTTCATGTCATTGTAATTCTTCTTCGTTTTCCCCATTGTGTTGCTCTACATATTTCCACCATAGATGTCACTCTTTCTTCTTTACTATACTATATTGATCTTCCTTGATTATCTTTAAGGAACCTTTTTTTGTTCTTACCAAAAAAAAAAAAAAGCTTTTCGAGTCATCACTCTTATAAAGAGAAGTCCATGTCATTGATAACTCAACTTTTACGTTTTATACAAGTGAAATGGTCTACTAGATCATTATACTTATTTTCGTTTGTAAAGTGGACATTTTTACTTAACCTTTTATCTTTGAACCCTTTACCTATCAAAATACAAGATTTTAAAACCCTTCTGATTAGTGTGTGGCTCATTCTCCCTAAAAAATTCCCACGTTATATTCACGTCACATAAATTAATATATCATAATATGTTCATTAATTAATTTTTAAAATTATTAATTAATAATATTAAATAAATAAATAAAATAATAAATTAAAATTTTATTTTTAACATAAAATTCATCTCTGCTATTTTTAAAAAATTAAAAATAACAATTTATATTCATTCCCAATTTGAAAATTTTCGACAATCAATTTTCTTGATGTTTGCACACAAATTAAACATCAAATTTATTTTAAATAATTAAAAATTTTCTCTAATTAATTTAAATTTTTAACTATAAATTCATATACATAAATATAGAATGAATTTCCAATTTTCAAAAGGAAGGAATACAATTCATACACGCACTTCGAGGGGTCATAAGACTCTTGTCAGTTGCTTTCTCTCCTGACTCTTCACTAATTGTCGACCAAACAACTCTCTAACAAAGGCACCAAAACATTCCCTCGCACCCACTCGCGTGACTACAAGCGTTGCTTTCAATTAGCCGTATCTTAATATCATCTAAGCTTGGTCAATAATTAAAGAAATTTAAAATATTATATTTTAATAAATTAATAGTTCAAATGATAAAAGACTAAGTAAAAATATTTACTTTACAAACAAAAATAAGTTCAGAAATCCAGCAGATCATTTCGCCTTTTATATACTACACTTACACTATTTAGTTTGTTTAACCAAGTTCATTGATAATAAAATCACTCGCATAGTTTCATTTTATGTGACACTATATTTTTATTTATTATTTTTTTTAAAATGACAAATTTTAATTTAAAAATTAATTTTAAACTTTTCATCCTTAATTAATGAGAATCTGAAGGTTTTGTTGTCACAAATATTATGACATGTTTAATGTCTAAAGTTTTAAGTATATTAGCCGTACAAATATTATAACATATTTAAGACAATAAATTCTAAAAATTCTCATTTTTTTCTTAAGTCCCATATCCAATTCACACTATATTACATAAACGGAACAAAGGGAGTAGTAATTTATAGTCCTTAGACGACTCTTAAGAATTAATTTTTAATTTTTTTAATTATTAAATATTTTATTAAAATATGATGTTTTCTTTGCCGACTAATTGATTTCTGTTATAAAGCAAGAAAGAATAAAGAACAAAAGTAGACAGAGAAGAGAGAGTAATTTTTATTTCTTCTCTTGAGGATGAGAGATTATATGATTGTCAATACAATGAACAAAATCCCTCTATTTATAGAAAAAATTTACTCCTAGTCTGAGTAAAAGACGGATGCTTCAAATCCTAATAGATATCAAAGTAGATCTTGATAGACATTCACTATAATATAAATACATTTATAACACTCCCCCTTGAATGTCTAATTGGTAGATAATGTGCCTCGTTAAAACCTTACTAGAAAAAACCTAGTAGGAAAAAAAATCTAGTGAAGAAAAAAGAGTAAACATCTCTAATAATACGCATTTTGGCTGCCTCGCTCATTAAAATCCTGACAAGGGAAACCCAGTGGGACAAAACCTAGTAAGGAAAAAAGAGTACAACGCGTATTAACTCCCCCTAATGAGAACATCCTTGACCTTTGCATCTCGATCTTGTGTAACATCTTCTTGAAAGTTGCAATTGGAGAAGATTTGGTGAATAAATCAGTCACATTGTCATTTGAACGAATCTGTTGCACGTTAATATTATCATTCTTTTGTAGCTCATGTATGTAGAAAAGCTTTGGTAAAATGTGCTTCGTTCTATCTCCATTTATGAATCCTCCTTTAAGATGTACTATGTATGCTGAATTATCTCTGTATAAAATTGTGGGTAGATTGTCATATTTCACTCCACATTTTTCTCGAATGAGATGTATCATGAACCTCAACCATACACATTCTTGGCTTGCTTCATGAATAGCTATTATCTCAGCATGATTCGATGAAGTGGCTATGATAGACTGCTTTGTATATCTCCAAGATATGACAGTACCACCACATATGAACACATAACCTATTTGAGACCGAACTTTATGCGAGTCAGATAAGTACCCAACATCAGCATGACCAATAAGATTGGGACTGCAATTTTTAGAATAAAACAAGCTCATGTGTTTTATCCCATTTTGATGTCTCATAGTAGGAGCAGAAATATACATTGCTAACAAATTGACTGAAAAGGCTATAGACCTTGTAGTATTTGCAAGGTACATGAGTGCATCAATTGCACTAAGATATGGTACTTCATAACCAATCCAATTCGATATATTTCGAATTTCAGCAAATAATCTATTGCTTTGAAAACTCTCCAAGAGTTTCAATGATTTTCAAGCTATAAGCTTATACAATATAAGGATTCTAAATAACTTTCCCAGATACTTTTATATGCATTAAACATTTTGAATCCTTATAAAGTTTTTCACATAAGTTTTGTCAAGTGACAATATTCAACATTTCATGAGTGATATCTTCAAATAGTTGGACTGCAAATCAAATAAGTTTTACACTTACCAAAATGCATCCTTTCATGTCACTTGATAAATATTTCTACGTCAGCATGCTTAAATAAATGTAGAATTCAGATCCTCGTAATCTTTCACAATATTGCACCAATATTGTGTCAAAGATATTGATGATATATCATTTTGTATCGGTTCACAATGCGATATAACATTTTGAGATCTTATCACTTCATTATTTTCAGGTACATGAACCTCTCATAAGGTTTCATGAAGTGGTATGTCCTAGGCTCTTCAAGAGCTCATTGCCTTCTTATTATGATTATTTTCTCCTTATTTTTTAAGGACTATTTTATTTGGAACCGATCAGTTTACCACGCTTCACTCATGATAGACTTTGTCCTTTAGGAACACAAAATAAAAGCACTTGCACTTAATATGAGATGCTTTCAGCATTTGACTTGAATTATCTTTTGGATGAGGATATGGTGATAATTCCTAACATATTTCATAGCGCTTATAATCTCCCCATTATGTTAGGAAAACTAACATACATCCTCTACTTCTTTGAGAAATCCATCGTTGTACATTATGGTATATTCATTAATCGTATACCGCACATCAAAATTATTAGATGGAATAATTGATTCCCGACCTTGAACCAAATGAGAGGGAAGAAATAATCATAATTTATTGGTCTAATGCATACAAATGCTATTGCAATATATCATATTTCAAACCAATACATTAAGTTTTGTTCTCATTAACAATGGTTTAGATATTTATCGAAGACATTCAATGCTAAACCATCATCATCAAGATAAATTATCTTGATTACACAATCTGAAAATTATGCTCAATTTATATTGAACAAGTAACTTTATGAATGTCAAACGTAGGTTGACCATGAATGTACATGTGATCATCTTATTGATGCATCTTTTCAACATATCACATGATAGGTGAACAGGCCCTTATTCACCTTTTATAATTTTTAGATTTGAAGGGATCCAAGCCCAATATTAGTTGGTCCAACAAACTTGTCATGAGAACAAACGACATAAATAATTCTTGAAAAAAACTTGTAGTTCTTCAATACATGCACATCTTCGAGATGTCACAATCGTTCATATCAATTTATGAACTTTTATTCTAGTAAACTCCAAGTTTACCATGACATGAACTTTTTCTTTAGTTAAATTTCAGATTTACTATTACATGAATAAATTTCAGATTTACTACTTCAGAAGTAGATTTCAAAATTATTCAAGCTCTTCCGAAGGTGAGTTGTGATACAATCACAATCAAGTGCACGTTTGCATTAATAAGTTTTTCATTCCCCAGGAATGGAATATAATCGTGTCTTAAGTCTATCAAATTATGATAGCATATAAACTCTTTCAAGATTTTGTGACTTCAGAAGCAAATCGAGGCATACATATAATGTAGAGAATTTTTCTCTAGCATATCTTATAATCATATAAGCGTGTGAAAATATCATCACTTTTGATGATCATTATCATATTGTCCCTCCACGCATATATTCGTGCATTCAATCACTTGTCTTCTTTCAGACATATTATGCACTGCTACCACATACACCTCAAGAATGAAGTAAGTTGTCATATTTCAGACTTATCATATATTGCTACCAGATTCACTTCATGGAATGGAGCAGATTCAATGGGTTGAATTTCATGACTTTTCATCAAATACCCATTATTTTGCCTTAACCATCATAATATCATCAACATGGTGTATTGAGATTCAAACTCAACATCTTATCCAGATAAAGGCGTCTTAGGCATGGATCGATGGGACTTGAACCCAACATATTATCATCCTTTTTGATAATATTGTTCTTGAGAAATAAATTTAAAATAAAAATGGTTCCAAACCATTTATTTTTCCTCAAATTCAATAATAATTATATTAGTAGTAGCAAAAGAAAGATAACATAAAGAATTACTAACCTTGAAATCCTTCAGATTTATAATCTCACCTTGTTTGGCAGAGTCTGGTGCTGATTTACTAGCGAAATATTTTCTCCATCTAGTCAGTAGGCTAAAGCTCGTGCTGATAACGTGTTATAAAACAAGAAAGAATAAAAAAGAGTAAAGAGAAAAAAGAATTACTTTCTATTCTCTCTACTCTTCTTTATTCTTTCTTGTTTTATAACAATTTCTCATATAAGATAAAAAGTTTCTCTTATAAATACACAATATAGAAGAACTTCTACACTATTAAATCACTTAAAAGATAATAGCACATAATAAGCATAATCAGCTAGTTATTACCTAAAAATATAACAGACAACATGCTATGATAAATTAAATTACACTAATAATACAAAAATTATATATCCTTTTAATTAGTTTATGTAAGTTAAATGCTAAAATAGAACGGATGCCGTACGTTATTATGGCTATCTACATGCCTAATTGTTAAAAATATATATATGATCAAGTAGTAAAAAAGTAGATAGCTTATTAATTAAACTTTTGGATGAGATCGACAAGAGAGTTACCTGAAAGTCTTTGTTGATAATCATGGCGGTGAAACAAAACAAAGTGGAGAACATGAATATAAGAAACTGCATTTGCATGACAAGATGAGAGGTAACAATCACTCCAGCTTTAACATGACTATACTCCACTCCTGCATTAATAAATCCATGAATAGCTGCACCAACAAGAGTCATTACAAACCCTAACATATATTTTCGATCCGATTCTCCTATCGGACGATCTCCATGCATGTGAAATCCTAATATAATCGGTCCCAGCATCATCAACACCACCGCGTTCACAGAATATTCCGTCAACTTATGCTTCACTATGAAATATGCGAAAATCGCGGTGAATGCTAGGGACGTTGAAGAGAGTAGAGAAGAAACTGAAACGGGAAGATAAGACATGCCCAAAGTGTAGAAGTAGCTACAAATGCCTAAAAGGATGGGAGAGTTTGCTAAAAGTCCACTTTCAAAAAAAAAAATTGACATTTAGACACTAGATTTTTTTAATTGGAAATATAGACACCCTAATGGGACCACAAAAAAAACAAGGCAACTCTAACACTCAACTTACAAAATATATACTTTAGACCCTTTCTCACATCAGCCCCAATTTTTTAAAAACTACACTTTAGTCCATGTCCAAAAATATAAATATTGAACAATTAATTTTTTTTAAAAAAAACATCAAGCTTCTCAACCAATCCTTCTACTGGAGAAATAAGGGTCAAGTGGATAAAAATTAAATATGATTTTATGCCAAAGTATTGCAAACATTGTTGTTTGCAGGGACATGACGAAGAGGGGTGTAGAGTTCTTCACCCTGAACACATTCCGATTGAGAAGGAACAAGAAGATGGTGATAGTGTCGAGCAAACTGATCAACATGCTGTTGTTGGACACATTGATCAGGTGACAGAAAAACATCAAGCAATTACTGGTGCAAATCAAAATCGAGGTTCAGGACAACCTGTTATGAACGGAAAAAATTCTAATGCTCCAATTAGAATTTTATCGAGCGGAAAGGTTGTTGGGAATATTCAAAAGACCTGGCAATGGAGTAAAGGCCAAAATCGACCCACTTTGGTCGATAATAGCAAAAATCAAAATTTAGAAAGTGAAAACGGTATAGTTACAGGAAAGGAACTGGAAATTGGTAAGGGACCAGGTGCGTCCCTTCAAACTTCAAAATAATATGCAGCTTTGGAGAATGGTGATGGAGATAATAATCAACCGGATGAGGTGCCACACAAAATTGTTGCAGTTGAAGCAGTTCACACTACTAACGCAAGTAATGTGGATAAGAATTTAAATGCAAATGCCCCTGTGTTTAAGACAAGAAATACCACTGGTTTTCCTACTAAGGAGAAGAGCACTAAAGAGTGGGTGACTTCTGCCTTTGCCAAAGAGAACGAGGGTCAATTGGTTGCTACTAACCAGTCTTGCCAAGAAATCCCGTCTAAAGCATATGAGACGACCACAAAGGAAGGAGACAAGGAAATAGAAGAAGGTGAAGTACATGATCGCAATGTTGATGAACATAGCGATGATCAGAATCAAATAAATAGTCAAGTTCAAGGTGTTGATACCAGCCACAAAATGCTACAAGCAGCAACGTTAGTTTCAAGGGCCAGTGAAAGAACCTGAAGTAATTTCCAAGGAAGATGCAGGTGCGAATCTGATAGAGCAGCAAGATGATATAACTGTTAGTATGGATGCGGCTGGTCATGAGAATGAGAAGGAAGCAAAAAGAACTGATTTTAATAATGTTGCTGAAGTGCTACCAGATGCACCAGATTGTGAGGACCCTCAATTTGTGAGGCGCGATACTAAAAATTCAAATAAGAAGGGGAAGAGGAAAAATAGCAATAGCAACAACCAGGAGCAGTCAAGGGCAAAACAGAATCGACAAAACAATTCCAAGGAATCTCAGGGACAGCTTGTTGCGCCTAACGTTACTCTTCCAGTTGTCGTTCAGAGTGCTAGGCCAGGGGATGAAGATAATGAATTTACATGCATTGATCGAGATGAGGAATCCACCGCTCAAAATTTCCAAAATGTTGCTAGGGAAGGGGATTTATCTCCGAGGCAAATAGAGAAAGGAAAATCTGGTGGCAAACAAAGGGAAAAACAAAGGGACAACAACGTACCAACTTCAGGTATGCAAACAAGGAGAAGTGTCTAAATCCAATATGTAGCTAGGAATAACGCTCTTATTTGGAATATTAGATCAGTACACACTAAGAAAACTTTAAAATGGCTTCTATCAGTGCATAAAAAATACCAGTTTTATCTCAGTGTCTTGTTAGAACCCTTTCAACATGCCCATAAAATTGAGAAGTACAGGAGGAGGTTGGGGATGCCTACTACTTTGTCAAATATTAATGGGAAAATATGGGCTTTTATGGATGAGAATTGCGAGGTGACAGTGCTCATGGATATGGAGCAGCAACTTTCTTTGAAGTTATTCAATAATGAACTTTGCAAGCAGATAATAATTACACTTATTTACGCAAAGTGTGATTCGATGGAGCGAGTTGCTTTGTGGGATTCACTGCATTTGTTGGGATCTGGTATGAGTGATCCTTGGATAGTCGCAGGTGATTTTAATGTCATTGTTGACGAGGAGGAAAAATATGAAGGGATCCCTACATCCATCAGTGAAGTAGAAGATTTCAGGCACTGCATTCAACATGTAATTTATCTGATTTGGGCTTCAAGGGCAGCATTTTTACATGGTGGAATGGTCGGACGGATGAAGCTTGTATTTTTAAGAGATTGGATAGGTGCTTGGGCAATTTCAAATTCCAATAGATATTTTTGGGATGTGACGTGACTCACTTGATTAGATTTGGCTCGGATCACTCTCCATTATTGCTTGAGTGCAAGGTTGACAGTCCACAAATTAAGAAATCATTCAAATTTCTAAATTTTTAAAAAACTCACGAGAGCTTTCTGGATGTGGTGCGTCAAAACTGGAATTCTAAATTTGTGGTTAATCCTTTTGTTCGGTTTAATCTGAAGTTGAAGAAGATGAAGAAAATTCTATCAAGTTGGAGCAAAGCAACCTACAGAGATATTTTTCAGAAAATTACTAATATGGAAGATGTGATCAAGGTTCTGGAAGTTCAATTCAAACTCGATCCTTCGCAGCAAAATAGACAGAGTTTGTTAAAAGCCCAAGCAGAATTGACTAGAGTGATGCATATTGAAGAGGAATTTTGGAAGCAAAAAGGAAATATGAGTTGGTTTCAAGAGGGCGATAGGAATTCTAGATTCTTTCATGCACAGGTGAATGGTAAAATAAGGAGGATGCAGATAAAGAGAATCCAACAAGATGGTCAATGGATAGAATTAACTGAGGAAGTAGCTACTGCTGCTGTGAATTTTTTCCAAAAACAATTCACAGAAGAAAGAGTTCCATCAGACTTTGATATTCTAAAACATGTCCCTAGCATGATCAACATGGAGCAAAATGAAGATCTGGTTGCTTGGCCAAAAAAAGAAGAAGTCAGGAATGCATTTTTTGGCTTGAATGGTGATAGCACTGGAGGTTTCAATGGTTATACCGACAAATTCTTCCAATGTTGCTAGGAAATAGTAGGAGGCGATGTGTGCGCAATGGTTGCAGAATTTTTTGGAGGTCGGCAACTACCTAGATTTATTACTCACACGAATCTTGTGTTGCTACCAAAGAAGAAGGAGTTGATCACATTCTCTGATATGAGGCCAATAAGCCTAAGCAACTTCGTCAACAAAATATTTTCAAGAGTAATTCATGATAGATTAGTTGGCATTTTACCCGAGTTGATATCTTCCTATCAAGCCAGCTTTGTGAAGGGCAGAAGCATTGTAAAGAACATCTTACTTGCCCAAGAGATAGTCACCGACATCAGATTGAGGACAAAGGCAGGGCCTAATGTAGTCATAAATCTTGACATGCAGAAAGCCTACGACAGATTATCGTGGTTTTTCTTAACGAAAGTTCTAAGGAAGATGGGGTTCAGCGAAAGGTTTATCGGCATGATTTGTGATATAGTGAATAACAATTGGTACTCAGTTTTGGTAAATGGGCAGCCGTATGGTTTCTTTAAATCTTCCAGGGGAGTAAAGCAGGGGGATCCATTGTCTCCCATTTTATTTATTTTGGCTGCGGAGCTGATGTCCAGGGTCTGAATTCTCTGCATAGTGATTTTTATTTTTGCAGCTTTGGTCTTCCGAAATGGAGTCCAAAAATTAATCACCTAGCTTATGCAGACGACACCATTATTTTTTCGTCTTCCTGCCCTATTTCCTTACAGTTGATTATGGAGGTGCTGACAGAATATGAGAATGCATCTGGGCAGAAAGTCAATAAGAAAAAGAGCGCAGTATATATGCATCACTTGGCGGATCCTGTAGTGATGGAAAGGGTGCAGCTTGTTACCGGGATTAGTAGATAGGATTTTTCTTTGACATATTTGGGATGTCTGATATTTTATAGCAAGTGGAACATGTCATTTTACTCGGACCTTATTCAGAAAGTGGTGGGTAGATTGCAGTCTTGGAAAGGGAAATTACTTTCTTACGGGGGAAGAGTAGTTCTTATTTCTCATGTATTACAAAGCATGCCCATTCATTTGTTATTGGCCGTGGACCCTCCTAATTATGTAATTGAAAAATTACATAAGATTTTTGCTCAATTCTTTTGGAGAAACTCTGTGGGCGATAGAAGAAGGTATTGGGAAAAATGGTTGGAGCTGTGTTTGCCACCAGATGAAGGCGGCTTGGGGTTCAGGTCCATGTTCGATGTGTCGAAGGCTTTATTTGCCAAATTGTGGTGGAACTTTAGGATGAAACCATCCTTGTGGAGCGCATTCATGAGCAACAAATATTCTAAGAAGATTAATCCGGTTATTGTATTATGGAAGGAAGGGTCACACGTTTGGAGGAAAATGTTGGAAGCCAGGGATTTGATTGAGCATCAAATTTACTGGAAGCCTAGGATGAGATCTTCTCAATTTTGGTTTGATAATTGGACGGGGCTTGGAGCATTATACCAATTCACTCCATCTAATTCTTATTGTGACGAGTCGATTCTTAATGTGGCTACTGTCGTGAGTGATAACAGGTGGAACGAACAATTGTTGAGGAACATTTTGCCTGCAGATTTAGCTGAATACATAATAGAAAATATCCAAGTTCCATCACAGTTGCAGGAACTGGATACACCATACTGGATGCTCGAGACTACCGGAGAATTCTCTGTAAAATCTGCTTGGGATTATATTAGATTGAGGGGTGTAAAATCTAATATATACAAGTACATATGGATAAAGGGGATGCCTTATAAAATTGCATTCATGATGTGCAGAGCGTGGAAGTTTAAAATTCCATTGGACGATGGTGTGAAGAATATTGGATTTAGCTTGGCATCGAGGTGTAGTTGTTGCACTAGGCCGCAAGAGGAGACATTTGGCCATATGATCCTAAAAGAACCCATCTCTAAAAGAACCTGGGAATATTTTAATTCCTATGCAGGTATATCCATTGGAGGTCTACAATTTCAACAGGTTATTCTTAAATGGTGGGATGCTCCTGTTCTCCCAAGACTCCAACCAATCTTTTGCGCAGTTCCGACCATAATCATTTGGGAGCTGTGGAAGAAAAGAAATAGCAACAAGCACATAAAGAAGGCGACTGTCAATAGAATTATCTACCAGGTTTCTCACACTCTTCGGTTGCTTGTCAAGGTCAGAAAACAAGAAATCAAGCAGGTTCCACATAGATGGCCAGACATAATCTGAGTCTTAGAAAAATTTGTGCCAGCGTTGAAGGTTACTCAGGTACGTTAGAATCTACCTCCGGATAATTGATTAAAATACAATACGGATGGCGTCTCCAAAGGTAATCTAGGTAGAAGTTCCTATGTGTTTTGTATTATAGATCCTCTTGGTGATTTGATATATGCAGAAGCTAAGGAAATTGCGGAAGGCACAAATATATTTTCAGAGACTACTGTAATTCCGAAGGTCGTTCGATATTGCGTAGCTCATAATGTGTTCAATTTGATATTAGAAACTGATTTTTTTTTCTAAAAAACATAATTACGGGTACCTGGAAGCCGCCATGGAGTGTAACTGTGGAATTGGAGGAAATATGCGAGCTACTAGAGAATCTAAATGTCCAGGTGACTCACATTATGAGGGAAGGCAACCAGCTTGCTGACTACTTGGCAAATAATGTACTTGAGTGTGGTGACATTATAGTGCATTCCTTTAACAAGATGAACTCGCAAGGAAGGAAGATAATTAATAGCGACAAGCTTCAATGTCCATATTTGCGAGTACGCGCTGCAAGAAGAGAATGATGGAGTGGAAATACTATTTTATGGGGTTATGTTACTGTTTTAACCCCATAATGATGCTCGGGATTGATGGAAATCATTTGTACATCGCACTACTATCTAGACGAGGAAAATTGATAACTTGGTCATCGATTTGTACTCGTTTATCTCAATTTAAAAAGTTGCCACGTTGCGAAATTGAGGCTGTTGCCGGGGATTTATTTTCCAAAATAATGTGTAGAACTTTGGAGTGTGCCTCGATTTACCTTGATAAGAATGGTTGTTGCAAGAAGAGGAGGATGGATAAAATAATGTATCGACATGTTCAAATCCATTGGGAGGAGAGCATGGAGATGAATTTTATTTCTAACGTCGTTTTCTTCTTTGCAGGTTACAATATGTTATGCAAATTTTATTTTTTAATTATTTCTCAATGTGTGGTATTAGCAATTTTTGCTCATTCCATTGAGAAAATATTAATAAATGGAATTAGCATAGCATGGAAATGCAAATTCATCCTTTTTTCCAGTGATCTTACTCTTTTGGGAAGTGGTGACTGTTTTATGGGGTTGTTTCACTGCTATAACCCAACAATAGAGCTCAAGGTTGATGGAACTCATTTTTGCATCATACTACTATGTAGACGAGGAAAATTGATAACTTGTTGCTCAATTAGTACTCGTTTAGCTCAATTAAACATGCTGCCAGGTTGTGAAATTGAGGCTTCTGCCAGTGGATTTTGCATTATGCCACTATGTAGACGAGAAAAATTGATAACGTGTTGTTCGATTTGTACTTGTTTATGCAGAATGGAGGCTGCTGCCAGGGGTCTATTTACCAAGATAGTGCATACAATTTTGGGGCGTGTCTTGATATGCCTTGCTGAAAAATGTTGTTGCAAGAAGAGGATGAGGGATAAAATAATATATCGCCATGTTCAAGTCCTTTGGGGGGAGAGCATGGAGATAATTTTTATTTCTAACATTGTTTTCTTTTTTGCAGGTTACAACATTTTTTGCCAATGCTATGTGTTAAATTTTTCTCAATGTGTGGTATTAGCACTTGTTGCTCATTCTATTGAGAATATATTAACAAATGGAATTAGCATAGCATGAAAATGGAAATGCATTTTCCTTTCTAGTGATCGTACTCTTATTTTTGACAAACTTTTGTCCAATGTTTGCTACTACTCCATTGATCCTACATTTGAAGGAAATGATATGGCCTGCTCGTGTTCCAATTTCGATAAAGTTTATTGTTTTATTGAACCTATTTCACGAGGTGATGATTTGATTCAAACTAGATCGATAAATTGGTACATGAGAATTTTTATTTTGCAAATGGAGCTGCTCAACACTCATTCAGATGATACAAGACGCGATCTGTCAACTAATTTGTGCATCAAGAGTTCCAGACTTGGGATACATTTTTGTCGACTAAATTGGTCTATACTTGGTTCATATTTCAGCAAATATACTTGTCACTGCCCAGGTGGTTTTGCTAGCATTTTGAACTACGGTGAAGATCAAAAGATGATGACAGAAGATGTGATTCTAACATGGGAGATACAGCAGCAAGTGATTGAAGAAACCAACAAGAGTCAATGTCGTGAGGCTTCAAAACAACACTGCCAAGGAGCTTCCAACAAGCATCGATGCCGTGAGTCTTCAAAACAACACTGCCAAGGAACATTAAAGTTAGCTAAGGCAAGATGAAAATTCTGTTCATGGATTCTACATCATTCAAATATTAGTTTTTGAAATTTTAGTACATCTTTAGCAAGTTTATCATATTTTATTCACACATACTATAGCACCAGATTAAGGCATTCTATAGGTCTTATTTTGATCATTAGCTTAGGTTTTTTGACTTTATTTTAAAGTTTTTGCTACAATTGTAATGACTTTTGATTTGAAAAAATTTATAAAAAGAACCTAGGCACCTTGCCTAGTGGATTTTGTTTTAAAAAAAAAATCCACTACAACCACCCGATTTTGCCGCCATTTCTGACCACTTTTCGGCCATTTTTCATTGAATTTTTTGACATTCATCAGAAAGTGACATTATCTCCATTATTTTAAGCCATTTTTGCATATTTTTAGCCCCAATTTTTCTTTTATTTTCATACAAAAAGCTTGAAAATCAGTCCCACATTTTGAAATCTATTCTTGGCTCAATAGCAATATTCCAACACCCTTTAGGTTGTTTGTAAGCTGTAATTCGTCGGATTATTCTGGTGGTCATTGGAAAAGGCTCGATCGTGTACTGTACAAACCACAGCTAAGAAGAAGACGACTACAGTCTATTAAGTCTAGGCTCATAAACCACTATTTAAGTTTATTAAATACTATCATCGAGGGATATCATGTCTATTACAAATTATGTGGTTGTTGGGGGTATATTTTTTGGTGAATGGGAGGAGACTCCTAAATGTCGTGTTTGGAAAACCGCGTCTAAGGAAACAATGTCCATTGCCCTTCGTCGCAACGGTTCATATGTCGATATGGTTAAAAGCGTAATGGAGAGCGGTGAATTAAGTTGTGATCAAAGCGATGTAGTAATTAGTTACTTGATGAACGGGAGGGGGAGAATCTATCCAACATTCATAAGGAATGATAGACACGTGGAATTATACATGCTTTTCATTGATTCTAATAACTCCAGACCTATATTGCGGGTTAAAGTTGTTGGAAGGTCTTGGGAATTGAAGCTTCCACATCAGCCCCACCCCAACCCCCCGATAGGGGATGATACATCAATAGAATACGATTGCATGGAAGGTGATGAATGAGATAATAGTGAAGATTATGAAGAAGATGAGTGTGGAGGAGGTGAGGACGGGCAGTTAGAACCACAAGGAAGCCACTCTTTCTCGGATGACACCAATCTTTTTGTAGGACAAACATTCAAGGATAAGAATGTTTATGTAATTTCAAGTAAGAAAAGATTGAAGAAATACTACAACAACAACAACAAAAAATCCAGTGTATTCCCACATAGTGGGGTCTGGGGAGGGTAAGATCTACGCAGTCCATACCACTACCTCCGAAGAAGTAGAAAGGTTATTTTCGATAGACCCCTGGCTCAAGAAAAGTAATAATAAATAAATCCATAATAAGCATGGAACAAGATGACATAACATAAATATGACACCCACAAGGAATAGTAAACAAATTCGTAATAAAGCATGAAACAGGATGGCATAATAAGAATAATACATCCACCAAGTAATACTCTACACTAACGACTCAAACTGGCACTAGCCTTCTATCCTAATTCGTGTCCTCAAGATCTTCCTATCTAGGGTCATGTCCTCAGTAAGTTGTAACTGCTCCATGTCCCGCCTAATTACCTCTCTCCAGTATTTCTTCGGCCTACCCCTACCCCGCCTAAAACCATCTAAAGCTAGCCTCTCATGCCTACGAACTGGGGCATTCGTGACCCTCCTCATTATGTGTACGAACCATCTCAATCGGACTTCCCGCATCTTGTCCTCCACCTAAGCCACTTCAACTTTCTCCCGAATAGTCTCATTCTGAACTCTATCACCCCTAGTAAGCCCACACATCCAACACAACATTTGTATTTCCTCCACCTTCAATTTTGAATGTGGGCTTTCTTGACTGGCCAACACTCCGCTTTATACAACATGGACGGACAGACTGTCATCCTGTAGAATTTGCCTTTAAGCTTGGCCGGCACCTTCTTATCACACAACACCCTTGAGGCGAGCTTTCACTTCATTCATCCCGCCCCAATACGGTGGGAGACATCCTAGACTATGCAAATTATTTATTATATACTAATGTCACTGCTGATTTCTACACATAATAGAAAGATTATCAATTTTTCGAGAAGTTGATTATTCACCAACTCGTAGGTTTATGATCAACTATTTGAATATATGGACAAGTTAGAATAATGACCAAAAAATAAAATAAAATTAAAGTATAAAAGTTAACACCTTTCAAACATTGTAAAACAATTTAGATACATTAATTGTGATACCAAATCACTTTTGAACATGATCAAGTG
Organism: Capsicum pubescens; assembly: GCA_030864215.1. NCBI lineage: Eukaryota > Viridiplantae > Streptophyta > Magnoliopsida > Solanales > Solanaceae > Capsicum > Capsicum pubescens. The sequence continues at coordinate 284,101,500 of CM061542.1, forward strand.
ATATTTAAGGCATGCTATAGTCGTAAATCAGTGAGATGAAACTAAAAGGGAAGAAATAAAATAAAATAAAATAAAATAAAATATATAAGTACCATCCAAACAATGCAAAACAACTAGATATCATCAAATGAGATTAGCCGCGTCTAATGAGCATAAGGAAGAGTGATGGTTGTGACTTATGGGTGTTCATAGGACAAGTAGTGTTTGAGAACAAGTAGTCCTTCTCAATGCAGACGTTTTTCCTGAGTAATTGGTTGTTACTACCATCACTCTTCCTTATACTTTTTTGATCGAGTTTTCAATTATTTTGTACTCTCATATGATGATATTTAGTCATTTTTCATTGCTTGAATGATGTTTATTTATTTTAATTTATTTTATTTTAGTTTTTTCCTTTTTAGTCTCATCTTACTTGTGAATAGAATTAGATGATTGATGCTAGACCTATAAAGATATCATGCATATATTATATATAAATGTATGCATCTATACTAGACTAAATTAACAGTCATGTATCGATCAATTGAGTCTAGTGGAAAGTAAGACGAGACTAAAAAGAGACAAATAAAATAAATTAACATCATTCAAGCAATAGAAAGTGACTAAATATCATCATATGAGAGTACAAAATAATTGAACACTAGATCAAATGGGTATAAGAAAGATCAATGATAGTTACAATCAATTACTCATAACAAACGTTTGCATTGAGAATGACTACTTGTTCTCAAACACTACTTGTCTCATGAACACCCACAAGTCACAACAATCACTCTTCTTTATACTCATTAGACACGTCTAATCTCATTTGATGATCTAGTTATTTTGCATTGCTTGAATGGTGCTTATTTATTTTATTTTATTTTATTTCTTTCCTTTTTAGTCTCATCTAACCGATTTACAACTATAGCATGCCTTAAATATCACCTGATCATGTTCAAAAGTGATTTGGTGTCACAATTGATGTATCTAAATTGTTTTACAATGTTCGGAAGGTGTTAATTATCATACTTTAATTTAATTTAATTTCTCTTTTTTGTCATTATTTTAACTTGTCCATATATTCAGATAGTTGATCCTAGACCTATGAGTAGGTGAATAATCGACTTCTCAAAAAATTGATAATCTATCTATCATGTGTAGAAATCAACAACAGTGTCAGTATATAATAAATAATTTACGTAGTCTAGTATTTCTTCAATCTCTTTCTACTTCATCAATTTTAAGAAGCTCCAACTATGCCTTGTTTATAATTACAACTCTTTCAGGCATACAACGATAGGGTCTATAGTAAACCTTATTAATCAATTATACAAGACATAAATATTCTTTAGACCTTTTCCAACGGTAACTTTTTTGGTAGCCCTACTATATAAATGGCATGGACCTTTTTGAGCTCCCCCATATTCATTTATTCATCCCTTTCTCATTTTGATTCAACAATATCAATGTCTCTCTTTCTCATTTGGAACACTCCTTAGCTTGTTTCAAAGCTTTCATCTATTGCATAATTTCGATGGTCGTCGGAAAAACGATATCAAGTATTGTACGAAAAATCAAGTAAGAAGAAGACGACTACAGTCTATTAAGTCTAGGATCATAAATGAACTTGTTCTCATTGTCCAGATTTCTGACACACTAACCGATGAAATTCAAATTTTTTCTTACCATACAATCGGCAAGGACAGTCATAATCCATCAGCAATCAAACAAATATCAACTTAAAAGCACAGATTTTCAGTAAAATTAAATTCTATTTTTTAAAAAGATTTTAGTTTTTTTTCATCCAAACCAAACAAATACCTAATTAACCGAACAGTCTATTAACAGAACAACATTCAAATTTTTTGGTACATCAACCGATTAAATTCATAAAAAAAATCCATCATGCAATCGACAAGGACAATCATAATCCATCAACAATCAAACAAATATCAACTTAAAACACACAGATTTTCAATAAAATTATGTTCCATTTTTTAAAAGATTTCAGTTTTTATCATCCAAACTAAACAAATATCTAATCAATCGAACGGTCTATTAGTAGAACAACATCAAAATTTCTTGGCACATTAGCTGATTAAATTCGCAAAAAAAATTCACCATGCAATCGACAAGAACAACCATAATCCATCAACAGTCAAATAAATATCAACTTAAAAACATAGATTTTCAGTAAATTCAAGTTTCATTTTTTAAAAAAATTTAGTTTTTTCCATCCAAACCAAACAAATACCTAATCAACCGAACGGTCTATTAACAGAATAACATCCAAATTTCTTGGCACATTAGCCAATTAAATTTACGAAAAAATTTCACCATGCAGTCAACAAGAACAATCACAATTCATCAACAATCAAATAAATACCAACTTAAAAGCAAAAAAATCAGTAAAATCAATCCCCTTTTTTCAAAAAAAAAAAAACCTTCAAAATCAACTCAATTACCACAAATCCAAACCGAAAAAAAAAAAAAAAAAAACATCAATATGGAGCACAAATTACTTGGGAGATGAAGAAAAATTATTTAAAGTGGAAGATGAAAGATCTTAGAGTTTTAGAGAAGATAAAAATGGAAAATAAAAGTTGGGGGAAGAGGAAAGAGAAATGGCCATGGCTTTATGAGTAGGAGTGGGGAGAGAGAAAAAAGTTTTTGGTATTTAATGGAAAAGGGGGTTAAAAAAGTATTTAATAAATACATAAGGGGTGGCAAAAGGGTTTTTTTAACACTTTAACCGATACCCTACCACTTTATCCAAAACCCTAAAAATTTAAATAAAAAATAAAATAGTGCCTATTTCTCAAAATAAGTTTTCAAAGTGGCCTTTCAACTAAATTTTCTCTAAAAGGATGCCTAAAATAGCACTAGCTATTGCTAATTTAGGTGTGACTAAAACTCTATTATTATTATTATTGGTATTTTTTTCTTTTTCTTCGTTCATAAGAAAATGAAAGTGGTAAAATCATGATTAGGAACCCTACTGTGAGCAAAAAAGCTTGTAACCATTTTCTTTTTTCACCATGCAAGTAGTAAATTCTAACAAGCAATACACCTGATAGTTGGCCAACTGAAATGAAGATAAGATTTATGAGAACAACAAGTGTCTTAATTGACATGAAATTCTTGAGTTTCTTAGGTTTATACGAATAGTTGCCCCCTTGCTCTATTTCTATTTTCATTTTTTTTTGTGATGTTCATGAGAGGTATTTGTGGGGATATATAAGTACTAGTTAGAGAGCTAGTTTTTTTTTTTGGTAAAGTAGAGATGCATTTATAAGTAAAGAGAGTTTTTTTACAAAGCAAGGCCTAATCAGGCACAAAAACATAACAAATGGGGTTAGTGTTCCCATTACTTGTTGCAGATCGGGAGAGTGATTTCCCTTAAAATCTTTCCAAAAATGACTCCTACACTAACTGGCGGTGTTGTAAAAACACGGAGTCTATAAAAAAAGTCACACTCAGAGCCTTGCTTTGCCAGCATGTCAGCTATCCTATTCTGCTCCCTGTAAGTATGGTAGACTGAAGGATTCCCCAAGCTCCCTAGTAAGTACCTGCATTCATTAACAACTGAATCATAGAGTAAGTTACCTTGGTCAAGCATTCTTATAATATCCATTGAATTAATGAAAACTTCTAATGGTTTGAGATTGTGTTCTAATGCTAGCTTGAGGCCCTCTTTGAGGGTCATGAGGTTATTTGTGGCATGGGTAAAGGTCTTGCTGAAACCCACAACCCAATCTCCTCCGTAATTCCTGATGACTCCCCCAATCCCTCCTTTCCTAGGTTTTCCATGCAAGACCCATTAGTATTGAGTTTAAAAGAGTTGGGGTGGAGGGGATCCATTTAAGAGTGATGGTAGTTCTAGGAGTGGATACTGTGGTTTTTCTCAGGGGGTGGTATTCCACAGCTTCAGCATGAGGTATGCTTAAAAAAGGCTTAGAGTTAGTATTTTGGAAGATTTTGGTATTTCTCACCTTCCAATGGTGCCATAGGCAGTGAGGTAGAAGGGTACCCCAAGGAGTATTAATGTCAAAACTATGTTTGTGCAATATTTCCCAAGTGGTGGACCAGTTGTTAGGTTCGAACATAGAAAGGTGAAGACGAATGCTACCTCTATATTTATGGAGGAGTTGAACCCAGAAGGTCTTTGCTAGGCTGCATCCAAAGAAGATGTGTTGTTGATCTTCCTGGGTGCAATTGCAGTAGTGGAACTGAGTATCAACATTGATACCTCTTTTGTGCAGAGTGGTTTTAACGGAAAGTCTATTGTGGTGCATAAACCACATGAAGGTTTTAATCTTATTGGGGACATTAAGCTGCCAAATCCAGGTGGAGGATCTGTGGGATCTTTGGTGTCCCCTCCTACTGGTGGTAATGTACTGATAGGCACTTTTACAGAAGAAAGTGACATTCCCCTTAGTCTTCAAAGAGGGGTATCTTGGCTGATATGGGTTCTCTGTATGAAAATACTCTTCATGGTGTTGGTAGCGTTGGGAGGGATATCAAAGAAAAGGGTAGTGAAGTCCCATCTTCCATCCCTCCAGATATCTTTAGCCATAAATTGGTTGGGGGGATTTATGTTAGGACCCTGGATTATGAAGGAGATAGGAGGCATCCCAGGGATCCATCTATCTTCCCAAGCATTTACTTTAGTGTCATCCTTTATGGCCCATAACAAGGCATCCTTACAGAGGTTCCAGCAGTTGGTTATGTTGAACCAAGTCCTGGAACCCTTGTTGTAGCCCTTTCTACTAGTCTCATGCTTAATAATAAGGGTGTTGTCCCATAGGGAAGTTGGGTTTGAGAACATTCTCCAACTCAAGCTACAGAGGAGGGCTTCATTCTTAATTGCAACCCTTTGCATACCCAACCCCCTCTTCTCTTGGAAGGGTGATGGTGTCCCATTTAAGAAGGTGTAATCTTTTTTTAACATCAGTGGTGCCCTAAATAAAGTTTCTTTGGGTTCTGTGAATCAGCTTATGAATGGTGCTAGGAAGCGTAATGTATTACATAATGTGGTTGGAAATGTTGGCCAGGGAAGATTTAGCAAGAGTAAACCTACCAGTCATGTTAAGGAATTTAGTCTTCCATCCAACCAACTTACTTTTTAAGTTGTCAATGATGAAGTGGAAGTCTCCCCTGACAGGTCTTTTATAGAAGATGTGAAAGTGCAGGTATTTACCAAAGTCATTGAAGGATTGAGTGCCCAGGAGGGTAGAGAGGTTCTCCTGCTCATCTAAACTACAGTTTTTTTAGAAGATGACTTTAGACTTTACAAAATTGATTTTTTTGGTCAAAGTGAGAGCTAAAGCTGAGGAGGATTCTATTGATGGTATGGCAGTTTTTTGCATCAGCTCTAGCAAAGAGTGTAAGATCATCAGCAAAAAAGAGGTGAGATATGTGGGGGCCTCTCCTAGAAATTGATATAGGTGTCTATTGAAGGGTATCAATCTTAGAGGTGATCCTCTTAGACAAGAGCTCCATACATAGAATGAAGAGATAGAGGGACATAGGGTCCCCTTGTCTGATGACCCTGGTTGGGTTAAAAGGGGTGGTCTTTCCCCCATTGACCAGAATAGAAATAGAAGGGGTTGAGATGCAAGATAGGATGAGTTTTCTGATGTTTTGGGAGAAATTAAAGAAGGAGAGGGCGTGTCTAATAAAGGACCATTCAAGCCTGTCAAAAGTTTTTTCCAAGTCAATTTTTAGGAGCATATTGGACTTCTTTCCCTTTATTATAGAGAAGTGGCAGATATACTTCTAAACAATGATTGCATTATCATATACTCTCCTCTTATCCAGAAAACTGGCTTGAGAGGGTCCAATAATAGTGGCAAAAAAAGGCTTGATCCTAGTGGCTATGATCTTAATGATGATTTTATATTGGGTATTGCAAAGCCCAATGGGTCTGAAGTTCTTGAGAGTTGTGAAATTTCTGCACTTAGGGATGAAGCATAGGTAGGTGGAATTAACTCTAGGATCAATAGAACAGAAAGTGAAAGTATCTTGGCAAAACTTCACTATGGGAGGGCCCAAGGTATCCAAAATTTCTGGTACACAAAGGGATGTAAGACATCTGGCCCAGGGCCTTTATTTGGTTTGAAGGAGAAGACAACTCTTTTGACCTCTTCAGGAGAAGGGATGGCTTGTAAGAGATCATGATTAGAAGAGCTAATAGATCCCAGAGTAGACGGGTTTAGTTGGATGTTGAAGTACCCCAAGGTATGCTCAGTGGTGTAGAGTTTAGCATAGTAGTTGGATACAGTAATGGCAATGTCCTTCTGATGGTAGTGCCAAGTTCTATCATCCATGATGGAATTTATTCTATTCCTTCTTCTCCTATTGAAAGTGAAAGTATGGAAGAACCTTGTAATAGAGTCTCCTTCAAGCAACCAAGAGATCCTGTACTTGAGCTTCCAGAATTCATTTTCTAGGTTGAGAATGTGGTTGAATTCCTTCAGCAGAGTGTGTTCAATTCCATGGAGGAAGGGGCTAGTGGGGTAGTTGGGATACTTTTGAATGCCAGCTAGCTTTGCAAACAAGTGTTTCTTCTTAGCAAAAATTTTCCCAAAAGTGTGTTTATTCCAGTCCTTGGCCTTGTACTCAAAGTCTGAGGTGGTTGCAGTGATACAGGAACAGTTAAAGAAGACTTCCCTGATCAGGTTAGGGAAGTCCTAGTGGGTAAGTCACATAGATTCCACCTTATAGGCTTTATCTGATTAACTGAAGGGTTGTTTAAGCCGAGGAGAAGAGGGGAGTAATCAGAATGAGTCCTAGGGGGTGGGTGATTGAGGCCTCAGGGTATATGTGGATCCACATGTCATTGGCTAGACATCTGTCAAGCCTTTCTTGAATAAGACCATGTCTATTCCTATACCTCGTGTTGGACCAAGTGTATTTGCTACCCCTGAAGCCTAAGTCAATGAGCTGACAGTGGTTTAGTTCTATTAAGGTTTATCCTAGAGCCTTCAAATTTTTCAGAGGCTCTGAGTACCTCATTGAAATCACCTCCAACTAGCCAGTTCTTACCCTCAGGGGGTAATATAGGTATCGAAAAAGGAGAAGAGCTGGTCCCAAAGAGTAATCGTAGAGTAGAAGTCAGTGCTAGCATAGATAATGCTGACAAACCAAGAATAAAGAGGGGAGTTAACCTGGACTTTGGCATGAATAGCCTGGGAGAAAATGGTGACAGAGGTGATAGAGATAGAGTCTTCCCTCCACATAATGACAAGGCCTCCAGAGTTGCCATTGGCTTCAGACTGGATGTGGTGCTGGTAGCCCAGCTCTTCACAGAGATCATGATGGTTAGTCATCTTAGTTTCTAGCAAGGCAAGGATGCATGGTTTGTGAATATTAACCATGACTTTGCAATGCTTTCTGAATTCAGCATTCTTAGCCCCCTAGCATTCCATACTATGCAGTTTTTCATTTTCGAGTAGAGGGGGGGTGGCTCTAGTACTATCACCTTGTCCTTCCCCTTGGGGTTGGAGGTGAGTGCTAATGAAGAGGTTTTTCTTTTTCTGCTGAATGGATTTAGGGTGACTCGGAGGGTCTCTTCTCTCATAGGGCTTGCTGTATTTATTCTTAGACCTAGCTCTGCCAACCCTAGTGGAATCAGGATGATCACTATCTCCTGAATTGGCTTTATGAACTCTAGATTTAGAGGTTCTACCATGTCTAGGATCTCTGTTCTTGGGATTCTAAGTTGAGATAGGAATTCCTCCATATCCCTATTGCTGGCTGTCAAAGCTTCCAAGGAATTCAGTCTCTCTACCCTCTCCAGAGTGAGGTAAGGGAATATTATGGTTGAGGAGAGAGGTGGTGACTGTGTTGGAGATAGCAGGAGCTTCCTAGAGGGAGATACAAAAGATGGTCCCAGAAGCATCATTGCAGGATCTTGGGGAGGAAAGAAGGAGAGGCTCAGGCTCAGGTAATTCATGATGCTGGCTAAGGATTCCGTGGTCAACTCCTCCTGGAAAGGTAAGTTGATCACTTGGACTAGAGTGGCCATCCAGACATTGGACCCATATGTTTGGAGACCCTAGTTTAGGCTCGTCATTGTCAGCTGTGCTAGATACTGAAGGTCCTAAATGAGGATAGTGATGTGTCTCCCTTCCCATTCAAAGTCATGAAGGGGTAGAGTTTGGTTGGATAGACAAACTTCCAACCATAAAATTGGTTGATGGTTCGGGGAAAGAGGAGTTGTTGTGATGGTTATTTGGTTGGAGTTCAAGGTGTCCATGGCTGGTTTCTTGAGTGAAGTCAGTCATGCTCTCCTCAGAATATATAGAGTGAAGGGAGGTGGGGGAGGAAACCTGAGGGGTTTTCCCATGGGAAACACTACCAGCATTTAATGCACTATCCGTGTCTCGGACAAGCTCCATCATATTACTGTGGGAAGTGAAAAGGTTTCCCACCGTCAGGACTTTAGGCTCATCATTGCCTAAGTCCAGGTGGTTGGGAGGGGCCCCACTTTGAGGTACTTCATTCTTTTTTATTCCCATAAGAGTGGGTAGGGGAATTTAATTTAACAAAAGGGGAATTAAGAGATGGGGGTCGAGTTTTTCAGAAAGCAAGTAGGCCTTAAGATTGGGCCCATTAGTAGTGGTGGAGTTGGGACTCTGGGCCATATAAGTATTTTCTTGGCCCTTAACGACGTTGGGTTGGTAGGCCCGATTCTTTTTTAGCCTCTTATCCGCACTTATGGGCCTTGGGGATTCTCCTTGGGCCAGTCCAGTAATGGAAATTCCTTTTGAAGGAGGCCTGATGGACTCTCTCGGTGTCGTTTTTGGTGGGTTAGGGTTTAGGAACTTACCTTTGACCACATCGAAGGTTTTGACCTTGATGATGGGTTCTTCTCTCGGGTTAGATTGATGGTTTTTGAGCCCCAATTTCTTTTTCTTGGCAAACATCACTATTTTCTAATCTGAGTGTTCCTCAATCGATGATATGTTCTTCGACGTGGGGAAGATGGTCGTTGATGTTGTTGCTTCGCTTCCGCCATTGAGTGGGTTTGACTTCAGTGTATATGAACAATTATTTGTTGTGTGTCCAAGCCGGCCACAATTCTTGCATAGGAAACCTCCTCATTCGTACAGGAGAGGCTGATTATGATGATTAATAGAGATTGAAGCTATTACCGGGGTGTTTAGGGGGATTTGGATGCAAATTCTAGCATACCTTCCCCTTAGGGCCGCTGATGTGCATGCATCTACTTTTAACAGGGTCCTAATTTTTGTGCCAATCCGATGGAGGATTGGGGCGTCATAAAGCTCTGTGGGTGTGGAAGCCTTACCCAAATGGTCGTTGAATCCACTTTAGATTGACTAGGTATGAAGTTGGGTTCCCACTTCCTTACAGAGATGAAGCTACCGACTATGAACCAAGTTCCCCCTTGAAGGATTGAGGATTGGCTTTCCAGTTTCGAAAGCTTTACAGTGAAGAAACCTAGCCCCAAATCTATGAGGCACAGGGGTTCTGATAATTTTCACATGTCATCCAGTTTTCTCTTAAGGTATTGGTTGTTGAAATTCCCTTTAATGGGCTTGATGATGACAGAGTAGATCCGAGACGCGTATAATCTGACTCTGTCTTCCTCCGATAGTAGAATCTTTCTTTCGTCGAGCTCTGAGTCCTCGTTTCTGATGGGTTTTCGAGTTCCCATAGGAGTTAGTGGTGGGGTAATTTTCCGATCCACGATGTCTTTGTAAGAAAGTGGAGGTTCTTCCATGGGAACCTCTTTTGAAAAACTGGTTATTGGGTGATTGGGTAGGAGGGGTGGGGTTAAGGTTTCATCCATGGCGGGGTTGGTGCCGATGGTAGGAGAGAAGAGTAGAGAGAGGGAGTTATTTCTCTCTCAACACAAAATTTGTAAGGAGAGCTAGTTATATAAGAGGGAGTTGAGCTGAAGTAGGCTGATCTCCGTCGACTTGTCTACTTCAGTTGCTTGCTTCGTGAATTTAATATATCATTCACAATTAATTATTATAAGTTATTTACATATTAAAAAATTAATAATATTTAACAAAAAAATTAAAATAAACATTTATGACATATTTGTTTCAGCTGCTTTAATCGTACTTTTACTAAATATCACCTTAATTAATTATTATAAGTAATCTAAGTATTTAAAAAATAAATAATATTTAATAAAAAAAACATAAAATAGATATAAAATGATAAGTTAACTCTTGCTTTTTTAAATGAATTTAACGTCTTATATGAGATTCACTTAAAAAAATTGCAGAAGTATTTTTTATAATAATTTTGTTATATATCACGCAATAACCAAGATCTATACTTCTCTCGCCTTTAAAAAAAAATAAAATAGTAACTTTAAGTAGAAGAAAACTTACTTCCCTAAAACTTTGAGGATAAAAGAGAATTTTTAGTTAAAACTAATCCGAACTTCTATAAACCTCTACAAAGTTTTATGTGAGTTTAGAGAATACGGCCTCTTACTCGTACAAAAGAAAATATTGGACTGCTTAGTGCTTAGGTATGAATATCTAAAAAGGAACATTATTAAATATGCGTATTTGATAAGTTTGTTTTTAAAAATCGAAAAAGATTCCAAAATAGTGATGTAATAAATTATAATTATCATTTATTATATTTTAACATATTTATCAATTTAATAATGAACAACTATTAATAAATGGAGATAGGGAGTAATACCTTTGTAACTCCCAAAAAAAAAAAATGAAAAAGTTATTTTGTGATGGCCACGAAATTGAATAGTATCCTTTTCACTTACCTAGGTTATCTATTACTCCCTTTGTTTAAAAATAAAATGACCTACGTTGTCATCCTAAAGGTGAAACCGGTGAGGCAAAAAAGTCGTGATAGGAGAGTAACCAGAGTAGAGGCGATGTTTAGGAAAAAAGTATCCTGATTACCATGCTAATAGTGACCGAAGAACATGTTATTTAAGAATAATCTAGTATATAGAGATTTAAGATGACCATATTTTGTTATGTATATGATTAGAGGAAATATTTTGAAAATAGCATCATATGAAGAATGAATATTTACTTATCTGATGAAATGATAGATAAATTAAAAATACATGTTTTGTATACACTTAAGGATATGGAAATAATAGATATAAGGTTTAAACTTTTTCGATATGTGGTAGTTTGTGGGGGTAAGAAATTAATGAAAAACAAAAATTAATTCATAAAGGAAACTAGTTTTTGTTAATGCGATTAACTTGATGTAACCTTGTAGTTTTTGGGTTATATGGTAACACATTCCACTCATAAAATCCTTGTGGTACTGTATCGAATAATTGTTTTGTTATATATCATATCCATAATTGTATCGTTTTATCTACGGTCTATTACATGTTCTTTTTGGCTTACTACGTAGTATTCTTCCTTTCGTCTACTAAATATGTTTTTTATTGTTGGTATTTTAAATATTTTTTCTACACTTAAATCTAATTTTTTTCTTTTTATCTCGTCAAATATATTATTATCAAATATTATTTTCTGATCTGTTCCTTCTTCATTTAAATATTCTTCCTTTGTTATTATTTTTATATCTTCTTCAGTTATTTGATTTATCTGATTTACTACCTATTTCATTATCTGTTTCATTTTCCGAAATTTCATATATACTATCGTCACTTTCTAATTCGTAATCTATATAATCTATTTGCATATATTTGCATTTTCTATCTTTATTTCTGATATTTGTTTCTTTTTTGTGTCTTTAGGCATTTTACATCTCTAACTAAATGTCTTAGTTTTCCACAATTATAACAAGTACATTCTTTTGTAGATTTTTTTCTCCTATATGGTCTTATATATTTATAATTTTTTACATAATATCTTTTTCTTGATTTCTTATATTTATATTTCGACTTTCTGTACTTTTTATATTTCTTATGTCTTTTCCTTTTCTTATAATATTTTTCTTCATATCCAAATTGGGGTGTTATTCTATCCTTGCAACATGCTAAATTCCTTATTAATATTTTTTCCATTTTTATTTCTTCTCTGTATTTTTCACATAGATTTCTATACCATTGTTGTAGAAATTTTATTCTTGCTCCTAGGGTATCTACTATTTTTGCTTCATCCCAACTCTTTATTATTTTTGGACTAAATGGTTCAGGTAGTTTACTAAAATATAATCTTTTTACTTCTTTACTTTCTTCTGTATTGTATGTTCCCTTATAGTAATATTCTTTAAATGCACACGTATACTCATCTGTATAGCACATATTACATATTGCTAATTTTAACATTAAATTCCTATTTGTATCTTTTTCGTTGTTTTGTTCTTCTTCTTCTGTTGTCATACTGCTAAATTCATCTCTTATAGTTATTTCATATTTGTTCAATATGTCTATAGGTGTTAGTTTAGTTACTGTTATTCCTTACATTTTTTTATCAGCCCTTAATACCTTTTTACTATCTTCAGTTAAATTTAAAAATCATAATTTTGTTGTTCCTATTAGTGTACTTTCTATATATTCTGCTGTATCTGTTGCATTAATACCATTGTCTAATAATTGTTTTGTTATATATCCTATCCATAATTGTATCATTTTATGTACATCTATTATACAGTCTAAGTCTAAAAAGTTATAATTTTTATTAATTTTTTGTTTTGGTGTCCATTTGTTATATTTATCCCTTAGGTTATATCTTTTAAACTTATCTTTATAATAATATGTAGATTTTCTTATTTCTGATGTACTAGGTATTATATTTTCATCGTCTTTTTTATCAAGATTGTTTATTTCTGTGTTTGTATTTTCTAAGTTTTCTTTATTAATTACTTCTTGTTTTTCATTAATTTCTTGTTTTTCTATATTTGTTAAGTTTTCTGTATATATTTCACTATCTTCTGAATCATAATTATCTGTTTCTTCAGCATCTACTGTATTTATTTCTATTTCATTAGTTTCTAATTCTTTATTTTCTAATTTTTCTTTAAATTGATTTATCTCAATTAATAATTTTTATTCTTTATCTTTTTCTTCTTTTTCTTTCTGTTTTTTTTCATACAACTCTTTTAGCATTTGCAGTTATTTTTCTAATTCAGCAATCCTATTATTTTTAGTTTCTTCTATTTTTCGTATTTCTTCTGTAGTCTGTTGTTTTATTTTATCTATTTCTTTTTTCCTGTCTATTTCTTCATTTTCTCTTGCTATTCTTACCATAGCTGTTAATTTATCTTCTAATTTTAATTCTTCTTTCTCTAATATTAAATATAAATGTTCACCTATTTTCTTATATCTAATTCCTAAATTAGAAAATATTATTCTTATTTTTAATCCTTCGTGATTTTCATATATTTTTTCATCTATTATAAATTCTTCTTTGTTCATTTTATCTACTTGATAGTGTATAGATCATGTTGATATAAGTATTCTAGATTATCTATTTGTGATTCTAAATATGATATTTCTTACCCCCACAAACTACCACATATCGAAAAAGTTTAGACCTTATATCTGTTATTTCTATATCCTTAAGTGTATACAAAACAAGTATTTTAAATTTATCTATCATTTCATCAGATAAGTAAATATTCATTCTTCATATGATGTTATTTTCAAAATATTCCCTCCAATCATATACATAATAAAATATGGTCATCTTAGATCACTATATACTAGATTATTCTTAAATAACATGTTCTTCGGTCAATATTAGCATGGTAATCAGGATACTTTTTCCCTAAACAACGCCTCTACTCTGGTTACTCCCCTATCACGGCTTCTTTGCCTCACCGGTTTCACCTTTAGGATGACATAGTTCTTGAAAATTTTTTTCCTTTTCCACTTTGATCATAAACTTCTTAACATGCTACTATAAAGTAACTAACATGAGCTTATTTTATTATATCATGATTGTCAGGAATTTATGAATTTAGCTATTCATAATTGTAAATGAAAAATACCTGTTCTGGTAGAATTGATAAATCTGTGCTTTGCTCATCCATAGCTTAGTGCAAAACTGAATAACTTTATTGATTATATGAGAAAATATTTTTTGTGTACAAGAAGGCTTACTTTCAACACATGAAAGTCTTGCCTTAACTTGGCAAATGGTTTGCTTATTTATAATCTACAAAAGATGGAAAAACGCGTAAACTATTTACTATTCCTACTTTACACGTAAACTATATACTATTCCTACTTTACAAAAAGTCTTTACACTTATCCTATTGTTTCAAAAGTAGAAACACTAATCTTTACAAAAAAGTCCTAAAAAGACAAAACTAATTAATGGCCTTTGCCAAAAAGTCAAAAAGCTATACAAATAATTTACGTATCCAAAGTTAAAAAGCTATACATGTCATTTTCATAGCTTTTATTATCTTGTATCTTTGTCTTTTGTCATTATTCCTCCATTGCTCCGTTGCTTTCTATCTTTTTTCTATCTTCCAGTTGGCGACCTTATCTTCTTTTACTCTAGTTGAACTTCTGGAATCACATTATTTTCTCCATTGCATTTTGAGCATTGGTGGTCTGGATATTTGTGTCCTATTAATTTGCAATATCTGGTTAATAACTCTTCTGAATTAAATTTCTTTTTAATTGCCCTTGTTGATGGTTGTTTTTCTGGATTAAGCAACGCCATAATCCGTTGTTTAACTTCTTCTATATCTGACTGTCGTAGCTCCCTTGAATTTGAATAGATCATTAATTGGTCTCTCGAATAGTAACTCCATATGGGATTTCCATTGAGATAATTGTTTGTTAGTTCTTGAATAATTGTAGTTATTCCTATAGTTCGCTTATTTGCATAAAAATCAGGTATCTCAACTTTAGGTATCTCTGGCTGTTGAACAATATCTTCCGATATAATCATATCTCTGGTTAATTCTATCTTTACAACTTGTATAACTGGTTTAATTTCGTCATATAATATCTCTGCTGGTGCCGTATAAAACTTTATAAAAAATAGATTTCCTTTGGTTATTTTCTTATAAGTGGCGAATGCTCTATATAATTCTGGTATAGCTGTTAGTTCATCTCCTTCTTGGGTATATATGGTATTTAATAGTCCATAACTTAAACAGGTTTTAACTAAATTTGGGTTAGTTTTTGGCAATGTGATTAACTTATTGTAACCTTGTAGTTTTTGGGTTATATTGTCTGTGTTTGGTTCTTGGATATTTGTGGCTCTGGGTCTAAGGTTTAGGTGAGTCTGTATTTTATGGATATTTTCTATGTATGCTCGAGTTATATGGTTATAGACTTTTTTATCTTGGTTTAAACTTTCTTGATATGTGGTAGTTTGTGGGGGTATGGACAAGGGGTCTTTTTGTGTTTTTGGTATAAATGATTTTTCAAATATCTTGTTCATATTCATGTTCTGATATCTTTGTCTACTAACTCCTTTGTGTGTACCTACAGAAGTAGATTGATAAACGTTATGGATTTTTTGGAGTGTCCCAACGTCTCCTTTTATCTCTGAAATTTTATTGTCTTCCAATCGACATAGCTCTGCACACTGCTGAGTTATCTGAGTCATAGCTTCAGATTTCAGTTTAACTTCATTAGTCTTTAACTTTTCTATTTCATTACTCATACTGTCCACTTTCAGTGAAAGTGTAGTTAGGGTTTTGAGTATCTTTTCTAAAGCATCTTTTTCTATTATATCAGTCTGTGAAGCTTTGTCTTGATATGTAATCTGCAATAACATTTTTGTTAGTACTGATTACTTCAATTGTAAACGTAAAATTTAATATATTCAATGCTAATCTCTGAATTTCCTTCGTTGTAACTGAATTCTGTATTTTCTTGTTAACCACCATCGTACCTGTGTATTATCTGTTCGTACAATAAATTTGTTATATACAATATATGGCTCAAATTCTAATAAACATTTATATAATGAACATAATTCTTTTCTATTTATTTCCCATTTTATTTCTGTTTCATTAAACGTTCCTGAGTAGTATCTACAATGATGTTCTAATTTTTCTTCTTCATATCTATATTTAAGTATTCCTCCATAATTATATTCACTTGCATCTGCTTCTACTATATATGTAAAAAATTTATTTTCGTTTGGAAATTGTAATTTTGGTAATTCTTTACAAAGTATTTTTATTTTCTGAACTTGTTTTTTATCTTATTCGTTGTAATTATACTTTACATCCTTTTTTAATCTTTTCTGTAATGGCTTTAGGCTTTCTGCTAATTTTGGTATATATTCTCTTACTTGGTTTACTAATCCTAAAAATGATTGTAATTTTTTTTTTGTATCTAATTCTTCTTTTGAATTTATTATTTTTTGTATTATATGTTGTTGCATTTTTACTCCACTTTTATCTATTTATATTCCTAAAAACTCTATCTGATTTTTCATAATTTCAGCTTTCTTTTCACTTAAACTTATTCCTGAATTTTCTATTATACCTAGAAATTGTTCTAGTAATTTTAAATGTTCTTCTTTAGTTTTTGTATATAATAGTATGTCATCTATATATACTATACAATTAGGTCGTTGTTTAAAATAACTATCCATAAAGTGTTGGTATCTACCTTGTGCATTTTTATATCCAAATGGTAACACGTTCCATTCATAAAATCCTTGTGGTACTGTAAACGCAGTTAACTTTTTAGATTCTTCTTCTAGCTTTAAATGGTAAAATCCTGATTTACAATCAAATTTACTAAAGTAATTATATCCTTGTATTTGCCTTATTTTTAATATCTTATTTAGTATTGGATAATTATATGTCATAGTTTTTGCATTTAGGTTTCTATAATCAATAACTATTCTACTTTTTCCTCTTTTTTGTTCACTGTGTTTATTTACTATAAATGCCGGACTAGTATGTTTGCTATTGCTTTTTTGTATGTATTGTTTTTCTAATAATTCATCTATATGCATTTTGAATTCTTTTAAATCATCAAAGTTATATGTTAATGGTTTTTTGGTTATTATACTATTTTTATCTATTAGCTCAATTTTTACAGTAGTCTTATGTTTTTCCCATCCTTTTAATGGATCTTCACTATATAGTTGTCTTAATTTTTTCTTTATTATTTCTACCTTATCTTTTGAAAATATAGTTATTTCTTCTTTATTTATTGAAAATATAACTGGTTCTATTATGTCTTCAGTATTTTTTATATTTTCTAATTTTTGTGTGATTTTTTCACTTCCTTTAATCCAATCAGTTTTCTTTCTTATTTTATTAATAACTCTTTTTGCTCTTACCTTTTAATTACATGGTGTTGTAAACCACCAGTGTGTTTTAGTTATTATATTATATGTGGGTATAATTTATCTAAAAACGGCATTCCTAAAAGCATATCTTTTGATGTTAGTTCATAATTATAGATCTCTTCTATTGTTAATATTTTATCTCATACTTGTATTTTTATATTTCTAGCTTTATAGGTAATTAAGCTTCCGTCATTATTAAATCCTTTGACTACTATTAGTGTTTTTAGCTTATCCCATTTGTCTTCTGGTAAACAGTTATATCTACGTAAGTTGACTTCTACTCCCATGTCTATCATAGGTGTATAATATCTGTTATAATATCATTCTACTATTATTTTCATAAGTACATATATTTTCATGTTAATGTTCTTTTTATTAATAATTTTTCCTTATTGTAGGTTATGGTTAACTGTGTGTGTTCTATATTGTAGGGTTTTACTTGTTCTAACCATTGTATCCATAATATTATGTCTGCTTTTTGCATATCTTCCTTTATTTCAAATTCTATTTTTATTTTTCTAACTCCTATTATTATTTCCTTTTTAGTTGTTTCTTTAATAGTTATTAAACTTCTTGGTAGATCTGGACATATATTACTGTTAGATTTTATTTCTTCATTTTTCACTAGGTATTTTGCTATATGTTTTTCTTCTTGTCATGTATATAGGAGTATTAACTATTCTTTTTCATTTATTGTTCCTGTTATAGAATATTGAGTTAAATTAACTATTGATGTTATTTCATAATTTGTTCTTTTCGATGATCCTGATGATTCTGGTTTTTCAAAAGTTATCCTTTTTGTTGTACTTATTCTATCATTTATTTTTTCTAAATCTTCTTCTATATCCATGTCTTTGTAACTATAATCATTGTTATCAATTGTTTTTACAAATTGTTCAAAAGGACTTTCTATTCGTAGTTTATTAATTTTATTTTTTCCCGCTATTTAATGTTTTGTTGTTAATACATATATATTTTTACATCTTGCTGTAAATATTTTACTTCCTGGGGTTAGTTCTATTTCTGATATTTTCCAATATAATACTAATGATTTATCTATGTTTTTATCTGTTATTTCTACTGAATAATTCGCACTTATTATAAATTTAAATTTTTGGTATATTAAATTTTCTCTTATAGCAGTTATTATACTTTTTTCTATAGGTTTTATAATTCTATCATCAGTTAAATATAATTCTATTGGTGTATCTATCCCTTCTTTAAAACATGTTTTTATTAATATCTCTATTCCTCCAAGATGTACATATATTATTGGGTCTTTACTTTTTATATCGTTTATTTTTTTATTAATTATTCTTTTTGTTACTAGTGGTATACTAGCTCTACCTTTTGCATATCTACAGTCTATTACATATTTTTTTTGGCTTACTACGTAGTATTCTTCCTTTCGTCTACTAAATATGTTTTTTATTGTTGGTATTTTAAATATTTTTTCTACACTTAAATCTAATTCTTTTCCTTTTATCTCGTCAAATATATTATTATCAAATATTATTTTCTGATCTATCCCTTCTTCATTTAAATATTCTTCCTTTGTTATTATTTTTATATCTTCTTCAGTCATTTGATTCATCTGATTTACTACCTATTTTATTATCTGTTTCATTTTCCGAAATTTCATATATACTATCGTCACTTTCTATTTTGTAATCTATATAATCTATTTGCATATATTTGCATTTTCTATCTTTATTTCTGATATTTGTTTCTTTTTGGGGTTTTAAAGCATTTTACAATCTCTAGCTAAATGTCCTAGTTTTCCACAATTATAACAAGTACATTCTTTTATAGATTTCTTTCTCCTATATGGTCTTATATATTTATAATTTTTTACATAATATCTTTTTCTTGGTTTCTTATATTTATATTTCGACTT
Organism: Capsicum pubescens; assembly: GCA_030864215.1. NCBI lineage: Eukaryota > Viridiplantae > Streptophyta > Magnoliopsida > Solanales > Solanaceae > Capsicum > Capsicum pubescens. Next base: position 284,120,601 of record CM061542.1, read on the forward strand.
TCTGTACTTTTTATATTTCTTATGTCTTTTCCTTTTCTTATAATATTTTTCTTCATATCCATATTGGGGTGCTATTTTATCCTTGCAACATGCTAAATTTCTTATTAATGTTTTTTTAATTTTTATTTCTTCTCTGTATTTTTCACATATATTCCTATACCATTATTGTAGAAATTTTATTCTTGCTCCTAGGGTATCTACTATTTTTGCTTCATCCCAACTCTTTATTATTTTTGAACTAAATGGTTCAGGTAATTTACTAAAATATAATATTCTTACTTCTTTACTTTTTCGGTATTGTATGCTCCCTTATAGTAGTATTCTTTAAATGCACACGTATATTCATCTATATAGCACATATTACATATTGCTAGTTTTAACATTAAATTTCTATTTGTATCTTTTTCTTTATTTTGTTCTTCTTCTTCTGTTGTCATACTGCTAAATTCATCTCTTATAGCTATTTCATATTTGTTCAATATGTCTATAGGTGTTAGTTTAGTTACTGTTGTTCCTTCCGTTTTTTTATCAGTCCTTAATACCTTTTTACTATCTTCAGTTAAATTTAAAAATCATAATTTTGTTGTTCCTATTAGTGTACTTTCTATATATTCGGGTGTATCTGTTGCATTTATACCATTATCTAATAATTGTTTTGTTATATATCTTATCCATAATTGTATCTTTTTATCTACATCTATTACACAGTCTAAGTCTAAGAAGTTATAATTTTTATTAATTATTTATTTTGGTGTCCATTTGTTATATTCATCCCTTAAGTTATATCTTTTAAATTTATCTTTATAATAATATGTAGGTTTTCTTATTTCTAATGTACTAGGTATTATATTTTCATCGTCTTTTTTATCAAGAGTGTTTATTTCTGTGTTTGTATTTTCTAAGTTTTCTTTATTAATTACTTTTTGTTTTTCATTAATTTCTAGTTTTTCTATATTTGTTAAGATTTCTGTATATTATTCACTATTTTCTGAATCATAATTATCTGTTTCTTCAGCATCTACTGTATTTATTTCTATTTCATTAGTTTCAAATTCTTTATTTTCTAATTTTTCTTTAAATTGATTTATCTCAATTAATAATTTGTGTTCTTTATTTTTTTCTTCTTTTTCTTTTTGTCTTTTTTCATACAGCTCTTTTAGCATTTTCAGTTATTTTTCTAATTCAGCAATCCTATTATTTTTAGTTTCTTCTATTTTTCATATTTCTTCTGTAGTCTGTTGTTTTATTTTATCTATTTCTTTTTTCTGTCTATTTCTTCGTTTTCTTTTGCTATTCTTACCATGACTGTTAATTTATCTTCTAATTTTAATTTTTTTTTTCTAACATTAAGTATAAATGTTCACCTATTTTCTTATATCTTCTTCCTAAATTAGAAAATACTATTCTTATCTTTAATCCTTCATGATTTTCATATGTTTTTTCATCTATTATAAATTCTTCTTTGTTCATTTTATCTACTTGATATATGTATTCTAGATTATCTATTTGTGATTCTAAATATGATATTTGTTCCTTTTGTGCTTTTATTGATTTTTGTCATACTCCAACAATCATATTATTTTGTAGTCTTTCTTTTATTATTTTTAATTCTTTTCATTTTACAGATATTATTTGTTTTAGTTCTTTATATTTTTGTGATTTTGTTATGTTATTCATTTGTACAATATTTATAATATTTTGGTGGATACCGAAATCTGATTTTATCATAATTAGGTGGTATGTATCTCATTCTTCTAGATTTTAAATGAATTATTAATTTTGTCTCATTGCTAGATATTAAGGTAATTAAGTAAGCTAATCTGTGGGGGGTTTCTTTTATTTTATTTAACTTCTTATATTCTAGGTAGTAACTAGTTAAAATTCTTTTAATTTCTCTAAAAGCTTGTGTATTTTTAAATGACCTTCTCATATTTAACAAATTAATAACAATATAGTTAACAAGATAATGTAATTAATAATATTAACAATTAAGTTAACATTTCAAACATTTCTCATAATTAACACATATCTACTTGTACATTTTTTAAATAACATGGCTCTGATACCAATTGTAGGGGGTGCGGATAGTGCGGGTAGCTTAATAACATATCTACTAATTGTAGTTTTTATGTAGTCTAGTAGATTCTTTTTCATAAGTATTTCCGTTAATCTTATTTGAAAAAATTATACATAGACTATATACTATTCTTACTTTACAAAAAGTCTTTACACTTATCCTACTTTTTCAAAAGTAGAAAGACTAATCTTTACAAAAAAAAAGTCCTAAAAAGACGAAACTAATTAATGGCCTTTATCAAAAAGTCAAAAAGCTATACAAATCATTTTCATAGCTTTTATTATCTTGTCTCTTTGTCTTTTGTCTTTATTCCTCCATTGCTCCGTTGCTTTCTATCTTTTTTCTATCTTCCAGCTGGCGTTCTTATCTTCTTTTGCTCTAGTTGAACTTCTGGAATCGCATTATTTTCTCCATTGCATTTTGAGCATTGGTGGTTTGGATATTTGTGTCCTATTAATTTGCAATATCTGGTTAATAACACTTCTGAAATAAATTCCTTTTTAATTGCCCTTGTAGATGGTTGTTTTTCTGGATTGAGCAACGTCATAATCCATTGTTTAACTTCTTCCATATCTGACTATCGTAGCTCCCTTGAATTTGAATAGATCATTAATTGGTCTCTCGAATAGTAGCTCCATATGGGATTTCCATTGAGATAGTTGTTTGCTAGTTCTTGAATAATTGTAGTTATTCCTATAGTTCGCTTATTTGCATAAAAATCAGGTATCTCAACTTTAGGTATCTCTGGTTGTTGAACAATATCTTCCGGTATAATCATATCTCTGGTTAATCCTATTTTTACAATTTTTATAAATGGTTTAATTTCATAATATAATATCTCTGCTGGTGCAGTATAAAACTTTATAAAAAATAGATTTCCTTTGGTTATTTTCTTATAAGTGGCGAATGCTCTATATAATTCTGGTATAGCTGTTAGTTCATCTCCTTCTTTGGTATATATGGTATTTAATAGTCCATAACTGAAACAGGTTTTAACTAAATTTGGGTTAGTTTTTGGTAATGCGATTAACTTGTTGTAACCTTGTAGTTTTTGGGTTATATAGTCTGTGTTTTGTTCTTGGATATTTGTGGCTCTGGGTCTAAGGTTTAGGTGAGTCTGTATTTTGTGGATATTTTCTATGTATGCTCGAGTTATATGATTATAGGCTTTTTTAACTTGGTTTAAACTTTCTCGACATGTGGTAGTTTGTGGGGGTATGGACAAGGGGTCTTTTGTGTTTTTGGTATAAATATTTTTTCAAATATTTTCTTCATGTTCATGTTCTGATATCTTTGTCCACTAACTCCTTTGCTTGTACCTGCAGAAGTAGATTGATAAACGTTATGGGTTTTTCGGAGTGTCCCAACGTCTCCTTTTATCTCTGGAATTTTATTGTCTTCCGATCGACATAGCTCTGCACAGTGCTGAGTTATCTGAGTCATAGCTTCAGACTTCAGTTTAACTTCATTAGTCTTTAGCTTTTCTATTTCATTACCCATACTGTCCACTTTCAGTGAAAGTGTAGTTAGGGTTTTGAGTATCTTTTCTAAAGCATCTTCTTCTATTATATCAGTCTGTGTAGCTTTGTCTTGATATGTAATCTGCAATAACATTTTTGTTAGTACTGATGACTTCAATTGTAAACGTAAAATTTAATATATTCAATGTTAATCTCCGAATTTCCTTCGTTGTAACTGAATTCTGTATTTTATTGTTAACCACCATCGTACCTGTGTATTATCTGTTCGTACAATAAATTTGTTATATACAATATATGGTTCAAATGCTAATAAACATTTATATAATGAACATAATTCTTTTCTATTTATTTCTGTTTCATTAAACGTTCCTGAGTAGTATCTACAATGATGTTCTAATTTTTCTTCTTCATATCTATATTTAAGTACTCCTCCATAATTATATTCACTTGCATCTGCTTCTACTATATACGTAAAAAATTTATTTTCGTCTGGAAATTATAATTTTTGTAATTCTTTACAAAGTATTTTTATTTTCTGAACTTGTTTTTTATCTTCTTCGTTGTAATTATACTCCACATCATTTTTTAATTTTTTTCTGTAATGGCTTTAGGTTTTCTGCTAATTTTGGTATATATTCTCTTACTTGGTTTACTAATTCTAAAAATGATTGTAATTTCTTTTTTGTATCTAATTCTTCTTTGTAATTTATTATTTTTTGTACTATATGTTGTTGCATTTTTACTCCACTTTTATCTATTTATATTCCTAAAAACTCTATCTGATTTTTCATAATTTCAGCTTTCTTTTCACTTAAACTTATTCCTGAATTTTCTATTATACCTGGAAATTGTTCTAGTAATTTTAAATGTTCTTCTTTAGTTTTTGTATATAATAGTATATCATCTATGTATTCTATACAATTAGGTAGTTGTTTAAAATAACTATCCATAAAGTGTTGGTATCTACCTGGTGCATTTTTATATCCAAATGATAACACGTTCCATTCATAAAATCCTTGTGGTACCGTAAACACAGTTAACTTTTTAGATTCTTCTTCTAGCTTTAAATGGTAAAATCCTTATTTACAATCAAATCTACTAAAGTAATTATATCCTTGTATTTGCCTTATTTTTAATATCTTATTTGGTATTGGATAATTATATGTCATAGTTTTTGCATTTAGGTTTCTATAATCAATAACCATTCTACTTTTTCCTCTTTTTTGTTCACTGTGTTTATTTACTATAAATGTCGGACTAGTATGTTTGCTATTGCTTTTTTGTATGTATTGTTTTTCTAATAATTCATCTATATGCATTTTAAATTCTTTTAAATCATTAAAGTTATATGTTAATGGTTTTTGGGTTATTATACTATTTTTATCTATTAGCTCAATTTTTACAGTAGTCCAACTCGATATCTTGCTATAATTCATCATTTTTCCAGTGCAAGTTAGAGAAAAAAGTATATCATCTTTGGGTAGGCCAAATTTTTTTTAAAAGAAAATAAAAAAGGCAGTCCGGTGTACTAAAGCTCATGCTATGTGTTGGGTTCGAAAAAGAGTCGGATCACAAGGATCTATTGTATGCAACGTCACCTTACATTTCAACCAGAGACTGTTTTAATGGCTTGAACTCGTGAACTCCTGATCATGCAATAACAACTTTCCCACGCATACTAGTAGAGTACGAGTCTAATTCTATATATTTATTTATGTTATGATCGGACAGAATAAATAAATCACAAACAAAAAAAAATAACAAGAACACACACAGATTTTATGTGGAAACCCTTGCAAGAAAAATCACGGGCAGAGGCAGAGGAAATTCACTATAATGGAGAGAAGTACAATGAGAAGAATGACGTATTTTCTGAACGTCTAAAAGTGACCCACTAATTGCACTTATATAATATGTGCGTACGAATAAATCCTAGGCCCGATCCCTACGCTACCACCATAGACCCCATGAAAAATCATAAACATGAGTCACACCACAAACTTTTCAGGGCCAGATCAACAGAATTTGAGTCACGAACTCTAACAATTTACAAGAAAGAAAAAAACATGTAAACGAAAATAAATGAAGTGGGTGTGTCGAAATTAAAAGTGGAAAGAAACTTGGCAAGGAACACGAGAAGAGTGTTAAGTTTCATACCAACTCTGAGATAATTAGTGTAAATAATTTTTAGGGTCATAAAAAATATATGATATCTACGCTAACAATGTAATAACGACAATAATATACCTACTGAAATCTTGTAAGTGAGTTTGGGGAGAATAATGTGTAAGTAGTGTTATCCCTATGTATCTTATAAGGTAAAAATGTTATTTTTGTTAGACCCTCAGCTCAAATATAATATAACAAAACAAGAATCAAAAGAGAATACAATAGAAATACAGTAGCACATTCAAATAATATGATAATTAAAGCAAATGAAACAACTGATAATAACAAAATTGAATTACAAAAAAGTAGGAGAAAAATTTCACTACCATTGATAAAGGAAACTAGACAACAGGACTACCTATCCTTCTATTCTAACTAATATTCGGCCTTCATATCCTCCTATCTAGGGTTATGTCCTCAGTAAATTGTATGTGTTTCAAATATTGTCTAATTACCTCTTCTCAATACTTCTTCTGTATATTGGATTTGAAATCATCAGGGCGTCATGCGGAAGCTAATTAGGTACAAACCCTGACTCTGATACCACTTGTTGGTTTCGAAATCGAGAAGGCGTTATGAGGAAGTTAATAGTTTGTGAACCATATTAGAGGCAATAATTCAGACAACACATGAAAAATTAAATTTAAAACATATTAATGAAGATGATTTGGCCAATTAGCCCACATATTAAAAACTAATATTGAAAAAGCATAAGAACCTATGAGAGAAATCTCTCCATAAACAAGACTTTTTTAAAATATTATATTATGGATGTTATTATGTTATAGTATGAGAAGAGGGGTCTTCATTTTATAGAGGTCCAAAACCTTTCTTCCAAGAAAGAGGTTAGTCAAATATGAAAGAGTTTTATATTTTCCTTTTACGAAAAGTAAAAGTAATTATGATATTACTTTTATTTTGCTTCAATAGAAAATTAATACTCAAATGTGATAAGAAAATCAGGGCATAAATCCTAAAAATGCATACTTGTACCTCTCCTTAGATCCATCATAGACAACCTTTTGCATCTCCTCATTGGGGCTTTCAGACATCTACTCTTCACATGGGAGAAGGAACAGGAAAAAATTGCCTAAAAATGACTTCAGAAAAGGTCTTGACACTTAACAATGTCTTGTATGTTCCGGAGTTACGTAGGAATTTAATTTCTGTTTCACTTCTAGACAAGAACGGATTCAAATGTGTAACCGTTTCTGAAAAAATTGTAATTAGCAAAGGAGAAATATATGTAGGAAAAGGCTATCTGACCGAAGGCCTTTATAAGATGAATGTAATGACTGTTGAAATAAAGAGAAGTTCGAATTCTTCTTATTTGCTTGAGTCTTATGATTTATGGCATGAACGTTCAGGCCATGTTAATTACAAAACGTTACGAAAACTGATTAACTTAGAAGTTTTGCCAAACTTTGAGTGCAATAAATCAAAGTGTCAAACGTGTGTGGAATCGAAGTATGCAAAGCATCCTTATATGTCCGTTGAAAGGAATTCCAATTCCTTAGACTTAATACACACTGACATTTGTGATATAAAGTCAACACCATCACGTGGTGGGAAAAAGTATTTCATAACTTTCATTGACGATTGCACTAGATATTGTTATGTCTACTTGCTAAATAGTAAGGATGAAGCAATAAATGCGTTTAGGCAATATAAAACTGAAATTGAAAATCAGTTAGACAAAAAGATCAAAATGATAAGAAGTGATAGGGGCGGAGAATATGAATCTCCCTTTGCGCAAATATGTGTAGATAATGGAATAATCCATCAAACTACGGCCCCATATTCACCTCAATCTAATGGAATTGTGGAAAGGAAAAACCGAACTTTGAAGGAAATGATGAATGTCTTACTTATAAGTTCTGGTTTACCGCAAAACTTATGAGGGGAGGCTATCCTTACGGCCAATTGTATACTCAACAGAGTTTCCCATAGTAAGTCACAATCAATTCCTTGCGAAAAATGGAAAGGAAGGAAACCTAACTTGAAATATTTTAAAGTGTGGGGGTGTCTAGCGAAGGTTCAAGTTCCTATACCTAAAAGGGTTAAGATAAGACCTAAAACGGTGGACTGCGTGTTCATGGGATATACTAAAAGTAGTAAAGCATTTCAATTTTTGGTTCATAAATTCGAACATCCGAATATTAATGAAAATACGGTAATTGAATCAGATAATGCTGAATTCTTTGAAAACACTTACCCGTATAAACTTAGACATGAACAGTCTAGTGGAGGATCTAAACGACCTCGTGAAGAACCAATTGAGAATGAACATAATGAAGAAAATCCAAGACGTAGTACACTTCAAAGAACGTCTACTTCGTTTGGATCGGATTTTGTGACATTTCTTTTGGAAAATGAGCCTCAAACATTTAAGGAAGCGATGGCATCTTCGGATTCATCCTTTTAAAAAGAGGCAGTCAATAGTGAGATAGATTCAATCTTAAGCAACCATACATGGGAATTGGTTAACCTTCCTCCCGGAAATAAACCTTTAGATTCTAAATGGATCTTCAAAAGAAAGATGAAAGCGGATGGTACTATTGACAAATACAAGGCAAGACTTGTAGTAAAAGGCTTCAAACAAAAAGAAGGACTTGATTACTTCGATACATACTCGCCAGTAACAAGGATAACATCGATTCGAATATTAATTGCCTTGGCTGCGGTATATGATCTTGAAATCCATCAAATGGAAGTGAAAACCGCTTTCCTAAATGGAGAATTGGAGGAAGAAATTTACATGGAACAACCTGAGGGTTTTATGGTTCCAGGGAAGGAAAACAAGGTGTGTAAACTTATCAAGTCATTATATGGACTAAAGCAAGCACCAAAATAATGGCATGTGAAGTTTGACCAAATCATGTTGGCAAACGGATTTAAAATAAATGAATGTGATAAATGTGTTTATATTAAAGACACTCCAAATCACCAAGTCATTGTATGTTTATATGTGGATGATATGTCGATCATCAGCAGAGACATTTCTGACATAAATGCAACCAAACGAATGCTCGAGAGCAAGTTTAATATGAAAGACCTTGGAGTTGCAGATGTAATCTTAGGTATAAGAATCCATCGAACTCCACAAGGGTTAGCATTGTCACAGTCTCATTATATCGAAAAAGTACTTGAAAAGTTCAAGTATATGGAATTCGGTATTGCCAAGACTTCATTGGATGTGAACTTTGCACTTCGAAAGAATGAAGGTGAAAGTGACTCACAATTGGAGTACGCAAGAGTATTGGAATGTTTAATGTATATAATGAACTGTACACAACCAGACATAGCATGCGCTATCAGTAAATTGAATCGGTACACGAGTAATCCCAACAAAACTCATTGGATGGCAATGAAAAGAGTTTTGGGGTATCTTAAATATACTCAAGATTATGCTTTGCATTATAATAAATATCCTGCGGTACTTGAAGGATATAGTGATGCAAATTGGATCACCGGATCGAACGAAGTAAAATCCACAAGTGGATATGTATTTACTATTGGTGGAGGAGCAGTCTCTTGGAAATCATCCAAACAGACTTGTATTGCTCGCTCTACAATGGAATTTGAATTTATCGCATTGGATAAAGCCGGTGAAGAAGCAGAATGGCTCAGGAATTTCTTAGAAGATATTTTTTATTGGCCCAAGCCAGTGGCACCAGTATGTATACACTGTGATAGCCAAGCGGCAATAGGTAGGGTAGGGAGCATGATGTACAACGGTAAATCTCGTCACATACGACGGAGACGTAATACCGTTAGGAAACTTCTCTCTAGTGGAATTATCACTGTTGACTATGTAAAGTCAAAGGATAATGTGTCGGATCCACTTACAAAAGGCCTATCTAGAGAAGGAGTGGAAAGAACATCCAAGGAAATGGGTTTAAGGCCTAGGATAAGTCAGCATGGCGGTAACTCTACCTAGCAGACTGGAGATCCCAAGAGCTAGGTTCAAGGAGATCAAACAAAGTTATGTCTAACAGGTTCAACATTGTTAATTACCCAACTCATTCTCATGATGTAGACAATGTATAGTAATCAAGGATAAGACTTAAAGTGAAAAATCTTTTAATGATTATCTAAATTTGGCAGATTTGACCAAATAGTTTAATCTATAGGATTGAACGTTTAGAAATCACCTATGTGAAAGCGAAGTGGAAGCCGCTTCAAGGAGAATGTTAGTAAAGGCCTATTCTCTAAGGTCTCATGAAACCGGGACGTGTTTATGGCTGAAAAGAACAAAATCGTGAGAACCATAAATGTTAAAAGGTTGGTTGTGTGACATGTATTGTCTAGGTGTACATTAAAGCTCGACGGTTCAAAGATATAAAATCTACTGATTGACCGAGTGCATCCGATGCATGTCTACGGAAAGTTCAAAGGAAAACCCACTTATCCAGATGCAATCAGTCTTTACTTGATGATCACATACTTGTCCGTAAAAGTTTTACGAAAAATAGTCATTCCCCATTCATGTGGGGGATTCTTGGGTTCATAGAAGTGTGAATGGAAAATGGAGAAAAAATTATGGAGAAGAGGAGACACCAATTTGGAAAGTGTACTCTCAAAATTGGAAAGTTCACTAATTCTCCCACATTGGTGGGAGAAGGGAACTTTGGAGTGTTTATAATGATGAATACTTACTCCACATGATAAGTGAGGCAAGAAATAAGAGATGCCTCACGCCATTGTCGTCGTCGCTCACTCGGCTTCGGCTTCAAATTTGGATTTGGATTTGGATTTGGATTTGTTAAATGATCGATCGATGAGATCTATCTTTTTGGATAAACTTTATGTGACGAAATTTGATCAATACTCCATTTATATGCATGCAGTAACAATAACAGATGCAATGTTTCGACAGAACTGATGCACTGTTTCGACTGAACTGATGCGATGTTTCTGAACTGATGTACTGTTTCTTTTCGACTGAATTGATGCATGCACTGAACTGATATACTGTTTTTGTTTCGATTGAACAGATGCAATTCTTCAATGAAGTAATGCACTATTTCGAACAGGTGCACTATTTGGTGAAATGGTATACTGCTTCAGCAAAAATGCTGCAGACATGCATTTTCAGAAACATCACACCATTTAAGTGAACCAATGCCACCTTTTCGAAGAGGCATCTACTAGGCTATATAAACCTGCTTTTCTTCACAGGTTTTGATATGAAATTTTCAGAATAAAAACTTTCTTTTCTTTACAAATATTCTGTGTGATCAATAAAAAACGTTTTGTGCGTTCGAAGAATCCGCCTATTTGAGGTACCGCTATAGTCGGATAAAAGGCCATTTTATCCTGGGAGGAAGATTCCATAACCTCGGGTACAGTGAGGGGAATTATTCCTTAAGGAAAGTCCGTGAATTCGGACGACTTGGTCTTATTCATTTTTGTTTCATCTATTTTCTGAAAAATAAAATACACCTCTTGGAAAGGTCATTTTAATCTTGTGTTGAGGGTATTTGATATACTTCATTGTGTTCCTGTTTATATGCTTGAACTTTAGTTAAAGTTGTTGTTTCTACTATACAGATTCTGCGTACCCATAGAAGGAAATAACACTTTCTAGATTAAAAGAGGCAAATCAACCCACATTATATATGATCTTCCATATCTTATTGTATAACACATAGTCTATTCTCTATTCAAGCAAGTAGTAGAGCTGGAGAAAAAACTCTCTCTAGAATAGAGATTCCTCTCAGCTAAGGCTGAAATGGCTAGAAAGACGAAGGCTAGAGGAAGAGGTTAACCATGCAAGGTGAGTATGATAATGATGAAAACTATGAAAAAAATAATTCCACAAATGGAAGATGCAAGGAAAATGAAGAATGTAAATGTATTGCAAGGCATTATCCCATTTAGTTTGGGGAATACGACGGTCGGAGAAACACCAAAAACTATTCCAATCGGAGTGGTGAGCAAATCAGTAAGGGAAACAAGATCATGGGCTGACCAAGTGGAGTAGGAACAACCCCAAATTTTAAGGGTGAATCTTTCAGTGCAAACCCTAGCTCTACCTAGAGCAAGGTAGTGGGGGAGAATCCAATAACAGATGGTTTTAACCTATCGTCTGAGAAAATCTGCCCTAACAAAAATAGCAGGGCTGGCAGGGAACCTGTTGAAAGCTAACAAGGCTACTACGTTTAAGGAGAAGTTAACCTTTGCTAGAGTCTTAGTTGAGATGTCATTGAACCAACACTAACCTATAGAGGTTATGTTTGAAAATGAGATTGGTAAAATTGTAGTGCAAAAAAATGTGTATGAGTGGAAACCAGTAATGTGCAACAAGTGTAAGAACTTTGGACATGAAATAGCTAACTGTAGGAGGCAGCAAAAAGATGAGGTAGGGGGAGAAGAACAAATAGGTAGCTGGTCAACGAAAGGATCAAACAGTTCAGCCGCAAAGGCCAAAGAAAATACAGCAAGATCAATAGAGTTCAGCTATAATAAATAAAAGAGGGAAAACAAAGCAACCTCAAATAGGCATGAAAAAAACTCAAGGAGCACATACCGGCAACTTCTTTCAAATACTGGATAAGGACGAATAACATGAAACTGAAGATGTAAGTTCACTCTTTCGTGGAAAAATGATGAGTACTAGCCCAAAAAAAGAAAAAAAAAAACAGGGTTAGGGGCAAATCAAGATTAATAGATCAAAAGCTAGTGCATCTTTTCTTAATATTTATAGGGGTTGGTTATTTACCAATAACCTAAACAAACATTTTGGAAGTCAAATATGGCTAGTGTGGAAGCCAAATATATATGAAGTAAATATAGTAATGGTAACTGCATAACTTATACACTGTGTGGTTAAGCATATTGGTATAAGAAAGAGTTTCAACATTACAATGGTCTATGCCTTTAATGACCATAGACTGAAAAGGTCTTTATGGCAAGATATTAAAACAACTTGTGATCAAGTAAAAGGAGCTTGGTCAGGCAGTATGCTGCAAATTGTACGGTTCAAGGCTTATGATATACAGGGGCAATTTATACATGGACAAACAAACAAGGGTCAACTGATAGAATTTTGAGCAAACTGAATAGAGTTTTTGTGAATAGTGAATAGCATGTGAAACTCCCAACTTCTCAAGTTCATTTCGTGCAAGAGGGGTTATCATATCATTATCCTCCAATTATAAAATGGGAGAAGATGCAGAATAGAGGTAAAGATAATATTAAATACTAAGTATAATATATGGAGTTTATCTCCTACATTTAAAGACATAGTCAGAAGATGTTGGGATGTAGATATAGCAGGAGACAAAATATCATATATTTAACACTAAAATAGGCTTTGTGGACTTAATAAGTGCACAATATCTTTAACTTTGTAACTGAAGATTTCTGACGGTGTTAAAAAAGTTAAAGTTCACATTGTGCACTTAATAAGTGCACAATTCATTTTTCTATGGACTGTGCACTTAATAAGTGCACAATCCATTCTTTTATGAAATGTGCACTTATTAAGTGCACAATCTCTTTATTTATAGACCGTGCACTTATTATTCATATTATTTATAGATTGGATACGATTATTCATTTTTTTAAAGATTGTGCATTTTTTTAGTGCACAATATATTATTTTTTACTGTGCACATTTTTAGTGCACAATTCATTTATTTATATAGTCCACTTTTTTGCAAAATACTGAACAATTTGATGAAAAAGAAATTTAATTAAACGAATGCATATGATTAGACTTACATTATTTATCTTGGTTAGTATATATGCAACGGGAGATTCCGCTTTATAGTAGAGAAAAATAAGTTGAAAGACCTCAAATGTTTAATTAAAAAAAAGCGATAAGTGGATCTCACAATATTATTAAATTAAAAAGGATAAAACTATTTAAATAATTGAAACGGTTGTTGGGATAATTAAAGTTATTTGATAACTTTGTTAGTTGTCTCAATAACTATCGAAGTTGACTATCAAAGTTATCGAACAACTTTGATAGTTATTAAGACAATCTTTTTAGTTGTTGGAACGAAAATATATAAAAAAAAAATTGAATTTTTTTTTATCCATTTTACCTAATTCTTAAAACTTAAAGTATCCTAACTTAATTGACAAATTTATTTGTCCCTTTTAATTCAAAGTCCCTCCATAGTAATTTTTTTTTAGTATTTTTAGTTTTATATTTTTTTCATAAGAAATATTTATTTATTTTTATATATAAAAAATTTTAATTTTTTTTCTATTCAATTTCTAAGTGGCTTATAATTTGATTGATCATATTTAAAATTAAGTTTTTCCAAGAATTGATTTTTACTCTTCATTCCTTATTAATAAATATTTGAAGATTAAAGTGTACTTAATTATCACCTAAAGAAGGGTGATCCTATATCAACACTATTGTTTGTAGTGTGTATGAAATACTTCTCTAGAATAATAAAGTGGGTGGCTGCTCAACCTGGTTTTGAATTTCAAACTAAATGTAGGAATATCAAATTAAATTATTTGTGATTTTCAGATAACATGTTGATATTTGTAAGGGAGAATTCCTACCTATAATGCTCATGCTCAGATGTCTACATTCTTTTTCTGACACATCGGGTCTTATCACTAATGCTTCCAAATCTAACATATTTCAAGCCAACATAGATGAAAGGACATTGGATGATATTTGTGAATTGACTGGCTATGAGAAGGGAACTATGCCTTTCAGATATTTTATTGTACCCATACATGCAAAAAAAAAAAAAAAAAAATTTAGCACTGGATTATGAGGTACTGATTGATAAAATGGCAAGCAGGATTAGTGCTTGGCGGTCAAAAAATCAGTCATATGCAGACAGAGTATTGCTGATCAATTCAGCATTGCTCCAAATACACACCTATGGGTCCTCCATGCCCTTGCTATCTACTAGGGTGATAAATTAAATTAATTATCTCTGCAAAAACTTTTTATGATTCCGAAAATCTTACTAAACTAAGCCCCTCCTATAGCATGGGACTTAGTATGTCCAAAGAAGAACGATAGTCTGAATATTCCTAACTGTAATAAATGGAATTGTCACGATCCGAGACTACCCAAGTCGTAACACGGTACTCGAAACCACAACTGATCCCAAGCTAATCCATAAATTGACATATACTTGATAAACTGATTTAAATTATATAAAAATTAAATTTACTAAGCAAAATCATGATCATGAGAAAGTCTGAATAAACATAATACTGATAAAGTTTACATCATGATAAAACTGAAGAAAGAAACTTGAATTACATGAATGACTCTGACTGACCATCTATGTAGCCTCTACTATACTGACTATAGATAGCTGGGACATGCCTCCAACTGTCACTAATCAATACATATGAATAATCAAAATAAAGTACATGAACTACAACTGACTGGAGTTCTCAAAATAGTAGAACTCATCACTTGCAGGCGGGAAGCTACAAATTGTCTAATTATGATATGTGGGCTACAACTGGTACCTACATTATGAGACAATGTAGCACATAGACATATATGTGAATAAGTACTTTGGAATGTACTGAGTAAGTGGGGGTGAATGCAATAAGTAAAACTGAATAGATACATAATCTTAAAACATGCATGCTAAGGGCAGGTAGACTTACCAAGAGACTGAAATCAACTAAAAGCTGAAGTATTTAAAACATGAGTAACAAACATAATCTGATAAGCTGGTGCATCACTGCACTTAGTTTCTTAAATCTTTACTTTTGTAGGATAAGTAGGACTGAAGCTGGGAAATAGTAGAACATGAATATTATATGTAAATCTCATGTAAAGCTGAACATGCTGTAAAACTGAACTGAGGATCATGTATGGGTACTGTGCATTAAAACATGAACATGTAAAACTGATAGTGGAAGACCAAGTATAGCATGTACTGACATAATCTAAATAAGATGAATAATCTATGAAACTGACTGAATAATCACTGAAATCTATCTACTTGGTCAAGCAAACCTGAATTGGGATAAACTGAATACAGACTGAAACTGTGGGAGCTATCATGTAACCGATATACCCCAATTTGAGCTAATTAGGGTCCAACCTGTAACCCCAGTTGGAAGGGTGTTAGTATCTTGCCGCGGGTACTAACACATGGTTGTATGGATCTACTAATCATAAGTCTCGAAGGACTAGAAAATCAGTCCTAAACTGGCGGGTGACCCGTAAGAGAGTGTCAGTCCTAAACTGGAAAGTGACATCTCATAATCCTACGTTGGCTACGTAGTTCTGGAACTTAGGGGCTGCTACTAAGGACCCAGTTCTAACTAGTGGGTGAGCCTCCATCCCTAGGTTCACTCGGTGCTAAATTCTACTCCCAACTGAATGATACTGGTATTATTATAGGTCTAACATGACATGACATTGTACTGATAAATGCTCAATATGAACATGGTAGTCTGAAAATAGTAATCGGAACTTGGTATGACTGATTTATAACTTGAAAATGAAAACATATAAAACATATGGGTATTGGGTGTTCATAACCCTCCAGCACTGAATAGTTTCTTTAAATACGATAATAACATTAAAACGGTGATATGAAGTCATAATGCAGAAACCCAAAACATTGGATAATTCAATACATGAGTATAATATATGAATTTAAGCATGAGGAAATATTAAACATAGGAGAATAAAAAAATTTCACCAAAATAATGAAATTCAAGACAAAACATCAAACTTGTAGTTTGAAACATGAATGAGTACAACTCTTATGCTCTTTAGTCCTTTAAATCATAGGGTAATGATATGCTTTCAACGCATGAGGGTTTGGGAATAAACCCTAACTTAAAACATGTAAATTCAACTTAAAAATCACAAATTCGGGCACAAGGATAAAAGATTAACCTTGTTCAAAACCCCACATACCTTAATTGAATGGATTCTTGAAGAAATCTTAAAATCGGAGCTCAAATTTGTGAGTTCTGGAGAGAAAAAGCTTGGATTACTGTTCTTGGGAAAGGGGAGGATTTTTACATGAGTTATTTTGAGGAAGATATGCAAATAATACACCTTTTGTGCTATAAATCGGGTTTGGACGTCTGGGGTTGAGGGGAAAGGACTAAACTGCCTCTTGACCTCTTTTTCCCGTATAAATAACCCTCGTGGAGTGACCCCTAGTCCTGGGGAATAGCCCTTGCGATGTGACCCCAGAAATATGGAATAGCCCTCGCGGTGCGAGGCTATCGCGACCCATACTGTTTCTCATAAAAATGATCACAACTGGAGTCACGATTGTTTTAATGACTAAAAACTGGGTACCAACGCACTGGTCGACGCGCTGCGTCATTGGCACCGATGCGATAGCTAACGCATCGCGTCGACATCACGTTGGCTCACTGGAATTGCCTTGAGCTGAGGAATATTTTATCTGTTGATGCGATGGACGACGCGGTGCACAAACATCAAATCGACTCACTATTTTGGATACTAGAACTTGGTCTAAACGAGGTTCGAAAAACTCAAAACTTGTTCGGGAATCCCTATTGATATCCTTGATCATGAATTAACTAAGATATAGACATTTAAAGGACTTCAAGGTCGCGAAATGAGATTGCCAACTTTCGAATGCTAAAAATAAACTAAGTTTGAAAACTTAGCTAGAATTTTCTAAGTCTAGGACCCCTTGGCAAGCATTAACGGACTGATTCAAGCTTAGAATTTTGTGGGGTCTTATAATATCTCTCCCTTGGGAATATTCGTCCTCGAATGGGACTGACTAAGCTGAGATTTCTGATAGACTGAACTTACATACTGGACATGAACATCTGAAGCATGACTATAAAACCAATATTACTAATTTACTAAAATTTCATACTGGACATGCATATCTAATGCTTGGATACTTGACTCATGAATACATAACTGAATATGCAATGGTGGCTGATATCGAGTTTGTAAGGAAAAATTTGGGCGTGAGACTAGATGGGTTTACAGACATGAAAGCATCGGGAAAATCATAGGGTATCTCTTCCTTGGGACACTTTGTCCCTCTAAGAATACTTACTTCCCTAAGATACTGGGGCGATGCATAGGGCACCTACGAACTGAATCGTGACTGAATATCTGGGATCTGAAACTAATGCATGATTCATGAACTAAACTGAACTCGCAACTACTAGGATGTTCTATCTGGGAATAGTTATATTCATGAGATTTCTAATAATATGACTAGATGGAAAGATGGGAAAAACAAACCATACGAATTTGACCGCTTGACTGCTAAGCTGAATTGCGGCTTTACTGACTGACTCATGCTGAAAACTTAAGCTCAACTGAGAGCAAAGGATTTAGCAAATCATATCATGAAGATGAGAGACTTTATAACGTACCTGAATGTATGTTAGGGGAACTTTCATGATCATGGCGAGTCTGGAGTGCATAAGATTTATTCTGACACTGACCACTAGTGATACTGGAAGTGGCGCCCTGCTGACGCAAATCTTTACCCCTCTGATCCAAAACTCTACACTCTCGCAGCCTGTGGCCTGGCTTACCACATCCAAAATATACCTCGTTGCCTACTCTACATGCACTTAAGTGATTCCTACCATACTTTTCACAAAGCGGATAGGTATAATAACTTCTCACACTATCCTAGGTTTTGGAGCCTGGCGCCCCATCATGACTGTCATTCCTGAACTTTGGTACTGGTGCACTAGCTGAAGATGGAGCTGGGACTGAAAACTTCTGACTATGCTAAGAACAGTTACCACTCTGTGACCCTGGCTGAGAAAAACTAAAACTACCTGTTTTGGCTCTCTTATTTACTCTCTCTCTTTCCTTGGTTTTCTCTTCCTTAATTTGCTGAGCGTGCATTATCAATCTAGAAAGATCCATGACTCTATTAAGCATACCAGTCCCACACTCTTTAACCACTAACCCAGACACACCAGTCACAAACTTACTCATGCTTACTCTAGGGTCAGTCATCTGATCAGGGCATACTTAGACAACTGGTTGAACTTGAGGCAATACTCTTTCACTGTCATAGAGCCCTGCCTCAGGTTCATGAACTCTTCTATCTTAGCTTCCCTCATCTCAAGTGGGAAAAACTTGTCTAAAAACGCATCCTGAAATATCTGCCAAGTCATGGGAGCTGTATCCTCCCCTCTATTCTTCTTCCACATCACTACCCATCATAAGCAACCTCTCCCAGCCTATAGGATGCCAACTCTACACTCTTCACTTCAGACACATGCATAATTTGGGTGATCTTCTTCACTTAATTAAGATAAAGTTGTGGGTCCTCACCTGCCTTTGACCCAAAGAATTCTGACAGGTTCATTCTCATAAAATCTTTGATTCTGGCTGCGGCTAAATTCCCATCTTTCTGAGGTGGGGATGCAGCCTGATGGTTACCATGAACATTAGCTGTCACGGCTTGAGCTAGTGCCTAAAAAGCTGCCCGAAACTCTGCATATGACATATTCTCATTCAAAAAATCTATGGGTTGAGGTGGATGGTTATCATTTCTACGGGCATTAGCTCTGCGATGAGGCATATTCTTTAAATGAAAGGAAGAAATTGATTAGATTGAGAGTTTAACTAGATCTCATGCTCACTCGCACGATATGAATACTGAAAGAAGGGAAATTGTTCCTAAAATATGTCATAGCCTCCTGCCCATAAGTATGGCGCGCAACACACCCATGCACAAGACTCTACTAGATATGGCTTTTCAGACTTCCTAGGACACTGTTGAACCTTAGGCTCTGGTACCAAGTTTGTAACGCCCTGGATTGTGAACCCCGGACGCTACACGATGCTTATGACCCCGAAGGACCACAAGCTAACCCATGACTGATATTTATAACTGAGCACTAAATAATATATTATAAAATGCAGAAAACTGGTGAAAAACTTTCCATAAGGTTCAATACTGAAATAAAACTAAATAAAATATAACAATACTAAAACTAAAATAATTGTCTGAAAGTACTCTAGTCTGAAAAAGCCTCTAAACTGTCTGAATAAGGAGTTGATGGGACAATCCCCCAACTAACTCTATCTACTAAAATTCTAAATCTAATGCAATAATAAAATAAGGAACATCCTCGAATGATAAGGACTCACTGCTAAGTCTACTGCTGTTGGCTAAATCCGAACTACTAAGGGTGCTCGGGATCCCGTGCTTCTGAACCTATGGTATAAGACACCATAGCATGAGAGAAAAGTGTGTGTCAGTACGTGAGAATGTACTGGTATGCTAGATGAGGTAAGGCTGAATGCAAGGGTTCATATGCATGAACTGTAACTGACTAAGTAACGTGAACATGACTTAGTAAGAATGCAGGCATGAGTGCATAAACTATAACTGAAATCGTAGTACCACTTAATACTGAATTCTAATAACTGGATTTCTAATAACTGAATCTACTGATACTGATAGATGATTGACTGAAGTTGAGATTAGGCCTATCTAGTTGGTGATCTCTGAATCTATAAAACTATCTAAGCTCTTTACTGAGCTGAGTGACTGTGTCTAACAACCCTGATTTCTGTTATACTGATCTGAGTTCTATTCTAAAGACTGAGACTAAAACTGTGGGAGGTAGTCATCTAACCGACATGCCCCTTTATGAACTAATTAGAGTCCAACCTGTAACCCCAGCTGGAAGGGTGTCAGTACCGTGCCACGGATAAAGACAATTGCTATAGAGTCAGTCCTAATCTAACGGATGACCCCTGAGATCAGTCCTAAACTAGTGGGTGATCTCTGAGTATGTCAGTTCTATCTAACGGGTGACATCTCATACCTACGCTAGCTACGTAGTTCTGTAACTTAGGGATTTTTTCTAGGGACCCAGTCCTTACTAACGGGTATGCCCCCATACCTAGGCTCGCTCGATGCTGAATCCTACTCCCAACTGAAAGACACTGAACTGATTTCCTAATCCATACAAGGCCTGACTGGGCTGTTTCTAATCGTACTGTTTAACTGAACTAAACTGAGTTACTGAGTTATCCTAAGTTCTATAACTGACTGAGTTCTACTCATTTTGGCACGACTGAGATTGTCTTGAAACTGGCACTGGCTCTAGGGATACAGCTAAATTATCAGTTATTAAATACCCCCAAGACTCGATAGCATGGATAATATAAAGCATGATAATTCTTGAATAACATGACAATGGTCTATCATTCACAATACAATCAATGAGGCATTTCATCTAGCACTTGAAAGTCATAAACTTGTAAATGTATAGAGAAGCATATTAATGTCTCATGATTCATTCAATAAAGTCTTTCATCAAATACTTGGCATGTAGTAACTTATACATAATTGGGGATTTCTTGTCAACATGCTATAATGATTCTATCTCATTCACATAGGCCTTTTATCAAACATATGGGTAGCATGCTTTGGTCATACAATAATCAATACATCTAAATCATCATGGCTACATCAACTCACTTGCAAATTTAAGGGTTTATCATGAATATTATGTAAGTCAACACCTAATAGGATCAAATCTTGAAACTTGTAATCTAAGACATGAATCAACACCCAACTACAACATGAACATGAATATCAATTCACATAATTCATAAAAACTCATAAGTATAAAATCTTTGAATTTAGAAAAAGGATTCTTGAACTTCATGGGTGGAAGGGACCCATGAATCAACATCTAACATACCTTAATACTTGACTTTAAGAAGATTGACGGTGAAATTCTTGAGTTTCGAGTCTTGTACTAAGAACTCTAATGCTTGTTCTTGAGAGAAAACAAGTGTACTTTGGTGAATAATGGTTGAATCTTGTGTTTTAGGGCTATATAGGGGTGGGAAGAAGACTGAAATAACCCTGGAGTCGCGACTATTTTAATGACTAAAAACTGGGTACCGACGCATTGGTCGACGCGCCACGTCATTGGCACCAACGCGTAAGCCAACGCGCCGCGTCAACATCGCATTGGATCACTGGAAATTACCTTGAGCTGAGGAACATTTTATCTGTCGATGCAATGGATGACGCGGCGCGCCAACATCCCATCGACTCACTATTTTGGACATTAGAACTTGGTCTAAACGAGGTTCGAAAAACTCAAAACTCGTTCAGGAATCCCTATTGACATCCTTGATCATGAATTAACTAAGATATAGACATTTAAAGGACTTTAAGATTGCGAAATGAGATTGCCAACTTTCGAAGGCTAAAAATAAAATAAGTTTGAAAACTTAGCTAGAATTTTCTAAGTCTGGGACCCCTTGGCAAGGATTAACGGACTGAGTCAAGCTTAGAATTTTACAAGGTCTTACAATATAGAAGAGCATTGTCAGGAAGAGTCAGAGGAAGGTGAGTATAGGACTACTATGGGCCTTGGTAGTTGCTTGTATTTATCTTATATGGAAGGCAAAAAATACATTATAATTCATCATGTAATTACAGTCACAAGATCATTTTATAGGCTTTCATACTTAATCATTTTCATCAATCATTCATCATCACATATATTCATCAAATGGCACTCAGTGCATGTAAATTTGTGCATGTATGTAAAATGTGTGCATCATCTCTTATCATTCTTTTCTTCCTTATTGCATCATAACATACCGGCGTGGTATCCAACTCATTAACATAACATATCATATTGTATAAGTTTGGTATCCGATTTATTATCATAACACATTATATTGTACCGATATGGTACCCGATCAATCACCTTAGCACCTCACCACAATGCGATAAAAATGCATTGCAGTCATCAAAACATGAATCGTGCTAGAAGATAATCATACATGTTGAAATCACAAATAATTACAAAATCAAGAAAGTCTAAGTGTTACACAAAATGATGACTGTAGACACGTAATTTTGATCCTTCCAAACTTTAAATTTATCCATTTTCCGCACTCTAACTACGCAGACTCACTTATTTGATATTCTTTTTGCAAGAAACAAAAAATAACAACCTCATCATACTATATTTTCCTCTCTTTTCACATATTTTTTTTATCCTTATCAGATAATAACAAAATCAGAATAATAATGACACTTTACCACCTCACCTCACCCCACCCGAACCATCCCTACCCATACTCCCTCTGTCACTCATATTTTTTCCTCTCACACACAGGACACACACTTAGGCATTACACATACCCATTACCATATAGAGCATAACATAATAATAGAGAGGGAAAAACTAGTATAATACTCTCACACTCTACGATTTTGGGGATAGGAAGAAAAAGTAGAAAAATAGTAGAAAATAAAGGGAGGAACAAGGAAAAGAGGGAGAGAAAACCAGAGAAAGCGCATTAGATAGGCATAGAAAAAGGAGAGAATGTAGAGAAAAAGTGAGGCAAAGAAGTCTCGATCGTCGTTCACTGTTTCGACAGCCAATTCCCCACCAGTTTTGGTCTAAAACAACATCACTCTGTTGTCCTAACTCCTTAAAACTCTAGACCACCAGCCCCATCTAAAAACACCAAAGCCCGCGACCCAATCCAGCAGTCACGTCATGTTCCATCACTGTTGGAGCTCCAGCAAAGCCACAACAATCCAGACCAAAAATCCACCCTAGCTTAAATTTTTCATCGAAACTCATAACTATGTTGACGCCAACAACACCGTGAGCTAAAAATCACAAACGTTTGATTCTTCGAGTTTAAATTCAGTTAATATCATCGAGTAACTATGGATTTTGGGAATTGGAATTTGGGCTTTTCTATTCGGGAATCCTATTCTGTTTGAGGTTGACTCCGATTGAATTTGATCGTTATTGGAATATGATTCGAGATATTTTGAATGTTCTTCAGTCGAACAATTTGATTGATTGAAATAAAAGTGAGGTCCAGTTCTTCAACTCTATATTTTTCTATTTTTACCTTAATGTGGTGTGTTGATGTTTTTATTATGTGATTCATGTGTAGTTGGTGATATATTTTGATAGGCTTTTGAGCAATTCTAATTGTTGTGGCTTTGGATATTTGATTTCATTTTAAAATTAATTAATCATGTGATTGGGAATGAAATTGGGGTGAGGATTGAGAATTAATAAAAGTGAATATTTATTTGTTTTGATTCTTTTTTTTTAATTTGAAATACGCACCGATTTTATTAAACTCGATTGTATCATGATTAGGCCGTCAAATGGGGTAGACAAATTTTAGGGTTCCATCTTTATCGAATGTTTGAATTTGTGTTTGAATGGTTTTCTATTTTATCGCATCAAATTGAATTTGTAGTTATTTTATCGGAGAATGCCCCATGGCCTTATGTATTCATTTATTGGGGAATGTCCCAAAGTCATATGTATTTATTTATCAGGGAATTACTCATGAGATCCTGTACTTGGTGGCATTCGTAGACAAGATCCAGAATGGCAAGTGGAGCACAGTTTAGGATTAGATAGGATAGAGTTGGTTTATACTTTCGTGATTTTTTTATTTTTGAGACTGTATAATTGGACTGGAAATTATTTTATTTTGAATTCCTATTTTGGTTGTTTGGTTGATTGTTTTATGTGCTTTTGTTAGTTTATTTACTTCATAGCGTCAAATTAGTCGATACAATTCAAAAAAGGAAATCATGTTTGAATCACGGGGTCTAGGGGTGCCTAACACCTTCTCCTTGGTCAACAAAATTTTTTAATCGTAATCTTTGCTCGTAGATCAATAGTGAGAGTCAAAATTATTTTTGAAAAAGAATTTTTCAAAGTGACTTGGCACACCAAATTTATGACAAGTGGCGACTCTGTGTTTAATTTAAAATTCTTTTTCGAGACACATTTTTTATTTGAGTCACTTTAATAAATAAAAATTCTTTTCGAACTAAAAAAAACATTCTTTTTCGATTAAAAAAGGGTGTGACAATAGCCAACCTCAACTCCTTTGCTCAAAGTCATCTTTAGGCCACACTATTTTTCTTTTGTTCTCGTTCGACTCATTCTTGATCTATACAACCATCAAATATACACACATTTCAATAATTCATTTATTTTACCATCTAGGTATTAAAAAGTTCACTGATTTTACTATAATTTATCCTATTTCATCATCTTAGAATTTTCTCATCATTTTAACTTCATGAATGTAGACATGTAATTTTGTCCCTCCCCGAAAGCATTTTTACTATTTTATCCCTGCCTTACCATGTATCCTACCCTATATAATAATTTTCGCACAAAGATACAAAAATAACCTAACAAACCCAATCCTAATTATTCTTTTGGTAATAAAATTAACAACCCTTTCCTATTAGATTAGGACACCTCACCCACTACTCCATAGGCACACGACAAAGGACACCTTGCTGAAAACAGATTCGATCTTCATTTTTTACCAGAATATTCACAAAAAATCACACTCACATACCATATACGAACAGACACCATCACAGGCATATGGATTCACCAATAGACACATATACATCTTCTTCTAATTTTTTGGTTCTTCCAGAAACACACACGAGATCGAAGAGTGAGTTAAAGATAGGGGGAGGAAGAGATTGAGAATTGAGGAACGATTGAGGGAAAAATCGAGAAGAGGGGGCATTTCTCTGGTGAATTTTCATTTGAGAGCTGCCAGAATCACCACCAGAAATAACCTGTCAGTGGTGCGAACTCACGGGAAAACCAGTTCTGACCCCTGAGCTTTCGAAACCAGCGACCAAAGGCCTCAACACCGACCAAATTCATATATTTAAGTAGGTCCTAGCTCCATTTCTGGTGAACAGACGGCGAGATTTCATTGGAAACCCCATCCCAATCGAAAAACACTTTCACAATCGATATTGATTTATTCTCCAGTAGCGAATCACGAGAATCAACGTTGAGCAGTCCACAAATCTTGTTCGAATTGTCTTTCTTTCGACTGTTTTGTTTCGTGGCTGAGATGATCTATAGTCGTGACGTAGGATTCGTATTGAGATTCTATTTGAGGATTATCGGGTTATAGAGTCAAGATTCGTTGAGTCCGTGAAGCGGATTCAGTTGATCAATCCGATTTGAAATAAAATTGAGGTCCAAATTCTTCAACTATATCTCCTTATATTTTGTCTGTGATGTCATTGATTTGTGTGATTCATGTTTGAGTTTGATGGTTAATTTGTGATTGTGTGTTTGAGCTTCTTTAATTATTATAGTTTGATTGGTTGATTTAATTGAGACTTATTTAATCATGTTGGTTGAAACAAATTTGAGGCGGGAATCAAAAATTGATAAAACTGAATTTCATGGTATTTTATTCATCGTTTATGTTAAACGTGATATGTCGTTGAACGGGTAGGCAAAAAGTAGGAACGGTAGGTAAATTTCAAATTGGTGGATTGTTTGAATGTTTGAAATAGTTGTTGAGTGTTTTGTTTACCGTATTTGAAAAGTGTATTCATTTAGCCGGGGAATGCCCCGAGGTATTTGTGTTATTCACCGGGGGATGCCCCAAAGTATTTTGTATCCGGAGAACGTCCGTGATAAAGACCCGAGGCATCGGGTAAAACTTTGGAGCGTAGTTAGGATTAGTATAGGTTAGATAGGATTTATTTTCGTATTTTTATTTATTTTGGGACTGTATAATAGAACTGAACGGTTTACTTTTATTCGTTTGTTTGGTTTGTTTGTTTGATTACTTTACGTGCTTCTTTTATGGTTTGTACATTCGTAGTGTCAAAATTAGCTGATACGCTCTGCCAAGCGACCGTGGTCGAACCACGGGATCGAGGGGTTCCTAACACCTTCCCTTCGGTCAACAGAATTCCTTAGCTGGAATCTCTGTTCGCGGATCAATTTAAAAGAATCAAAACTGTTTTGAAAAGGATTTTCCGAAGGTGACTTGGAACACCGAATTATGCCAAGAGGTGACTCTCAATTTGAATGTAAAAATCATCCTTTTTCGAAACAAACCTTCATTTTGTCACTTAATAATAAAAACCCTTTCGAAACATAAAAATCTTTCTCTTGGGAGTTAAAAAGGGGGTGTGACAGCTCTGGCGAATCTACTGGGGACCTTTCAGAATTCGAGCTTATTTTGGAGTTGTATAAGCTTAGTTTGGCACTATAGGTGACATTTTTTTTGTGTTGTTTTGTGTTATTTTTTATCATTGTTGAGTGTCAACATGCTCTTTGTTTACAGTTTTTACTTTATGTGTTATCGTTTTATATCTGGCATCATGTGCTTAATCCGAGTCTTTCTTTCTGTAACAAGTCCATAGTACACGTGTGTACACGACCTATAGTTGAGTCACCCTTATTTTAGAAGGGAGAGTCGTTGGGTTGTATGGAGTAGGTGGCCAGCTAAAGCAAGCCGTTATCGACCATACGCTCCCCCGAACAGTATTGTTAGTGAACCCTAGCGTAGGTCAGCCTTCAGGTTATACTTATCTGTATCATCTTGAGACCTATCGGGACCCACTTGGTCCTTCGTAGGAGACTCACCTCTAAAACATCTTCCGTGCTAAATGTTGCATCTCTGAGGGTAATGTGATCATTTGATGAACTGGTTTGGGGAAAGCATGTGTTAGGAGTAAAGTGCGTCGGTAGCGAAAGTCGGGAAAAAAAAAAGAGAAAAAAGAAAAGTGAGTCAAAAAAAAAGTGTTTCGTAAGTTTTTAGAGTTCTTTATGGCTTTTGAGTTTTTTTCACAATCCAAAAATTCAAAAAGATTTTTTTTACCTTTCGCACTCATTTTCTCAAAAACGTCAAAAATGTTTTCCTTTTATTCCTTTACCACGCATTCATAATTCGAAAATTTTAAAAAGATTTTTGTTTCATAGTTGTTGGTGTCATTTTTGTATGAAGTGTCAAATTAAAAACCCAAAAAGATTTTATTTTCATCGTGCAACCGTATCTCTCAAGGTTTTGTTTGTTCTATAATCCTTAATTGTCCAATTTAGATGAACTACGCACCCCTGATTCTCCTCTCTCGGGAGTGAGATACGTAGGCAGCCTATTATTGATTTGGGGATCTTATTTAAAAAATTCTTCACTCTTCATTTAGAGTAGGTGTTTCATACATGTCTTGAAAAGAAAAATACAAAAAAATAAAAGAAGAAAAAAAAAAAAATCCTCAATAGTCGTAGGTTTCATTTTTGGTTGATCTTATTTGAAAAATTAAAAAAAAAAGATTTTCTTCACTCTTTATTAGAGTAGGTGTTTCATATACATCTTTAAAAGAAAACTACAAAAAAGATTTTTCCTTTAATAGGTTCAAGTTTCATTTTCATATGAAATTCAAAATCGAAAACCCAAAAAGATTTTTCTTTGGTAATCGTAGGTTTTATTTTGTATAGTGAGTTTAAACTTGAAAAATGCAAAAAAAAAGATTCGTCAATTCTTTTGACAATTTGTTATTTCCTTTTCTTTTTAAAGTTTCAAGAAAAAGAACTAATTGGCCATTTTGGCAAGACTTCACGAACTACGCACACCTGATTCTCCTCTTTCGGGGGTGAGATACGTAGGCGCCCTTATTGGGTTCGGTGATCTTTTTTTTTTTAGAAAAAAAAAGAGAAGGAAAAGAAGGTTTTGAAAAAGTGTTGAACTCTTACACATTTGTTGTCTTTTGTTGAGTCAGTTTAAGGTAGTTGGTTTGTGGCATTCTGGCTGGTCCTTCACCTCACACCAAATTCAAAGGGTTAGTGGTGTCCAACGAAGATATAGAGACTGACATTATGGATCAAACAAAGAATCAGGAAAATGAATGTTTGAAGCAAGAGATTAAGAGGCTAAGATAACAAATGACAGAAATGCATCGAGCTTGGGCCAGTGGGTTGCCTCCTCCTCCATTTCCCTTTATTGATCCTACAAATACCTCGTGTTTTCCACCAAAATCTCAAAGTCAGTTTTCTACTATTGTTGATGCACCGCAATATGACCCAAAAGTCATTCTAAGCCAAAATCATCTCAATACTTTCACTACTTTGCCTCTAGTTCCTCAGCATAAGCCTGCTGTATTCACAACACCGCATGTCATCTGTGATCTTGTTGCTCAATCCTCTACTGGGACTTCCACACTGGCTCCAACGATTGTGCATCCCCATGTTGCTAGTGAACCTATATTCAATACTCTTGGTGATCATTGTTATACTCCTGAGCCTGCTTTTAAGTTAAATGGACCACCAAAATTTCTTAACAAGAAGTCCAGTGTGCCAGAAGAGTCGAAGAAAATGGTTGGAAAAATAAAGAGTGCAGAAAATGCTATAAAAAATTCTCTAGGACCTGCGGGTAAAGAAGATGTTTCATACAACATCATACAAAGACTGGGGCATACCTTCAAATGCTAACCTTCCTCCAATCTTCGAGATGTCAAAATTTGAGGAGCAAGATGGACAGGAGGAATCTGTGAAACATTTGGGACAATATTGCAATCAATTAAAAGAAACTGGAGGGAAGAAGAATGAGAAAGATACAGTTGCTATTGTAGTTGGAGAGCGGGCACATCCAAGAAGACGACATCATCGTTGCCGTCAATCTCAGGCCCAAGTTTATACCCAAGCTCTCTATAATCCCTCCCAAAATCCATTATACTTCATTTCCCCACCTTCATATCTAGTATACTATGCACAACCATATGTTCAACTCCCTTCTTACTCACAATGGCGCGCACCAACTCCTTAGAGTTACCCTCCGACTTCACAAATCTATTAAAGCCTTTCTAGGCCCGATTTTGGATCCAATCCAAACAATTAAATGAGGCAGAAATTGAGGGATAACTTCACACCAATTGGAGAGTCGTATGCCAGCTTATTTCAGAGATTGGTACAGCGGGGTATGATCACTCCTCTCATTGGGTATACTTCTGACCCGCATTCAAAAAGTTTTGACCCTAGTGTACGATGTGCATATCATTCTGATGTTCAGGGTCACAGTATTGAAGATTGTCGAGATTTGAAAAGAGAAATTGAAAAGATGATTGAAGATGGATTAATTATGGGGCAGAATATTGACAGTGAGGGAAGCTTTAGTCATGCTCATATGCAAACCAGTGGCAAAGTTGCCAGGCTGAGCAATTGAGAAGTCACCCCCTCTCCCTACTAGAAAGAGGTCTGGTAGTTTGTTTTGTCTTCTTTTCTATTTTTTGAATTATTTCAGGGTTGTAATTCGGGATCCATCTTGTTTTGTCCCTTTGTCATTTCTGTTCAAACCCTTCTATCTTTTATTTCAACTAAATGAAGTGTTCCTTTCCATTATTGTTTTAAATATGTGTTGTTTGTTTATTTTCTTTATACAGTACACTTTATGTTGATTTTAGTGATATGACATGTCTACGGAGTCTTCAACCAGATCTTAAAATCCAATTTAACCATGAAACATTGGATCAAAGGGCTAAAGTTAGGAGAAACATCTGAGAAAATAGTAGAGTGCTGAGATATTTGGTGACAAGTTGAAGTCTTTTCTGAAAATTAAGGCAATTATTTTGAGAATCATATGAATAGCTTGGTCATCAATTGAAAAACATAGCTAACAGTGTCTGCTGATCCTATCAAGAGGAACAAATTGAAAATCAACTCCACTAAAGCATGAGTCATTCAATGTAAGGGATGTGCCACAAATATAGAGTTGTATGTTTGACAGGTATAGAAAAGAGGTGACACACATGCTCGGTGCAAGTTAGTGTTGTAAAATATGTCATAAGTGATATCGATCTTGCACTTTCACATTGCATGTTAGGTACTAGTATTTTCAAGGATTGATATAACGAAGGTATTTTATTTTGCTATCCAAACATTGTGTCATCCTTTGTTTACCCCATTTGAGCCTAAGTGTTATTTTCTTTCATACCCCTCTCTTGGAATCAAGATAGAGTCAGCAAAGCGCAAAAGAAAAGTGTCGAGCAAAGCAATAGAGTCAGACAAATTTCAAAAAAAAAAAAAAAAAAATATGTCCAAAAAGAAAGTAAAGAGAAGAGTGTCAAGAAAAATAGAGTCAGAAAGTTTCAAAGAGAAAAAAAAGTCAATAAAAGAGAAAAGAAGAAGTCAAAATCAAGTAAAAGAACAAGTTGTCAGAACTACGCGTGACCTGATTTTCCTCTCTCGGGGGTGAGATACGTAGGCTGCCCTACTCTGGGCTCGGTCCAACCAAATAAATAATTTAGAATTGCCCAGTCAAAAGAAATTGGGGCATTAGTTAATCCTCATTGTTTGAGTTGATTCCAAAAGTTGTAAGTCCTACCCTACTTTAAGTGTCGTTTGTGCCCCATGCCATCCTTTCTTTCTAACCCTATCCAAAAGCCAAGTTACAACCAAAGAAAGACCTTCAGATCAATCTTTGAGGATGTTAAGGCTAAGCATGCAAGGGATATGATGATGCATTTGGGAACTACTTGTCTTCCTCAACATAAGAAATCAGGAGAGAAATAAAAATGAGAAAGTCTTATAGGTGAAAAACCTCACGGGCACCGTAAGATGATGGTAAGTTGAGAGAGATAAAAATGAGAGAGTCTTATCGGTGAAAACCCTCACGGACACTGTAAGACGACGGTGAGTTGAGACAAATGAAAATAAGAGAGTCTCATTGGTGAAAAACCCTCACGGACACCATAGGGCAATGGTGAGCTTGGAAAAAAAATAAGAGAAGTTTGTTGGCAAAAACCTTTCAAGGCGCCATTAGCCGAATGAGGTCTTAAATGCAATTGACCTAAGGAAGCAACTCAATTTCGAGGTCATTAACTCAACAACAATTGGTAGAAGGTTTTGGATGGAAAGATCAAGCAGTTTAATCCGATATGCAGGGCATAATCATTAGAGTTGACTGTCATTTCTAGATAAATTTTTCATTTCTTTGTTTCAAACGGGGACATTCATTGTCTTTTCTTTCTTCTCTTTATTTTTATTTTGTTTTCTTGAGTCACTGGTCCAAATAAAAGTCATTGTCATTTTTCTCTTGTCTTTGAGTCAAGTCCATATCAAAACAAGTGAGAAAAGATTTCAAAACTGGCTACCAGCTTCTTCAATTGCACAAAGAAAGACAAAGTCAGCATATGAAAGAGACATGATTGTGAACTGAAGAAGGAATGCAGAAAGTTTTGTCAACAGACAAGCTGGAAAACTCATGAAAATACCAAGGTTTAAAGGGTTTATCTGAGAAGCATGACAAAGCAGAGATACTGTGTTTATTTCGGAGTCACTCTTAATAATCTGAGTTTGGGTCAATGACAAGACAAAGCAGGGGCAAATGCTAGCAATCTGAAACAAAATGAAGGGAATGAAGGCTGGAGCAAATGCCTGGAAAGCCAAGTGCTGCAAGCCACCGCTAAGTTTTTAACTGACAAATTTTCTTTGTTGAAATAGGGGCAAATTCGCTTCACTTAATAAAGCTACTATTGGAAATGCACATCCGTGAGGATTTTACTTTCTGTTCAGGACCCTCCTGAAAAAT
The DNA here is from genome assembly GCA_030864215.1 of Capsicum pubescens. Taxonomy (NCBI): domain Eukaryota; kingdom Viridiplantae; phylum Streptophyta; class Magnoliopsida; order Solanales; family Solanaceae; genus Capsicum; species Capsicum pubescens. The sequence goes on from CM061542.1 coordinate 284,152,660, forward strand.
GGGATTTTACTTTATCTTCAGGACCCTCCTGAAAAATGAGATTTTACTTTTTGTTCAGGACCCCCCTGAAAAATGGGATTTTACTTTCTGTTCAGGACCTTTCTAAAAAATGGGATTTCACTTTATGTTCAGGACCCTCCTGAAAAATGAAATTTTAATTTCTGTTCAGGACCCTACTGAAAAATGGGATTTTACTTTCTGTTCAGGACCCTCTTGAAAAATGGGATTTCACTTTATGTTCAGGACCCTCCTGAAAAATGGGATTTTACTTTCTGTTCAGGACCCTCCTGAAAAATGGGATTTTAATTTCTATTCAGGACCCACCTGAAAAATAGGATTTTACTTTCTGTTCAGGACCCTCCTGAAAAATGGGATTTTACTTTCTATTCAGGACCCTCCTGAAAAATGGGATTTTAATTTCTGTTCAGGACCCTACTGAAAAATGGGATTTTACTTTATGTCCAGGACACTCCTGAAAAATGAGATTTCACTTTATGTTCAGGACCCTCCTGAAAAATGGGATTTTACTTTATGTTCAGAACCCTCCTGAAAAATGGGATTTTACCTTCTGTTCAGGCCCCTCCTGAAAAATGGAATTTTACCTTCGGTTCAGGTGCCTCCTGAAAAATGGGATTTCACTTTCTATTCAGGACCCTCCTGAAAAATGGAATTTTACTTTCTGTTTAGGACCCTTCTGAAAAATGGGATTTTACTTTCTGTCCAGGACCCTCCTGAAAAATGGGATTGCACTTTATGTTCAAGACCCTCCTAAAAAATGGGATTTTAGTTTTTGTTCAGGACCCTCCTGAAAAATGGGACTTTACTTTCTATTCAGGACCCTCCTGAAAAATGGGATTTCACTTTCTGTTCAGGACCCTCCTGAAAAATGGGATTTTACTTTATGTTCAGGACCCTCCTGAAAAATGAGATTTTACCTTTTGTTCAGGACCCTCCTGAAAAATGGGATTTTACTTTCTGTTCAGGACCCTCCTGAAAAATGGGATTTCACTTTATGTTCAGGACCCTCCTGAAAAATAGAATTTTAGTTTCTATTCAGGACCCTCCTGAAAAATGAGATTTTGCTTTCTGTTCAGGACCCTCCTGAAAAATGGGATTTCACTTTATGTTCAGGACCCTCCTGAAAAATGAGATTTTAGTTTCTGTTCAGGACCCTCCTGAAAAATGGGATTTCACTTTATGTACAGGACCCTCCTGAAAAATGGGATTTCACTTTATGTACAGGACCCTCCTGAAAAATGGGATTTTACTTTCTGTTCAGGACCCTCCTGAAAAATGAGATTTTACTTTCTGTTCAGGACCCTCCTGAAAAATGGGATTTTACTTTATGATCAAGACCCTCCTGAAAAATGGAATTTTACCTTCTGTTCAGGACCCTCTTGAAAAATGGAATTTTACTTTATGTTCAGGACCCTCCTGAAAAATGGAATTTTACCTTCTGTTCAGGACCCTCCTGAAAAATGGGATTTCACTTTATGTTCAGGACCCTCCTAAAAAATGGGATTTTACTTTTTGTTCAGGACCCTCCTGAAAAATGGGATTTTACTTTCTGTTAAGGACCCTCCTAAAAAATGGGATTTCACTTTATGTTCAGGACCCTCTTGAAAAATGGGATATTACTTTTTGTTCAGGACCCTCCTGAAAAATGGGATTTTACTTTCTATTCAGGACCCACCTGAAAAATGGGATTTTACTTTCTGTTCAGGACCCTCCCGAAAATGAGATTTTACTTTCTGTTTTGGACCCTCCTGAAAAATGAGATTTTACTTTATGTTCGGGTCCCTCCTGAAAAATGGGACCACGCTTTCAAAAATAAAATATTTCCTTATGATAATCTTTGTGTGGGATAGTTTTAGTTCTAGTTTTGATTTTTATTAATTTTCGTTCTAGTTTTGATTTTGGTTTCAAAAGCCCGCCTGAAGAATAGGGTAATGAATTTGAAAGTCAGGAGCCCGCCTGAAGAACAAGGTGATAAAATTAAAGGTCAGGAGTCCGCCTGAAGAACAGGGTGATGAAACCGTAAGTCTGGATCTCGCCTGAAGAGTAGGGCAAATAAGTTGAAAGTCAACAGATTGAAAAATAGCAAGTTTGGAGCCCACCTGGAGAACAGGGTGAAGAAACTGAAAGTAGTCAACAAGTTGAAGAAATTGCAAGTCAGGAGCCCGCCTGAAGAATAGGGTGATGAAACTCAAGTCAAGAGTTCAAAAGAAGCTGCATAGATAGGACTTTTGTAATTTTATTTATCTTTTTAACTCTTGTAATTTTTCATTTTTGATGTAATGACAGAGCCACGGCCGGAACCTCTACGGGACCTCACTCGACTCTCCAAATCGGTATTATCCATCTTCTTCCAATCCTTTAAGCTACCTGCGACTTGACTCCCTCATAACTTGGGTAGGTAGGATGTCCTAAATCAATACTTGGTCTCCCTCCTTCCTTCCGTTTCATTCTTTTTGAATAAAGATCGGGACAAAATTCTGTCTCGTTGTCTATTTCTTTGTCTGAAAATACTGCATGTTTACATTCAAAGGGGGCATGATGTAGACACGCAATTTTGCCCCTCCCCAAAAGCATTTTTACTATTTTACCCCTGCCTTACCATGTATCCTACCCTATATAATAATTTCCGCACAAAGATACAAAAATAACAAATTCCTAACAAACCCAATCCTAATTATTCCTTTGGTAACAAAATTAACAATTCTTTCCTATTAGATTAGGACACCTCACCCACTACTCCATAGGCACACGACAAAGGACACCTCATAGAAAACGGATTCGATCTCCATTTTTTTACCAGAATATTGATAAAAAACCACACTCGCATACCATATACGAACAGACACCATCACAGGCATACGGATTACCAATAGACACACATATGTCTTCTTTCAATTCTTTGGTTCTTTTAGAAACACACGAGATCGGAGAGTGAGTTGAAGAGAGGGGAAGAAAGAGATTGAGATCTGAGGGACGGTTGAGGGAAAAATTGAGAAGAGGGGGCATTTCTCCGGTGAATTTTCGTTTGAGAGCTGCCGGAATCACCACCAAAAATAACCTACCAGTGGTGCGAACTCACGGGAAAACCAATTCTGACCCCTGAGCTTTCAAAACCAGCAACCAAAGGCCTCAACACCGACCAAATTCATATATTTAAGTGGGTCCTAGCTCCGTTTCCGGTGAACAGTCGGCGAGCTTTCATCGAAAACCCCATCCCAATCGAAAAACACTTCCACAACCAATATTGGTTGATTCTCCAGTAGCGAATCACCGTCGAGCAGTCCACAAATCTTGTTCGAATTATCTTTCTTTTGACTATTTTATTTCGTGGCTGAGTTGATCCATAGTCATGACGTAGGATTCGTATTGAGATTCTATTCGAGGATTATCGGGTTATAGAGTCAAGATTCGTTGAGCCCGTGAAACGGCTTCAGTCGATCAATCCGATTTGAAATAAAATTGAGGTCCAAATTCTTCAACTATATCTCTTTTCATTTTGTCGGTGATGTCATTGATTTGTGTGATTCATGTTTGAGTTTGATGGTTAATTTATGATTGTGCATTTGAGCTTCTTAAATTATCATAGTTTGATTGGTTGATTTAATTGAGACTTATTTAATCATGTTGGTTGAAACAAATTTGAGGTGGGAATCAAAAATTGATACAACTGAATTTCATGGTATTTTATTCATCGTTTATGTTGAACGTGATATGTCGTTGAGCGGGTAGGCAAAAAGTAGGCCCGGGTAGGTAAATTTTGAATTGGTGGATTGTTTGAATGCTTGAAATAGTTGTTGAGTGTTTTGTTTACCGTACTTGAAAAGTGTATTCATTTAGCCGGGGAATGCCCCGAGGTATTTGTGTTATTCACCGGAGAATGCCCCAAAGTATTTTGTATCTGAAGAACGTCTGTGATGAAGACCCGAGGCATCGGGTAAAGCTTTGGAGCGTAGTTAGGATTAATATAGGTTAGATAGGATTTATTTTCGTATTTTTATTTATTTTGGGACTATACAATTGAACTGAACACTCTACTTTTATTCGTTTGTTTGGTTTGTTTGTTTGATTGCTTTACATGCTTCTTTTATGGTTTGTACATTTGTAGTGTCAAAATTAGCCGATACACTCTGCCAAACGATCGTGGTCGAACCACGGGATCGAGGGGTGCCTAACACCTTCCCTTCGATCAACAGAATTCCTTAGCCGAAATCTCTATTCGCGGATCAGTTTAAAAGAGCCAAAACTGTTTTGAAAAGGATTTTTTGAAGGTGACTTGGCACATCGAATTATGCCAAGTGGCGACTCTCAATTTGAATGTAAAAATCATCCTTTTTTGAAACAAACCTTCATTTTGTCACTTAATAATAAAAAACCTTTCGAAACATAAAAATCTTTCTTTTGAGAGTTAAAAAAGGGGTGTGACAATGAATACCGCTTGATTTAGCATATTTAGAAAAAATTCTAATCCCATTAGTGTATTCTAACACACTAAGATCGTTATAAATCGAATCCATAAGCAATTTTATCATTTACACCAATATTCATAAATTAGGGTTTAGCCTCCAACCCATCATTAATTCATTTTCTAGTGATTTTCTAAGGTTAAACGAAGTAAATTCAAGCATAAAATATAATCACTTACCTCCAAAGATGAAAAACTTCAATTTTCTACTGAAAATTACCTCTCCCAAATATGCTATTCCGTTTTTTGAAAAGTGAGGACTGAAAATATTTTTTGAAATTTTAAAATTGATATTTCACTATGATTTACATCATTGCAGCGATTCGTGCCCATTTCACTAAAGGTTGGCATTGCGATTTTCCTGACCATTGTCGCGGTACCGGTGTAATGGTTACTTTCTTCGCTGCAGTGGTCCGAGGCAGATTCTCGAGACTCCTTCTCAATTTTTCTCATTTTACAACACATATTATGAATCTTGACAACGTTAACCAACTCCTCTACAATAAACGTTATAATTGGAGTTTTATAGCTCCATTTCAGGTATCGAAAGTTGCTATGATTTTCTATACGCATTGACAATTCAATCGTTATACCAAAAACCTCTATTATTAATGATATCAATTTCAGACTTCATTCAAATACCACATCCTCAAATTTGAGTCAAAACTAAACTAGCCCTGCATTCCTAAAATTTTAGTGAAAGAGAGTGTAGGTGCAACTTTTACCTCCTAAATTCAGCGTAACGATCGTTTGGGTCGTTTCATTAATAATATGTATATATCCAATGAACTTTAAGACAATAAACAATTTAAACCAAAACTACTTGGTTTCTGCTAAATACGTAGCTGACCGACACTTCCTCCGCCTATGTTTAATGTTTAACAAAAGGATAAACTAAAAAAATAGGCAAACATCCCTACTATATCTACCTAATTACACATAAATTTAAATTAATTACATAATATAGAGCGGATTATAAAATTTCATAGCAAACCTCTTAAATACACAATGTAAACCTTGCCTCTCTTCTCCATATTTTTCTCCTCGCCTCGCCTTCATCTCTCTCTCTCTCCCTCTCCCTCTCCCCCTTCCCTTCCCTCTCCCCCTCTCCCTAAAATAAGAATATCTCTTCCCAAAATTCTAGAAAACCGGACAACAATTTTAAGTTCTCATCAATGATTTATGCCGGCTATAGTGGTATCTCTATTGTCTTCAGAGATAAGGACGGTGGTGGTACTAGATTTGAGTCGACTATTTTCGATCAAATCTGAGTAATTGTCGGAGTTTGTAAGTGTTCAGAGTTCTCATCAATCTTTTAAGAAAAAATGTTGATAGAGAATTTCTTTTATTTCAAAACCTCCAAACCCATTAATGGTGAATTACAAATTTCAGAAGTAGTAAATACGTTTAGGTTTGGATCGTTGAATCACCCAAACTTTTTTAGATTAGCAAACCTCACATATCAATGGTAAAGAACATAAAGAACTAGTGATGATTAGTAATTAAGTTGCTCTTCTTCTTCTTCCTCTTCCTCCTCCTCTTCCTCTTTCTCTTCCTCTTCCTCCTCCTCTTATTCCTCCTCTTCTTCCTCTTTCTCTTTCTCTTCTTCTTCTTCTTTCTCTTCCTCTTCTTCCTCTTCTTCTTCTTCATCTTCTTCTTCTTATTCTTCTTTTTCTTCTTTATGGATGCATTGTATTAAATATTTCAGATACACAACTTCTTCTTCCTCCTCCTCTTCTTCTTCCTCTTCTTCTTCTTCTTTTTCTTCTTCCTCTTCTTCTTCTTCTTCTTCCTCTTCTTCCCCTTCTTCCTATTCCTCGTCTTCTTCCCCTTCTTCCTATTCCTCTTCTTCTTCTTCTTCTTCTTCTTCTTCTTCCTCTTCTTCCCCTTCTTCCTATTCTTCTTCTTCTTCTCCTTCTTCCTATTCCTCTTCTTCTTCTTCTTCTTCTTCTTCTTCCTCTTCTTCCTCTTCTTCTTCTTCTTCTTCCTCTTCTTCTTCATCTTCCTCTTCCTCTTCCTCTTCCTCTTCTTCTTCCTCTTCTTCTTCCTCTTCTTCTTCTTCCTCTTCCTCTTCTTTCTCTTCTTCTTCTTCCTCTTCTTCTTCTTCTTCTTCCTCCTCCTCTTCTTCTTCTTCTTCCTCTTCTTCTTCTTCTTTATGGATGCATTGTATTAAATATTTCAGATACACAAACATTAAATAGTCTAGATACACATTTTAATAATTTAAGATACACAGAGCTAAAATTATTACAGATTCACAAAGATTAAAATATTTCAAATATACAGACCTTTATTAGTTCATATACACATTATTCTATTTTGGGGTCTGAGATACATTTTTCTCATTCCATCCTTCTTTGATTTCAGCCTCCTTCTTTTTCTCCTCCTCCTCCTTCTTTTTCTCCTCCTCCTCTTCCTTCTTCTTCTTCTTCTTGATTATGGATACATTATATTAAATATTTCAGATATACAAACCTTAAATAGTCCAAATACACATCTTATATAGTTTAGATAGACAGAGCTAAAATCATTTCAGATACACAAAGATTAAAATATTCCAGATACACAGACCCTTATTAGTTCATATACACAATTTTATTTTGGGGATTGAGACATTTTTCTCTCCAATTCCATTCTTCCTTTGATTTCAGCATTTTTAAATGACTATCAGTTGAAGAAAAAATTATTTCCCCATTTTTAGAGTTGTGTGTCTCTCAGAAATAAGATTTTATGCGACGTATCTATCCTAAATTTTAGACAAGTTCTATAATTTTTGAAACATTGGTATCTCCAAGTAATTAAGATCTAAATCTCCTATGTTTATGTAATTTTTTTTTTCGGGGACAACTACGGTCTACATTTATGTTAGTATAAATAACATAAATACCAACCCTTTTGGAAGTAATTACACTCTCTCTCAATTTTTTAATTACTTTACTCTCTCTCCCTATTAATATACATAACATATCCGACATATACATAACATTCTGTGTATACGTTGGAATTTTTGTAATATCTATAGGGAGTTGGGATTTTTTGTAATATTGGAAACATAAGTTGTGTATTTGGGTAATTTTTAGTTTATGTTAGTTACTCTTGAAAGAAATTGAAATAGCCCAAAACCAACTTGGATTGGGTTGGCTAGCGTTTTGTTGGACCTTCAAATAATGGACTGGGATATTGAATTCTATGGCCCACGAAAATATATTGGGTAGCCCAGCCTACTGTGATGAGAAGATTTGCATAAATAGCCAAACTGTTGTGATTAACAGATTTGCATAAATAGCAACACTATTGTGATTAAAAGATTTGCATAAATAGCTGAGCTTATTGTGATAAGACTTGCCAAGTTCTTCAATTTTTCACAAATTTCTTAGGATTTGCGAGACTTTGTGTTGTCTTCATTATATCTATCTTGTTAAATTGTTCATAAGTCGTATCTAACCGGGGCGGAGCTAGTGTACTATCCATGGGATCGGACAAACCCAATAGATTTGATAAAACCATGTATTTGTATTAGGAAATTCATCATCGTGTAAATATTTAATTAGTTGAGAACTCAGTCATTAAAACTAACAATGACAAATTTAGAATCCATAAATTTCAAAGTACGTCTTCGCTTTTGATGTTGGATTGATATGTTGATACTATATTTCTGTTCTACCTAACTTATTAGAGTGTAATTTCAAGAATTTTAACTCATTCAAATTTAATTCAACTCATCCATTTGACACCTCTCACACCAACGAATTTTGCTGAGGTGGAATTCATGATGGAATGCCAGCTGCAAGAAGGGGGGGAAATACCAGAAAACTCTTTTATGTTATTCACATTTCCACTATTGGAATAAAGGAATGAGTGTTATCAGCCTGGCATATACCCACTGCTAGGTTTATGTTAAAAATATCACTTTCTTCGTTTTAATTTATTTATCTGATTTTAATTTAAAAAAAGTTAAGTAACAAGGATATTTAAATTTTAGAATTTTAAATTAAAAAATTATATTTTAATCTTGTGATCTTAATATATTATTTGAAAAGTTAAAATTACGTAAAAATTACAAACAAAAAAAGAAGAGGCATCCTTTTAAAACGGCAAGGATTTGTTTGACCAATTAGGGAAACACTTCGTTTGGTGTGACGTACTAAAAAAAAATAGTCCCGGGATAAAATAATAGTTTCAAAATAAAAAAAATTAATACTTTGTTTGGTTGCCCAATTCGGGATAACTTATTCCGGTACTAATAAATAGTATCGAAATAAGTTATCCCATAATTTGGTGGCATAACAATCCCATCCTAAGTTATACTTGCGATAAAATTATAAGAAGACAAAATTACCTACCAAATTCTTGATTATCACTTTATATATATATATATATATATATTACCTTACTACTATATATAAGAGAGAACGTGAGATTTTGGTAGTCCTCACATCAAATTTTTTTGTCAATTTTATTCATAATTTAAATTTTAATTACTCTACAAATTTTTATTCATTTTGATAAATTTGAACAATTATATGAGCTTATTAAGTGTTACAAAAGTGATGGAATCATGAAAAAACAATAGTGACACCATAAAAATTATTTATACAATCAAATTTAAAATTGATCCAAGGGTTTATTGTCTTTCTATTTCGTAGATATGTTTATTAATCTTATTTAAATTTTTCAATTTTTTTAACAAATTTATCATAGACAAGTAATTAAAGTATGTTGACATTCCCTTTCTAACTTAATACATGCTTAATTATTAAATAAAAAAAATTATATTTAGCTAAAAATATTTGAAAATTTATTTATTTATTTAAATATAATTTGACTCTCCAAATATTAATGATACTAAATAATGAAAAATGAGAGTAATTCTTTTTCATATTTTTGTATGATGATTTTTTTTTGACAAAAAATGAGATTATCAATATTTTATGAAATTTAGAACAAAATAAGTAATTTAACATGAAATATTAGAGCTTCATACACATTTAAGAAATATCAATATAAATTTCTTAACATATATTTTTAGGAAAAAGAAACGAATAAAGTTAAAAAAAAAATAGATTTTTTAATTTCTTTTGTATGATTTAATATGAAGGAAAATAATCAAGCTAAATATTGTGAAGGGTATTTTAGTAAACAAATAATATATTTTTACAAACAATGCACTACATATTATTTTTAGCACCACAAATCAAACAACCACTAAAATATACCAGGATAACTTATCCAGGACAACAAATCCTGGCATAACTTATCCCAGCATAACTAATCCTGGTATAACTTATTTTCAAATTAAACGACCGTGTGCAATTATTGGCCATTATATTGAGGATATTTTGGACTTATTGCTCATATCAAATGAAACTTTTCTTTATCAATGAGTCTTTTATAACAATATTTCATTATAACAATCAAAGAGGTCTATCTATATTATTTTTAGGCAAAATGACCTTCTGGACTCCTTTACTATGTCGGTTTTGTAAGTTAGACACTTCTACTTATATGTTTGTCATTTGGACCCCTGAACCCACTAAAAAGCAACATTTTAAATCTTTTTTTGGTGAGTCTAACACACTCTCCCCCACATCAACTGCTATGTCAGCTGCCACGTCTACCACGCCTGACACGTCTGCCATGTCATCTGTCACGTCATTTTAAAAAAAAGTATTACATTAAATTCCAAGTCATTTTTAAAATGTTACATAACAAATTAAATATTAAAATTAATTTAATTAAATAAGAAAAATTTATAAATTATAGAAAAATTTGAATAACCATGTTTTTATTTTTGTTCACAAATTAAACATCAAATCCATTCCAAATAATTAAAATTCTTCTCCAACTAATTTAAATTTTTAACTATAAATTCATATATACAAACATAATAAATTTTTTATTTTTAAATTTAAAAATTCTTAACAAATTCACAAAAAGTTTAATTTTTTTCAAGCAAAATTCACTAATTTTTTTTAATATTCACTATCACTCACTTTCAATTTAAATTTAAATTTTAATCCCCAAAAAAATAAAAAGATTTCAAATTTAAATTTTAATTTAAAAAAAATAAAAAGAATTGAATTGAGAGGAAAAATTGAAATAAAAAATAAAAAGTGAACGTGTTGGGGGGGGAGGAGGGCTGGAAGAGTGTTGGGGTGGGGGTAGGAGCTGGAAGGGGCTGGGGGTGGGGTGGGGATGGGGATGGGAGGGGTGTGGGGGCTGGTGAGGTGGGTGGTTGGGGACGGGTTGGGGTGGGGAAGGGCTGGACGGGTGTTGGGATGGGGTGGAGGGGCTGGGTTGGGGTGGGATGGGCTGGGGTGGGGACGGGGTGGGGTGGAGTGGGGAAGTTTTTATTACAAATATATATATATATTATTTTTAAATTTTTAAAAATATTTTTAAATTAAAAAAGATGGAGGAAAAAAAAAGGCTTTTTTAAAATTTTAATATTTTTATTTTTTAAAAATTATTTTATGGAAGGGGCTGGGGGTCGGATGGGGCCGGGTGGGGGGTGGGGGTGGGGACGGGCTGGAGTGGAGTGGGGAAGGTTTTTTTTTTAAAAAAAAAATAATTATTATTTTTATATTTAAAAAAATTAAAAAGATGGAGGAAAAAAAAGATCCTTTTTTTTATTTTTAATATTTTTTAATTTTTTTAATGTAAAATTAGCCAAAAATTGACCCTCACTTGCACCCCAGGCGAGTGTCAACACTCTCATTGTCCTAATCACCATTTCAATGCCACATAGGCGAGGGTCAACGGTCAAAGAGTGCAAAATATTATTTTTTAATGGGTTCAAGGGTTCAGATGACAAACATGTAAGTAGAAGTGTCCAACTTACAAAAACGACATAATACAGGGATCCAGAAGGTCATTTTGCCTTATTTTTATAATACTTAAAAATATTCAAGAAAATGATGTTCTATAAAAAGTTTGAATGTACTGCTATTTTTCTGATTGAGTCAATGGCTGTTAAGTGGGTCAGGCCGGGCCAACCCGGAACCAGCCGGTGTTATTTAATCGGGTTGAGGGCCGGGCCGGGGCCGGGTTGGGGTCTAAGTGGGCCGGGCCGGCCCCAACAGTAAAAAAATCAAAAACCATTCCTAACCCGGCCCATTTAACCCAACCCGGTCAAACCCACCTAAACCCAGTCAAACCCGATTAAAAAACCGGTCAAACCCGATCAAAAATATAAAAAGAAAAAACTTTTTTTCAATATACATTATATATACCCACCCATATACATTATAAATACGTTAAACAATATATATATACACTATATATATAGTATATACTACATTAGAATTTAAAAAATATATACACATATATACGCACCATCCAAATATATATGTACTACTTTAAACTTCAAAGTTTAAATAAAATATACTACAATATATATATATATATATATATATATATATATATATATATAATTATATATATATACACATGTATACGTTAAATATACATGTCTATAGAAGATCTATTCATATATATACACTCTAAGCTATGTATATGCAATACTTTAAATGAAATATACTATAATATATATACATTACAATATATATTTATATAATTATATACTAATTTATAAAACATATACACATGTATACGTTAAATATACACGTCTATAGAAGATCTATTCACATATATACACTCTATTCTATGTATATGTAATACTTTAAATGAAATATACTATAAAGTTATACATTACAATATATATTTGTATAGTTATATACTAATTTATAAAACATATACACATGTATACGTTAAATATACACTTCTATAGAAGATCTATTCACATATATACAGTCTATTCTATGTATATGCAATACTTTAAATGAGATATACTACAATATATATACATTACAATATATATTTGTATAGTTATATACTAATTTATAAAACATATACACATGTATACGTTAAATATACACGTCTATAGAAGATTTATTCACATATATACACTCTATTCTATGTATATGTAATACTTTAAATGAGATATACTACAATATATATACATTACAATATATATTTGTATAGTTATATACTAATTTATAAAACATATACACATGTATACGTTAAATATACACGTCTTTAGAAGATCCATTCACATATATACACTCTATTCTATGTATATGTAATACTTTAAATGAAATATACTATAATATATATACATTACAATATATATTTGTATAGTTATATACTAATTTATAAAATATATACATATGTATACATTAAATATACACGTCTATGAAGATCTATTCACATATATACACTCTATTCTATGTATATGTAATACTTTAAATGAAATATACTACAATATATATACATTACAATATATATTTGTATAGTTATATACTAATTTATAAAATATATACTCATGTATACGTTAAATATACACGTCTATAGAAGATCTATTCACATATATACACTCTATTCTATGTATATGTAATACTTTAAATGAGATATACTACAATATATATACATTACAATATATATTTGTATAGTTATATACTAATTTATAAAACATATACACATGTATACGTTAAATATACACGTCTATAGAAGATCTATTCACATATATACACTCTAATCTATGTATATGTAATACTTTAAATGAGATATACTACAATATATATACATTACAATATATATTTGTATAGTTATATACTAATTTATAAATATATACACATGTATACGTTAAATATACACGTCCATAGAAGATCTATTCACATATATACACTCTATTCTATGTATATGTAATACTTTAAATGAGATATACTACAATATATATACATTACAATATACATTTGTATAGTTCTATGCTTATTTATAAAATATATACACATATATACGTTAAATATACACGTCTATAGAAGATCTATTCGCATACATATACTCTATTCTATGTATATGTAATACTTTAAATGAGATATACTACAATATATATACATTACAATATATATTTGTATAGTTATATACTAATTTATAAAACATATACACATGTATAAGTTAAATATACACGTCTATGGAAGATCTATTCACATATATACACTCTATTCTATGCATATGTAATACTTTAAAGGAAATATACTACAATATATATACATTACAATATATATTTGTATTGTTATATACTAATTTATAAAATATATACACATGTATACGTTAAATATACACATTTATAGAAGATCTATTCACATACATATACTCTATTCTATGTCTATGTAATACTTTAAATGAGATATACTACAATATATATATACATTACAATATATATTTGTATAGTTATATACTAATTTATAAAACATATACACATGTATACGTTAAATATACACGTCTATAGAAGATCTGTTCACATATATACACTCTATTCTATGTATATGTAATACTTTAAATGAGATATACTACAATATATATACATTACAATATATATTTGTATAGTTATATACTAATTTATAAAATATATACACATGTTTACGTTAAATATACACGTCTATAGCAGATCTATTCACATATATACACTCTATTCTATGTATATGTAATACTTTAAATGAAATATACTACAATATATATACATTACAATATATATTTGTATAGTTATATACTAATTTATAAAATATATACACATGTATACGTTAAATATACACATTTATAGAAGATCTATTCACATATTTACACTCTATTCTATGTATATGTAATACTTTAAATGAGATATACTACAGTATATATACATTACAATGTATATTTGTATAGTTATATACTAATTTATAAAATATATACACATGTATAAGTTAAATATACACGTCTATAGAAGATCTATTCACATATATACACTCTATTGTCTATTTTATGTATATGTAATACTTTAAATGAAATATACTATAATATATTTGTATAGTTATATTCTAATTTGTAAAACATATACACTTGGATACGTTAAATATATACGTCTATAGAAGATATATACACACCATTCAATATATATGTACTAGTTTAAATAAAATATATACTACAATACATATATATATACTACAATATTTATATATATATATATATAGTTATATACTAATTTATAAACCATATACATAATGTATACATTAAATATACTCATCTATAGAAGATATATACACACATATATATACCATTCAATATATTCACTACTTTAAATAAAACATACACTACAATATATATATATATATATATATATATATATATATAGTTATATACTAATTTATAAAACATATACACATGTATATGTTAAATATATACTACTTTAGATTTAGAAGATATACACACACACACATATATATATACCATTCAATATATACACTACTTTAAATAAAAGTATAAAACATATGCTACTTAATATAATAAATAAAATAATACTTGATAGTAAATTAATAATGTATTAAAACTAAGTTTTTAATTTCAGTTTGTGAAATTCTGAATTTTCAAAAAAAAAGAAAAAAAAAAAAACTTCACCGGGCCGGGCCGGTTAACCGGCGGGCCCAAACCGGGTGGGACCGGGCTGGGTTAACCGGGCCCGAATAAAAAACCGGATCGGGACCCGAACCCCTAAAGCTCTTGGGCTTACTGAGCCGGGTCAAACCGGCCCAATTTAATTATGTGGGCCGATTTGCACCGGTTTTAACCGGCCCGTTTGACACCCATCCAATTGAGTTGATCAAAAAAGGTTGCATACACCATTTGACAATTTTCCTGACCAGAGTGGAGCCAGGTAGCGTTCTGGGAGAGGGGGGGGGGGGGGCGGGGGCTGTATCTGAACTTTCTTCGTTACCCTATTTTGTTAACTCATCCAAGTATATTTATTCTGATTGTGATCGTCTTAAATTGAAGAACAAACTTATACATACTCCATGTTTGTATTTTATGTCTTAATTTGACTGAACAAGAAATTTAAGAAAAGTAAAATTGAACTTTAGACCTTATGACTTAAATTAAATAAATATATATTATACTAAAATAATCTTGAAATTGTGATCTTAAACATATCATAGAAGAAAAGTTTTAAAAAATTATGAATTCTAGAAAATATTTAATACCAATTTTAAAATTATTTATCATAATAAACGTCTGCCTCGTAAAACTGCAAAGACCTACATATGTAAAAGACTTAAAAGTTACTCTCTTCATCTCAAATTATCCGTCTCAAATTGAGATGACACATTGATTAAGAAAAATAATTAATAACATGCTTAGTTTACCATAGTATCCTTATTAAATGATGTTTACAATTTTATTTGAAAAAAAAAAATTAATGCAAAGGATAAAACATTGAATTTTTTTTTTGTCTTGTCTTGATTAATGAAAAAAGACAAGAAAAATGAAAAATTAAATTTGAAAATTTGGAATGAGTAATTTGGGACGAGGGGAGTATTATAAGATATAAAATTATTATACTAACAATATGTAGTATAACTTAATCTGATTTTTTAATAAAAAATTTACAAATATGTCGAATAAAAACATCACATGTACAAAGAAGATTACTTGCCACGAAGGAATATGATGTGATTGTTGGACCCTCCATCCTTTATGGACCTACTCAATGAATAAAAATAAGTTGGATTAATAAATTTTCTAAAAATATAAAAAGAAAAAATTATATATAAAAGATGACTAACCAAAAAGCCAACGCAAATTCTTTTTTCTTTTTGAGAACAAAGAGTCAATCAAGTTGGTAAGTTAGAAGTCTACGTTCTTTTAATGTTGCAGGAATTTATTAATGGAGTGAGTTGAATTTAAATGCGTTAAAATATACTGAATTGATAATCTAAATAGGAAATTATACTCAATGACATGGAAAATGAGTAGTATTAATTTTTGATCGTCGCTTGTCTTAAAGACAATTTTTTAAGATTAAAGTCGAAACTCGTTAAACTTGAAGTTTTACTCATATTGAAAATGACGTCAAAAGTTCAAACACCTGCCTCCAAGGTAAGGGTGTCAAGTGGGCCGGTTCGACCCGGCCCAATCCGACCCGATCCTCGTAACTAACCCGATCCGGTTTGATCCGGCCCGATAAGCCCTAGGGCTTTAGGGTTCCGGGTTCCAGACTGGTTATTTTTTTAAAATGGGCCCGACTAACCGACCCGGACCAAGCCCGATCCAGGCCCGTCGGTTAACTGACCCGGCCCGGCCCGAATACCTTTTTTTAAAATAAAATAAAATTGGATTTTGGGCCAAACTAGCCGTTGGCCCAACGGCTATATAGCCGTTTTTGGGTCCAAACGGCTAATTTGGACCCATTTATTAAAAAAAATAAAAATTTAACTTTAAAAAATATTTTTTAATCCCAAAATAAATTCTACAACTTCAAATCATTTTTGACACAATTTTTCACTCTCTCAAATCTCAATTCTCAATTCTCAAATATTCAATATATTTAATTTCTTAAAGTGTTCACTTTAATTTTTTAATTTTTCGTTTACAAAGTACGAGCGGAAGTTTCTAAAGTCGCAACCTTCGGATACTTCCAAAATTTGGTATTGTCGTTCCATCTCTTACGTTTAATTTTTATTTATTGTATTAATTGTTTAATATTTAATTTTATTATATTTGTGTATTTTGAATATTTTTAGTTTAATTTAATTTATATTATGGATAAATTAAGAAACCTCGCTACTAAAGGTGTTAAAATTTTTTATCCCGGAAGCGGTAGTGGTAGTAAAAAGCGAATTACTAGCGGTAGAGATAGTTCAAGTAGTAGATATACCCGTGTGCCTTGTCTCCGGTACCGCTTGGTACACCTTTTGAGGAAGAAATAGGTGTAGGTGCTCACGATATGGATTATGTAGAAGCTCAGGAAAATTACTGTATAGAAGAAGAAAATGAAGTAGATGTGGTTAATTTAGACGAAAATAATAAAAATATTGTTGAGACACCCGCAGTAGGAGATGCTAACGTTAGATTTGAATCGGTCAATCTCCCTCCCCGTCCTCCCAGTGCCCCAAGACCTCGTAAAGGAACTAGTGTTGCATGACAATTTTTTGAACGTACATCAGATATTGAGGTGCAATGCAATATTTGTCAACAAATATATAAGCATAGAAGTGGAGGCAAGCAAGAGGGTACGGGTACGTTAATGAGACATATAGCTGAAGATCACAAAAGAGTTAAATATTACACAAGGTGGTGGGGATGTTGGTGGACCAATGCAAACTAGAATGGACCCAGCAACCGGTCACGTAGCGAAGAAGTATAATAAATTGAGGGACCGGAAAGAAATAGCTAAAATGGTAGCTGTGAGTTGTTTGCCTTTTAATTTTCCTTCTTCGATGCCTTTATTCGTTATATACAAGCAATTTATAATCCTATGTTTAACGTTATTCCTAGAATTACTTGTCGGTCTGATATTTTTAGACTTCATTCACAATATTGTTTTTATTTATCAACATTGTTAAAAAATATTCAATGTAGATTGTCCCTAACTTCTGATCTTGGTCGTGCTGTAAATAAAAATGATTATTTAACCGTTACTTGTCATTGGATGGATAGTAATTTCGTGATGCAAAAATGTATTCTTGCTTTTTTATATGATGAAGATCGTAAACATACTGGACAATTTATTGTTGATTCTATTGTTAAAATTGCCGGATATTATGGTATCGAAAATAAAATTTTATGTATTGCTTTTGATAATGCTTCTAATAATAAGACTGCTATAAAAAAATTAAAATCTACGCTATCTCCGCCCTTGCCTGAAATTTTTCATGTTAAGTGTGCATGTCATATATATAATTTAATTGTAAGAGATGGTATTGAGTTTTTTGAGCTTTATATTGAAAAAATTCGTCTTGCCGTTGGTTTTATTCAAGGAAATAATCGTAGATCGAGAATTAGAGAATTTAAAGTTAAATGTCAAGAAAATGGACTTACACCGTTTTTTATGCCTGAGGAAATTGATACTAGATGGAATTCTACGTATGAATTTTTAAAAACTTGTTATAAATATAGAATTCCTATTACACTAGCTTTTAACCAACATTGCGGTTCATTTGCCGATTCTGCTGATTGCATGCTACATAATTCTGATTGGGTTGTAATTAATGATCTTGTTAAGTTTTTAGAAAAAATTTATGTAGCTACAGTTGAATTTTTCGGTGCTTATTATCCTACTGTTTGTAATATTTTGGCATATATAGCCGATATTTCTGGTTTGCTCAAAGAATATAAAAATAAAGAAGGTTATAAAGAAGCTGTTAGCGCCATGTTTACGAAATTTAAAAAATATTTTTTCCCGATTCTCCCTATTTACTTGGTTGGTGCTATGCTAAATCCGTGCATGAAATATAATAATATGTGTCACTTTAGTACTCTTATTTATACTAACTTAGAAATAAATACTAACCATGATTCTGAACAAGTACAACCTGATTTGTGGACGGCTACGACTGATGCAAAGGATTACATAGAAAAATTATATAATCACTATGCTGATTTATTTGATTTAGTCGTACCTACAAATATCACTCTAATTGTCGCTCCTCATCCTCCCGAGGAGCCATCATCTTCTAAAAGGCCAGCACATAGTATTTTTTCTGATTCGTTTTATGATTTAAATTGTTGGAACAGTGTTGATGAGAGAACTTACACATCAACTTATCGGGAAGAGCTGAAATATTATCTTCGGACGGCACCAGAGGATCGCAGACGACGGATCAACACGTTGGATTGGTGGAGGAGTAATGAAACACAATATCCTGTGCTTTCAAGATTAGCTAGAGATATCTTGAATGTTCCAATGTCAACCGTTGCATCAGAGAGCGCCTTTAGTCAGGGACGACAGCAGCTTGGAGACAACGGACACTCATTGGGAAGCAATGCAATGAATGTTCTAGTTTGCCTCAGAGATTGAATTAGAGCGGAAAGAAGAAACCAT
The DNA here is from genome assembly GCA_030864215.1 of Capsicum pubescens. NCBI lineage: Eukaryota > Viridiplantae > Streptophyta > Magnoliopsida > Solanales > Solanaceae > Capsicum > Capsicum pubescens. The sequence continues at coordinate 284,172,048 of CM061542.1, forward strand.
GGAATGGAACCGGAGCCGAGCGACAAGCTGAAACTTGAAGAAATTATGACTTCACGGGAGAACTCAGCAGAATCAAGTCCAATGCATGGTTTTTCCCCCGTTGACTTCGACTATCCTATGCAAGTTTCCGTTAATATTAACATGAATGAGTTGGAAAAAATGATGCATAATTTGTAGATTTTTCATTCATGTAAATTATAAATTTTGGATCATTTTGCAATCAATAAAATTCCCGAAATTCATTCACTCCTTAGTCCTTGCTTTTTATATTTTTTCATTTAACGATTTAAAATTTTAAATTGAATTTCTAGTTTTCTACTTTAAATTAAAAACTTACTTCTAATATATTATTAATTTACTACCAAATATTATTAATTTATTATATTAAGTAGCATATGTTTTGTATATTTGTGCATATATCTTCTATAGAAGTGTATATTTAACGTATACATGTGTATATGTTTTATAAATTAGTATATAAGTATATCTATATATATTGTAATGTATATATAATGTAGTATATTTTATAAGTAGTAGTATATATACATTTAATGGTGCGATACATGTGTATATATCTTCTATAGAAGTGTATATTTAACGTATACATGTGTATATGTATTATAAATTGGATATCTTCTATAGAAGTGTATATATGTGTATATATCTTTTATAGACGTATATATTTAACATATATAAGTGTATATGTTTTACAAATTAGTATATAACTATAACTATATATATATATATATATACATACTGTAGTATATATATATGTATATTGTAGTATATATTTTATTTAAAATAATACATATATATTGAATGGTGTGTATATATGTGTATATATCTTCTACAGATGTATATATTTAATGTATACAAGTGTATATGTTTTACAAATTAGTATATAACTATATATATATATACATATTGTAGTATATATATATATGTATATTGTAGTATATATTTTATTTAAAGTAGTACATATATATTGAATGCTGTGTATATATGTGTATATATCTTCTCTAGATGTATATATTTAACGTATACAAGTGTATATGTTTTATAAATTAGTATAATATAACCATCTATACATTGTAATACATATATATGTATATTGTAGTATATATTTTATTTAAAGTAGTACGTACATATTGAATGGTGCGTATATATGTGTATATATCTTCTATAGACGTATATATTTAACGTATACAAGTGTATATGTTTTATAAATTAGTATATAACTATATATATATATATATACATACATAGTATATACATATATATTGTAGTATATATTTTATTTAAAGTAGTACCTATATATTGATTTCAAATGATTTAAAATAAATTTCTAGTTTAAATTAAAAACTTACTTTTAATATATTATTAATTAACTATCATATATATATATATATTGTTGTATATACTTTATTTAAAGTAGTACATATATATTGAATGGTGCGTATATATGTGTTTATATCTTCTATAGACTTATATCTTTAACGTATACAAGTGTATATGTTTTATAAATTAGTATATAAGTATATATATATATATAGTAGTATATATATATATATATATAATTATATATATATATATATATATATTGTAGTATATACTATATTTAAAGTAGTACATATTATTGAATGGTGCGTATATATGTGTATATATCTTCTATAGACGTATATCTTTAACGTATACAAGTGTATATGTTTTACAAATTAGTATGTAACTATATATATATACATATTGTTGTATATATATGTGTGTGTATATTGTAGTATATATTTTATTTAAAACAGTACATATATATTGAATGGTGCGTATATATGTGTATATATCTTCTAAAGTAGTATATATTTAACGTATACAAGTGTATATGTTTTATAAATTAGTATGTAAGTATATATATATACATATTGTTGTATATATATGTGTGTATATTGTAGTATATATTTTATTTAAAGTAGTACATATATATTGAATGGTGCATATATATGTGTATATATCTTCTAAAGTAGTATATATTTAACGTATACATGTGTATATGTTTTATAAATTAGTACATAACTATGTATGTATATATATATATATATATATATATATATATATATATATATATTGTAGTATATGTTTTATTTAAAGTAGACAAGTAGTACATAAATATTGAATGGTGCGTATATATGTGTATATATCTTCTATAAGCGTATATATTTAACGTATAAATTTGTATATGTTTTATAAATTAGTATATAAATATATATATATATATATATATATATATATATATATATATATATATATATATATATATATATTGTAGTATATATATATATTATACTATTATAGTATATGTTTTATTTAAAGTAGTACGTATAGTCATATATAATTATATATTGAATGGTACGTATATATGTGTAATTATTTATATATTTTTTAAAAAATATATATTGTATATTGGAGTGTATATAGTGTATATTGGAGTGTATATGGTGTATATAATTGTAGTGTATATTGGATTTTTTATTTTTATTTTAAACGGGTTTGACCGGTTTTTAACCGGGTTTGACCGGGTTTTGGTGGGTTTGACCGGGTTGGGTTAAGTGGGCCGGGTTAGGGTGGGTTTTAATTTTTTTACTGTTGGGCCCGGCCCGGCCCATCTAGCGCCAAAACCAGCCCTTAACCGGTCCTCAACCCGGTTAAAATAGAAGGGCCGGTTCCGAATTGGCCCAGCCCGGCCCGTTTGACACCTATACTCCAAGGTCATTCTTATAAATCACCTTTTTTAATAAATAAGTAAATCATAAATTCGTCCAACTATTACTTGAATTAAAATGAGCTGAGTCGAGATGGACTAAATAACGGGTCAAGCAGAGGCGGACCTATAGCCAAACTTTTAGTGCTCCGACACCCATTAAGTTCGACGCAGATTAAGTATAATTATATAGAAACTATATAAAATCTAGTATAAGATTTAGAAAAGCACCGGGCAGGCCAAGAAGATAGTTACTTGCTTTAGTTTCCAGCAGAACCTTAGAGTTTTAGACGTTAATATGTGTGTTCGAACCTTTCGTGCACCCACAACCCCTAAATCCTGAGTACGCCGCTGGGGTCAAGTCAACGTACAACCCCTTGTCCCATATAATTGCCTCTCATTTTCCCTTCTCATAGATTCCCCTCTTCTCTTCTTATATATATTCAGGACCATATTATATGACATCTATGTATTAATATATGATGATATATACCTCATCATTGCTACCCTTTCTTCATAATTCTCCTTTTGTCCCATCTCTTTCATCTTGTTATAATTATAATTCTTCAACTTCCAACAATATGGTCTCTGAAAAAATACAAGAAAATATTAAACTTCCAATCATTGACCTTTCATTAGAGAAATCACAAACATCAAAACACATAGTGAAAGCCTCTGAAGAATTTGGTTTTTTCAAAGTTATTAACCATGGTGTGGACACAAATGTTATTAAAAGAATGGAAGATGAAAGTTATAGTTTTTTTTCCAAACCTTTTTCACAAAAACAGTGTGCTGGTCCAGCAAATCCTTATGGCTATGGTTGCAAAAACATAGGGTTCAATGGAGATAGTGGTGAAGTTGAATATTTGTTACTTCATGCTAATCCTTTGTCTATCTCTCAAACATCAAAAAATATTTCAAGTGATCCACTAATGTTCAGGTATCTTCATACTTGCCTAATTTATTACTCCTGTTATATTTTGAGTTTAAGTTATATACACTGTCAATATAAGAAATTTCATACTATCTAAAAGGATACATACTATCTATGTTACTTGCTACAACATGTATAACTGACCTGATGGTTAAACAAAAAAAGTTAATGACTCTGACGGTGTATGTAACTTAAGCTCAAAATATGAGACTTTTTTGTCATCTTTAAATTTCTAAAATGAATAACGCGTTTTGGTATTGAAAACTCTTTAATTTTGAACTTTTCATTTTACCTTTAATAGCATGTTCTTTGAGAGTAAGTTTTACATGTATCTGAATTTTTTTCTTTTTAATATTTCGTGCGCAATCAAATAACATCATATAAAGAGGAAACGATTGGAGTAATAAAATCTCATGTATATGAGTTGGAGACAGATGTGTGTTTACCAAAGCTATTATGCAAGTAATATTATGGGTTTAGGTGGATCATGTATTATGACTTCTATTGTATTGTATTGGTAAATTTGAAAACTAAGTCATAATATAAGCTTTATTTGCACTTTATTTATTATGATTTAGTATTTTTCAAGTTTACATGTAAAGCTTTATACTATGTCAAATGTTCTTATAAGTAGTAGGTTTGACAAACTTATTATTCTTGTAGTAGATTTTTGAAACCTAATTGTTCTAATAGGTTTGCCAAATCACTTGTAGTTTGGGATTTACTTAGATATAATCTACATAAATAAAAGAGTAGTCATAGGAAATTCTTTATATTCTTCTAATTCATAGTGAAAAACTTCCTGATTTTGGGATAATATACATATCTTTAACGTAAGATGGTCTTAAGAGTGCACAATTTAATATGTTACCACTTTATTAGGGCATCTATGCATATATATAGAATTAAAAAAAAAAAAATTACCGTATGCACGTGTACCAGTCTCCATGTGGGTCCATCTCTGGTAAGACCACAACATTCAAAAATCTTATTACTTTCTTAAACTCCATATTAAGTCAAAAACAAACAAACAAATTGAATCGAAGGTAGTAGTACATATTTATGTCGCTCGTACTCTTCAGAAATATCTACAAGTTTGTATTGAATTCTTCAAAAATAATGCATTTTTGAAGAATTCGATACGAATGCTGCACTAGGTACATATGTCAATTTGTTGGGTTAGGGGGTATGGACCTAGTAAGTTTCTGTTAGGGGATTGTATAGTTGTTCCAGCTGTAAGAACTTTGAACATGACTCCCTATGTTTGATCTTTTTAAGGGAATCCTACTAGGTGCACATCCACTTCAATTTCAAAAACATCATGCATATCCTGTCTTCCATCTCTCTTAAATCTAGCTGGATTCCCAATGATATTGTTCTAAATATCTATATAACTCCTATATGTTAGGGGAATATATTCAGTGGCGGAGTCAGGATTTTCATTAAGCGTTCAAAAGTAAATATATAAACTAATCGAAGCGGGTTCAACATCTACAATACATATGTAAAAAATAATTTTAACAATGTATAAATAGTATAGTTTTCCACCGAAGGAGGTTCGGATGAACCCTGACCTAAGGGTCTCCGCCCCTGAAAATATCAGTCTAGGGTGTGTTGGGTGCCTAGGAAGATGTTTTCTAAGAAAATAAGTGAGTTTTATGTTATTTTTTTTCTTGTAATTGGTACGTAAACATAAACTATTATCCTAAAATTATTGGTATATAATTAAGCAAGATAAACACTATAGGAGATAGGAATGGAGAAGGCATCGTCAATATAAAATATCACTTGTGGAATTTATTTTTCCTACTTTCGAGCAAATTAAAATTTAAAACCACGTGACAAAGGGAAAATAGAAATTCAAGTGGGCAAAGAGAGCTGCTTCAAGAATTAGTTTCTAATATGACTTGTTCTAAAGTGATTTAAATGTAAAAATAATTAGTTTCTAATATCACTTTAAACAGGTGATATTAACATAAACAAATAATTTTGTTGGGTAATACTAATATCTTGCTTATGGCGAGGCCAGGGTGATCAAGGTTGAATGTAGCTTTGGGATGTTACATTTATTTGATGAACTCAATGCCTTTATCATAGTATAAATTTATATGTATAAATTCACTCAAATTATAATAAATAATGGAGTTGAACTTCTAATCATGATCAAATATGACGTTTACTTGATAAACTTAGATTAAGTGGTTTTATTGTCAAGATTATAACTCATAAATTCGATTGTCGTTGAGTAACATCAAAATCCTGTCTATGACAAGGATTCAAGTGACGGATCGAGGCATAGGTCCAACATAACGTTTTTATAGTAACAAAAATATCTATGACGTATTTTAGATATAAACTTCAACAAATTCTTAGGGATCTTTTGATACATTGGATAAGAAAAAAAATAATCACGAAATAAAGTTTAGGATTAACTTTATTTCATGTTTGGTATGAGGTATTAACTAATCTCAGGACTATTTTATCCCACCATTTATACTGAAATGGTGGGATTACTATCCCATGTGAAGAATGGTATAAAATAGTCCCAACGAACATCACAACTCATGAAATATCTCTACTTATCTTATTTTTGTATCAAACAACCCCTTAATATGTGTCAAAATAACCATAGAGAACAAGAGATAAATGCAAAATGTAATTTAGTGAGATGGGGGCTCCTAGCATATGGGAGTTGGGGCACAATAGGCAATTTGTGTTTACTATTAGGATAGGAGTACAGAACCATAACTGCAAAATCTAGTTCATGATTTTGATATGATGTGCCTATGATATAGTTGATACCCTATTTACACAGTAAGAAAATGTACTCATGAAAACAACATTTTATAAATTATTAAAGATGATTGACAAGTCAATATACATCTACCAACAAATAATTAAAGTCCAATCAAATCATTGATCCGATTAACAAACATTCTCCGTTTTAATTTGTTTGATTGATTTAATTTGACATATCATTTAGAAAGTACTGCTTTTGAATCGTGTGTCTTAAACTAAAGATATGTAAAAATGTACACAATGCATTTTAATCTCATGTTGTGGCGGTTCTGCTAAACATGTTACGTAGAAAGTTAACATTAAAGATTTGTCGGAACAAAATATTTTTAATACGGACTAGAAAAAAGAGTAAAACAATCAGATTACAGCAGATGGAGTAACTTTTAAAGAGTAGCATGTAGGGATTTTGTAAGCATGCAAGTAGAAACCTCCCACAAATGGTGAAAGCCAATGGCAATATTGCTAGACACCAAACTCTATTGCCTTCAATTTATGTACATGGCAATATATTTTTTGCACCTGCATCATTTTATTGTGCATCTACTATTGTATAAGATGGAATAATTTTATATACCAAAGTTTAAATTAGAGGAAAATTCAAAATTCAGATATTCAGAATTCAATCATTAGTAATTGATTCACAATCAAGTATTCATAAAATATCTAGTAATATCTTAATGCATGTATTGGGTTATTCACCATTGGCTTAAAACGGTATTAACAAACAAGAATTCTAGCTATATATAAATAATTTATCAAAAATCTGAATAAGTTTTCTTTTTAGAGAATTTAAAGTAGAGGTCGTGTAAGGAATTTGAATTTTTCTTTTCTAGATTGAGGAGCATACGCAGAGGTCTTTAATGCATGAATACTTGACATAAAGCATTGATCTAGCGCTGAACATAATTTATGTTAAAATTATTGAATTCTACTAAATTTGTAACTAAGATGTCAGCTTTGCCCCTACCAATAATAAATCACTATCTACTACTTTTAATAACCTATATAAGCTATTTTTTCTAGAATCTAGAACTGTTAGGCAAAGGCGGAGTAAGGAATTCGAGTTTTTCTTTTCTACGTCAGAGATCTTTAGGTTCACTTGACTTATAACTTTGAACTAGTGTTTCAAATTATAAAATTTACGTTAAAATTATCGAGTTCTGGCTTTGCCCAACCACTAACAAGTCACTATCTACAACTTTTACTTCAGTATATATATATAGTTTAACATGACAAATCTATTTGGGTCAGTTGTGCAGTGAATGAATATGTAGAATCAGTGAGGGACTTGGCATGTAAGATATTGGAATTGATGGCACAAGGATTAAAGGTCCCACAAACTTCAGTCTACAGTAACCTAATCATGGACCTTCATTCTGATTCTCTATTCAGGATCAATCATTACCCTCCATTTACCAACTGGACCCCACATCTTCTTGGTCAGAATAGTGACACGTCACCTACCACGATAAGTAAAGTAGGGTTTGGAGAGCATACGGACCCTCAGATCTTGACCATCTTAAGATCAAACGATGCTCCCGGCCTTCAAATCTCACCTCAACGAGGATTGTGGGTTCCTGTATCACCTCACCCGAATACTGCTTTCTCCGTCTTCGTTGGCGACACTTTACAGGTTAGAAATTTCTTCCTTTTTTTATTAATTACTCGAACTCTATATAAATTTTATTGGATTGGATCGATGTACATCGATTCCTTTAACAATTCTTTCACCTAATGATTAATATGAGTATTTTATCATAATATTTATATTAATTGATATGTAATTTTAAGCTTTGGAAATGATTTGAAAATAAGTAATTAATGTTGAGGTTAAAACGTAAAATCATTTGATATGCTAAAAGTGACAAGTAAAAGTGAAAATATATCTTTAAATATAAATAACAAGTAAAAGTGGCAATGACAAGATTTTCACTAAGAGAGTTTAAAAAATAAAATCTTAATTAGTGCTTGAAATTTGAACTTGAAACCTCAAATTGAATTTTGAATTCCTAAGTCACTGAGTCAACACTCTAATCTTATGTTTAGAGGAATCAAAATCTATATATATATATGCACACTAAAATTTTAAGAAAATATCTAATATATGGTATAATTCTTTTATCAAGGAAATTCGGCTGAACATCCTTCCCCTCCTAGATCCGTCCCTGATTAGATAGTAGATCAAATATTAACTCTTTAAAAAATGAAAATATATTATAATAATGAACTAGACCTCCAACAAATGATAGCCACATATTTCAATAATACAGTGAGTCGTGTAATAGGGGGTCAGTAATACAGTGAGTCATGTAATAGAGGGCCAGTTCATATATTTAGAGGACAGTTTTGTCAGCCACTATAGCCCTATAAAATTATGACCATCCTAAAGAGTGTGATTGAGAGGATGCTGACTTTATATCTTCTTTATAACAAAAGATTTCTTTCGTATCAAGAGTGTGTTAGAAAAGCTCGAATAAATGAACCTATCAATGTCATAGTAATTCTTGACTAATATTCTTGACTTATTTGAGGTATTCATGCTTTAGAACACAATGTGGTCCTAACTCCACAACTCTTCAAGGGGTGTTGAGCCCATTCTTTCTTCAAGTACCTATCACTTTCTATTTTGTTTACTATCACTCTTTCATTATAATTAGGATCGTCACGAATCGTTTGGTACATGATATAAAGATGATAATCTCGTAATGAAATTGAAGATTAATTAATTTTATCTCATATTTGATGTGAGATATTAGCTAATTTCGAAATTATCTACTAAAAAATTGAAACAACTACTTCATATGAAAGGTGAAATAAAATATAGTCTCACAAAATATTTCAAGTTATGAAATATATCCTACTTATCTCATCTTGCCTACCAACGATCCCTCGGAGGTAATTTGGTACGCAAGATAAGGTGGAATATCTCATGATTAAGTTTGACACTAATTTATATCATCAACTAAACATGGTATAAATCTAATACCAAACTTAGTCTTGCGATATTCCATCTTTTCCTGTTCAACATGGAATTACTTTATACCACCTCCCATATGATATAAATTAGTCCATGAATTATAATTCTAAAACTATAATTCTGAGATAATTTAGTCTATGTATCAAACGACCCCTCGGAATACTACTACTAGAAGGTAGAAGTAGTAGTCATGCATAGTAATCATAACCCCACCCCTCATGATCTGAAATAAAAGCAAGAAATGGACAGAAGAGCTGAAGAATGGTAGTTTGAATAGACACAAGTGAAAGTTACATGTGCTTTGGAGAACTCAAAACTGAACTGATATACTGAAGATATTCAGTTCTATATGGGGTTTCTGATGCTCAACCACTGGCTATTATATAAGATTCGACTTGATAATAACACATCACTTTCATTTTTTTCAAAGGTCCCTTGGGTCCCTATCCAATGACTTCTCATCCACTTATTAGAATCTATCTCACACTCCACAACTTTATACTATATGGGGTCATTTGGTAGGATGTATCAGAGAAAATAATATTGTTATCAGAGGTGTATCTAGAATTTAAAGATTTGGGGTTCCTATGAAAAAAAATAAAATATTTAATATAGTGGTTGATGGGGTTAGAACCCATAACCAAGAAAAGTTTACAAAGCTTTAGCAATCTCCTCTTCCGCTAGACCAACAATACATTTTGTTTATGGATTCCCAATTTATTATTCTTATATATTTCCTACAATTCTTAATATAAATATAGGATCCGCACGAAAGTTACTGAGTTTCCGAAAACCCCCACTTATACCACTAAATCCGCCCCTGATTGTTATCGATTTTGGTATTATCTGTGGAAGCCAACGTAAATATACTCTTCAATCACCTAGTTTACTAACATGAATGAGGTATGTATATTATACATTTTGATTATTTATAAATATTTGTATATAAGCGTGTATATTATATGTATATCTTGTGTAAAGTTATATATACTTTGTGTGCATATTTTAAAAAGTAGTTTGTTCCAAGGCATTTGGTAGTGTTTTCAACGTATATACAACTATTACTTGTATTAGTTATACATCCAATTCAGTACTATTTTATACAAAAATAAATGATGACATTAGCAATATAAGAATTATTAATAAATAGATAAGCATAGTTATTGACAAAACTATCCTTATCCTGTACAAAGCTTAATAATGTGGAGTAAATTTTTATAAATAAACATTTTTTAAAGAAAATATATAATGCATTCAATATAACTAGCACAATTTATTCAGTAACATTTTTATACCTCTTACCAATGGACCCTCGAAGGGGAGTCTTGGATTAACCGGTAAAGTTGCTGTCATGTGATCAGAACGTCACGGGTTCAAGTCTTGGAAATAGCCTCTGGTAGAAATACAAGGTAAGACTGTGTACAATATACCCTTGTGATGGGGCCCTTCCTCGGACCCTGCGCATAGTAGAAGCTTTAGTGCACCGACCAGCCTTTCTTTTACCAATGGACCCTAGCTATGTTGTCGTTTGCTTTGGGAAACTGACCTCAACTATGAGTATGAAAAAAGAACCACCTGGTAGCTTTATTGATGTGGTCTTGTGTGTGCTACTACTACAGTATTTTTGGAGTACTTCTTTCAGAGGTGGCCTTTCTTAGGCAATACTATTACTAGAGGTGGGGTTGGGACTCATAAGGTTCATCTGAATCTTTCTTCGTGAATAATTGTACTGTATATATCGTATTAAAATTATTTTTTAAAATCCATACTAGGACCGGATCATTTCTTGATTTGTATATGTTATCTTAGTATAGAGGCCATATTAATTTTCTTTGTATCGTTTTAACTTTATCGAATGGCACCAACGAGACTATGCCAGAACCACTGTTTCTAAGTATTAGAGCAGTGTATTATTGCAATGTTGTAGGTAAAAAGACATGAATGAATATATTGATGCTCTAAGTATTCCAAAGAGAAAAGGATGAACACTAATATGATTGTGAATTGTACACTTGGAGCTAGCATCTCCTAGTAAATAGTGTCATTTATCCTGATATCTTTTAGTTTCTATAGCGAAATACTCCCCACACAATGATTAAGAAAAAAAAATTAATAACATGGTTAGTTTACCATAGTACTCCTATTAAATGACGTTTACATTTTAATTTGAAGAAAAAGTAATCCATAACACCCAAGGGTGTGACCTAGTGGTTCAATGAAGTTGGGATGAGCACCATGAGGTCTCAGGTTCAATTCCCAGCAGAGACAAACACTAGGTGTTTTCTTCCCGTCTGTTCAGCCTTGATGGACAGAGTTACCTGGTACCTGTTGCTGGTGGGAGGTGACACGGTATCCCGTGGATTTAGTTGAGGTGCGCGCAAGCTGACCCGGACATTACGGTTATAAAAAAAAAACATTAAATTTTTTTTGTCTCTTCTTGATTAATGAAAAAAGACAAGTAAAATAAGAAATCAAATTAGGAAATTTGAGACGGGTAATTTGGGACTGAGGGAGTAATAGAGAACATACAATATAACATTTTATTATTGTATTTTCTTTTTAAACTTGTTTTCATATGTTTTTATTGAGTCGGGGCCGGTCTATCGGAATATCCTCTTTATTTTCAAAAGATAGAGGTAAAGTCTGCATGTATACACACCACCTTCAGTGGCGTAATCAGGGTTTTTCACTAAGAGGATTCATAATATGAAGAAGTAAATAGACGTAAAGTCAAGAGTATTCAATATATACCGGAGTATATATACATAATCTATACCATTGATCGTGTATATATAATATAGCTTTTCGATGAAGGAGGTTTATAAAAATCACCTAACTATATATAACCCTAGCTCTGCCTCTGCCGCTCTCCCTAGATGACCCCATTTGTAGAATTTAATTGGATGTTATTGTTATAATATTACTGTGTATAACATAAGATGAGAAGTCGATTCGAAAGAAAACTTGGTCATTATAGTAAAATGTTATTTTGCAGGCTCTGACAAATGGAAGGTTTAAGAGTGTGAGGCATAGGGCCATGGTGAATTCATGCAAAACTAGGATGTCAATGGTGTATTTTGGTGCCCCATCACCCCATGCTAGAATTTGTTGTCCCTCAGAATTGGTCACTATAACAACAACAAAAGCACCACACAAACCTTATCATCTCTATAGGTCATTCACTTGGGCTGAGTACAAGAAAATTGCTTATTCCATGAGACTTGGGGATACTCGTCTTGATCATTTTTCAACACTACAATCAGAAAATAGTGATGAAACAACAATTACTGAATAATTAGAGGTATCAGGTTCGAGCTTCTCAAAATGAAAAAAGTTCTGTTGGAAGTGTCGCCATCAGAAATGAGTCATGCAACGCAAATTCGAACTTAGTCCGGCTACAATGCGGATACTGAACGCGGAGTGGAAAACCAAAATAAATTATTGAATATATAATCTTGTTTAATCTCTTACAAACAACTATATTGAAGCTTGAATGGGTTCTATAATTAGTCCCCAAAGGGGCATTTTGGACCCTCCCATACCGTGTATTATTTTTTGCTTAATTACTATGAGAAAGTGTTAAAGAACGTGTGTAATGTTTTTCTTTTAGTTTCAAGGTTAATGCAACATTCTTCTGGAAACTTAAACAACTCAATTTCCAACTCATGTTTTGACGAAAAAAACAATTTTATGGTAGCAAAAAAAAAAAAGGCAAATACATTAGAGTAATCACATATAATTAGTTGCGTGCCCAAGATGTGAAGTTTATGAGTTTTGAATTTTTTATTTGATAAAAATCAAACTACGAAAACTAAGAACAATTAAGTAAAAGATAGAAGATAGATAGATTGAGATAAGAAGATAGAAAGAAATAGAAACTAATGAGTATTGTATAAAAAGAGGTCGAGAACTACATAGATCTGAGACTTCCCTTCCTTGGTTTGGGAGGTAAGTTATGTAGGCGTACAACTCTTCTTAGGTTGTATTCGATTACCAATTACCAAAGAATCGATTAGTAGTATGCCTGTACCAGAAGACCTTCTCGCAAATGATTTCTAGTCAGTGTACCGCGAGTGGCGTCTCGATGAATAAGCTGCGATTGCTCTTGTTGATACAGTTTCTTTTTTAGGCAGTTTCATATTCTAATGATCCCGTCTTACCTGATGATTAGGATTTTCTTTCCCTATTTGAAAAAAGGAGATCTGTGACACTCTCACTATGCTTCACACATGAAATTATACTATTGTATTGAACTCAAAACTCCCCAAATCAATTATCAACAAACACCAAATCTCTCACGTTAGCCGCAAGGGAATTGAAACGCCCTTACAACCACTGTTTCTTAACAAGATGCAACAAAAGCTTTTCTAAGCTCTCAAATACTCTCTCACGAATTTTCATGTTTTCATAATCACAAAGCTAATGAAATAAGACCTATGCTAATCTATTTATAGTCTAGGGTTAACTTATTACAAAGGCCCAAAAATGACACATTTGCAAGAAAATACTCAAACAACCCGCTCTAGCAGATCTACGGAACATGTGGCGCATGTCAAGGGCATCTCAAGAGCGGATGAATCTGTTTTGACCTTTTATAGCAGATCAAGAGCAGGTCTGGCGCACCTCCAAGGTGGATGGGGCGCATGTCCCTTTCAAGGGGCCTTTTAGCCCTGTCTTGCACTCCTTTAACCTCTTCAAAGTCCCTTGACCCTCCTTTTGAAGGTAATCATCATCCATATGGCACCTTTTAATAGCACTGAGGAGTTGTCAAGCAACTCTAGCATCATAAGCATCTCATCTAAAGGTCCGAAGGTAATTTGGATTGTATCACCATTGAACTCGTAGTTTCTTTTAATTATTGTTCTCACGATTAAATGTTTAAACATACCGAAAGTTTCTCTTAATACGAATACGTACATGATCTAAACAGAAGCTATTGATTCAATTCATCGAACCCATACTAATTTAACGTTTGACCATAAACGTCTATTGATTCAATTCGTCAAACTTATACTAATTTAACGTTTGATCATAAATTTTGAAAATAGATTTTGGTAACCCTAACTCCGTACATTATCTTTCTGACATAACAATTCATATATCATTATTGATCTGCACTCACGTATTCCTAATATATGTAGATTCTTATCTTCTTTTAGTGATGTATAGATTGCTCGACCCCAGCTAATGACAATTCATTTCTAATTATTATTATTATTTCACTGGAGAAATAATATTTTTTTATTGTAATCTTTGTATAACTAGCATCATGTTAATTAGAAAATGAATAAAGAGATTATGGTAAAAAACATTTTTGAACTGACATTTTTTTACGAGTTTCATACTTTAATTATCAGTTATATCCTTGACTCTAATATATATATATATACACATGTCACATTCTTTGTATGATGTTAATTTAGGCCAGTGGTCCATTGAAAGCTTGACCTATATATAATTTTCTTTAGGGAAAAGGACATTTTATAACACTTTTTAAAATAAATAGCTTAAATTTGAAAAAAAATTTAAAAGTGGCCAGTCGAATATACTATTTTCGCTTTATAGTTTTTTCCTAATTTGGCTCATTTTGACCTAAGTAATCCATTTACAATACTGATACAGTCTATATACAATATTGATACAGTATTCAACTTGGACAATTCGGTCCTTTTAAAAATATTTCAATTTTTTTTTGTTATAAATTTTTTAACTGATCAAACATTTTTTTTTTATTGTTTAGAAATAATAATTAAATTATACAAAAACGATATACTTGTTAAATAGAATATGTATCTATACAAGATATATGTATAGAAATTGTATAGTTCTATCAACTATGTATATATATAAAATATATATAAAAAATATATGAAAATTATATAATTGTTATATAAAACGTGTAAAAAAGATCTGCAGTTATTGTATAAATTGTGTATCAAAACTATATAATTTTCGTATGGAATATTTATATGTATAAGATATGTATAGAAACTGTATAGAAGGTGTATAGAAACGGTATAAAACAAGCCAGTAAATTGAAAATGCTAGAAAGTGGAATTTAAATTCCATAGCTATTTTCATGAAAATAGTTTAATTTGAAGTGTCGTTTCTGTCCTTTCCCATTTTCTTTATAGTTCTCTTCTCACAGTTTAATGCTTTATACTACAAGCTTTAAAAAAAAAAAAAAATAAGAGTAAAGCATCTAGTACTCTTGAACTCTGACCAAATTTACTACGAGCACTACAACGTCATAGGAGTTCTATTACAATACGAGCACTACAACTTCACAGGAGTTCTATTACTCCTGAACTAAAATTTAATGTATTTTTGTCATTTATTTTAGCTGACGTGACACCTTTTGTCAATCTTTTTAGCTGACGTGACACTTTGATGCGGCCCCATTTTACGTAATAAAGGTATCACATCAGCACAAAACAAAAACAAAAACATGCTAAACTTGAGTTCAAGGGGTAGTAGGACCCCTGTGAAGTTGGACTGTGTCGTAGCAACTTTGGCTATAGTCCGGAGGGGTACTGGATGCTTATCTCAATACATAAAGATAGTGTGTTGTACAAAGCATTTCATGTTCATGCAGGATCAGAGAAGGACAACACTCTAAGCAGTGTAATTTAGCCAACTTATCCTAATACAAACATTAATGATTGTTTCCACAACTCAAACTCATGTCCTATAAATTACACGAAAATAGCTTTATCGTTACTCCAAAATTACCCTTCAAGGCATCAACTGTATCAAATGAAAATAAATCTTTCTATGGAGATATGTTTCAAAACATCAATATCATTAAAATTCTATTGTGATTACATATCTGCATCAGCCAGCTTCAAGTTTCATTTTCATAAATAAATTCTACAAATTGAAGGTACATGATATAATAATAGTGACTGTACCTGCCGCAGTACTATAAAGTTGGCCAAGGACCCATTTGATTATAAAAATTATTCCTTTTTTATTTACAAAAAAATAATATCTTACTTTAATTTGAAAATTATAATGCTTGCTTATGAAAAATTTAAATTTAATTTGAAGTTTTCTTTAAAGAAACAAGAATATTTTTTGTTGATAAAAAATATGGGTACAATTCTGTTTATTTCCTTGATTCTTTTTTTTTGAGTGTCTCGATAATTCGAGCGTCATTAGTAGCGTATTTCTTGAACGTAAGAAGGTTTGAATTTGATATTCATGAAAGAAGGACTTTATGGATCTTATTAAAGTATTTGATCATCAAGAAGAGAGAATGTTAACCCCTTTATGATACCTATTTCATAAGTTCATGGAATTTTCGATTAAAAAGAACTCATCCGTTTTCAATTCACTTTTTACTTTTTAACTTATATTTAAATATATTCAAATATGAACATTATTCTAGATATTCTCTATATAAAACGGCTCGTTTAGTACAATGGAGGATTAAATTTAGGATGAGTTTATTCTATATTTGGTTAAGATAAAATGCATGACATAACTCATCCCCAAATTAACTATCTCAAGATTGTAATAATTGTGGTGTTATTTATATCCCACCTTCAGAATAAAATAACTAATTTAAAAATAATTAATTTTAAAACAACTTATTTCCAACCAAGCACCCATAAAAATATAATCAAATATAACTCTATTTTCAACTTCACTTAACGTACTTGAGTAATAGCAGTAAAATATACCTGTGACAGTACTATAAATAGTTGGCCAAGATTCTTCATTATGATATGACCATGGGCTGCAAAAACGACACATATTAATTAAGGAGTAAATACATAAATACCCTCTGATCTTGTTTGAGTTTTGTAAAAAGACACCTAAATTTTAACTTCGACTTATTACCTTACAATTCTTTTTTATTCCGTTGCAAATACACCATTTTGACTCTCTGCGTGTATATACGCACCACAGGCGCGTGAAAGGGCTCAGCTTTGACTTTTTTTACCAATAAAAAATTGTCACGTGTAAATAATTGATATATAATTTATATTCTTTAAAAAAATAAAGTATTTATTTTCTTTTTAAAATTTTCCCGTACCCCCCTCTCCCTCCCCCTCCCAACCATTTCTTCTTCAACACCATTAAAGCTTCTCCATTATTAAAGCTTCATTGAAGCTTTTTTTTTTTTAAAATCATATCATTAAAGGTTCATTTTGTAGTTAAATCATATCATTTAACTACCCATTAAAGATATTCAACACCATTAAAGCTCCTCTATTAAAATTCCATTGAAGTTTTTTCTTTTAAATCATATCATTAAAGTTTCATTTATCACTTTTGAATGTTTAATGGAATTGGATTTTGATTTTGAAGAAGCAATTGATATGAAGTTTGAATTAAAATTATTGAAATTCAAGAAAAATTCAAAAGTGTAAAAATGGAGTTTCAATTTAATGATGGTGGTGAGTGTGTTTTGATGGTGATAGTGGTAGTGATGGTGGTGGTGATGGTAGTGGTGGCGGTGATGATGGTGGGCGGGTAAGGGGTAGGGGGAGATGCTGACGGGGTGGGGGTGCTGGATGAGGAATGTCACACCCCTTATTTAACCGAAAAAAATTCATTTTAAAGTTCGAAAGGGTTTTATTATTAAGTGACAAAAGATGAGAATTTGTTTCGAAAAGGATTATTTACTTTTAAACTCAGAGTCGCCACTTGACATAATTGGGTGTGCCAAGTCACCATTGGGAATCCTTTTTCAAAACTGTTTTGACTCTTTTAAACTGATCCGCGAATAAAGATTCTGGTTAAAGAATTCTGTTGACCGAGGGGAAGGTGTTAGGCACCCCTCGATCCCGTGGTTCGACCACGGTCGCTTAGTGGAGTCGGCTAATTCGACACTAAAAGTGTATAAACCACACAAAAACATACAAACCAATCAATCAAACAAACAAACAAACAAATCCAAAATTATAGTGTCCAGTCTAATTATTACAATCCAAAAATAAAAAAATGCGAAAAAATATAAATTCTATTCTAAACTAATCCTAAACTATGCTCCGACGTTTTACCCGATGCCTTAGGTCTTCATCACTAATGTCTTTCTCCTACACAATACGTCGGGGCATTCCCCGGTGAATAAATACAAGGTGTCTCGGGGCATTCCCCGGCTAAATGGATACATCTGAATTAAACACGATAAACTAGAAAGAGATACTCACGCGCACATTCCAACATTCAACCAAAACACAAGTTCTAAATTTGTCTACCCGAACCTATATTTGCCTATCCCACTCGACCTATCATGATACTATCAAAAATAAATAAAAATGCAAAAAAATATAAATCCTATTCTAAACTAATCCTAAACCAAGGGTGTCAAGAGGGTCGGCCCGACCCGGCCCAGCCCTCATAACTAACTCGACCCGATTTGACCCGGCCCGGTAAGCCCTAGGGCTTTAGGGTTCCGGATCCCGGGCCGGTTATTTTTTTAAAATGGGCCCGGCTAACCCAACCCGGACCAAGCCCGGTCCAGACCCGCCGGTTAACCGGCCCGACCCGGATACCTTTTTTTTAAAAAATAAATAAAAAAAATTTGGGATTTTGGGCCAAACTAGCCATTGGCCCAACGACTATATAGCCGTTTTTGGGTCCAAACGGCTAGTTTGGGCCCATTTATTAAAATAAAATAAAAAATTAACTTTAAAAAATATTTTTTAATCCCAAAAAAAATTCTATAAATACCCTACAACTTCAAATCATTTTTCACACAATTTTTCACTCTCTCAAATCTCATTCTCTCTCAAATCTCTATTCTAAATTCTCAAATATTCAATATATTTAATTTCTTACAGTGTTCACTTTAATTTTTTAATTTTTCGGTTACAAAGTACGAGCGGAAGTTTCTAAAGTCGCAACCTTCGGATACTTTCAAAATTTGGTATTGTCGTTCCATCTCTTACGTTTAATTTTTATTTATTGTATTAATTATTTAATATTTAATTTTATTATATTTGTGTATTTTGAATATTTTTACTTTACTTTAATTTATATTATGGATAAATTAAGAAACCTCGCTACTAAAAGTGTTAAATTTTTTTGTCTCGGAAGCGGTAGTGGTAGTAAAAAGCGAATTACTAGCGGTAGAGGTAGTTCAAGTAGTAGATATACCCGTGTGCCTTCGCCTCCAGTACCGCTTGGTACACCTTTTGAGGAAGAAATAGGTGTAGGTGCTCACGATATGAATTATGTAGAAGCTCAGGAAAATTACGGTATAGAAGAAGAAAATGAAGTAGATGCGGTTAATTTAGACGAAGATAATGAAAATATTGCTGAGACACCCGCAGTAGGAGATGCTAATGTTAGATCTGAATCGGTTAATCTCCCTCCCCGTCCTCCCAGTGCCCCAAAACCTCGTAAAAGAACTAGTGTTGCATGGTAATTTTTTGAACGTATATCAGATATTGAGGTGCAATGCAATATTTGTCAACAAATATATAAGCATAGAAGTGGAGGCAAGTAAGAGGGTACGGGTACGTTAATGAGACATATAGCTGAAGATCACAAAAGAGAGTTAAATATTGCACAAGGTGGTGGGGATATTGGTGGGCCAACACAAACTAGAATGGACCCAGCAACCGATCACGTAGCGAAGAAGTATAATAAATTGAGGGACTGGGAAGAAATAGCTAAAATGGTAGCTGTGGGTTGTTTGCCTTTTAGTTTTCCTTCTTCTGATGCCTTTATTCATTATATACAAGCAATTTATAATCCTATGTTTAACGGTATTCCTAGAACTACTTGTCGGTCTGGTATTTTTAGACTTCATTCACAATATTGTTTTTATTTATCAACATTGTTAAAAAATATTCAATGTAGATTGTCCCTAACTTCTGATCTTGGTCGTGCTGTAAATAAAAATGATTATTTAACCGTTACTTGTCATTGGATGGATAGTAATTTCGTGATGCAAAAACGTATTCTTGCTTTTTTATATGATGAAGATCGTAAACATACTGGACAATTTATTGTTGATTCTATTGCTAAAATTGCCGGATATTATGGTATCGAAAATAAAATTTTATGTATTACTTTTGATAATGCTTCTAACAACAAGACTGCTATAAAAAAAATTAAAATCTACGCTATCTCCGCCAAATTTTTCATATTAAGTGTGCATGTCATATATATAATTTAATTATAAAAGATGGTCTTGAGTTTTTTGAGCTTTATATTGAAAAAAATCGTCTTGCTGTTGGTTTTATTCAAGGAAATAATCGTAGATCGAGAATTAGAGAATTTAAAGTTAAATGTCAAGAAAATGGACTTACACCGTTTTTGATGCCTGAGGAAATTGATACTAGATGGAATTCTACGTATGAATTTTTAAAAACTTGTTATAAATATATAATTCCTATTACACTAGCTTTTAACCAACATTGCGGTTCATTTACTGATTCTGCTGATTGCATGCTACATAATTCTGATTGGATTGTAATTAATGATCTTGTTAAGTTTTTAGAAAAAATTTATGTAGCTACGGTTGAATTTTTTGGTGCTTATTATCCTACTGTTTGTAATATTTTGGCATATATAGCCGATATTTCTGGTTTGCTCAAAGAATATCAAAATAAAGAAGGTTATAAAGAAGCTATTGGCGCCATGTTTAAGAAATTTAAAAAATATTTTTTTCCGATTCCCCCTATTTACTTAGTTGGTGCTATGCTAAATCCGTGCATGAAATATAATAATATGTGCCACTTTAGTACTCTTATTTATAATAACTTAGAAATAAATACTAACCATGATTCTAAACAAGTACAACCTGATTTGTGGACGGCTACGGTTGATTCAAAGGATTACATAGAAAAATTATATAATCACTATGTTGATTTATTTGATTTAGCCGTACCTACAAATATCACTCCAACTGTCTCTCCTCATCCACCCGAGGAGCCATCATCTTCTAAAAGGCCGGCACATAGTGGTTTTCCTGATTTCTTTTATGATTTAAATTGTTGGAACAGTGTTGATGAGAGAACTTACACATCAACTTATCGGGAAGAACTGAAATATTATCTTCGGTCGGCACCAGAGGATCGCAGACGACGGATCAACACGTTGGATTGGTGGAGGAGTAATGAAACACAATATCCTGTTCTTTCAAGATTAGCTAGAGATATTTTGAATGTTCCAATGTCAACCGTTGCATTAGAGAGCGTCATTAGTCAGGGACGACAGCAGCTTGGAGACAACCGACACTCATTGGGAAGCAATGCAATGAATGTTCTAGTTTGCCTGAGAGATTGGATCAGAGCGGAAAGAAGAAACCAAGGAATGGAACCGGAGCCAAGCGACGAGATGAAACTTGAAGAAATTATGTCTTCACGGGAGAACTCAGAAGAATCATGTCCAATGCATGGTTTTGCTCCCGTTGACTTCGACTATTCTATGCAAGTTCCTGTTAATATTAACATGAATGAATTAGAAAAAATGATGCATAATTTGTAGATTTTTCATTCATGTAAATTATAAATTTTAGATTATTTTGCAATCAATAAAATTCACCAAATTCATTCACTCCTTAGTCCTTGTATTTTATATTTTTTTCATTTAACGATTTAAAATTTTAAATTGAATTTCTAGTTTTCTACTTTAAATTAAAAGCTTACTTCTAATATATTATTAATTTACTACCAAATATTATTAATTTATTATATTAAGTAGCATATGTTTTGTATATTTGTGTATATATCTTCTATAGAAGTGTATATTTAACGTATACATGTGTATATGTTTTATAAATTAGTATATAACTATATCTATATATATTGTAATGTATATATAATGTAGTATATTTTATAAGTAGTAGTATATATACATTGAACGGTGCGTATACACGTGTATATATCTTCTATAGAAGTGTATATTTAACGTATACATGTGTATATATTTTATAAATTAGTATATAACTATATCTATATATATTGTAATGTATATATAATGTAGTATATTTTATAAGTAGTAGTATATATACATTGAATGGTGCGTATACATGTGTATATATCTTCTATAGAAGTGTATATTTAACGTATACATGTGTATATGTTTTATAAATTGGTATTTAAGTATATCTATATATATTGTAATGTATATATATTGTAGTATAATTTATAAGTAGTAGTATATATACATTGAATGATGCGTATACACGTGTATATATCTTCTATAGAAGTGTATATTTAACATATACATGTGTATATATTTTATAAATTGGTATTTAAGTATATCTATATATATTGTAATGTATATATATTGTAGTATATTTTATAAGTAGTAGTATATATACATTGAATGGTGCGTATACACATGTATGTATCTTCTATAGAAGTGTATATTTAACGTATACATG
This sequence comes from Capsicum pubescens, assembly GCA_030864215.1. Lineage (NCBI taxonomy): Eukaryota > Viridiplantae > Streptophyta > Magnoliopsida > Solanales > Solanaceae > Capsicum > Capsicum pubescens. Next base: position 284,194,858 of record CM061542.1, read on the forward strand.
TGTATATATTTTATAAATTAGTATATAACTATATCTATATATATTTTAATGTATATATAATGTAGTATATTTTATAAGTAGTAGTATATATACATTGAATGGTGCGTATACACGTGTATATATCTTCTATAGAAGTGTATATTTAACGTATACATGTGTATATGTTTTATAAATTAGTATATAACTATATCTATATATATTGTAATGTATATATAATGTAGTATATTTTATAAGTAGTAGTATATATACATTGAATGGTGCGTATATATGAGTAATTGACTAATTGTGTATATGTGTATATATTTTTTAAATTCTAATGTAGTATATACTATATATATTGTGTATATATATTATTTAACGTATTTATGATGTATATAGGTGGGTATATGACTATATGTAATGTATATTGAATGAAAGTTTTTTTTTTTATATTTTTGACCGGGTTTGACCATTCTTTTAACCGAGTTTGATCGGGTTTTAGTGGGTTTGACCGGGTTGGGTTAAGTGGGCCGGGTTAGGGTGGGTTTTAATTTTTTTACTGTTGGCCCCGGCCCAGCCCGTCTAGCACCAAAACTGGCCCTTAACCGACCCTCAACCCGGTTAAAATAGAAGGGCCGATTTCGGGTTGGCCCGACCCAGCCCGTTTGACACTTCTATCCTAAACTATGCTCCGACGTTTTACCCGATGCCTTGGGCCTTCATCACGGATGTCTTTCTCCTACACAATACGTCGGGCCATTTCCCGGTGAATAAATACAAGGTGTCTCGGGGCATTCCCCGACTAAATGGATACATCTGAATTAGACACGATAAACTAGAAAGAGATACTCACGCGCACATTCCAACATTCAACTAAAACACAAGGTTTAAATTTGCCTACCCGAACCTATATTTGCCTATCCCACTTGACCTATCATGATACTATCAAGTTCGATATCGATGAATCAAAACAACAGTAATCACTTTATCAACTTTTTAATTTCGCCCCAAAACAATCAATTTTAATTCTCAAACGAGATATCATTTCATCACATAATCCATAATCAATCCACAATCAAGGGAATGAACCACCGAATCAGAACAAATAAATATTTACCAATCCAACACTCAGACGTCATCAACAATTCACATACCGAATCACGTTCCACAATCACATAAGAATTAAAAAAGAGAGAGGAAAGAATTGGACCTCAATGCCGCTTTTAAGTATTATTTGATTAAACGAGATGAAATCCGCACCGAAACCACGAACCAAATTTCTACTTCGAATCGAACCCAACTCGGAATAGCCTTTTTTTCTATTTTTTATCAACCTGAATTAGAAAACCGCACAACGACAAACCCGAACCTATTTCACACCCCCAACTACTGTTTTGATCATTTTCTAACAGGGTTTACCTCAAACATCAAGAAAAATGAAGAGATTTAGGGGGTTTCACGACTGGATATATTAAGTCGACCACCTGGACAACGATTCTCGACTCTTCGGAGCTCCGATGAGTCCCAACAGTGATGAAAAATAGAGAAAATCAGACGGCTGTAACGTTCTCCGGTGAGGATTCGCCGAAAAAATTTCTCCTCTCCTTTCTGTGTGTTTCCCGATCACTCTCCCTTCACTCTCTGTTTACTCGTCTCTCTCTCTCATCCCGCTCTCTCTCTCTTCACTCTCAATCTCTCGCAGATCTCTCTCAGTTCATGGTGGGTCTTTATGTTTGTGTGAATGGAAATTGAGAGTATATGTATATGAGTATATATGTGTGCAGCTTGGGGTTCAAAAATAGAGTCCACTCCTTCACTGTTTCTTCGCGTATGTATCCACGGAAGGTGAGTTCTTTAGGAGTCTTGTGTATATATTGTTTTGTGTATGATGAAGAAAATCTGTGGGCCCCCTTATTGTAGTGATAATCTCTTTCTTTGTCAAGAAGAAATGTGAGGGGTCCCGTGGATGGGGTAGTGGGGGTAGGATATAGGGTAGGTGGGGTAAGGTGAGTTGGTTAGGATAAGATTTGTTAGGATAGATTAAAACAAGTTAAAAATTTGTTAGGGATTATGGCAAGAGTTGTTATTTTTTATATTTTTGTGGGGTATAATCACATGGGTGAGGGTATGTAGTAAGGTGAGCTAAAAATGGATAAAATTCAATTTTGGGAGGACAAAATTAGGTGTCTACAGCATGCCCCCTTTGAATGTAAACACGAAGTATTTTCAGACAAAGAAGTAGACAACGAGACAGAATTTTATCCCAACCATTATTCAAAGAGAATGAAAGAAAAAGGGAGGAGGGAAACCGAGTCTACACCAGGACATCCTAACTACCCCAGTTATGAAGGAATCAAGTGACGGGTGTCTTTAGTGATTGGAAGAAAGATGGATTATACCGAGTTGGAGAGTCGAGTGAGGTCCCGTCGAGGTTTCGGTCCGCAGTTCTGTTATTACATCAGAAATGAAAATTACAAGTTAAAAATAAATAAAATTACAAAAATCCTATCTATGCAGCTTTTTTTTTTGGATTCTTGACTTGAGTTTCATCACCCTATTCTTCAGGCGCCCCACCTGACTTGCAATTTCTACAACTTAGTGTTTGGCTTTTGATTTCTTCAACTTGTTGTTTCCAAACCTTTTTTTTCACCTTGTTCTTGTTTTCCATTTATTTGCCCTGTTCTTCAGGCGGGCTCCTGACAATTTTATCAAGTTACAATTTCATCACACTGTTCTTCAGGTGGGCTCCTGACTTGCAATTTTTTCACCCTGTTCTTCAGGCAGGCTCCTGCAACCAAATTCAAAACTAGAACAAAAATTATCCTGAACAAAGATTATGATAAAGAAGGATTTCATTTTTTGAAAGTAATGTCCCATTTTCTAGGAGGGTCCTGAACAGAAAGTAAAATCTCATTTTTAAGGAGGGTCCTGAACAGAAAGTAAAATCCCATTTTTCAGGAGGGTCTTGGACAGAAAGTAAAATCCCATTTTTCAGGAGGGTCCTGAACAGAAAGTAAATTCCCATTTTCCAGGAGGGTCGTGAACTGAAAGTAAAGTCCCATTTTTCAGGAGGGTCCTGAACAGAAAGTAAAATCCCATTTTTCATGAAGGTCCTGAACTGAAAGTAAAGTCCCATTCTTCAAGAGGGTCCTGAAAAAAAAGTAAAATCCCATTTTTCAGGAGGGTCCTGAACAGAAATTAAATTCTCATTTTTCAGGAGGGTCTTGAACATAGAGTAAAATCTCATTTTTCAGGAGGGTCCTGAACAGAAAGTAAAATCTCATTTTTCAGGAGGGTCCTGAACATAAAGTAAATTCTCATTTTTCAGGAGGGTCCTGAACATAAAGTAAATTCCCATTTTTTAGGAGGGTCCTGAACATAAAGTAAAGTCCCATTTTTCAGGAGGGTCCCGAACAGAAAGTAAAATCCCATTTTTCAGGAGGGTCTTGAACAGAAAGTAAAATCTCATTTTTCAGGAGGGTCCTGAACTGAAAGTAAAGTCCTATTTTCCAGGAGGGTCCTAAACATAAAGTGAAATCTCATTTTTCAGGAGGGTCCTGAACAGAAGTAAAATCCCATTTTTCAGGAGGGTCCTGAACAGAAAGTAAAATCTCATTTTTCAGGAGGGTCCTGAACAGAAAGTAAAATCCCATTTTTCAGGAGGGTCCTGAACAGATAGTAAAATCCCATTTTTCAGGAGGGTCCTGAACTGAACGTAAAATCTCATTTTTCAGGAGGGTCCTGAACAGAAAGTAAAATCCCATTTTTCAGGAGGGTCCTGAACTGAAAGTAAAGTCCCATTCTTCAGAAGGGTCCTGAACAGAAAGTAAAATCCCATGGATGTGCATTTCCAATGGTAGTTAAATTAAGTGAAGCGAATTTACCCCTGTTTCAACAAAACAAAAAAAAAATTGTCATCTACAAACTTAGTGGTGGTTTGCAGTACTTGGCTTTCCTGACACCTGTTCCAGTGTTCATTTCCTTCATTTTATTTCAGATTGCTGGCATTTGCTCCTGCTTTACCGTGTCATTGACCCAAACACAGATTAAGGAAAATAACTCTGAAACAAACACAGTATCTCTGCTTTGTCATGCTCCTCAAATAAACCCTTTGAACTTTGGTATTTCTATGAGTTCCCAGACTTGTCTATTGAAAAAACTTTCTGCATGCCTTGTTCTGACTTGCAATCTTGTTTCTTTCATGTGCTGGCCCTTTGTCTTGTTTTGTGCAATTGAAGAAGCTGGTAGCCAGTTTTGAAATCTTTTCTCACTTGTTTTGACATGGACTTAACTAAAAGATAAGAGAAAAATGACAAATTTTTTTGTTTTATTAGGATAACTGACTCAAGAAAAATAAAAATATAACTAAAGAGAAGAAAGAAACGACGATGAATGTCCCCATCGAAAAAAATAAAATAAAAGTATATCTGAAAATGACAGTCAATTCTAATGATTATGACATGCATATCGGATTTAAATGCCTGATCTTTCTATCCAAAAATTTCTACCAATTGTTGTTGAGTTAATGACCTCGAAATTGAGTTGCTTCTTTAGGTCGATTGCATTTAAGACCTCATTCGACTAGTGGCCCCCTTGAATGGTTTTTGCCAACAAGCCTCTCTCATTTTTTTTTCTCAACTCACTATTTCCTTATGGTGTCTGTGAGGGTTTTTTGCCAATGAAACTCTTATTTTCATTTATCTCAACTCACCGTCGTCTTATGGTGCTCGTGAGGGTTGTCACTGATAAGACTCTCTCATTTTTATCTCCCTCAACTTACCATTTCCTTATGGTGACCGTGAGGGTTTTCACCAATAAGATCCTCTCATTTTTATTTCTCTCAACTCACTATCGCCTTATGGTGCCCGCGAGGGTTTTCACCAATAAGACTCTCTCATTTTCATTCTCTCAACTCACTATCGCCTTATGACGCCCGCGAGGGTTTTCACCAATAAGACTCTCTCATTTTTATTTCTCTTTTAATTCCTTATGCTGAGGAAGACAAGTTGTTCCCAAAATGTGTCATCACATCCATTGCATGCTTAGCCTTAGCATTTTTAAAGATTGATCTGAAGGTCTTTCTTTGGTTGTAACTTGGCTTTTGGATAGGGTTAGAAAGAAAAGATGGCATGGGGCCCAAATGACACTTGAAGTGGGGTGGGACTTACAACTTTTGGAATCGACTCAAACAATGAGGATTAACTCATGTCTAGTTTCTTTTGACTGGACAATTCTAAATTATTTATTTAGTTGGACCGAGCCCAGCCCAGAGTAGGGAAGCCTACGTATCTCATCCCCGAGAGAGGAGAATCAGGTCGCACATAGTTCCTGCATCTTGTTGTTTCACTTGATTTTATTTTTTCTTTTGTTGACTCTTTTTGTCTTTGTGACTTTTCTGACTTTATTTTTGTTGACACTCATCTTTTCTTTCTTTTTCGACATATTTTTTTGAATTTTGTTGACTCTTATCTTGATTCCAAAAGAGGGGTATGAAAGAAAATAACACTAAGGCCCAAATGGAGGTAAACAAAGGATGATACAATGTTTGGATAGCAAAATGAATTTGCCTTCATCATATCAATTTTTTAAAATGCTAGTACATAGAATGCAATGCGAAAGTGCATGATCAAGATCACTTATGAAATGTTTTACAACACTAACTTTCCCCGAGCATGTGTGCCACCTCTTTGTCTACCCTTGCCCAACATACAAATTCACTTTGTTGTACATTCCTCACATTGAATGACTCATGCTTTCGTGGAGTTGATTTTCTTTTTATTCCTCTTGATAGGATCACGTAGATACTGTTTGACCTAATTAAGACATGTCTTTCAATTGATGACCAAGTTATTCTTGTGATTCTCAAAATAATTGCCTTAATTTTCAAAGTAGGCTTGAATTTGTCACCAAATGTCTCAGCACTCTACTTATTTTCTCAGATGCTCTCTTTTCCAACTTTAACCCTCTGATTCAATGTTTATGCTTAAACTAGATTTTATGATCTGACTGAAAATTCCACAGGCATGTCATATCACTAGAATCAACACAAAATGTACTGTCTAAAGAAAACAAACAAATAACACATATTTGAAACATAAAAGGAAAGGGACACTTCATTTAGTTGAAATAAAAGATAAAAGGGTTTGAACATAAACGACAAAGGGACAAAACAAGATAGATCCCAAACTACAACCCTGAAATACTTTGGAAAATAGAAAAGAAAATAAAATAAACTACCAGACCTCTTCCTAGTAGGGAGAGGGGTGACTTTTCAATTGCTCAGCCTGACAACTTAGCCACTGGTTTGTATATCAACATGACTAGAGCTTTCCTCACTGTCAATGTTCTGCACCATAATTGATCCATTTTGAATCATCTTTTCAATTTCCCTTTTCAAATCTCGACAATCTTCAATACTATGACCCTGAGCATCAGAATGTTGCGCACATCGTACATTAGGGTCAAAATTTCTTGAACGCCGATTAAGAGTGCACCCAAGGAGAGGAGTGATCATGCCCCATTGTACCAATCTTTGAAATAAACTGGCATACGACTCTCCAATTGGTGTGAAGCTATCTCTTGACTTCTGCCTCATTTCATCACTTGGCTTGGATCGAAATTCAGGCTTAGAAGGGTTTTGGTATATTTGTGGAGTTAAAGGATGACTCTGAGGAGTCGGTGTGTTCCATTGTGGGTAAGATGAGGGTCGAACATGTGGTTGTGCATTATACACTGGATATGGATGTGGAAGAACAGAGTATAATGGATTTTGGGAGCGATTATGTAATGCTTGGGCATGAACTTGGGTTTGAGCCTGAGAGTGATGACGACGAGGTATTCTTGACCTTTATTGCTATCCAACTACAATAGAAGATGCATCTTCCTCATTCCTTTTCTCCCCAACACTTCCTGAACCCTTTTGAATTGCTTGAGTAGTCACTTTTAATATTGCAAAAATCACAATACGACCAGTCTCAATTTCCTCTTCTATTATCTCCCCCATTTTAAGGACCTCAATGAACGGCTTGCCTAATGCAGGTAGCAAGTGTTGATAATACGTTTCGTCCTGCGCTTGAATAAATACCTCCACTATTTTGCTTTCTTTCATTGGCGGTTTTACTCTAGCAGCTTGTTCGCGCCATCTGATCGCATACTCCCTAAAACTCTCAGTATTCTTCTTTTTATACTAGTTAGGGATTTTTTTTCAGGGATCAACTCCACATTGTATTGAAATTGTTGTACAAATCCATTAGCTAGGTCATCCCAACTAATCCACTTGTCAATGTCTTGGTCAACAAACTATTCCGAAGCTAGGCCTGAAAGACTCTCCCCGAAATAAGCCATGAGTAGTTTTTCCTTCCCTCCAGCGCCTCTTAGTTGGTTACAATAGCGCCTCAAATGTGCCACTGGGTCCCCATGTTTGTCATATTTCTCAAACTTCGGCATTTTAAAACCAAGAAGAAGATGTACACTTGGAAACATGCACAGATCTTTATATGAGACACTTTTGTACCCCCAAGTCCTTGCAAGTTTTTCATAGTCAGTTCCAAACTTCTCAATTTTCTGGCCATTTCCTCTTGTTCTTTTATCATAACAGGCATCTCAGTGTTAAAAGGAAATTCAGACGGTTGAGGGCAATCGTAAGGACCAGTCGACATAAATGTGAGCTCGGGAGCATAATGCTGATCACTAAAAATATTTAATACAGGGTCGCTTGTAGAGTGAGGAATCACAATCGTTGGATTGACATTAAAAGCAGGAGCCTCAGAAGGGAGTGGGGCTGCTAAAGCATGAACAGCAGGCAGAGCCGAGCATGTGGTAATTTTGTATTGAGGAGTGAGGAAATGAATATTGGAAGTGTTTGGATACTATTGCCCCGGAGTAGGTCCTGATGCATGTTGTGGCATGTCGATCAAAATAGGAAATTGTGCATATGACACTAGAGGCAAACTGGAAAGATATTCCAGATTATCAGTGGAAAATGAAGGAGGCGGCAACCCATTAGCCCAAGCTCGATGCATTTCTATCATTTGCTGCCTTAATTTTTGAATCTCTTCATTAGCTCCTGCATTCTCATTCCTCGAACTCCCTATCTGATTAGTGACAACAAACTCGGTATTCTTGTTGTCCATAACTTTCTCTGTGACTTGGAGCAATATGGAGGACCAACCACCTTAAACTAATCAGGTGTGCGTAGTTCGTGAAGTCTTGCCAAAATGGCCAAATTAAACTATTTTTTTCTTTTTCTTGAAACTTTAAGAAGAAAAGAAAATAACAATTTGTCAAAAGAATTGACGAAAATCTTTTTTGTATTTTTTAGGTTTAAACGCCCCTTTATAAAATGAAATTCTATGATTACCAAAGAAATCTTTTTGAATTTCATGCGAAAATAAAACTCGAACCTATTAAAGGAAAATCTTTTTGTGATTTTCTTTTAAGATGTATGTGACACCTACTATAAATGAAGAGTGAAGAGAAAAAAAAATCTTTTTGGATTTTTTTTTAAGTAAGATCAACCAAAAATAAAACCTACGACTATTAAGGATTTTTTTTTTGTATTTTTCTTTTCAAGACATGTATGAAACACCTACTCTAGATGAAAAGTGAAGAAAATCTTTTTTGGATTTTTTAAACAAGATCCCCAAACCCACAATAGGTTGCCTACGTATCTCACTCCCGAGAGAGGAGAATCAGGGGTGCGTAGTTCGTCCAGATTGGATAATTAATGATTAAATAACAGATTGCACCCTGACTTGAGACACGACCAAAGACACACGATGAACAACATAACAAAATCTTTTTTTTTTTGAGTTTTCAATTTGACACTTCACATAAAAATGACACCAACAGCTATGAAAGAAAATCTTTTTGGTATTTTCGTTATATGAAATGTACAAAACTTCTACCATCATTTTTTGAATTTTTCTTTTACAAAAAGCTCCTACAATTTTTTTTATTTTTTTTTTGGAGTTTTCGAATTGTGAATGCTTGCTAAAGGAAACAAAAGGAAAATCTTTTTGATGTTTTTGATTTTTGAAAAAAATGAGTGCAAACAAAGGTAGAAAAATCTTTTTTGAATTTTTGGATTGCGAAAATAAAAGTCATAAAGAACTTCTAAAAAACAGTACGAAACTCTTTTTTTTTTCTTTCATTTTTCTCCAATAATTTCTTGCCTACACACTTTACTTCTAACACATGCTTTTGCCCAAATCAAACCGTCAAGTGACCCCGTTACCCCTAAAAAGATGCAACATTTAGAACGTAAGGATGGTTTAAAGGTGAGTCTCCTACAAAGGACCAAGTGGGCCCCGCTAGGTCTCAATATGATGCACATAAGCATGACCTAAAGGCTGACCTACGTTGGGGTTCATTAACAAGGCTGTTCGGGGGAGCGTATGATCGATAGTGGCTGCGACAGCTTTCCACCCACTCCATACGTCCAACGGCTCCCCCTCCTAAAATATGGGCGACTCAACTAGAGTTCATGCGACGTGCACTCCGAGACTTGTTGCAGAAAGAATTGGCTCGGGTTATGCAAATGATGCCAGATATAAAGCGGTAACACATAAGATAAAAACTGTAAACAAAGAGCACATAGGAACTCAACAATGAAAAAATAATACAAACAAAGTTTATACACTCATAATGCCAAACTAAGCCGATACAACTTTAAAAATAAGCTCGAATTCTAAAATGATCCCCAGCAGAGTCGCCAGAGCTGTCACACCCTTTTTTTAACTGAAAAGAATTCGTTTTAAAGTTCGAAAGAGTTTTATTATTAAGTGACAAAAAATGAGAATTTGTTTCGAAAAGGATTATTTAATTTTAAACTCAGAGTCGCCACTTGACATAATTGGGTGTGCCAAGTCACCTTGGGGAATCCTTTTTCAAAACTGTTTTGACTCTTTTAAACTGATCCGCGAACAAAGATTCTGGTTAAGAAATTCTGTTGACCGAGGGGAAGGAGTTAGGCACCCCTCGATCCCGTGGTTCGACCACGTTCGTTTGGTGGAGCATATCGGCTAATTTAACACTAAAAGTGTATAAACCACACAAAAACATACAAACCAATCAATCAAACAAACAAACAAACAAATCCAAAATTATAGTGTCCAGTCCAATTATTACAATTCAAAAATAAAAAAAATGCAAAAAAATATAAATTCTATTCTAAACTAATCCTAAACTATGCTTCAACATTTTACCTGATGCCTTGTGCCTTCATCACGAATGTGTTTCTCCTACACAATACGTTGGGGCATTCTCCGGTGAATAAATACAAGGCATCTCGGGGCATTCTCCAGCTAAATGGATACATCTTAATTAAACACGATAAACTAGAAAGAGATACTCACGCGCACATTCCAACATTCAATCGAAACACAAGTTCTAAATTTACCTACCCGAACCTATATTTGCCTATCCCACTCGACCTATCATGATACTATCAAAAATAAATAAAAATGCAAAAAAATATAAATCCTATTCTAAACTAATCCTAAACTATGCTTCGACGTTTTACCCGATGCCTTGGGCCTTCATCACGAATGTCTTTCTCTTACACAATACGTTGGGGCATTCCCCTGTGAATAAATACAAGACATCTCGGGGCATTCCCTGGCTAAATAGATACATCTGAATTAAACACGATAAACTAGAAAGAGATACTCACGCGCACATTCCAACATTCAACCAAAACACAAGTTCTAAATTTGCCTACCCAAACCTATATTTGCCTATCCCACTCGACCTATCATGATACTATCAAGTTCGATATCAATGAATCAAAACAACAATAATCACTTTATCAACTTTTAACTTCCGCCCCAAATCAATCAATTTTAATTCTCAAACGAGATATCATTTCATCAAATAATCCATAATCAATCCACAATCAAGGGAATCAACCACCGAATCAGAACTAATAAATATTAACCAATCCAACACTCAGACGTCATCACTAATTCACATACCGAATCACGTTCCACAATCACATAAGAATTAAAAGAGAGAGAGGAAAGAATTGGACCTCAATGCCGCTTTCAAGTATTATTCGATTAAACGAGATGAAATCCACACTGAAACCTCAAATCGAATTTCGACTTCGAATCGAACCCAACTCGGAATAGCCTTTTTTTCTATTTTTTATCAACCCGAATTGGAAAATCTCACAACGACGACAAGCCCGAACCTATTTCGCACCCCAGCTACTATTTTGATCATTTTCTAACAGGGTTTACCTCAAACATCAAGAAAAATAAAGAGATTTAGGGGGTTTCACGACTGGATCTATTAAGTCGACCACCTGGACAACGATTCTCGACTCGTCAGAGCTTCGGTGAGTCCCAACAGTGATGAAAAATAGAGAAAATTAGATGGCTGTAACGTTCTCCGACGAGGATTCACCAAAAAAATCTCTCCTCTCCTTTCTGTGTGTTTCCCGACCACTCTTTCTTCACTCTCAATCTCTCACAGATCTCTCTCTCCACTTCTCTCAGTTCATGGTGGGTCTTTGTGTTTGTGTGAATGGAAATTGAGAGTCTGTGTATATGAGTATATGTGTGTGCAGCTTGGGATTCGAAAATGGAGTCCCCTCCTTCACTGTTTCTGCGCGTATGTATCCATGGAAGGTTAGGTCCGTGGGAGTCTTGTGTATATATTGTTTTATGTATGATAAATAAAATTTGTTGTCCTCCTTATTGTAGTGATAATCTCTTTTTTGTCAAGAAGAAATGTTAGGGGTCCCGTGGATAGGGTAGTGGGGGTAGGGTATAGGGTAGGTGTGGTAGGGTGAGTTGGTTAGGATAAGATTTGTTAGGATAGATTAAAATAAGATTATTTTTTTTAGGAATTATGGCAAGAGTTGTTATTTTTTTATATTTTTGTGGGGTATAATCACATGGGTGAGGGTATGTAGTAAGGTAAGCTAAAAATGGATAAAATTCAATTTTGGGAGGACAAAATTAGGTGTCTACAAGGAAGACGCTGGATGGGGGATGAGGGTTGAGGGTTGGGGGAGCTGCTGGAGGGAGGGGGAGTTGCTGGATGGGGTGGGGTGGGGAAGAGGGGGTGGGGTGATAAATTAAATAAAAAAGAAAAATTTATTAAAAAAATAATTAAAATATGAAATTAAATTTATTTAACACGTGGTAGCACCTGATTGGTGCGTGTATTCACTCTAACACGTGGTAGCTCCTGATTGGTGCGTGTATTCACTCTCTTTATTGTGACTGAATTCAACGAAAAATGGTGTATTTGCATTGAATTAAGTAAGAATCGTGGGGTAATAGGTCGAATTCAAAGTTTAGGTGTCTTTTTGAAAAAATCGACCAACATTAGGGGGTTACTTGTGTATTTTCTCTTAATTAAGCTAGTTAACAGGCTATAAGGGTCCTTTGGTTGAAAAGTACCTACTAAAAAAATAAGACATAATATATAAATAAGACCTTTAATTTAACATCAAATTATAATTATGCTCTTTAACTTTGTAAGTAGGCTCTTTAACTATGTAAAAGCTAACAAAAAAATATTCCAATTCTGCAACGTACAAGCGTGAAACTCAATCGATTCTACGTGGATTAGTAATCCACTCCACCTAATAAAAAAAGACACATTATAATTGTGACCTTTAATTTTGTCAGTGCACAAGTAGGTCATTTAACTATACAAAAGCTGAACAAAAAAAACACTTCTATTCTAACTCTGACGCGCGTGGTTTTGAGTGTTTACACGCATTTTGCCAAGTAGGATTTGAGTTGTTTTTTGTTCAACTTTTATATAGTTAAAGGGTCTGTTTGTGCATTGGTAAATTTAAAGGTCATAGTTATAATTTGATGTTATGTTAAAGGTCTTGTTTATGTGTTATTTGTAGACACGTAATTTTATCCCTCCGAAAGATTAATTTACCCAATTTTACCTTATCCTACCGTGTACCCTCATCCATGTTATTATACCCTCACAAAATACAAAAAAAATAACAAACCTTGTCTTATCCTAATATTCTAACAACCCACCCAACTAAAAATTGACAACACATCCTAACCCCTACCCCTCCTACCCCTACCCCACGTAACCACCCCTCCCCTATATTTCTTGGACACAAAGAAAAGAGCATAGACTCCCCATATATCACCATCACCAAAAATAAGGGAGGGGACTCCATTTTTTCTAATTTTTCCACTCACAGCAAACACACTCAACAACACCCATACACCGTCTTCTCAACAATACATACGTACACTCCATTTTCCTTTTTCTTATTCACAAAACTACCCATCTATATACACCCACACATACACATAGAATAACATACACAAAAACCAGTGATCTCTATTTTTTTTTCTTTCTCACGCACCATCATTCATACACTGTTACACATGCACAAATCGGAGAGAGAAAGAGAATAAAGAGAGGAGAGAAACAACAACTCGTTCACGCTACTGTTCCGGCGACCTTTCGTCGCCAGAAAATGGCATCTCCTCACCGGATTCAACACTATTTTGGGATATAAATTGATTGGGAATTTAGGTTCGAAAGCTGGGTTTTTGATTTGAGTCGGATTGTGGGTTTCGTCGCGGATTCGAATTGGTCATTCTTATTCGGGTTGATTTTGGGTTACTGTTCCGGCAGTAGCTTCACCGGAATCATCCCTTCCGTTTGTCGTTCGTATAAAACGGTCAAACCTCTTTCCGTTGTTCTTCGATTCCGGATGAAATCCATCCGACGATTGGTTATTTTGGTCGTCCGCATCACCGTGACTCATCGGAGTTCTAACCGTGCGGGTGTTTGATTTTTCGTTGGATTTTAGCGAGCTTTTTGAGTCATCGTCTTTTGGGTTCTGTTTCGAATCATCGAGTTGGGTCCAATTTGAAGTCGAAATTCGATTCGAGTTTGGTCGTGGTTAAGGTCGGCTTGACGTTCCGGTCATGGTTTTAATCAAAATAATACATCGAGTTTGAAAGCTACGAATCGAGGTCCAACTCTATTCCCCTCTTTTATTTAATGTTTATTATATTTTGGTGTGTTGGAGTGAATATTTTCTTTGGTTGATGATTGTGACGTGGTGATATGTTTCGATATCGTGTTTTGAGCAATCGTGATTACTGTGGTTGATATTGATTGATTGATTCATGTGAATGAAGGAATTAAAAGATTTGAATTCATGTGGGAATAAGTGGGGCGAGAATTGAAAACTTGATATATTTAGTGAATTTTGATTAGTTTGATTCATTAGTTGTTTGACTTGAAATAAACGTTAATTGAATTTGGTAGTATCAAGATACGCCGATTGGAATAGGCAAGACGTAGGTCGGGTAGGCAAATCTAGAGATTGTGGGTTGATTGAATGTTTGAAATTTGATTGAATGGTTTGATTTTATCACTTTTGAATCAATTGTATAATTTGGCCGGGGAATGCCCTGAAGTACCTGTATATATTTTTTCATCGAGGAATGCCCCGAGGTATCATGTACCCGGAGGACGTTCGTGATGAAGGCCCGAGACGTCGGGTAGAGCATTAGTCTAGAATTAATTTAGAGTAGGTTTATATTTTCGCATTTTTTATTTTGGACTGTATAATTAGACTGGACACTAAATTTTGGTTTGTTTTGTTTGTTGATTGATTGTTTTGCGTGCTTTTGTGTGGTTTATATAATCGTAGCATCAAAATTAGCCGATATGCTTCACCAAGCGACCGTGGTCAAACCACGGGACCGAGGGGTGCCTAACACCTTCCCCTCGGTCAACAGAATTCCTTAACCCGAATCTCTGTTCGCGGATCAGTTTAAAAGAGTCAAAAACAATTTTGAAAAGGATTTTCCAAAGGTGACTTGGCACACCGGATTATGCCAAGTGGCGACTCTGAATAAAAAAATTGTAAATAATTATTTTTCTAAACAACCTTCATTTTGTCACTTTAATAAGAAGAACCCTTTCAAAACTTAAGATTATATCTTTTTTGTTAAAAAAGGGGTGTGACAGCTCTGACGACTCTGCTGGGGACCATTTCTGAATTCAAGCTTATTTTGGAGTCGTATCGGCTTTGTTTGGCATTACGAGTGTATAAGCATTGTTTGTGATTTTTTTTTTTGTTATTGTTATCACTTTTTGTGGGTTTTTCGTGCTCTTTGTTTATATCATTTATCCTATGTGTTACCGCTTTTATATTTGGCATCATGTGTCTACCCCCCGGCCTTCTTTCTGCAACATGTCCGTAGTACACGTGTTGTACACGTCCTCTAGTTGAGTCACCCTTATTTTAGGGGGGGGAGCCATCGGTGTTATGGAGTAGGTGGAAAGCAAAGCAGCCACTATCGACCATACGCTCCTCCGAACAGCCTTGTTAGTGAACCCAACGTAGGTCAGCCTTTAGGTCATGCTTATGTGCATCATATTGAGACCTAGCGGGGACCACTTGGTCCTTTGTAGGAGACTCACCTCTAACGCATCCCTACATGCTAAATGTTGCATCTTTGAGGGTAATGGGGTCATTTGACGGACCGATTTGGTGAAAACATATGTTAGAAGTAAGGTGCGTAGGCAAGAACTGTTGAAAAAAAAATATAGAGAAAAAAAAAGTGAAGTGAGTCGAAAAGAAAAAAAAAGGAGTGTCGTAGTTTATTTTAGAGTTCTTTCTGGCTTTTGTTCTTCACGATCCAAAAACTCAAAAAGATTTTTTTTTACGTTTTTGCATTCATCTTCTCAAAGTACCGTAAGTTCAGCAAAATAAAAATAAAAAATGATGAAAAAAAAAGAGTTTTGTTTGCCTTTTCTACTAATTTGTCAAAAACAAAATACCAAAAAGATTTTTTTTTTTCATAATTGGTGTTGTCAGTCTTAGTTGAAATGTCTAGTTGAAAATCCAAAAAGTTTTCATTCGTTTGTTTTTGGTTGTCTTTTAAGTTATGGTCAATTTATTAGTTAATCGTTAATTGTCCAATCTGGATGAACTACGCATACCTGATTCCCTTCCCTCGGGTTGGGATACGTAGGCAACCCTCGGTGGGTTCGGTAATCTTTGTGTTGGCCTTTGTCTTATTATTAGCCTAGGTCTCTCCCCCCGTAATCTAGAGTTGTTAGCCAAGTAGACTGATTTCGCTCAGTATTTCTGTTCGGCAAATTGGAGTCATGAATGTGGTCTGTCCCATCGACATATGCTTGCGTCAAAAATCCCCAAGGGTTGGGAATCTTCTACTCATGTCGAATTTTTGAGATAACGTTTTATGTGTTATTACAGGATGGATTTGTCCACCAAGTCTAGAGTCCTGATGGTTGTCAAGGTGCCCAAAAATTTAATCAAGTGGTGGGAAATATTTAACTATGTTGATCAACAGAAACTGATTAAAATATTAGGTGATCTTACAGAACTTCTGCATGTTACCCCTCGTCCAGATTTAATAGAGGCTTTGTTGACCTTTTGGGATCCAAGTAGTTTGGTGTTCAGGTTTGGGGAGTGTGAAATGACTCCTACTTTGGCCGAAATATCCGGTTTGTTGCATTTGCCCTATATCGAGAAGGATATGATCCGAGCATGAAATCATACTGGCGTGAGATTTTTGCAGTCTTGTGGTTTAAAAAGTAAGGGTATGCATTTGGGTTGTTTAAGTGATTCGTGGGTTTCCTTAGATTTTTTGTTCGCTAGATTCGGACCCTCGGAAGGTTTTGATTGCTTTTGGGATGAATTTTATATGACTAAGAAGAAGTGGGAGAGAAAGCGTCTTGACGTCTTCACCCTCGCTTTGTTAGGTATTTTAGTGTTTCCACTAGAAGAAAGACGTATTAATACCCATTTGCAATCTGTGGTGATGGCTCTATTTCATAAGGATCAAAACGACATGGGCATTAATCAAAATGGCAGGTTCACTCTCATACCCATGATCTTAACAGAAATATATAAGGCTTTAACCGAAGTGAAGAGGGGGATGAGATTTTTTGAGGGCAGTAACCTGATATTGCAGTTATGGATGATGGAGCATTTGCATGCGCCTTCTTTAGTTAGACCAGATGTTGTAGATCGTTGTATTCCCAATCGAGTGAAAGCCATGGACCTCAGGTTGCATTTGGATAAATTTTTGCTACCCGTGAGAGTCAACACTTGGATTGAATTTCTTGAGTCAAGAACCACGGATAACATTTTGTGGACTTGTCTGTGGCTTCGACCAAAGATAATCTTGTTTGGTTGTCAAATCCAGCTCCTTCTAGTTATGTTAGGGTTTAATTGCACTAGACCATACAGTCCTTCTAGGGTAATGCGCCAGTTGGGTAGGCCGCAGGACGTGCCACCAGTAGTGGATCTTCTAAAGGATGTAGAGTACTTCAAGGACCAAGCCTTGGGTGAAAGAAAATACGAGCAGTTCTGGAAGCATGCAACAAAGCTAGGTGTGGACACTCTCAAAGAAAGTTTGGATAATTCGGGGTACACTCAGGGATATGGGGTCTGGTTTCAATCTGTCCCTCGGGGTATCAGTCAACCCTTACCAGCGCAGCTTAGAGGGAGAATACAGGAAGAATGCATAGTTGACGACCATCAGGATGAAAGTGCGGGGTCCAAAGTGGAGACAACGAGAGTTCAGTTAGCATATTTGTTCAAGACGGTAAAAAAGTGTCAGAATAATCTTTCCAAGTGCACTCCTCATGAGGCAGGAATACGGGCCCGAAGCTTCTTCCCTAATATCAGGGTGTCTTTACAGGATATGCTACAAAGTTTGAATGGGAGAAAGAGAACTTCACAGACAGGTCCATCTCAGCCAGGGTCATCACGCAGAGCACCAGTCTGAAAGAGCATTTCTTATCTTTATTCAGTTTGAGTCTTTTATATGTCTGTCATTGTAGAGTGGTGTCTGCTTTAAGTCGAAGTCAAGTTGTTTTTGGTATCAGGGTCTTTATTAGTAATTTCACGTATGTCGTCTTAGGGGTCTAGAATGTTGTTTCGTATTTGTTGTTTAGTTTTAAAGTGGTCCTAAATTCTTTGTATGTTTTGTTGTTTCTTTCGTCAAAATGTTATGATGTTACGTCTTTCCTTTGTTTGTTTATTTTCGTTTTCGCAAAAAAAAAAAAAGGTGATGTTTATGCATATGTTGCCCGAACTACACAAGATCTGATTCATGTACAATATGATACGTAGGCAACCTACTTTTGGGTTCGATCTAATCATTTTATTTCGTTGTTTTTCATTATTTTTCCTCTTTTAAAGAAAAAAAAAGCCATAAAGAATGATAAAATAAAGGTAGATAACGAGAGAAGTGGAAAGAACAGAGATGGATACGGAAAAGAAAAAAATAATAATAATAAATAATAATTGGGATGATGTTAAAATGACCTCGCTACCCTCAAAAGCTGGTAGAAATGAACATGAATTTAGGACAATTTTACCAATGTGATTCCCATGCTTGTTGTGTGCCCTAATCCTAACGGATGTCGTCTTTGATGAGCATGTTCTTTCAGATAACAGTGGTAGGTTTGCAGCACTCTGGCTAGTCACCCATACTTCACTAGATCCAAAGCAAAGCTCGCCATGGATAGCAGGGAGATTGAAAATTCGCTCATTAACCCGGACCAGGATCACAGGGAAGAAAGTTCAGAACACAATGATGAGGTAGTAAGGCTCAGGCAACAATTGATCGATTTGCACCGGGCATAGGCCAGCGGAATGCCTCCTCCTCCGCTCCCTGAAGGTCTTGGGAATATCTCTAATTGCCCACCGCTCTCTCAGGCATAATTTTCTGCTCCTACAGAGTCACCTGAGCACGCGCCAGGATTCACTTCGCTACATTATTATCCTGGTAATTCTAGTATGCCCTTGGCAGCTCCCCAATCAAGACCCGCTGCTCAGCCGGCGCCACCGATTACACCGGTATTCGTGGCTCCGCCACCACCTGAAGCTCCTGCATATGTTGTGCGTCCGACAATGGGGCATCCTCGGTCTACCAGTGAGCCAGTAATGAAGGTTCCAGATAGTCAGTATTATGCCCCGGAGCCGACTTTGAGGATGAATGAACCGTATGGGTACACTTAGCCACCTGCATTTCCATTTGATACGAAGAAACCTGTCGCAACAGAGGAACAAGAAGTCATAGCGCAGAAGTTGAAAAGTTTAGAATAGGCCATGAGGAATTTGCAGGGAATCGGAGGTTATAAGAGTGTTTCTTATAAAGATCTGTGCATGTTCCCAGACATCAACCTTCCCCTCGGTTTTAAAATGCCCAAGTTCGAGAAGTATGCAGGACACGGTGATCCCGTGGCACACTTGAGATGTTATTGCAACCAGTTGAGGGCTGCAGGAGGAAAACAAGAGCTGCTCATGACTTTCTTTGGCGAGAGTCTTTCTGATCTGGCTTCAGAATGGTTTATCGATCAAGATATCGACAAGTGGAACATCTGGGACGACTTAGTTTCTGAGTTTGTGCAACATTTTCAGTATAACATCGACCATATTTCGGACGAAAAATCTTTGGTGAACATGAAGAAGAAAAGCACTGAAGGTTTTAGGGAATACGCGATAAAGTGGCGTGAACATGCCGCCAGGGTAAAGCCTCCAATGAAAGAAAGTAAGTTGGTAGAGATTTTCATTCAGGCACAGGATGAGACCTATTTTCAACAGTTACTTCCAGCAATGGGAAAGTCTTTTATTAAAGTCCTCAAAATGGGGGAGATGATAGAGGACGGAATCAAGATCGGCTAAATTGTGAGTTTTGTCGCATTAAAAGCCACCACACAAGAGATTCAAGGTGGATTTGGAACATTCGGAGGTAAAAAGAAGAAAAAGAACGTGGAGACTGTCGTAGCTGGAACCCATTCCTATCCCAAAAGACCAACTCGCCCCTATCCCCAATCCCAAGCCCAAGTTTACGCCTAAGCTCCATATATTCCTCCCCACCATTACTACCCTCCACAAAATCCTTTATATTCCATTCCACCACCCCCGTACCCAGTATATAGCGCGCAGCCATATGCCCAAACCCATTCTTACTCGTAATGGCGCGTGCAAGCTCTACAAAATCGTCCATCCGCTCCACCAAATTACCAAAACCCCTACAGATCTGGTTTTTAACCTAGGCCCGAGTATAAGAAACAGAAGGCGGTCAAAAATCAATTCACACCTCTTGGGGAGTCATATGCTATCTTGTTTTATAGGTTGAAAAAGTTGAAGGTCTTAAGCCCAATTCAAGGAAGGCTTTTAAATCCACCGCCGAGGAATCTCGATTATTCTTTAAGGTGTGCGTACTGTTCTGACATGACAGGCCATGCTATCGAGAAATGCTGGCATTTAAAGAGAGCTATCCAAGATTTAATTGACACAAATCAGATGCTGGTCCAGGCCCCGGAGGGTCCAAACATTAACCAGAATCCGCTGCCAACCCATGCTGAAGCCAATATGTTAGAATTGATATATGATGGGAAAGAGTCTTCAAGGTATTATAAGCCTATTATCAAGATACAGACCATTGAGGAGAAATCGGTGAATGTCGCAGGGCCTTTGAAAGCAATGTCATTGAGCCATGAGGGAATGAGAGAAGATAAAGCCCAAGAAAGCACAAGAAAACCCCTGATCACAGTACAAGGCGCCAGAAGGTATGTTAATTTAAGTCAGGATAAACCTAAGTTGACAGTGGTAGGAGCTCTGAGTCAGCCCATCTTGACGGTGAAAGGAGCACTGTCAGCGCCTATTGTCCTCAAACCGGTGACCCAACCTCCGATAGTTGATACGAAAAAGGTTCCCTGGAATTATGGGCGGACTGTGATGACCTATCATGGGAAAGAAGTAGTGGAAGATGTAGATGAGGTAGGGGGTGTGACTAGGTCAGGAAGATGCTTCGTGCCTGAAAGCTTAAGAAAGTCCAAGTCAATGGTGAGTGGACCGTCATCTATCAAAAAGCCTATCACCGAAGAAGAAGCTGAAGAATTTTTGAAAAAGATAAAATTGCCAGAGTATTCAATAATAGACCAGTTGAAGAAAACCCCTGCTCAAATTTCCCTCTTATCTTTGTTTTTGCACTCCAACGAGCATCGTGATATTTTACTGAAGGTATTAAATGAAGCATATGTTCCTAGGGAGATTACAGTAAATCAGCTTGAGAAAATGGTTGGAAAAATCTTTGAGGTGAATCGGATCAGCTTTTCTGATGATGAATTGCCCGTTGAAGGTACAGGGCATAACCGGGGCCTTTAGTTTACAGTGAAGTGCGAAGAGTTCTATGTCACTCATGTTATGATTGACGGAGGTTCAGGTGCAAATATCTGCCCTATTTCTACTTTGCAAAAGTTGAATATTGGTGCTGAGAGGATCAGGCCCAACAATGTATGTGTTAGGGCTTTCGATGGTGCAAAATCAAACTCCATTGGCGAAATAGAACTAATGTTGATCATAGGGCCTGTTGAGTTCGCCATAGAGTTTCAAGTATTGAATATAGACTCCTCTTACAATCTGTTGTTGGGAAGGCCGTGGATCCACAAGGCCAAGGCGGTTGCATCTACACTGCACCAAATGATTAAGTTTGAGCATGACAGGCAAGAAGTGGTTATTCATGGTGAAGGAGATTTCTTCACCGGCGAAGATTCTCCTTTGTCTCTTATTGAAACAAATAACGTAGAGGAGACATTCGTCTATCAAATTTTTGATATAGTGCCAGTGAATCGTATCCTTGAATGGCAGGTTATACCGGGACCACAATTTTCTTCCGCTTCTATCATGATGGTGAGTGAACTTTGGAAATATGGATTTGAGCCAGGAAAGTGTTTAGGAGCGTCTCTGCACGGTATAGTTTATCCCATATGTCTGAGTGAGAACGTGGGCACGTTTGGTCTGGGATTTGAGCCTACGACTGAAGATCTGAAGAAAGCCAAGGGAAGGAAAAAGAAAACATGGTCACTCCCTCGCCCAATGCCACTACTCAGTGAATCATTTGTTAAGAGCGGTGTCACGAAGCATGTGGAATTTGAAGTTGAATTGGTTGATGACTGCCAGAACCTTTTTATTGATGTTGATATGGTCGAAGCAGGAGAAGGTACCAGTATGGCAGACGTGCAATTCATAGGTCCAGCTGTTCGGCTCAATAATTGGGAAGTCACTCCTCTTCCCGTCAGGAGGGAGTTTTGGTAGTTTATTTTGTTTTTCTTTCTGTTTATTCGAGTTATTTTAGGGTTGTAATTCGGATTTTAGTTTGTTTATGTTATGTTGGCATCTATGTTTAAACCCTTCTATCTTTTTATTTAATGAAATGCAATGTCTCTTTTTATTCGTATCTAACATATTTTTTTTATATATACAGTTCTCTTTATGCTGATTCTAATGACATGACATGCATGCGGAATTTTTAGCCTAACCTTAAAATCCAAACTAATCAAGATGTAATGAATCAGGATGGGGAATATGATGAAGAAGAAGCACTAGAAGAAATAAGCAAAGAGTTAGAACAGTTTGAAGACAAACCGAATCCTAATTTGAATGAGACTGAGCCAATAAATCTAGGGGATCAAGAAGATGTTAGGGAAACTAAAATTAGTGTACATGCTTTGCCACAGCTAAAAGATGGAATGATTCAAGCATTAATTGATTATAAGGATGTTTTTGCATGGTCTTATGATGATATGCCTGGTTTAAGCACTGAATTAGTGGCTCACAAATTGCCAACTGATCCCGCGTTCCCTCCTGTCAAACAGAAGTTGAGGAAGTTTAAAATTGATGTAAGTATTAAAACCAAAGAGGAAATCATGAAACAACTTGAAGCCAAAGTAATTCGAGTGGCTCGTTATCCCATGTGGTTATCCAATGTTGTTCCCGTACCAAAGAAAGATGGTAAAATTCGAGTGTGTGTTGATTACCGTGATTTGAATAGAGCAAGTCCAAAAGATGATTTTCCACTGCCCAACATCCATATTTTGTTAGATAACTGTGCTAAACACGAGGTTGCCTCTTTTGTGGATTGCTATGCCAGATATCACCAGATCATTATGGATGATGAAGACGCGGAGAAGACGTCTTTTATCACACCATGGGGGACCTATTATT
The DNA here is from genome assembly GCA_030864215.1 of Capsicum pubescens. Taxonomy (NCBI): domain Eukaryota; kingdom Viridiplantae; phylum Streptophyta; class Magnoliopsida; order Solanales; family Solanaceae; genus Capsicum; species Capsicum pubescens. Next base: position 284,217,842 of record CM061542.1, read on the forward strand.
ATCGAGTGATGCCGTTTGGTTTGAAGAATGCTGGAGCAACATACATGAGATCCATGACCACTATGTTTCATGATATGATGCATAAGGAGATTGAGGTATACGTGGATGATATGATTATTAAGTCAAAAAGTCTGGCCGACCATTTTAAAGATTTAAGAAAGTTCTTTGAAAGGCTTCGCAGGTATAATCTCAAACTCAACCCGGCAAAATATGTATTTGGAGTTCCGTCTGGAAAGCTGTTGGGGTTTGTAGTCAGTCGTTGGGGGATTGAATTGGATCCCTCAAAAATCAAAGTCATTCAGGATTTGCCCCCGCCCAAGAATAGGACGGAGGTGATGAGTTTGCTTGGTAAACTGAACTACATTAGCAGGTTTATTGCTCAACTCACAACCACTTGTGAGCCCATATTCAAGTTGCTGAAAAAGAGTGCTGCGGTAAATTGGACTGAAGAATGTCAGGAAGCGTTCGATCGAATCAAAAGATATTTGTCAAATTCACCCGTGGACAATTCTTTCGGTTGTGTCCTGGGTCAACATGATGTCACAGGAAAAAAGGAGCAGGCTATTTATTATCTTAGCAAGAAGTTCACCACATATGAGGCCAGGTATACTCTTCTTGAAAGGACGTGTTGTGCCCTAACTTGGGTAGCACAAAAGTTGAAGCATTATCTCTCATACTATACTACTTATCTCATCTCCCGCATGGATCCTTTGAAGTATATCTTTCAGAAGCCTATGCCGACAGATCGATTGGTAAAGTGGCAAATATTGCTTACCGAGTTTGACATTGTATATGTGACTCGAACCGCCATGAAAGCCCAAGCCTTGGTAGATCATCTTGCTGAGAATCCCATCGATGAAGAGTACGAGCCATTAAAGACATATTTTCCTGACGAAGAAGTGTCGTGTGTCGATGGAGTCGTTATAGATGCTGATCCAGGTTGAAAGTTGTTCTTCGATGGAGTTGTCAATATGAAAGGAGTTGGAATAGGTGCGGTTCTTATCTCTGAATCGGGACAATATTTCCTGGTAACAGCACAACTTCGATTCTACTGTACTAACAATATGGCAGAGTATGAAGCCTGCATTCTTGGTTTGAGGTTAGCTGTTGATATGGGAGTCCAAGAATTATTGGTGTTGGGAGATTCAGATTTGCTTATCCATCAAATTCAAGGCGATTGGGAGACGCGAGATTTGAAGCTCATCCCGTATCGACAATGCTTGCAAGAGCTATGTCAACGGTTTGTGTTAGTAAAATTTAGGCATATTCCAAGGATTCATAATGAAATTGCTGACGCTTTAGCCACTTTGTCTTCAATGCTCCATCATCCTGATAAAGCCTACATCGATCTAGTGCATATATAAAGTCGTGATCAGCATGCTTACTGTAATGCGGTTGAAGAAGAGCTCGATGGAGAACCCTGGTTCTTGGATATCAAGCGATACATTCAGTCAGGAGAATACCCAGTATATGCCACCAACGATCAAAAGAGGACTATTAGGTGTTTGGCTTGTGGATTTTTCTTAAGTGGGGGAATCTTATATAAGAGAACCCCAGATCTGGGACTTTTGAGGTGTGTATATGCAAGAGAAGCCTCGACAATCGTGGTTGAAATACACTCTGGAGTATGCGGGTCGCATATGAATGGTCATGTCTTGTCAAAGAAGATTCTTCGAGCAGGTTATTACTGGCTTACTATGGAGAGGGATTCTATTCAATTTGTTTGAAAGTGTCATCAATGTCAGGTGTACGGTGATCTGATACGTTCTCCTCCTGTTGAGTTGCATGCAATGGCCGCTCCATGGCCGTTCGTGGTTTGGGGAATGGATGTGATTGGACCGATTGAAACGAAGGCATCAAATGGACATAGATTCATTTTGGTAGCCATTGACTACTTCACAAAGTGGGTAGAAGCAGTAACTTTCAAGTCGGTGACAAAGAAGGTTGTGGTAGACTTTGTTCATGCCAATATCATTTGTATATTTGGAATTCCAAAGATGATCATTACAGACAATGCTGCCAATCTCAATAGTCATTTGATGCAAGAAGTATGTCAACAGTTTAAGATTGCACATCGAAATTCTACTCCATATCGCCCAAAGGCCAATGGTGCTGTAGAAGACGCCAATAAGAATATAAAAAAGATACTGCAAAAAATAATACAAGGGTCTAGACAGTGGCATGAAAAGTTGCCGTTTGCATTGCTAGGTTATCGTACCACTGTTCGCACTTCAACAGAGGCAACTCCATATTTATTAGTGTATGGGACAGAAACAGTCATCCCTGCAGAAGTTGAAATTCCCTTTCTTCGAGTCATTGTAGAAGCAGAGATTGATAATGACGAATAGGTAAAAACTCGACTGGAACATTTGAGTTTGATAGAGAAAAAAAGGCTAACGTCTGTGTGTCATGGCCAGTTGTATCAGAGGAGGATGGCTCGAGCGTATAAAAAAAAGGTCCGTCCCAGGAATTTTAAAGTTGGTCAGTTGGTATTGAGACGTATCCTTCCTCACCAGGTTGAAGCGAAAGGCAAGTTCTCCCCTAACTGGCAAGGTCCCTTCGTTGTGAAGAAGGTGTTGCCCAATGGAACTTTATATTTGAAAGATACTGAAGGCAAAATGGCAGAAATGGCTATCAATGCTGATGCGGTTAAAAAATATTATGTATGATATTTGATCCTTTGTTGATTTTATTGCATGTTTAGTACTTGCATTTTCTTAAGATTGATATGATGAAGGCATTTTATTCTTCTATCCAAACATTGTGTCATCCTTTGTTTGCCCGTTTGAGCTTTGTTTTATTTTTCTTTCATATCCCTCTTTTGGAATCAAAATAGAGTCAAAGATAACTGTCAAGAAAATAAGAATAAAAGAAAGAGTTTGAAAAAAAAATCAAAATCAAATCAAAACAAAGAACAAGCTGATGGAACTACGTGCGACCTGATTCTCTTCTCTCGGGAGTGAGATACGTAGGCTGCCCTATTTCGGGCTCGGTCCAACCAAATAAAGATTTAAGATTCACCCAGTCAACAAAAACTGGGGCATGAGTTAACATGTTGTTTAAGTCGATTCCAAAAGTTGTAAGTCCCACCCCCACTTCAAGTGTCGTTTGAACCCCTTGCCATCCTTTTCTAACCTTATCCAAAAGCCAAGTTACAACCAAAGAAAGTCCTTCAGATCAATTTTTGATAATGTTAAGGCTAAGCATGCAATGGATATGATGATACATTGTGAAATACCACTTGTCTCCCTCAGCATAAGAAATCAGGAAAGAAATACAAAATGAGAGAGTCTTATTGGTGAAAACCCCCATGGGCATCATAAGGCGATGGTGAGTTGAGAGAAATGAAAATGAGAGAGTCTTATTGGTGAAAACCCTCGCAGGCACCATAAGGCGATGGTGAGTGGAGAGAAATAAAAATGAGAGAGTCTTATTGGTGAAAACCCTCGCGGGCACCGTAAGGCGATGACGAGTTCAAGAGAAAAGTGAAAAGTGAAAAGAAAGAGATTTGTTGGCGAAAGTCTTTTAAGATGTCGTCAATCGAATGTGATGTATAAGTCCAATGGATTTGAAGAAGCGGCTCAGCGGCAAAGGCACGAACTCAACAACAAATGGGGAGTTTGGATAGGAAGATCAGGACGCTTAATCCAAAATGCATGTCATACTCATTGGAGTTATTTGTCGTATTCAGATAAGTTTTCTTTTGAATATGGGACATTACCCTTTTCTTTCATTTACATATTCATGCTTTTTGTCTTTTTATTGTCATTTATCAAAATAAAAGTCCCATCATTTCTTTACATTTTAAGTCAAGTCTGTGTCAAAACAAGCGAAAAAGGATTTCAAAATTTACTACCAGTCTTTCCAATTATATGAGGAAAAGCCAAGGAACAACACAGGAAAAAAATATGATCATAATTCAACACGAAACAAAGGAAGTCTATCAACCGACAGGTTGTTGGATTCGTGAAAGCATTCAGATTTGGGAAAAGGGCGCACCTCAGAGGCATGGTAAAATAGAAACCCATTGTTCGAGTCAGAACTCATTTCCCTCAATCTGGATCCGGGGAAATGATGCGGCAAGACAGGGCAAGTGTCAGTGATTTGGAACAAAGATGAAAGGAACGAGTGCTGGGGCAGATACCTGAGAAGCTAAGAGCTGCAAGCCACCACTAAGTTTTTAACTGACAAATTTTCTTTGTTGAAATACAAGCGAATTCTCTTCACTTAATTCAGCTACCATTGGAAATGCACATCTGTGGGATTTTACTTTATGTTCAGGACCCTCCTGAAAAATAGGATTTTACTTTATGTTCAGGACTCTCCTGAAAAATGGGATTTTACTTTATGTTATGGACCCTCCTGAAGAATGGGAATTTACTTTCAGTTCAAGACTCTCCTGAAAAATGAGATTTTTACTTTATGTTCAGGACCCTCCTGAAAAATGGAAATTTACTTTATGTTCAGGACCCTCCTGGAAAATGGGAATTTACTTTCAATTAGGGACCCTCCTGGAAAATGGGATTTTACTTTATGATTCAGGACCCTCCTGGAGAATGGAAATTTACTTTATGTTCAGGACCCTCCTGGAAAATGGAAATTTACTTTCAATTCAGGACCCTCCTGAAAAATGGGAATTTGCTTTATGTTCAGGACCCTCCTGGAAAATGGGAATTTACTTTCAATTCAGGACCCTCCTAGAAAATGAGACTTTACTTTATGTTCAGGACCCTCCTGAAAAATGGGAATTTGCTTTATGTTCAGGACCCTCCTAAAAAATGGGATTTTAGTTTCTATTCAGGACCCTCCTGGAAAATGGGATTTTAGTTTCTGTTCAGGACCCTCTTGAAAAATGGGATTTTACTTTCTGTTCAGGATCCTCCTGAAAAATAGGACTTTACTTTTTGTTCAGGACCCTCCTGAAGAATGAGATTTTACTTTCAGTTTAGGACCCTCCTGAAAAATGGGACCACACTTTCAAATGAAATACTACTTTACTATAATTTTTGTTTGGGATAATTTTCGTTCTAGTTTTAATTTTGGATTTCAGAAGCCCGCCTGGAGAACAAAGTGAAGAAATGAAAAGTCAAGCAACAAAGTGATGAAATTGCAAGTCAGAAACCCGTCCAAAGCACAGAGCAACTAACTGAAAAGTCAAGCAACAAAGAGAAGCAATTGAAAGTCAAGCAACAAGTTGAAAGAAATTGCAAGTCAGGAGCCCGCCTAAAGAATAGGATGATAAAAGTCGAGTCAAGAGCCAACAAAAGATGTATAGATAGGATTTTGTAATTTCATTTATGTTTTAACTTGTAATTTTCATTTCTGGATGTAATGACAAAGTCGCGGACCGGAACCTCGATGGAACCTCACTCGATTCTCCAACTCGGTATAGTCCACTTCTCTTCCAACTCTTTGAGATACTTGTGACTTCCTCATGACTTGGGTAGATAGGGTGTCCGACAGGAGTCGATTGTCCTTCTTTCTTTTAATCCTCTCTTTGAATAATGATCAGGATAAAATTCGATCTCGTTGTTTACTTCTTTGCCTGAAAACACTGCGTGTTTACATTCAAAGGGGGCATGATGTAGACACGTAATTTTGTTCCTCCGAAAGATTAATTTACCCAATTTTACCTTATCCTACCGTGTACCCTCATCCATGTTATTATACCCTCACAAAATACAAAAAAAATAACAAACCTTGTCTTATCCTAATATTCTAACAACCCACCCAACTAAAAATTGACAACACATCCTAACCCCTAACCCTCCTACCCCTACCCCACGTAACCACCCCTCCCCCACATTTCTTGGACACAAAGAAAAGAGCATAGACTTCCCATATATCACCATCACCAAAAAGAAGGGAGGGGACTCCATTTTTTCTAATTTTTCCACTCACAGCAAACACACTCAACAACACCCATCCACCATCTTCTCAACAATACATACTTACACTCCATTTTCCCTTTTCTTATTCACGAAACTACCCATCTATATACACCTACACATACATTCAGAATAACACACACACAAAAACCAGTGATCTCCATTTTTTGTCTTTGTCACGCACTATCATTCACACACTGTTACACATGCACAGATCGGAGAGAGAGAGAGAACAGAGAGAGGAGAGAAACAACAACTCGTTCACGCTACTGTTCCGACGACCTTTCGTCGCCGGAAAACGGCGTCTCCTCACCGGATTCAACACTAGTTCGGGATATAAATTGATTGGGAATTTAGGTTCGGAAGCTGGGTTTTTTATTTGAGTCGGATTGCAGGTTTCGTCGCGGATTTGAATTGGTCATTCTTATTCAGGTTGATTTCGGGTTACTGTTCCGGCAGTAGCTTCGCCGGAATCATCCCTTCCGTTCGTTGTTCGTATAAAATGGTCAAACCTCCTTCCGTTGTTCTTCGATTCCGGATGAAATCCGTCCGACGATTGGTTGTTTTGGTCGTCCGCATCACCGGTGACTCATTGGAGTTCGAACCCTGCAGGTGTTTGATTTTCCGTTGGATTTTAGCGAGCTTTTTGAGTCATCGTCTTTTGGATTCTGTTTCAAACCATCGAGTTGGGTCCAATTTGAAGTCGAAATTCAGTTCGGGTTTGGTCGTGGTTAAGGTCGGCTTGAGGTTCTGGTCACGGTTTTAATCGAAATAATACATTGAGTTTGAAAGCTACGAATCGAGGTCCAACTCTATTCCCCTCTTTTATTTAATGTTTATTATATTTTGGTGTGCTGGAGTGAATATTATATTTGGTTGATGATTGTGACGTGGTGATATGTTTCGATATCGTGTTTTGAGCAATCGTGATTACTGTGGTTGATATTGATTGATTGATTCATGTGAATGAAGGAATTGAAAGATTTGAATTCATGTGGGAATAAGTGGGGCGAGAATTGAAAACTTGATATATTTAGTGAATTTTGATTAGTTTGATTCATTAGTTGTTTGACTTGAAATAAACGTTAATTGAATTTGGTAGTATCAAGATACGCCGATTGGAATAGGCAAGACGTAGGTCGGGCAGGCAAATCTAGAGATTATGGGTTGATTGAATGTTTGAAATTTGATTGAATGGTTTGATTTTATCACTTTTGAATCAATTGTATAATTTGGCCGGGGAATGCCCCGAAGTACCTGTATATATTTATTCACCGGGGAATGCCCCGAGGTATCATGTACCCGGAGGACGTTCGTGATGAAGGTCCGAGGCGTCGGGTAGAGCATTAGTCTAGAATTAATTTAGAGTAGGTTTATATTTTCGCATTTTTTGTTTTGGACTGTATAATTGGACTGAACACTAAATTTTGGATTGTTTTGTTTGTTGATTGATTGTTTTGCGTGCTTTTGTGTGGTTTATATAATTGTAGCATCAAAATTAGCCGATATGCTTCACCAAGCGACTGTGGTCGAACCACGGGACCGAGGGGTGCCTAACACCTTCCCCTCGGTCAACAGAATTCCTTAACCCGAATCTCTGTTCGCGGATCAATTTAAAAGAGTCAAAAACAGTTTTGAAAAGGATTTTCCAAAGGTGACTTGGCACACCGGATTATGCCAAGTGGCGACTCTGAATAAAAAAATTGTAAATAATTATTTTTCTAAACAACCTTCATTTTGTCACTTTAATAATAAGAACCCTTTCGAAACTTAAGATTATATCTTTTTGGTTAAAAAAGGGGTGTGATATTATTAAAAAAAAAAATCTCAACATAAAATAATACTCATTCATGGTATATTTCTCATGAGACACAATTAATAAATTCAATATTAACAAAAAGAAGAGAAAATGGTCTATTACCCCCCCCCCCCCAACCTTTAGTCGAAATCCCAACTACACACTCAACCTTTATAGGTGACCTATTACCCCCCTAAACTATTTTAAAATGAAATTATTACCCCCCCTCCCCCAACGCTGACATGGAAAGAGTGTGTTTCACTCTCTTTTAAAGAGAGTGAGAACGAAAATAATTTATTAAAAATTTATTTTTAATATTTTTTAAATAAATATATATAATTTTAATTATTTTTTTTCTTTCTTCTTCTTATTCCATTCTTCTTCTTCTTCAATTTTTTTTCTTCTTCTTCTTCTTCAATGGGCATCCAAGAATTCATCAATGACATTTTTTCTTCTTCCGTTCTTCTTCTTCTTCTTCTTCTTCTTCTTCTTCAATTTTTCTTCTTCTTCTTCTTCAATGGCATCCAAGAACTCATCAATGACATTTCTTCTTCTTCTTCTTCTTCCATTCTTCTTCTTCAATTTTTCTTCTTCTTCTTCTTCTTCTTCTTCAATGACATCCAAGAACTCATTAATGGCATTTCTTCTTCTTCCATTCTTCTTCTTCAATTTTTCTTCTTCTTCTTCAATGACATCCAAGAACTCATTAATGGCATCTCTTCTTTTTCTTTTTCTTCTTCTTCTTCTTCTTCTTCTTCTTCTTCTTCTTCTTCTTCTTCTTCTTCTTCTTCAATGGCATCCAAGAACTCATCAATGACATTTCTTCTTCAATGGCATCCAACAACTCGAATTACGTGAGACTGTTGAATCAATTTAGATTGACAAATTCGAATTAATTTCTGTGTTAGAATCACTCCTTAGCTCCCCAAAAATTGATTGACGTTGAGAATGTTGAAATTCATCAAAAAAAAAATAAAGTTGCCGAGATTTTGAATTTTTCGGTGCCTTCACTGTCCAACGGCGTTTCACCATTGAAACTGCACCATTGAAGGCGGCGACATTTTGTGAAAATCAAATATTTTTTTGGACATTAATTGTTGATTTGATTTTGATAAGATTACCTATCGTGTGAATTACATATGATTCATTATGCCATTGAAGAAGAAGAAGAAGAAGACATATGACGTGGAATTAAATTTTTATAGTAAAAAAAGTAATATGACGTGGAATTGCGTGGTATGACACGTGGCAGCGTGTGCATCACACCCACATTCCAAATGACTGGTTGTCAGTTTTTGGGGGGTAATAATTCCACTTTAAAATAGTTCAGGGGGTAATAATTTTATTTTAAAATAGTTCAGGGGGTAATAGGTCACCTTTAAAGGTTGAGTGTGTAGTTGGAATTTCAACTAAAGGTTGGAGGGTAATAGACCATTTTCTCCAAAAATAAAGAGCGCATAATTTAACGTGAGAAATCCTTAATAAGGGGAAGAAAATTCACGTTCGATCATCAATTCTTGTTGTTTATTAGATGAAAAATGATGCCTCAGTTAGGCCCACAAACACAACATGTTCAGTATAAAATATGACATGTTATCCATGAAAAATTTTCTCAATAAATAAATAATTTTTTTTTAGTTCGATAAGTAAGAAAAATTATTATCCTGATTCCGCTTGTTATATTTTTCCTCATTTGATTAAAGCTAAATAAATATAGACCAAAATATGGTGTGAATTGGTTGAGTAATATAAGACATCAAGTTGAAGGTACTCAACATATTTAGCTCTCGTTTGGCCAGGGGCGGATCTACATGACGGTGAGGGGTTCATCTGAACCCCCTCAATCAAAAAATTACATTATATATATAAGGTCAAATTTGAATTATATGGATATAATGATTTTAATGAACCCCCTCAATATAACTGAAATGCATACCTCAACGGTCAAGGGGGTTCATTTCAATGCTTAAAGTTGTGGGTCGATTCTCACTTGCGGCTAGGGGTGTGCGAAAATCGAACCGATAAAAATGTTATTGATTTATTGTTATTGGGTTATTGGCTTAACGATTTTTTAATGATTTTATAAAAAAATTTATTAGGTTATAGGGTAAACTGATAATCCAATATATATATATATGTGTGTGTGTGTGTGTGTGTGTGTGTTTGTGTTTGTGTGTGTGTGTGTGACGTATTATATATTTCTCTTAATTTCTCTTTAATTTCTACAAATTAACAAACCTATTATTGCAATTATACAAACTCTTAATTTCTCCTAATAACGTTTAGTTCAAACTTGAAGGTTCTTGTAAATTAAAACACATCATGTAGGAATTTTGGTGGCAACTAAGATTCGATTTTTTTTCATGTTAGTTACTACTATTTCTATTTTATGAGTATTTTCTTATCGGTTAAACCAAAAATCGAACCATTAAGGACTAAAAATCGATAAACCGAAAACCGATAAAAAATATCTTATTGGTTTGGTTATTGGTTTAGCATATTTAAAAATCGAAAACCGATAAACCAACCAATAATATATAAAACCGAACCGACCGATGCACACCCCTACTTGCGGCTTTTTGGTAGTTTCTTGAAAACTTTTTCTCCTTCTCAGTCCTTTTTTATTTAATGAGTAGTTGGACTTCGACTTTTTTCACTCTGGCAATTGGGCCTTGATTAATAGAAATTAATTAGCCCATTTAATCCATTTGTGTGTGTTTATTATTTACTTAAAAGATATTTATTTTCTATTTTTTCAAGTATAAATATGTATAATTAGCATAAATACCAACCCTTTTGGAAGTAATTACACTCTCTCCCACTTTTTAATTACTTTACTCTCTCTCCCTATTAATATACATAACATAACCGACATATACATAGCATTCTGTGTCTATGTTGGATTTTTGTATGTTTAGAAAGTTGAGATTTTTTGTAATATTGAAAACATAAGTTGTGTATTTGTGTAATTTTTAGTATAAATATTGAGCCTAAAATATTTTGTACATAATTTTTAATTTTTATATAGTTGGAATGAAAATCTTTCAATATATATAATCTTTTTTTATGCTTTTAGTACTAGTTTAAAGTCATAGCTAGATTCATATAGCTTTCAAACTAATTTTCAACCCCCGCCCCCTACCCCACACCCCCCTAAAAAAAAACATACTATGCATATCTCTTCTTATGTTTTATGTCACGTTTGTTCAAAATGTTTTCATATATTAGACTAGTTTTACATAGTATATAAAAAATTTGAATTTGGCAACTTTTACAGATCATTTGATCGAATTGCATAGTTTGATCTTTTAAATTATATTTTATCATTCAACATACTAATGTAAAAACCTAATTTTTTACCAAACCTAACATTTTTATGTCAATTTAGTGTTCAATTTATTTTATTTTATTTTATTTTATTTTTAGATCTAAATTAGATATTGTAAGTTTATTTTATTTTACAAGGTTTGTTAAAAAGTTTTGAAAACAACAAAAATAGAGTCACATTTTTAATAAGCCTTTATTATTTTATTATTATTATTATTATTATTATTATTATTTATTTATTTAAAAAAAAACTGAATTATATTTGTCTTCTTCTTTTAACTTTTAATAAAGAATCTAGTGATATTAATATTTCTTAATCATAATTAAGACTAGCTATTTAACTTATTTGTATTTTATTAGTTTTAAATAGATTTTATCATTTTTATTTTATTTAAAAAATTTAAAAAGAAAAAAAAAAGTCCTAAACTACCTCTCCCCCATATTTCCCTCAACCTTCCCCACGTCCCATTTTTTTCTCATACACACACGACACAACTCACACGCCTGCACACATGCACAAACAAAAACATTATATATTAACCATACTCACACAGAGACAAGGGGAGACAACAACATTGAAAACACAACAAAAAAAAAACAAAAGAAAAGAAGAACAGGACAGAGAAGGAGAAGATACACGAAAAAAATCATAGAAAAACAAGAAACAGAAGAAAGAAAAAACTAAGAATCACTTAGGAAACAAAATCAAAGCAAAAACCCAAAAGCAAAACAAGAAAAATAGTAGGAAAAACGTAGAAAATAACCAAACAAAAAAAAAGGGTAGAAGAGAAGAAAAGTTGGGTTTAGAGTTTGAAGTTCCGTTCGACGTTTTTGGTGAAAGCTTCTTGCTACATTACTTGGTTTAAGTTGCTACTCAGGTTCTTGTTTAACTTTTTTTTTTTTAATGTAAATTTTCATGAAAATCCAAGCATGAATAAAGTTATCTTAATAATTTCCATATTTTCTGTAGTATGACGTACCAATATAAAAAATCAATCTTCCATTGTTTTATTCAAGTTCTTATATGCTTGTGGTTTGCCTATTTTGCTTAAGTTGATAAGGGCAAACAGATTTTCGTTATGTTAATTTATAGTAAAGAAATTTGATTTTACGAGAGGGTACTGGAAGCATATTTTTAGAAGTAAAACGTAGAAGTAAATTTATGTATTTTTCGTTGGAGTGTTATTCCATTTAGTAGTTATCAGTTTGCTAACAAAGGAATCATAAGGCATCTTCGACGAAATCTAGTATAAAAAAAATGATGTAAAAACAAAATTAGTAAGAGATGGAATGTATTTTGTTCCCACTTTTAAGAATACGAGAATAAATTTTAGTTCATGTAGTTTATAGTGATGTTTTCTACTTGTATGAGGCCATTTATTTTATAGTTTGTTTGCTTAAGTTTCCATAGGTAAAAGTTTTGTTGTAATTGAAAAGGGTTTGGGGAAAAAGTGATAATCTTTTGATTGCAAGAGAAAATTCACATCAAGTTTTAACGAATATAATGTTTTGATTAGATTTATTTAATCAACCATTGTTTACGTGAAGTTCTAACTGGTATGATGTTAATTTTTGTTCTTTTTACTCAGCTTGATCAAGTTAGAATGCACACTTTTGTTTAATTGTTTTTTTTTTTTTGGAATATTTGTTTATGTTTCAGAATATTGGGCCTAAATTTAAATTAAGGCCTAATCAATTAATTTGTGTGAAATTTGAGCGAGATAGGTTCTTAATCTTTAGAAAATTTAAAAGTTTATTATACAAGTGAAAATTAACGATGAAGTTGGAAAGCCCTGCTACCGACCATTCGTTATAATAAAATCTAACTTATCATTTTAAAACCGATCTAATCGAGTTGGGTAGATTCTGAACATATTAGGTGCTTATTTAGACTTTAAAAAATGGAGCGATCCATAAATGCCTTAAAGGCGGGAGAGATATACCAAAACTCGTGGTAAGGCCGAAAAGTACTACTATCGGTAAGCCACGCATCAAGGCAGTTTTTAATAAATTTTCAATAAATAAAAGCAGGATATAAGTAACTTTTAGGCTAACAAGTGTTTTATATATCTAAAAGATTAATTTAAGCCAGACGTAAGTCATTAAAGCTACCGTGTTAGAACCACGGGACTTGAGGGGTGCCTCACACCTTTCCCTCGGTCAACAGAATTCCTTATCCGGATTTCTAGTTCACAGACCAATAAAACAAAGAGTCATTTCCTTTTGATTGAGGATTCAATAAGGTGAATTGGAACACCCAAACTCAATTTCAAGTGACAACTCTGTAAATAAAATAATCCCTATTCAAAACGTCACTTCATTTGAAAAAACTCATTTTTCTCAAAACCAACTCTCTAGCGGGGTTGGATGCGGTAAAAATAGAGGTGTGACAACTAATATTGATGTTTCAGTAAATTTTATTTTTATTTTTTATTGAGTATTAATTATATATTATAATATAAATAATTCAATGCTTACACATTTTTAAGAACTTTAATTTTTTGTACGGGGATTAATTTGAAGGAAATTTTTTTTGAAAGAAAATAAAAATTCAAAGTGACAGTAAGAAAAAGACACAATATTATGTAAGAAGGACTCACAAAGCAAAACTGAAAAGAAATGTTAAAAAGGCTTGACAAGGCAAGTTAAAATTTAGCGGGTGTCCACTTTGCTTTATACTGTAATTTTTATCGAACTCCCTGAACAAAAATTTTAGATCCACCACTATATTTGGCCATAAGTTTTGAAGTCAAAAGTATTCCAAAAAAACAAAAAAAAAAACTGATTTGAGCAAATTTTTTGGAATTTGAAAATATTTGAAGATCATTTTTTCAAAATCTTATCAAATTTCTTGGTCATCAAATAAATACTCGAAGATAAGTATTTGAAATCTAATCTAAAATGTATAGTCAAATGCTAGCTTAATTTAGTTTCAAATTCTCCTCTTAACTTCAAATTCAATATTTTATTTTTCAAATCTCAATCAAATCATATGAATGATGTTTTTTTTTGCACTGCAAGTAAATGTATGTGATGGAAGGGTAGAAGCCTTTGGTGTTTCCTCCAGTCAAGAATTGGGGTCTCACAATCACTAGTCAATATATTTTTCTCTCATGTCTTTCTTTGTTCGTGGTTCGATATTCTGATGTCCTAGGCATAGAGGAACCACACCAATTCATCCCGAACTTGGTGGTTAAACTCTACTGAAATGATGATACTGTAACGGAGGTCCTGCAGAAAAATAGTTCGACGCTAGGATAATAAAAAGTCTTATGTTCACTTGTGTAGAATACAACAATTTCAAAATGGGCTGGCCTAGTCCAATTCTTGCAGACTAGCCAGCCTAACCCAGTCCATCATTTGAAAGGCCTGTAAAATGCTAGCCCAACTCAGTCCAAGTTGGTCATGGGCTATCCCTCCATAGCTTCTTTTCAATAAAAATTGTAATGCAATTTTATAGAATGTAAAATGAAAAATAATGATATTTTGTAGAGGAATTTTTCGTAAATAGTGTGCTATTAGCATTCAAATTTACATAAAATAGCAAAAATTTAATCGAAAACGTAGTAGCATTTTCTTTTTAAAACGTAGCCAATACACTTTCTACGTGCATAAGAATTTAATTCTAACTGAAATCGTGTGGACAATATTTGATTATAACTATATGGCTATGTATGTGCTTTAAATCATAAGCCTGCTATATTGTGTATGTATGTGAAGACGTCAACTGTATATGTGATAAGTCAGATTCAATATATATGTTTTCAACTTATGTGTGCTCTGCATTGACCAATTATATGAGAGGCCAATTGAATGTGAAGAAAATATAAACTGTATGTGAAATAACTTTTATATATATAGGGGACCCAACATTTAAAAAAATATATGTTGTATGCACATCATACATGTATATATGGATTTAGGTACTTGTTGTCATTTGTATTGAGGGAGCGAAGGGGAGCTTTGACATCAGAGACGGATCCGGGATTTAGAAGCTTCGGATGCCACGCTGCTTTGAACAATAACGTGTAGTTGGTGTTGCCATAGCTACAATTTATTTTTTAAAATGAAACCACGAAGTATAGTTTCTAGTTTCAATCCGTTGATGTGATTATTGTTAAGGTTTTTAGATATAAAGATATATGTATCTTGTTCACCAATAATTTCTTTGAACGTAGCTTTTTAATTTTTTAAATGCTAATTTCCACTCTATCACAATAAAACAGTAACAATGAATTTGTTCAAACCTCTCATCGACTACCAAAGAAAAAAAAAGTACCAGGAGTGCAATTGTAATTATTTTCAAATTCAAAATGTTCTTGTCCAAAGCAGACAACAATAGGTATGTTCTACTCATGGCTGTGTCTTAAATATATTCTGGGGAGATTTTAATTTTTTATATTATACTCCCAAGTTATTTTTCTACTACATTGTTGTCTCTATTTTTTTCCTTTCCTTTCCTAAGTAGATAAATTTTGACACCAAATTGGTGGACATCAAAAATAATATTTGATTTACCATGAAAAAATGATTTGAAAGAATCAATAGCTTAAGAACAAGGCATATGCGTGGACGGTTCAAGAATAAGAGGACTAATGCATTTATTTTACCCCTCCAAGATTTAAAGGCTGCTAAAAATATTAAATTTATTATTCAACTAGTTATTTATTATGGATTTATAATTTATAGCTCATTCAGAGAGTCAATGTTTTATTATAGTAGAGAAATGATAAATTAAATAAAATGATAGCTATTTGTTGTAATATAATACCTTGATTCTTGTTTTAAAAGTCTTATTAATATATAGTAATAAAGTTTAAATAGTTTAATTCAAAGTTCTTAAATATCAAATAAAGTTCTACAATTATTTAAATAAAAATTTATAAATTTGAAAAGAAAATTTACTGAATTTCTAATGTCATGATTGTATAAGGAAACAATTAAATTTATAAATATCAATTGTAACTTTGTAATTCATATAGTTTTAATTTCTAAGTGGTATAAGAAGACTTTTGATGAATAATAATTAAAATTAACTATACCTTGAGATATTGAAATAAAAACTCGATAATATAAAAAAAGATCTCATGCATTCCTAGGTCACTATAAAAAAATATAAATTTTCATATTAAAAAGACTTTAAAATGGTATTAAATTCTACTATAATATATGCCTTTTCAATTATCATAAATAAAAAGTCTTAGTTTTTATATTTTAATTTCGGTTGTCAAAATGGGTGAACAAATTAGATTAAGGGCCCGTTTGGGATTACTATTGCAAAACTGCTTATTTGAGAAATATTTTTATAAAATGGCTTTTCAAAAAAGTGCTTTTCTTCAAAATAAGTGCTTATTTTGGGAAATAAGCAAAATCCCAAACATGCTATAAGTTTCTCTCCCTCATTAATTAGTACATATATCTACCTTGTTGGCTCTTTCTTTTTCTTGTTCCTATACATTTGTTCTTCTTTGTTTTTCTATTTATAATAGTCTTATATACTACTCTAAATTGATTATATTTTTTTATATGAATTTTTTGTATTGAATCAATCTTTAAAAGAATGAATTCGTGAGTCCTCCTTTGTTGTTCATGATTCTATCCTTTTATTTTGATCTCTTTAGTTTAATTTTAAAAATAGTTAGATACATGATATGTAGTCATTAACATTTTAAGTTTTTTCACTGTCACAATTTTAATAAAAAAAAAATATCTGAAGTAGTTGGCCATGTCAAACCCTTTATATATTTGACGTCTTGTCATGTTCATAACTTCAGTAAAAGATGTCTGAAATATGACCTTGTCAACCAAACAACTTCAGTCAAAAATATCAAAACTTGAACCTTCAGGCAAAATTTTTTGATGTTTAGCTTTCATAAAGCATACTTCAAACAGAAATATTCTACGTCAAACGTGAATTTTCAACTTCAATTGTATATGTCTGAAATTATCCCGTTTGTGGATAAACTTGCGAAAAAAAAAAAAATCAACTTCCAATATAAATTAAATGAACAACGAACGAGTTTTATACCCTTAGACCATCATATCTTTATGAGCTAATATTGGCATTGTTTCATCATTCATCATAGAATATCTTATATGGTTTCTAAACCGTAATATATACTTCATATATCTTAATAAATTTATGTGACAATTTTTCTGTGGTGCAGCAGATGGGGCTGCTTCTCCCTTAACCAGAGGTCTCTGGGTTTGGGCTTTGGGTATGAAAAAATTCTTGGTAGGGAGAGCTTCCCCCCGAATGGGCCCTACGCGGCGCGAATCCGATAAATCAGGCTCTAATGCGGGTACGAACACCGGATGAGAAATAAAAAAAAAAAATCTTAATTACTTTACGACAAAATAATTTATTTTTTATATTTAGCATAACAATTTAACTTTAAACTTCTCAATTTATTCTTAATGAGATGATTTATGACCACAAATATCATTAACTTATATAAGACACACAAATTCTTTTACGTGTCCTCGATCACTTTCACATAAATTAAAATATAAAAGTATTTTTGAATCTCCAGAGTCCAGACCCTTCATGGGATTAGGAGTACTTGAAGATGACATCGGGAAACTTGCATGTGAGAATTGAAAAAGGCTATGCAACTTACAATTTTATAGCTTAAAGATACCCAAAAAAATTTGATAGAATTAAAGAATATTTCTAATTGCTAGCTTGATTTTATAAAAAGACAGTCTGATGGACTAAAGTTATCGCTTTGTATCGAGTCCGGGGAAGGACCGAAAGCCATTATATTATCAAAAATTACAAACTCTAGCCTTAATAGAATGAGTTATTTGACACATGCTTTCTTTTCATAAAAGAATGTCTCATCTGAAAGTAATAGTTCTTTTGGGCCATGTTTGATCATGATTTCGATCGGACCACCTTAGCATCTTATATATGACCCTTGTCATAGATAGGATATTGACGTTATCCAACAGCAAAAAAAAAATATCTTTTTCTAAAACAGATTAAAAAGAGAATATTTTTTTATTTTCTGTTCAGTGTTTGGTCTTAGCTTCACGATTCGACTAATTTGAATTAGCATTCAAAGTCTCACTAAAGGTAAATGCTCCATATTAAAGAATATTCAATTTTCAAACTTTTGACAAAAAAAATATCGAATGGTTCGTGATTTTTTTTTTTTTTTTTTTTTCCATTTTTTGTAAAGATGCCTTTAAAGTTTCAACTTAATTAAAGGATCGATCAATGTCTTGTTCTTCCTTAATAACTACTTGTCAATGGAGATATTAGTTTTATTCTTTTCCTTCATTCCATTCTTATTAACATATGTTTTCAACTAATTAATTCATTTTTAATTATACTTAGACACGTTTTTCCTTAATGCATTTAGCATGTTCGTGCCTAATAGAAAGTGGAGTTGAGTACTAACTTTATAAGTAACAAATAAATGAACATAATAATCAACTATATTTGGTCCAAATGTATTAAGACTTGGTAATTAAGCTCACGCAAAGTACCCTAAATTGCAAATTATTATCTAGGGTGTTCGGTATGGAGAAAAATATTTTTCATAAATTATTCTCCAAAATTTTTTCATATTCGAATAGGAAAAACAAGTTTCATCAATTATATTTCATATTGACTGTATCCTCCCGACCTTCAATACTCCTCATCTTCACCTTACCCCCTCGCCTCCATCCTCCCACCCCTAGCTACTTCATCCCGGGGGACTTAGGTGTTAATTGTGATGCTCCAGCATCCGTTAAGTTCTATACAAATTAGGTATAATTATATAAGAAATGTGTAAAAATTGGTATAGAAGGAAAAAAACACCATTGAAATCAAGTAGCTAGTTGAGTGCTTTTCTTTTCAGGCGAAACCTTAATGCTTTGGGTGTCAAACACGACCCCTAAATCCTAGATCTGCCTCTATTCACCCCACCTTCGATATTATTTATCTAGATTATATACAAATACTTTTAGGACCACTTCCATTGCCTCTGCGGAAAGAGGAATTCTATTTATCAAATAATTAAGAAAGCAAAAAATTTAAAAAGCCGGTAAGAAATAGAAGATAGTAATATTTTTTACTTACGCATCGAATAAAAATAAATAAATAAAAAGACCACTTATTTTTTAAAAAACATTTCCGTCGTACCAAACACACCCCTAATCTCATTTCAATTTCCAATTAGCTGGTTAACAATATATTACACCACATATCTTAAGGCTTATTAAGTAATTAAATCAACATGTAATATCCATGTGGATTCTAGTTATATATATATATATATATATATATATATATATATATATATATATATATATATATATATATATATATATATATATATATATATATGTATTCACTGTGTGGATTCTACCAAAGGGAATTTAACTTATTAAAACATGTTACTAGTCATTTATCAAAGTTACCAATCAATACTTATATAGTGTTATTTGTAATTATCTTTTAAATAATTCGATCCTATAAGATTTAATAGATAAAGACTTAAAACTCTATGTACACTAATACGTTCCTTAATAGGTAATTGAGCTGCATCATTTAACCCTTCTTGTGTGCAAATATTTGTACTCTCTCCGTTGTTTACTTGTTTGTATTTGATTTATACATATTTATCATAAAATAATGATTTTTGTTATATTAATCTTAATTATTATAAGTCATCTAAAAGTTGAAAAATGAACAAGACAAAATAATATGGATAAAATAAGTATAAAATGATAAAGTATTCTTGATTTTTCAAAGTGAATTAATAAAAATTAATGAATATCTATTTATAGTATATTAAATAAGTAAAAATACCAACATAGGTTGTGGTGCAGTGGATGGGGCTGCTCCACCCTTAACCAGAGGTCGAAGGTTCGATCCTGGGCATGGAGAAAACTCTGTTGGGAGCGGTACCCCCGAATGGGGCCCTACTCGGTGCGAATCCGGATTAGTCGGGCTCCAATGCGGGTACACCGGATGAGGAAAAAAAAAACAAGTAAAAATAAACTCAAATAGCATGAGAAAGTTTGATAAAAATGCTTCTTTTTCTTTTGTTATTTTTTTGATAAAAATGTTGAATACAAGAATAATCACGTAGTCTTTCTTTATTACGTGTTGGAAAAGTATTTTCTGTTGAACAAGAGTGGCCATAAATGTTTTCCAAAATTCGAATATGATGACAAACTTGTGGATTAGAGGGTTTTAAATAACAATTAATTAATGTTTAACTAATTAACCTCTCTCTTAACAAACACCTTCACGTAATGATTTATAAGAACTTCATTTGAAATAGAATACACAAATAATAAATTTCATTTTTATTTGTCCACGATACTAAAAAAAAAAAATTTAAATTTTTTTTTTAGTTGTCAATTTAGCATGTAAAAAAAGATATTCTTTTGTTTTACCTTAAAGGCTTAAACATTAACTACTCACTTCGCAAGTTATTTTTCAAGCCTACTGAGATTATACACCAATTAATACAATAAAATATGCATACACTTCATTTATTTATTGTGAACAAAGAGAATAACAAATAAGATTGAGATATGTCCGATCGAGTAAAATTACCAAATCGCAATTAAGAAAAGATTAGTTTGGAAAGGGAAATTAAAGTAGAAGAAGAGTTGAAGATATTTTTATTAAGTAGGTAGTTTTTCCTTAATTTAATTAATTATTCATCTTTCTAAAATAATGGGCCTCTATCACCTTAACAGAAACTGAAAATTTTGGCTAATAATTGATAATCACATAACATGATTAATAGCTAGGGAAGAAAGAAAAATAAACCCAAATTGTCTCAATAAAATAAATTTTTATTTTCAGAAAGTTTTTACAGAGGGTTGAACTTTGCCAATTAATCTTACAGACCATTCATTCCATCTTTTAAGTTCTATTGAGCAATATGTATCGCGCTGAATATGGCTCATTATTAACTTATAGTATAAATATAAGAGAATTCTTCTATAAACTCACACTAAGAACACCTTCTCTATTTTCAAAGTTATATAGTTAGTTAATATTGATATACGGAGACTTAAAGGACTAGTTATTCTAATTTAATAAAAATAAGCAAACTATAGGAGTGACCAATTTATAAAAATTGTCAATTGAGCATATTGTATAGCTATGCTTTCTTTAAGTATTCCAAGCTCATGATATTTGAAAGAATATTTCAAGATTCTTGATGGCCTTTTTGGTTGTGGCCACGTCCCTCGCTAATTTATTTGAGCATGTTATGAAGTTTAGTCTATATTTAATGAATTTCATAATATTTTGAATTTTCGCGAGTACTTAAAAGTTTGTATATCCAAAATAGCACACATACCTTATTCTTAGATCAACCTTGACATCTCGAGTTGCATCAAAAACAAAAAGAAAAAAAGAATTAAGATGAATTATATCCATGAAATTGAAAAGGTTCTAAAAATAAGTAGGTGTTTTTTTGTGATAAGATTGTATAATAGTTGAATTTTTTTTTAGTAAAAATTACATATATAACGACATGTTTACTATTCCCTTCTTTTAAAAAAGAATGACTTACTTTTTTTTTAGTCCGTTTAAAAAAGAATGACTCCTTTCCTTTTTTAGCAACTTTTTAATTTTAACTTTCCACATGACATGTTTAAGACCACAAGATTAAAGGGTATTTTGGTACATTTAGTATATCTTTAATTTAACGCCACAAGATTCAAAAGTCTTCTTTATTTTCTTAAACTCCGTGTCAAGTCAAACTAGGTCATTCTTTTTTAAATGGAGGGAGTAGTATTTACTAAAAATTTCAACTATTTTTAAAATCTCATAAAATTCCAACTTTTGACCTTTGATGATACATGTTAATTAACTTACATACATACTATGGATACATGTTTTAATTAAACAACTAGCACGTTTTAAGGGAGGTAATGGATAACTTTACATTAAAACAACAATTAAACTAACTAATTAAGGTAAAAATAAAATAAAATTCCACGATTTATGATAATTAGTTTGTTATTCAACCATTCTAAATAAAAACCTTTCCATAATCTGTTTTGAAATTGCAAAAACTTCATACGGCTTGTTCAAAAAATTCATACGATCATTTTTTTTTTATTTGTTAATTTTTTTTTGTATTTGAAATGAATATTTCTGTGTTGTTACGTCATTCCGGTGTTTGGGTTAACGAAATCAACTATGTGGGCTATAATAGCGATGAAATCGTTATCAATGAACATGTAACTTACGAAGAACAGATTTTGACAATTGCCGGAGAACAAAAAATCGATCAAACCCGAAAAAAATTGAGGCTCATTATATTGTTGAAGGAAATGCATGCCCGTTGTTGATTCGTAACGAAATGAGTGTGGAGTTGTATGTCGAAATTTAGAAAACTGAGCGTGGTTTTGGGACGTATCCACTAATCATCACTACATTCAATTTCTATGCCAAAAGATCGGACAAGAAAAGGTATGTTATGTTTATTATGTATCATTTCTTGTTAATTATCTGTGCGTTAATTTCATTTTGTATCTAACTGTAATACCCTGTACGCTCCTAACTCAGTTTAGCTCTCAGTACATGAGAATTTCTATATAAAACTTTCAATATACTTAGAATTTTCCAGTTTAAGACTTATCAAAGTGTAGAAAATTCAGTCAACTTTCCAACGATATAAATTTTTCCCAAATTCGATATCCGGGTGAGAAGTTATGACATTTTTAGTGAAATAGTATGTCAAATTAAGAAGCATCGCATCACGGTGAGGGTCAAAATGACATTCGTCAGTTTTTAGTGAGACACCGCGATTCAAGCGTATCGCGGTGAAGTCCCAGTTCCTAATTGTTTTTTTCAGTGTGTCAACGCGATAATGGTACATCGCGCCATAGTGCCATTTCACAATTGTCACTTTTCAGTAACGCTCCGTGATACCTCCGCGCCACGCCAAAGTGCATTTTTGCACTCGTCCTTGGACTACACTAGCCGACAAAATTTAGTGGCTCACCGCGATGCCATCGCGTCGCAGTGAAGGCCAAAATCGGGAATCCAGTGACGTGAATTTTAATTTCTTTTAGGGGCAATTTAGTCTTTTTCCACGGACCTATTTAGTCTAAACACGTTATTTAACCCCCAATAACCTAATTAGATCATCATTTATTCAATTTCCCCCTAAAAAAATAATCAAAAGCATTCTCTCAATTATCAAAACCCCAACCTCCAAGAATCAAGAGCAATCCTCAAGAATTTCACCAAGAAACTTTAACAATGCAAGGACTGCTACTAAGGTTCAAGCCAACCCAGTGGTCAATAATGCTGCAGCCAGGATTCGAGACTTCACCCGAATGAATCCTCCGTTGTTTTCAGGATCTAAGTCTGAAGAGGATCCACAGAAGTTCCTCGATCAGGTGCAGAAAGTCACAGATATTATGGGAGTGACTTTCAGTGAGAGTGCTGAGTTAGCTGCTTGAACTCGTCATTAACATGATTTGATTTGGGTTATTGTAGACAAGATTACCAAATCCGCTTATTTCTTGCCAGTCCATACGTTCTATTCAGCCGAGGACTATGCCAAACTCTATATCATAGAGTTGGTCAGGTTGAACGGAGTCCCAGTATCCATCATTTCATATAGAGGTACCCAGTTTACCTCTCATTTTTTAAAAGCATTCCAAAAGGGCCTTGGTACCCAAGTTCACCTCAGTACAACTTTTTACCTTCAGACAGATGGTCAAGCAGAAAGGACCATTCATACTCTAGAATATATGTTAAGGGAATGCGTTGTTGATTTTAAAGGTAGTTGGGATGACCACTTGCCTTTGATCTAACAACTATCATTCTAGTATTCAGATGGCTCCGTTTGAGGCTCTTTATGGTAGGAGATGTAGATCTCTAATTGGTTGGTTTGAGGTAGGTAAGGCCGTAGTAGTAGGGCCTGATTTAGTGTTCGATGCCTTAGAGAAGGTTCAGTTGATCAAAAAAAGGCTTAGGGCAGCCCAGAGATGACAAAAATCGTATACAAATGTGAGGAGAAAGGATATCGAGTTTGAGATTGGCGATTTTGTGTACTTGAAAATCTCTCCCATGAAGGGAGTGAATAAGTTCGGCAAGAAGAGAAACCTCAGTCCCCGATATGTCGGTCCTTACAGAATTCTCAGTCATTTCGAAAAGGTAGCTTACGAGCTTGAGTTGCCTTCGGACTTAGCTTTAATACACCCAATATTCCACGTCTCCTTGCTAAAAAATGCATTGGTGACCCAGCAGTTGTAGTCCCCTTAGAGGTCATAGAGATTTAGAATGATCTCTTTTTTGAACAGGTTTCAGTCCAAATCCTTAATCGTCAGACTCGCAGACTAAGGAACAAAGAAGTTCCCTTGGTCAAAGTTCTTTGGCGGAACTAGTCCGTTGAGGGAGCTACTTGGGAAGCATAAGCATATATGCAGATCAAGTATCCTCACCTCTTCTCCGCAAACTCAGACTCAATATTGAGGTAACAGTCTTCCTTAGATTTACTCAGTTCTACAGTTACAAATATGGTATCAGTTACTGTTGCATATCTTCTCCATGACAGTCATGCATTCATGAATCAGTTCAGTTATGTACTCGTGCTTCAGTTAAGCATGTTCAGTATGTAAATTTAGTCAATCAGTATTTCTCAGCTTAATCAGTCTCATTCGAGGACGAATGTTCCCAAGGGGGAGATATTGTAATACCCCATACTCTCCTAACTCAGTTTAGCTCTCAGTACATTAGAATTTCTATATAAAACTTTCAATATACATAAAAATTTCCAATTTAAGACGTACCAAAGTATAGGAAATTCAGTCAGCTTTTCAACGATATAAATTTTGCCCAAATTCGATAACCGGAGAAGTTCTGACATTTTTAGTGAAATAGTATGTCAAATTGAGAAGCACCGCGTCGAGGTGAAGGTCAAAATGCCATTCGTCAGTTTTCAGTGAGACATCGCGATTCAAGCACGTCGTGGTGAAGTCCCAATTCCCAATTGTTTTTTTCCAGTGTGTCCACGCGATAGTGGCACATCGCGCCAGTGTGCCATTTCGCAATTGTCACTTTTCAGTGAGGCTCCGTGATACCTCCGCGTTGCTCCAAAGTGCATTTTTGTACTCGTCCTTGGACTACGCTAGCCGACAAAATCCAGTGGCTCACCGCGATGCCACCACATCCCGGTGAAGGCCAAAATTAGGAATCCAGTAACGTGAATTTTAATTTCTTTCAGGGGCAATTTAGTCTTTTTCCACAACCCTAATTAGTCTAAACACATTATTTAACCCCTAATAACCTAATTAGATCATCATTTATTCAATTTCCCCCAAAAAAATAATCAAGAGCCTTCTTTCAACTAGAAAAACCCCAACCTCCAAGAATCAAGAGCAATCCTCAAGAATTCCACCAAGAAACTTCAAGAACTCGTCCTCCCAGGTATGTTAGATGTTCATCCATGGGTTCTTACCACCCATGGAGCCCAAGAATCCTTTTTCAAAATTCAAGATTGAGATTCCTTGAATTACATATTTGAGTTGGATTGTGTCATGTATGTATTATTATATGGTCTTCAATCTATGATTTATTATAAGTTTCAAGAAATTAAGATAGCATGTGTGATGAATTATGTGATTCTCATGTTAAATTCTTGAATTTACAAGTTGAATGTTGTAGTCATGATATTTATATATGTTTAGTATTAAATGAATTAATCATGCTCCCCAAGTGTTTGTTAGAACGCCTATGTGAATTGAATAGTGCAACCATGACATGTTAGCTGTGTTCCATTTATGTACATGTTCCTGCCTCGCAAGTGTTTGACAAAATGTCTCAATGAATGAATCATGATTAAGTGACTAGCTAGTATACTTTCAAGATAGTGCCATGTTTTACTATTGATGCTATCGAGTCCTGGAGGTATTCAATACCCAAAAAATATAGTGGTTTACATAGATCATAGTAGCTACAAAATAGTCTCAGTAGTGTCATGAACAGTAGTACTTAGTCAGTTACAGAACTCAGTGAAACTAAGTTTAGTTCAGTTCAATTTAATAATCAGTGTCATTCAGTTGAGAGTATGATTCAGCATCGAGTGAACCCAAGGATGGGGGCTCACCTATCAGTAAAGGGTGTAATCCTTAGTAGCAGTTCTTGCATTCCAGAACTACGTAGCCAACCTAGGTTGAAATATCAACCTGCCAGTTGAGGGTTGATAAGGTGTTTACCTACTAGTTGATGGTAATCCCATTCTCATCTGGAATCCTGCCAATAGAGAGTGACCCTTAGTCCTTCGGGACGACATTTTAGTGAATTCACACAACTAGTATATCTACCCGTGCCACGGTACTGACACCCTTCCAACTGGGGTGATAGGTTGGACCCCAATCAGTTCAGAGAGGGGCATGTCGGTTAGATGATTACCTACCATAGTTTCTGTCACAACCCTTTTTTGCCCGAAGGGATCGAATCAAATGTTTTTTCCAATTAAAGTGACGGTATTGAATAGGGATTTGTTTTTGTCATTTTTTAGAGTCGCCACTTGGAATTGAGTTATGGTGTTCCAAGTCACCTTTTTGAATTACTAATCAAAAAGAAATGACTCTTATTTGGTCTGCGAAAACAGAAGACCGGGTAAGGAATTCTATTGACCGAGGGAAAGGTGTGAGGAACCCCTCGAGTCCCGTGGTTCAAGCACGGTCGCTTTTATCAACTTATACTTAGCTTAAATTATTTTATTAAATTATGTTAAGGCTTAGGTTCGCTCATTTTTTTATTATACTAAAATTCATCTATTATTTCATATTAAATAAATCGGTAAAAGTTAATTTTTAGAAAAATGTTTGTTAAGGTGCAGTATTGCATCCTTGAATTTTAAATATCCCAAAAAGATACGTACGCCGCATTCGTAACTGGGACGAATATATATTAAATAAGTTTTAAAAACTATCTAGTATTATAAACGTTAATTTACCACTTATAAATTCATGACAATTTTTATTTTTTTTCAAAATGCTATTTAATTTGAATAACAAAACTGTACAAAATTCATTTAAAAGGATAAATAATTTAATAAATAAATAGTTAATAAACTTATAAAAATAAAATTATATACTATTTTGACTTGTTGAAATAAATAAAATTTACCCGATTTTAAATAAATAAATAAAACATTAACCATTATTAAATTTAAGTGGTTTACCTAAAACATGTTTTTCCTTTTACTGTATAACTATAATTTGTAACCAAATTTTTTTTAATATTACATGCATATAAAAACCCAAAATATATACCTAATTATCCATAATCTAAACTTCTTAGAATTTAAAATACGGAAGAAGGAAAAGGGACAAGTCTATTAGTGATAAAACACTTCTACAGTGTTGATATTATTCGCCAGAATTGTTACTGGCTTTCCGGTGAGTTTGACCGGAGTAGCAACGGGGAAGGGGTTTTTTGACGGTTGTTATTGTAATTTCGCCGATAGCCATGGTGATAGTGGCTGACGGGAAAGGGAAAGGGGAGGTCGGAGGGTCGCTGGCGCTGGGGCACGGATCCGGTGAGGGATCGGACAGAGAGGGTGATGACAGCGGTAAATCTGGCTAGTGGGGAAGCAATATTTCGCTAAACTCCGATGTTGGAGCAGCGGCACGTAGAGAGGGAGAAAGGTTGCAGTCCACTGTTTTTGGGGAATTCCGGCGAGAATATGCCGGAACAGTAACAGTGGTGGGATTTCTCGCCTTTCTCTCCGTTTCAATCAAAACTCTTTCTATTTTTCCCTCACTCTTCATCTCCTTTTCTTTTACTGGGTTTTGATTTTTTTCTCGATTTTATTCGCTTTTCTCGATCTTTCTATTTTCACTATTTTTAATAGATTTTTTTTCTATTCCGTCTTCATTTTTTATGTGTGTGTGAATCCAATGGTATGTTTTTGTTTTGTATGTTGCTGATGAAATGGAATATCCTTTTTCTATGTCTATATATATGTATACAATGTATTTATGAGTACGGGAATTTTTCTGTGTACAAGGAATATAAATATACAATATTTTGACTACACAATGTATGATATGAAATTTCACATAATCAATCAATTTCACATGCTAAGTAATGTAATAATATCACTTAAGCATTTTCTTCATATTTTTCGTAAACTTACAACATTAAATGGCTCAAGATTGAAAAGAACCTGAAATTACTTGAACTGAATAATAAAGTGAGAAACAGTTTTCACCGAAAATTCATCTGAAAATCAAACTTAATCTTCAACTTTTTCTTTTCTCTCTTTATTTGATTTTTTTTCTTTTTTGGTTTCTGATGTTAAAGTTGATACAGTATAAGTGAATGTACGTAAGTAGTTTTTTTTTTTTTTTTCAGTTCTGGGGTGGGAGTCCTTTTTATAGTGGGATTCTTTGGGGGAACGGTTAAAACAAATAAGGGGAGGGGGGGGGGATTTAAAATTCATTTTTTTTATTTTTTTTTAATTATATTTTTCTAAAAAATTTTATTTTTATTTTCTATATATATATAGAAAATATTAGTAATAATAATAATAATAATAATAATAATAATAAATATAATAATATTTAATTAAATTTATATTTAACAAAGTATAATAAAAATTTATAAATAGACAAAAAACAATATAATAAAATAATACTAAAACTATTAGTTTATTTATTAAAATTTATAAAAGGAAAATACATATATTTATTTTAAAAATTAGAATAAAAATAAAAATAAAATAAATATCTCAAAATTAACTTTACTTAATTATTTATTTTTAACTAAATTTTTTTTATTAAAAATAAAAATAATAATCAAAATAATATATGATTAAATATATAAATATAAAATATTTAATATTGATAAACAAGTTAAAATTTAGGGAGGATAAAAAATCACGTGTCTACATCTTTGCTCCTCTTTGTGTGAAATCTCAAAAAGTTTTCATACAAAGAAGTAGACAAGATATGATTTTTGACCCTCCAATTATTTGAAAGGTAAAGGTAAAAATAAAAATAAAAAATAAAATAAAAATAAAAATAAAATAAAAAATAAAAATAAAAATAAAAATAAAAATAAAAATAAAAATAAAAATAAAAATAAAAATAAAAATAAAAATAAAAATAAAAATATGATCGAGTCGTGTTTTTGGACATCCTGCCTATCCCGGGTTATAAGGGAATCAGGTCATGGGTAGTTCAAAGGTAATTTGGTGAGAGAAAAAGTTGAATTCAAGTGGGATTCCGTCGTATTTCCGGTTAACAACTTCTTCCTTTACATTCAACTGGCTAATAAAAATCAAAAATGAAAAATACAAGTAAAAATTACAATATCTAGAATCTTGATTCAAGCCTTCGCGACTTTAATTTGAAAATTCACCCTATACTTCATTCGGGCTCCTGGACTTTCTTTTTCTTCACCCTGTTCTTCAAGCGGGCTCCTGGACTTACAACTTCTTCACTCTGTTCTTCAGGCGGGCTCCTGGACTTACAACTTCTTCACCCTGTTCTTCAGGCGGGCTCCTGGACTTCTTTTTTCTTCACCCTGTTCTTCAGGCGGGCTCCTGGACTTCCTTTTTCTTCACCCTGTTCTTCAGGCGGGCTCCTGGACATACAACTTCTTTATCCTGTTCTTCAGGCGGGCTCTTGGACTTCCAATATATTCACCCTGTTTTTCAGGTAGGCTCCTGGACTTATAACAACTTCTTCACCCTGTTCTTCAGGAGGGCTCCTGGACTTCCAATTTCTTCACCATGTTCTTCAGGCAGGCTCCTGGACTTACAATTTCTGATTTTCAAATATGTTCCTGAACTCAAAATAAGAGGTGAAACAGAAAAATAACATCCCATTCTTCAGGAGTGTCCTGAGCAAAAAGTAAATTCCCATTCTTCAGGAGGATCCTGTGCAAAAGAATAAATTCCATACAACACACATAAAATTTTGCCCCAGCTTGTACTGGAAAAATTTTGTGTGTCACCAATCTTAATACATCTCACAAAGCATAAAGTTTACCATAACTGAGATCCATCATCAGATATTGTAACCATGTTTCTTGCGTTGACGGAAATGTGGAATTGCATCCTTTATTTGAAAACTTTGGTGTAAAAAAGAATATCCCATCTCTGTTTCAAACAAAGAAAAATTATGAGTTTTAAAATATGTGGTGGTTGGTTTGTGGCATTTGACTTTTGAAGTGGCCGCTCTCGCACTTGCCATGCTCAACTCTTTTCCAATCCGTGATAATATTCATTGAATTTTCATACTTCTGACTCAGAATTCTGACTACTGAGATCCTCAACTCAAATCATATTTCTGTTGTATGATTCTTCTGAGTTTAGCTACCAATACATCCCTTAGATTTTCACGAGTTTAAAATGGTCAAGTCATAATCATCTTGAGTACCTTACTTTTACTTTGAAACGTTGTCTCTGTGCATCGATCCTTTGTCTTGCTTTGTACCCTTAAAGGAGTTGGTAGCGAGTTTGGAGTCCTTTCTCACTCGACCTGACGTTAATTTGACTCAAAAGACAACAAAAAATTTTCGTTTGATGACAAGGACACAAAATATCAAAAATTAAAATAAAACAAAAAGAAAAACACAATAGGCATCTTTTTTAAAAAAACAAAAACAAAGAGAACTTATCTGAATGTGGAAATCGATTCTGGTGATTATGACATGCATTTTGAATCAAACAACCAGATCTACCCACACCAATCATTACAACTTTTGTACACCAATAAGACTCTCTCTTTTTTTTTTTAATTTTTTTTTTTAACAAACACCCAAAATATGAAATATCATGCACTCATAACGTGTTTAGCCTTGACATTCTTAAAGATTGATTCGAAGGTCTTTCTTTGGTTGTAACTTGGCTTTTGGATAGGGTTAGAAAGAAAGGTCGGCAGAGGCTCAAAAATAACATTGGGTGAAACATTCAACTTTTGAAATCGATTCTTTTAAGAAAATAAAATTTTGCCCCAGTTTTATTTCATTCTGGGTAATTTAAATTTTCTTCTGGTAAGACCGAACCCCGGAGTAGGGTTGCGTACGTATCTTTTAATAGCAAGAATCAGGTCAAATGTAGTTCAGGAAACACCATTCTTTTGCTTGATTTTGAATTTTTGATTGATTTTTTTTTTCTTATTTTTTTTCAAAAAAAAAATTCAATTTTTTTTTCAACTTTTTTTTTCAATCTTTCTGACTTTAATTTGATTCCAAAAGAGGGGTACGAAGAAAAATAAAAGCTCAAAGGGGTAAGAAAGGTTGATATATTATTCGGATAGTAGAACAAAATATCGTCATCATTTCAATCTTTAAAAATGTAAGTACAAAACATACATAACATAATTGTACATGAATATCATACATAATATCTTTTAACTGCATCAACATTGACTGGTATTACCTCCATTTTGCCTTCTACATTAGTTAGATATAACGCACCATTAGGTAACACTTTCTTCACCATGAATGACCCATGCCAATTAGGAGAAAATTTGCCTTTGGCTTCAATCTGATGAGGTAGAATGCGTCTCAGTACCAACTGACCAACTTCAAAATATCTGTGAAGCACCTTTTTGTTAGATGCTCGTGCCATTCTCTTCTGGTATAGTTGTCCATGACATACTGACGTCAATCTTTTTCACCAATCAAGCTTAATTTCTCCAAACGAGTCTTGGCCCATTGGTCTTCATCAATTTCAGCTTCCACAACTACTCGAAGAGATGGAATCTCAATCTCTGCAGGTATAACTGCTTTAGTTCCATACACTAACAAGTAAGGAGTTGCACCAATTGAAGTCCGAACTGTAGTACGATAACCCAACAAAGCAAAAGGTAACTTTTCATGCCATTGTCGGGAACCTTGCACCATCTAACGGAGTATTTTCTTTAAGTTCTTGTTGGCAGCTTCTACAACACCATTTTCCTTTGGACGATAAGGAGTTGAATACCGATGTATAATCTTAAATTGTTGGCACACTTCTTGCATCAAATGACTGTTGAGATTTGCAGCATTATCGGTGACAATTATTTTCGGAATGCCAAACCGACAATGATGTTGGAGTGAATAAAATCAACCACCGCTTTCTTGGTCACTGACTTGAAAGTTATTGCTTCCACCCACTTCGTGAAATAATCAATGGTTACCAAGATGATCCTATGTCCATTCGAGGGCTTCGGTTCAATTGGTCCAATTATGTCCATTCCCCAAGCCACAAAAGGCCATGGATCAGTCATTGTATGCAACTTAGATGGAGGGGAATGTATCAAGTCTCCATGTACCTGGCATCCATGACATTTACGAATGAATTTGATGGAATCTCGCTCCATGGTGAGCCAATAATAACCTGCTCGGAGTATTTTCTTTGCCAAAACATACTCACTCATGTGTAGTCCCCAAATCCCAGAATGTACTTCAGTCATGATTTTTTAGGCCTCTTTTGCATCTACACACCTCAGAAGTCCCAAATCAGGAGTCCTCTTATACAAGATTCCTGCACTTAAGAAAAATCCACTAGACAAACGTCGAATGGTTCTCTTTTGATTACCATCGACATGTACAGGATATTTCCCAGTCTGAATATGTTCTTTGATATCATAGAACCACGGCTCCCCATCAAGTTCTTCTTCAACCACATTGCAATATGCATGTTGATCATGAATCTATATATGCAAAGTGTGAATGTAAGTTTTATCGGGATGTTGAAGCATCGAAGATAAGGTCGCCAAAGCATCAACAATTTCATTATGAGCTCTGAGAATGTGTCTTTACTGATACAAATCATTGACATAGATCTTGCAAACAACCTCGATATGGTAGGAGCTTTGAATCACTAGTCTCCCAATCTCTTTGGATTTGATGGACTAACAAATCTGAGTCTCGTAACACTAACAGTTCTTGGATTCCCATGTCAATAGCTAATCTCAAATCCAGAATGCGTGTTTCGTATTCTGCCATATTATTGGTACAATAGAATCGAAGTTGGGCTATTATTGGATAATATTGTCCTGATTCATAAATAAGAACTGCTCTTATCCCTCCTCCTTTTACATTAGAAGCTCCATCAAAGAACAACTTCCAGCCTGAATGACAATCATCAGAAATAACTTCATCAATATACAATACCTCTTCATCTGGAAAATAAGTCTTCAATGGCTCATACTCCTCAACAATAGGATTTTCAGCCAAATGATCCACCAAGGCTTGAGCTTTCATTGAAGTTTGTGTCACATAAACAATATCAAACTCTCTGAGCAACATCTGTCATTTCGCGAGTTTGCCTATGGGCATAGGCTTCTAAAAAATATACTTTAAAGGATCCATACGAGAGATGAGGTATGCAGTATAAGATGACAAGTAATGTTTCAGCTTTTGGGCTACCCAAGTTAAGGCGCAGCATGTCTTCTCAAGAAGAGTGTACTTAGCCTCATAAGTGGTAAACTTTTTGCTGAGGTAGTAGATGGCTTTTTCTTTTCTGCCCGTGACATCATGTTGACCCAATACACAGCCAAAAGAATTGTCTAACATAGACATATACAATATCAAAGGTCTGTCTGGCTCTGGAGGAATCAAAATAGGCAAATACAACAAGTACCTCTTAATTCTATCAAATGCCTTTTGACATTCTTCAGTCCATTCAACTTTAGCATTCTTCTTCAATAACCTGAATATTGGCTCACAGGTTGTTGTAAGCTGAGCAATAAATCTACTGATATAATTCAACCTTCCAAGTAAGATCACCACCTCTATTTTATTTTTTGGTGGAGGCAGATCTTGAATAGCTTTTATTTTTGAAGGATCTAACTCAATGCCATGTCGACTGACTATAAACCCCAAGAGTTTTCCTGATGGAACTCTAAATACACATTTTGCTGGGTTAAGTTTGAGATCATACCTCCGAAGCCTTTCAAAGAATTTTCTCAAATCTTTGACATGATCAGATTGCTCTCTCGACTTAATGATCACGTCATCCATATAAACTTCAATTTCTTTGTGTATCATGTCATGAAGCATTGTGGCCATTGCCCTCATGTAAGTTTCCCCAGCATTCTTTAGTCTAAAAGGCATGACTCGATAACAATATGTCCCCCATGGCATAATAAATGATATTTTTTTCGCATCTTATGGATCCATAATGATCTGGTGATACCCCACATAACAATCCACAAAAGACGCAAGATCATGTTTGGCATAATTGTCCAACAAAATATGAATATTGGGAAGTGGAAAATTTTCTTTTGAACTTGCTTTATTTAAATCACGATAATCAATACACATCCGAACTTTGCCTTCCTTCTTTGGAACAGGGACAATATTTTCCAACCAAGTAGGATATTGGGACACTCGAATGACTTTAGCCTCAAGTTGCTTCGTGGTTTCTTCTTTGATTTTTACACTCATGTCAGTTTTGAGCCTTCTTAGCTTTTGCTTAACAGGAGGAAAAGCAGTATCAATTGGCAACTTGTGAACTACCAAATCAGTGCTCAAACCGGGCATATCATCCTAAGACCACACAAAGATGTCTTTATACTCATGCAAAGCTTCAATTATAACTTTCTTTTGTTTTGGTTGAACATATACACTTATCTTAGTCTCCATAATATTTTCATGATCTCCTAAATTGATCGCCTCAGTTTCTTTCAAATTGGGATTTGTCTTATTCTCAAACTGTTTGAAATCTTTGCTTATATCCTCAAATGCTTCTCTTTCATCGTATTCAACTTCTTTATTCATTATTTCATAATTAGATTAGATTTTTAAATCTGGTTGACAATTCTTCATACATGTCATATCATTAGAATCAACATAGAAAGAACTGTATGATAGAAAATAAATAAATAAAAATCAGACTCAAAGTAAAATGAAGGAAAACTACACTTTATTAAAAACATAGATAGAAAGAGTTTTAACCTAAAATACCAAGTTTAAAGTTCTGAATTACAATCCTAGAATGATTCAAATTATAGGAGTAAAAACAAACAAACTACTAAGACTGTAAGAAAAACAAATAAACTACCAAGACTCCTTTATAATAGGGAGAGGAGTGGCCTCCCAATTGTTAAGCTAGACATCAGGACCGACAAATTGCACATCTGCATTGCTGGTACCTTTCCCAATTTCAACCATATCAGCTTCAATGAACATATTCTGAAAAAGGTCAATCAACTCTGTATCATCATCATTCATTGATTCTGCAACAAGTAACTTGGAGGATCCAACAACACCGAATTTGATGAAAGACTCGTGAAGTGGCGGTATCGGCTTGGTAAGTGACCATGACTCTTTCTTATGCTTTTTAGCCTTCTTTATATGTTCAGCAGTAGGCTCGTATCCCAAACAAAAGTGTCAAAGTTCTCATAGAGGTTTACCGGATGAACTATGCCTTGCAAGACAATCCTTAAATCTTTTCCTGGTTTGAAACCATGCTTCAACATTTCATTCACTACCATAACAAATGCAGAGGATAATTGTGGTCTTGCGATAAGGTTCCCCTCGAGGATATGCTCAACAGCCACTGCTTCAGAAGTTTGATGAATCAATACTCCGTTTGCAGTATTTGCTTCGATGGAAGAAACAGAGTAGACTTTATACATGGATAAGTCTCCTTCACCATGAACGACTATCTCTTGCCTGTCACATTCGAATTTGACCATTTGATGCAACGTTGATACGACTGCTTTAGCCCTATGAATCCATGGCCTTCCAAATAACATATTATATGAAGCATCAATGTTCAGCACTTGGAAATCCATAGAAAAATCTACAGGCCCGATTGTCAATATGAATTCTATTTCACCAATGGCATCAGTTTTTGATCCGTCAAAACCCTTGATGCATACATTGTTAGGTCGGATTCTTTCTACATTAACATTCAACTTTTGCAAAGTTGACATAGGACAAAAGTTGATGGAATTCCTCCATCAATTAACACTCGAGTGACGATGGAATGCTTACATTTCACAGTAATGTAGAGACCCTTATTATGTCCAATACCTTCCACAGGAAATTCATCATCTGAGAAAGTAATCTTATTTGCTTCAAGGATCCTTTCAACAAATTTTTCCAATTGATTCACTTTAATCTCACTGGAAACACATGCTTCGTTAAGAATCTTCATTATAGCCCTGCGGTGTTCTTCTAAATGTATTAATAAAGACAACAAAGAAAACTGTGCCGGTGTTTTCTTCAATTGTTCTACAACAGAATATTCTGGCAATTTCATTTTCTTTAAGAATTCTTCAGCTTCTTCATCAGTAATAGGCTTCTTGAACGTCATTCGTTCTCCATTGCCTTATTTATTCTTTATTAACTCTACTGGGCATAACATCTTCCAGATCGAGTTAATTCCCCAACTTCATCCACATCTTTAATCACTTCTTTCCCCTTGTGCATTATCATAACACGATCATAGTTCCAAGGGACTGCATTGGTATTAACCATAGGAAACTATGACACTGGTTTAATAACAATGAGAGCTATGGGAGCTCCTTTTATGATTAAGAGAGGCTTGGGAGATCTTACAGGAACAATGAGCTTTCGTTTTACTTGTCTTGACCCAATATTTTTAGAAATCTCTTTCCCTACCACCAAGGGGACATTCAATAATTCGGGTTTTATTATTACCACATCCGCTTCAGCAAGTTTTTCTTTTGTCAAATCTACAACATTTTCTAATTTTTTCTAATCAATTTTAATTTTAATGATCGTCTTGAAGGATATTATAGCATTTTAATCTTTGGGTATCACTTCGAACATGTTTGTTTCATTATGATCTGGCAACAGATTTTGATTGACATTTGGAGCGTTTGGACTTTCTTTCATAATCTGTTGGGTATTAATCAGCTCTTGAATGGCTCTTTTCAGATACCAATATTTTTCTGTGTCATGCCCTGGGGCATCAGAACAGTATTCACATCCTCTAGAATAATCCAAATTCTTCGGAGGAGAATTTGGAATCCTTCTCTCAATTGGGTTTAGGCCATTCATTTTTCTCAACCTATGAAATAAATTGGTGTAAGATATTCCAATAGGAGTGAAATTATCTTTACCCATATTATCCCTTTTGAATTCTCCTCTAGGCCAAAAATTAGATCTAGGAGGGCCTCTTTGAATTTGCGGGATCGGTGGATGATTTTGGATTGCTGGTGCATGCCATTGCGGGTAAGAAGGAGTCCGAGCATATGGTTGTGCATTGTAAATAGGATATTGGGGGGATGGAATGAAATATAATGGATTTTGTGCATATGGTTGACGCGCACCTCTCTAATTTTGTTGTGGACCTGGTACGACAGTTGCTACGTCCTCTTTTCTTTTCTTTCCCCCGAAACTTCATGCACCACTTTGAATTATCTGTTTTGTTGCTTTCAAAGTGGCCTGGCTGATAATCTTTCCCGGCATTATTCCATTCTCTACTATCTCTCCAACTTTAATAACTTCGATAAATGTGCTACCAATAGTAGAAAATAAGTGATGGAAATAATCGGGTTCTTGAGCTTGCAAAAAGATATCGATCATTTCAGATTCCTTTATTGATGCTCTAACTCTTGAAGCCTGCTCTCTCCATCGGATAGCATATTTTTGAAAACTTTCAGTCATTTTTTTTCTCATGTTAGCAAGCATAGTGATATCCGGCACTATCTCAATGTTATATTGAAATTGCTGAACGAAATCTCGAGCCATGTCATTGATGATAGGCGAATTTACGCGCCTATATCAATATATTTTGCCCATAATTTAGCCTAGTTTTGAGAACAAATTATATATTTCATGCACTTTTAGTCCTTTTTCCTGTAAATGAGCTAACGAACATGATTAGTAAAGTTTCAGGTATAAATGATGCAGAATTCAGCATTTTATGGCTTACTTGACGCAAAAGAAAGCTCGCGAAGGAAGGGAAGGGAGTTTACACGCCTAAGGAGCAAAACTGCTGCATGGAAAATCCGTCCCGGGCTAAAACAGCAATTCTGAAGACTTTGGGGACTTACAGACACAAAGCTGGATTTTGACAATGATACATTAACCTAGTACAATTAGGTTATGTATTTCATTATTTTATGTGGATTATGATAATGTTACCTTAACCTAGTACATTTGGGTTAAGGATTTCATTAGTCTAGTAGGATTTGGTTATTTATTTCATTAGCTTAGTAGGAGTAGGATATGGGTATTATAGATACCCTATCATGCTAGAGATTTAGAATAAGAGGGGAGGAAGGAGGGAGAACACAATACTTCCTTCCATCCCTCACATATTCTATACACCTTCTTACCTGCTAATCATCTTTCTACAACTCTTCTAATCTTTCCATCAATTCTATTTTCGTCTATTCTTCTATTCTTAAATTCCGCAACAAGAGAAACGTTACTTGCTAAGAAATCACACCTAACGCCTACCACTCTTGTGCTACACGAAATTGATCATTATTGTGGTATAATAACAATGTCAATTGTGGTTTTCTTCGCATTCATGGGTAACTAAACTTCTCTGTTGGGGTTATGGAAGCCGAATGAGATACTATCTATTGCTGTGAGTTTGTGAGTTCGAGGCACGTATATTGCTTATATCATTATTCTCTTCATCTTAATCTACATTCTTTGCGGTTGCAAATGCAATAATACGCCAGTCTAACATTTAACTTGTTCGAGAGAAAAGTTATTTGTCTGGAAAAGAGATAATGTCAAGGTAGTAGGACACCCTTTCCTATTAAAAAGCTTGTGCCGTAACTGGACTAACCTCTTGGAGAATTCGTATCGTTAGACACGCTTTAAGCTCGAGAGAGTTAAAATGAAATAGTCCTTGTTTAGGTCGAGAGACGCTTGGATTTACCATCGACTACAATCCTCTATAAGCAATTGCATGTCAGAATTCTACACACTCATAGCCAATAGAGACGTATACCTCAGAAGGTGGACATAACCCCAACGCTTCAATTCTCATTGTTTACAACCAACGTAACAATCTCTCTCTTTTTACTTTATTATTTTCAGCTTTTGTTTACATTACTTGCAAGACAAGAATCCCCCCTTCTTACGAGACTTGCACCAAAAGTTTAGTAATTTTACTTACTTGTTGGCCAAGCTATTCCCTGTGGGATCGACACCCAACCCAGGTTGGGTTCTATATTTGCTAACGACCGCTTTACACTCCTACGAGAGCTGTAGATTGAGCGTTATCAGTCATCCCACACGTGCCAAAGGGAAATGTCTTGGTCAATAAACCATTCAGAAGCTATTCCTGTCAGGCTTTCTCCAAAGTAAGCCATCAATAATTCTTCTTTTCCTCCTGCTCCCCTTAATTGGTTGTAGAACTTTTTCAAGTGAGCAACAGGATCACCGTGACCTTCGTATTTGTCAAACTTTGGCATTTTGAACCCTAGAGGCAAATGGACGTCAGGAAACATACATAAATCTTTGTATGAAACGCTTTTTGGTCCACCTAATCCTTGCATATTTCTCATACTCTGCTCCAAGCTTCTTACTTTCCTAGCCATCTCCTCTTGTTCTTCATTATTAACAATATTCTCAATTACGATAGGAGAATCATGTTGATGAGCATGATAATGTGGATTTTGAGATTTAAAAGTTATTTCAGGAGGATACAACATATCATGACTTGGTTTCCCCATATTCTTCGGTACTGTTGGTTGAGTACCCATAGTAGCTGGTGCTACAGAAGTAAAAAGTAGGTTATTTGCGACAGACGGATTCGATGGGTGCATGGTAGAAGTACCAGCAAATCCAGACAAATTAGCAAATGGGACAAATCCTGGTGGGTAAAATGGATCACTAGTTAGAGCTGGGGATTGAAGAAGGCGGGGCTTGTCTATTCAACCAAGTTTGGTACATCTTCGCCATCTGTTGTTTCAATGACTTTATTTCTTTCATTGATGCTACTTCCTGCGAAATTAACTGATTCTGCGCTTCTTCACTGTCAGACCCTATACCCTCTCTGTGGGTCATTCTTATTTTACCCTTGTATCTGGTGTTATACGGATGTGATATCAGTTTAAACCACAAACCAACCACCAATTACTTTATCTTTCCGTGACCAAGTAGCAACCGGGTGAGTGTTATATATTTAACATATTATAATTTTTACGTTATATGTCATGCTTCTATATGCATTTTCCAACCTATCATGGAAGTTTTATCCCGGCTTTTCTAGGCATATTTTTTCAAAATTTATGATCGAACCCTTTGGAGGGTTGCCTACGTATCATGCCAGGACATGAATCAGATCTTGCGTAGTTCGGGAGGAATTTAACAAAATGGTTGTTTTTATCTTTTTTTTATTAAAGAAAATAAATAAAGTAAAACATATGCAATATATATAGAAATAAAAAGTCAACTTCATTACATTCTATAATATAAATACGACAAAATAACTGACCTAACTCCTGAAACAAAACCTACTAACTAATATCTGAAAACTAAAAGACATAACATCTGAACAAAAGTTTTAAAACTGAAAATGAAAAACTATGAAAAGGAAAACAACTATCCATTCAAGGAGACTTTGGCTTAATATGTCCTCCCAAACTCAAGTATATGTCCTCCAATAAAGTAATGAGACGCTGTGCGAAAGCTGGTACTTGTGCCAAAAAATCTTCACGATCCAACTGCTGATAATCCAACCCCATTCTGGCAGTATGCTGTGCTACACGACGAACCTTTTCTCATAGAGAACTGAAGGCCTGATCCCATTTGTGGGCCTGTCAATCTCGGAAACCAACCATCTCTTTTGCACGCTGTTCTCGAGCAGAAGCAACCTCCAACTGTTCTCGCGATATTTCTTTTTCACGGATCCACTGAGATCTCTCTCGATCAAATTCTTCTTGCATATTCTTTTCAATTTCTTGCAGTTGTTGTCGGTGAGATGCGACAAGTTCTGCAACGTGTGACCCCCTAGTGGTAGCCAGTTTGATTTGTCCCCGAAGTGCAACCTTAATATCTACTGATTTAGCTTTCTTTTCAGCAAATTCCCTTTGTTGTTCATCTAATTTTGCCCTAGTATGCTCTAATTCTTCTCTCAAAGCTTGGTTGGCCTCATGATGTTCTCGCATGGCTCTCTCAATTCCTATCCTGATTGCAGCTTCCTGATCTATAGGTCCCATAACCGATATTTCAGGTCTGACTAGCGGACTCGACTGTTCTTCAAACCATTCATGGTAATCTGGGTGCACTTCTCCTTTCTCACGCTCTATGACCATCGTTTCAATCCCCATAATACAGCAACCCTCTCAAATCTTCGGGGCCAATTCCTCCGAAAGTGGGATCTCTAGTGTGACCTCAAAAACAAACTCGGTCATATTTTCCGTAATGGGAATTATTTGACGTCTTCCAAGCTGACGTAAAACTCTCAATGTAACATACGGTTGAACACCCCTAATACCCATTAATAATAAGAACGGCCGAATGACAGAACTATGTATGACTTACCTCCAAGGGAACCAAGGGAGATTCCAAGTAATTTTATCTGCTGACAGAGAACGAAAAAATTTATCCCAATCTCTAACTCCTTCTGGGCATTTATACTTCTCTAACCTATCTTTGTAATCTTTGATGCGATTGAATATTTCAGGATTAAATCTAGCCATTGTAAGACGTCGGTAGAGATGTTCCACAATCTACATCTGTAACAAGATATTACATCCCTCGAAAAAACTCTTTCCTTTCTGACAAACAGTTAAAGCACGGTAGATATCTGCCAGGATCATTGGTACCATAGTGTAATCTTTCTTAGTGAGTATCTTCACCACTCCTGCTAAACGAATGTTAATTTTTTGTTCTCTCCTTGGGAAGATCATAGTGCCTAAAAAGGCTACCATGAATGCAAATCATCTGTGAACCTTCCAAGCCTCAAAATTCCCCTTATTACAGAGTTGTTTACCGTACTTTTTGAACCTTTTTTTCCTTCCGTATCTATCGTACAAATACTGCAAGGAAACCCAACCTTTTTCCATCGATTCTTCTTTTAAGTTCCTTCTGTTCACGAGTTTGCAAATCTAGCCTCAATGTGTTTCTTTTAAGTTCCTTCTGTTCACGAGTTTCCAAGTCTCGGGGCCATAAGTTTCTTCCGATGTATATCCCCATATCCAACATAGGCCACTATCTCCTCTACAGTAGGAGTCAACTCAAAATCTGAAAAATGAAACACATTGTTCTTCGGATCCCAGAAGGTTAGTAACGCATCAATCACCTCCCTATTATGCTTTATTGTCATAATACTAGTCAAAAAACCCAAATACTTATGTATCTCATCATAGTCGATGTCACACCTCCTTTTTAACTTCCAAAAAAGATTAATTTTATGGTTCGAAAGGGTTTTTATTATTAAAGTGACAAAAGATTTAAAATTTGTTTTGAAAGGGATTATTTACATTTTTATTCAGATTCGCCACTTGGCATTATCCGGTGTGTCAAGTCACCATTGGAAAATTCTTTTCAAAACCATTTGACTCTTTAAACTGGTTTGCGAACAGAGATTCTGGCTAAAGAATTCTGTTGACCGAGGGGAAGGTGTTAGGCACCCCTCGATTCCGTGGTTCGACCACGATCACTTGGTAGAGAGTATCGGCTAATTTGAAATCAACGAGTGTATAAACAACACAAAAAAAACACAGAACAAACAAACAAAACACACAAAAATAAAACAGCCCAAAATTTAGTATTCAGTCCAATTATACAGTCCCAAAAAATGAAAAGTGCGGAAACGTAAGTCTACTCTAGCCTATACTAATCCTAACTACGCTCCTATGCTACCCAACGCCTCGGGCCTTGTTCTCAATCCTCCTTTGCCAACATAGTACGTTGGGGCATTCCCTGGTGAATAAATATATATACAAATACTTCGGGGCATTCCCCGGCCAAATGAATACATTTTTGAATTAAATAAGATAAACCAAAAAAAAAACATTGACACACATTTAAACAATCAAACACATTTAACAACACATCAGTGTTAAATGTTGCCTACCCAAACCTACTGTTGCCTACCCAGCTTGACCTATCAATCAACGACATCAATGAATCAGAACATCAATATTCACTTTATCAACTTCCAATTCCCGTCCCACTTATTTCTAATTGGGTTTAAATCTTTCAATTCAAACAATCGATATGATGATCCAAACATATCAAAATCAACAAAAATAAAAGCCAACACACCATGAATTCAACACATAAAGCATCAAATGATTAAGATCAATCGAGAAGGAGATGAGAAATGGACCTTCCAAGAGCCGATTTCTTTGATAATATAGAATTAAAGAAATCCGAATAAGAAACCTCAACAACGATGGGATCCAAACCCGGTATCAAAGAGCTGAGACCCGAAACTGAACTAAACGAATGAGTCAAGACGAACCGAAACCGAAATTCCCGAACCAACAACCATCAAACCAACATCAGTAACCCCAGATCACCAACCTAACAAATTTCAAACCAAGAATACACCCTCCAAAAAAATAAATGAATCCATCCCATCTCAAACCCCCCCCCCCAAAAAGCACGATTATCGAAAAAAAATCACGACCAAATAAACACGAAATCTCCAAAGTCCACCAGAAGACCACAGATCAACACCCACCTGAGCTCCGACTAACCGCAATGGAAAGAAACTGACCAAAAATGGCAGATCTCCAGCTAATTTCAGTGTTTTCGACCGGAATCACCTGAAAATACTCAAAAACAACCAGTTCCGAACAAGAAGACGTCGAAAAAACTTAAACCCACCGGATTCTTAACAATTTCGGTGGATTCCTAGGTAGCTGAGCTGTTCTCAAAGTATTGGTCACCGGAATTAGTGGCTGATTTGTCGTTAACGATGGGTTTGGCAACGGTGAGCTCGGAACCACTGTTTCTGTGACCCCGAAGCTCTGGCGAACCACTGTTCTAATTGTTTCTCTCCCTCTTCATCTCTCTCCCTCTCTCGATTCTCTCTATATCTCTCTGTTTCTCTCAGTTTCACTCTGTGTGTGTCCGTGGTGTGCAAGTGTGTGCGTTATTCCTGGTGTATTGATGTGTGTAGAGTGAGGAAAAATAGTGATTGTGTACTCTACTATATTCTCCTGTGTGTCACCATGGAGGATTTCAGTGAATATGTGAGTATATATGGAAAATTCCTCGAAGGTGCCCTCTCCATGTATATTTCTTTGTGGACAAGAAAAGAGAAAAGGGGGGGTCACGTGGGTTGGGGTGGTATTGGGTGAATAAGTGAGAGGTGAGGTGTTATTTTTTTAATTAGAGAGGTAAGGGTTAGGTGTCTATTTTTGATTGGGTGGGTTGTTAGAATCCTTAAGATAAGACAGAATTAGTTAGGGTTTGTTATTTGGATAAAAC
The DNA here is from genome assembly GCA_030864215.1 of Capsicum pubescens. Taxonomy (NCBI): domain Eukaryota; kingdom Viridiplantae; phylum Streptophyta; class Magnoliopsida; order Solanales; family Solanaceae; genus Capsicum; species Capsicum pubescens. The sequence continues at coordinate 284,262,168 of CM061542.1, forward strand.
AAAAAGGAATTAATAACTAAGTAAAACATGAGGTGGTTATTCATTTGTTTTTCTTGAAGAAAATTATAAGATGGGGTCAAAGTGCGTGATAATAGAGTAAGAATTATTCTCAACGGGACAAAATTACGTGTCTACATCATGCCCACTTTGAATATAAACATCGAGTGTTTTCACACAAAAAAGTAGACAACGAGATAGAATTTTGACTTGATCATTATTCGAGGAAAGAAACAAAAGGAAGAAGGGCAACTGAGTCTTGATGAATATCCTACTACCCGAGTTATGAGGGAATCAAGTGCTCGGTATCTTACAAGATCCGAAGGAGGTGGACTATACCGAGTTGAAGAGTCGAGTGAGGTTCCATCATGGTTCCGGTCCACGGCTCTACCATTACATCAAAAATGAAAATTACAAGTTAAAACATAAATGAAATTACAAAATTCTTTCTATGCAGCTTTCCTTGACTTTTGACTTGAGTTTTAACACTCTATTCTTCAGGCGGACTCCTATCTTGCAATTTCTTTCAACTTGTTGCTTGGTTTTCCATTGCTTCACTTCGTTGCTCGACTTTCATTTATTCGCCCTGCTCTTCTGGCGGGCTTCTGACTAGCCATTTTTGTCCTTCAATTCCATCACCCTATTCTTCAAGCGAATTCCTGCCTTGCAGTTTCTTCAATTTCTCGTTTCATCACTCTGTTCTTTAGGTGGGCTCCTGACTTACAGATTCATCACCCTGTTCTTCAGGCGGGCTCCTGAAATAAAAAATAAAACTAGAAACAAAATTATCCCCAACAAAGATTAAGATAAAGAGAGATTTCATTTTTCTGAAAGTAATGTCCCATTTTACAGGAGGGTCCTGAACAGAAAGAAAAATCCCATTTTTCAGGAGGGTCCTGAATAGAAATTAAAATCCTATTTTTCAGGAGGGTCCTGAACAGAAAGTAAAATCCCATTTTTCAGAAGGGTCCTAAACATAAAGTAAAATTCCATTTTTTAGGAGGGTCCTGAACAGAAAGTAAAAATTCCATTCTTCAGAAGGGTCCTGAACGGAAAGTAAATTCACATTTTTCAGGAGGGTCCTGAACGGAAAGTAAATTCCCATTTTTCAGGAGGATTTTGAACAGAAAGTAAAATTCCATTTTTCAGGAGGATCCTGAACAGAAGGTAAAATCCTATTTTTTAGGAGGGTCCTGAACAGAATGTAAAGTCCTATTTTTCAGGAGGGTCCTGAACAAAAAGTAAAGTCCTATTTTTTAGGAGGGTCCTGAACAGAAAGTAATTTCCTATTTTTCAGAAGGGTCCTGAACAAAAAGTAAATTCCCATTTTTCAGAAGGGTCCTGAATAGAAGGTAAAATGCTATTTTTCATGGGGTCCTAAACAGAAAGTAAATTCCCATTTTTCAGGAGGGGTCCTGAATAGAAGGTAAAATCTCATTTTTCAGGAGGGTCCTGAACAGAAGGTAAAATCCCATTTTTTAGGAGGGTCCTGAACAAAAGTAAAGTCCCATTTTTTAGGAAGATCCTGAACAGAAAGCAGAATCCCATTTTTCAGGAGGGCCCTGAACAGAAGGAAAAATCCCCATTTTTCAGGAGGGTCCTGAACAGAAGGTAAAATCCCATTTTTCAGAAGGGTCCTGAACAGAAGGTAAAATCCCATTTTTCAGGAGGGTCCTGAACAGAAGGTAAAATCCTATTTTTCAGGAGGGTCCTGAACAGAAGGTAAAATCCCATTTTTCAGGAGGGTCCTGAACAGAAAATAAAGTCTCATTTTTTAGAAAGATACTGAACAGAAAGTAAAATCCCATTTTTCAGGAGGGCCCTAAACAGAAAGTAAAATCCCATTTTTCAGGAGGGTCCTGAACAGAAGGTAAAATCTCATTTTTCAGGAGGGTCCTGAACCAAAGGTTAAATCCCATTTTTCAGGAGGGTCCTGAACCGAAAGTAAAGTCCCATTTTTCAGGAGGGTCCTGAACAAAAAGTAAAATCCCATTTTTCAGGAGGGCCCTGAACAGAAAGTAAAATACCATTTTTCAGGAGGGCCCTGAACATAAAGTAAAATGTCATTTTTCAGGAGGGTCCTGAACATAAAGTAAAATCCCATTTTTCAGGAGGGTCCCTAACATAGAGTAAATTCTCATTTTTCAGGAGGGTCCTGAACATAAAGTAAATTCTCATTTTTCAGGAGGGTCCTGAACATAAAGTAAAATCCCATTTTCCTATTTTTCAGGAGAGTCCTGAACATAAAGTAAAATCCCATTTTTCAGGAGGGTCCTAAACAAAAGTAAAAATCCAATTTTTTAGGAGGGTCCTGAACATAAAGTAAATTCCCATTTTTCAAGAGGGTCCTGAACATACAGTAAAATCCCATTTTTCAGGAGGGTCCTGAACATAAAGTAAATTCCCATTTTTCAGGAGGGTCCTGAACATAAAGTAAAATTCCATATTTCAGGAGCGTCCTGAGCATAAAGTAAATTCCTCAGATATGCTTTCCCAACGGTAGCTGAACTTACTGAACAGAAACTTTACCCCTGTTTCATCAAAGAATAATATGTCAGTTAACTTAGTGGTGGCTTGCAGCACTCGGCTTTCCAGGCATCTACTCCAGCACTCGTTCCTTTCATCTTTATTTCAGATCACTGACACTTGACCTTGTCTTGCTACATCATTGACCCAGACCAGATTAGGGAAATGCCTTTGACTCAAATACCAAGCTTCTATTTTACCATGTCTCTAAGATGCACCTTTTGACATTTGATACTCCCATGAATCCAGCAACCTGTCAGTTGATAGACTACCATTGCCTTGTTTTGAATTATGATCATGTTTCTCTCATGTGATGGTCCTTGCCTTTTCCTCATACAATTGGAAAGACTGGTAGCAAGTTTTGAAATCCTTTCTCGTTTATTTTGACATAGACTTGACTTAAAATGTAAAAAAAAAATGATGGTGACTTTTATTTTGATAAATGACATAAAAAGACAAAGTATGAATACGTAAATGAAAGAAAATGGCAATGTCCCTTATTCAAAAAGAAAACTTATCTGAATACAAAAACCAACTCCAATGAGAACGACATGCATTTTGGATTAAGCTGCCAGATCTTCCTATCCAAACTACCCATTTGTTGTTGAGTTCATACCTTTGCCGCTGAGCCACTTCTTCAAATCCATTGGACTCTTATATCTCATTCAATTGACGACATCTTAAAAGACTTTTGCCAACAAATCTCTTCCCTTTTCACTTTTCTCTCGAACTCGCCATCGCCTTACGGTGCCTATAAGGGTTTTCACCAATAAGACTCTCTTCTTTTTATTTTTCTCAACTCCCCATCGCCTTATGGTGCTCGTGAGGGTTTTCACCAGTAAGACTCTCTCATTTTTATTTCTCTCGACTCATCATCGCCTTATGGTGCCCACGAGGGTTTTCACCAATAAGATCTCTCATTTTTATTTTTTCTGATTTCTTATGCTGAGGAACACAAGTAGTACCCCCACAATGTATCATCACATCCATTGCATGCTTAGACTTAACATTATCAAAGATTGATCTAAAAGACTTTCTTTGGTTGTAACTTGGCTTTTGGATAAGGTTAGAAAAGGATGGCAAGAGGCTCAAACGACACTTGAAGTGGGGGTGGGACTTACAACTTTTAGAATCGACTCAAACAACACATTAACTCATGCCCTAGTTTTGTTGACTAGGTGATTTTAAAAATTTTATTTGGTTGGACCGAGCCCAAAATAGGGTAGCCTACGTATCTTACTCCCGAGAGAGGAGAATAAGAACGCACGTAGTTCCATCAGCTTGTTCTTTGTTTTGATTTGATTTTTTTTTCTCTTTTTTTTCTATTTTGAACTCTTTTTTTTATTCTTATTTTCCTGACATTTATTTTTGACTCTATTTTGATTCCAAAAGAGGGATATGAAGGAAAAATAAAACTAAGCTCAAACGGGGTAAACAAAGGATGACACAACGTTTGGATAGCAGAATGAAATATCTTCATCATATCAATCTTCAAAAATGCAAGTACTAATCATGCCATAGAACCAACAAGGAGTAAAAATATCATACATAGTATCTTTTGACTGCATCTGCATTGATAGCCATTTCTGTCATTTTGCCTTCAATATCTGTCAAATATAAGGCTCCATTGGGCAACACTTTCTTTACAATAAAGGGACCTTGCCAATTTGGGGAGAACTTGCCTTACATTTCAACCTGATGAGGAAGGATACACTTTAATACCAACTGACCAACTTCAAAATTCCTGGGTCGTACCTTTTTGCTATACACTCAAGCCATTCTCTTCTGATACAATTGGCCATGACATATCGATGTCAGTCTTTTTTCATTAATCAAACTCAACTGTTCCAGTCAGTTTTTGACCCATTCATCATCATCAATATCTGCTTCAACAATGACTTGAAGAGCGGGAATTTCAGCTTCTGCGGGAATGACTGCTTCTGTTTCGTACACCAATAAATATGGAGTTGCCCTTATTGAAGTGCGAACAGTAGTGCGATAACCTAGCAGAGCAAATGGAAACTTCTCATGCCATAGTCTAGACCCTTGCACCATTTTCCGAAGTATCTTCTTGATATTCTTATTGGCGGCTTCCACAGCGCCATTTGCCTTTGGACGATATGGAGTGGAATTTCGATGTACGATCTTAAACTGTTGGCACACATTTTGCATCAAATGACTGTTGAGATTGGCAGCATTGTCTGTAATAATCATCTTTGGAATTCCAAACCTACAAATGATGTAGGCATGAACGAAATCTACCACCGCCTTCTTTGTCACTGACTTGAAAGTTACTGTTTCTACCCACTTTCTGAAGTAATTAATGGCCACAAAAATAAATCTATGCCCATTTGACGCTTTCGGCTCAATCAATCCAATCACGTCTATTCCCCAAGCTACGAAAGGCCATGGAGAAGACATTGCATGCAACTCAACAGGAGGAGAATGTACCATATCACCGTGTACTTGACATTGATGACATTTTCGAACAAATTGAATAGAATCCCTCTCCATAGTAAGCCAATAATAACCTGCTCTGAGAATTTTCTTAGACAAGACATAACCGTTTATATGAGGCTCGCATACTCTGGAATGAACTTCAACCTTGATTGCCGAAGCTTCTTTTGCATCAACACACCTCAAAAGTCCCAGATCCGGGGTTCTCTTGTATAAGAATCCCCTACTTAAGAAAAATCCACTAGCCAAACGCCTAATAGTCTTCTTTTGATCATTGGTGGCATGTGATGGGTATTCTCCTGACTGAATGTATCGCTTGATATCAAAGAACCAAGGTTCTCCGACGAGCTATTCTTCAACCGCATTACAGTAAGCATGCTGATCACGACTCTATATGCACTGGATCGATGTAGGCTTTATCCGGATGTTGGAGCATTAAGGACAGAGTGGCAAAAGCATCAGAAATCTCATTATGAATCCTTAGAATATGCCTAAATTTTACTGACACAAACCATTGACATAGCTCCTGCAAAAATTGTCGATACGGTATGAGCTTCAAATCTCGCGTCTCCCAATAACCTTGAATCTGATGGACGAGCAAATCTAAATCCCCCAACACTAATAATTCCTGGACTCTTATACCAACAGTTAGCCTCAACCCCAGAATGCAAGCTTCATATTCTGCCATGTTATTGGTACAATAAAAACAAAGTTGCGTTGTTGCCGGAAAATGTTGCCCCGCCTCAGAGATAAGAACTGCACCTATTCTAACTCCTTTCATGTTGACAGCTCCATCGAAGAACAGCTTCCAACCTGGATCAGCCTCTATAACGACTTTCTTGACACAGAATACCTCTTCATCAGGAAAATATGTCTTTAGCGGCCCATACTCTTCATCAATGGGATTCTCAGCAAGATGATCAGCCAAGGCTTGGGCTTTCATGGTTGTTCGAGTCACATATACAATGTCGAACTCGGTAAGCAATATTTTCCACTTTGCCAATCGACCTGTCGACATAGGCTTCTGAAAGATATACTTCAAAGGATCCATGCGAGAGATGAGATAAGTAGTGTAGGACGAAAGATAATGCTTTAACTTCTGCGCTACCCAGGTTAGGGCACAACATGTCCTTTCAAGAAGAGTGTACCTAGCCTCATATGCAGTGAACTTCTTGCTGAGATAATAAATAGCCTGTTCCTTTCTTCCTGTGACGTCATGTTGACCCAACACGCAATCGAATGAATTTTCCATAACCGACAAGTACCAAATCAAAGTACTGCCAGGCTCGGGTGGTACCAACACCGGTGGATTTGAAAGATATCTATTGATTTTATCGAATGCTTCCTGGCATTTTTTAGTCCACTCTACCACAACACTCTTTTTCATTACCTTGAAAATGGGCTCACACGTGGTTGTGAGTTGAGCAATAAACGTGCTAATGTAACACCCCGTATTCAAGTACATGTATTGGCGTATTCAAGTACCCGTATTTAAGTACATGTATTGGCGTATTCAAGTACGTGATTGGTCTTATTTATATGGAATTAATTTTTTATTTTATTTATACCGGAATTTGCCCGTCGATGGTTCCATACGAAGGTTATTGAATAAGATTTCTAACGATATAAAGATTTCCAAAAACGGATAAGTTTCGGATATAATCGAGCACGTTCGAAACTATAAAACGGTGGCCGGGATATGGTGAATAGTAAATGTGCAGGAAAATTTCCTGCACCCAAACTACTGAGGCCTGCCAGTTTTTTGGGTCGACTTTGAACGATCATAACTCCCTTAATATAATGAACTGGGAGAGCTACCACATATCAAAAGAAATATCTTTGAGTCTTCTTTCCAATGCAATTGGTTTCATCCAAATCCAACGTCTGAGTAAGGAGTTATACTCGTTTTACTTCAGCCTCTCAAAACAGTTTTTTTAGGGTCAACTTCAAACGATCATAACTCCTTGTACAGGACGAACTGGGTGTCCTACTTTATATGAAATGAAATACCTTTGAATTATCTATCCAACGATACCAATTTCACCCAAATCTGATATCGTAGTAAAGAGTTATGACCGATTTACTTTAGCCTGTCAAAACAGTCCACCATGGACAGATTCGGATTTACTTAAATTTTTAAGGGCAATATGGTCATTTTCCATCACCTCATGGACGAAAATTGGTCATTATATACATATAATTAGTCTCATATCCATCAATTATCATCAAATTATTGAAAATAAGAAACCCTAGCCTAATTTCAACTCCAATTATCTTGTGATTCAACCGTAGAAGATCCAAATTGATTTCGTAGTTGTGTTCACCGTCTCGAGGACTTCGAGAAGCACCCCTTATTTGTGCCAACAGGACTTTGAAACAAAAAGGGTCATTTTATGGTAAGGATGTAAATTATGTTGGTGTTATTAATATGGATATGTATATATATATATATATATGCATGTGAGCATAAGAAGTATGTTATTTGATTGTTGTTGAAAGATGATTGGGAAATGATGTTGGATTATTCTTGTGCATGGTTGAATTATGTTGAATTGTGAAGGGATTTGGTATTGATGATGTGGTATTGAAATGATGATTATATATATATATACACATAAACCTATTGTTCAAGTTGGTTTTTGGAATGTTTTGCAAATATTGGTTGTATGGAATTATGGAAGAGAATTGTGGTGTTGGGTTGCTAATACTAGATGTCAAACATTTCATTGTAGATAAGTGATTTGTAAAGGCGGGGAGTTGTGTTGAATTGGTATCCGAATCTACAACGAGGTATGTAAAGCATACTCTAACAATGTTCTTTGGCATGAAAACACCAATGTTCCATCAAATAAGATTCCGAGGTTGTCCAAAAACATGTATTGTTCTACATTACCAACGAAGTTGTTTCCATTCTATAAAGTGTAACAATGTTTCATTGATATACCAAAAGGCTCCTATTTCATTGTTGTGATATTGATGATTCTGAAACACATTGTTGATGTACCAATGAGTCTTTATAACATCGTTATTGTATAGAAGGTCTATTACTTGATTCCTATTGATGTATCATTGTTCCAAAGGTACTATATTGGCATGAACACTAATGTAATAATCTCAAAAGCTATTGAACTAAGTTATTGGAAAGATCTCTTATGTGTGTTACTTGATATACGTGTGGGTGGTATCCCAGGGGCATAAGCCTAGCATGGGTCGATCCCTATTTATGTGTTTATGGGTGGTATCCCAGGGGCATAAGCCTAGCATGGGTCGATCACAGTTGATATGTACTGGAGGCAGCCTAATGGTCACAGTACGGTACAGTATTGATTATTGTTAGGTGGTTGGAGGTTCGGGAGGAGGAGGTAATGGCGAATGATAATTGTAAAGAATGAAATGAACGAATGTATACCGTTCCACAAATGTGTTTGAATTCAAGAACCCAATTCAGATTAATGATAATGTACATGATCCAAAAAGTGTTTATGAAGTGTGGTTCACTTCTATTATGATTTATTCACTTGCGTCTGATTTTCTTGATCCCCCATATCACATATGATTATTTACAGCTTTACATACTCAGTACATATTTCGTACTGACGTCCCTCACGGGGGACCTGCATTTCATGCTGCAGGCACAGGTGCTTCAGCTCACTCATAACATAGATAGGAGCCAGGTCATACAGCTATTGTTGGTGAGCTCCAGTTTGCTTTGGAGCTTTCCGAGTCGGTTCCTTATGTTTTGTCATTGTACAGGAGTCGTGTGTGGGCGGGGGTTTGTCCCGACCCTAGTTATGTCATGTATATCCTAGAGGCTTTGCAGACATAAGGAAGGGTAAAGTCATGGAAGTTTATATAGTCATGTTATATTTGTATATATGGTGGCCCCGACGGCCAAGTGTTATATATATATATATATATTTGTGTGTGTTGTCCTGATACAGGTAATTAGATTCTTCTATATGCAACGAAGTGCAGTCCAAATTTTTGGTGACATGTAAGTGAAAGTACAGGTATTTGAACGGGTTCTCCCGGCCCTTCTCGACTTTGGGTGACAGTCCATCCCGATGGGATTTCGGGGCGTGACAAGAGTGGTATCAGAGAGGTTCGTCCTAGTGAGTCTACAAAGCCGTGTCTACGTAGAGTCTTGTTTATCGGTGTGTTGTGCACCACATCTATAAACAGGAGGCTATGGACATTTAGGAATTGTTTCTTTTCTTTATGTCATAGATCGTGCGATAGAGCTTATATTGTATATGAAGTCATAGTTGACCACTGAATCAGTTTGTTTCTCTTATTATAGTAATGATGCCAGTTACCAGAAGCAAGAATACTGGTAAGCAAGTAGATGTGGCTGCCGGAGAGGGGACTAGTAAGTCACCCACTATACCAGCTAATCAAAGTGAGGCTCCAGCTGAGCATGCATCAGAAACTTCCCCCAGTCCGGAAGAAATAAGGGGGAGGAGAACTATATCCCCAGAGCCATCTATTAATGCTGTTGATCAAGATCTTAGAAATGCAGTGCAACTTTTGACTCGTATAGTTGTTGGGCAAGCTATTCCTACTGCAGGTCCTAGTGGTATAGATAGGGCGGCTAGTCTTCGAACACAGGATTTTCTTAAGATGGATCCGCCTACTTTTACCGGATCCGATCTTAACGAAGATCCGCAGGACTTTATTGATCAGATCCAAAGGGCCCTAGAGGTGATGCATGTATCGGGCAGAGAGACAGTAGAGTTAGCCACGTATAGATTCAAAGGTGAGGCTATATATTGGTATGAAGACTGGAAACGGTCAAGGGGAATTGATGCACCCCCAGCTACTTGGAAAGAGTTCAAAGAGACATTTATTGATCATTATCTTCCATATGAGACTCGTCAGGCCCGTGCAGATCAGTTCTTAAATCATAGACAGGGTCATACAAGTGTGAGGGAGTATAGTCTTCGATTTAATTCCTTGTCCAGATATGCTCCTAATGTTATAGCTACTATGGATGACAGAGTTCATCGGTATGTGAATGGATTGGATCCGTATTTGGTTACGGATTATACTATTGCTACACTGAATAAAGACATGGATATAGCTAGGATCCAAGCATTTGCACAGAAAATGGAAGATCAGAGGCAAAGAAGAAGAACACAGGAATTTGAAAGCGGATCTACTAAGAGGGCCAGATCTACAGGGCAGTTTATGGCGCCACAGGGAGGTTTTAGACCTCAATTTTCTGCTAGACCACCTACGCCATTATTTTCTTATTCTGCAGCTAGTGCTCCACCACAGCATCAGGGGTTCAGAGGCAGTCAATTTGGGCAAGAAAGTGAGGGTCATAGTTCGCGATCAGTGGGTTACCAAGGGCAAGGGAATATGAGCCAATCGAGACCTCCTCGAGAGCCATGCAATAAATGTGGAAGGTATCATTTAGGAGCATGTCGGCTGGGGACCAATGTTTGCTTTTGGTGCGGTATGTCGGGGCATATGATGAGGGAATGCCCACGAAGGGACATAGGGGGTATGGCACGACCTACGGGGTCATTTGTTGCATCATCATCATCGATGCTTTATTCAGGAAGGGGTGCACATCCAATGGGTCATGTTAGAGGTGATAGAGGAGCCACGAGTTCTAGCGGGGCTCATAATCGTACGTATGCTCTAGCGGATCGACAGAATTTAGAGGCTTCCCCAGATGTGGTTACGGGTACGTTGTCTATATTTTCATTCGATTTATATGCCTTAATTGATCCTGGTTCTACATTATCTTATGTTACTCCATTGGTTGCTGGAAAGTTCGAAAGAATACCCTAACTATTGGTTAAGCCATTTGAAGTGTCCACACCGGTCGGGGAATCTATTATAGCTAGAAGGGTTTATCGAAACTGCATAGTAACTGTTTGTGGTCGTGATACGATGGCTGATCTTGTAGAGTTAGAAATGGTAGATTTTGATGTTATAATGGGTATGGACTGGTTGGCGTCTTGTTATGCCACAATTGATTGCTGCACGAAAAAGGTATATTTCCATTTTCCAAATGAATCAGTCCTTGAATGGAAAGGTGAAATTAGCGCGCCAAGAGGTAGATTTATTTCTTATTTTAAGGCAAGAAGAATGATTTCCAAGGGATACATATATCATTTAGTTAGAGTAAGGGATACAGAAGCGGAGCCACCAACTCTTCACGTTGTTCCGGTGGTAAATGAATTTCCTGATGTATTTCCTGAAGATCTTCCAGGTTTGCCTCCTGAACGAGAAGTAGAGTTTGGTATTGATGTAATACCAGGCACCCAACCAATCTCCATTCCTCCGTATAGAATGGCCCCAGCAGAATTACGAGAATTGAAAGAGCAATTGAAAGATTTGCTAGAAAAGAGGTTCATTAGGCCTAGTATTTCCCCTTGGGGAGCACAAGTGTTATTTGTGCGCAAAAAGGATGGCTCGCTGAGGATGTGTATTGATTATCGGCAATTGAATAAGGTGACTATTAAGAATAAATATCCTCTCCCAAGAATTGATGATTTATTTGATCAGTTACAGGGCGCCAAGTGCTTTTCTAAGATTGATTTGAGGTCAGGTTACCACCAAGTGAGGGTCAAAGAAAAAGATATACCCAAAACAGCTTTCCGAACAAGGTATGGTCATTATGAGTTTCTAGTTATGTCATTTGGGCTAACAAATGCACCTGCAGCTTTTATGGATTTGATGAATAGGGTGTTTAAGCCATTCCTGGATGTATTTGTGATAGTTTTTATAGATGATATTCTAGTTTATTCTAGATCAGAAGAGGACCATGCCAATCACTTACAACAGACATTGCAGACTCTTCGTGATTGTAAGCTTTATGCAAAGTTCTCTAAATGTGAGTTTTGGTTAAAGTCGGTGGCATTTTTGGGTCATATTGTATCTAGTGAAGGCATAAAGGTTGATGCTCAAAAGATAGAAGCTGTGAAGAACTGGCCAAGGCCCACAACGCCGACGGAGATTCGTAGTTTTCTCGGGTTGGCCGGTTATTATAGGAGGTTTGTTGAAGACTTTTCTTCCATTTCAGCACCCTTAACCAAGCTAACCCATAAAGCATTCAAATTCCGATGGAATGCTGCATGTGAGAAGAGTTTTCAAGATTTAAAGAACAAATTGATTTCTACACCCGTGTTGGTACTTCCAGAAGGCACCGAAGGGTATACAGTGTATTGTGATGTTTCCAGAATTGGTTTAGGATGTGTATTGATGTAGCATGGTAAGGTAATAGCATATGCTTCTAGACAATTGCGGCCACATGAGAAAAATTATCCTACACACGATCTTGAGCTGGCAGCAGTTATTTTTGCTTTAAAGATATGGCACCACTACTTATATGGGGTTCATGTTGATATATATACTAACCATAAGAACTTGCAATATAATTTTAATCAGAAGGATCTAAATTTAAGGCAGCAGAGATAGCTTGAACTATTAAAGGACTACGATGTTGATATCTTGTACCATCCAGGGAAAGCAAATGTGGTAGCTGATGCGTTAAGTCGTAAGGCTATGATGGCGCCTATAGAAAGGCAAGGGATGGTTAAAGATCTTCACCAGTTAGCTAGTTTGGGAGTTCGCCTTCTTGAAACTCCGAATAAAGAGTTTATCGTACATAATGTTGCGGAATCTTCATTAGTAGCTGAAGTGAAAGAGAAGCAATATGCAGATCCTATTTTATTACAGCTTAAGGAGAACGTTCAGAGTGGTGCGACCAAGGCATTTGAGCTTACGCGAGAAGGAGTACTTCAGTGCCAAAACCGATTGTGTGTGCCGGATGTAGACGGGCTAAGAAAGAAGATTATGACAAAGGCACATTTTTCAAGGTATTCCATTCATCCAGGATCAACCAAAATGTATCAAGATTTGAAAACAAGTGAATCTGAGTACAGCTTTTCACCCTCAGACGGATGGACAAGCAGAGCGCACCATTCAAACACTTGAAGATATGCTACAAGCATGTGTTATAGATTTTAAAGGCAGCTGGGATGATCATTTACCTCTTATTGAGTTTGCCTACAATAATAGCTATCATTCAAGTATCAAAATGGCACCATATGAAACTTTCTATGGGAGGAAGTGTAGATCACCAATAGAATGGTTCGAAGCGGGTGAAACTCTTATGTTCGGACCGGATCTTGTGTATCAAGCCATAGAAAAAGTCAAGGTGATTCAGCAACGGTTGAAAACAGCTCAAAGTCGACACAAGTCATATGCGGATAGTAGAAGAAGAGAGCTAGAGTTTTCGTTAGGCGATTGGGTATTTTTGAAGGTATCGCTAATGAAAGGGGTGATGAGATTTGGCAAGAAAGAAAAGTTGAGTCCACGATATATAGGCCCGTATAAGATTATTCGAAGATGTGGGCAAGTTGCTTATGAATTAGAGCTACCCCAGGAACTCTCATCAGTGCATCCAGTATTTCATGTATCGATGCTTCGAAAGTGCATCGGAGATCCGTCCCTTATTACTTCTACTGAAGATGTGCAAGTAACAGAAGATCTTACCTATGAGGAGATGCCTATTGCTATATTAGATCGTCAAATTAAGAAGATGAGAAATAAAGAAGTAGCATCGGTGAAAGTACTTTGGAGAAATCAACAAAGGGAAAAGATTACATGGGAAGCGGAGGAAGCAATGAAATCAAAATACCCTTATTTGTTCAAAGGTGAAAAATAAGTGCAAGGAGTGGAACTGGGACACTAACAAGTAAGTTTTTACATATGCATAATATCTATATGATGGCGCGAATATCAATTATGAATTCGAACTTGTTTCGGCTAAATAACTACATTTCACATTCGAGGACGAATGTCCTTAAGGGGGGAAGGATGTAACACCCCGTATTCAAGTACATGTATTGGCATATTCAAGTACCCGTATTCAAGTACATGTATTGGCGTATTCAAGTACGTAATTGGTCTTATTTATATGGAATTAATTTTTTATTTTATTTATACCGGAATTTGCCCGTCGATGGTTCCATACGAAGGTTATTGAATAAGCTTTCCAACGATATAAAGATTTCCAAAAACGGATAAGTTTCGGATATAATCGAGCACGTTCGAAACTATAAAACGGTGGCCGGGATATGGTGAATAGTAAATGTGCAGGAAAATTTCCTGCACACAAACTACTGAGGCCTGCCAGTTTTTTGGTTCGACTTTGAACGATCATAACTCCCTTAATATAATGAACTGGGAGAGCTACCACATATCAAAAGAAATATATTTGAGTCTTCTATCCAATGCAATTGGTTTCATCCAAATCCAACGTCTGAGTAAGGATTTATACTCGTTTTACTTCAGCCTCTCAAAACAGTTTTTTTAGGGTCAACTTCAAACGATCATAACTCCTTGTACAGGACGAACTGGGTGGCCTACTTTATATTAAATGAAATCCCTTTGAATTATCTATCCAACGATACCAATTTCACCCAAATCCGATATCGTAGAAAAGAGTTATGACCAATTTACTTTAGCCTGTCAAAACAGTCCACCATGGACAGATTCGGATTTACTTAAATTTTTAAGGGCAATATGGTCATTTTCCATCACCTCATGGACGAAAATTGGTCATTATATACATATAATTAGTCTCATATCCATCAATTATCATCAAATTATTGAAAATAAGAAACCCTAGCCTAATTTCAACTCCAATTATCTTGTGATTCAACCGTGGAAAATCCAAATTGATTCCGTAGTTGTGTTCACCGTCTCGAGGACTTCGAGAAGCACCCCTTATTTGTGCCAACAGGACTTTGAAACCAAAAGGGCCATTTTATGGTAAGGATGTAAATTATGTTGGTGTTATTTAGACACAAAATAAGGGGACATTGCACTTCATTAAAAGGGAAAGATAAGAGGGTTTAAACACAAATGACAACAGAATGTAAACAAGCTAAACTCCGAATTACAACCCTAGAATAACTCGGATAAATAGAAAGAAAAACAAAATGAACTACCAAAACTCCCCCCTCCTGACGGGGAGAGGAGTGACTTCCCAATTGTTGAGCTGGAACTCAGGACCTATGAAATGCACGCCTGCCTTACTGGTACCCTCTCCTGCTTCAACCATGTCAACATCAATCAGCAGGTTCTGGAAGTCATCAACCAATTTAGTTTAATATTCTACAGGCTTCATGACATCGCTCTTAACAAATGATTCACTCAGTAGTGGCATTGGGCGAGGGAGTGACCATGTTTCATTTTTCCTTCCCTTGGCCTTCTTTAAATCATCAGTCGTAAGATCAAATCCCAGACCAAAAGCGCCCATGTTCTCTCTCGGACATATGGGACGAATGATACCGTGAAGAGACACTCCCAAACCCTTTCCTGGCATAAATACTTATTTCAAAAGCTCACTCACTATCATGATAGAAGCGGAAGACAATTGTGGTCCCAGAATAACCTGCCCTTCAACGATACGATTCACCGACACTGTATCAAAAGTTTGATAGACAAATATGTCTTCTACATTGTTTGCTTCAATAAGATACAAGGGAGAATCTTCGTAGGAGGACAAATCCCCTTCACCATGAACAACCACTTCTTGCCTGTCATGCTCAAACTTGATCATTTGGTGCAATGTAGATGCAACCGCCTTGGCCTTGTGGATCCACGGTCTCCCCAACAACAGATTATAAGAGGAGTCTATATTCAATACTTGAAACTCTATGGCGAACTCAACAGGCCCTATAATCAACATTAGTTCTATTTTTCCAATGGAGTTTGATTTTGCACCATCGAAAGTCCTGACACATACATTGTTGGGCTTGATCCTCTCAACACCAATATTCAACTTTTGCAAAGTAGAAATAGGGCAGATATTTGCACCTGAACCTCCGTCAATCATGACATGAGTGACGTAGAAATCTTCGCACTTCACCATAATGTAAAGACCCCGGTTATGCCCCATACCTTCAACAGGCAATTCATCGTCAGAGAAGCTGATCCGATCGACCTCAAAGATTTTTCCAACCATTTTCTCAAGATGATTTACTGTAATCTCCCTAGGAACATATGTTTCACTTAATACCTTCAATATAATATCACGATGTTCCTTGGAATGCAACAATAAAGATAAGAGGGAAATTTGAGCAGGGGTTTTCTTCAACTGATCTATTATTGAATACTCTGGCAACTTCATAATTTTCAAAAATTCCTCAGCTTCTTCTTCGGTGACAGGTTATTTGATAGATGAAGGTCCATTCACAATTGGCTTGGACTTCCTTAAACATTAAGGCACGAAGCATCTTCCTGACCGAGTCAAACCCCCCACCTCAGCTACATCTTCCACTACTTCCTTCCCCTGATAGGTCATCACAGTCCGCTTATAGTTCAAGGGAACCTTTTTCGTATCAACTAGCGGAGGTTGGGTCACCGGTTTGAGAATAATAGGCACTGCCTATGCTCCTTTCACCGTCAAGATAGGCTTACCCGGAGCTCCTACCACCGTCAACTTAGGTTTATTCTGACTTAAATCAACATATCTTCTAACACCTTATACTGTGATCACGGGTTTCTTTGTGCTTTCTTGGGCTTTATCTTCTCTTATTCCTTCCTGGCTTAATGACATTGCTTTCAATGAATCTGCCACATTCATTATTTGTCCTCATTGCTCTGTATTCTTATAATAGTATTATAACACCTTGACGACTCTTTCCCATCATATATCAGTTCTAACATATTGGTTTCAGCATGGGTTGGCAATGAATTCTGGTTAATGTTTGGAACTTCCGGGGCCGGGACCAGAATTTGATTTGCATCAATTAAATCTTGGACAACTCTCTTCAAATGCCAGCATTTCTCGATATCGTCCCCCGGCATGTCAGAATAATAAGCACATCTTAACGAATAATTAAGATTTTTCGGAGGTGGATTCGAAAGCCTTCCTTGAATTGGGCTTAAGACCTTCATCTTTCGCAACCTATCAAACAAGATAGCATATGACTCCCCAAGAGGTGTGAACTGGTTTTTGACCGTCTTCTCTTTCTTGTACTCGGGCCTAGGTTAGAAATCGGGTCTGGAGGGGTTTTGCTAATTTGGTGGAGCTGATGGATGATTTTGTGGAGCTTGCGCACGCCATTGCGGGTAAGAAGGGGTTTGACATATGGATGTGCGCTATATACTGGGTAAGAAGGGGTGGAATGACATATAGTGGGTTTTACGGAGGGTAGTAATGGTGGGGAGGAATATATAGAGCTTGGACATAGGATTGGGCTTGGGATTGGGGATAGGGGTGAGGCGGTCTTTTGGGATAGGAATGGGGTCCAGCAACAACGGTCGCCACATCCTCTTTTTTCTTTTTACCTCTGAACGCGCCAAATCCACCTTTAATCGCTTGTGTGGTGGCTTTTAACGCGGCAAAACTCACTATTCGGCCGGTCTTGATTCCGTGCTCTATTATCTCTCCCATTTTGAGGACTTCAATAAAAGACTTTCCCATTGTCAGAAGTAAATATTAAAAATAGGTCTCATCCTGTGCCTGAATGAAGACCTCTACCAGCTTACTCTCCTTCATTAGAGGCTTTACCCTGGTGTCCTGTTCATTCCACCTTATCGCGTATTTCCTAAACCTTCAGTGATTTTCTTCTTCATGTTGACCTAGGATTTTTTGTCAGGAATCAGGTCGATATTATACTGAAAATATTGCACAAACTCAGAAGTTAAGTCATCCCAGCTGTTCCACTTGTCGATATGTTGATCGACAAACCATTCTGAAGCCAGATCGGAAAGACTCTCGCCAAACAAAGCCATAAGCAACTCTTCCCTTCCCCCTGCAGCCCTCAATTGGTTGCAATAATGTCTCAAGTGTGCCACGGGATCACCGTGCCCAGCATACTTCTCGAACTTGGGCATTTTAAAATCGAGGGGAAGGTTGACGTCTGGGAACATACAAAGATATTTATAGGAAACACTCTTATAACCTCCGGTTCCTTGCAGATTCCTCATGTCCTGTTCCAAAATTTTCAATTTCCACGCTATGACCTTTTGTTCCTCTGTTGCGACAGGTTTCTCTGTATCAAATAGAAATGCAGGTGGCTGAGCGTACCCATACGGTTCATTCGTTCTTAAAGTAGGCTCCAGGGCATAATACTGACTATCTGAAACTTTCAATACTGGCTTACTGGCAGACCAAGGAAGCACTATTGTCGGACGCACAGCATATGTGAGAGCTTCAGGTGGTGGCAGAGACACAAACACAGGTGCTACCGATGGTGCCCGCTGAGTCACGGGCTTTGGTTGAGGAACTACCAGGGGCACACTAGAAGTGCCAGGGTAATATTGCAGCGGAGTGAATCCTGGTGCGTGCTCCGGTGACTCAATGGGAATAGAGAATTTCTCCTGAGAGAGCGGTGGGCAATTGGGGATATTCCCAAGATCTTCAAGGAGAGGAGGAGGAGGCATGCCACTAGCCCATGCTCAGTGCAGATCTAGCAATTGTTGTCTAACTCTCAATACCTCATCATTGCGTTCTGAACTCTCTTCCCTGGGATCCTAATCTGGTTCAATGAGTGAATTTTCAATTTCCCTACTAGCCATGTCAAACTTCGCTTTTGATCTAGTGAAGTACGGGTGACTAGCCAGAGTGCTGCAAACCAACCACTTATCTGAAAGAACATGCTCATCAAAGACAAAACCCGTTAGGATTAGGTCACCCAACAAGCATGGGAATCACATTTGTAAAATTGTCCTAGATTCATGCGTATTTCTACCAACCTTTGAAGGTAGCAGGGTCATTTTAACATCATCCCGATCTTTTTCCTACACCCATTTGCTTCTTTACTCCAATCACACCTCTCTCTTTTTTTCTCTCTTTTTTTTCACCATCACTTCTCTCATCTCTCGCGTCAGCCCCGTTTTTATCCTTTTTTCCCTTCTCTCATTATTTTTCTTTCTTTTCCTCTCTCGTTGTCTCTCTTTTTATCATTCATTATGGCTTTTGTTTTTCCTTAAAATAAAAGAAAAATAATATAAAAAAAACAAGAAAAAAAATGATTAGATCGAACCCAAAATTAGGTTGCCTACGTATCATGTTGTACATCAATCAGATCTTGCGTAGTTCGGGAAGTCTTGTCAAAATGGCCAATTAAACTCTTTTTATCTTTTTTTTCTTGAAACTTTAAGAAGAAAAGAAAATAACAATTTGTCAAAATAATTGACGAAAATCTTTACGAATTTTTCATCTTTAACATTCCTATACAAAATGAAATCTATGATTACCAAAGAAAAAATCTTTTGGGGTTTTCGATTTTGAATTTCAAAGGAAAATGGAACTTGAAACTATTAAAGAAAAATCTTTTTGTAGTTTTCTTTTAGAGATATAAATGAAACACCTACTCTAAGTGAAGAGTGAAGAAAATCTTTTTAAATTTTTCAGATTCCTGTACTAAATGAAATCTATGATTACCGAAGAAAATATTTTTGGATTTTTCTAAATAAGATCCCCGAACCCATAATAGGCTGCCTACGTATCTCACTCCCGAGAGAGGAGAATCAGGGGTGCGTAGTTCGTCCAGATTGGACAATTTAGGATTAAAGAACAGATTAAGACTTGACCTGAGAGACGCGATTACAAATAGACGATGAAAGATGTCAATAAAATCTTTTTGAGTTTTTCAATTTGACACTTCTCATAAAACAGACACCAACAATTATGAAAGAAAAAATCTTTTTGGGTATTTTCGTTATATGAAATGTACAAAACTTCTATCATTTTTTTTTCATTTTTTTTCTTTATAAAAAGTTCCAATTAAAAAAATATTTTTTTAAAAAAATTTTGAATTATGAATGCATGGTAAAGGAACAAAAGGAAAGTCTTTTTTTGATTTTTTAGAGAAAATGAGTACGAAAGGGAAAAAAACTCTTTTTTTGAATTCTTGGATTGTGAAAAACAAAAGCCATAAAGAACTCTAAAAACTACGAAACTCTTTTTTGCTTTTCGACTCACTTTTTCTTTCTTTTTCCTTTTTTTTTACACGCTTTACTTCTAACACATGCTTTCCCCAAATCGGTCTGTCAAATGACCACGTTAGCCTCAAAGATGCAACATTTAGCACGTAGGGATGCTTTAGAGGCGAGTCTCCTACAATGGACCAAATGGGTCCCACTAAGTCTTAATATGATGCAGATAAGCATGACCTAAAGGTTGACCTACGTTGGGGTTTACTAACAAGGCTGTTCAGGGGAGCATATGGTCGATAGTGGCTGCTTTGCTTTCCACCTACTCCATACGTCCGACGGCTCCCCCTCCTAAAATAAGGGTAACTCAACTAAAGTTTGTGTGCACGACGTGCACTCCAGGACTTGTTGCGGAAAGAATGACTCGGGTTATGCACATGATGTCAGATACAAAGCAGTAACACATACGATAAAAACTGTAAACAAAGAGCACATAGGCACTCAACAATTATAAACAATAACACAAACAAAATGTCTATACACTTATAGTGTCAAACTAAGCCGATACAACTCCAAAAGATAAGCTCGACTTCTAAAAAAAAAGTCCCCAGCAGAGTCGCCAGAGCTGTCACCCCCATTTTTTAACTTTCAAAAAAGATTAATTTTATGGTTCGAATGGGTTTTTATTAGTAAAGTGACAAGAGGTTTAAAATTTATTTCGAAAGGGATTATTTATATTTTTATTAAGAGTCACCACTTGGCATTATCCGGTGTGCCAAGTCACCATTGGAAAATCCTTTTCAAAAGCATTTGACTCTTTAAACTGGTTTGCGAACAGAGATTCCGGCTAAGGAATTCTGTTGAGGGGAAGGTGTTAGGCACCCCTCGATCCCATGGTTTGACCACGGTCGCTTGGTAGAGAGTATCGGCTAATTTGACATCAACGAGTGTATAAACAACACAAAAAAAACACAGAACAAACAAACAAAACGCACAAACAAAATAGCCCAAAATTTAGTATTCAGTCTAATTATACAGTCCCAAAAAATGAAAAGTGCGGAAACGTAAGTCTACTCTAGCCTATACTAATCCTAACTATGCTCCTATGCTACCCGATGCCTCAGGCCTTGTTTTCGATCCGCCTTTGCCAATATAGTACGTCGGGGCATTCCCGGGTGAATAAATATATATACAAATACTTCGGGGCATTCCCCGGCCAAATGAATACATTTTTGAATTAAATAAGATAAACCAAAAAAAAAACATTGACACACATTTAAACATTCAAACACATTTAACAACACATCACTCCTAAATATTGCCTACTCGAACCTACTGTTGCCTACTCCGTTTTACCTATCAATCAACGACATCAATGAATCAGAACAACAATATTCACTTTATCAACTTCCAATTCCTGTCCCACATATTTCTAATTGGGTTTAAATCATTCAATTTAAACAATCGATATGATGATCCAAACATATCAAAATCAACAAAAATAAAAGCCAACACACCATGAATTCAACACATAAAGCATCAAATGATTAAGATCAATCGAGAAGGAGATGAGAAATGGACCTTCCAAGAGCCGATTTCTTTGATAATATAGAATTAAAGAAACCCGAATCCGAGAGCCCGAATAGGAAACCTCAACAACAATGGAATCCAAGCTCGGTATCGAAGAACTGAGACCCAAAACTGAATATAACAAATGAGTTAAGACGAACCAAAACCGAAATTCCCGAACCAACAACCATCAAACAAACATCAGTAACCCCAGAACACCAACCGAACAAATTTCAAACCAAGAACACACCCTCCAAAAAAAATGAATGAATCCAGCCCGTCTCGAAAACCCCCCAAAAAAGCATGATTATCGAAGAAAAACAAATCACGACCAAACAAACCCGAAATCTCTAAAGTCCACTAGAAGACCACAGATCAACACCCACTTGAGCTCCGACGAGCCGTGAAGGAAAGAAACTGACCAAAGAGGACGGATCTCCAGCTAATTTCAGTGTTTTCGATCGGAGTCGCCTGAAAATACTCAGAAACAGCCAGTTCCGACAAAGAATACGTCGAAAAAACATAAACCCACCGGATTCTTAACGATTTTGGTGGATTCCTAGGCAGCTGAGTTGTTCTCGAAGTATTGGTCACCGAAATTAGTGGTTGATCTGTCATTAATGATGGGTTTGACAATGGTGAGCTCGGAACCACTGTTTCTGTGACCTCGAAGCTCCGGCAAACCACTATCCTAATCATTTCTCTCCCTCTCCATCTCTCTCCCTCTCTTGATTCTCTCTATATCTCTCTGTTTATCTCAGTTTCACTCTGTGTGTGTCTGTGGTGTGCAAGTGTGTGCGTTATCCTCGGTGTATTGATGTATGTAGAGTGAGGAAAAATGGTGAATGTGTACTCTGCTATATTCTCCTGTGTATCACCATGGACGATTTCAGTAAATATGTGAGTATATATGGAAAATTCCTCGAAGGTGCCCTCTCCGTGTATATTTCTTTGTGGACAAGAAAAGAGAAAAGGAGGGGGGGTCACGTAGGTTGGGGTGGTATTGGGTGATTAGGTGAGAGGTGAGGTGTTATTTTTTTAATTGGAGGGGTAAGGGTTAGGTGTCTATTTTTGATTGGGTGGGTTGTTGGAATCTTTAAGATAAGACAAAATTAGTTAGGGTTTGTTAGTTGGATAAAACAGAAAGGAAATAATAAATAAGTAAAACATGAGGTGGTTAGTCATTTGTTTTTCTTGAAGAAAATTATAAGATGGGGTCAAAGTGCGTGATAGCGGAGTAAGAATTATTCTCGACGGAACAAAATTACGTGTCTACAATCGAATGTATCCATTTCGTTCCACCACAACCAAAGTTGCAAAGGGGTACAATCCATAACCTGAAGCGGTACTCTCCCATCTCTCTTTCTCTTTGGAAGCTTTCCACGAACAGGGGAAGACATCTTATACCTATTTACAAGGACATGAAATTAATAAATGTCTAGATTTAGGCAAAAATTAATTCATTAATTTTTTAAAAGAATTTTTTTTAACTTGACTTGAGAACTATGACTAATAATATATTTAGAAAAATATTTATTTAAGTTGACTCTTATAAAAAATTTTGCAATAACAGACTTCTAGACAATTTTAACTATATATTTGGAGACAATACCCCCAAAATACCTTTAAGAGAACGAAAAATGACTCAAAAATAGAGGAAAATAGAATGATCATTTTATGTATGAAGTTGTATAAAAATTTCAGTCTCACGACCCCTAAAGGTTCAGGACTGTTAAAATATATTTTTACATATTTTATTACTTTACAAAAAAAAAAATCAGCTCATGACCCCTAAAGGTTCAGGCTATTATGAGTTTTATGTTAAAATTAATTTTGAAAATAAAAAGAAAAAATAAAATAAATATAATAATATTCATGAAAATAATCATTATTATTTTTATTATTTTTCTAAAAATATCCTTCGATAAATCTGTGAATAAAAATATTATTAGTATTTTTTAAATAAATGGTCGTATCCTGGGTAGGACTTCCTACGTATCTCACAAAAAGTGAGAATCAGACCCTCGTAGTTCATGAAGATTGTAAAAACTATGTTGTTGTATATTGAAAATTTTTCTTTATTTTTTAAAAAATAAAATTTTTCTTTTAAAAAAAATGATTAACTAAATTTGAGGATAAATTAATCTCTCGCATTTTAAAATTGCCTAAAGCCGGTCAACAAATAAATAGTCTTCTAAGCAAATGTTAAAGAGCACGTAGGATGCACATGTTGGTCTTTATAAAGAAGGTTACCTATCCTAGATAGACCCGGCCCCTGTGCCGAGTCCTGCTAAGTCAAATGCATATGATGCAAATAAAGCGGCACCTAATAAGGATAACCAGATTCTGAGTTTTCAGTTCTTCTAAGTTTAAACCTAATAGGGATAGGTGTCTAGACTGGCTTACCCGAGCGGACACTCGAACCGGGGAGGGACAACTTGGTCGGTAGCACGGCAACACTGCCTTCGTTGCCGATCCGAACCCCGCCTAACATGTGTGACTATATCCTTCACCAGGTGCCTTGACACCCCGGCTATCTCAAAAGAAGGTGGGATGCATATGCTGCATTCCCTCTATCCTATTTCAGAGACTCAGTGGGTGTACGCGAGAAAAGACCATATAATACAGTTCAAATAATATCAAAGCAGTAAATGAGAAACAATTAGCACATAAGGCTAACAAATACAATATCAACAATAACTAAAGTAAGTATAAGTCAATTATAAAAAGCTCTAATTCTAGTTAGTTCCCCAGCGGAATCGCCAGAGATTTCACACCCCTTTTCCGCCCGAAGGGATCGAATCGAAGGTTTTTTTCCAATTAAAGTGACGGTATTGAATAGGGATTAGTTTTGTCATTTTTCAGAGTCGCCACTTGGAATTGAGTTATGGTGTTTCAAGTCACCTTTTTGAATCCCTAATCAAAGGAAATGACTCTTATTTGGTCTGTGAAAACAGAAGACCAGGTAAGGAATTCTATTGACCGAGGGGAAGGTGTAAGGCACCCCTCGAGTCCCGTGGTTCAAGCACGGTCGCTTTTATCAACTTATACTTAGCTTAAATTATTTTATTAAATTATATTAAGGCTTAGGTTCGCTCATATTTTTATTATACTAAAATTCATCTATTATTTCATATTAAATAAATCGGTAAAAGTTATTTTTTAGAAAAATATTTGTTAAGGTGCAGTATTGCATCCTTGAATTTTAAATATCCCAAAAAGATGCGTACGCCGCATTCGTAATTGGGACGAATATATATTAAATAAGTTTTAAAAATTATCTAGTATTATAGACGTTAATTTACCATTTATAAATTCATGACAATTTTATTTATTTTTTCACAATGCTATTTAATTTGAATAATAAAACTGTACAAAATTCATTAAAAAGGATAAATAATTTAATAAATAAATAGTTAATAAACTTATAAAAATAAAATTATATACTATTTTGACTTGTTGAAATAAATAAAATTTACCCGATTTTAAATAAATAAATAAAACATTAACCATTATTAAATTTAAGTGATTTACCTAAAAACATGTTTTTCCTTTTACTGTATAACTATAATTTGTAACCCAAAAAAATTTAATATTATATGCATATAAAAACCCAAAATATATACCTAATTATCCATAATCTAAACTTCTTAGAATTTAAAATACGGGAGAAGAAAAAGGGACAAGTTTATTAGTGATAAAACACTTCTACAGTGTTGATATTATTCACCAAAATTTGTTACTAGCTTTTTGGTGAGTTTGACCGGAGTAGCAGCGGGGAAGGGATTTTTGACGGTTGTTATTGTAGTTTCGCCGATAGCCATGGTGACAGTGGGTGACGGGAAAGGGAAAGGGGAGGTCGGAGGGTCGCCGGCGCTGGGGCACGGATCCGGTGAGGGATCGGACAGAGAGGGTGATGACAGCAGTAAGTCTGGCTAGTGGGGAAGCACTGTTTCGCTAAACTCTGATGTTGGAGCAGCGGCACGTAGAGAGGGAGAAAGGTTGCCGTCCACTATTTTTGGGGAATTCCGGCGAGAATATGCCAGAACAGTAATAGTGTTGGGATTTGTCGCCTTTCTCTCCATTTCAATCAAAACTCTTTCTCTTTTTCCCTCACTCTCCATCTCCTTTTCTTTTACTGGTTTTTTTTTTTCGATCTTATTCGCTTTTCTCGATCCTTCTATTTTTACTATTTTTAATCGATTTTTTTTATTTCTATTTCGTCTTTATTTTCTATATGTGTGTGAATCCAATGGTATGTTTGTGTTGTGTATGTTGCTGATGAAATGGAAGATTCTTTCTCTGTGCCTATATATATGTATACAGTGTATTTATGAGTACGGAACTTTTTCTGTGTACAAAGAATATAAATATACAATATTTTGACTGCACAATGTATGATATGAAATTTCACATAATCAATCAATTTCACATGCTAAGTAATGTAATAATATCACTTAAGCATTTTCTTCATATTTTTCGTAAACTTACAACATAAAATGGCTCAACATTGAAAAGAACCAGAAATTACTTGAACTGAATAATAAAGCGAGAAACAATTTTCACCGAAAATTCGTTTGAAAATCAAACTTAATCATCAACTTTTTTCTTTTCTCTCTGAATTTTTTTTTCTTTTTTGGTTTCTGATGTTAAAGTTGATACAGTGTAAGTGAATGTACGTAAGTAGTTTTTTTTTTTGTTCTGGGGTGGGAGTCCTTTTTATAGTGGGGTTCTTTGGAGGGAACACTTAAAAACAAATAAGGGGGGGGGGGATTTAAAATTAAAAAAAAATCCTTTTTTTTTATTATATTTTAAAAAAAATTATTTTATTTTCTATATATATATATAGAAAATATTAGTAATAATAATAATAATAATAATAAATAAATAAATAAAATATTAATAATAATAAATATAATAATATTTAATTAATTTTATAGTTAACAAAATATAATAAAAATTTATAAATAGACAAAAACAAATATAATAAAATAATACTAAAACTATTAGTTTATTTATTAAAATTTATAAAAGGAAAATACATATATTTATTTTAAAAATTAGAATAAAAATAAAAATAAAATAAATATCTCAACATTAAATTTACTTAATTATTTATTTTTAACTAAAAAAAATTATTAAAAATAAAAATAATAATCAAAATAATATATGATTAAATATATAAATATAAAATATTTAATATTGATAAACAAGTTAAAATTTAGGGAGGATCAAAAATCACGTGTCTACAGTTTCAATTTCAGTCTCAACATAGAACTTAGTTTAGTTCTACAGAATCAGGACTGTCAGAAACAGTCACCCAGTTATTACTAATTCAGTTATTGTAATCTCAGACATCTGTTACTCAGTTTTAGTATAAATCTCAGACACAGTATCTATGTATATGTACAGTATTGCATAATCAGTGTTTACAGTAACTTCAGTTATCCATGTACTCTCATTCAGTTATATTCAGATCACTCAGTCAGTTATTATGCATGCATATGAACCCATACATTTCAGCCTTACCTCATCTAGAATACTAGTACATTCTACCTACTGATCGCATACTCTTTTCTTATGCTATGATGTATCATATCATAGGTTCGGACGCTCAGGTTCCTGACCGCGCTTAGCCAGATTCAGTTAGCAGCAGAAGACTCAGTAGTGACTCCTCATCCACCGAGGATATTATTTATTTCAGTATTACAGTAGATTCAATATTTTATTAGTCGGAGTTAGTTGAGGGATTGTATAATCAACTCCACATTCAGACGGTACAGTAGAGACTTTTCAGACTAGACTAGTTCAGACAATATTTAGTTTTCAGATGTTATTATTAGTTGCTATTTTTATCAGTATTCATATTATGAGCCTTATGGCATTTCATTCTAACTTCCATATTATTTTAGTATTATTATTATTCAGTGCTCACAACAGGTACCATTCATGGGTTAGCTTGTGGTCCTACGAGGTCGTAAGCACCGTGTGGCGCCCGGGGTGCAGACTCGGGGCGTTACAAACTTGGTATCAAAGACTTAGGTTCTAAAGAGTATGAAATCCATGTCAAATAGGGTCTTGTACACCGGTGTGTTACGCGCCATACTCATGGGCAAAAGGTTATGAGACCCTTTTTAGGAAAGTTTCCCTTCTTTTAGTATTTATGTCGTGCGAGTGAGTATGAACTCAAGTTAAACTCTCTGTCTAGTCTAATTTTTCCTTCCGTTTACATAACATACCTCCCAAAAAAAACAACAAAAGAAGAACTGGAACCAGTCAGGACCTTTGCCCGTTCACGCAGATCCCTAGACGAGCATGTCTCCTATGCAGAATTCAGAGCTGCGCTCACCACTCTATCCCATTCTGTAGCAGCTCAAAATAAATGGTCAGCTATTGTTCAGGCTAACCCAGTGGTCAATATTGTTGAAGCCAGGATTCGGGACTTCTCCCGAATGAACCCTCCGTTGTTTTCAGGATCTAAGTCTGAAGAGGATTCACAGAAGTTCCTCGATCAGGTGCAGAAAGTCACAGATATTATGGGAGTGACTTTCTGTTAGTGTGTTGAATTAACTGCTTATCATCTACAAGATGTAGCTCATACGTGGTTTAAGCAGTGAAAGGTAGACATGGGCATAGATACAAAGCCATAGAATGAAAAGAGTTTGCTACTACTTTTCTAGATAGATTCATTCCCTTAGAGTTGAAGGAAGTCAAGGTGTTAGAGTTCATAAATCTCAGACAAGGAAATATGAATGTTAAAGAGTATTCTCTTAAGTTAACTCAGTTATCCAGGTATGCTCCCCATGTAGTAGCAGAAAATAGGTCCAGAATGAGCAAGTTCGTATTTGGGGTTTCAGAGAGTATGGTCAAGGAATGCAAGACCGCACTATTAATTAAGGAGATGGACATATCCAGTCTAATGGTCCATGCTCAGTAGATAGAAGAGGCTAAGAATAAGGAGAAAGAGGGAAAATAAGAAAGCTATAATGGGTAGCTTCAATTTTACTCCGCCAAAGTCAAAAGGCGGTAACTGTTCCCAGTTTTTCCTGAAAGCTTAAGTTCCAGCTTCATCCTAAGCTAGTGCTCTAGCCCTAAGTTCAGAAATGATAAAAAATATAGGATGTCAGGCTCTAAGTCATAAGGTAGTGTCAGTAGTGTACGAACAAATCGTCTTTGCTAGAAATGTGGCAGAAACCATCAGGGCGTCTGCAGAGCTGACAGTGATATATGTTTCAGGTATGGCAAGCCAGGCCATAGAATTAGATATTTTCCTCAGTCAATTTCACAGGGTTAGTACAACCATCCCCTAGCTCAGTACGGTCGCCCGAATCAGCAGGATGCCACTTCCAGTGTCACCAATGGGAAACACCCAAATAGGCTTTATGCACTTTAGTCCAGAAAATATTAGGAAAGTTCTCCTGATGTGGTTACTGGTATGTTACAGATCTTTCATTTACATGTTTATGCCTTATTAGATCCAGGAGTTTCTCTATCTTTTGTAACTCCTTACATAGCAGTCAACTTTAAGTCAGACCAGAAATCTTATCAGAACCTTTCTCAGTCTCTACCCCAGTGAGTCAGTTATCATAGCTCGGCGGGTATACAGGAACTATCCGGTTATTATATCTCAGAAAGTCACTTAAGAAGACTTATTAGAGTTAGAGATGATGGATTTCGACGTCATTCTCGGCATAGATTGGCTCCATTCATGCTATGCCTCAGTTAACTGTAGAAGCAGAGTTGTTCATTTATAGTTTTCAAATAAACCAGTCCTTGAATGGAGGGGTAGTACCACAGCGCTTAAGGGTCAATTGATTTCATACCTTAGAGCGAGAAAAATGATATCCAAGGGATGTGTCTATCATTTAGTGCGAGTCAAAGACTCTAGTTCAGAGATTTCTAGTCTTGAGTCAGTTCCAGTAGTAAATAAATTCTCAGATGTGTTTCTCAAAAATCTTCCCGGAGTTTCTCCTGAAAGAGAAATCGACTTTGGAATAGACCTTCTTCCAAACACTCAGCCTATATCTATTCCGCTATACAGAATAGCACTAGCTAAACTCAGAGAGTTAAAAGAACAGTTAAAGGACCTTTTAGACAAGGGGTTCATCAAACAGTATTCAGTTTTCAGATGTTATTGTCAATTGCTATATTTATAAGTATTCAGATTATGAGCCTTATGGCATTTCAGACTAACTTTCACATTATTTCAGTCTTAATATTATTCAGTGCTCACAGCAAGTAGCAGTCATGGGTTAGCTTGTGGTCCATCAGGGACGTAAGCACCGTGGGGCGCCCGTGGTGCTGACTCGGGGCGTTACACTAACGTTTAGTTGATTGTTGTTTTACAGAAATTTTTGTCCTTATGTTAATAAGGCTAAGATACATTTTTTATGCTAATGATACAATTTGCTCATCTTGTATCTGAGTTTATAAAGTTCTATGTAATTATGTATCTCATTATGTTTTAGTTTTATCTATTGCAACATACGAAACAAACATAATATTTTTGTTTTAGATACATGTTGTACAAGTTTGTGCAGTTCATGTATCTAGTAATATATTTTTTGCCAGTCCGTGAAGAAAAATAAGTTGTAGTTTTTTTTTCATTGATTCAGCTATGTCCTAGGATGCCATTCGGAGAATTGTGTTTGGATCTTTAAAGCATCATGTTGGCGGGGGACTGAGGTCGAAAAGATGAACACCCACATGTTTCAGAAAGTCGAAGCAATGAAGAAAAGCATAGAGCTTTTATTCGTGGAGTTCTATAATTACAATGGCTTAAAAGCAAGTTGAACTGTGGGAAGAAACTCAAAGTTTTTAAAACTTTTCACATCAGGGGCATAGTATTTGCTTAAGATGTCTTTATTTCCATTTTAAAATTGTTTCTTAAATTTGAAAGTGAGAAAAAAAGACACTTCTGAAGAAGCACTGTAGATCAATTCTCCTCAAGATATCTATGGCAGATAATCATTCTTCTTTGTTAACAATATATATAGATAAATTCTCATTTATTCAATTGATATTGTGCTATCAATTATCATGGACGGATTAAACAAAAAGTTCGATACATTTTGATAATGAAATATCTAAAAATATGTTAATCCTGTTAAAAAGTATCCCCTGGTTCACTAGAAATTGCATATGCTGGAAAAACAGATGCACTGGCATAGGAAAAGAAACATCCCTTAGGACGCCAGCATTCATAAGTATATTATAAATTTTTTCTCCTAATCCAAGCATTAATATTTGATATAGAAAGCATATGTTTGATTCTTGATCTATATATAAATGTTCTATCATTTTCTGCAATATAGATCAGATAAATAGTTGAGTGGATGTTCCAAAATGATTCACACTAATACTCTACTCCTTCGTTTCTGTTATTCTTTACATAATAAAAGAAGAAAAAACTTTCTTGTTATTAGGATGAACCTTTAAATAACCCAAAATTGGTTTAGTGAAATGAATTTAGATTACAAAAAATATGAAAGAGTTTTTGATCTTCTAATTTGAGATACTTCAGAACTTTTAAAACAGTATCAATGTAAAAAAGAGGAGGAAGGGGTCATTAGCTTAACCAATCTTGTTCTGAATTTCAATTACAGAATACAAAATATTTGACAGTTAGTAGACAAACAAAAATTGTATCTGAAAGAAATTAGGATTTCCATCACATTGTCACACATGATCATATCTATAGTGTACAAACAAAAATCTTAAACACATATAAACTGAACGTGTTAGACAAGAAAGCGTAAATGAACAAAAATTCCTTAAACCCCAATTGAGAAAAGGTCCTATAACATATACTTTTACTAGTGACTGAATAAAAGGCCCCAATAGTTTGGACACATTTCAGAGAGCTCTGCCAATGCAAGTATCTAAGCTCATTTCACTCGGGTCAGTAGCCTGCAATTCAATCTGCACACCATCGAATTTCCTCCTAAATCTGTCTTTGGAGCTTGCGTACAACATCTTACTGCTTACCCTTGCTGTTTCTGGTGATCTACATCCTCAATTATTTGTCAAATCATATCAAATGTGGCTAAAAATGATATAACTTTCGTAATTTGATAATTAATAGTGATAAAAAGATTCACAAAATGCAGCATTCTATGAGAAAGTACACACATATGCAACAAGAACATAAGTTGTTGGAAAGTCATAGATTCACTAAAAAATGATACATACAATCTTGAAAATGTGTCATGAATATTGAAACTGTTATTTATTGGCAAAGACTTAATTATTTATTAAGTGGTTTGCAAACGAAACAAAGAATCTGAGAAAAGCATAGAAACAATTCTTTCATCCCGACTCAGCTTCTCTCTCCGATACAGAAATTCTAATAATTTCTATTCTTACTAACCATTTTTCCTAGCATCTTTCTGATATATTGAATTATCATCCCTAATCTAAGATAGGGTGATTCCACCAATAGAAACTATAAAATGAAAAGAATAATAATAGGAGGGAGGGAAGAAGGGTACCAAGCAATGAAGAAGATCTTGCTCTCCTGGACATTTTCATTAGTAGTGAAATCATAGCCAAAAACAACATAGCGGCATTCATTGGGAGGCAAGCTGTTAGCAAGATCTTCATGTGTTTCTTGAATTTCGTCAACCTTCTCAACAACAACTTGCTGACCATCAATCTTGAACACTATATATCTATGGTTAACACAACATGTATCTATGTACTTATAAACTTGTATCTTTTGTAACAAGACTTTCAATAAAATTTAAACAACACTATATGCATTTTCAAGATTTAACAATAACTCACATATACAAGTTAACACAACATGTATCTATGTACTTATAAACTTGTATCTATTATAAGACGACTTTTAATAAAATTTAAAAATCACTAGATACATATCAAAGAATTAACAATAACTCACAGAAACAAGTTAACATAACATGTATCTATGTACTTATAAACTTGTATCTTTGTTATATTAATTTCAATAACACATAAAAAACACAAAGTACATATAAAATTGACAACAAAGAATTAGATAAACAATGAATTTCTAAGCGTATCTGTCACGCCCCAAAATCCCATCGGGTCAGACTGGTACCCGAAGCCGAGAAGGCCCGGGAGAACCCGTTCAAATACCTGTACTTTCACTTACATATCACCAAAAATTTGGACAGTACTTCGTTGCATATAGAAGGGTATAATTACCTGTATCAGCACAACACGCACAAATATATATATATATATATTATACTTGGCCGTCGGGGCCACCACATATACAAATATAACATCACTATATAAAATTCCATGACTTTACCCTTCCTTATGTCTACAAAGCCTCTAGGATATACATGACATAACTAGGGTCGGGAAAAACCCCCGCCCACACATGACTCCTGTACAATAACAAAACATAAGGAACCGACTCGGAAAGCTCCGAAGCAAACTGGAACTCACCAACATAGCTGTATGACCTGGATCCTATCTATGTTGTGTATGAGCTGAAGCACCTATGCCTGCAACATGAAATGCAGGTCCCCCCCCCCCCCCCCCGTGAGGGGCATTAGTACGAAATATGTACTGAGTATGTAAAGCTATAAATAATCATATGTGATATGGGGGATCAAGAAAATAAGACACAAGTGAATAAATCATAAAAGAAGTGAACCACACTTCATAAACACTTTTAGGATCATGTACATTATCATTAATCTGAATTGGGTTCTTGAATTCAAACACATTTGTGGAACGGTATACATCCGTTCATTTCATTCTTTCCAATTATCATTCGCCATTACCTCCTCCTCCCGAACCTCCATCCACCTAACAATAATCAATACTGTGCCGTACTGTGACCATTAGGCTTCCCCCAGTACATATCAACTGTAACCATATCAGGTATCGGGATCGGCCTATGCTAGGCTTAAGCCCCTGAGCTACCACCCACACGTATATCAAATAACACACATAAGAGATCTTTCCAATAACTTAGTTCAAAAGCTTTTGAGATTATTACATTAGTGTTCATGCCAATATAGTACCTTTGGAACAATGATACATCAATAGGAACCAAGTAATAGACCTTCTATACAATAACGATGTAATAAAAACTCATTGGTACATCAACAATGTGTTTCAGAATCATCAATATCACAACAATGAAATAGGAGCCTTTTGGTATATCAATGAAACATTTTGACACTTTATAGAATGGAAACAACTTCGTTGGTAACGTAGAATAATACATGTTTTTGGACAACCTCGGAATCTTACTTGATGGAACATTGGTGTTTTCATGCCAAAGAACATCGTCAGAGTATGCTTTACATACCTCGTTGTAGATTCGGATACCAATTCAACACAACTTCCCGCCTTTACAAATCACTTATCTACAATGAAATGTTTGGCATCTAGTATTAGCAACCCAACACCATAATTCTCTTCCATAATCCCATACAACCAATATTTGCAAAGCATTCCAAAAACTAACTTGAACAATAGGTTTATGTGTGTATATATATATATATAATCATCATTTCAATACCACATCATCACACCAAATCCCTTCACAATTCAACATAATCCAACCATGCACAAGAATAATCCAACATCATTTCCAATCATTTTTCAACAACAATCAAATAACATACTTCTTATGCTCACATGCATATATATACCTATCCAAATAAATAACACCAACATAATTTACATCCTTACCATAAAATGGCTCTTTTGATTTTGAAGTCCTGTTGGCACAAATAAGGGGTGCTTCTCGAAGTCCTCAAGATGGTGAACACAACTACGGAATCAATTTGAATTTTCTACGGTTGAATCACAAGATAATTGGAGTTGAAATTAGGCTAGGGTTTCTTATTCTTCAATAATTTGGATGATAAATGATGGATATGAGGCTAAGTATATGTATATAATGACCAATTTCCGTCCATGAGGTGATGGAAAATGACCATATTGCCCTTAAAATTTAAGTAAATCCGAATCTGTCCATGGTGGACTGTTTTGATAGGCTAAAGTAAATCGACCATAACTCTTTGATCCGATAATGTATTTGGGTGAAACCAATTGCATTAGAAAGAAGACTCTCGGAGATTCTCATCGATATATAGAACCTCACACAGTTCATTTTGTACAAGGAGTTATGATCGTTTAAAGTCGACCCAAAAATCTGTTTGGCTGCAGTACTTTTGTGTGCAGAAAATTTCTGCACATTTACTGTTCACTGCGTCCACCGTTTTCAAGTTTCGAACATGCTCGCTTATATCCGATACTCATCTGTTTTCAGAAATCTTTATATCGTTGGAAAGATAACTCGATAAACTTCGCATAGAAACTTTGACGAGCAAATTCCGGTATAAATAAAGTCGATTCCTATACACATATAATCAAACTATACACTTGAAACCATCTCAAAATAATCAATACTCATACTTAAACTCATATATACCTAACTTATGATCAATACATATACTCCAACACATATAACCATGGCTAATGCACGTAATTAAGTACGGGGTGTTACAGTATCATCCAAGTCAAAATATGTATCTCGGTCTAATATTCAACAGATCTGAACATGCAATTGCCTTAGGAAGCTCATCTCTAGAATTTGCTTCGAAAATTCTTCTTCTCTTGGCGGGAGATTTACTTGCAGAACTATTGGAACCTCTTTTCTTAGAACCATTTTCTTTTTTCTTGCCCTTCTTAGCATGCTTTTGTCGTAATTTCTTCATAGTTTGGGAATCGTTTCTATGCTTGGATCTATTTTTATCAAAACCAAGAAATTCATAGTCAAAACTTCCAGGAACAAAGTTTACAACTTCTTAATATTCTTTGATACTTTCTAATTGAGAAAACCCAAGACTAAAAGAAGGTCTCGAATCTCTATTCATAATGTTAATTCAAAATAATGAAGCCTAAAAAAAGAATAATCGAAGAAATTGCTCAACCAAAACACTGAAATTTTACTTTGTAAACATAGGCGCAAAATATTTTTTTGAAAAAAAAAACGTAAAGAAGGATTAGAAGAAATTGAAACTAATTTTAGGGGGTGGGGGGAATTACCTTAATTCAAAGTTTTGAATTAGATGGAGAAATTGGATAGAAACCGCAACTGAAATTATGGCGTACATACAGGAGAAATGGGCTAATTTTTAGTAAAGAATCGGCTTCTTAGTAGGAGGTTTTAACTTGTATCTCAACTTTACCAAAAAGTAGTAAATGTTGGGATTTAAGTAATATTTTAGAAGTGGGGGTTTTTTAATAGTTTAGAAACTTAAGTTGTTTATTTAGGTATTTTTTTCTTTTTTTATAGTTCTCACAAATTATGGGATTTTTACGTTTATGAAAAAAATACAATTAATTAAGTATTGGTGGTTCACTCTATAGAAGAGTGTTTCTCCCATATTGGTGGAAAACAAAACATTCTTGTGCTTAAATTAAGAAGCATTCCTTCATGTGGACAGTGAGACGAGAAAATGATGAGTCTTGCATTGTCGTCGTTGCTTGCTTGGCTTGACTTTGAATTTCGATTGAGATATGTTCGTTTGAGATAAAGTTCATTTGAAACTTGAGAGCTAGTGACATTTAATCCTAAAATTCAATAGAAAAATTTTCTCCATGTGCTATATCACAACGTACCTTGAACGGACGCAATTCTTCGAGGCACTGTTTGAAAACGAAATATGGACCTTATTTATGGGCGCAGATGCCCAGTCAAAGACAACATTCTATTTTTTGACGAAAGTTGACCTGCAACTGCAGGTGGGGCAGACGGTCCGAAACAATGTGATTTTTAAGAATTATTGCTTCCTTTTTTAAGCACCAGTTTTTGGCTATAAATATCTTATTTTTTCCTCAGTTATGGGGACGAATTTTGAAGTAAAAACACTCATCTTTCTTGAAAAACTCAAGTGTAATTTACTATTGTTGAGTGCATTCGTAGTTCGACAGTGTTTGAGGTACTGCTATTCTATCAAAATGGTTAATTTTATCTTGGGAGTATACATTCCATAACCTTGGATACTTGACGAGAATAATTTATTAAAGAACACACCGTGAATTCGATGGACTTGAATCCTCTAATCTTCATCTCTTTCTAAACATTTGATTTTGCTATTTTTCAGAAAATAATTTTAACTTCATTTTGTTGTTGTTCATAATTTGGGTTAAACTAATTGTTAAGTTCAAAGTTGTGAATACAGAGTTCGAGCTTCATTTGACTATTCATACTTTAATTTGAACATGTGTTTGAAGTTCTTGTTGAAAATATAAATTTTACTAAATCCGAAAAAACAATAATAAAAAACTCATATTATTACATTTCTAAATAAAATTTTGACTTCAAATCAACCTAATTTTAGATCATAATTCAAAATCATGTATGATCGAACCTAAAAATGGGCATAATTTCAATGTGCTCCTACGTGATTTCCCTTTTTGTTCTTGTTCAAGTTTAATTTAGAGAATGGTGCTATCACTACAACAATAAAAAAAAATTATCGGCAATAAATATACATTTTAGAAAAGAATGTTAAAGTTTTTATATACCGACATTAGTTGATTGTCATTAGATCTAATGTCGCTATAGACTTTCGAGGCATTTACCAAGAGTGTTAAAATGTAATAGTAATTTTCACTAATAATTGCCTCTAAAAATATTTGTAGCAGCAATTAAGCTATTGATGTTAGTAATTGCCACTAAATATCTTGTTTTTGTAATTTTCTACTCTAATAGCTGGTATCCTTTTTGAAAGTCAATTATCTGGATTCATGTTAGTAAAACTTACTTTGTAAAGTAAAATACAGTCTATCAAACACGATTTTGTTCTCAAAGTTCAAATCTGATACTCCCTTCATTTCGGAATGAGTGAATTGTTGGGGTATTTATTGGTATTTTAAAATAAGTGAATCATTGAATTTGTTTTCCAATTTTGCCCTTATGATTTGACAGTCAATTAACTTTTAAAAAGATATTACAAGGTCAACTTTTTTTTGGGGGATAAAAATAGAAAGTTGTGTTAAATTTATGTTTTTAATGTTTTTTCCTTAATATGTATGTCAAAATCCAACAATTCGTTTATTATGAAACAGAGGAGTATTAACGTTAAAGGATTATTTACCATCCCATCATAATATTTAGTGGTCTCTCACTCTTTTCCAATTCCCTATATAATAAAAAAAGATCTAGTGTCCATTTGGATGGACTTATTTTAAGTGTTTTTAAATCAAAAATAATTTTAAGTCCTTTGATAGTGTTTGGGTAAAATTCTAAAGTGCTTAAAAACATTTTATTTTAAGCTAAAAAGATATAAATAAATCAAAAACCAAAAGTTAGAATTTCTAGAGAAAGCTAAAATATCTCTCCCAGACTCCCCTCCCCCCTCCGCCCCACCTCACCCCACCCCTACATATGTTTTTTTTTCCATCTCATTTTTTTAAAGAATACGTCTCCACATATTCATCATCTAAAGATATATCTTTCATTATCAAAGTTCAAAACTAGACTTCTCAATAGTAAGACTATATATTTTTTTCTTTTCCATATCAGATCAATCCTCATAAGTCATAATTCATACTTTCACAGCACTAAAGATTTAGCTCAAGGAACATAATGCTTTGACTAAAAAAGTTGATTCTTGGAATTCATGAATGAGTTCAATTATGGCTAACTTTTGATTGTAGAAAAGTCTTGAAGCACAGCAAAAAAAAATTTGTTGAAATTATTGATGTATGGTAGCCGGCCAATAAAAAGATTACAGTTGTGGTCCTGCTAGATGAGTGGGGTTACTACCACTTGCTACTATTTTAGGAGAGAGTCTATCGATAAATATTTACTCATATCGAGTGTTAAAAAAACAAAAAAATGATTTGATTCACTAAGCTTTTGCTATTTGCAGATAAGGGAATGATCGGACTATCAGAGTTAATTGTACGTCGTCTTACATTACATTTCTGCCAGAAATTATTATATGGCTAAACTCGTATTGAGTATATCGGTAAATATTTACTTGTATCGAGTGATAAAAAAAAAAGAACAGTCTGGTTCACTAATGAAGGTAAGGGAATGACCAGACAATTACTGTACGGAGTCTTGCATTATATTTCTGCCAGAAACTATTTCATGGCTAAACTCGTATTGAGTGTATTTATGTCAAATCATGTATGTAGGCCTATTATAGTTAAATGACTTAAATGATGAGAAAAATGCATGTTAATTAATTTTAATCATAGTATATTATTAAAAATATATGTGCAATATTGATTACGTGTGAAGATAAATTTTTTCATGTTACCGATATTCTATTTTTCTTCAGTGATTAGGACATTTTCCTTGGTTATTTGCAAATTGCATAGATTAGATCTTCTAATAATATCATTGTTTAAGTTTTGACTTCGTTTAGAATAAATTTACAAAGTTTCAAAAAAAATTGATTGATAAGTATCAAATTTCTGATTGAAAAAGAAATGAGAGGTTTTGACGAGTTTATGTGTAGGTTAAAAATGCATGAGTACCAACAATGTATGTATTTGTACTACTTTTATTAATGGCGAAATACATTGACATCATCTTAACTTGTCAGTAAATTTTATTTAAACTCTTGAATAATTAATCTATTTTATTTGAACAACTAAACATATAATTAAGTATTTTCTATTAGAAACCTCCATATAAAATTTGAAATTGTGCATTTTCTCAAACGCATGTAATGAGATAAGTTAATCATTTAAAATAGACTTAATATATCACTAACACAAGTAAGAGAATGATCGGACCATCAGAGTTGATTGTACGCAGTCTCGCATCACATTTCTGCCTGAAACTATTCCATGGCTAAACTCGTATTGAGTGTCTTTATGTTAAATCATGTGTGTAGTGTAGGCCTATTATAGTTAAATGACTAATTAATTGATGAGAAAAATGCATGTTAATTAATTTTAATCCTAGTATATTATTAAAAATATATGTGCAAATACATAAGAGCATTATTCATCTATTGATTTGATATAAATATTGGGTACGGACAGATAAATTCTTATGCTAACAATATCCTTTTTTTCAGTGATTAGGACATTTTCCTTGGTGACTTGCATAGATTAAATTTTCTAATATCATTGTTTAAGTTTTGACTTCGTTTGGAATAAAGTTGAAATGTTTCACCAAAAATTTTGATTGATAAGCATCAAATTTCTGATTGAAAAAGAAACGAAAATTTTTGACGAATATATGTGTTGGTTAAAAATGCATAAGTACCAACAATATCTGTATTTGTACTACTACTTTTATTAATGGCGAAATACATTGACAATATCTTAACTTGTCAGTAAATTTTATTTTAATTCTTAAATAATCAATCTGTTTTATTTGAGCAACTAAACATATGATTTAGTTTTTTCCTATTAAACGCTTCCGTATAGAATTTGGAATCGCACATTTTCTCAAGCATACGTTACAAGATAAATTGATCATTAATATATCAACAACCCCTCAAAGTCTCAAACTTGCTAACAAATTCCATTTAAGGACTGAAACTATGATTTATCTCAAGTTGAACAGTTGAATATATGATGAAGTGTGTAACACTTTCAAATCATATTTTGAAAAACTTTTACACATAATCTCGAATGTTCATTACATAAATAAATTAACTACTAAAAAGTATGTCAGCAATAATAACATACCAATATAATAGTGTAGTTCTATAAATAGAGTTTGACTTTGAGGGGTGTAAGATGTATCTACAACTTATAATCCTTATCGTTACTGGATAAAGAGCCAGATTATTTTCGATGTTTCCTCGACTCAAAAGAGAAAGTATTTGAAACAAACCTAAACTATCGCATACTCCTCTAATTATACACACATTATTGTCAGTTAGAACATGCTATGAATTAAGCTTTAATTCACAGCTTTCAAAGCTAATTCATATAATCAATACAATCACACAACTGCATCTCTATATTCATTTCATCGAATCACTGACTCTAACACCAATTTTCTGACTAAAAGAATCAAAAAGAGGTATCACTCATAGTATAATTACACAACTTACAGTAGTTATATCACTTATATGGAGGGACGGACCTATGACCATCTTTTTAGTTCTTTGGAATCCGTTAAATTTGAGGTAGAATAAATATAATTATACAAAAAAAAAATATATATAAAAATTAGTATAAAACTTGCAAAAACATCCAGTAAACCAAGAAGATAGCTGAATATTTTAATTTTCACGCAGTACCTTAAAACTTTGAACATCAACATAAGTTTTCGAACCTCGCGAACATCCACAATCCCTAAATCCTAAATCAGATACTGATCAATGAGTCACAAAATAAAAATTTCTTAATCTTGTGTTAAATCAAGTCAAAATAAGAAGTCTACAAGGCTACTACTACTACTACTAATAGCCTAATACTTACAACTTTACTAGGGACACGTGGAAGCCAACTAACACACTTTTAACTTTTGGACCACTTGTGATGGCTTCTCTTTAGGGCACGCCGCCAATTAAATTAAAAGCACCACATACACACGCTCTCTTTCACATCACAAGTATTCTATTCCTCGTTTGATAGTGTATGTCAGTGTATGTCAATATCCAAATACACTATTCCCACGTTTAATTTTCGTATTTTCACATTCGATATTTGTCTGTTAAAATAATAATCGATAAATTATTTTATATATTAACAAGCGAATTAAAGAAAATCTTCGAGTAAATGATGAAGTTGATATCATATGTTAATTAAAAAGATCACTGATTTAAGCTTTAAAAATAATTTCTTGTAAAAATGTAAAGTAACACGCCGAGATTCGAGTACTCCCCCAAGTTCTTTGTATTGCATGCATTTTAATACATCAAACTGTGCCTTTTTAACTATCGGTTAGAATTATTTTAATTGATTTGTCACGTGTACTTTGCCCTTTAGTTTAAGTCACCTTCTCTTTCTAATTTCTATAGAGAAAAAAAAAAAAGCTAACCCCATTCGATATGCATCAATATATTCTTTTTGGTAAATGGCATCAGTATATTATTTCATTGTTTCATTTTCATTTAGTTATTTTACTTATTTTTAGTTTATTTCTAAGAAGAATGTCTTTCTTTATATTCAGTTACTTTTTAGAACTTTATCCGATTATTAAGCCAACAAAATTCATTGATATGATAAATGAATCTTTAGTTTATTGACTTCTCCTTACTATCTTTAATTTGTTGCTCGACTTAAAGAGTATTTGGGTCCAATTTTTTTTTCCATTAAACTTAAAACAATCAGTTTTGCACTAATATTAAAAGAGGAAATAAAAATTATATACTGGTTTCAGTATATATTCTTTTTGTGCAAATCACCATAGAAAAAGGAAGTTTCAAAGAGATGCATATCGAGTTTTTTATTTTTTTTTAATGATATAATTTAGAAACTTTACAGAGAGAAAATTGCAACAACTAGGTTTAAAGTATATACAATACATGTAACTAAGAATATGCCACGTCTATACTTCCCTTTAATTAATCTAGAATGATGACTAAGGTCTTTTAATTTGGTTCAGACCCCATAGACTGTTTCTTAAAAATTCCATGATTTTGGCCAAAGATTATATTTATGTTTACAAGCAACAAAGACGTTTTACTATTAAAGGTATAGTGGAGATCATTTATGCACTCTCCCTCTGTCATTATAAAAATACTTTACCTTTTTATAATTCCATCATAAGTGTGTAATTTTACTCCATAGAAAAAGGTTATAAAAAAAGAAAAGGATATGAGTACCAAATTTGAATATGAATTCTCATTGTGATAAAAGAAATGAATATTGAGACTAATACAATTTTAAAAATTGGTTCATGAGGTGAGCATTATACGAAATGATGTAAAGAGACCAAAGACTTCACCGGCAATTGATGTGGGATTTTAACACACATCCTCATGACTTGAACTGAATATGTGAAGTGTAAAAATATAAAATGAAAGTCCAACATCGAATAGAATAAGTGTCGATAGGAGTCTAACTCTAATACCATGATATATAAGAAATAGACTTTGAAAAGAACCGGTCAACCTCGAAGCTAGCTCATAAGGCACCAACGATTGTCCCGAACCAGATATTACAGACATCAACAATCGATATGAGACTTTAACAATATGTATTCACATTTCACACGACCAGAATATGAAGTGGAACAATACAACATGGGAGTCCAATATATATCAAATAAAAAAAGAGTTGAGACGAGTCCAACTCTAACATCATGATATATAAGAACTAAGAAGTGGACCTTATATCAATTGTCAGGTAGGGCTCGGCATAAAATACTAAAAATTAAATTTTTGAACCGAATCAAAAAATTTAGTAATTGGTATTCGGTAATTCGGTATTTGGTATGGTATTTGAGAGTAAAATTTCAATATTTCGATATTCGAGATTGAGTTTGGTATAAGATATTAATACCATTTGGTATTCGGTATTTACCGAATATATATATATGTCTAACCCAACCCAATAGACAATAGTACTAGTCATCCGAAAGAATCTCTTTGACCTTGGTAATATATTCATAAAAAATAACAAAAAGAATACTAAATAGGGTTTCTATTGAATATACTCTTTGAAGTTTAAACGTACATTTGCACATCTCTAACTTTAATATGATATTATCAAATACCGTACCGAACTGAAGTTTAATTTACCAATTACTGAACTACAGAACCGATGTTTATAAGTATGGTATGTGGTATCTATGTTCAAATACCGATTACAAAATTATCGAATCCGAACTTTAAAAATATCGAACCGAATTTCGAACGCCCACCCTATCAGGGGCGGCTCAAGCATATTATTGGCCTAAGGCCAAAATCAAAACCGAGGTCTTAACTTTTTAAGAAAATCAATGTTTATTTTCTAAAATCTATTTTAAAATTTCTTGAGATGTAAAGTTGTTAATAATTTTTATATAGTAATTGATTTCTTCTAATAATTCTTTTTTCAACTAATAATATAGTCAATGCACTTAATTTTTTTGAAACATATTACTCAAGATATATCAAACTTCTTCTAATTATTATTTTTTATATATATAAAAGTTTTATTTCTTCTACAAATGGTATTTAATTTTTTTTTAATGTATTATCAATAATTTGTTATTGATAAAATGAGGCCCCTCAGATTTGGAGGTCCATGACAATTGCCTTTTCTTTTACATGGTTGAGCCGACACTGATGGTTATTCAAGAACATATAGAGATACCAAAAACCCCATCCGCAACCGTCATCAGGGGCAGAGCTACACTTAGGATAGGGGATTCATCCGAATTCTCTTCGATGGAAAATTATACTATATATGCATGGTTAAAATTATTTTTTTATATATATATAGTAGATGTCGAACACCCTTCAGTTAGTTCATATATTCACTTATGAACCCCCTTAATGAAAATCCTGACTCCGCCGCTGACCGTCGTCGATCAACTCTATTACACTATCCTTGCACTTCATTTAAGCTCATCTCTATCCGATATTATAATATTATTTCTTTAACTAGCATTAGAAATTAACATTTTGTACTAGCACACAAAGTCTTACAATATTAAGAGACTCCTCAAAAAACTTAAATATATAGGATAAATGTACTAAATACATTTAAAAGAACATAAACTAATATAAGTATAGTAGATAGAAATTTGGTACACAAAAGCTACAAATGTTTTGCATAAGAATTAAAAAATAAAAGGAAAATACATTTAGTGAGTAGTGATGAATGATGACTCTATATAATTTCTCTATGAAGAATCTCCAACCTCTATTTTTATTTTTGAGGTACTCTTTGAGCACTATATTTGTATTACATGTCATTGTTCAATTGTTGTAAGAAACACACATCTTCAATATTCCATGGATTGTCCATCCATTGAGTATTGTTTTGTTGATCAACTTCTTGGAATCCTTGAAATCCATGGTGAAAATCGTAACTTGTTGGGTTAATTGTGGATTCTCCATAGCACATTTGATTAGTACTTTGATTAACTTGAGAATAATCCTGATTATTGCTTTGGTTAATTGGGAAATTGTAGCAACCATCGGTGAGGTCGGACGAGTAATTGTCTGACGAAGCTGAAGTAGCTGAATAATTCAGACTGTTTGTTTTCTCGATAAATGGGATAGGTGTATAGTCTGACATACGATGATTCATGTTTGGTAGTGGATGTTGAATTTCTTGATTTTGGATGTAAGTGGTGGTGGTGGGGCCAGAGGAAGAAGCTGCCGTCGGGTTAGAAGCGGCGGCGGCTTGAATTCTTTCGGCTAACCTTGGCATCCAAAGATACCTCATGGTATCTTTGAATTGCTTGCTATTCACATCACATTTGAGCTGTTTTGCATGC
Source organism: Capsicum pubescens (assembly GCA_030864215.1). Taxonomy (NCBI): domain Eukaryota; kingdom Viridiplantae; phylum Streptophyta; class Magnoliopsida; order Solanales; family Solanaceae; genus Capsicum; species Capsicum pubescens. Next base: position 284,307,001 of record CM061542.1, read on the forward strand.
TTTTGCACTCGAGTTCGCCAGTAATTTTTGATCTCGTTGTCTGTTCTTCCAGGAAGATGTTGAGCAATCTTAGACCAGCTACAAAAGAAATGAAAAGTCATATTAAAATACAATTGAAGGATATATATTAGAATAAAGTTTACAAACACTTGTTGCACTATTAGATAATTCTAAAGTATATATAGAAAAGAATTGGATTTGGATAACTTTTAAAGCATGTTTATACTATAATCAAACTTATGTCTTTTCTCAAATATTTTAGATTAAAACTTTTACTCAATTAATTTCTTTTTGTTTTCTGACATGAAATTTACAGAATGACAAAGCCAGAAACTTGACCTATTGGTCATTTTTATATACTTATTTGATTAGCAATTAACACATAGTTTAGTTATTTTCATGTGATAAAAGTTTGATTACTTGTTTGACAAGTTATTTGATGATCATAGTTAATAATAAAGAAAATACTACATTTTAATGATCATACGTGAAATTAATCCGTATAACGAACGTACCGATTGCCCAAACTTGAATGCAATTCAAGAATCAAGAGTTGTTCTTCAAGAGTAATATTCCCACGTCGAACATCTGGTCGAAGATAATTAAGCCATCTTAATCTGCAGCTTTTTCCTGTTCTCTTCAATCCTGTGTAATTAATTAAATTTGAATTAGCAATTCAATCATTGATTTAATTTCATAACTAATTAACGATAAATTAAGTTCAAAAAGCATGTTTCAAGAACACAATTAATGTTGATCAAAAAAATCAATAAAAGATATTGTGGTGCACAAAATATTCTATGTTAAATATACAATTGCAGATAGGGGTGAAGCTAAGTAGAAATACGATTGCAGATAGGGCCGGAGCTAAGTAGAAATAATATATATATATATATATATATATATATATTACACACACATTAGATTCTCTCCTTATTTTTTTTCATATATTTATTTTTTTATATTTTTAATTTTTTAGTGAAAATTCTGACTTCTGATCGTAGAAACAACTACTCAAAAGTGAAATATCGTATAAATACTACTTTAATATTACTACTACTTGTATACTCAATTACTCACCCCACCACTAAAAAGCACTTTGTTCCCTTTATCTTTATCAGATTGGACTAGTGTTTAGGATTTAAGAAATTACCTTGTACGGAAATAAAGTATACATTTTATTTTATATTATTTTTTGGAAAAGATTTATACAAAAGCATATCCATACGAATATTTATCTACGTTATGAAACGTGAAGAAATTGATTTATACAAAAGAAAAGTAGAAGAAATATCTATTAGAATAAAGAAAAGCTGGTTTCTCAAGAAAGATTGATTTAACTAACTACATGAACATGATTTATTGTCATATAATTATTAATTAATTAATCAAAGTATATAAACTTTAAATCTTGATTTCATCTCCTTACGATAATATAATAAACTTTCTTGAACCTTTTCACTAGAAATCTAAAGTTTGAGTTCTAAGAATACGAAAATTATGGATTACTGAAGAGTCGTCCGACTTTTTAGTAGCTGAACAAGAAAGGTTTTCTTAGTCAATGAATATGTAAAAGTACACTACGATGGGTTATATGGATCAAATCATTTCGTCCTAATTAATTCAAAATTTTATTAAAAAATAAGTGTTTAGTTAGCTTAATGGGTCCTTACACGGACGCAAATCTAAATTAATTTAGTCAGTGAATCTCGAATATCAGACGAAGATGACAATAAGAAAATAGAGGTAATTACCAGCACAACGTGCAAGGGAATTCCAACGACCTTCACCATGATGAGCAATAAAATTGATAAGTGTAAAGTCTTCTTCAACAGTCCATGGACCCCTTCTAAGGTCCATAACAATATCTTCTTCCCTAATTTCTTGATTATTTTTCGTATAATCTACTTCTCGTCCTCCTCCTCCTCCTCGTCCTCGTCCTCGTCCTGAATCAACTTCAATTTTCTGATGATGATCCATCTAAGAATATATTTTTATTTTTTTTGGTTTACTTTAAATGGAGAAAACTAATTGATTGATACAAAAAGGTATAAAACTATAAATAGAGAGAGATAGAGAGATGATATATGAGAAGAGAAATGAAGAATGGATTAGTACACGAGGAAATAGAAGTTGATGGGACTTTATAAAGATACCAAAAGAAACAAAAAAAAAAAAAAAAAAAGTGGGGAGAGGTTTGAAAAAATTGTGTTATAAAATAAAAGTGGCATGTGAGGGAAAGAAGTAGTTTTTTTATTTGGTTTTCTCGGTCAGTGTTCAGTATCCGCATTAAAGTATCCGTATTAAAGACCTGACTAATTTGAATCACTCACTGCAAAGTCTATTATGAAAGTGACGGTCTCAAGAAAATTTTCTTCATACTTAAAACTCAAACAAAAAATATCTAATTAAGATTAAAACAATCTCACTAATGCACCAAAGCCCATGAATAGTTTTAAAAAAAAGTCGTAGTTATAGTAATAAAATACTATTGTATCGCACCAAGCCGCAATAAGGAGAAACACTTCAATTTTCAACTTTTTAATTCCAAAGTTCAATTTAAGTAATTAAAGCTTCACTTTGATTTTGACTTTGTTACTTCTACTTCATCACCTTATTTAATACTCCCTCCTGTTCTATTTTAATTGTCATTTTAATTTTTTTATATTATTAAAAAATAATAAATATAAAGTATAATTTATTAAGTTAATTTTATTTATTAAATATTTTTTAAATTGAGGAGTATTCATAAGAACTACCTTTTTAATGTTAAGCATATAGTTGGAAATAATTATTAATTTAGTCTTGAATTCTAAAGTGAGAATTACTTAATTAAGCTCAAAGAAATTATCCAAATATAATTATTATTTAAAAATTTAAGATTAAAATTGGTAAGTATTTCTTTTCTTAATAGACGTAAAAAGAGCTAAAGGGAAAATGAAAATGGAATTTGGAGGTTATAACTTGTTCCATGGTTTTCCCTAAACTATACTTTATTTTTTTTATTTTTTATTTTTTATTTTTTATGCAAGTTGTCATGTAATTTTTGACTTTCTATTTTCTTTGATCCCTGCCTTTTATCTTCTCCTTATAATTAAAATGGAACAAGATGACTACTGAAATTATAAATTGGAACAAGATGGTATTTTATTATTTATATCCCTTCAAACATAGGCAAATCTAGAGTATTGGATATAAGCTTTTGAAAATTTATTAATTTTTGCGTAAATTCACTTGTTATATTGAGAAGTTCATTAAATACTCCTTCAGTTTTTATTTGGCACACCTATTAAGAAAAATAATAATTATTAACATAATTATTTTACTATAATATCTCTATTAAATGATGTTTACTATTGTGTCTTGAAATTAATTTAGAGTAAAAGCAATTATTATTAAGAGTAAAATAGAAAAAATATAAGTTGTCTTTTTTTGATAGGTCAAAAATGACAAGTAAAGATAAGAATTCAATTAGAAAATAAGTGACAAAGTAAAAGCGGACAGGAAAGTATATAAGAATTAATAATTGGGAATTCTAGAAACATATAAACTTTAAATTTTAAATCTGTCTCTGCTGCCGATTAATATGAATTAGTATATGGTGTTTAAACCTTTTTATTTAGTCCAAACTAAATAATTTTATCTAATCAAGAAGACATTAATTATAATTACTTTTCCAAATTTACCCTTTTTTAGATAGATGAATTTTTACATGACCAAAAAATATACTACTATTAAAAATAGATTAAAAAAGAAAGTACCATACAAATTAAAGCACAAGGTAGTAACGAGTTCTGAAATGGTGACAAAATGCTAATTAGAAATTTTGGAGAGTTAATTTAATGAGATAAAAGAAACAAATTAATGAATGTTTGTTAAAAAATTAGTTGTGCATAATAGCTGTTTTTCTACTTTAGATATATCACAAAAAACATTATTGTCTAAAAAGACAAACTTTGGATAAAATTTAAGCATTTTAATGCAAGTGTGTATTTAACAACCCATGTACATGCACAAAGCCACAAACTGATTTTTCAATAAATAGAAAAACAAATATAGTATCATATTTTAACGGTAAAAGTTTCAAAGCTCTTTTTTTTCAATGAAAATAGTCATCTATTAATTCATAAAGAACATGATATATTCAAAGAAATGTGCAATATTATTTACAGTTTAACTTAGAAACATCATTATTTAAAGAAGAACATATCTTGTACTAAAGAAATAAAAAAATATAGCTAATTTACGACCAACATAATTAAAAGTTCTAAAAATATGAACAAAAACAACATGATATATGTAATAAATAAAAACATGTTTTAATAATCTTCACGCTCTATATTCCAAATATTTAATTTTTTTATATTTTTTTCTTCAAAGATTTTGCATCTTTCACAACATATTTTCCTCCCATGAATATAATTTTCTTTGTCAACTTATTTAATTGCAAATGGGTCATTTACATTTTCTACCTATAAGACATATCTTTATTTAAATATGACTTGGTTAATTTAAAGAGAAACTTACCTAAATATATCATATTTAAAAAATATTTATCATTTATACCTATATAATTTTAATACATGTATAATTCTCTTTTAATACGTAGAGTAGATTTTTTTACCAAAGCAAGTATAATACATTTAAGACATGCATTCATAATTCACTTTTAATACATAGAGTAATGCATTTTATATTGCATGCATAGTTCATTTTTTAAAATATAGTGCATTTTTTTCTACCAAAATAAATATAAATACACTTATAATACATCATTGCATACATAATTCACTTTTAATATATAGTACAGTTGTTATAGATGGTACAAATTTTCTAAATATAATATATCTAGGTAATAAATAAAAGTATATTTAAAACGTAATAAATATTTTATAAAAAGTAATTTTCCCTAATTTTTAAAAAGGTAATAAAAATAGTTTTGAATCTTCTAACACATATACAAATACAAAATTAAAAATATGTAGTGAAACACCCCCACCCCAAAGAGAAAAAAAAAACAAGTTTCTTTAATAAACTATTTACCAAATTTCTTTTTTAATTAATGAACTACAGTAAAAACTTTAGCCCACCATCCTCCGTGTACCCTCCTAATTAATTAATTAATTAATATAGATATATGCTTAGGCCTATACTATCTAATTCTAAAGATTTTGGAAATTAATTCAAGTACTTAAATATAGTGTCCTTTATTCCCCTTCCAGTGTGGAATATTTAAAGTTCAATAAATAGATTAAATACCACTCTATGAATAGTCTGACCCCAAATTATTCTAGTCTAGGCCTTATAATTAATGATCATGGGCATGCAATGAAATACAAATAAAATAAGAACTCATAATGTAAATAAATAGTTGATGAAAATAAGTGCAAGCTGATCTATTCTATGCCCTTTTAAAAATTACCCTTTTAAAAAGAACCAAAAAAAATGGAATTTGACTTAAAAAATTATCAAGAAATTTGAAAAGATGTGAAATATAAGAGATTAATCTAATGCAATCAGAGACTAATTCAAAATTTGAAGTTCTTGAGTTCTACAATAATCTCAATTTAATATATATATATATATTAGCAATTAGACTCACATTAAAGTATCTATGGATATTTAATAAATTTTTGATACAGATGCATAGTTCGAGTGAAAAATATTATGCGTTTTTGTAAACCTCTACATCATTCATATTCTAGATCCACGGCTCAAAATTATGATGCCTACATACTTATCAACTACACACTACTAGAAAATTGCTAGTTTTTTACGGAAGTTTCAACAGAATCCGTCTAAATTTGGTTCGCTAATAACTTTTTTGATAGATTTTTTACTGAAAATTCCTTATTGAAGAACCAAATTCAATGAGACGCTCGTTAAAAATTAACAATATTTTTGATAGTGACAGGCTTTTTTTCTTGCATTCATTTGAGATGTGTGCTATAAATTTAATGACATTTCTTTCTATGGTTTTATTAATTACTATATATAGGGGGATACTCCTACTAAAATAGAAAATGAATAGTAGACCATAATATTATATTAACATTATGCTCAAATATATTTATCGTGGAAACTTTGCGCCAACAATTTTTAACTTGTCCTTCATTAGTTCATTAATAACAGCATGCTGAGGGTACACTTAAAAAAAGTTTAAATTAAATTATTTACACTGACAATATAAAAAAATTATGAATTTGTGACTAGTGTTTAATTATTATACATATATTTACCGCTATTTTTATAGAGGATTTAAGCTCAGAAATGATTACTAGGCGAAGCAATTTAAATGTTGCACCCTAGTTAGATAAAAAAAGTCCAACAGCCAAAAACATTAGTAGCTAATTACACTTTGATTCCAGTAGCATGAGGCATATGTGATCTTGGGAAAAGGGTAAAAAAAGATTTGTTCGGAGAGTGAAATAGAACAATATGAAACCATAAGCTCAAAAATATCTGAGGAGCCAGAACTTTGATCGCGTTCTCGTTTAAGACTGAACCCATCAAAATTTTCAGTATTAATATAATTGTGTGAATTAGTATTTATATATAGTCCATTCTAATAATAATTGTTATTAATCCATGGTTCACTTAACGAGTAATATAGATTGTATGTCAATCACGTCTCACCCTAATTTGGACGCGATCGGCATAAAAATTAAAGAAAACAATTAAAAAGAATTGATACTTATGATAGCATTATTGTGATTATAAAAAAATTGTATCTGACGACTTTAAACATACCTTAATATTTATGTGAATATAAAAACTCCTTATTGAAATAAAATGCAAAAATATAAAGTCGATCATATCCAAATATAAAAAACCTATCATTGTTATTTAGATGAATTAATAAGAACATAATGTCACAACAATTAAAATTAAAAAATGAAATACTAATTAGTCTTAGTATCAAAGGCCATTATACCAAAAAGAGAAGGGAACTCTCCATCATGTCCTCGATCATTCTATTGGCTTTTACAGCAAATTCTACTTATTATTCGCCACTTTAAATTTTCTCTTTATTATAAATAACTATATATATAAGTCTCCATAATTGTGATTTGCATCTTGGATCAACTTGATTCACTCATTACACTAGCTAGCTAGGTAGCCTTTTTGTCTAGAACTCTAAATTAACCCCCAAGGTTACAAGAAATTAGAGAATAATGATATTTAATATTGACATAAATAGTCGTCCATTAAAGTAATATTCTCAATAAATATAAATATTTTTATATAAATGCAAGCTCCTGTGTAATAAATATTTCTTGGTATAAAATAATATATATTATTTTTATTTAATAAGTGAATATAATTATTGTTCAGACCTACCAAATGTATAACTTGTCCTATCTTATACTCCTATTCTTCAAGATGTATTTTGTCATTCCTATACATGAAAAGGATATGTGCCCAGTGATTTCATTGATCAATAGTTGTATATATCTTGAAGATTCTTATATTCAACTCTATGAAGTTTTACTATATATTCATATAATAATGTTATATGATGAAGAATTTAATTCCAACAAACTCTTAAGTGTAGAAGTGTATACATACACTTAACTTTATGAATCAATTTTTTAGCCATAACAGTCGATAGTTTTGAATAAAATCAACTTAGCAAAATTCACAAAAATAGACGTTCACTCAAAAACATATAGCAGACAGATGTATAATATATATATTACCATGAATATCGATTAGAAGAAAGATGTATAGCATATATATTATGTATATTGACTAATGAATATAAATATTTTTGGCCACGCGATTATTTCAAATTAAAGGCGTAAAAAGATGAATTTAGACGACTCGTAGTTCATTGCAAGAAACTAAAAGGGAGAATTAGATAATTATAAAGGAAGAATTGAAATAAATGATCTTTCATTAAATTAATAGCCAGCAAATGTATATTTTTTATATTAATGTATAGTATACATAAATATTATATTTTAAATGCAAAATAGTGTATATCTTTTGTATGTCTAACTATCAAAATGCAATATTTTTGACCGATCAGCCAGATGTATAAACTTGCCCAATTAAAAAGCCTTGTGAGGGTTATAGACAGACAAGGAAGAGAGATATTGTTCTTCTTAATGGAAAAGAATTCAAGCCAAGGAAAAAATTTAGTAACTATACACATGTGTCTTGAATTCAGATGAATCCAAAATGCAACGCAACCCTAAAAAGCTCGCGATAGAGCTTCGCCATTATATATAGAGCTATCTAAATGCTAGCAAAGTTTGCTAGCAGAAGTACGTACTTCAGAGAGTTGCGTGACCTGAGCATGCACACATAGTAGAGAAGCAACTTTTGAAAGAGGTCGCACAACCTAATTAGTCGCGTCACAGAAGGGGATTGTGATAAATGATTGATCCAAAGAGCTACTATTTCTTTTTTTATATATAGTGAAAAACTTTGGAGAATATAGGTTAGATCGAAACTCGTTAAATTTTGATACTTATTATTTTTTTCTTATTCATTTTCTTTGTGTTTGATTGTGTGTTAGTCATGTCACACATCATTTTGCAACATCATTATTTACTGCTACTTAACTTGTTAACTTGTATGATGCACACACACATTGTGTCTTTTCCACATTATAAAGAGTGATAGCGCGACCTAATTAGTCGTGCGCGACTGAAGAGAATTATGATTAACGATTTGATGTGATCGAGCTATTGTTTCTTCTTTTTCATAGTGAAAACTTTTTTTTCTATTTTTACCTCGAGGATATAGCTAGGTTAGAATTAGATCGAACCACGTTAAATTATGATACTATTTCATTTTCTTGGTGTGTAATTGTATGCTAGTCATGTCACACATCATTCTGCAATGTCATTTTATGCTACTTAATTGACTGGTTAACTGGTTGCACAGTATAATAATGCACAAACACATTATGTCAATTCCACATTACATTTCCCTTGTCACTGTGCACTACACCAAACTAAGAAAATAAAAAAGTTTTGTGGTCCAGTATACCTTGGTCTTTCTTTTCTTTTTGGAGATATAGTACAATGTATTGAAAATAAATGATAGTGAAAAACCAAGAAAAAAGATTTGACATTTGATAATACCTCACATGATGACTACGTGAGAGATAACGAGTAACTTGTCCAACAAAAATTTGTGTGAATAGATAGTGAGGACACCACCTTTGATAAATACTCCCTTCGTTTGAATTTGTTTGTTTGATTTTAATTAAATACGTTCACGCTTTTGGCACAGTGAGCCGCAAGTGGGAGGCTGAGTACAACGGCGGAGCCAAAATTTTCATTAAGGGGGTTCAAAAGTGCACACACGAACTAGCAGAAGAGGGTTTAACATCTCCTATATATATAAAATGATTTGAATATTTCAATGCGTTTATCGATGGGGTGGAATCTATAGCTCAGAGAATTAGAGCACATGACTATGAACCACGGTGTTGGGGGTTTGAATCCCTCCTTGCCCAAAGTGTGTAATGAATCAAAATGTCTTTTAATATTGTGACCTTATACATTTCGTATGAAAAATTAGAATTAAAAAGTTGCAATAAGATTAAAGAAACATTTTTTAAAAAAACAGCCTAAAAAGGAAAAGTAATAAAATAAATTGAAACAGAGAGAGAAGTTCTCTTTTTCTTTTTCGAAATCACCGGGAAACACAGGGGCGAACCTATGGCCTATTTTTTGGTGCTCCGACATCCGTTAAATTCGACGCAAATTAGGTACAATTATATAAGACATGTATACAAATTGGTATAAGATTTATAAAAACACCCGATAAATCAAGAAGATAGTTGAGTGCTTTAATTTTTAGGCAGAATCTTAAAAATTTTGAACATCAATATATGTGTTCGAACTTTCTGGACACCTACGATCTCTAAATTCTAAATCCGCCACTGCGAAAACACCACAACCGTTACTTTTAGGGCGCACCGCACACTGAGTAGATCCGCTCCAGTACAATAGTTCACAAACTATATAAAAAATACAGATGGCAGTATAAAAATTCAGTACGTAAAGCTCAATTGAAAAGATGTTAAAAGTGGGAATTCATCAAATAGTTGATGAGACAGTTTTTAAGAATATCCATTCATTCAAAAGTAGCCACACGTATATAATTTTAGATATATGTCTATTTCGACACAGCCCAACTAATGACGGTCAACCCATTTTATTTCTTTTGAAGAATTTTACTTGATTAAGCATCAATATTTTATGGCGGAGTCAAAAATTTTATTAATAACTTTAATAAAGTTAAATATATAACGAAATCAAGAATTTTCAATGCTCCATTTATTATGTATATACAGAGTGTCGATTCAAGGACCAAGCAATTGAAGCAAGGGCTTGAGGTTTCCAAGAAATTAAGGCTTCGGTTTTTTAATTAATGTACTTTCTCTATAATGTAGTTTGACTTGATACATAATTTAGTTTATCTGAAATTTAAAAAGAATTATCTTATAAATATTTATGTGGTTATAAATCATATCATTATAGATAAGATGAGATTTAAAGTTAAAATTAGTTTTAAAAAGATTCCAAACTCCTATCTTTTTTTCTTTTTTTTTGAAATTTTGTGGTAAACAAGAATAAGACCTTTATATAAAAGAAATTGCTTAGTCAATGTGAGTGATAATCACGGATGGTTAATTTATATCTGAATAATTTCTTTCGGTTTAATTTATGTGTCTTAGTTATTATTTAGAGAATCAACAAATATCTTTGAACATGATTTTTTTATTTTTATTTTTAGATATTTTATATTGCTAACTATTGTGACTTCTAATTTATTTTTTTTAATGTAGTTCCTAAACATTTATTTCAAAAATTTAAACATTTAATGTTCTATTTTATACATAACATTAGTTAAATTTGAAACCTCTTAATAAAGCTTGGCTTAGACCCCGACGTTCTTGAGTCGTCCCTGACCCTGTATATACATAAGAAAAAAAAACCTTAAATTTATTTGTCTTGTAATTTTTTGATAAATAGAGTTCGGATAAACCCTTTAAAGCTCGCTAGCTCCGCCACTAATATCCATAGGCAGAGCTAGCCCTCTCATCACGAGTTCGATCAAATTCAATAATTTTAATTGAAGTGTTGTATTTGCATTAGAAAAGTTTGTTGAACATTATAAATTATTAATTTAGAATTCAATATATATTTAAATGAACGACTAAAATTTTAAATTCATTAACTTTAAATTCTAATTCGGTTTCTAGCTATATCTAGTCAAGTATACTTGAGATATGACTCAAACATCATATTTACATAACCAAAAAGGGAAAGTTCATTCTTATTAGACCTAACTCTAATTATTATAGATTTAAATGAAATAGAGAATCACGAGAACAAGTAATCCACGTTTTATACTTTAATAAGTAAATATAATAAACGTGTCATCTCCTATAATATTTCAAATGCCACTTATTATATACATACGTAGTGCCAAAAATGGCAAACAACTAAGCATCAATGGCAATTATTTCTTGAGTCAAAATTTGGACCGAATCTATCGTTTGATTCGTAAACAAGTTATATCATAATTATAATATAGAAATTAAAAAAATAACAAATTATTTAATATATTTATTGTACTAAAAATAAGATATACATAACTGAATTAGGATTTATAAAATTTATGGGTTCTCAGCAACTTCAGATTTTTTAATAAAAATCTTTATTATATGTACCCAAGAGGAATTGATAACCCTCGTGGAGGATAATAAAGTTTAAGCAAGTTTCATTTCTACCACTCGATCAAGAGATGTTCTCTCAAAATCAATACAGAATCTGTGTGAAATTACTGAATTACGAAAACCTACTCTCACTATCATAGATCTGCCCCTGCAGTGGTGAATTTAAGGCCTTGGGAAATGTACGTAAATCCGCGGTCTTTCCATAAAACTAGATATTTTATGTTTATATATCTAAATGTTGATATAATATTTTCCACTGACACACCCACCTACAAGAAGGCTAAATGGTGCACTTGGTTGAATATTAAGATATTTACCTAAATTAAAGTATGTGGTATCAATTTCCTCTTAGTCCATTTTTTTTTCTATTTTTTTAGTGATGCACCCATATTCTAGAAATCTTAAATTCGCCTCTGCGCTCGAGATATATACACGGTATAATATAAACGATGTGTAAAGAAGACCTTTCGAGAATTCGTATCCGAACTTCTAGCTCCGCACCTCCCTCATGGTCATCTATGAGAGACTGACCTAACAACTCCCAAATCACATGTTAAGATGCGTGTTCTTCGATAGTTTTCAGAATTATTTTCCAACATATCACTATCATCAATTAATATTTAAAAAAAAAAAAACATGAAAAATAAATACAGTAAAATAATTAAAAATAGATTATAATATGTTATTAGTTTGAAAAGCTTGGTAAAAGTCCAATTAGAAACAGTGAAAATTAGGGAACAAAGTTTTGTCAAGTGTGAACACGACATGCCTCTTCTAGCAAAACATAAAATATAGTTCTACCCTTAATCTGTTTTATTCTAAGTTAATATGATATGATAATATAATATAATACACTTTAAACAGGAGAAGAGATATTCAGTTTCCAAAAGTCCCAACACCATATATAATTAATCATTAGTGCTTTATCAATTAATTTTAAATTTACTTTAACTAATACTTTCTGTCCCACGTTATAGTTTCTAATAGATAATAATAAAGATTTAACTTGTATTGTAGATTTTAATATGTGATAGCAAGTTGTTTATCATTTTTATCAGGTTATTCTTAGATAAAAGGAAAGCCTAGGCAGGGACGAAGTCACCTTTAGGTTAAGGGTTCATCCGAATATTTTTTGGCAGAAAATTATAGTATTATTTATATACGGCTAAGCTTATTTTTCTTGTATATAATGTAGATGTTGAACTTCATTCGACTAATTTGTATATTTACTTTTTTTTATTTTGAACCCCCTTAGTGAAAATTCTTGCTCCGCCACTGAGCCTAAGTAGTGTAACTAGTAAAGTTGTCAAGATGTGATTTGGAGACAGGTCGCTGGTTTGAGCTGTGGAAACAAATACTTGCAGAAATGTAAGGTAAGACTGCATAGATATTTGTACTTCGATCTTTTCCGAGTCTTATTAGGTTACACTTAGAGGTAGATTCAAGGTTTATGTTAAATGAGTTCACACTTCATATTTTAATAGGTATTTTTGTATATATATTTATAATTTATACTCCATATCGAAAGCTATGAATTCAGATAAATTTCGATTACATCTGCCAGCTAGTTACAACTTATACCCAATTGTCATTGAAGTTGTACCTTATAGATATTGATTGTGTATTTAATTTTTAGTGCATGGAATCTTAACTCCAATAACAATCCATTGAACTTCAAGTACCCTTGTTTCTTCTTTAATCAAGTCAAAAACACTATACTTGTTGAAAATTTTCAATTCAATTACTATTACACACACACACACACACACACACACACATATATATATATATATATATATATATATATATATATATATATATGTGTGTGTGTGTGTGTGTGTGTGTGTGAAGATTTCAGCCTAATCCCACCAAACACAACATTAATTATAATTTCATTTCTAAATTTGTCTTTGTTCTTATCTTAGGTTTTAAACCTATATATTAGTATTATGATACATAGTCAAAGACATTATTGTTCTGTATTTGACCAGTGATTAGTGGATAACAGCACTTACTTTTCAACAAAGGATTATATTCTCTCCACTTCATAATAATAAACTAGTTCTAATCTTTGAGTTAGGTAGATTTAGTTAATTTTAAAAAAGAGATTAATGTTAACGTCTGGTTTCTCGTAATTAATTAATTAACAATAATACTGAAAAAGATTGTGTATACAATCTTTTAGATAACCATCGGCTCAAGTAAAACAAGAAAATCATATTATTTATAATAGTTAAAATTATTTTTTATGTATAGATAGAAAATGTTGAACCTCCTTCGACTAGTTCGTGTATTTACTTTTTTTCGATTTTAAACCTTTTTAATGAAAATTCTAACTTCATCATTAAATATTGTTAATTTTGAAAGTCTTTTCAAGGTACATGAACTTATACTTTGTCACCTCCTCCTATGCACAAAAACAAATTTGTAGCTCACTATTCAGAAGGCAAAAAGGAAATCAGTAGTAATAGTTTACCATTTGGATTTGACTCACTCTTAGATTCTTTTATAAAAAATTATTGGTGAAGGGTGTCAATTATATCTAATCAAAGGAATGAACAAATAAATAAATTATCACAATAACATTATATTATAAGAAAGATAATTCGAATTATATTAATAAATACAATACAAGTACATTAGTATAGAGGCGTAACTGAGATTTCAACTAAGGAGGTTCAATATTTGTAGAAAACGTATCCGAAGGGGGTTCAACACACCTACTATAGATACATAAAAATAATTTTAATCATGTATATTATATTTTTTCGTCGAAGGGGCTTCGGATGAACCCCTACCAAAGGACTGGCTCCGCCCCTGCATTAGTACACCTCAAATCGAGTTTACAACTATAATAACATACTCTGTGTAATCTCATATATGAGGTCTAAAGAGTATACGATGTACACAAATTTTATCCTACGTTCGTAAAATAGAGAAATTATTTCCGATAGACTCTTGACTCAAAAAGAGATGCAAAAATAACATTCTATATATTGAGATACAGAACAAAATGAAGCAACAAGAAACACAACGAAAAATTAAAAATTATGTGATTACGAAAATTACTACTAGCTTCTTTACACACTAGTTAATCTCAAAATATCTAAATGTTAGTAGTCAAAGGAAAAAAAAATAAAAATTAAAGTATTTCAATTGTAAAAAGACCTAATTAATTAAAATATAATTGTGAAAAATTATAAGCAGATTAAGAATGTATAGTGGACGTATATCTACTACCATTACAGATGCTTCTAGTGTTAGCAGAATATCATTTCAAAGATGGTTAAGTATGCTTAGAAGCTTTAATTTATTTATTTTTTGGTCAATGAATTATTTTTATTTTCAAATTTTACCAGAAACCATTATAAAGATTCAGTTAATAGTAGTATATTGTATGAATAGAGATTCATGATTTGATGTTAATGAATTCAGAATTTTTGGAAAGTATTTGACAGGACACGAGATTTAAAAAAGAAAAATAATTTTTTTTTGATAAATTTGTGTCGTAAAATAAATAACGATAAGTTTTTGAGTGGTTAAACAATCATGGTACTAAGAGCAAACGAAAAAAAAAAAAAAAGATCCCCGATTGAGATTCTTTTATAAAAAAAAATGAGTGGTTATTTAGCGGCAGTCATTTTAATTGTGTGCCACATGGTTCCTATGGACAGGGTAGTTGAGATTTCAAATTAAATTATTTATTAATATAGCTTTTTTTTTAACAGACTAAAATAAAAAAAAATATATCACGACAGAGAGTGTAGCAATTGCAGAAATTCATCCTACATGTCTCGAAAGATAAAAGATAATTACATATAAATGTTCAATTCTAAGGGCAAAAAAATATAAATTGAAAATGGAATTATTTAAAATATGATAGAAGGAAAAATTACCTATTTGGATACTTTTTATAAAATATTTAGTATTTTTAAATATACGTTTTTTTATTACCTAAATATATCATATTTAAAAAATATTTATCATCTATAGCAAATGTATTATACATTAAAAGTGAATTATGTATGTAATATAAATGTATTAGAAGTGTGTTTAAATATATTATACTTGTTATAGTAAAGCAAATGCATTATATACTAAAAACGAATTATGCATGCAATATAATACACTATGTATTAAAAGTGAATTATGCATGCAATATAGATGTATTATAAGTGCTTTGAATATATTATGCTTGTTTTGGTAAAAATCTATATTATGTATTAAAAGTGAATTATACATGTACCAAAATTATAACTATAAAATATGAATATTTCTAAATATAGTATAGAGTTAATATATAAAAATGACCATAAACTTGACATCAAATTATAACTTTGACCTTAAACTTTGATAGTGCACAAATATGACCTTTAACTATTCAAAACTGCACAAATATGACCTCCAATCTTACGTGGCAAAACGTGTGTTCAACACGCAAAACTGAGCGTGTTTAGCTTAAAATCTAAGGGCATAATACATAAATATGACTTTAAACTTTAACAGTGCACAAATATGACCTTTAACTATTCAAAACTGCACAAATATGCCTTTAACTATTCAAAACTGCAAAAATATGATCTTTAAATCATTTTTCACTATTATTTTTTTATTATTTTTGGCTCAAAGATGAAAATGACATCTAATTTCTTTTGTCATTGCGGAAAAAGAGCAATATTGAAGATTTATTAATTAGGTGGGTCAGCCTCATATGAAAAAATCGCGCGGGTATGTATATATATTATAAAGCAGAGGACGAATTTAAGTTATATAATATATCTAAATATATTTTATTTAAATATTAAATTAAAGATGAAACTATACTAATAATAAAAAAATTATAGTTTTAATAAAATGTTATTAAATTAACGTTATTAAGGATAGTAGTAGTAGAATATTAAATTAACGTTATCAAATTAACGTTATTACAATGTTATTAAATTAACGTTATTAAAACATTATTAAATTAACGCAGGGGGTACCTATGTGGTTGCCATGGGGTTCACCCGAACCCCCTCGGTAAAAAAATTACGTTATATATATAAGGTAGAAAATCTATATTTATGTACGTATATTAATGTTGAACCACATGAAACAAGGGACTTAGATAGCCCAATGGTGTTATTTGCTCTTCTTGGGCGCTTCCTTAAGCCTACTGCGCGGGTTCGATTTTTTAATTAAAAAAAAAAGCTAGGTGTTGCAGCTATAGAAATAATAATAATAATAATAAAAAATAACGACACCTTTTTAACACAAAAAGCAAAACTTTGACAGTGCACAAATATGACCTTTAACTATTCAAAAATGCACAAATATGACCTTCCTCCAAGTCAGCCCTTTTAACGATGTGGCACCGTGTGATTGGATTACCTTTCCACGTAGGCGCGAGTGAAACTCACGCATGGGGTTGCAAAATCGGAGGTCATATTTGTTCAGGTTTTGAATAGTTAAAGGTCCTATTTATGTACTATCAAAGTTTAAGATCAAAGTTATAATTTGGTGTCAAGTTTAGGGTCATTTTTATTTATTAACTCTATAGTATATTTAGGCAAGTTTCCCATTATAGATATATAGTTGATGTTCATTTCTGAGATATGGGCTGAAATACTCTGTAAAGAAGTGGATATTGATGTGGTTTCATTTTGGGCTTTATGATTATGTGGATATTGGGCCAATTTCATTATTAAGGACCGTCATTTAAATTGTAGCCCAAGTAGATCTTTTTTAAGAAAACACACCTTAATTATGTATTTTCGTTGAATGTATTGGGCGCTAATTATGTATCTCGAAAGAGCAAAAATCAGAAATAATATATCGAGAGCTAATTATGTATCTTTACAAAGAAAAAAATGTATTTTCGTTGGATGTATCGGAAGCTAATTATGTATATTGGCAGACCGATAATCAGGACTTTCAGTAATTATGCAAAATATCAGAATTTTCTGTAATTAAGCTTCAAACTATAGGAATTTATGTTGTTTGCCCTATAAATATACTCATTTTGAAATTACTCAAGCCGAAGTTGCAAAAATTTGTGTCTGAAATTTGGCAAACATCTGACATTTTTACCTTAAGTGTGGCGTTGTCAAGGTCAAACAAACATAGAATATTTTTGCATTAATATATGTGAATATACATAATGATATCCATAGATATACATAGCTCATCTTCTTCTCTATCTGTTCTTAATCTAATTTGAATTTTAACTCTGAATTTTCTATCAAAATCAGATCAAATCAACTTTAATAAGCGCAAAATTAAGTACAAATTTCACAGAAAATGTTATCAATAAGATTTTTGAACACTCTTTAGTCTTTTAGACTTAAAATATTGTTTGGATTTCAATTTTGGGATAAGAGATTTTCAAACTCTTTTTCTGATTTTATAATTAGTAATAAGTTTGAGTCAGATGACTGATAATGCAAAAATTCCTTATATTAAACATGAATTTGTAACTGAAAAAGAAGATATATGCACAGTGAGTGTTCAATACAAAGCATAAATTTATAGTGCACAATGGTCTCTCTTTAATTAGTAAATACTAGTAATATTTTATTTTTATTTTTTATATTATAATGATCGTAGGAATATTGGTCTTTAGAAAAGTTAATATTTACAAAAAAAAAAGGATAAATTATACTAAAT
The DNA here is from genome assembly GCA_030864215.1 of Capsicum pubescens. Lineage (NCBI taxonomy): Eukaryota > Viridiplantae > Streptophyta > Magnoliopsida > Solanales > Solanaceae > Capsicum > Capsicum pubescens. The sequence goes on from CM061542.1 coordinate 284,325,350, forward strand.
ATTCATACAATATGACTCAATCTCAACTTACAATTATCGCATGTATAGTACTATAGAAAGTCTTACATAAATATAATCATATTATTGCTACTCTCATAACTGCGAATCTGCGATCCAACATGTCTCTCACCGTGAAAGTGTTTTATCCTCTCTATTTAGTCATATAATAGTGGTTGACGGAGTACGAAATTTAAAATGACTTATGACACATGATCCGATTATATATGATATATCAAAGTACCCTAATGTGATTTTAAATATATAATAGGAGTAAATATATAAAATACCCACTAAAGTTGTCTCAGATTTGCATTTAGACACTTAAAGTTTGCGGTCATCCTATTACCCCCATTGAACAATTTAAAAGTGACACAAGTATCCCAAGAAGCGCAATCACGCACCAATGACTTTTTGCCACGTGTTAATTTATTTAATTTTATTTTTTATTATGCTTTCCTTTCTTTATTTGTTTTCCTTTTTCTTTTCTTTTTTTTCCTTTCTCTCTCCTCCATGAACCTCCATTACTCTCTACATTTCACCATTGATAAATATTTTGCTTTGACCATCTCGTTCTTAACTCTTTTTATTTTATTTTATTTTGTCTCTTTAAATAGCTCTAATCTTTTTGTTATTAATTATTTTATTTTTTATTTAGATAGAAAGCTAAGATTAGAGGTGGGTGGAGAAATTTGAGCTTGAATTTTTTTTCTTTGTATCGATATTGCTCTAATCATCTCCGTCATTACAATTACTACTAATTCACCATTGGATTATCATCAAATTGAAATTTAGAAATCAAATATAATTATCGGGCATTGAAACTTTATTAAAATTAAATCTTATACTTTTCTTAACAAAAAAAATCATAATTTCGTAACAAAAATCAAAAGAAAAATAGTAGTCGCACAGTAATGGATCGATTATAAACTCAAGATGAAAGAACTTGAAAAATCGGGACAAAGAAATAAAAGGAAAAAGAGAAGCAAAAAGATATTGAAAAGATGATGGAAAATGGTGAAGAGTTAGATGAAAAGATAAGAGAAAAAAAGAATTGAAAAATAAAATAAATCAAATAAAGTGATTAAAAAGCATTTTTAATCAAACAAATGATGATATTTTTTTAAAAAAATCTACTTACTTGTTTCACGCTCTATTGGATAGTGAAATACACTCTCCACATCATGTGGGATCCAAATGGGGTATTTCTGACGGACTTTGTAAGTTTTGTGAGGTAATAGGACGTCGCAAATTTAAAGTGTCTTTTTAAAAATTTGAGACAACTTTAGGGTGTCCTTATGTCTTTTCTCATATCATAACTATATAAATATGTCATATGTCAATCTTTTTAATCCAGAAGATGTATAAGTATCTTAGAGGAACATTAGAAAAAGTTTCATCACTACAAAAAAGGGGTAATATGGATTTATTTGCGGGGGTTATGCTAAAATTATATGAAATGCGGGGGTTAAAAATTTGCTGCTAAAATTTATAAAGTTGCGGAGGTTTTAGACGCCCGCTATAAATTGCAGATATTTTAAATCCCCGCTATCTACTAAAAAATAACGCTAATATCCCATAAAAATATAAATTTATCGGAGTTTTAGACCCCCGCTATAATCGAAAAAAATAGAGCTGGCACCTAACATTTTCCTTCTCATTTTTTCAATTGGGAAAAATATTTTTCCTCACTGTCCCAAATCGATCGATAGGTAGGCTCATTTTTCCTCTCTCGTTCCCTCTCACTTTCCCTCTCTCATTTCTCAAATCGGCCGGCCATTTCAGTTGATTTTTTATTCTTCCAGCTAAAAAAAGTCATTGTGAGCTTGGATCTGGCTATTGTTTAGGTGGATTGATCGTTGCAGTGACCACAGAAGCACGAAAAGATGAAAATTTTCAATCTTTGTAGTTTGTTCCATTGATTGTTCCACGGTACGACAATACACTCAAGTTTGACTAAGAAAATATTTCTATTTCTTTGATTACATCAACTGAGAATGCTTTACATGTGAAAAGCTTTTCTTTTTTTCCCCTTTCTTTGATGCGTGCCACTCTTTAATGTGAAAAACTTAGTTGTGTTCTTTCTTTTTGTACTTGATTTTGTGCATAGTGTAAGAATTGAGTCTTTTGACTGTAAAACTAGAATTGTAAGTTGTAATACTATATGTGCCAGACAAGTATTAGAATTGTTTCTTGGGAACAAACTTATATCGGTTAGGATAAATAAGCACAAATTGTCACACCCCTTTTTCGACTCCAAAAATAATATATGTATTTTAAGGTTTGAAAGGGTTTTTATTAAAGTGACAAAATGAAGATTGGTTCCGAAAAAAGATTGTTTTTATATTCAAAACCAGAGTCGCCACTTGGCATAATCTGGTGTGCCAAGTCACCATTGGAAAATCCTTTTCGAAACCATTTGACTCTTTAAACCGGTTTACGAACAGAGATTCCGGCTAAGGAATTCTGTTGACCGAGGGGAAGGTGTTAGGCACCCCTCGATCCCGTGATTCGACCACGGTCGCTTGGTGGAGCGTATCGGCTAATTTGACATTACAAATGTACAAACCACATAAACACACAAAACAAGCAAACAAATAAATCACACAAAATTCAAAACAAACAAAAATAATGTTCAGTCCAAATTATACAATCCAAAATAAAAGAGGTGCTGAAATATAAAACCTATTCTATTCTAAACTAATCCTAAACTAAACTCCACCCGACGTTCCGGGTCTTGGTCACTAGCCTCCTTTGCGTACATGCTACTTCAGGGCATTCCCCAGATAATTCAATACAAATCCTTCGGGGCATTCCCCGATCAAATAAGTACAATTTAAACTTTTCGTGCAATAAAGTAGAAAGTACCATTCATGCACATATTCAAACACTCCAATAAATCGTTATTCCTAAATTTGCCTAACCGGCCTACGTTTGCCTACCAAGTTCAACATATCACAATTCTATCATGTTTAACATTATCAATACATCAAAATTAATCAATATTCATTTTCCTCCATTTTTAATCCCCACCTTAATTCATTTTTAACCACGTGATTAACCCATTTCAATACACAATCCACCAATCGAGAATAACGAAAATTCACCAATCATGCTTAGCACATCACACACCCAAATGTCATCAACAGTTCACATCAACAAACAAACCACGGTATCGAATCACACGCAATCACAATCACATAAGAATTAAATAAAAGAGAAGAAAGAATTGGACCTTAAATTTGAAGCTTTCAAACTCAATGTTATTCGAATAAAGAGAGTCCGCACCCGGAAACCTCGAGCCGAACCTTAACACCAATAATTCAACTCGACAAATAATGACCCGTTCACCGTCACTTTTCACGCCGTCACTGTTCACCGGTTACTTTTTTTTTTCGTTGTTGTTCTTGTTCTTATGAGGAAGATTATTTGGTGATTCTTGTTATTGTAGAGAAGATGATGATCAAAGAATGAGCCCCCCTTTTTCCTCTTAGATTTTTTTTTTTATAATGAGCATGAATTTGTTATCATGTGGGAATTTTGGTGGGTCCCCCATATATTCTTTCTTTGTGGATAAGAAAAAGGAGAGGGGAATCACATGGGTAGTTAGGGTAGGTGGAAGTTTTTGATTGGGTAGGTTGTTAGGATAAGATAAATTAGTTAGAGGTATTTTTTATTTATTTTTGTATTTTTGTGGGATATAATTACATGGGGTTGGACACATGGTAAGGTGAACTAAAAATGAATAAAATTAGACTTCGGAAGGGACAAAATTAGGTGTCTACATCATGCCCCCTTTGAATGTAAACACGAAGTATTTTCAGACAAAGAAGTAGACAGGGAGTCCAAATTTTGACCCGACCATTATTCAAAGAAAGAAACAGAAGGAAGAAGGACAATCGGGTCTTGACTTAAGACATCCTTCCTACCCAAATTATGAGAGAATCAAGTCACGGGTATTTCAAAGGATTGAAAAAGAAGTGGACTATACCGAGTTGGAGAGTCGAGTGAGGTTCCATCGAGGTTTCGGTCCGCGGCTCTGTCATTACATCAAAAAATGAAAATTACAAGTTAAAACATAAATGAAATTACAAAAATCCTATCTATACAACTTCTGTTGGCTCTTGACCCGACTTTTATCACCCTATTCTTCAGGCGGGCTCCTGATTTGCAATTTATTCCAACCTGTTGCTTGCCTTTCAATTTCTTCACCCTGTTCTCCAGGCGGGTTCCTGACTTGCTATTTCATCAACTTGTTGCCATGCTTTCAACTTCTGCACCCTGTTCTGCAGGCGGGCTCCTGACTTGCTATTTTTCAATCTGTTTAACTTTCAATTTATTCACCTTGTTGCTTGGTTTTCCATTTATTCGCCCTGTGCTTCAGGCATGCTCCTGAAATCACATTAAAACTAAAAAAAAAATTATCCTAAATAAAGAAATGCAATTTCTATGAGTTAATTGGAATGACTCGACTAAAAGGTACGTCTTATAGGAATCCAGGGGGATGACTCGACTAAAAGGTACGTCTTATAGGAATCCAGGGGGATGACTCGACTAAAAGGTACGTCTTATAGGAATCAAAGGGGATGACTCGACTAAAGGTACGTCTTATAGGAATCAAAGGGGATGACTCGACTAAAAGGTACGTCTTATAGGAATCAAAGGGGATGACTCGACTAAAAGCTACGTCTTATAGGAATCAAAGGGAATGACTCGACTAAAAGGTACGTCTTATAGGAATCAAGGGAAATAACTCGACTAAAAGGTACGTCTTCTAGGAATCAAAGGGGATGACTCAACTAAAAGGTACGTCTTATAGGAATCAAAGGGGATGACTCAACTAAAAGGTACGTCTTATAGGAATCAAGGGAAATGACTCGACTAAAAGGTACGTCTTATAGGAATCAAAGGAAATGACTCAACTAAAAGGTATGTCTTCTAGGAATCAAAGGGGATGACTCGACTAAAAGGTACGTCTTTTAGGGGTCAAAGGGGATGACTCGACTAAAAGGTACGTCTTATAGGAATCAAATGGGATGACTCGACTAAAAGGTACGTCTTATAGGAATCAAGGGATGACTCGACTAAAAGGTACGTCTTATAGGAATCAAAGGGGATGACTCGACTAAAAGGTACGTCTTATAGGAATCAAGGGAAATGACTCGACTAAAAGGTACGTCTTATAGGAATCAAAAGGGATGACTCGACTAAAAGGTACGTCTTATAGGAATCAAAGGGGATGACTCGACTAAAAGGTACATCTTCTAGGAATCAAGACTTAAGTTAGGAAGTGCATTACCTAAGAAGAAAAATTCGAATTACCCAATCAAGGAAGTGTGTTTCCTTATCAATGTTGTTTGAATTATCAAAACAATAAAGTGCGTCTCCTTACCAAAGCTGCTTGAATTACCAAAACAAGGAAATGCGTCTCCTAGAGATCTTGAATTATGAATTTTACCATGGTTTTGATTACCAAACCTGTGCAGCAACCTTGCCTCTTGCATTTGTTGAGGTGAGAAATTACGGCCTTTGATGTTTAGGCTCTGAAATCCTTGATCTGAATGCAACATGTATTCCTATTACATACAAAGAAAACTTGTGAGTTTAAAAACATGGTGGCTAGTTTGTGGCTTTGGCTTTTGAGGCAATTGCTCCTGCCCCCGTCACATTTAGCTTTACTTCCAACCATTAGCATATGTCATTGACTTGCTGTATCATTGACTCAAACTCAGCTTATTAAGAGTGACTCTGAAACAAATACAGTATTTCTGCTTTGTCGTGTTTCTCAAATAAACCCTTTGAACCTTGGTATTCTCATGAGTTCCCCGACTTCTCTGTTGACAAAAATTCCTGCATGCCTTTTTTTTTGGGCTCACAATCATGTCTCTTTCATGTGCTAGATTTTTTCTTGCTTTGTGCAATTAAAGAAGCTGGTAGCCAGTTTTGAAATCTTTTCTCACTTGTTTTGACACGGACTTGACTCAAAGACAAGAAACAAAAAAAAAGAATGACAATTTTTGTTTTGATAACTGACTCAAGAAAGATAAAATTAAAATAAAGAGAAGAAAGAAAAGACAATGAATGTCCCCTTTTAAAACAAAGAAACGAAAAATTCATCTAAAAATGACAGTCAACACTAATGATTATGTCATGCATTTTGGATTAAGCAGCTTGATCCTTTCATCCAAACTTTCTACCCATTGTTGTTGAGTTAATGGCCTTGAAACTGAGTCACTTTCTTAGGTCAATTGCATTTAAGACCCCATCGGCTAGTGGCGCCTTGAAGGGTTTTAGCCAACAAGCTTCTTTCATTTTCTCTCGGCTCACTATCGCCTTATGGTGCCCGTGAGGGTTTTCACCAATAAGACTCTCTCATTTTTATTTCTCTCAACTTACCATCGCATTATGGTGCCCGTAAGAGTTTTCACCAATAAGACTCTCTCATTTTTATTTCTCTCTTGATTCCCTATGCTGAGGAAGATAAATAGTTCCCAAATGCATCATCATATTCCTTGCATGCTCCGCCTTAACATCCTCAAAGATTGATCTGAAGGTCTTTCTTTGGTTGTAACTTGGCTTTTAGATAAGGTTAGAAAGAAAGGATGACATGGGGCCCAAACGACACTTGAAGTGGGGTAGGACTTACAACTTTTGGAATCGACTCAAACAATGAGGATTAACTCATGCCCCAGTTTCTTTTGACTGGGTGACACTAAATAGTTTATTTGGTTGGACCGAGCCCTGAGTGGGGCAGCCTACGTATCTCACCCTTGAGAGAGGAGAATCAGGTCATGCGTAGTTCTGACAGCTTATTTTTCTTGATTCTGATTTTTTTTTCCTTTTCTTTTGGGGATTTTTCTGACTCTATTTTTCTTCACACTCTTTTTTTCTTTTCTTTTTTTGACACATTTTTTCTCTTTTTTTTAAAAAAAAAACTTTTCTGACTATTGTTTTGCTCGACATTGTTCTTTCGAGCTTTGCTGACTATATTGATTCCAAAAGAGGTGTATGAAAGAAAATAAGACTAAAGCTCAAATGGGGTATACAAAGGATGACACGATGTTTAGATGGCAGAATGAAATGCCTTCGTCATATCAATCTTTGAAAATGCAAGTACATATCATGCAATATGAAAGTGCACGATCAAGATCACTTATGAAATGTTTTACAACACTAACTTGCCCCGAGCATGTGTGCCACCTCTTTTCTACACTTGCCCAGCATACAACTCCACTTTGTTGTACATTCCTCATGTTGAAGGACTCATGACTTCGTGGAGCTAATTTTCTTCATGTTCCTCTTGATAGGATCACGTAGACACTGTTTGACCTAATTAAGACATGTCTTTCAATTGATGACCAAGTTATATTCACGATTTTCAAAATAATAGCCTTAATTTTCAAAGAAGGTTTCAACTTGATCACCGAATGCCCCAGCACTCTATCTATTTCCTCAGATGCTCTCTTTTTCTAACTTTAACCCTCTGATTCAATGTTCATTCTTAAACTGGATGTTAAGATCTAGTTGTAAATTTCACCAGCATATCATATCACTAGAGTCAACATAAAATGTACTATGTAAAAAAAAAACAAAAAAAAAAACACATATTTAAAACACAAAGAAAAAGGGGACACTCCATTTAATAAAAATAAAAGATAGAAGGGTTTGAACATGAACGACAAAGGGAAAAAACAAGATAAATCCCGAACTACAACCCTGAAATAATTTGGAGAACAAAAAATAAAACAAAACAAACTACCAAACCCCTTCCTGGTAAGGAGAGGGGTGACTTCTCCATTGCTCAGCCTGACATCTTAGCCACTGACTTGCATATCAACATGACAGGAGCTTCCACTACTGTCAGACACATTTCCTTCAACAAATAAGCTCTGGATCCCCATGCTTAACTTATTGCCTCCCACAGATTGTGCAGTACCGCGTGCTAGTGAAGAACTCTGTGGGATGGTCGAAGGGCCAATGTTTTGCACCACAATCAGTTTATCTTGAATTATCTTTTCTATTTCTCTTTTCAAAGTGCGACAATCTTCAGTACTATGACCCTGAACATCAAAATGATATGCACATCGCACATTAGGATCAAAGTTTCTTGAATGTGGGTCAGGAGTATACCCAAGGAGAGGAGTGATCATGCCCTGCTGTACCAATCTCTGGAATAAACTGGCATAGGATTCCCCAATAGGAGTGAAATTATCTTTTTCCTTCCTCCTCTGTGCGAACTTTGGCCTCGGATGAAATTTGGATTTAGAGGTCCCTTGGTAAATTTGTGGGGGTCGAGGACGATGTTGAGGGACAGGGGCATGCCATTGTGGATAAGAAGATGGATGAGCATACAATTATGCGTTGTTCACATGATATCGAGGAAGTGGAATGGGATTTCTTGGATTTCGGAGAAAGAAACCTTGTTGCAAGTGGTTATGTGGATCTGATATGTAAGTTCGGTATTGAGGACGACAGTATTGGTGGGTTGAACCTCTCAAACTCTGCTTTGGCCCTGTCATGACAATAGGTGCGTTTTCCTTCTTCTTTCCTTCAATTTCCCTTGGTTGATTGCAATGTTGTCCCAAAGGTTTCACGGATTCCTCATACCCATCTTGCTCCTCAAATTTCGACATCACAAAGATTGGAGAAAGATTAGCATTTGAAGGCATGCCTCAGTCTTTGTATGAAACATTTTCTTTACCCGCAGGTCCTAGAAAATTTTTCATAGCATTTTCTGTACTCTTCATTTTTCCAACCATTTTCTCCGACTCTTCTGGCACACTGGACTTCTTGTTCAGAAACTTTGGTGTTCCAGTTAACTTAAAAGCAGGCTCAAGAGTATAACAATGATCACAAAGAGTATTGAATATAGGTTCACTAGCAGCATGGGGACGCACAACTGTTGGACGAGACGGTGTGAAAGTACCAGTAAAGGATTGAGCAATAAGATCACAGACAACATATGGTGTTGTGAATGTAGCAGGCTTATGCTGAGGAACTAGAGGCAAAGTGGTGGAAGTATTGAGATGCTTTTGGCTTAGAATGAATTCTGAGTCATGTTGTGGTGCATCAACAACAGTAGAAAACTGACTTTGAGATTTTGGTGGAAAACATGAGGTATTTGTAGGATCAATAAAGGGAAATAGAGGAGGAGGCAACCCACTGGCCTAAGCTCGATGCATTTCTGTCATTTGTTGTCTTAGCCTCCTGACCTCTTGCTTTAAACTCTCATTTTCCTGATTCTTTGTTTGATCCATGATGTCACTCTCTATATCTTTGTTGAACACAACTAACCCTTTGGATTTGGTGTGATGTGAAGGACCAACCAGAATGCCACAAACCAACCACCTTAAACTAGCTGGACAAGAGATAGCAAATGGTTAGAGTTCAACAGTTTTTCAAAACCTCTTTTTTTTTTCTTGAAAAGATCACCGAACCCAGTAAGGGCGCCTACGTATCTCACCCCCGAAAGGGAAGAATCAGGTGTGCGTAGTTCGTGAAGTTTTGCCAAAATGGCTAATTAATTTTTTTTTTCTTTTTCTTGAAACTTTAAAAAGAAAAGAAAATAACAAATTATCAAAAGAATTGACGAAAATCTTTTTGCATTTTTTAGGTTTAAACTCCCTATAAAAAAATAAAATCTATGATTACCAAAGAAGAATCTTTTTGGGTTTTCGATTTAGAATTTCATAGGAAAATGAAACTTGAAAGTATTAAAGAAAAATCGTTTTGTAGTTTTCTTTTAGAGATGTATATGAAACACCTACTCTAAGTGAAGAGTGAAGAAAATCTTTTTGAATTTTTCAGATTCCTGTACAACATGAAATCTATGGTTACCGAAGAAAATATTTTTGGATTTTCGATTTTAAATTTCATACGAAAATGATACTTGAACCTATTAAAGGAAAATATATTTTTTTGCTTTCTTTTAAAGATGTATATGAGACACCTACTTTAAATGAAGAGTGAAGAAAATCTTTTTTGAATTTTTCAAATAAGATCCCCGAACCCACAATAGGTTGCCTACGTATCTCACTCCCGAGAGAGGAGAATCAGGGGTGCGTAGTTCGTCCAGATTGGACACTTAACGATTAGCTAATAAATTGACCCTAACTTAACAGACAACCAAAAACAAACGAATGTAAACTTTTTTATTTTTCAACTAGACATTTCAACTAAGACTGACACAACCAATTATAAAAAAACTTTTTGGTATTTTGTTTTTGACAAATAAGTAGAAAAGGCAAACAAAACCCTTTTTTTTATTTTTTTTTGTTGAACTTACGGTACTTTGAGAAGATAAATGCAAAACGTAAAAAAAAATCTTTTTGAGTTTTGGATCGTGAAGAACAAGAGCCATAAAGAACTCTAAAATAAACTACGACACTCCTTTTGATTCATTCTTTTCGACTCACTTTTTTTTTCACACTTTACTTCTAACATATGTTTTCACCAAATCAGTCCGTCAAATGACCCCATTACCCTCAAAGATGCAACATTTAACACGTAGGGATGCGTTAGAGGTGAGTCTCCTACAAAGGACCAAGTGGGCCCCGCTAGGTCTCAATATGATGCACATAAGCATGACCTAAAGGCTGACCTACGTTATGGTTTACTAACAAGGTCGTTCGGGGAAGCATATGGTCGATAGTGGCTGCTTTGCTTTCCACCTACTCCATACATGCAACGGCTCCCCCCCTAAAATAAAGGTGACTCAACTAGAGTCCGTGCGCACGACGTGCGCTCCGAGACTTGTTGCGGAAAGAATTGACTCGGGTTATGCAAATGATGCCAGATATAAAACGGTAACACATAGGATAAATACTATAAACAAAGAGCACGAAAATGCACAAAAGTGAAAACACAAACAAAAATTACAAACAATGCTTATACACTCATAATGCCAAACAAAGCCTATACGACTCCAAAAAAAGCTCGGATTCTGAAATAGTCCCCAGCAGAGTCGCCAGAGCTGTCACACCCCTTTTTCGACTCCAAAAATAATATATGTATTTTAAGGTTTGAAAGGTTTTTTTATTAAAGTAACAAAATGAAGATTGGTTCCGAAAAAAGATTGTTTTTATATTCAAAATCAGAGTCGCCACTTGGCATAATCTGGTGTGCCAAGTCACCTTTGGAAAATCCTTTTCGAAACCATTTGACTCTTTAAACCGGTTTACGAACAGAGATTCCGGCTAAGGAATTCTGTTGACCGAGGGGAAGGTGTTAGGCACCCCTCGATCCCGTGGTTCGACCACGGTCGCTTGGTAGAGCGTATCGGCTAATTTGACATTACAAATGTACAAACCACATAAACACACAAAACAAGCAAACAAATAAATCACACAAAATTCAAAACAAACAAAAATAATGTTCAGTCCAAATTATACAATCCAAAATAAAAGAGGTGCTGAAATATAAAACCTATTCTATTCGAAACTAATCCTAAACTAAACTCCACACGACGTTTCGGGTCTTGATCACGAGCCTCTTTTGCGTACATGCTACTTCAGGGCATTTCCCGGATAATTCAATACAAATCCTTCGGGGAATTCCCCGACCAAATGAGTACAATTTAAATTTTTCGTGCAATAAAGTAGAAAGTACCATTCATGCACATATTCAAACACTCCAATAAATCGTTATTCCTAAATTTGCCTAACCAGCTTACGTTTTCCTACCAAGTTTAACATATCACAATTCTATCATGTTTAACATTATCAATACATCAAAATTAATCAATATTCATTTTCCTCCATTTTTAATCCCCACCTTAATTCATTTTTAACCACGTGATTAACCCATTTTAATACACAATCCACCAATCGAGAATAACGAAAATTCACCAATCATGCTTAGCACATCACACACCCAAATGTCATCAACAGTTCACATCAACAAAAAACCACGGTATCGAATCACACGCAATCACAATCACATAAGAATTAAATAAAAGAGAAGAAAGAATTGGACCTTAAATTTAAAGCTTTCAAACTCAATGTTATTCGAATAAAGAGAGTCCGCACTCGGAAACCTCGAGCCGAACCTTAACACCAACAATCCAACTCGACAAATAATGACCCGTTCACCGTCACTTTTCACACCGTCACTGTTCACCGGTTACTTTTTTTTTTTTTTTTCGTTGTTGTTCTTGTTCTTATGAGGAAGATTATTTGGTGATTCTTGTTATTGTGGAGAAGATGATGATCAAAGAATGAGCCCCCCTTTTTCCTCTTAGAGTTTTTCTTTTATAATGTGCATGGATTTGTTATCATGTGGGAATTTTGGTGGGTCCCCCATATATTCTTTCTTTGTGGACAAGAAAAAGGAGGAGGGAATCACATGGGTAGTTAGGGTAGGTGGAAGCTTTTGATTGAGTAAGTTGTTAGGATAAGATAAATTAGTTAGAGGTATTTTTTATTTATTTTTGTATTTTTGTGGGATATAATTACATGGGGTTGGACACATGGTAAGGTGAACTAAAAATGAATAAAATTAGACTTCGGGAGGGACAAAATTAGGTGTCTACACAAATCAAAAACTTTAATTATTTGGAATTGAAATTGAAGTCTGCTAGTTATTTTTTTTTTTTCAATTAATAATATGTTCATTTTCTTGACGGAGTATTGTGACTTGTTTTTCTATGAAAGCATTGAAAGAGATTGCAAAAAAGCTTGGGAAATTGAAGTACGGTTGTTACTGTTAAAGGAGTTAAAGGGTGTCTTTAGTAACCAAAAAAGTCCACGCATTTTTTTCACATTCCCAATTTTGACTCGGGTAAGTCACAAACCCCCTTTGTACTTTTTACCACTCTAAATTTGCGTGTTTGTGTAATTGCTCTCAATTATATAATAACTGTTTTGCTTATGGTTTCTGTTTGCTCCCAATTTTACAGTGTTATTTTTTTTATCGTCTAACGCTGATGTTGTATAATGAGTCTATCTACATATGCTTTATTTGCTAGACGTAAAGGATTTATATGCACCAATTTTTTTAACAACTCTTAAGTCGCAAAGTTGAGAGATATATTTGCCCCATTACAAGTTAAATATTGTTCTCATTGCGACTAACAAGTAATGGTCCCTCATGGACATCAGTTGATAATCCACACAGTGGCGTAGCTACATAGATCGAAGGGTGATAAGTTGGGCGCCCAATTTTTTTGTGGTTACTGGCATCCTGTTATTTGAAATCTCTTCTGAAGTTGATTTAGAAAATATAGCCTAGTATCATATTAAAATTTTTGAGAAAAAAATGGAAACATGTGTAATTAATTTTCGTAAAAATTCTGATTACGGTGATGATAAAATTACTGTAATCTCATTCTTACCGTCACCATAGCTTGATTCTCAGAAGCTACAGTTAGCACCGTACTAAGTATTAGAATTGAACCTTCTGAATAGTGAGTGTATTATCTGATAATTCACCGTAATCTGATTCTCAGAAGCTGCTATTACCATCATAATAAGTAGTAAATAAATTTTTTAGAGGTTTAGTTCTTACAATCATAATCTTTGAAGAAGCTAAACCTATTTGTCCTCTGTAAATGCTTTTATCCACTTGTGTTTTCGGCACTTCAGCATTTTATTTCTTACATTTATGGAGACCTGCTCTTGAACATGATCTTACTTGGTATTCCAATTATTCATAATATTGGCTGGAAAAGCTGCTATAACCTAACATTTTGGAGAATTTTCTGTGAACTTTTCTCTGAGAGTACAAAGTTGTAACTCTAAATTCAATTTGCTTTCGTAGTTATTTTTGGGTTGATGTTGGAAATTTTATTATTATTGAAAACCCTGAAGATGATAATTCTCTAGGAGAATCTTATGTAGTTCTTACAGTTTTATGTTGATATAGATCATCTCTACATTTGATTGAAGTATTTAAAATTTTTGATTACCAATTACTCGTGGGATGATGTCCTGGTTGTATAATCTTCTAAAGATGATGAGTTTACCTGAGAAAAATTGATTCTGGGACTTGCTATTAATGTTCTGCTTTACCAAATAAACAAAATTTACATCATCCCTCTGAACTTGTAATTTGATTAAAGCCATAAAAAGTATATATCATACTCTTCTTTAGTTACCATGTGATGCAGAACTAGTGACTAGTGCTTTAGACAGTTATCACTTTGGTGTATATGAAAATGATGCTTATATGTGTGTATTGAGATGTCGCTATTCTATGATATTTTGTTATGTATGTTTTATGTTAGAGTTCAATAATTTATTTATTTTCTATTACGTTCACTTTTATTCTTTATGAAATCTTACAGGTGATATTTTGCATATTCATCAAATTCTTCAATGGATAGAGCTTGGATTGGAATGCCAAGAAATACACCAGAGTATTTGCTTGGTTTGAATCAGTTTTTAGATTTTGAATTTATCAATGAAGCTATAGGAGATAAAATAAAGTGTCCATGTCCTATATGTGATTTTACAAAGTGAGAAATAAAAAATATGGCGTTTCACCATATGATGAACAAGGATTTCCCTCAACATTACGGCACTTGGGTTATGCATGGGGAAATGAATGTTTTACCTAATTCCAAAAATATAGAGGTCACTCAAGATGCACAACCTTTTGAAAATCCTATTGAATTATTGATTAATAAATCATTCGGGGGTTTAAGACATGAGGGTGTTGATGCAGGTCCGTCACAAGAAGCGGGAGAAGAAGAAATTTTACATGCTTTGTCTGATTCAAATAACAAAGTTTATTTTGAATTGCTTAAAGATGGAAGTAAAGATTTGTATGAAGGATCCAAGTACTCAAAGTTGAAATTTTTATTAAAGCTTTATCACATAAAGTGTTTGTCTGGGTTAAGTGATAAGGGAATGACTATGATGCTGGATCTACTCAGGGATGCATTTAAATTTGCAAAGATCCCTATATCTTTTTATGAGGCTAAGAAAATCATCAATAAATTGTGTCTTGATTATATCAAGATAAATGTTTGCCCAAATGATTGCTTGTTGTACTGAAAAGATGATATTAATGCAAAATCATGTAAGCATTGTCACATTTCTAGATGAAAGCCCGAGAAGGATAGCGATCTTGATCATGCTCCTAGTACAAGTAAGAAGCAAAAGAAGAAGCAAAAGAAGCCTGCCAAAGTTTTACGCTACTTTCCATTAAAATCAAGATTACAAAGATTGTTTATGTGCTTTAAAATTGTAGAGCATATGAGATGGCATGCAGAGAATGATAACAAAGCTGAGATCTTAAGGCATCCTTGAAACGGTGAAGCATTGAAAGGGTTTGATACAAATTCTCTTGAATTTGCTTTTGATCCTCGAAATGTTCGATTAGGACTAGATACTGATGGTTTTAAAACTTTTGGAACAATGAGTACTAACTATAGCATTTGGCTGGTGATTTTGTTTTCATACAATCTTTCTCCTTGGTTGTGTATGAAGCAATCAAATTTTATTCACTCAATGATTATTTCAGGTCCACGTACAGTAGGGAATAACATAGATGTATATCTACAACCACTAATTAAGGAGTTGAATGAGTTGTGGGGTGAAGGTGTGGATACTTTTAATTCATCAAAGAATGAAATATTCAAAATACGAGCAGCTCTTATGTGGACAGTTAGCGATTTTTCTGAACTTGATATCTTATCTGGTTGGAACACGCATACTGGTCTTGCATGTCCTTCTTGTAATTTTGATGCAGAACCTTGTCGACTTCATCATAGTAGAAAATGATATTTTATTGGCCACAGTCGATTCTTATCAAGAAATCATAAATTTAGATTGATGAGACATCGTTTTGATGAAAATGTGAAAGAGAGGACCCCTCCAAAGAAGTTATATGGGCCAGAAATTTTGCAGCAGGTGAAAGATATCAATGTCACATTTGGAAGACAATCAGAGCTGTGGAAAAGAAAAAAAAATATTGGGGAAGATGCATCTCAACAATGGAAGAAGAAAAGCGTATTCTTTGATCTTTCATATGGGGAGTTTAACCCGTTGCCCCATAATTTAGATCCGATGAATATTGAAAAGAATATTTTTGACAATGTTATATTCACATTGTTAAATGATAAATAAAAGTCAAAGGATCATGTTAAGGCTCGAAGATATCTACAAGGTATGGGCATAAGACATGATCTTTGGGTCAATGAGAATAATGAGTGTAAACTTACTGCATTTGCAATTCCAAAGAACAAGAAAGTGGCCTTCCTCAAGACTTTAAATAATATCTCAGTGCCAGATGGTTATTCAAGTAATATGTCGTATTGATTTGGATCAAAAAAGATTTTTTGTATTAAAAAGTCATGATTGTCACATTATTATGCAACAATTGCTACCCATAGCAATTCACAATGTGCTCCCAAGACAGGTTGTTGCAACTTTGATTGAGTTTTCTTTCCTTTTTAGACAACTTTGTTTGAAAAGTTCAAGTCTTTTAGACTTAGACAAGCTACAAAATCGAATTGTGGAAACTCTTTGCCATTTAAAAATTTTGTTTCCTCCATCATTTTTTACTGTAATGATTCATCTAACTATTCATCTAGTTGATGAGGTAAAAAAAGGTGGCCCGGTACATTATCGCTGGATGTATTTTGTTGAAAGGTAAAATATTCCTTATTCAAAATTATTTTAGTTGATTTTACAGTAATACTTCAGTGTAAATACTTCTTCTTACCTATTAATGATTTGGGTATAGATTGTTGGGACATTTCAAGTCCCTTGTAGGGAACAAATCACAACCAGAAAGTTCCATAGCTGAAAGTTACATAGTTGAAGAAGCTCTTACTCTTTATTCTTATTATTTTGAGGAAATTGAGTCAAGGTTAAATCGACCTAAACATGTAAATGATAAACCAAGCCAAAATGAGGCTTATGAAAAGTTAAGTATATTTTTTCAACAAGGTAAGTGTGTTGGAGGCTTCATAATAGAACCACTGACTCATTCGGAGAAAACACAAGCTCATCGATATGTGTTACTTAATTGTGCGGCCATGAAGCCATTTATTGAGTAAGAAATTTACATTGATTTGATTTATAAGATATGTTTTGAGTAATTTGATTAAAATTTGTAATTATGGTGTATTTAAAGTGAATTTAGAGATTACATCAAAAGAAGTACAAGAGACCGTAGACTTTCCACAATAGAGGTAGAGAGAAGAGTTAGTAAAGAGTTCCCTGATTGGTTTCCTAAGAGAGTGAGTGAATGACATTAAAATGTTTATTTTCGTAAAAAATTTTTATATCAATTTAATATTTCTAATATAAATATTTTATATATTCATATCATGAATCCGAATATAGCAAACACTATCTCTGATGAGATGAAGTTCTTAGCATAAGGTCCAGTCCGAGATGCAAGAAGATTCAGCGCTTATAACATTAGTGGATTCAAATTTCGAACTTTATTTAGACAACAAGGATTAAAAACTCAAAATAGTGAAGTTTTTCTCGTCTCTAACACTTCTTGTGTTGCATCTAGTACAGATAGACATGCAACCAAGCAGACCTGCCATATTATGAAAAGTTGGAAGACATTGTTGAGCTTAATTATTATGGTAAATTTAGGGTTGTTCTTTTCAAATGTCAGTGGGTTGACACTACTCAGAACAAAGGATTCAAAATAAATGCTAGGAAGTTTAACTGTGTCAACTTTTTCAAATTGATTCATACCGATGATTGTGTGGATGATGATTCGTATATTGAAGCATCACAAGCTAATATGATCTACTATGTTGATGATGAAATTGATAAAGAATGGAGTGTGACTGTGCATCTAAAACCAAGAGATTTGTTTGACATGAGAGAGATTGATGAAGAGGAAATATGCAAGAATGAGCCATATCAACAACAAAAATTTGAATAATTTTTTATGTTGATTACAAGAATGTCCAAATTACAATAGAGGAGCATGTGACTGAATAGATATATAATTATTTTTTAGTTTCCTATGGAACTTTCTTTTTCTCGTTTGATTAGTGTTATTTTCATAACTTACTATCTTTTGGCTTAGAAAGTAATAACTATATTGAGTTTTGTTCTGTCCCAGTCATCAATGAATTGGTTTATTTATTTTTCATAGTTATTGCTTGTAGACAGCGTTGTAATGAATTGACTTGTAACTATATTGAGTTCTTTTCTGTGTTCAAATAGCCTTAAAGGATGAGTGGGTTATAATGCTTTTTTGGATCTTTAGATTGGTTAGATGTGTTAACTGGAAATAATCTCAATGTATTCCCCATTATCTTGTCGTTGCAAACAAATTTTTCTAGTAGAAGTATGTTTTCTATTTTTCCCTTTTCTAGTCTCTTGTTCATGAATTATTCTTTGTTATTCAGTACGTGAAGCAAACAAAGTGGAACCAATATGGGATGCATTGCCTAATCTAGAACAGTAAGCCATGAATTCTCCCACTACATATCATGAACTATTTTGAAAATCTTCCAAAAATACCCTTTCTACCGTCATAAGATAGAGGTAAGGTCTTCATACATACCACTCTTCCTAGATCTCACTTTCAGGAAAATGGTTTTGCTTGTAAAACAACCTTGGCATTGAAAGATGGAACTAAAGCTGATCTTTTAACTTTTGCTATAAACCTAAGGTACATATACTGCTCTTCAGCTGGTGTATACCTCAAAACTGATTATTTACCACACTTTGAGGTCAGTTTAGTAGCATGTGATTATTTTTTTAGCTTATTTTCAGTATACTTGTGATACTAGATGGTTAAGAAATATAGGCTGCTACATATGGCTGTCATTTTGGTTAGTAGACATATTTAAGAACCTTTATTGTTGCTCTCGCTGTCGCAAAATAAGAAAATGCCATATATCATAACATGGTTGTCATTACTAGATCTCTTTTTGTTCCTTCTCCATTTATTCAAACCATTACTAGATCTTTCCGTCTTTGTTTTGAGGCAATTCAAGTTACTACCTTTTCATTATCCCAATATTTTCGTTTAACAATGGTTTAGGACCTCTGTTGAGGGATCCTCCAATCTACATCTCATTCTGTAGTCTGAATGGTGACTATAGCAAGTATCATACTGAAGTTTATTCAGAGAAATAATGATACTTGTGATTGGAATAATAGCAAGTACATGCATGCTTTAGTTTAGGGTCGTTTACTATAATCATTGGGCAGTAGCTACCGACTGCATATTTTGACAAGACAAAGAGTTTTTGAAGATTTCACACAATGTATAGCTTTAAAAAATTCTAACTCAATCACTTACAAGTCAAGGAATTTTCTTGAGATATTCTCAATAGAGAGAGAAGTAGCAGACATGACAATCAGTTCAACATATACTAAAATTAATGAATCCCTTATTAAAACTAAGTCATGCCACCCCATATCTAATATTTAATAGAAAGAATGCTAATAATAATCTGAATACTGAGAAACTTCTTGCCAAAAACTCTTTACAATAGTAATGTTTCTTCTGCTGGGATTGTTTGTCATCATCCTCATATGTGCTCGTTCATCTCTCGCAATCTATTAGAGTAATTCCACAAGTGTACTACGCATACATATAAATTTATGTAAAATAAAGAAATTGGGTTGTTGATTACTAACTGTGACAATGTAAAGGATTGCTTGATGACGGACTTTTTGCTCCCAAATTTCATCCATAATATCTGAATCTTAGTGATCATATGGTTTAGGATTTTTAAGACCATTTAGTCCATCATAGTTAGTTTCATGAAGAATTAGAAACTGTATGTGATTCATCTCATTAGCGGCGGCGGCGGCGTTGTCATCACCACCGCCATTTTCTTATTGCACTTCTTGTTCTTCTTCTTCGTCACTTGTCAGCCTAGAAATTTAGTGTTTTTCCATATCCCAGAACCCATTTATCATAAAATTCTTTAACCATAATACTGTGTCCATTACCATTCATGAAAGCAGGACATTTGATTGCAAGTGAGCCCATTTCTGTCCAGTCATCCCACCATATATTACAATCACCACTATTGAAGTTTCCAAGTATTTTGTGATCCATCTTTTAGTTACTGGATGGATTCTCATACAGTATTTAGTCTTCAAAAATTAACCCCATAAAGAATTCTTTGTCCTGAACTTCCACCACCTTTTGACTGCTAAAGTATTAGAAATATCTTTCACAGATCTGATCCTTATTTCTGTTTCATCCTTGGGATAACGGGGTTCAACATATACTATATATACATAAAAGAATAACGTCACTTGTCCAGTCGACGACACTACTTTTTCCTAAAGTTTGCAACTATCTATAAGAAGATGTCTGAGACCTTTGAATATAAATATGTCAGATACTAAAGATTAACTAATGGAAATGTTTGAACAGTATGAAGTATTCTGCTTCTGTTAGATGACTAGTTGCTTAATTTTCATGCATTTCTAATGTGATGTTTGAAAGTAGTATGAATTTAGTAGAGGATTCAAGACATAGGTTGGTAGTGCAGAAAACTTCTGAGAATTGGCCTGAATAACACTGACTATTTCTTAAGTTCCATTTGCTTATATTTCTTATTTAGTCCCCTTACAAATTGAACATGAATAACACTCTTCTTGTTTTGTAATTGTAATTAAAATATGAATATTTGCCAATATATTGCAGATATGCCAAGGTTCAAGCGTTTGCAGAAAAAGCAAAAATCAGATTTGATGGTATCTACATCACAAGATACTAAATCAACATGTCTGCCAATAAATCTGCCCCCGCCAATTCAGCATGCACCTCAACAATCTCGACCAGTTTACTCAGCATCCCATCCAACTCCTATGGATCAGGACACGTCACATCGGGGTCCGATGATTTGGCCTGAATCACAACCATCCCGGTCAGTTCACTTAACATCACATTCATCTCCAGTTGGTCGGAACTAATCAAAGCCATCTCGATCAGTTCACTCTACCTCAAATCCAGGTCTGGAAAATCAGGATTCATTACAGTCATCTCAATCAATTCATTCTACATCACATTCGGATCCAACAAATAAGGACTCGTCACAAGCAGCTCCCATGATCAGGCTGCACCCAAAAAAAATTCTAGATGCGAATCAAATACGCATTGGGTCGTAGACGCTATAGGTAAATACTTTAGACTATCAATACATAGTCAACAGACCTTTCTAATCCAATATAATGTCTCTCATAGCTTCAACTAATCTCTTTTCTTATAACAGATTCAAGAAATAATGTCAAGAAAATCAAAGTAAAAGCTAAGGAAGTGCTGAATTTAACAGGCGAAGAACGTATCGTGGTTAAGTTTGATATTTATGATGAACTATTTGGTGAAGCACGCAGCTCTCTTTCGCGCTTTTGTGAAATTTTAGCGTGCGATTGCTCTTTATTTTCAATCAACTTTGAAAAATAGCCGAATTTACCTATGACATACTTCAATCGCGTCTTCGATCATATTATAAAGGTATAAGCTCTAAATTTTGATGACTATACCACTGCTTATTATTTTTAGAGACTGACAACTATTTTTTTATTTTTGTCTTTGAATTTTATATTTGCATGTAATAGAAAAACTAATCAATATTTTCATTTTGAAGCCTAAATTCTTCTTTGACACGGTCAAAACAGTTGTTCGACGACATATTTCTTTATCTATTGAAAAAAGTGGGTTGCAAATAAGATTAACATGTGGAATGAAGTTGATGATCCACTTAAAAGTAAAGCTCTGATTATGGATAAGGTGCCGGATGGGATCCCACCAGATCAATGAATTTCTTTTATTGAATACAATTTTAAAGAATTAACAAAGGTATTTATGTAAATGGATTTCTTTATAGTTGTATAATTATTTTTTTCTAATTGATGCTAAAATATATTTTTATAAGAAAATGCATCAAAGGAACCGTGAAAATTGAAAGAAACAGACAATTCCTCACACTGGTGGCTCCAAAGCCAATGCTACAAGAAGGGATGAAATGGTGAGTGAATAAACCTCGAATGTAATTATTTCTAAAAAGTAAATTATTTTGATTATTTTTTTAATTTATTGATGGTCAAGACTGGACAGTGGCCTGGGAGAGCACAAATGTACATTGCTACTCATAAGAATCAAGATGAAGTATATGTTAATGAAGCGATAAAAAAATATGTGTGAGTTTTACTTATGTGCCACAAACTCTTATTTAGCAATCAACCACGGTATGTCAAATGAATTTCTATTATTAATTTATTTTGACAACAAATATTCTATATGTAGAAAAAAATTGAGTCAGTTTTGAGCCAAAGCACCATAGATGAGTCTCAAGTTTTGTCAAATGATGTCGTTGGTAAGGTGCTAGGGCAAGAGCACCCTGGAAGGGTGAGATGTTTGAGATTAGGAGTTGTTCCTAGTAGAGTTTTTCAAAAAGTTAGACCTTATTTTGGTGGTACAAGTGCATCAAGTAGTGGAGGTTCTTGTTCGTTCCAATGTCGAGAAAACTACAATCAAATGATGAATTCTCACAATTAAATACTGAGTGCTTTGAAGGCATATATGATAATGAAAGAAGGAACGATACCAAAACAATTTATGGGACTCTTTGATTCTCCTTCAATAGTTTCTCCCACATCAGTAAGTAAAGTTCTATTTACTTTTTTTTATTTCAATGTTTAATCACCTTTCCTGTTTAACTTTGGATAACTGTTCCCAGTACATGAACCTGAGGGTAGTTTGAAATAGGTAGAACAAGATATGCTATGACTTTTGTTTCTGAAAATGATTGGTATCTGTTTCTATGTACTATTTTTTTTGAATTACACGGGTCGGATGGGTCTGCCTACATTTTCATCTATCTCCGGCCACTCAATGACACTATTGGTGCGAGTTGTTAGGAGTCTTAGTCCTGACCTTGACCGAAAGAACGAAGTATACATCCTTTAGTTAACTAGTTTGCTGGTGTTCCTGTAGTATTTTGTTTGAAATTTAACTTCAATACTTTTTATGTCAAATGTCTTAATTTTAACTAGCCAATGGTGATTTTATTATGCCTATTGTTATATGTGTTAGACAGTTTATTCATCAATGGATAAGTTTGATAATAAAAAATGATCCATGGTACTTTGCAGAAAGAGAAACTCAACAGTTCACTTAGAGCAAAATAACTTCATTTGCATTTAGATAACAACTAGGAAGACAAGAACTACATATAATCAAGGACAGACACTACACACTACCCTTGCATCCAACAGACATTTTACAAAAATAAAAACATAGTAAGTGGAGTACTAGGTAGTTTGATACTAGGAGAAGAACATGCACAAAAAATAGTAGAAACATTATTGAACTAATCCCTTTCTTGATCACCATTATATGAAATCCTATCCAGGATATTGGACACCACCTCATTTGACTCTGTGAGAAACTTCATGCTTGTTTTTTACCCATGAGCTTTAATAGCTTTCCTGCGTATTCTTAGTTCATTTAAGGACTCATTAAAGAAAATTCTTTTTCGAGGGGAGTTTGATGAATACCCTAAAGAAAGAGAAATGCACTGCACAACTAGACTAGTTAAAATGCTACATCAATTTTCTGACGAGATACATGCGAAGAATCTTGATGGAAAAGAAGATTTCCTGGTGGAGGAGATTAAAGCATTAGAGGTAACCAACTGGATTGGGTTGCCAATTTCCTTCCTCGACACCTTTTCTTAATTGTGTTGCCAAAAAGAGTCAAGGAAGTTGCTGTAGTTCTGGAAGATTTTGTGGGAAGAGTTTGGAACTACATAGAGAGAATTGTTATGAAAGTGTTGATGTATCACTGTGAAAACTACCCATAACTTCAGTCTTTTACTAGACAAGCCGCTCAGAACCTTATTGCAAAGAAAAAGAATGAATCAGTTGATTGGGTAAAAGAAATAATCGGTATGGAAACGCACACTGAATACACATGTAATCCTGTCTACTCAGCAACATACAGTAAGCTCATGGGTCAAAAACAAGCGGTTATGGACAGTAAAATCAAAGTTGAAGATTAGAAAATGAGAGTATACACATTTATAGTGTGGCAAAGGTCTGTAGTTTATCTATAGTTGGGGGCAGAGATAATATTTGAGCTATTTTGTCATTTTTCTTGTGATGATGAATGTCATGCCTGCTTTTCTCTCTTAACATAATCATGCTCTCTTTAGATAGTCTCTTATTTAAGAGAACAAACAATTTCTGTTGGTTGCTTTACAACAGAATAAACATGATATAGATGATTTTACTTCAAATTCTTCTTGGTGTTGTTTTGGAATTCCTTATGAATAATTATATTGTTTGCATAATATATTTATTCAGATTGCTAAGTCTGACTCGCTTAATGTCCTCTTTACTTATATTAAAAGCGCTTTATCAATTGATTTTTATACTTTGTATTTTTATGTAGCCAAGTGATGTGGCTAGTGGATCCATTTCGCCCGTGAATGCAAGGAGATCACTTGATAATGATCCTAATGACATTCTTTGATTTCGTTGCATTTGTCTTGGATATTTAATTATGATGATGTAATTGTGTGATTGGAGTGGATCTTAGAATATTGAAGTTTTTATGTTTAAATTTGATTTGGGAGTTAGAAGATACTAGTTAATGTTGAAAATTTGGAGTTTGAAGATTTTAATGTTGAAAATTTAATTTTGAAGTTTAATGCTCAATGTATTTTTGATATGCTTGTCAATTACAATGTTTAATTACTCATGTTGTATTAATGATATATGAATTGAACAAATATTGGATTGTAAGTTATGTCTGAAGAAACAATTAAATTTCAGCTAAAATTAGAATCTATAATTAATTATTGAACATTGATGGGCCTACTATTTTTTTTTTAAATTACGGAGGTTTTAAACTCCCGTAATTTTTAAATAAAAAATTATTATAAAAATAATTAAATTTAGAGTAACGGGGGTCAATCGCCGTAAATTAATTATGGGGATCGAAAAAAAATCGCTGCAAATTATTTGTGACGGCTCAAATTGTGGGATTTTGGGAACCGCCGAAATTATATTTTGCGAGGGTTTAAAACCCCCGCAAACCATAAAATTAACCCCCACAATTTGACTAATTTTTTGTAGTGCATGGAGGAAAATAATATGCAACAATATGGGATCACCTAGATGGATATTCATGTTAAGACTGACAATCTAGTTGCTCACTAGAGATAAATGTTTGGGTTGGAAATCGATAGAGTGTCACGTGGATGCTTATAGTTATAAATTATAAAGGTGATAAATCAGAAGACACATAAAACATTGCTAAAAAGCTTAGTATTTTATTCATAAAATTTAATGCTACATATTTCACCTTAGTTTATTCAACTTGAAATTATCAATATACATTGATCCGAGGATTATGATCTCACAAGTCACAACTCACCAACCTCACTCCCACTACCTAATCCACCCAAACATTCTCGACCCCTAATCCCTCAACCTACGATAATGTAATGTGACCCACCTAGCTTCAACCCCAACCCAAGAATTTACCCAGTTACGGCTTGGTGTCAAGATCGGATTAGTTGTTGAGGTTAGGGTCGGTCGTAGGATAGAGTCTTGAGGTCGGGGGGTTGGGGTTAGATTTCGGATTCGATGTCAAGCAACGTGCTGAGTCTTGCATTAGGTTGGGACATAAATATGGGCTTGACATTATTGTATTTGCTTAAATTATATTTAGGGAAAAGGACACTCACTGGCCATTTTTTAAATAAATAGTCAGTATTTGATCAATTTGCCAAACAATAGTCGGTCGGCGAAACACTTACCATTTAATAGCTATTGGGCTATTTTGCAACCCCCTCCCACCCCCTATTGGCCATTTTGTACTTTTTAATAGTTTTTTTTTTTTTTAATTTCGCTTCATTCTTCTAAAAATAAATGGTCCATGTTGGGCTACTGGACATGGAGTTTCCAAAAATGGCCAATCGAAACTGTATCAATATGGTATATGAATTGTATCAACATGATATAAGAAGTGTATTAATATGGCACATGAACTGTATCAACATGGTATAAGGATTGTATCAATATAGTATAGGAATTGTATTATATGGTATATATACTATATAGAATGTGCAGAAACTGTATCATTGATGTATAAAATATGTATATGTATAAGATGCGTAAATAAACTGTATAATTATTGTATATAACATGTATCTAAATAATTATTGCAGCTGAAGATTGTATAAAATGTTTGTAGATTTGATATGGTGGATTTGTGAATGAACTGAATATTAATTATCATTATAATATATATATATATAATATTAGGAAAAATAAGAAAAATGTGCATGTTAGGATAATTATAGTGTTATATAATAAAATAATTGACATTAAAAATAAATAAGAAAATAAAAAAAAGGACGAAAAAAAATCAGTTGCGGCCGACGAAAAGGCCAAAATGACTACCTCTTGGAATTGCCAAATCAATAGTTATTTTGGTGGAACTAGTTTCGGCCGAGCAGCCATTTATGTCTTTTTTCCTTATATTTAAATGTCTTTTAAATTATTATTTTCACTAATTGAATATCAGAAAATAAGAAAGAAAATCATCTAATTTTGAAAAAAAAAAAAAATTAGAGAAATATTTTTAGAGAGGTGTTTAATGGACACACGTGTTTGAGAGACAAAGGGATCGTTTGGTTGGCAACAATTTATTTCGAAATTAATTATTCTCAGATTAACGATTTTGAATTAAGTTATTCTTTCATGTATATGGTACTCCTATTTTATTCTACTAGCATAGTGTACGTGCTTTGCACGTGTGTCTCGCATTAATTAATAGAATTATATATAAAAATAATTTAATCAATTTTGTGTATTATTATCTTTTTTCTCTAGTCTTCCGTCAATAATGTAGGGACATGATACATAACTCTTCAATAGATATATAAATTTTGAGACACTTTTAAGACAAGTTGAAAACAATAAGATAATTAATATTCAGTTCATTCACAAATTCACTATATCAAATCTTGCAAAAATAAGGACTCAAATCTAACAAAATAGTAAGGTGTAATTAATATGAATATTAACAAAATAATTGATGATATATACTTTAAGGAAAAAAGGTAAAAACACACATATTTTTATACTTTTGAATCAAATGTTTACCTAATTTGAGCAAATTTAATACTTTTTGCCTAATCAAGAAAACGAATCCTTAATGTGTCCGTTAAAGCAGTGTCTGTTAAAGCAGTTGATTTTTAAGACTTTTACAACTGAACAAATAAACATGACTATATATATAATTTTCATAATTAGTATGATGTAGCGGATATAATATATAAACACTCATAATAAAAATAATGATAAATAAACCCAATGTAATAAAAAAGAAAATCTAAAATCTAAAAATCACAAAATTATGTTGGAGATTCAATAACGAAAGTTACTTACAAACATAAAAAGATGTTTTGTTGTTCTTGATAAATATAACCAACGCAGTAGAAAAGGAAATCTGAACCTGAAAATTAAACAAAAAAGTTACGTTAGAAACTCAATAACAAACGCCGCTTACGAACAAAAAAGGACGATTTGTTTAGTATCACCAACAAAACTAATGTTAACATGCAATAAAATAAATGATGTAAAATATAATAAAAAACTATAAAATAAATTTTAACAGAACTATATGCTTTCAAAAGAAAAATTACTGCAAATCCTATGTACAATAACTATAGAACCCTATTGAAGTTTTTTTTTTTTCAAAAAAATAAAAAAATAATAGGCACATATATAAAAACTCACAACTCATGATCTATATTAGGACTCTCCTTTGTCGTGTAATCTCTGATCCTTGGAGATTAATTTTTATAGAGCCCATGATTCAATAGGAATAAAATTTTGTGAATCCTAATAGAAAAATAAAAGAGAATTACTTTAATTATGATTATTAATTATAGTAAAGTCATGCTAATTTTACAATAAAAAGTTAAAAATATAATATTTGGAGAAAAATAAGTGAAAAGATAATTTTATCTATTATAAAAAAAAATTAATGAAGGGCAAAAAGTTCAAATCATTTTTCCTAGGTTTTCACACTTTTAATATATTATTATAAATATAGATTATAGATTATAGATATAAATTATTATGATATAAATTATGATATAAATAATTGGATAAAATAATTCTGATACTATCTATCAATATTATGATACAATACCTCTAACCAAATGTACTATAAAATAATCCGATATTATTATACCTTATCCTCATTCCAAATGACTCTAAATGAAATACTCTCTCCATTTTAAAAGAATAACTTGTTTAATTTGGTATAAAATAAAAATTTTGATCTTAAATAAAAATTACGTTAGATGTATCTAAAATATCTTTTAATTTTATGCTCTTAAATATGTCATATAAAAAAAATAAAATTAAAACATTATCAATTTCTTTTTTAAACGAAAAAAAAAAACAGTTCATGAGTTTGGCATACATTGGGATGGGGGACTACCAATAAATAAATATCATGAGCCAAAGCACTATTTGCTCTTCAGAATTTTGCTTCTCTAATCAACACTGCAACTGAGCAAAGAAGAAGAAGAGTGGGGGAAATGGAGGGTACTAAGGGAGTAGTAGTGAAGCACATTATGCTAGCAAAGTTCAAAGATGAAATCCCACCTGACAAAATTGATCAACTCATTAAGCAATATGCCAATCTTGTCAATCCCATTGAACCCATGAAGGCTTTTCATTGGTACTCCTCATCTTTCTTATCTCCTTCACTAATTTTCAATCTTGATGTGTGTTGTTCAACCCCTTTTCCCTTTTTTACTTATCTGTTGATGATTTGGATGTTTTTAGTTTGAGTATTGGAGCAACCCCTTTTCCCTATTTTCTTTATCTGTGGATGGTTTGTCTCTTTTTAGTTGAGTATTGGAGCAACCCCCTTTTATGTGTGTGCCTAACTTTTTAGTTCAATAGTGACATGACTAGAGTGAGTTGCTCGGATAGTAAGTATCCCTCAGTTTCAACCCCCGAGGATGTGAGTTCGAGTGACCAAAAAATTCTAGGGAGGGGGTAAAAAAGAAGGTTCAGTGTTGACATTCTTGGTTCTTACCATTGGAAACATAAAAAGGAAAACTTTAGGATTCTTGATTTTCATTGGTACCCCTCCTCTTTCTTTATCTCCTTCACTAATCTTCAATCTTGATGTGTGTTGTTCAACCCCTTTTTTTCCATTTTTCCTTGTCTGTTGGTGATTTGGATGTTTTTAGTTGAGAATTGGAGCTACCCCTTTTGATGTGTGTGCCTGAGTTTTTGCTAGTGTGAATTACTTGATATTTATTGCTGGTGGTAGGTGACATGTATCCGTGGGTTTGGTAGGTGCATGAAAGCCGGCCCAAACACAACGGTTATTAAGAAAAAAAGAATGTTGACATTCTTGGTTCTTATCATTGGAAACAGTAAAAGCAAAACTTTAGCATTCTCAATTGGTACCCCTCTTTCTTCTTTCCTTCACAAATCTTCAATCTTGATGTGTGCTGCTCATCCCCTTCCCTTTTTTCACTGTATGTGGATGAGGGGAGGGGGAATAAGTTGCGTTTGATATGAGAAAAATGCTTTTCACAAAAAATGTTTGCTTTGGAATGTTCTATTATAGAAGATCATTTTTCTGATCATTTTCCCTTGCATGGTTAGATAAACAAGTAGGTGATGTATTGATATAATTTCTACAAAATTAGATATTTGAGGCAGACAATGACTTTATTTCTTTGTGCCTGCCTGTAACTTGTTTAGGAGTTATTATTTCCTCCAGTATCTAGAAACTGAAGACGCCATCATCCACAGGTCGAGTTCCTCGTTGCTAGTAGCATGAAATCTTGGAAAACATTTTTGACAACCCTTTTCCCTTTCCCACTCACCAAAACACTGCCTACAAAAAAGAATATCTGTTAATTGGTTTGTCGTTGGCGCTGAGAACATCTAATTGTTAGATCACCCTTTGATAGAGAATTTGAGATACTCATGAAAGTAGTAACTTCTAAAATGCCGAGTGGCTGATATAAGCTTGACATACAAAGTTCACAAATGATCATTCACTAAATCTGCACAATGTTAAAGAAAATAAACAAATGCATTCCTGCATTTAGATTATAAATGTTTTGGTTCTGGTAATTCCCTGAATATGATTTTAACAAACCCCCTTTTTGTATTTGAGATGCTTTTGAGAAGTTAATTTTGTATGCTTGCAATCACTATAATAGATAATGTTGAGACTTTCAGAGTGCTAATATTGTTGTTCTTTCTTCCCGTCGAGCTGTAGCTTGGTCGTCGCCATTGGGCTAAACCACTCACAATGCAATTCTTTCAAGTTCATTGAAAATATACCAAACGTCGTCCTCCCTTTTGACTAGCCCATTATTGGAAAAAATTTGTATTGTATCATTCTCCGGACAAATTTAAAAGAAAAAATGCTGTGAAATGTATGTGTTATGGTCCCCTGATATGGATCTAGTTATGGGACACTGAAATATGAAATCTAATTTTTTCTTTCCACGAGCTATGGTGCCAGTTCATTAAGCGAGAACCTGCAATCTCTTGAGTTTGAAGTACTCAAAAACTTAATAATTTTCTGCTTATAGCCTCTGGCAGAAATGCAAGGTAAGGCTGCGTACAATTCACCCTTGTGGTAGGGCCCTTCCTCGGACGCTACACACAGCAGGAGCTTTAGTGCACCGGGTTGCCCTTTTTTTTTACGTTTCATAGATTAAACCTGGAGTTTTATACAATACTGATACGATAACTACCCCTAGAAACTAGGACATGACTTTCTAAGTTCTAACATTACTGGAATGGAGAAACTGCAAACTACTACAAAGAAATAACTACTACTGATTGAGAAACTTCAGATAACAACTGAAATAACTGTTAGTCCAACTACTAATGTTTAAATCATTGGAGACAAGGATTGATAACAGTATGATCATAGTTC
Organism: Capsicum pubescens; assembly: GCA_030864215.1. NCBI lineage: Eukaryota > Viridiplantae > Streptophyta > Magnoliopsida > Solanales > Solanaceae > Capsicum > Capsicum pubescens. Next base: position 284,356,241 of record CM061542.1, read on the forward strand.
CTGACATTTGTCGAGTACTTCAAGTATCTTAGACTATGATGGGCGGAATTGGAGTTATTGCAGCTTGCAAGACAACTCCGATCTGCTCCTGACTAGTTATACAAGTTGCTGTAGCAAATGAAATTTACCCCTCTGGCCAGATGTTTGGGAGAGGAATATGGATAGCAAATGGCATGGTGCAAGGCGAAGCATGTGAAGCCTTCCCTTTCACAGTACTGGTCCATTTAACCTTTTTCCCTATTTACAACCAGTCGTATGCGTGCCCTGCCTGCCCCAACCCTTAACTTTTTCTCAGTGTTCCTTTTCTCTTTTTCTTTTTCGTCCATCTAATCAAGATTTCTGCCCCTTCAACACATTTTCTTCGTGTTGCAGAAGCAAAACTTGTTTGTCTTTTTTAACTTTATTGAGAAGAAAATACGGGACCTGGTCTTATTCTATCTCTGAAATTCCTAATATTTATTTCTAAGGGGATAATTTTTATTTGATTCTCAAAATCTTAAGTTCACACCTATTTATCACATTCCTTTAAGAAGTACAGAAGTTGCAGCAGAAACAGCAAAAATTAGGTGAATATCGTAGTATGAGTGTACACTCTACTCTCTCCAGACCCCACTTGCGGGATTTCACCTGGTATGTTGTTGTCGTATCATAGTATGAGTGTGAAAGCTGTATCTTTGTGACAATGGCCTTTCTACCGTAATTAGCTTAATTATAATCAAATATTTTGGTACTAGGGGTCTTAAAGATTTGGCCTTCACTGATATAATTTGGGATGATAACTTAAGTTAGACATAGTTTAGCACGTCAGATTTCCGTTCTTAATGCAAGAAAGCAGTCTAGGTATAAGGATATGCAGGCCTACTTGCTGCATCTGAATTAATGAGCAAATGGTGATTTCTGTTTCTCCATTATTTACACATCCAGATAGCAAAGTATTTCGTCGGGAGAGAACAAGGACTTCTCACTTTGGGTTGGGACCAAAAGTGAACTTCAGAATAGGTAATTCGCCCACCCCTGTTCCACCTTCCCACCTGCCCGACTTCCATTCCTAGCCAGGAATGTGTATCGAGGACTTTATGCTCACTTTCCACGGGAGTTATGCCACTAAAATTCCACTTATAAATCCACACCCAAAGTTTTAGTCTGGTGGTACGAGCATAGCTCATGCTATATGTCAGTTAGGTGCACGTCATAGGTTCGAATTCTATTTATACAAAGCCTAGTATTTAAGTGGAGAAGGGCAGAGAGACAAGTGTTTTGATAATTCCAAATTTCCTCTCTTCCTCGCTTTCAGATGAACTTGCCTAGATAGAATAGCTATTCAATATCAATATTGGCTCCGCTTTGTCCTAGAAGCTACTGCTTCTGCCTCACTAGGCATGAGAGATAGCTCATGACTGGATCATGGATCTCTTTATGAACGTCAGCTAACACTCATGCAGCGGCAAGGACTCGCAACTTTTGAAGGGACCAACAACCGCCCTTTACATAAACTCTATATTTGAATAGATTGTCCTGTTGAATCAAACTCAATTCTAATTGATTTATGCTTAATGGAAAGGAATATGGAAGTAATATTTTGTCTTGATTCTGGCGGCAAAGCCCTAAAAGTTTTATATCTAGGAGCTTGAGGCAAAAAAAAACAACAACATTCTGAGCCATTAGAAGCCTCGAGACACTTGATAACGATTCCTGCCAGTTCTCATGTCCTAAACTGAGTGGCCTTTAAGTATCTCCATCTACTGTTACATCCAGAATTCCAGCCCAATGATGTCTTATCAAGATCTGATCCTTTTGATGGAGCGGCATTTGGAACATGCCTAACAGACAGGATTCTATCATGGGTTTTGAGGATTTCTATAGCAACAGAAGGTGATGATCCATGTGACCAGGAGGTCACGGGTTCAAGCCTTGGAAATAGCCTCTGGCAGAAATGCAAGGTAAGACTGCGTACAATGCACCCCTTGTGGTGGGGCCCTTCCCTGGACACCGCGCATAGCGGTAGCTTTTGTGCACCGGGCTGCCCTTTTTTTTTTCTTGGAAGTTCATACACTGGGAATGTTGTTGTTTTTCGTACAATGAGCCAAGGGTCTTTCAGAAACAGTCTCTCAACCTTGACGAGGTAGGGTCCTCCCTATACTTCATTTGTGGGATTGCACCGGGTATGCTGCTGTTGTTGTTCTTGGAAGTTTATACAAGTATTGAAATGTAATGTGTATGTCATTATGGCAGGGGTAAGGATGTGAGCATAGAGAACCTCCAGCAAGGTTTCACTCACGTTTTTGAGTCAACGTTCGACAGTACAGAAGGTGTTGCAGAGTATTTAAGTCATCCGGTTCATGTTGAATTTGCAAATCTAATGCTTCCTCAGCTGGAGAAAGTCCTTGTCATCGACTACAAACCGGAGAAAGTCGGTCCCTAAACTGAGTTCACAAATGGATGCACTTATAGCGATCAGTATATCCGTTTTACTTTTCTGTACTGAAATCCAATAAGAACGATGAACTTCTCTAGAGGGTGTGTGTCTTGCTTGTTTGAAGCTATTGTATTCACTTGATAGACGCTAATGCGAGTTAACTTATGGTCAGCTCGAGCTACTCATTGTTGTTACTCTCTCAAGGGAGAACGATTTTCTTTCTTATCTTCCCAGGGTGAGTCCGGAACCAAAATATGCGAAACTAAAAAAAGTACCAAAACATGTCATGTTTTTAAAGTGGTACCATAATATGAACTCTAAAGAGAGTTATATGCATTATTTTTAACGAAAATGAGTAAACGGAGTTAAGTTTCAGAAAATGTACATAACTCACTTATTGAGTGAGTTATGCATTTTTTTTAACATAACTCTCTTAAAGAAGAGTTATGTAAGAAAAGTTACATAACTCTATTAAAAAGAGTGTTATGCATTTTTTTTTACATAACTCACTTAAATAGAAGTCACACAACTCTATTAAAAAGAGAGTTATGTATTTTTTTCTGTGAGTTATGCATTTTTTCTACATGACTTACTCAAAAAGTGAGTTATATAATAAAAGTTACATAACTTGCTTTTTTCTCTCTACGTAAATATAATAAAAATTATATAACTCACTTTATAAAAACTTACTTATTATGTGAATAATTAATTTATCTTTTAAAGTTTTATTTTTTTAGAAAGAAGGCTAACTATTACGAAATGAAGAAAGCAAAACTCACTGATTATGTGAGTTATTCAAATATAAAATAAGTTAAAAAAATGAGTTATCCATTGAATATAGTTCTTAAAATATGTGTGATAAGTGCATAACTTTATTAGTGATATGAAATATGAATATGGTGCGAAAAATATATGAGTTATGCAAAAAGTTGATATGTTCATAAAAAACGTTTGTCAGTCATAAAAAGTACCATTAGAAAAAATGTAAAATTCACAAAAAAATGAGTTATACTCATATATTTTTCGCACACACACACACACACACACATATATATATATATATATATATTATTCTCGTCACGCCGATTTAAGCCCCCAAAAATGTGAGTATAACTCATTTTTTTGTGAATTTTACATTTTTTCTAATGGTACTTTTTATGACTGACAAACATTTTTTATAAACATGTCAACTTTTTGCATAACTCATATATTTTTCGCACCATATTCATATTTCATATCACTAATAAAGTTATGCACATATCACACATATTTTAAGAGCTATATTCAATGGATAACTCATTTTTTAAACTTATTTTATATTTAAATAACTCACATAATCAGTGAGTTTTGCTCTCTCCGCTTCGTAATAGTTAGCCTTCTTTCTAAAAAAATAAAACTTTAAAAGATAAATTAATTGTTCACATAATATGTAAATTTTTATAAAGTGAGTTATATAATTTTTATTATATTTACGTAGAGAAAAAAAAGCAAGTTATGTAACTTTTATTATATAACTCACTTTTTGAGTAAGTCATGTAGAAAAAATGCATAACTCACATAGTAAGTTATGTAGAAAAAAATGCATAACTCTCTTTTTAAGAGAGTTGTGTGACTTATATTACATAACTCACTTTTTAAGTGAGTTATGTAAAATGAAATGCATAACTCTTTTTTTAATAGAGTTCTGTAACTTCTCTTGCATAACTCTCTTTTTAAGAGAGTTATGTTAAAAAAAATGCATAACTCCCTTATTAAGTGAGTTATGTACATTTTCTGAAATTTAACTCCGTTTGTTCATTTCCGTTAAAAATAATGCATATTATGGTGCCACTTTAAAAACATGGCATATTTTGATACTTTTTTTAGTTTCATGGCATATTTTGATTCCGGACTCTCCCAGTGTGGAATGAATGATGAACAGCATATAATATAAGTGCATTAATAAACTCAGATTAGTGTTTCCAGTTACCTCCTTGTGACACAGAAAGGAGCAAATTCTCCTTCATTTTGTAGTCATTTATTTGGTCATGTCCTTTACTACTTACTGTAAACTCAAATACGTGAGGTTTATCATTATTCACTTTGTGCAGTCATCTGTTGACACAACAACAATGATGACATACCTGGTGTAATTACACAAGCGGGATTTGGAGAGGGTAGATTGTATGCTAACCTTATTCCGATAGACCTTTGCTCAAGGATAAGGATAGCATGTCAAGCAGATCGAAAGACAACAACGAAAGTGAAGAAATCATGACAAAGCATTATGAAACGGACTAGCAATTATAATAAAAATAGTGCAATAACCGAAGTACAAGAGACGGTAGATAGTAACAGATATCGAAGGATGAGAGACTATAGGATAAGAATTATGACTACTACATGAAGGATAACGAGACAATGTTCTACTACCTATTAGCCTTCTACTTGAATCCGTGTCCTCCACAATCTCCTATATGAGGTCATGTCCACGATATGCTGCAGCTGTGTTATGTCTTGTCTAATCATCTATTGACATGATTTACTTTTTTGGTCTAACAATTTGGTGTCCGGGGGATAAATAGCTAGGTGAGACAATATATTTCATTGAGACAATCCATATTAACAATTGAAGGACAAAACAAGGACCAATTTACAAATGACTAGTAAAGCATTAACATCACATGTCTATAGTTTGATCTTTGATGCTAATGAGTTTGCCTCACCCCTCACTAAAGAGTCGAAAACAAAGAGATTCAACAATAAAATTAGCAAAGGAATCGTATAGAAATGACCAAATCTTTGGGCTTGGGCACCTCGATAAAGATATGAGCTGCTCGAAAATGACTGAAACAGTTGAATAGGAAGATCACTATGACTATAGTCTTGATAAGTTTACCAAAAACAAAAATGATTTACTTGATATTACGGATGACTAACACAACCTTGGCCAGCCTTTCGAGTTCTACCACATGTATCACAACCCATACACCGCACTGAAAAGTACGACAAACATACCCAGTGAAATCCCACCACAGGGAGTCTGAAACAGATATAATGTAAGCAGACCTTACCCTACCTGGTGGAGTTAAAGTGGAAAGTAAGCATCACAAATTTCAATCAAGAAAAATCTTTAATGCTGATCAAAGATGGGAGGGGGGGAGGGGGCTATCATAAAAATAACTAAACGAAACTCAAATTAATGACAATTAAACTTGACATGCAGCTCGCTATCTTTATTACAGAAATGAATATGCAGAAGAGAAAACATTAACTTTGAGGTAGTTTTGGTTACCAAATTAAGAGAGGAGGGGGGAGTGTAAATTTCTGTTCAAGATATACTTGAGGGATGATATGGCAATTAGAAACTCTGCTTCAAGTATTCAGAGATACTCGAAGGAAAAACGAAAACAATGATATGACACTATTTCTATATGTGGATGGGCTTGTCATAAGTGGCCATGGCTGCTTCTTTCAGAGCTTCGCTCATTGTTGGATGTGCGTGGCATGTACGAGCAATGTCCTCACTTGATGCTCCATAATGCAAGGCCAGGACTGCTTCATGAATAAGCTCACCTGCGTTGGGTGCCATGATATGAACGCCCAAGATTTTATCAGTCTCCTTCTCAGCAAGTACCTTTACAATTCCTTCAGCATCGTCAATTGCCTTGGCCCTACTGTTTGCAAGGAAAGGAAATTTGCCAACGCGATAATCAACTCCAAGTTCCTTAACCTGTTCTTCAGTTTTCCCAACGGAAGCAACCTCTGGATGAGTGTAACAAACACCAGGAACCAAATCGTAGTCCACGTGACCCTCTTTGCCTGCAATGAATTCCACACAAGCAACACCATCCTCCTCTGCCTTGTGAGCCAACATTGGCCCAGGAATGACATCACCAATTGCATATACCCCAGGGACATTACTGGCAAAACGCTCATTGACCAAGATTCTACCAGCCTTATCGGTTTCAACACCTATCTTGTCCAATCCAAGACCTGAAGTGAATGGAACCCTACCAGCAGAAACAAGAACAACATCAGCCTCGAGTGTAGTTTGTTCACCACCAGCTGCAGGTTCAAGGGTCAATTTCAGAACATCGCCAGCAGTGTAAACTGATACCACCTTAGTTTTAAGCATGAACTTCATCTTTTGCTTCTCAAGAGAGCGTTGAAATTGCTTGCGAACTTCACCATCCATTGTTGGAACAATATCAGATGCAAATTCAACAACAGTCACCTGTGAGCCAAGGCGGCCCCAGACAGATCCCATTTCAAGGCCTATGTAGCCAGCACCAATAACAACCAGTTTTTTGGGAACTTCAGTCAAAGCTAAAGCTCCGGTAGATGATACAATTCTCTTCTCATCAATGGTTAACCCAGGAAGACTTTTGACATCAGAACCAGTTGCAATTATAATATTCTTACCCTTAACAACAGTATTACCACCGTCTATGGTGTCAACAGAAACTTCAGAAGGCGAAAGGAATTTACCATAGCCCTTAACATAGTTCACTTTGTTCTTCTTAAATAGACCCTCAATACCTCGTGTTAGGCCAGCCACAGCCTTATCTTTTTGGGACATCATGGCAGGAAGATCTACCTCAACAGAAGAGAACTTCACACCATGTTGAGCAAATGAATGTTGAGCTTCATGGAACATGTGGGAGGAATGAAGAAGTGCCTACACATGAAAAGCAGAAACAGTAAATAGATGGACCTTTAAAAACTGACTACAATGCTCCAAGCACAATTATCGACAAGAAAGACAGGCATAAACCTGTGCACTCTGCCAAGGACTATATTTTAAGAGTACCATTGTTAATTTTACTATGTAGAAGAATGAACTTAAGTGCATGATGCCACATAACAGAATATCAATTAGCACATTACTAGAGCAGGACTCTCTAGTTAAAGGTTATTACATGATAAGTGGAGGTCATCAGATAAATATGCACCCAATGGACACCAGTGGGTAAGCTAGGCAAGGTTAGGTACCAATCAAAATGACCTCTTAGGAAAATTACGTCTTTAGGTTCACAACAGGAGAACCCTCAGGCATGTCACCTTTTAAGGGTATTTAAGAAACTGAGTCAGCCATATGGAGAAAGTTGGCATATAAACGTCAGTGCAAAATATCGCGTAAGGTATATATATATCTTGCTAAGCAGCCAAACCAAAGAAAGAATACACAATCATGACAAAATGTATTTAACCTTCAAAACTTTTGATGAAAGAATGAAAGGAGTTCACTAAATTTTTGTGAGAAAAGACTTTCACAAAGACTAAAATCTACACAAGATGTATGCCTCATTTATGGCAGACTGGGCCTTGAAGAACTTTTGGTTTTTAACTAACTTTGATAAAACTATTGAAAGGGAGACTGATACATTTTCACTTTTAAATTCAAATGGAATGGAAGAAGAAGTTGACGCGGAAAAAACAACAGATCCCTATAATATAATTGCATATGAAAGCTAAAAGTCAACTCGTCCATTCCAGTCCCCGTCCAGACTCCGGTCATTTCCCACAACTGACTTCTGCTCTACTTGCATATTTCCAATAGAACATATCACTCTCATCAACTATAATAATGTGACTGTTGATTATGTCAGGTATCTTTACTTCTATATGTAAGTCACATATTAACACATAAGTTGGAAATTAGGATGTCAAAAATCCCCTTCCAATAGTATCATAAAACTCAATTTAGTTCTATACTTCTATTTTACGAAAGCACCTTCTATTTTATTTCACTTTGGATCTTATGTTGCTTAGACTTGTTAAAAATATCAACGGGTGCGTGTCGGATTCGCCAGAAGTAGTGTATTTTTGAAGAATCCAACACGGGTGCGGCATCGAAAATGAAGAGTCTGCACAACTTGACTTTGGATAAATAACTCAATTCTAGTTCTTGTAGAAACAAATCATATTTAGTACTGAAAAGGACATATTGATATTTAACGTGTATTTTTTACTAAATAGTTGGTGATAGTTCAGGTACTAGTAAACCTGATAATACAGATATGAAACTCAAAAGCCAAGATACTTTAGGTGTATTTCTCACCCTGCACTCTGATATTTCCTTGCTTACCCATCGAAAACTAAAAAATAAGCCCCTTGGCTATGTGTTTTCACATCGAGAAAACATTTTCCTTTATACCGAACACACCCTTAATCACATCATTGTCTTCACATTAACTAAAATAAATATAACCAAAACCTGAATTCCCACACAACAGCAACAACAACAACATACCCAGTGTATTCCCACAAAGTGGGGTTTGGGGAGGGTAACGCGTACAAAGTCCATACCACTACCTCAGATGAAGTAGAGAGGTTATTTCTGATAGACCCCGGCTCAGGATAGATAACAGTATAACAAACAAAAAATCATAAAAGCACACAACAAAATGAGATAACACACCGCTAGATAATAAAGGAAACAAGACATCCACAAGATAATACTATAAACTATCTATTCGAAGTCATAGACATCACCGAAACAGCACGAACAAGAAACTACAAACGCAGATACAAACAAAGCACCCTTCCCTACTATAACAGACGAACTCCTACTCGCTAACCCTCTATCCTAATCAGCATCCTCCACACCTTCCTATCAAGAGTCATATCCTCGTAAGCTGTAACTGCTCCATAGTATGCCTAACCACCTTCCACCAATATTTCTTCGGTCTACCTCTACATCGCCTAAAACCATTCATAGCTAGCCTCTCACACCTCCATACTGGAGCATCTGTGCAGCTCCTCATCACATGCCCGAACATTACAACCTCACTTCTCCCAGCTTTTCCTCCACCGAAGCCACTCCCAAATAATCTCATTTCTAACCCTATATCTCCGAGTAAGTCCACACATCCATCGCAGCATCTTCATCTCCGCCACCTCCAACTTTTAAATGTGGAAATTCTTAACTAACCAACACTCCACTCCATACAACATAACCGGTCAGACTGCTACAACATAATAATGCCAAAAAGGGCAGTCGGGGACACTAAAGCTTCAGTTATGTGGACCACAAGGCCTTATTGTAAACAACCTCACCCTACATATTTCTGCAAGAAGCTGTTTCCACAACTTGAAACCAATGACCTCTTTATCACAAAAAAAACAACATAATTCCAATAACAAACCATACCAAAAATCAACAGATCTAACAAAATCCAAAAAAAAATGTACCTTAGAAGGAATACAACCAACATTAAGACAAGTACCACCAAGAGTACCCCGTTTTTCAATACACGTTGTTTTCAAACCAAGTTGCGCAGCTTTAATGGCCGCTACATATCCACCAGGTCCACCACCAATTACAACAACATCATTCTCATCCGATCCCGATGCAAAACCTCTCGAAAAATAAAATGATGAATATTTAGACACATATCTTGATGATGATGATAATATTGTTGATGATTTTCGTCTAGCTAAACTCCCTATCGCCATATTTCTTTGCTTTCTGGGATGAATTTTTTACAGAGCTTTTTTTGCTGGTGCAGATTCGCAGAATATATATATTTGGGTACTAGACCAGTTTCCTTTTAAAAGAATATCTTCTTTCTGGCTGCGGAGGTGTGCGGAGAGGTTCAAAATTAAATATTACTACTACTACTACTCCTGTTTTATTCCCTCCGTTGAATAATATTTATACACTATGATTATATCCGAGGGGTAATTTTATTACTCTAACAAAAAAATTTTAAGCAGTTTTAAAAAAATGACATATTTTTATATCTTATAAAAATTTAATTTTAAAATACTTATTTATCCTTGATTTATAATTAAATAAATATTTTGATTTATTATAGATTATAAATTTTAAAAATCTTTCTTTGTTTCTTAGTTTTAGTGTCAAATCAAACTACATCATATATATATAAACTGAGATGGAGAGAGTATATTATCTTTCTAATATAACAAATTTAATATTTTAAAAAATATATTAAGTGATTAATCGTGTTTAGTACTAAGTATAAAATAGACACAAGATGCAAATTATGTATTAATTTTTTTAATTAGATAAATATTATTAGATATTATTTTTGAGTAATACAGACAACTAAAGATAAAGGGAATAATATTTTTGTCCTATTTTTTATTTTAATCCGTTCAAGAAAAAAGTTGTCCTCCTTTTGATAATTTATTAATTGTTATATGACGTTTGATACTATAAAATTAAATATTATTTTAATATATTTTATATGTTTTTTAATTTAAATTACATGACTAAAAAATTCTAACTTCCTTAAACTTTGCAATAAGTCGAATCAGATAAATAAATTAAAACAGAGATTACTCCCTCTGTTTCAATTTATTTGTTAAATTTTAACCTGATATAAAGTTTAAAAAAATAAAATAATTTTTGAATTATTATGATCTTAAATTAAAAATATATAAAAATAATAATAAAATACACTTTAATCTTATAATTTTAAACATGCTAGATAAAAAATTCGAACTAAAAGAATTGTGTTTTCTTTCTAAAACGAACTAATTTGTTGCCAATAAAAAAACGAAGCGACCATATCCAGTGGCGGATCTAGCATATATATCAGGGGTTCATCTGAACCCCCTTCGGCGAAAAATTACATTATTTATACACTGTTAAAATTATTTTTTATGTATATACAATATATGTTGAACCCCTTCGTGTGTGCATTTTCGAACCCCATTAATGAATATCTTGGCTCCGCCACCGACCATATCTACATTTTAAATAAATTTATTGTCAAGCCTATATTAATTATTACTACTAATATAATTTCTCTCTCTTTTTATTTAATTAATAAAAAAGAAGTAAATTGTAGTAGTACCTTTTAGTTTAATTTATTGTAACAAAGCTTTTTCCCTGACCATATCCATGCTCGAAAAAAGGGGTCAAAAAATGTAAAGTTGAGAAATATAGTAACAAAGAATTGTCCCTTTGAAAACATTTAATTTGGGGGGAAAAAAAAAAAGAAAAAAGAGGAGAAAGACCAGTAAAGCTCTCACAACTAAAAAAACTCATAATCTAAACAAATTATTTCACTTTTATAAAATTTGTATTCAAGTCAACTTGCACATACCTTGATTATTATTAATTCTATTAATTAAAATTTAGGCTTAGGACAAACAATTACCTATTTTTTTTTTGTCTTTATCGTAATTTAAACAATGATCTACAAGCGTTATATCCAATTGTTAGGATTTTTGCCTAAATTTTCTTACCAAATTTTAAGTTTTACTTTTTCTTGTAAGGAAATAAAAGTAACCATAAATACTTTTACTTTTCCTGAAAGAAAAATATAAAACTTTTTCATATTTGGGTAACCTCTTTCTTGGATGAAAGGTTTTGGGCATCTATAAATAGAAGACCCCTCTTCTCATGCCATAACATAGTAGCATCCACAATATAGTCGTTTAAAGAGTCTCGTTTAGGGGAAGATTTTCTCCCAATAGATTTTAAGTTTATTTTGATTTAGTTTGAAATATGTAGGTCAATTGGTCAAATCATATTCAATAATATATTTTTAGTATGTTTTTTGTGTCATCTGAATTATCACCACGATAGTTTGCAACTAATAGCTTCCGCATGACGCTCTCTCGATTTCGAACCCAACAAGTGGTATCAGAGCTTACGATTTAATGGTCCAATGGTGTGGTGAGACGAGATTAAACAGGTTCAAAGCGGTTTCAAAATCAAGCTGCAACAATTTGGATGATAATGAAGATTTTTGTCCAACTACACGTGGAGAACAAGTTTCAACCATATTTTCAACATTCCTGTTGCTGCATCTTTAAAAATAAAAACAAAATATTAATTTTTAACCATGATATTATAAACTTTATTTTTAACCATGGCAAGCAACAGTTATGAAGATTATATCAAGAACGAAGTTCATGCATTTGATGTGAAGAAGGCGGATCAAGTGAAGAAAATCAAGTCAAAAGGGGAGATTTGTTAGGATTTTTGCCCCGATTTTCTTACCAAATTTTAAGTTGTACTTTTTCTTATAAGGAAATAAAAGTAACCATAAATACTTTTACTTTTTCTAAAAGAAAAATATAAAACTTTTCCATATTTGGCTGACCTCTTTCTTGGAGGAAAGATTTTGGACATCTATAAATAGAAGACCCCTCTTCTCATACCATAACATAGTAGCATCCACAATATAGTCGTTTAAAGAGTTTCGTTTAAGCGGAGATTTTCTCCCAATAGATTTTAAGTTTATTTTGATTTAGTTTTAAATATGTAGGCCAATTGGCCAAATCATATTCAATAATATATTTTTAGTATGTTTTTTGTGTCATCTGAATTATCAACACGATAATTTGCAACTAATAGCTTCCGCATGACACCCTCTCGATTTCGAACCCAGCACCAATTTATTAATTAGTAAACTAATTTACTAAATAGAAATGAAATTATTTTTTGAAGGAAAACACCAAAGGTAAATGGATAAGAAATGATTGAGATATTTGGCATTTTTGCAATCATATAGTAATAATAAAAAATGTTTACCAAAAAAAAAAAATCCCTTGCCACAGAAAATTATGTCCTCACAAACCCTACCTCCAATAGTCCTATTTAACCTTCATTCTTTGGCCAAAAATAGATTAGGAACCTCCCCAATCTAGATGAGGTAGCCCACTCTTCTAACGTTGAAAGCCACTCATAAATTGTTTTTAAATAACAAGTAGCACAACCTAACGCCACTTAAATTTGACAAATAAGTCAATAGTTTGAACCTAAGTCGCTCAAACTCTTTAAAACTATCATTATATTAGTGTAAGATTCAATTGATTTTGTGAGTTTCATTGATTAGTACATTTATGATGGTAAAAGCGATAACCTGATTGTCCATCTCCGATTTGCCGGTCGATAAAATCTCTGAAATTGACCAGCCAAACGGAGTTGTTTTGGTTATTGTTTTCTAAATGAGACAGTTGCCTATGCGAGTACAACAATTATAGACTGACCGTACTTGTGATAGTTTCCAAGAATCTAATATGACCACTTAGGTTGATAGTTTCCAAGAATCTAATATGACCACTTAGGTTTATGTTGCCACGATATTGATCTATTGAAGTGGTGGTAGTACACTTTCGAAGTATTCTAACACAAGCACAATAACTCTTTGGTAGCATATTAGATTAGTCTAACAATCCAAGTTAAAACAAGATGAATTTTTTCCTGAAATTACTCAAACATCACACCATTAAGTTATCCTTCCATTAAAAAGAATTGACAGTACATATACTAAAATGTTTAGCCTTACAAAACTGCTGGCTGCTTTTTCTCACTACCCTGAAGCAGCCTCAAACAGACATGAAATCAGAAATAACAAATGATTCTTATTTACATATTGTAGCAAAAAAATACTAATATGGTCATCAAATGCTAGTTTACACTCAATTGCTTCCAAACAAACTTTGCAGCTTCTTCCTCGCGTCTTCAGACAAACTGCAACACCTGAATCTTGGCCTCTGGGATGGAACTGGAGTGCGGTGATCAGGAGACGTAAAGCATACAACGATTGCAGTGAGATTGTCATCTGTGTCTTTAAATAAAGCTTGATTCACAAGTTCTCTGGCAGACTGCTGAGGGTCATTGTGCACCCTAAGCTCACCACGAACGATATTCACTGCTGCTTGATTTGACATCACATCCCAGATGCCATCGCAACCAAGTATCATGAACTCATCATCCTCGGTCAACAACATCTGCTTAACTTCTGGTTCTGCAGTAAGAGGAGATGCAGACCCAAATGGAAGCTTCATATACCAATCTCCAAGGGCTCGAGTAATTGCAAGATCACCATTTAAGCAACCATATTCAATAATACCGCCCAACTTCTCAACTCTTTGTCGTTCCATCAGACAAGTTGGCCTGTGATCTTGAGACAACTGGACTGCAACACCTTTCCTACAAAGGACAGCACGACAGTCACCGGCATTAGCAACAACCAGATGTCTTCCCAAAACCAGGGCAGTTATTGCTGTTGTCCCGCAATAGGCATCAACACTACATTCATCAGCTAAGGCCTGATCAGCAATTAAAAAGGCTCTGAAGTGAGAACTTTCCAATTCTTCCAAGAATGCTTGATCAACAACAGATGTTTGTGGCAAATTAGCATCTTCAAAGAAAAATCTCATTGCGTTAGTCCTGACATAAGCAGCTGCATCAGAACCTCCATGACCATCAAACACAGCATAGAAGGCACCTGGAAGAGGCCAATTGTATAGAGAACCCAACTGAGCTGAAAGATCATCAACACGAATATGTTCATCGTCATTGGATCTACGAGGTCCAATATCAGTATAGCTACCGGAACGAATAGCTGGAATAACATTACTGCTTCTAGCTGAATCGATTATAGTCGTCTGAGGACTAGTTGAGCATCTCACACCCTAATAATAGCAAAAACATAGAAGGTCAGACCAGGGTTACATTGCATTTCAGTCACACAATCAGATAACCAGTATCAACAAGCATAGCAAAAACTAAAACTTATTCAATCATATAGCCGCACAGCCCACATAATAAATGAGATAATATCGTCATATAGCTCAACAAAATCGCAAGTAACCAACAAAAACATCGTTAATCATATAGAGAGACCAATAAGAGTTCAAAAGTTAAAATCCATTCCTTCAGCAAATAGAAAAATCATTAAACTGCAGCTCAACCCCGAACTAGTTCAGTCAGACATGAGAGTCCTCCTCAGAATTTATCATAGTTACACAATTTTATACAGACCCTAAACTTAGCACAACACTCTTTCTTTCAACTTGGACCTGCTACACACTTTGAGCGAATTTTTTATACCTACAATTACACTACTGAAAACAACTCAAAATAGCAAAATTGAGTTTTTTAACCCCTTCCCATACCAATAATATCTATCAGATGAACCTTCTTCAACTCTAAACCCTAAATAATACTACGTCAGAACCTATCTGCAGATCCATAACAAATACAACAACATACTCTATGTAACCCCACAAGTAGGGTCTGGGTGGGGTAGAGTGTACTCAGACCTTAATCCAACCTCGTGGAGGTAGAGAAGCAGTTCCCAAAAGACCCTCGACCCAATTCCAGAATCAAAAACAACTCAGAATAGCAGAATTGAGTCTTTTGAACCCTTTTCATAGCAATAATATCCATCAAACAAACTCCTTCAACTCCGAATCCTAAATAATACCACATCAGAACCTCTACACAGATCCAAAACAAAAACACAGAAAAAGCAACAAAAAACAAGTTGCTACAGAAAATCCAACACTAATCATCTCCGAATCCCAACAGGGCGAAAAATAGGTAAATTCTTCAAAATACGCATATGTAAACCAAATCCCACAAATTTAACTCAAAAAGTTACCAAAAAAGGAAGAAGAACAAAATAAGGAAATCAAATCTGAAACTTCACCAAATCGGAAACCGAATAAGCAGCGGAATATTCATGGAATTTTGGAAGAGAAGCAGGCGTAGTAGTAGCAGCAGAGACAATCAAAAGTTGATGTACTTAGGGGTGTGCATCGGTCGGTTCGGTTCGGTTTTATGTGTTATTGGTTCGGTTTATCGGTTTTCGATTTTTAAATATGCAAAATCAATAACCAACCAATAAGATATTTTCTTATCGGTTTTCGGTTTATCGGTTTTTGATGCTTAACGGTTCGATTTTCGGTTTAACCAATAAGAAAATACTCATAAAATAAAAATAGTAACAACTAAAATAAAAAAACAAAATCTTAGTTGCTGCCAAAATCATACGCAATGCGTTTTAGTTTACAAGAATCTTCAAACTTGAACTGAATGTTAGTTCGGAAAAAAACGGAATCCTAATTATTGGAAGCTACTATGCTTCAAGCTTTCCAATACGACAATACCCGAGCTTTGTATTGTCCCTTTGTTGCACTGAATAGGTTAATACTTTGTGAATCTCTTAATTGTGAATAAGTAGTGTGTGTGTATGTGTGTGTATATATATATATAATAGTAATATAAATATTTATATATATAACACAAATAGGAGTAAAACAATAACTTAGTGTATCCTTATTGGGTTATCGGTTTAACCGATAACCCAATAAGCTAAAACCAAAACTGAACCGTTTACCCAATAAATTTTTTTATAAAAACAATAAAAAACTGTTAACCCAATAACCCAATACCAATAACATTTTTATCGGTTCGGTTTTTGCACACCCCTAGATGTACTCAACGGAAAATTTAGGCTAGAAACAAAATCTCGGCATCTACTACTACATCAAAACCTCTACGCAGATCCAATTTTTCACAACAAACAAAAAACACATAGAAAAAGCAATGAAAACAATATGCTATTCGAATTCCAACCGAGCAAAAATAGGTAAATTCTTCAAAATTGCCGCAAAATAACTCAAATTATTACCAAAAAGAACAGAATAACAAAAACGGAAAATCAAATCTGAAACTTTACCAATTCGGAAACCGAATCAGCAGCCCAAGAAGTAGCAGCAGTAGTAGAAACATAAAAAAACTCCAAAACTTCATCTGCAACCACCGGCGTATACTCAACGTAAACACTATTCTACACTCAAAATCTCGGCATCTACTATGCAGATCCACTTTTTCACAACAAACAAATACACACACAAAAAGCAACGAACAACCACATGCTAGCAGAGCAAAAATTGGGTAAATTCTTCAAAATACTACCAAATCACGCAAACTAAATTTAATAACCAAATCACGCAAACTAACTCAAAAAATTACCAAAAAAACGAGAAATCAGATACTTTACCAAGTCGAAAATCTAATCAGCAGTGCAAAACTAGGTAAATTCTTCAAAATACTACCAAATCACGCAAACTAACTAAAAAAATTACCAAAAAAAGGAGAAATCTGATACTTTACCAAGTCGGAAAACCTAATCAGCGGCGCAAAACTAAGTAAACTCTTCAAAATACTACCAAATCACGCAAACTAACTCCAAAAATTACCAAAAAAAGGAGAAACCGACTCAGCAGCGCAAAACTAAGTAAATTCTACAAAATACTACCAAATTACACAAACTAACTCAAAAATTTACCCTAAAAAACGAGAAATCTGAAACCTTACCAATTCAGTACGAGAAATATCAGCAGAAACCAAATCAGCAGCGCGAAATTCACCAGATTTTGGAACAGTAGTAGTAGAAGAAACATCAAAAAACTCCAAATCCTCATCACCGACAACCTTCGCCGCCGCCGTAGAAACACCGATATAGTCAACAGAAACTTTCGGCTGACACAAAATCTCCGCATCAACAACCACCATCTTCGTTGAAGAATTCTTCACAATCATCAAAAATTCAGTAACAAAAACTCAACAATAATTTGTAGTGGATTTTATGGATTGATTTTTGATTAAGAATAATATTAAGGAGAGTTTTAATTAATTGTTGAATTGTTAAGGAGGGTTTTTTAGTTGAAGGATTTTATTTATATAGAGATATTAATTGGGCGGCTAATGGGAAAGTCGCGATTATTTATAGTCGTTAGATTAAAAAGGTACGTGTGGTTGGAACGCGTGATGCGAAAAAGGCAATGTCGATTCTTACACGGATTACATGATCTCTTTATTAAGATATTAAGAATATAATAATAAATTTCTTCTTGTTTTATTTTGATATTAATTGTAATTATTTTTTAAATTATTTTAATATTTATCTTTAAATATTAATTAATAGAGATAATATAGTAAAGTCAGCATATCAATTATTATTTTTTATTAATAAATATGCTAAATTAATATGAGATAAGTAAATGCGAATATAAAAAGTAATTTATTAATTTAAATTTATGTCGAATAAAAGAAAACTTATGTACTATAATATTTTCTTCGTTCACTTTTATTCGGCTCATTTTAACTTGATGCGTTCATTAGGAAAATAATTATTGATATTACTTTATCGTACTATTCATATTAATTGATGTATTAAAGTATTATGCCTTTTAAATAGTTTAGAGAATAAATAATTAATGATAATGATAAAATAGAAAATTTTCGTTTGTCTTACAAAATTGTAGGATTACTTATTTTGGAACTCTAATTAATTTGAATTTACGTTGAGTAAAATTCATAAAAGAAAAATTATTTATTATTAAAAGAAAAAGGGTATGTATAATACCATTTTGAGAGATTTCAAATTAAGAAACAAAGAATTTTATTGATATTTCATATTAGGAGCGGAATTAGATAGGGATAAGGGGTATTTGAACCTCTTTACACGAAATTAAATTATTTATAAAATATTAAAGTTATTTTTGTGTTTGTATAATAAATATTGGACCTTATTTAAATTTTTTAGGTATTTATTTTTCATATTTTAAATAATTTTAATAAAATTCTGATTTTGTCACTATCTAGACTTGTGATCAAATTATATGATTGTATGTGCTTACTTCATTTATCTCAAAATACTTGACATATTTATTTTTTTACATATTTCTCAAAAAATAAAAAAACATTGGTTAGAAGGAGTAGTTCATTTTATTTTAATCTTATTTTTATCTTACTTATGATCTTTCTTTATTGAATATTTACTCAATTCATATGTCGTATTTTTAAGGTGATACAATATGCAAACAAAAAGATAATTATTAATACTAATGTAAAGCAGAAAAAAATATTACATCATCTTAAACTTTCAAAATAAATATTTTTAATAAAAAAAATAAAATATTTTGAGACGAAAAGAGCAATATAAAAAAAAAAATCATCTAGGCAGCCTTTGCTAATTAGGCCATCTACGTGTTTTCCTATTATACACGAAACCTTGGACTGACTTTTTAAGAGTATAAATTTGAAAAAGAAAATATATCTATTTAATTTCATTTTTTTTTTTCAAAGATCCAATTAAGAGGCAGAATGCAAGGAAGAATCTTAATTAGGATAATGAATTATTCATGCTAATTAATATGTTCATACAGAAGTCTCTAAAAGTATTTTATTCTTCGTTTAGATACCTAATCCATTAGGAAAGAATACAAGAATGGTAATGTTAGTGTGATAAAAATTTGTTCACATTTATGTTTATGTTAAACTAATAAATTATGATATATTTAATTCGTTGATCTTTACTTGTGAACTGTTTTTTTCGTTTATTTTATTTATAGTTATTTTTCTTAAATTTTTATTTTTATTTATCACTTTTGACATATTAAAAAAATAAAATATTTTTTTTCTATTTTATCTGTATTATTAATAATTTATTAATAGGGGTAGTATAATAAAATAGTCATATCAATAATTATTTAATGAGTATCATGTCAAAAAATGACAAGTAAAAACGAACGGAGAGAATAGTACTTCCTCCGTTCTTAAATAAATTCTCATTTTGTTGGACACACCCTTTAACAAATTACTAACTTCTAGAAAATAAAAGGTAACTTTACAAACGTACCCCTAAATAAATTATCAATTTATTCTTGAAGGTTTAAATAAACACTTATTTAGGAATAAAATTAAAAAAGAAAGAGTCAATTCCTTATATTGCCACTCAACTTTGAAAAATATCCTACTAAAGTCACTTATCTTTTTTTTGTTCCAATAATATCATTCAACTTTGTACATTTTCCTTACTAACTAACAATTGCTAAAATAGTCCTTATTCTGTGTAAGAAAAATGAGTAAAATAGTCCCTTAAGTTAAATTTAAATAATTTTTATTCTTTTATATGAAATATTAATAGGCCTCCAACTATATTTCAAATTTTTACTTTATTACATACTCTCTCTATCCCTTTTTAGTTGGGCAAATTCCATTTTACACGATGATTAAGAAATTATAAATTGCATGAAAATTTTACTATTTCACCCTTTGACAATATTAATGATATGGGCATAGAAATGAATATTGAAATTGGAATTATTCACATTTTAATGTATACTATGAATTGTAGGGGTATCATGAAAAAATTAATCAATTCTATTTTGATCTAGTAAGTAATCAACTAATATGAGTTATTTATTTTTAGTAAGACGACCAACTAAAATGGAACGGAGGGAGTAATGAATTTAAAATGACATATCATAATATTAAAAAGCAAAAAATAAAAAAAATAAAAAATTAAGAGGTGTATTTAGTTTTTAAAGTCAAGTTGAAGAGGTAATATAGTTTTTTTCCCTAATAATGTGATAGGATTGACAAAAATAATGTCTAAAAAATTTAACATTTTTAAATTACACAATGTTAATATGATTTTTTTCTAATTTTATTTAATGTTGATTGATTTATGATATTATCATGATGTCCTTCATCAATATTTGAATTTATTATAGAAATTCTTTAAAATATTTATATATGATTGTTTTTCTACTAGCTAGAGAGCCGGGAGTTTGAAGGAATTCATCGTCTTTTATATGAATTATGAATTTTCTGACAATTATTTTTAGAAGAAACAAACAACTAAATTTGAACTATTTTATCAAAAAATAAAGATTAATTATAAAATAAATAAATATAAACTATTATTTTATCATTTTATAGTCGAACTCCTAAGTATCAATAACATTTTTGATGGACTACATTATTTTAATATTACAACTAGAAGTTAAATTAAAATTTTACGCACTATTTTTTATAGTTAAAAGTTTTTACTATTTCATATTATTAAAGAACATGGATCATTTCAATTCAAAAATTAACTTAAGGGACTATTTTTTTTATTTTTTTTAAGAATAAAAACTATTTTAGCAATTATTAATTTGTAAGGAAAATATACAAACTTGAATGACATTATTGGAACAAAAAAAAAAAGATAAATGACTTTAGTAGGATACTTTCTTAAGTTGAGTGACAATACGAGGAATTGACTCAAAAAGAAAAGGAATACTTATTTAGGAACAGAAGGAGTATTGACTTAACACACACATTAAAACTAATAAACAATAGAAATAATTTTACTACATATTTCATCCATTTTCTAAATAAGTGACTTTTTTTAGCTTGGACACACTCTTTGAAGGAGAGCCTTGGAGTAACTGGTAAAGTTGTTGTCATGTGACCAGGAGGTCACGGGTTCAAGCCTTGGAAACAGTCTCTTACAGAAATGCAAGGTAAGGCTGCGTATGATACACCCTTATGGCGGGGCCCTTCCCCGGACACCGCGCATAGCGACAGCTTTAGTGCAGGTAAGGCTGCGTATGATACACCCTTATGGCGGGGCCCTTCCCCGGACACCGCGCATAGCGACAGCTTTAGTGCAGGTAAGACTGCGTATGATACACCCGTATGGCGGGGCCCTTCCCCGGACACCGCGCATAGCGACAGCTTTAGTGCACCAGACTGCCCTTTTATTCATTCTTAAAAAAAATAAAAAGTGTTTTACTAACTTGTCTTTAATAAACACCTGGAAAAGAAGTACTAGCTCTTTAATAAAATCTTGATTTTGTAAAACAAAAATTGTTTAAAAAAAGGTAAAATTGATAGAAATCATTAATGTTTTTTAATTAGTTAAAATGGGCAAAAAGTGACATCGATTGATTTTTCAAACTAGATAAGTATTGTTGTACATCTATTTTTAGTATACTGAATAAGTAAAGATAGACCAAAAAAATATTTCGATGCCAAAATTTTATCACTTAATCATAATTAGTTAAGATACATGTATTGTCACTTCATTAAATTATTCAATTAACTATAATTATTTCATTTAATTTGATCAGATAAAATTTTACTATGATGTTTCGTTGCCACCTATTTGGGCAATGGTAAGGATGATCTAAGTCATTATGGAATTTCAAACAATTGACGTATTTTCTACTTATCCTCCAAGGTCAAACATATCACACGTTAAAATTACAACAATACTATTAATTCCCAAATTAATAACGCTCACATCGTAGGAGTGACAAATTGACGGGTCAAATTATATACAAAAAGCATTGAAAATAGATTAAATAAAAATAGATAAAATATTTGACTCGCTATGCATTTGACATGAGTGAGTCATGTGTCATGCTTTTCTTTTTCTACTTCATGCGATGACCTAAATTAAGTATTGTTTATAATCATAATTAGAGGTAGGCTGTGACAACACTTGTATGGAGCATAAAAGTATGAAACTTTTTTTTTTTAAGTTCGCTATTGTATTTTCGAACTGTTGAGCTTTAGCTTGCTAGAGGCGAATTCAGAATTTCAAAACAGAAAATCGAATCTACGTTCAACTACCCAAGAGACACGTTGCTAAGGGGTTTCTTTCCGATCACTGAGCCATTCCTTGATTTATTTATGATTTCCCATCCGTTAATATTTATACGTTTTGATAATTTTTCTCATGTAATTTTATAAGCCTGCTGTAGCAGATGTAAATTTTCGAAAGCCCACACTCGTTACCACAGATTCGCCCCTGTATTTCGCCCGCATTTCTTGCATTTTGAAGAGCTGAAAAAAATCTCTCTACCACTCTTAACAATCTTTTTGTGAAATTATCGAAACGAATCGATCATCTCCCATTCTGTTTGTTTTAGCAACTTATCCTAAGGCCTTCTTGCCAAGAGCTTCCATCAATGACAAAGGAAGCGACCCATCGGCTATGACAAGGTGGCTTTGCCTATCCAATAAAAGAACAGTGTGATGCATTAAACTCTCGCTATAATTTAAAAAATGATCAAAATATAACGATCTATTATATCAAATTTACATTGCATTTATATAAAATGTTATTTTTACAACTCGAACTTAGTGACAATTTTGCATGTCTATCCAATAATCACTAAGAACAAATCAATTTATTCTACTCAAAGAATGGCTAGGGCCAAGAAGTATCCATTCCTTTCTAGATAGTTCTTCAAATATATATATATGTCAATTAGGGGTGTGAAAAATCGAACCGATAAAAATGTTATTAATTTATTATTATTGAGTTATTGGGTTAATAATTTTATAAGAAAAAATTATTGGGTTATTGGTTCGGTTCAATTTTTTCTTATTGGGTTATTGGGTAAATCGATAACCCAATAAGAATATAATATATATGACTTATTATATATTTCTCTTTAATTTCTACCAATTAACAAACCTGTTATTTCAATTATACAAACTCTTAATTTCTCCTAACAACATTTAGTTCAAACTTAAAGATTCTTATAAATTAAAACACATTATGTAAGATTTTTTATTGCAACTAAGATTCAATTTTTTTCTTCATGTTAGTTGCTACTATTTCTATTTTATGAGTATTTTCTTATTGGTTAAATCGAAAACTGAACCGTTAAGGACTAAAAACCGATAAACCAAAAACCGATAAAAAATATCTTATTGGTTTGGTTATTGATTTAGCATATTTAAAAATCAAAAATCAATAATCCAATAATATATAAAACCGAACCGACCGATGTACACCCCATTGTCAACCTTCTCCAATCCAAATTAATACGTCATTAGACACGTTAGTAATATTTATTCATTGGTTGCACAAATTGGCAAATATTTATTATTTTCAAGTTAAGTCTACGCTGACTTGAATATATAAACATATTACTCAGCTTACAATATTTATACAAATTTCTATCCTTATAAAATAATTATAAATTTTTTAATTAATTATATTTTTTTTTAATGTATTAATAGTTAATTATGTATCTTTAACACACTCAAAATTGAAAAAAAGATTATATCAAAAGATAATTATAAATCTTTACAAAGACAAAAATATATCCTCATTAAACGTATTATGTATTTCGATAGATAAAATCAAAAAAAATATATCGAAAGCTAATTATGTATCTTTATAAAGAAAAAAATGTATCTTCATTATTACGAATTAATTATGTATCTCGACATACTCAAAATCAAAATTTTTAATAATTATATAAAATATCGAAATTTGTAATGAAGCTTCAAACCATCGAGATTTATGTTGCTTATAAGGTATAATAATATTAGTTTTCATTAAATTAAAATTTTGTATATAAAGAAAAAGAAAAGAGGAAAACGAAAACTAGAAGCAACTTATCAAGGGCCATTCACTTGTATAACCTATGGTCGAAAATTACACTGTTCAAATAGGATGATAATAATTTTCTTTTGGTTTTGTATGTATTGATTTGAATGACACGTAACATATTCTTACAAGTTTTTTTTCCTATTTTTTATATAAAAATCCTGATTCTACTATGAGGGTACCTAGCCATTTTTTATTTTTTTTCTTATGAGACATGCATACTTTAAGAGGAAATAATAATAGCGATAACACAACCACTAGAGTTGACATGATAGTTTAGCGTCATGTCCCTTAAGTAAGAGATCGGAGGTTCGATCCCCGCCTCTGGCAAATGGAGCAAACTCTGTAGCCAGTTTCCTACCGCTTAGTGCGCTAACAGATTAAAAAATAATAGCGATAACACTAACAACAATCATAACCATAGTGTAATTTTATAAGCGGAATCGTAAAAGATAAAAGTGTATATATATCAGAACTCAATAAACTTTGTTTTCAATGAAAAAAGAACAAAAAAATAACATGAAATTAATTAATTAATTAATTACACGTAAAGAACAATTATAACGAATCTTTTGACTAATACAAACATATATAAGGAAGATTTATTCCTTACGTTGTATAGATAGTTTGTCTTTGCCTGACTAATGTTCTAATTTTTCTGGGTTCCATTCGATATTTGGTTTTGTATTGAAGCATCATTAATTTTTTAATTAAAAAATAATAAAAACATACACCTTAACTTATCATATTAGACAAATCTCCATCCTTACAAAGCAATTACAAAATCTCAATGTATCGCTGTTGGATGTATCGTGAGTGTATCGTGAGTTAATTATGTATCTCGACAAACCCAAAAATTAAATATATATATATATATCGAGAGCTAATGATGTATCTTTACAAAGGAAAAAATGTATCTCCATTGGATGTATTATGTATCTCGACAGATTCAAAATTGAAAAAAAATATATTGAAAACTAATTACAAAGGAAGAAATGTGTCTTCATTGTATGTATTATGTATCTCGACAGACCCAAAATTGAAAAAAAAATGTATCGAAAACTAATTATGTATCTTTACAAAAGAAAAAAAAAGTATCTTCGTTGGATGTATCGAGAGCTAATTATGTATCTTGACAGACCCAAATCGAGATTTTCTATAATTAATCTCCAAACTATCAAGATTTATGTTGTTTGCCCTGATTTAAATTGGCGCAACACATAGTAGAACAAAGACGTAGCCGAAAAGTGATCAGTGGATACTATTTCTAGTTTTCTACCGTTAAATATCACTAGACATTTTCTTTGGCTCACCACATTGTAGAACAAAGACATAGCCGAAAAGTGACCAGTGGACGCTATTTCTAGTTTTCTACCGCTAAATACCACTAGACATTTCTTTGGCTCACCACATAGTAGAACAAAGACGTAGCCAAAAAGTGATCAGTGGACACTATTTCTAGTTTTCTACCGTTAAATATCACTAGACATTTTCTTTGGCTCACCACATTGTAGAACAAAGACATAGCCGAAAAGTGACCAGTGGACGCTATTTCTAGTTGTCTACCGCTAAATACCACTAGACATTTCTTTGGCTCACCACATAGTAGAACAAAGACGTAGCCGAAAAGTGATCAGTGGATACTATTTCTAGTTTTCTACCGCTAAATACCACTAGACATTTTCTATGGCCCACAACATAGTAGAACAAAGACGTAGACGAAAAGTGATCAGTAGACGCTATTTCTAATTTTCTACCATTAAATACCACTAGACATTTTCTATGGCCCACAACATAGTAGAACAAAGACGTAGCCGAAAAGTGGTCCTTTCCCCGACCAAATTTTAATTCACTAGACTGCCCTTTAGATTGTCTTCAATAGATTTTTAGTTTAATGAAAGCATTTCTTATTAATATTAGTCTAAAAAGGCACAATCAAGTCCAAGACTAGCACAAGTATCATAAAATTGGTAGGTAAAAGACATAAAAAGTGAAACTATTTCCCACAAGATAAGTATACAAAACATGTTTCGAAATATCAAAACTCTATAATTAATAAACTCTGTTTTCAACGAATAAAGGAAAAAACCAACTACTACATGAAATTAATTAATTAATTACACGTAAAGTACAATTATAACAAATCTTTTGGCTAATCCAAACATATATAAGGAAGGAAGATTTATTCCTTACATTGCATAGATAGTTTTGTCTTGGTCTGCCTTAGTCTTTAATTTATTTATTTTTTAATTTCTCATTTTGTATTTAGTAATATTTGACTAATCAAAATTCGCGCATTGTAAAATTTATTTTGAGAGAAATACTTCCAATAGAAATTTTTTCTATACCTAAAGCTAGAATTTAAAATCTCTGATTAAAAATGAAGAGATCTCAATTAATGTCTGAATTTGGTTTTCGAAAAGAAAATGTAACTTTTAGAAAAAGCTTTTGAAAAATATGTTTTGGATTAATTTTTAAGAAAATGTTAATAATAAATGTTTTATTGATTTGTTTTGTAAAAGATCCATGGGGAAATATTTTCATTTTCATTTGATATTTTCTATGATTCAAAAGCAGTTGTTATTGGTTTATGGCATATAATATATATATATATATATATATATATATATATATATAATCCAACCAAATGAAAAATAGTTCCATTTCTTAAGCTAAAATAGGTAACAAATTAATAAGCATTTTTCCAAAAATTACCGCGATTATTTATCCAAGACATAGCTAAAAAGTGACCGGTGAACGCTATTTCTACCGTCAAATACCACTAGATGTTTTCTTTGACCCACCACATAGTGAAACATTTCAAAGACATAACCAAAAAGTGATCCGTGAATGCTATTTCTAGTTCTCTACAGCTAAATACCACGAGACATTTTTTTTGGCCCATCATGCAAGTGGAATATCTGCAGGGCACATAGAAGCAGTTTTTGTTGAAACAAAAAGTCAGAAATGTTTGTGTGTCAACCATCACCAATTGATCAGTCAAAAACTCAACCCTACCTCTAGTAGGACCAAGCACTAAAAAAAAGATGCAAACAGTTCAACACCATCAGTTTCTTTTTGAACAGAGAGAGCTAACAACGAAAACAACGTACCCAGTGTATTCCCACAAAGTGGAGTCTGAAGAGGGCAATGTGTACGCAAGTCCATATGAAGTAGCGAGGTTGTTTCCGATAGACCTCCGACTCAGGACAGATAACAGTATAACAAACAAAAAATATAAAAGCACACAACAAAATGGGATAACACACTGCTTGCTAATAAAGGAAACAAGGCAACCACAAGATAATATACAACAAACTATCTATTCGAAATCGTAGATATCACCAAAACACACAAACAAGAAACTCCAGACGCAGGTACTGTTACGGACGAACTCCTACCCGCTAACCCTCTACCTGATCCGCGTCCTCCACACCTTCCTATCAAGGGTCATGTCCTCGTAAGCTGCAACTGCTCCATATCATGCCTAATCACCTCCCTCTCATATTTCTTCGGTCTACCTCTACCCCTCCTAAAACCATCCATAGCCAACCTCTCACACCTCCATACCGGAGCATCCAAGCACCTCCTCATCACATGCTCGAACCATCGTAACCTCACTTCCCAAATCTTGTCCTCCACCGAAGCCATTCCCACCTTCTCCCAAATAATCTTATTTCTAACCCTATCTCTCTTGTTAAGTCCACACATCCATCATAACATCCTCATCTCCGCCACCTTCAGCTTTTGGATGTGGGAGTTCTTAACTTGCCAACACAGCTCCATACAACATAGCCGGTCGGACTACCACATAACACATCCAGAAGAGCTTGCTGCACTAAAATTGCATCGTAATTTTTTTAACATCACAATTCACAAGATTAAAATGATATGCAAAAGTATGTAACTGTCTATGATAATCCTAATTTGATAACCTAAACAACATCAACAACAACATACCCAGTGTAATCCCATAAGTGAGGTCTCGGGAGAGTAGTACGAACGCAGACCTTACCCCTACCTTGGGAGGTAATTTGATAACCTAACAACCATTTAAAATACACTGATAGTGGAAAAATTCTTTGTTGTCAATATGAACTGTGAAGATCTAATACACTTTCGGTGTATTTTAAAATATGATAGCAAGTTAGCTTACGATTTTTATCAGGTTACTGACCAACATTTATCATACGTATAAATATCTCTTACACTGTATATAGAACTTAAAACTCGTTAGTATAGCCAACATAAAAAACGAGAAGTTCCAGATAGCTAAGGCTTATAAACAGCTGCGTGGGTCCTCAACAAATGTGCCATGGAGGAGAGTCTACTGTCACAACATCGTAGTCTGCAGAACCAAAGCAAGTGTTTATATTATGGATCTGTTTGCATAGACGCCTGAGGACTAAAGACATGCTAGTAAAATGGGGTTTAAAGGTGGAAGAAGACTGTGTGTTCTGCCAGAATCACAAAGAAAGCAGGAACCATTTATTTTTTGAATGCAGTATCACTAGCAGGATATGGTTTGCTATACTGAGATGGCAGAAGAGAAGTAACAACTCTAAGGAATGGAATGCAGTATGGAAATGGATGAGTCAGCAGTCTGCTGGAAAGCATGCAAGAGGGAGGATCTTAAAAGCCAGTCTAGCTGCAGTGGTGTATATCATATGGATCGAAAGAAATGCTCGGATATTTCAGAAGAAGACTACAACAAATGAAGATTTAATTCGAAAAGTGGAAATTGACTTATGTACTAGAGTGAGAGCTAACAGTAGTTTATTTTCATATATAAGCTCCTTTTAGTAGAGGGGATTTTATAGTTTTGAATTTCTTTATGGTAGTACTTGTAGAAGTAGGAAAAAAGAATGAGCTGCATGGCTAAGGCACTCATTGGAGCTGTATCTGTTTTACTTTGGTGATTAATAAAAATCAGTTAATTGCCAAAAATAAGATGGTACATTGATTACATGAATAACAATATAGTGCCGCCAATGAACAAACATAAGCATATTTGAAACAGTTGAATCTGCAAAAAAATTTATACTCACTAGTCAATTTGCAAAGTTCAGGATTGCAGCACGATCACTCGCAGCAGTTTGGTTCGTGCTCTTTCTGCAATTTCTCCCACAGACATAGTACCATCCTCGGATTCTGATAATGTGCAAGAATATAGCCTGATTCACAACCAGCATTGTAAAATCTCTCATTGTCAACATACTGTACTTTGTTACCCTTCCTCCTGAATTCCTCAACCCAAATGCCCACAGCAACATCCTCAAGTTTAAAAAGCTGACAAAAGATACAAAAACAAACAAGAAAGAGGACATTATCAACAAAAATAGCAAACAAGTTAGCATTTTGAGTGGATTCTTGACTTGGGAAATTTGTCTCGCATGCTTCGTCTCCTCTTTCTTTTTGGTTCAAAGGATACTACTTTATATAGCATCGAATAAAATTACATCTGTAGTTCTTCTATACTAGATAGTTCCTAGTCTGTCAGTGCAATTATATCTTGTTATCAGTCCACAAAAGTAGTTGTAGTATTGCTCTTGTAGTTTCTGGTCCTTCCATTTCTATTATTATTGTAGAGGATTAGTGGGTGGGAGTTCAGCCGTTATAGTAGGGAAGAGTGCTTTGTTTGTATCTGCGCCCGGAGTTTCTTGTTCATGGTGTTTCGGTGATGTCTATGATTTTGGATAGATAGTTTATAATAGTACCTTGTGGGTGTCTTATTTCCTTTAGTATCTAGCAGTGTGTTATCCCATCTTGTTATGTGCTTTTGTGTTTTCTGTCCATTACATTGTTATATGTCCTGAGACGGGGGTCTATCGGAAACAACTTCTCTACTTTATCTGAGGTAGTGAGGTAGTGGTATGAGCTGCGTGCACTTTACCCTCCCCGACCCGACCCCACTTTGTGGAAATACACTGGGTATGTTGTTGTCGTCGTCTTATACTTCAACTATCATATTATTATTTTCGTAGTTACTGTTGTGTTACTATCTGCTATTTCTTGTACTTCTATTACTTCTTCTGGACTGGTTTGGACTACTTTTCCCTTCAGCCAAGGGTCTACTGGAATCAGTCTCTCTACCTATGAGATAGGGGCAAGGTCTGCGTACACCCTCCTTCCCCCGACCCCACTTTGTGGGATAAACTGGGTATGTTGTTGTTGTTGTTGTTGTAGTTCCTAATATGTTTGGTTCAAAAACATTTCAAACAAACAAAAGAGGAACTCTAGAAAGCAAAATGGTGCTTCTTTTTATGCAGTATTTTGCTTCATTCTATTTAGTCTGATGACGATATAAAATGTACTTAAATGAAGAAATGGGGATTAATATAGGCGAACCCAACTTGTTTGAGTCTCAAACATGCTTGTTGTATTTTGCTTCTTCCTATTGATGATACGGATTAGATTCTTTTAGTAAGTTGATTATCGGTACCATTTTCTGTTAAGTCACATAAGATCAAAATAAATAGTTCAACTATTCATTTACTCCTTGAAACTATCTTCTTAGTATTAATTCATGATAAGAAGGCAAAAAGATCAGCTCGAAAAGAAAGTTGAATTCTGTTTCGCAACAATAAGACTTGAGTATTACCATCAGTTCCCTTTCTTGATGGCCCTGAACAATGAACTTAGCTATATCTCGAGAAATAATATAACCTGGTCCGTGTGCCCATGGGGGATAGGAGGAAGGAGGATATTCCTGCAGAAGGAAATTGTGATTAAAGATATTGTAAAATGCTAATATGAAAGACACGAGTTTAGAAATAGATACCTCGGGACTGATATACCACTTGTTGTCTTTATCCCTGTGGGGTGCAGACTCGAAAGATATTCCGCCATATAATATACCATTAGGATCCTTTCCCTTGAGGCTAGATAGAACTTCATCGATCCGTACAAAAGCATCATCATCAGTCTTCATAACATATTTGGCTGGTAGGATTTTAACCTGCAATTTGTGTAGCACTCTTCCTTTTTAGTCCGTCCCAAAAAGAATGTCACCTTTTAATAATTAGAAACAACTCAACTTTAAAATTCCCCCTTTACGCTTAATAAAATGATTGATAGTCACACAAACGGCCAAGGAGTGTTTTAAACCACAAATTTCAAGTCTCCATTGTATCCTATCTTTAGCTAAGTCTGTGTTGATACCAAGCAATTGTAGGTCTTTTGAGATCACTTCCTTCCTTGTAATTTTAGGCTTATAATGTCCACGTTTAACCCCTTCACTTACCATAGTTTCATACCCATGGACCGGTGCATCTATATATAGACACGGAACATGTTCAAACCATCTCAAGCGGTCATCTTGCATTTAATCCCCAATGTGTGCTACTTGCACCTTTTGGCGAATGTGGTCATTTCTAATCTTATATAATCTGGTATGACCGCATAATTGTCTTAGCATCCGCATCTATGCGACACTTATCTAAGTTATCTTGTGGATATGTTGGACTTTAGCAGCCCAACATTCACTAGTTTAAGGATATAGCAAGGAATATTTTTATATACAAACCAACAACCTTTCTATGTAGCCAAAAAGCCTTCATACACTAAATATTCTCCAAAATGAATTGTGAAGTAACATTTTTTTTCACCTCACCCATCGGGAGGATCAGTAATGTGCCCACTTACCCTCCAGCGTGATTTGAACCTTCAACCTATCAGTTGATGGTGGAGATGCTCAACCACTACTAGAGCTAGCCGCACTAGTCAATTGGTTTAGTAAGACTTTATAAAGCTTTTCTTGGAGTGTATGTAATACAATCCTTAAGCAATTATAAATAAAAGAAGACTCAAATTTTTTAACTACTAATTAAATAACGAATAAATTCAAATTTTTACTCATAAATACGTGAAAGTCCTTACACCCATAATGCAAATTGCTATGGTCTTCAAAGTTAGCAGGCTGTAGTAATCAACAAAAGGTAATAATTGGATATCTCCATAGGCTTGTGCTTCCTTCCATAGCTCAAAATTGACCTGCCTATTTTTGTCCTGCATTTGTTTTCAAAAGGACATGTAAGTAATGATCAATTCGTAATAGAGCAACGAAAAATATTAGACAAAGTAATTTAGCAACAAAGCTAAACAACAATGTCATACAACTTAGATATCGTACTTGAAATAGATAGGAGAAAATGAAAGTTACTACAATAACTACTTCCAGTTGACTGCCGCACTTACAAGACCAATAAAAAATCGGACAGCTACTTCTCCTGAGCGCACAGCTTCATATTGCATCCATGATTTCCTTACTGCCATACGTCTCTCAAAATTGTTTCCAGTAGAGAAAACTCCAATTAACATGACAAGCCTCTTTTTAAGAGTTGGTGGAGCTTTGAGGTGCTCAACATCAGAACTCAAGTCCAAATCATTGGAAACAGGTAATCCTTTCGCTAAGATCGATATGGTGTCCACACCACCTATCACATTGACTCCACTAACCAACCAAGGTTCAAGTTTCTGCATTTGTAGAAACACAGTACTATAAAAGGAGTTATCCATAAAATTCACGCAACAATTCCGAAAGATAATAAAGCTAAGTGATCTGGCTGAAACTATCAACACTAACCTCTCTATATGCAAAAGAAGTTTCATGTCTTCCATTGACCGTCATATGGAACCCCTCTATACCAGCCCATAGTGTTGCAGTAAATGGACTACCCTCAAGAAAAGGGTAATTGGAAGCACCATAGGCACTAGAATTTGACACATTTGTGGACTTTGGATCGCTAGGATTGGTCATATTTGCAATTTCTTGTATATTATTTCGGAAAATTTTGGCGTTGCATTTGACTAGTCCATCAACTGATATATGTACGAGAATATGTCAGATTACTAGGTTATAAGGAGCATACAACTTTCTCCAATATGCAAATGATGATATGACTTATCAAAGAGCAAAATAGGAACGATTCCTTTTCAAGCAAATGTTAAGTTGGTGATTCATTGAATGGTTGAGTTCATAATAACAAACTTTCGAAGACTTGAAATTTGTGGCATAATTCACTAAATGAGAACCATCTTCATCCTGCCACGCGGGCGAACCCAGTCTATACCTCTCTTGCTTCAACTGAAAGCTGGTCACAAATCCTTATAGTGAAGTTCTAGTACTATCGGATAATTTTCAGAAAAGAGTTGCAATCTACTCAATGCAGCCTACAAAGATCCGCCAAAGATAGAACGAAGCCCTCTCTAAGTAAACAAGCGTTTTAGCAACTAGCAAGTAAGACCGACATTTTAGATAGAAGACTATCTCTACAAAGATATCCAAGACCACGTGTAACAGTTTCTTCCCTGAATGCACATAAATTAGAAGATTACAAAATGTCAAGTAATTCTTTTTTGTATAATTTACCTTTTATCACGTCGGTAGAGCCATGATCAGGGCATTTTTCCACCTTACCCCATCCAGAATCATTAGTCCATGTATGTTGAGTGATGAGGGGATCCTTTGTCAAGTTCTCCCCGGGCAAAATTACATTATAATTCAAAACTATAGGAGGCTTTGTTTCCTCTGGAAGTTTTGAACCTACAAGCTCAATTTGAAAACTTTCTTGTTTTGCATCAGGTATACCGATCACAGTAATAGATGAATCCTCAACTAAGCCACAAGGGATCCTAAGATTGCTCCCATCCCTCAATGTCGCGGTATTGAATGCAGTTACAGAATAAGGACAGTCGTCATTTTCCGTCTCAACTTGAGAGGCCTTACTTTTCTCAATAAACGAAACCAAATCTTTCCACGCTATAGCAGCCTCCTTAACTCCTTGAGCAGTTCCATTCAAACCATCTGATCTAGACAACAACAATCTCATTTTGCTCCATGCTAGCAATGCCTTAGACTCTTCCCTTGAAAAATTATTCAAGCAGTATAGATCATTAAGCCCTTTGACATCAATAAGACGCGGTTTTTCCTTAAACGTAACTAGCTCTACTGGTTTTAATTCGACATCTTTTGGACCTTCATTAATGTCTGGATGATCATTGAAAAACCCATAAGCTGATTGCTTTTGCGGAGATTCTCCCTCACTGCTGCCCGACTTTTCTACAATACTGTATGATTTTTCTACACTGCTGTATCGAACCAACAAGACCAATGCAAGACCAATAATAAGAAGGCATCCAGCCCACTTCTTCCTTCCCACTTTTCTAGTTAATATATACTTCTTCATTCCCACTTTAACTCAGCCTATACTTAACTAGTGCTTCACTAGAGGTCTCGTGTTCAAGCCCTCGATATGGAGTCCCCCCTACTTAACTAGTGCTCCACCAGAGGTCTCGCGTTCAAGCCCTCGATATGGAGTCCCCCTACTTAACTAGTCCTCCACTAGTGGTCTCGTTTTCAAGCCCTCGATATGGAGTCTCCCTTCATTAGGGAGCGCTTTAGTGCTTTATCCCTAATGTGAGACTTTTCGACGTGAATCTGAATTTAGTCAGACCCCAATACGGGGTACCAGAAACTAGTGTTCCACCAACACCCAAGAACTGAAAAACTTGAATGTTCACTTAAGCCCAACATTAAAATCTTCACATAACGCAGCTAATTTATCAACTTTCTACCTCTATTTTCTAATGTTCTTTCTTGTTTACAGTAAAATGAACTTCAAAAAGTAAAAAAAAGTTCAAATTTTTCAATAAAATGGGGGAAAAAAAAACAAAGATGGCAAAGATCAATAAGCACTAAAATTAACGAAAAAGCAACTTGATAAGCTCTAAAATTAACCAATAAAATAAACTTTCTGCCTTTTTTTTCTTTGTACTTCTTTGTTTTACAGTGAAATGAACTTCTCAGAAAGTAAAAAATTTGAAGCTTTTATTTTTTTCATAAACTGGTGAAAATAAATTGATAAAGATCAAGAAGCAAAACAATAAGCAATAAAAATTAACTAAACCTCTGGATCTGCACAGGGGAAAAAAAACAAGATTTTCTTGATTTTAGTGAATAAAATGAAGTGAATTTATGAATATTTGAGAATATTGGGAAGGTGTTTGAGTTTTTACTTCTCTTCATTTAGCGGAGTCAAAAAATTTACTGACGGAATTTAAAAGTAAATTCTAAAATTTTTATCGATGGAATTTAGAAGTAAACATACGAATTAATATGAACTTATTGAAGGAGTCTTAAATATATATTAAAAAATATTTTTAATTGTATAAAAATAATACTAATATAATTTTTCATTTGAAAGAATTCATCCTCCGCCTTTGAAAATAGATAGGGAACTATAATATCAAAAATCAAATTCTCACTAATAAGTTGAAAGTTTAGATGATCAAATCGCAGCTATCAATGTTTTTTTTTTAAAAAAAAAAGTTAATTCCAACATTATATGGTTTAGTTAATTATTGTTATGTGTTTACCAAAACAAAAAATTATCTTTATGTTTCTAATTGTTGTATAATAGGCTTGTTGTTAAGAAATATGGGATGCCATGTGGCTTCCTTTGCTTTGGCTTCTTGCCAAGTAGTACTCCACCTCTTAAGGTGGAATATGTCTCATACTTTTTCCTACTATAAATAGCCTTAGTTTACGAAGAAATGTAATGTGAAGATTATAATTTTCTCCACTTCATTATATTATTGATTACTTATGAATTTATAACATGTTATTAGTACGAATTTCTGCCAAAAAAAATTAATGATATTTAAATGTTAGTATTTATTTTCTTAAATAATATCTAATATTTCTAAATACGAATTTAGTATTCTAGATATATCGAACAAAACTTGTATGTCTTCGGCATTAGATGTCGAAATATATTTAAATGTAATGGATCTGACAAACACCATAAAATACGATAATAAGACATCAAATCAAGACAAGGCCAAGATCATGATATTTCTTCGTCCTTATTTTGACGAAGGTTTGAAAATGAAATACCTCACAATTAAGGATCCTCTTATATTGTGGAACAACTTAAAAGAAAGATACGATCACCTGAAGATGATCATCCTTTCACAAGCTCGTCATGAATGAACTCATTTGAGGTTGCAAGATTTTAAAAATATAACTGATTATAATTTTGTGATGTTTAAAATTAAATTGCAGTTTAATTTATGCGGGGAAGATATCACGGATCGCGACATGTTAGAAAAAATATTCTCTACTTTTCTCGCTTCGAGTATGCTCCTGCAGCAGCAGCAGTACCGAGAAATGGAATTTAAAAGATATTCTGAATTAATTTCTCATCTTCTTGTTGTTGAACAACATAATGATCTTTTAATGAGAAATCATAAAAGTCAACCTGTTGGTACTACTCCATTTCCTGAAGTGAATTCTGCAAAATTTCACTCAACCAGACGTGAAAGAATTTCTGACCCCAGTCGTGGTCGTGGTCGAGGTCGTGGAAGATATTTTAATCAGGGTGATCGCCTTGCAATAAACAATAACCCTCAGCACCATCAGTGCAAAAAGAAGGGTGAAGCTCCTAAAGCAGCGTCAAGGATGAACTCTGAAAGTAAATGTTATCGATGTGGAGGAAAGAGGCCCTGATCGCGTACTGTCGTACGCCAAAACATCTGGTAAAGCTCTATCAGGCATCTCTTAAGAAACCAGATAATAATGTTGAAGCAAACTTCCTCTATGAAGATAATGTTGAGCCCATGAATTTAGATGTCTCAGATTTCTTTACAATTCTCGAAGGATATGTTAATCATCTTGTAGATGATGAATATGAAATAGTCTGATTGTTTTACTTTCCGGTTTAGTTGTATTAGTTTACATTTCTGTTAATAGTATCTCACTAATCTTGTAAATAAATAAAGGTTGTGTAATACGTTATGTGCTACTAATACTATATTGTTTACTTTGTTTATATTTTCATCTTGAAGAATATATGAAGATTCCTAAAGTAGAAAATCAGAAATTTACCCCTGAAGAAGTAAATCTAAAATTAAAGATATGATAAAGAAAATTCTCTACAGTTATATGTATACCTCGATTTACTCCTGAAGTAGCAAAATATTGACAGGAGTCCTAAGGTATCATAGTTTGATATGCTCAAGGCACGTTGTAATAATTATATTTCATTCTCGAAGAAAGAAAACTTTTAAAAAATTATTAATCATATTTTATTCTCAAGGAATGAATTTTTTTGACAAATATTACAATTACAGATCCATTCCTTGAGGTGAATGTGATATTTAGTAAGGTATATAAATGTGCACTTAACTATGAAAATCGCATTCAGAAGGAGTAGAATGAATTATTCTAAAATTTACTCTCGAAGTAGTAAGTTTGAAATTTATCTTAAAACTACCCCTGAAATAATAGAACCTTGAAATTTACTCCTAGAATAGTAAATCCGATATTTACTCCTGAAAAAGTAAATCTGATATTTACTTTCGAAGTAGTAAGATTGTGAAATAATAAAATCTTGCAAACTACCCTCGAAATAGTAGACCTTTTACTCTAGCAAATAACTCATGCAATGATAAATTTGGAGTTTACTAGTTTAAATAATTTTCTTTGTTGCGTGAATGATTTTATCATCCTGAAAATGAGCATATTGAGTTTTAGACATATAATGAAAAACTAGAAGATTCTTTAAGGACTATTACTTGTTCTCATGATAAGTTAAATTGAACCAGCTAATGTTGGGATTGAATTTTCTAAATTATGAAAAACGTAAATGGTGAATAAGGACCCATTCACCAGTCATTTGATATGATGCATCCATAAGATGGTCACACGTACGTTTATTGTCAACCTGCAGTTTGACATTCATAAAGTTGTCTTCTCAATTAAATTGAGTCAAGGGCATAATATTCAGATAATATAGTCAAGACAATTGATCTTGATAAATGTTGGTTATATTTAAATTGGTTTAGCATTGAATAGCTCATATAAATAGCTAAACCATTATTTATGAGAACAAAAATGAAAAGTATTAGTCTAAAATATATATTGCATGCAATAGCACTTGTGTGTATTATACCAATAAATTCTGATCAATTCTTTCCTCTCAATTGGCTCAAGGTCAGGAACAATATATTTTCATCTAATAGCTTTTTGATATGCGGTATGTAATTAATAAATATGCCATGATTCACAAAGATGAATTCTCCAAAGTAGATTGGAGTATATGTAGTTTACCTAACATAAGGGGAGGATCATAAGCAACTGAGAAATATATGTTAAGAATTATTGTTAGTACGATTCTCATTTAAAAGATAATTCTAGTCAAACGTCAGAAGCATTTGTTGACCCATAATTGATTTTATATTTAGCTGCAGATGCTCCTACTATATGTCCCTGAAGGATAGAATCTATAATATGCATGAAGCATGATAGATCAATCAGTTCCAAATAAAATAATTCTTGAAAAGAAAATGGAGCAAATGGTCATAATAAAGAGGCAATAGGCTCTTGAAGAGCGATGACATAACGCTTTGTGAAATCTCCAGAAGAGGTTCAGGTACCTGAAAATAATGAAGTGATGAGATCTCAATAAATTATGTCGTAATGTGAACCAATATAATGATATATCATCGACGATATCTTTAGTACAATAGCGCGCAATATTATATAATATTATGAGGATCTGAATTCTACGATTATTTAAGCATGCTGACGTAGAAATAGTTATCAGGTGGAATATGCTTCTTGGTAATCATAAGGTTTATTTGACCTGTAGTCCTAACACTAGAAGATGTCATGTACTTAATATTGAATGGTACACTTGATAATAAAGTTTAGATGAGAATTCCAGAAGGATTAAAGATGCCAGAAGCATATAGTTCAAAGTCTTGGAAATTATATCCAATCAGATTACAAAGATCATTTTACGATCTAAAACAATCAGGGTGTATGCGTTATAATCGCCTTAGTGAGTACTTGATAAACGAAGGTTACAT
The DNA here is from genome assembly GCA_030864215.1 of Capsicum pubescens. NCBI lineage: Eukaryota > Viridiplantae > Streptophyta > Magnoliopsida > Solanales > Solanaceae > Capsicum > Capsicum pubescens. The sequence goes on from CM061542.1 coordinate 284,395,472, forward strand.
GAATAATGCCATTTGTCCTTATATTTTCATTAAGAAACCGACATCAAGGTTTGTTATAATCATTGTTTATATGGATGACATAAATTTCATTGAAACTCAATACGAGGTCCAAAGAGGCAATTGAATATCTAAAGAAATAATTCGAAATGAAAGATCTTGAAAAGACAAAGCTTTGTCTTAGTCTGCAGATTGAACATTTAGTAGACGGGATTCATCCACCAATCTGCCTATACTGAGAATGTCTTAAAATAATTTTACACGGACAAAGGATATTCATTAAATACTCTAATAATTGTTTGATCACTTGAAGTAAGTAAAGATTCATTTCGACCTCTAAAAAGGGTGAAGAGATTCTTGATCGTGAAGTACTATATCTCAATGCTATTGGTACACCTATGTAACTTGCTAATAGCGCAAGGCGTCATATAGCTCATTCTGTTATTTGCTAGCCAGATACATTTCTTCTCTTTCATGTAGACATTGAAACGGAGGTAAGCATATATCCCGATATCTAAAGGGGCATATTGATATGAGTCTATTTTATACTGACAAAGTTAGTCCAGATCTTGTTGGTTATGCAGATGCAGATTATTTATCTGAACCACATAAAGCAAGATCTCAAACAGGCTACGTGTTTACATACGGAGGTACTGCTATGTCATCGCGATCTACAAAGCAGTCTATCGTTACCACTTCTTCAAATCATGCTGATATAATAGCTATTCATGAGGCAATTAGAGAATGCATAGGCCTGACGTCAGTGATACATTCCATCAAAGAGAGATGTGTCCTGAAGCTTGATATCAAGGTACTCACAGTCATATTTTAAGATAATGCAGCATGCACAACTCAATTAAAAGAAGGCTTTATAGAGGGAGATAGAACGAAGCGCATCTCGCCAAAGTTCTTCTTCACACATGATCTCCAGAAGAATGAGGATATTGATATACAACAAATACGTTCCAGCAACAATCCAGCAGATTTGTTCACCAAATCTTTACCAACTTCAACCTTTGGGAAGATGGTATATAAGATTGGGATGCAAAGACTGAACCAATTGAAACGGGATCTTCATCAGGGGGAGTAAGAATACGCGTTGTACTTTTTTTTCCTTAACCAAGGTTTTTATCTCATTGGGTTTTTCCTGGTAAGGTTTTTAATGAGGCAGCACTCGATCAAATGCATATTCAATGAATTTTTTTTTACATGAACATCCAAGGGGGAGTGTTAAGAAATATGAATACCATGTGTAAGTCATGTGACTTCCTTTGCTTTGGCGTCTTGCCAAGTAATACTCCACCTCTTAAGGTGGAATATATCTTGTATTTTTTAATTACTATAAATAGCCTTTGTTTACAAAGAAATGTAATGAGAAGACTACAATTTCCCCCACTTCGTTTTATTGATTACTTATAAATTTATAACACTTGTCGGGTTATAGAATATAATAAGTCAATGAAATATCAATGGAAAAAAGTATGTAGGGAAAATGAAATATTTTTTTGGAAGAAGTATTTTTTCGCAATGGTAGTAGAAAGGAATTTTTATATGCTTAAATGTAGAAGTACTTTTTTATGTTGTTAGAGGATTGAGAAAAATATGTCTAATGTCTTCGGTAAATAATTGAGAGGCCATTTTTCTGAATAAAATTTATTTAAATTTAAATATTTAATAATTATTTAATCCAATAATTAGGAACATGAATTATCAAATTTCATGGTCAAATGCTAGCTAAATTTAGAACGTTGCATTTAATGATAAAAAGAATTTAAAGCACTAGATTTCTTATTTAGATTCTTTACGATAAGATTGGAATGCGTCTTCCTCTAGATATCAAATAATATTTGGATTTGGGGGGAGGGGGAGGGTTGGGTTTATAAGGGAAAAGGGTCATATTTACCCCAGAACTATTAGAAATGGTTTAAATATGCCCTTCATTATATTTTAGATGCAAATATATTCCTTTCGTTATATTTTCGGTATAAATATATTCCTTATCCGTTAAATATTTGGATCCCACCTTAGAAAAAACACGTGAATGTCTGGAATTAATTTAAATAACTCAAATCACAGTTTATCTAGTCAACACTCAAAAGAACCCAAATAAATGCTATACTTTCTTCCCCAAACCCATTTATTTATAAGCCAAACAACGAATTATTAGTTAAAAAAATTTGCACAATCGATTAGCTTCACGCAATACATGAAAATTTATTTTTATAATTATCGTTTTCCTTTTATTGCCAATCAAATAGTTGTTGGTTGGGTAAAAATAATTTGGGTCCTTCGTAGTAATCCCAACCATTCACGTGTATTTTCTAATGTTGGGATGCAAATATGTAACGGACAAGGGGTATATTTGGACCAAAGTATAATAGGAGGGGTATATTTGCACCAAAAATATAACGAAAGATGTATATTTACACTCAAAATATAATGAAATGCATATTTAAACCATTTCGAATAGTACAGAGTTAAATATAACCCTTTCCGGGTATATAATGTAAAAGGTTTTCAATGAAGTAACTTTCAGTGAACTTTTTTCTAATAAAATTTTAGTAATATACTTTATTAATGAACTTGAAAAAATAAGTGATATAAATCCAAGAAATGTGGATGCCTCTTCTTTGGAAATTCATGTACGGAATGAACAAATTCAGTACTATTTCTTCTAATTTTGAGAAAATATTTCATAAGCTATAAATAAGAGGTCACTCTTATGAAATGCACAATCAAAAACACAAATATAAAAAGCTTACTTCCCTCTTAATTCTTCTATCGATAGTTTTAGAACTTTTAACTTACTGGTTCATAATACGTTCGTTGCACGTGTATATCGCATCAAACATTATTTATTAATTAGAATTTGATTGAATTAAAATTATAGATTAAATTTTGTTAGCGTAAGTTACTCCTTCACTATATAAAATAAAAGTTTATATTCATTAAAACGATGAATGTTGTCCCTATATATCTAACTCAATAAATGAAGATATTGTTTCATTGAAGTTCAACTGAAAACTCATTCTAATTTTATAGTTCCATCATTTCCAAATTCACAACTATCATGCTTTTTTACAATTTCAACAATCACACATCAACCTTCAAAATTTAAAAGCTTTAGTGAAATTTTATTTGAAAAGCTATGTACACTATACGCAAGTTTATTTTATGGGTAAATAAGCTTTTAACCTATGATTGTTTGGCACATCAAATAAGGAAAATAACCACTGAATAAAGTTTGGAATTAACTTTATCCTATGTTTGATATGAGGTATTTCAAATAAAGAATATGTAAATTGAATTACAACACAAGGATAGAGTCTTTTCGGTAAAAACAAAGAATGAGCTTCAGGTATAGTCTTTGTCCAAAAAAGGATACTTAGGTGCGGTGTACTAAAGCTTTCACTATGTATGGGATCTGCGAAGGACTGAACCACAAGGGTGTATTACATGCAACTTTACCCTGTATTTTTCATGAAGCTATTATTTTCATGGCTTGAACCCATAAACTCATCGTTACATGCATGGAGGCAATGTTACCAGTTATGCCAAGACTCCCCGTTTTAATCGTAGGTAAGATGATAATCATCATAAACTACAACTAAATAATACGATAATCAAGATATTAACCTTTATACAAAATATTCCCCAAAGACGGTCGACATTCATCTACTATCGGTAAACTACAACAAATGATACGATAATAGACAAATAATACGATAATAGAAATGTCAAAATAATAAAATTAAACCTAATTTTTACACGAAAATTTTCTTAAAGCTCGATTGAACATCCATCTATTACCTGTATTAAGCATCTACCACCTGTATTAAACAGAAAGAACAACAAACAGTAGCAAATCAGAAACTACAACAAAACAATACGATATTTGAGATATTAGGTTAACCTTTACACATGATAATCCAGATATCAACGTTTACATAAAAAATACCTCAAACCGACCGACGTTCATCTACCACCTATAAACTACAAAAAAACATATAATAATAGAGATATCAATGCAGTACAATACAATTAAACCTAATCGTAACAAATTTTAAGTAAACTTAAGAAAAGGAATGAAAAGAATTTTTAGTTTTTAGAGGGAAAATAACCCTAAAATTGCTTGTTGGACAGTTACAAATGTATCTTCTGAATATAAAATAGAGGCCTGCCAATTGCCCATACAAAAATACAGATTCATGTGTCTTTTTATTTGTTCATAAATTTAGGTTTGACGTTTGAAATAATAATTAAGAAAATAGTCGAATTAAGTCTATTTTAGTTTGGAAAAGATTTTTTTCCCTACTTTTTCTCGACGGAAAAGGTGAAAAAGAATTTGAATTCATGGGGTTTGAACGTATAATGTCAATTCTAGATATTTAATTAAAATAAAATATGATTCTTTACATATATTTTAGGATCGTTAATTTCTTTTCATATATTTTAGACTTATATATATTTTAGGATTCATATATTTTATGTAATTTAGAATTCTAATTTCTTTCTATATATTTATTTGTTTAGGGTTCTTTCCATATATTTTAGGAGTTCTTAATTTAATAATATAATAATTAAAAAAAAAAGGTGAAAAGACGATTTTGTCTATTGCAGGGCGTTTTAGTGAAGGAAAAAAAGTTCAAATCACTTTTCTAATACACTTTTAATATATTATAGATTATAGATATAGATATAGATATAGATATAGATATAGATATAGATATAGATATAGATATAGATATAGATATAGATAGGGGTGGCAAACGGACGGATTGGATTGGATTTGGACGGGTTAAATATGAATTGAGCAAAAATGGTATGGATTGCAATCCGCCCATATAAATATGGGTAAATATAAATTTGGTCAAATATGGATTGGGTAAAAATGGTTTCAACCCACTTTAACTCCAAGTCAAAAACCTAAAACTTCTATATCATATCAACTTGACTTTTTTTCTATTTATTTTTTTAGTTTTTTTTTCTTTTTTGTCTCTCTTCTATATGTAGCCTCTAGTTTTTTTTTTTTTTTTTTTTTCATTTTTTTGTCTCTCTTCTATCTCTACTCTGTACCCTTTGTTTCTCTTTTTTTTTTTTTCTTTTTTTTTCTTTTTAGTCTCCTTTTTTTTTCTATTTTTAGTTTTTTGTTTTTACTTCTTTCTCTTTTTTTTCTTTTTTGGTTGTATTTTATGTTTTATATATTTTTTTATTTTCGAAGAACATGGTTAAGTCGAGTACAAATTATGGATGATGACTAAAATATCGTAACCACTCAGTATATTTGTTTTCACCATCATCTTTTTTTTTTTTCCTTTTCTCCTTTATCATTATTTTTTCTTTTTGATTTTTTTCTTCAATTCTTTCTTTACGCCTTTTTCTCTCTTCTATCTCTAACTTCTACCTCTCTTTCTACTTTTTTATTTTTTTTCTATTTTTGGTTTCCTTCTTTTTTTTATGATAACGAAAATACCATAAGCGCATATTGATTTATATTCGCCCAACATTTATAATTCGAGGGCTATGTGGATCCTCAGTCATATATATTTTAGTCTCAAGAAAATACAATTAATTCATATACTTTTTTTTATTTTTTCATCCGGTGTCCGGTGCCTGCATTGGAGCTCCGACTAATTCGGATCGGGCGTTGTAGGGCCCATTAAGGTGGCAGTGCTCCCAACAGAGTTTTCTCTGTCACACCCCTTTTTCGTACTCCAAAAAGATTAGATTTTAAGTTCGAAAGGGTTTTTATTATTAAAGTGACAAAAGATGAAAATTTATTTCGAAAAGGATTCATTTTGTTCAAAACTCAGAGTCGCCACTTGGCATAAATCGGGTGTGCCAAGTCACCCGTGGATATCCTTTTTCAAAACGGTTTTGACTCCATAAAACTGATCCGCGAACAGAGATTTTGGCTAAGAAATTTTGTTGACCGAGGGGAAGGTGTTAGGCACCCTCGATCCCGTGGTTCGACCACGGTCGCTCGGTGGAGTATATCGGCTAATTTGACACTACAAATGCATAAACCACACAAAGCACACAAAAACAATCAATCACGCAAACAAAACAAAACAAAACAATCCAAAATTCAAAACCAAAATAATGTTCAGTCCAAATTATACAGTCCAGGAATAAATAATGCAGAAATATAAATCTATTCTACCCTAGACTAATCCTATACTACACTTCACCGCTTCACCCGACGCCTCGGGCCTTCACCACAAACATCTTCCAAGTACAAGGTACTTCGGGGCATTCCCCGAATAAATCAATACAAATTCTTCGAAGCATTCCCCGACCAAATGAATACATTTTTAGTGCGAGAAAATCAAATTATTCAACAAAATTTCAAACATTTCATGGAATTTCCAACATTCAACCAAAGCCGTCAATTCTAAACATTCCACGAAAACACTTATTCCTAAATTCGCCTACCCAGCCTATATTCGCCTATCCAATTAGCAACCTAAAACAGTGATACTATCGAGTTCACCAACATTATTCATGTTTATTCCAAGTTGAACAAAAAGTAACAATAAAACCATCATTAACCAAATTCATCATTTTATCAATCTCGTAATTCCACCCCAATTTTCCTTTTATCAACCCATTAAAACATGATCAAACTCATTCCTCAAACCAACATAGCCGAATCACAAACGTCATGATCAACATCAACAAAAATCCAACAAAACATAATAACACCACACATATTCACAACCCATTCAACACACCAAGATAGATAAAAAGAGAGCGGGTTAAGAAATGGACCTTTCGACAATCTGATCTTTGTTGATAATAAGAAAACCCGGACTTGGAATTTCGAATAGAACCTCAACGGCGACGAATCCAACTCAAATAGAAAAATAGCAATCTGAACTGAAACCTCAAACGACCTGACGGAAGATCGAATCTTATGTAATTTGAGTTTCGATGAACTCAAACGGGACATCAAACAAAAAATGCCAAAATAGATTCCAGCGAACCTCACTGTTTCAAGCTGGATTCAGCTAGAAATCAGAGGAAAACAGAAAAATATTGAGAATTTTGAACCGGGCTCGTTGAACGAACAAAACCGGGCAAACGTTGACGAGAATTCCGGCTAAGTAATTGCCGGAACAGCGACCAAACCCACCGACCCATTTTTGAGTAACCCGAAACCAATCCTGTTTTCTTCTCCGTTTCAAACTTCAACCTCGAATCCCCTTTTTTTCGTTCAGCTTACTCTCTCCCCGATCTGGACTTTTTCAGTGTGTGCGTGCGAGTTTGTGGCTGTGTGTATGTGGGTGTATGGTCTTGAATCGAAAGGAAGAAGATGAGTGTCTCTTTTTTTTTAGTATCTGATGTGTTGTATTCGATTTCTTGGAGAAGAAAAAGAAAAATCGAGTTCATCCATGGCTGCTCTCGTGTTCTTCTATGAAGATGATGATGAAGCTCCAAAAAAAATAAAAATCAAAGAAAGTCCCCCCTCGTTTTTGTTTGTTGTGTGAATTGAAGAAATGGAAAAAGTGGAAGATTCCTTCAAAAACGTGAGGTCCCTATGTAATATCTAATAACTGTATTGTTGATGATGAATTCAAAAGAAAAGGAAGATGTCCTCTTTTTCCTTATGGTCCCCTCTCTTCTTGGATCCTTCTCCTGTTTTTTTTTTCTGGGTCCCACCTGAGAAATATATTCTATGTTTTTTGTTCCTCTCAAATCCAAAAGAGAGCAAAAATGGCCTCAACTTTGTACAACTGTTCGTTTTTCTTTTCCTTTGTGGTCAAGAAATGTGAGGAGGGGGGTCACGTGGATGGTGTAGTAGGGTGGTGAGGTGTCCGCTTTTAATAGGGAGGGGTTGTTAGAATAAGATAAAATTAGTTGGGTTGTTATTTTTTATCTTTTGTGGGGACATAATAATATGGATGAGGGTGCACGGTAGAATAAGGTAAAAATGGGTAAAAATGATATTGGGGAGGGACTAAATTAGGTGTCTACATCATGCCCCATTTGAATGTAAACACGTAGTGTTTTCAGACTAAGAAGTAGACAATAAGACATAATTTTTTCCCGACCATTATTCAAAGGAAGAATGGCAACCGAGTTGGAGAGTCGAGTGAGGTTCCATCGAGGTTCCGATCCGCGGCTCTGTCATTACATCAAAAATGAAAATTACAAGTTAAAAATACAAACGAAATTACAAAATCCTATCTATGCAGCTTCTTCTGAACTTTTGACTTGAGTTTCATCACCCTATTCTTCAGGCGAGCTCCTGACTTGCAATTTTCTCAACTGGTTGTTTGGCTTTCAATTGTTTCACCTCGTTGCTTAACTTTCCATTTATTCGCCCTGTGCTTCAGGTGGGCTGTTGACTTGACATTTCATCACCCTGTTCTTCGGCGGGCTCCTGACTTGCAATTTCCTCACCCTATTCTTCAGGCGGGCTCCTGACTTGCTATTTTTCAATCTGTTAACTTTCAACTTTTCACCTTGTTGCTTTGTTTTCAACTTCTTCACCTTGTTGCTTGACTTTTCATTTCTTCACTTTGTTGCTTGACTTTCCATTTATTGACCTTGTTCTTCAGGCGGGCTCCTGAAATCACATCAAAACTAAAAAAAAAAATTTATCCCAAACAAAGATTATTATAAAGAGAAATTTCGTTTGCCAGAAAACTAAAGTTTCAAAAACAGAAATTAATTTTTTTTTCCAAGTTTATCATCAGAAGACTTTTGGAAAAGTCACATCATACCTACTTGCATGTTGCAATGATGAATCAAGACTCTGACCAAGAAATGCATCTCTTGAGAGTAAAATTGAATAACCAAGACTAGGAAGTGCATCTCCTAAGAATTAAAGTGAGGGATTCTAACTAGAAAGTGCGTCTTCTAGAGATACAAGTTTAAGTTAAAAAGTGTGCCACCTGACAAATGAAAACTAGCAAGGAAGTGCGTCTCCTTAGGGTTAAGTGCGATAATTTGACTAGAAAGTGTATTTTCTATGAATCAAGACTTAAGTTAGGAAGTGCATCACCTAAAATGCAAAATTCAAATTACCCAATCAAGGAAGTGCATATCCTTACCAATATTGCTTGAATTATCAAAACAAGGAAGTGTGTCTCCTTACCAATGCCGCTTGAATTACTCAAATAAGGAAGTGTGTCTCCTTAGGGTTAAGTGCGATAACTCGACTAGAAAGTGCATCTTCTAGGAATCAAGACTTAAGTTAGGAAGTGCATCACCAATGCCTCTTGAATTACTCAAACAAGGAAATGCGTCTCCTCACAAATGTCTCTTGAATTACTCAAACAACGAAGTGTGTCTCCTTACAAATGTTTCTTGAATTACCCAAACAAGGAAGTGCGTCTCCTTATCAAATGCCGCTTGAATTACCCAAACAAGGAAGTGCGTCTCCTTACAAATATCGCTTGAATTACCAAACAAGGAAGTGTGTCTCCTTATGATAGCGCTTGAATTACCAAACAAAGAAGTGTGTCTCCTTTGGAAGTGCGTCTCCTTATGATAGTGCTTGAATTAACAAACAAGAAAGTGCGTCTCCTTATGATAGCGCTTGAATTAAGAAAGTGCATCTCCTTACAAATATTGCTCGAACTGCCCAAACCAGGAAATGCGTCTCCTTACAAATGTTGCTTGAATTACCCAAACCAGGAAGTGCGTCTCCTTACAAATGTTGCTTGAATTGTCCAAACAAGGAAGTGCGTCTCCTTACAAATGTTGCTTGAATTACCCAAACAAGGAAGTGCGTCTCCTTACAAATACCGCTTGAATTACCAAACAAGGAAGTGCATTTCCTCACAAATATTGCTGGAATTACCCAAACAAGGAAGTGAGTCTACATGGCTTTGAATATCAAATATGTGCAGTAATATTGCCTGTTGCATTTGAAAAAGTGAGAATGTTACGGCCTTTGATGTTTAGGCTTTGAAATCCTTGATTCGAAGGTAACATGTGTTCCTGTTTCATCCAAAGAAAACTTGTTAGTTTAAAAACATGGTGGCTGGTTTGTGGCTTTGGTTTTCGTGGAAATTGCTCTTCCCTGATCACATTTAACCTTGCTTCCAACCATTAGCATATGTCATTGACTTGATGCATCATTGACCCAAACTCCGATTATTAAGAGTTCTTCTGAAACAAACACAGTATCTTTGCTTTGCCACGCTTCTCAGATAAACTCTTTGACCCTTGTTATTTTCATGAATTCCCAGAATTTTCTATTGACACAACTTTCTGCATGCCTTATTTCGGTTCACAATCATGTCTCTTTCATGTGTTGGCCTTTTGTCTTGCTTTCTGCAATTGAAGAAGCTGGTAGCCAGTTTTGAAATCTTCTCTCACTTGTTTCGACATAGACTTGACTCAACAACAAGAGAAAAATGACAATGACTTTTATTTGGATAACTGACTCAAGAAAGATAAACAAAATAAAGAGAAGAAATAAAAGATAATGAATGTCCCCATTGAAATAAAGAAATAAAAATTTATCTAAAAATGACAGTCAACTCCAAAGATTATGCCATGCATTTTGGGTCAGGCTGCCTGATCTTTTCATCCAAACTTTCTACCAATTGTTGTTGAGTTAATGACCTTGAAACTGAGTTGTTTCCTTAGGCCAATTGCATTTAAGACCTCGTTCGGCTAGAGGCGCCTTGGAGGTTTCTTGCCAACAAGCCTCTCTCATTTTTTTCTCGGTTCACCATTGCCTTATGGTGTCTGTGAGGGTTTTTCACCATTGAGACTCTCTTATTTTCATCTCTCTCAACTCACAGTCGTCTTATGGTGCCCGTGAGGGTTTTCACCAATAAGACTCTCTCATTTTTATCTCTCTCAACTTACCATCGCCTTATGGTGCCCGTGAGGGTTTTCACCAATAAAACTCTCTCATTTATTTCTCTCTTGATTTCTTATGTTGAGGAAGATGAGTAGTTCCTAAAATGTGTCATCACAACCATTGCATGTTTAGCTTTAACATTCTCAAAGATTGATCTGAAGGTCTTTCTTTGGTTGTAACTTGACTTTTGGATAGGGTTAGAAAGAAAGGATGGCAAGGGGCCAAAACGACACTTAGAGTGGGGTAGGACTTACAACTTTTGGAATCGACTCAAACAATGAGGATTAACTCATGCCCCAGTTTCTTCTGACTGGAAAATACTAAATTGTTTATTTAGTGGGACTTACAACTTTTGGAATCGACTCAAACAATGAGGATTACCTCATGCCCTAGTTTTTTTGACTGGGCAATTCTAAATTATTTATTTGATTGGACCGAACCCTTAGTAGGGCAGCCTACGTATCTCACCCCTGAGAGATGAGAATCAGGTCATGCGTAGTTCTGGCAGCTTGTTCTTTTGCTTGATTCTGATTTCTTTTTTTTCACTCTATTTTACCTGACACTTTTTCTTTTCCTTCTTTTTGACACATTTTTTTTTTGAAACTTTTGACTCTATTCTTTTGTTCGACACTTATCTTTTGAGCTTTGTTGACTGTATCTTGATTCCAAAAGAGGGGTATGAAAGAAAATAAAACTGAGACTCAAATGGGGTACACAAATGATGACACAATATTTGGATAGCAGAATGAAATGCCTTCGTCATATCAATCCTTGAAGATGCTAGTACATAGCATGCAATGTGAAAGTACACAATCAATATCACTTATGACATGTTTTACAACACTAACTTTCCCCGAGCATATATGTCACCTCTTCTTTTACACTTGTCGAACATACAACTCTACCTTCGTTGTACATCCCTCGGATTGAATGACTCATGCTTTCGTGGAGTTGATTTTTGTTCTGTTCCTTGGGAGAACACATCCTCTATTTGACCTAATTGAGCTTTGTTTTTCAATTGATGACCAAGTTATTCTTGTGATTCTCAAAATAATTGCTTTAATTTTGAAAGAAGGCTTCAACATGGTCACCAAATATGTCAACACTCTATCAATTTTTCTCAGATGCTTTTTCTCACCTTAACCCTCTGATTTAATGTTTCATGGTTAAATTGGACTTCAAGATCTGGCTGAAAATCTCGCAAGCATGTCATATCACTAGAGTCAACATAAAATGTACTGTATAAAGAAAACAAACAAATAACACATAATTAAAACAAAGAAAAATGGGACACTTCATTTAGTTAAAACAAAAGATAGAAGGGTTTGAACATAAACAACAAAAGAACAAAACAAGATATATCCCGAACTACAACCCTGAAATAATTCGGATAGTAGAAAATAAAACAAAACAAGCTACCAAACTCCTTCCTAGTAAGGAGATGGGTGACTTCTCAATTGCTCAGCCTGACATCTTAGCCACTGATTTGCATATCAGCATGACTAGAGATTTCCTCACTGTCAATGTTCTGTACCATGATTGATTTATCTTGAATCATCTTTTCAATTTCTCTTTTCAAAGCATGACAATCTTTAATACTGTGACCCTGAACATCAGAATGATATGCACATCGTACATTAGGATCAAAACTTCTTGAATGTGGATCAGGAGTATACCCAAGAAGAGGAGTAATCATGTCCTGTTGTACCAATCTCTGGAATAAACTTTCATACGACTCTCCAATCGGTGTGAAGTTATCCCTCGACTTCTGTCTCATTTCATTATTTAGCTTAAATTGAAAACCAGACCTAGAAGGGCTTCGGTATGTATGTGGAGCTGGAGGATAACTCGACAGAGTTCGCGCGCGCCAGTGTGGGTAAGATGGGGGTTGAACATATGGTTGCTTATTATACACTTGATATGGAGATGGGGGAATGGAATATAATGGATTTTTGGAAATATTCTGTGGAACTTGGCCATAAACTTGGGTTTGAGCCCGTGGGTAACGATGGTATGGTCCTCTTACCCATGCCTGTTGTCCAACTATAATAGCTGATGCATCTTCCTCATTCTTCTTTCCTCCAACACTTCCCGAACCTTTTTGAATTGCTTGAGTAGTCGCTTTCAATGTTACAAAAGTCACAATGCGACTGGTCTTAATTCCATCCTCTATCATCTCTCCCATTTTGAGGACCTCAATAAATGACTTGCCTAATGAGGATAACAAGTGTTGATAATATGTTTCATCCTGCGATTGAATAAACGCCTCCACTATCTTACTTTTTTTCATTGGCGGTTTCAGCCGAGCAGTTTGTTCACGCCATCTAGTTGCATACTCTCTGAAAGTTCCAGTACTCTTTTTCTTCATATTAGTCAGAGATTTTTTGTCAGGAATCAACTCCATATTGTATTGAAATTATTGCACGAATTCATTAGCAAAGTTATCCCAGCTGTTCCACTTGTCGATGTCTTGGTCAACAAACCATTCTGAAGCTAGATCTGAAAGACTCTCACCAAAATATGCCATGAGTAATTCTTCCTTCCCTCCAGCACCCTTTAGCTGGTTGCAATAGCGTCTCAAATGTGCTACAGCATCGCCATGTCCATCATACTTCTCAAACTTCAGCATTTTAAAACCAAAAGGAAGATGTACACCTGGAAACATGCACAGATCTTTATATGAGACACTTTTGTATCCCCCAAGTCCTTGCAAGTTTTTCATAGTCAGTTCCAAACTTCTCAATTTTCTGGCTATTTCTTCTTGTTCTTCTGTCATAACAGGCTTCTTAGTGTTAGGAGGAAATTCAGGCGGTTGAGGGCAATCATAAAGACTAGTCGACTTAAATGTGGGCTCGAGAGCATAATGTTGATCACTAAAAATATTCAATGCAGGCCCTCTTGTAGAGTAGGGAGGCACAACTTGTGGATGAACATCAAAAGTAGGAGCTTCAGGTGGGGGTGGCGCCGCAAAAGCATGAACAACAGCTGGAGCCGAGTATGTGGTAGTCTTGGATTGGGGAGTGAGGAAATGAACATTGGAAGTGGTTGGATATTATTTCCCCGGAGTCGATCCTGATGCATGTTGTGGCATATCAACAAAAATGAGAAATTGTGCATGTGACACGGGAGTCAAGCTAGAAAGATATTCCAGATTATCAGTAGGAACTGGAGGAGGTAGCAATCCATTAGCCCAAGCTCGATGCATTTCTATTATTTGCCGCCTTAATTTTGAATCTCTCCATTATCTCCTACATTATCATTCCCCGAACTCCCTATCTGATTAGTGACAACTAACTCGGTATCCTTGTTGGCCATAACTTCCTCTGTGACTTGGAGCAATAAGGAGGACCAGCCAAAATGTCACAAACCAACCACCTTAAACTAACTGGACAAGAGATAACAAATGGTTAGAGTTCAACAGTTTTTTAAAACCTCTTTTTATTTTTCTTGAAAAGATCACCGAACCCAAGAAGGGCGCCTACGTATCTCACTCCCGAAAGAGGAGAATCAGGTGTGCGTAGTTCGTGAAGTCTTGCCAAAATGGCCAAATTAAACTCTTTTCTTATTTTTTTCTTGAAACTTTAAGAAGAAAAGAAAATAACGATTTGTCGAAAACCTTTTGATATTTTTCAGGTTTAAATACCCCTATACAAAATGAAATCTATGATTACCAAAGAAAAATATTTTTTGGGTTTTCAATTTTGCTTTTCATACGAAAATAAAACTTGAACCTATTAAAGGAAAATCTTTTTGTAGTTTTGTTTTATTGATGTATATGACACCTACTCTAAATGAAGAGTGAAGAAAAATATTTTTGAATTTTTAAAATAAGATCCCTGAACCCACAATAGGTTGCCTACGTATCTCACTCCCGAAAGAGGAGAATCAGGGGTGCGTAGTTCGTTCAGATTGGACAATTAACGATTAACTAATAGATTGACCCTAACTTAAGAGACAAAACCAAAGACAAACGAATAAAATCTTTTTGGGTTTTTAATTAGACACTTCAGCTAAAAATGACACCAACAACTACGAAGAAAAAAAATCTTTTGGTATTTTCATGAAATGTAAAAAACTCCTACAATTTTTCCATTTTTCTTTTATAAAAACTTCTATGAATGAAAAATATTTTTGAAGTTTTTGAATTGTGAATGCATGCTAAACGAGACAAAGGAAAAAATCTTTTTGATATTTTCATTTTTGAGAAATGAGTGCAAAAGGTAAAAATCTTTTTTGAATTTTTGGATTGTGAAGAACAAAAGCCATAAAAGAACACTAAAAGCTACAACACTTTTTTTTTTCTTCTTTTCGACTCACTTCACTTTTTTCTCTATTTTTCAACAGTTCTTGCCTACACACCTTATTTCTAACACATGTTTTCCCCAAATCAGTCTGTCAAATGACCCCATTACCCTCAAAGATGCAACATTTAGCACGTAGAGATGCGTTAGAGGTGAGTCTCCTATAAAGGACCAAGTGGGCCCCGCAAGGTCTCAATATGATGCACATAAGCATGACCTAAAGGCTAACCTACGTTGGGGCTCACTAACAAGGCTGTTTGGGGGAGCGTATGGTCGGTAGTGGCTGCGACAGCTTTCCACCTACTCCATAACACCGACGGATCCCCCCCTAAAATAAGGGTGACTCAACTAGAGGTCGTGTACAACACGTGTACTACGGACTTATTGCAGAAAGAAGGCCGGAGGGTAGACACATGATGTCAGATATAAAAGCAGTAACACATAGGATAAATACTGTACACAAAGAGCACGAAAACATTCCATAATGATAAAACAATAACACAAAACAACACAAAAAATATTTATACACCTATAGTGCCAAACAAAGTCGATACGACTCCAAAATAAGCTCGAATTCTGAACAGGTCCCCATCAGAGTCGCCAGAGCTTTCACACCCTTTTTTCGTACTCCAAAAAGATTAGATTTTAAGTTCGAAAGGGTTTTAATTATTAAAATGACAAAAGATGAAAATTTGTTTCGAAAAGGATTCATTTTGTTCAAAACTCAGAGTCGCCACTTGGCATAAATCGGGTGTGCCAAGTCACCCGTGGATATCCTTTTTCAAAACGGTTTTGACTCCATAAAACTGATCCGCGAACAGAGATTCCGGCTAAGAAATTCTGTTGACCGAGGGGAAGGTGTTAGGCACCCCTCGATCCCGTGGTTCGACCATGGTCGCTCGGTGGAGTATATCGGCTAATTTGACACTACAAATGCATAAACCACACAAAGCACGCAAAAACAATCAATCACGCAAACAAAACAAAACAATCCAAAATTCAAAACCAAAATAATGTTCAGTCCAAATTATACAGTCCAGGAATAAATAATGCAGAAATATAAATCTATTCTACCCTAGACTAATCCTATACTACGCTTCACCGCTTCACCCGACGCCTCGGGCCTTCACCACAAACATCTTCCAAGTACAAGGTACTTCGGGGCATTCCCCGAATAAATCAATACAAATCCTTCGAAGCATTCCCCGACCAAATGAATACATTTTTAGTGCGAGAAAATCAAATTATTCAACAAAATTTCAAACATTCCATGGAATTTCCAACATTCAACCAAAGCCGTCAATTCTAAACATTCCACGAAAACACTTATTCCTAAATTCGCCTACCCAGCCTATATTCGCCTATCCAATTAGCAACCTAAAACAGTGATACTATCGAGTTCACCAACATTATTCATGTTTATTCCAAGTTGAACAAAAAGTAACAATAAAACCATCATTAACCAAATTCATCATTTTATCAATCTCGTAATTCCACCCCAATTTTCCTTTTATCAACCCATTAAAACATGATCAAACTCATTCCTCAAACCAACATAGCCGAATCACAAACGTCATGATCAACATCAACAAAAATCCAACAAAACATAATAACACCACACATATTCACAACCCATTCAACACACCAAGATAGATAAAAAGAGAGTGGGTTAAGAAATGGACCTTTCGATAATCTGATCTTTGTTGATAATAAGAAAACCCGGACTTGGAATTTCGAATAGAACCTCAACGGCGATGAATCCAACTCGAATAGAAAAATAGCAATCTGAACTGAAACCTCAAACGACCTGACGGAAGATCGAATCTTATGTAATTTGAGTTCCGATGAACTCAAACGGGACAGCAAACAAAAAATGCCAAAATAGATTCCAGCGAACCTCACTTTTTCAAGTTGGATTCATCTAGAAATCAGTGGAAAACGGAAAAATATTGAGAATTTTGAACCGGGCTCGTTGAACGAACAAAACCGAGCAAACGTTGACGAGAATTCCGGCTAAGTAATTGCCGGAACAGATACCCAACCCACCGACCCATTTTTGAGTAACCCGAAACCAATCCTGTTTTCTTCTCCGTTTCAAACTTCAACCGCGAATCCTTTTTTTTTTCGTTCAGCTTACTCTCTCCCCGATCTGGACTTTTTCAGTGTGTGCTTGTGAGTTTGTGGCTGTGTGTATGTGGGTGTATGGTCTTGAATCGAAAGGAAGAAGATGAGTGTCTTTTTTTTTTTAGTATCTGATGTGTTGTATTCGATTTCTTGGAGAAGAAAAATAAAAATTGAGTTCATCCATGGCTGCTCTCGTGTTCTTCTATGAAGATGATGATGAAGCTCCAAAAAAAATAAAAATCAAAGAAAGTCCCCCCTCGTTTTTGTTTGTTGTGTGAATTGAAGAAATGGAAAAAGTGGAAGATTCCTTAAAAAACGTGAGGTCCCTATGTAATATCTAATATCTGTATTGTTGATGATGAATTCAAAAGAAAAGGAAGATGTCCTCTTTTTCCTTGTGGGCTCCTCTCTTTTTGGATTCTTCTCCTGTTTTTTTTCTGGGTCCCACCTGGGAAATATATTCTATGTTTTTTGTTCCTCTCAAATCCAAAAGAGAGTAAAAATGGCCTCAACTTTGTACAGCTGTCCGTTTTTCTTTTCCTTTGTGGTCAAGAAATGTGAGGAGGGGGGTCACGTGGATGGTGTAGTGGGGTGGTGAGGTGTCCGCTTTTAATAGGGAGGGGTTGTTAGAATAAGATAAAATTAGTTGAGTTGTTATTTTTTGTCATTTTGTGGGGACATAATAACATGGATGGGGGTGCACGGTAGGATAAGGTAAAAATGGGTAAAAATGATATTGGGGAGGGACGAAATTAGGTGTCTACATTCTCCATAACCAGGGTTTTACCCTCAACCTCTGGTTAAGGGTGGAGCAGCCCCATCCACTGCACCACAACCCATGTTGATTTTAATTCATATACTTATTTGTCTATAAATACAAATGATAAATTGAACATATTGACAACTAAACTATTCAATTACAAATAATAAATTTATTTGAAATATATAGTATGATACAAATAAATTTAAAGTAAAAAAATATAAAATGCAATGACAAAAAAAATGATGAAGAAAAGAATATAAAAAAATACGAAAAATGACAAAAATGACGAACCAAGAATGAAAAAGGGTGAAACGGAAATAAAAAAAAAAAAGAATGCAAAGAAATAAAATTGAAAAAGAAAAAAAATGATGAAAAAGAAGAAAGAAAAAAAGTGTAATAAACGAGTAAAAAATAAATGAAAAAGAAAAAAAAGTAAACTAAAGGAAAAAAGAAAGAAAAAATAGTAAATTAAAGGAAAAAAGAAAGAAAAAAAGAAAAAAAAAATGAAAGATAGGAAAAAATAATAATAAAGGAGTGAGACTATGAATTATATTTAATTGATAAGAGATGTTATGAATTATATAGGCTAAATGAGATAATTAGACGCTTATATTGATTAAACCATGTAGGTCTCAAGCGAATACGAATGATGAAATAAGAATGAGAAAGGGAAAGCGAAAAAAAAAAAGAATACAAAGAAAAAGAATAAAAAAATAGATGAAAAATGAGAAAGAAAAAAAGAAATTATAAGGAATGAGTAAAAAAAAAGTAAATTAAAGAAAAAAAGAAAGAAAAAGAAGAAGAAGAAAAGAAACTAGAAAAGAAAAAAAACTGGAACTTTAAGCATAGGTGAGTAATCTCTGTGTTTAAATGGGTACCCATATTTTACTCATTTTGTCCATATTTGTATGAGCTTTTAAAATGAGTTGAAGTCCATATTTACTCATTTGAAATATGAGTGATCCAATTCACTAAATATGAGTTAAATGGACTCTTTTCACAAATATGAGCTGAAATTGTCACCCCTAGATATAGATATAGATATAGATATAGATATAGATATAGATATAGATATAGATATAGATATAGATATAGATATAGATATAGATATAGATATAGATATAGATATAGATTATAGATATAGATATAGATATAGATATAAATTATAGATATAGATAATAATAGTATTACAAGTGTGATTTGAGGAATTATAAAAATAATAATAATAATATATTCAATGTAATTTCATACATATTTGAGAAAAATAATGTGTACACACAAATCTTATCTCTACCTTGAAAGATAGAGAGGTTGTTTTTTAATATAAATTAAAGCACATGGAATTACAACAACGACGACAACAACAACAACATATCCAGAATAATTCCACAAGTAGAATCTGAAAATGATAATGTTTACACAAATCATATGCATATCTTAAAAGATAAAGAATCTGTTTCAAATTAAAAACACACACATGAAATCATGACGACAATTATAACAACCCCATACACAAGAGGAAACTTAAAAAAAAAAAAATCAATAGTATAGACGCATACTTTATTCTTATCTTAAAAGATAGAGAAACTATTCCCGGCAGAAAGCACATAAAATTACACAATGGAAAATAGATCACTTGAAGCACTGAATTTTACTAGACCAATATAGATCTAATAGATGATGTATCATTTGTTGTGATGGTGTGAATCAATGTCTTTCATGACATCAATGGCAATTCCCAAAAGTGTCATGGGCTCTGGGACATCTTCATTTTGCTTCTCATACTCAAATGTCCATGATATCCAATTCTCTTCAACATCCAAAGTAGTCTTAAATTCCTTGTATAAATCCATAAAATCTCCTCCAACAAATTTGAAGCTGATTCTTTTCTTTTCTTTATCTATGTGATCAACAACTTGCTTTGCCACCCTCTCTTCCCCCTCTTTAAAATATTTTTACAATCAGATCAATTATAAAATAATTATATGTATACAATCAGATCAGTTATAAGATAATCAGATCAGTTATAAAATAATTATATGTATACGATTAGATAAGTTATAAGATATATAATCAAATCAGTTGTAGAATAATTATATGTATACAATCAAAACAGTTATAAGATAAGTATATGTTAACTTACATCAATGTATAATTTATCATACATGGTTGTTAACTTGATATCTAGATTAGCAATTTAGCCAAGAGTTAATTTTGTCTAGATTATATATATATACACACAATTTTAATAAGCCGTAAAATTTTAGGTATGTTCCAATTGTGATTATTCTATCAATGTCGTGATAAACAGAGGTCTAGAATAATATGTTGTCGGAGTGAGATCGTACTATAGTAACGAAGTTAAGCCAAAAAGAACGACTCAATTCCTCTAGAAGAAAGGAGAGAGAAAGAACTATATATAATTAAAAACGATGACATATTTTAAGTGGTTAACTTAGCTACGTACTATCAGGTCATTCAAATGATATCAATATGTAAGTCATTTTAAAATGTGAGATCTGTGATCTTGAATGTAAGACAGGTTACTGACTGTAACAGATAAAGGTGAGCTGACCCAAAGAGGTACTTCATCCATTCCTTTTTTTTTTTGAGTAAGTACAACATGAAAATCTAAATAATAAAGAACTTTATTTTTCTTTTTATCAAAAGACTCCGAATTAAATAATTCTTGTCTCTATAGAAAAGTAAAAATGACTTACCATATTTAAATCTCCATTCGATAATAATACCAACACTTCCTAATTCACCTTCATGAAACCCAAAATGATTTATCTTATCACTTATAATAGGGATATGGTGAGGTTTGGTGTTGAAGTGATCATGAAATAGTTCTCCACCACATTTGACCTCCAAATGAGCAACTAATTTACCCCTCAAACCCATCCCCCTCTTAGCAAATAGCAATAGGAAGGAAGTGGTTATTATTACTATTTAGTATATGAATGGAAAAATTGTACTTATTGAAACCATAGTTCATTGCCTTTATAGAGCTGTAATGCTATTAATTATTTAAAATATGTTACCTTCTTTAATTATACGTATTTGTCTAAGTAAGTCGTAAAACTTTTCAGGCATATTTCGATTGAGGTTAGTATGTATAATTAAAGAAAATGATATACTTTTGTAGTAAATTTATCTGTGTAATAGACGTTTGAGAACACACACTCAAGAATTTGAACCAAAAATGTCTAATAGAACGGAAAATTTTACAATGGGAGAGTCACAACCAACAAAAGTTGTGTGACCCTCCATTAATATTTTGACACATAAGTTGTGGGCCCTTATCATTTTAATTTTATAATAAAAGCAATGAATAAGAGAGACAAAATATATTCTTATAATTCATATGGATCTTAATTAGTAAAATAAATTATGTTAAGTAAATATAAAAAATAAAAAAAAATAGAATTATATGGCTCTTGTATGAAAAACATGAACAGTAAAAACATAATTTTTTTTCTTTATAATTTCATAAAAATCCACGTAAACTTTTGATCATTATTTGAGATAAAAATTACACCAAATTTATGTATAAATCCTTTTTTTATTAATAGATATTTCATTCGTTTAAATTTATGATTTATTTTTAAAATTTTAAAAAAGACATATTTTTGTATTTAGTACAATAACATTTCTCATGAAATATCACAAATGAGATTTGAGAAAGGTAAAGTGTATGCAAACTTTATCAGAGGGAGTGCTTCATCTTTTTTATTTTATTAATAATTTAATTATAAAATAATATATAATTTTTACACCCAATTAATAATTTATAACAACATAAATTTTCGCATTATAAAATACTATATTTTATCTCAATTCAAAATTATTTATTTTTTAAATATATACAGAGTCAAAATTTCACATAAATTAAAATATATAAAATATGTGTAAAATTGACACATAGACAATATGCCTTGTTTATTCAATTTTATAATTAAAACGCAATGAAACTCAATCTATCAATATTTATAAGGATCTTCTTGGTTATAAAATATTAAAATGTGAGTATCTTTTTTTTTCCAGAATAATTTTTTTCATTTCTGTTTAAAATTCAATGTTTGACTTTAAAAACAGTTTTGAGTTTGTTTTCCAATAGAATTTACACTTTTATGCATAAGTTAAATACTTATTTTTCTACTAATCTAAAACATTGAAAAATTATTTTATATATTTATGTGAAAGTTTTGACTCGGTACATATTTAAGAAAATAAAAAATTTGAATTGAGATAAAATATAGTATTTTATAACCCAAAAATTTGTGTTGTTATAAATTATTAATTGTGAGTGAAAATTATATATTATTTTATAATTAAATTATTAATAAAATAAAAAAGATACCCCCTCTGATAAAGTTTGCATATACTCTACCTTTCTCAAATCTCATTTGTGATATTTCATGGGAAATGTATTGTTCTAAATAAAAAAATGTCTTTTTAAAAATTTTAAATAAAAATCATAAATTTAAACGAATGAAATATCTATTAATAAAAATAGGATCAATACATAAAATTTGATGTAATTTTTATCTCAAATAATTATCAAAGTTTACGTGGACTTTTATGAAATCATAAGAAAAAAAATTATATTTTTACCATACACGTTTTTGCATACAAGAGTCATGTAATTCTACTTTTTCTACTTTTTTATATTTATTTAACACAATTTATTTTCTCAATTAAGACCCATATGAATTATATAAATATATTTTTTCTCTCTTATTCATTGCTTTCATTACAAAATTAAAAAGATAGGGGCCCACAACTTATGTGTCAAAAAATTAATGGAGGTCACACAACTTTTATTGTTTGTGACTCTCCCATTGTAAAATTTTCCTAATAGAACATATTTTCATGTGTTCAATTTAAATAGGCGAAATCCATCAACGGCCCCCTAAACTTGGCACGATCTTTCACTTTGGCACCTCAACTGAACGTTGTTCTCTTTTGACACCTCAAGTAGCTATTAACTGTGTCATTTTGACACTTTTTTTACAATCAGGTAAAATTATAAAGAGTGTGTAATACACACGCTGCAGACGTGGCATGCGACCAATTAAAAAAAACATGTGGCATTTTTTTGTATAAAATAATAATTTTAAATAAATTACAATTAAAAAAATCTATTTTTAACTAATTAACTTAATTTTTTTTTAATAAATCAATAAATAAATGCCCCCCTCCCACAATCATCTTCTTCACCCCAGCCTCCCCCCCCCCCCTCCTGTCCAAATCATCCCAGCCCCCCAACCCACCCACCAATCATCTTCTTCACCCTAGCCTTACCCCCGTCCAAATCATCCCAGCCCCCACTAATCATCTTCTTAACCCCAACCTCCCCCTCTTCCCTCCCCCGTCCAAATCAACCCAGCCCCCTTCCGAATCACCTTCTCCAAACACCCCAGCCACCCTCCCACCCACTCGAATCACCATCTCCAAACACCCAGCCCCCACCCCCGATCATCTTCTTCAAAACACTACAGCAACCCCACTCCCACCTCCAAATCTTCTTCCTCAAAACACACATCAATGGAGGTTGAATTTAACAAATTTATTCTCACCAACTTAATTTAATTTTAACTAATTTTTAACTTATCAAAGATGATTACTCTCAAATTAATGAAAAACTTCTAACATCAATGGCGACAGAAAACTTCTAACATCAATTTTCGAAACTTTATATTAACAAATCTTTTGCTCTTCTTCTTAATGAAATTTTAGATTTAATGATAATAAAAATAGAGAGATTGTATGTATCGGTTTTGTGAAAGTGTTCTATGTTATATTGATATCATTGGGGATGATGGCAGTTGTGATTCATTTATTTCACTGGAAATTTTCTAACAAAAAAAGAAGAAGTTGATAAATGGGCAAAATTGATTTTTAGAAACAAAAGAAAGGGTATTAAAAAATGAAAGTAATTAAATATTATTATTATGGTCAAGTTGGACGCCATATCAGACAAAAAACAGTAATCACACACCTAAAATGGGTGAAAAACACGCGAGCTGCCACCTATGCAAAAAGTGTCAAATAACACATCCGTACAATAGTTGAGGTGCCAAAAGTGAACAACGTCCAGTTGAGGTGCCAAAGTGAAAGATCGTGCCAAGTTTAGGGGGCCGTCGATGGGTTTGACCATTGAAATATATCATAATATGAGTATTTAAAGGAATTTACTAACAAAGTTAAGAATTTCGTCGATTGATTCCAGCTAGTTTTAGTATTATTTAACAGCCGACCTATTAAATTTAGGATTATGGTTATTATGCAGAATAGGTTCCCACATTTAAGCAATAATAATTGAAAAATAGAGAGCATGAGAAATGAAGAGGAATTTCATCCATTAATTTATATTTATTTAATTTAGGAGTTGTCTTCTATTTTCTTATACTTATAAATAAAATGCACTAAAAATTATTGCAATAGATGTTTGACGATGAATTTGATTGTAACATGAAAAAGAAAGAGCTTTTAAATTTGAACTTAAAAAATGATAGTTGGGGTTTGAATTTATGTGGATATGCATTTTATTTGTAAAAAATAAAGTTTTGTGAGTGAAAAAAGTTTTTTTTTTTCACCTTGAAAAATTGGTTAATTTTTTGAACTTGGAAAAAAAAATCAATTTGAAGAAACTAACTCCATGTTATTAGTATATGTATAGCCAAAAAATGTGTGTGTTGGATTTGGAGGGGGGAGGGGGCGGGATGGGGGGAAATTGCAATTTTTTCATTCGATTTTCGATATTTATACGTGAATTTTTCAATTAATCCAATTCTAGACACACAAGAAAGATTAAAGCGAAAAATGCTCCTTAGCAAGTT
Source organism: Capsicum pubescens (assembly GCA_030864215.1). Classification (NCBI taxonomy): domain Eukaryota; kingdom Viridiplantae; phylum Streptophyta; class Magnoliopsida; order Solanales; family Solanaceae; genus Capsicum; species Capsicum pubescens. The sequence continues at coordinate 284,420,327 of CM061542.1, forward strand.
TTTTTTTTAAAAAAGTCTAAACTCGAGAAATTCAAAACTTCTAATTAAGAAAGAATTCAGTCCAATATTTATAATGAATTTATAAGTTATTTGAAAAAAAAAAAAGCACAATAAAACCAAAACAATAAGGCCCATGTTAAAATTGATTTTAGGCCACTGATTATTGAGAGGCTCCTAGGCTATCGTTCTGCCAGCTAATGTTAGGATTTTGATTGATAACACCAAAATGAACATGTGTTTTCAGCCTTAGGGGTCATTTGGTAGAGTGTATTAAAATGTTAATGTATGCATTAGTTTAATGTGTATTAGTAGTACTTTGTTTGGTATACCTTTTTACCCTATGTATAACTAATGCATTAGTTATACACTCTATTGTGTATTGAGGTGTGTATTACTAATACCTCAAAATCTATGACATTAATAATGCAATGGATCTAATGCATGCATTAACATACTTAAAGCCGCCTATTACCTCTCAAAAAAATTTTTGCATCCTTTCCAACATATATATTGAGAGTATTATGTAAAAAAATAATATTTTTTTTTAAAAATTATGTAATTCATGTTTTTTTTATTACATCGAACCAAACACTGCATAAGAAAAATACAAGCATAACTAATACAAGTATTACTAATACAAGCATTACTAATACACCATATTTTGCATTATTCTTATACACTCTACCAAACCACCCCTTAAAAGTATTGGTCATGTATTATTTTTTTCTGACATCTTTCAACTACTCTTATCTCTTTTTTCTAACTTTTTTTGGTTATGATATGTATTACTTCCTCCGTTTTAAAAAAAATGATTCTTTTGTTGCAATTTTTTAATTTTAATTTTTTATATAGTATATTTAAAAACACAAAATTAAAGAATATTTTGATACATTTAATATATTTTTAATTTAAAATCACAAATTTTAACAACATAAATCTGAATTAATCAAGAAAACTTTAGTTGTCATAGGATATGTTGTTCCATTTTCACATTTCTTGGATTAAATGGTTTTGGAAAAAAAAAAAAATCGTGAAAAATAAGGAGGTTCTATTGAAGGAAGAATTACTTTTCATGATCTTCCAACTACTTTTTTTATGACACAACAATAAATTCGATATAATCCCATTCAACAAGAGTACCGACACTTTCTAATTCACCTTCATGAACCTCAAAATGGTGTATCTTATCACTTATATTAGGGATATGGTGAGGTTTGGAGTTGAAGTGATCATGAAACAGTTCTCCACCACACATACAATGTAATAACCCATATAATATAAGAGGGACAATTAAGGATCCGTTTGATCATGAAAACATAATTTTTTGGAATTTGGAAAAGAAAAAAAGAGAAAAAAAATCAAAGATAAAAGAGGAGAGCAATCGAGAGATCGGTGCTTGACTCAGCAGGAGGGCATCCACCTAGTACTATAATGTGTTATAATACTATTACTTCCTCCGTTTCGGAATAAATAAATTGTTGGGGTATTTATTGGTGTTTCAAAATAAATGAATCATTGAATTTTTTTTCAAAGTTACCCTTATGATTTGACAACCAATTAATTTTTGCAAAGGTATTAAAGGTCAACTTTTGCTTTTTGAGAGGTAAAATTGAAAAGTTCTGTTAAATTTATGTCTTTATTATTTTTTTCTTAATCTGTATGTCAAAATACAACAATTCATTTATTATGAAACGGAGGAAGTAATAGTTTGTTGTTGACTACGAGTAAAGGGCCTGTGAATAATGTCCTAAGTGCAAATACTATAGCGGTTGTGCCACTATCTCTCTATAAATTTTGTTATGATGCAGTACTAAATATCCTATTAATCAAAAAAAAAAGAAGTCTAAATAACATAAATATCAATTCTTTTGAAAATAATTACACTCTCTCACATTTTTTTAATTATTTTACTCTCTCCCTATTAATATACATAACATAGTCGATATATATATAGCATTCTGTGTATATATTGAATTTTTTGTAATATGTTTAGAGAGTTGAAATTTTTTCAAATATTAAAAATATAAGTTGTGTATTTATGTAATTTTTTTTTTTTAAAAAGAAGAAAACTTTATATATACTTGGGCCAATGGACTTTCAAGCCCAATCTGCTGAATGAAACATAAGGGGAACTTTAGATTCCCCATGCAAGAAATATGCAGCAGCAGCAAGCAGCAAAGGGTGAAGAAAAAAAGAAAAGAATTGACCAATCATTTATTTTAGCAACTTCGCATTACATGTTTTGATTGTCTTGCGTTTTCTGGGGAAGCACGCAATGGACTCAACTAGTGTGAAAATAGTTAAAAGAGAAGTAGAAAAAGAAGTAAATTTCTTAACTTGGTCCATAACTAAACTCTTATAATTCACGATTTTAGAACAGGGGTTGAGAGTTTAAGAATCAAGAATTAAAATTATAGAAAAATTTATAAATTTTCATGAACGGAGCAAGAATATTAAGTGCTTGGATTGTAACCTTTACACCCTCGGCTTAACCCAAAAATAATATATAGATAACAACGTTATGAGACAAATCAACTATAAGGCTGTTTTAATGGATTAAAACACAACTTTAGTTTAAGTTATCAATTGAGAGTCAATAATGAATTTTCTATAGTTGGGTAGTTTAAAGTAGTTATGCTTTGGCCTAAACGAAGAAATTAACATGAGATTGATATGATGTGATTATAGATTCGATCGAAGGAGGTCATACGAATTATTCGAGGTAACAAATTTGGTATTACGACAAGTGTACTGTGAGTAGTAATCTTACCATAATTTGTGTTTTTCAAATTGCATATTTTATACATGTTTTTTATGAGAATAAGAGTTATTGAGTACTTTGAAAATTTGCACGTGGGACAAGTTCTTTACTCTATATGATATTGAAATGGTTATTCAAGTTTACATGTACTATGATTTGCTATGAACTTTAAATGCTACGTAATATTCTGAAAAATGTTTTCATATGAATATCTATTATTTACGAAGAAAGTATAAATGAGAGTGGACCTTGATTTGAATTCTGTAGCTACCGACGGGATCGTTAGACTTGGTACACCTTGTATTTGCTGATTACTGTTACAACCCTCGCTAGTGGGAAGGTAGAACTAACATACTGTTATTGATCTCCCTCGAGTAGAGACCTAATGATATGATATTTGACTCCTTTAAGAGGGGTCCACTGTTATTGCCTATTCTTAAAGTAGAATTCCATACTGATTACATGATTCATTCTTGGAAACCTCCCAAACATGTAATATTTGATATGATATAATACTTATTTAGTTTATTACTGAACTATTTGTTCATTTTGCTTACATAAAACAAATGATACTGTTTATCATTATTGTTTTCTTAAACAACATATATTTCATGATATTTTATGACTTGTACCCATTAAAACGATTGTGGTTAAGTGTTATTACTTACTGATTTAGTGTCTCACTCCTCGCTATTTATTTTTCAGAGAACGCACGTGACGGTAACAATTTTGTTTGCTAGAGGATTCGAGTGGCATATTTCTGGTGAGCCTCGCATTTGTTCGCATGAGCAGGAGTTTATTTATTTGTTATGTTCTGTTCCTTGAAAATTCTTAGAGTCGCTCCATAGTCATGTCTTTAGAGTTTTGAGTATTCTTTCACTATTTTGGACTTGTAGAGTATTTGATTTCCTCTCATCTTTGGAGATGAATTTTGTATTGTAAATTGGTGGCATTTGGTGCATTGTTGATGATTTTGGTGAGTTGTGTTGGTGATTTTGGTGTGTTGGTTGCGATATTGAGTTGTTGTGTTGTGAATTTGAGACAAAAAGTTTTCTTGTTAGACCCCAAAACATGAAAAAATCTGTTCGATTTTCTGTAGAATTCTGACGAAGCTTGCTTTGGAGTTCTAATGTCCTTAGCGCCGTTCATGATTCTATTCTGGGTCGTGACACTTGACCACCAAGTGAGCAACTAATTTACCCCTCAAACCCATCCTCTCTTAGCAAATAGCAATAGCAAGGAAGTAGTTATTATTACTAATACTATATGAATGGAAAACTTGTACTTATTGAAACCATGATTCATTGCTTTATATAGCTGTAATGCTGTTAACTACTTAAAATATGTCACCTTCTTTAATTGTATGTATTTATCTCAGTAAGTCGTAAAACTTTTCAAGCATATTTCGATTGAGGTTAATATGTATAATTAAAGAAGATGACATATTTTTATAGTCAACTTATCTATGTAATAGATGCTTGAGAACACACAAACAAAAATTTGAACTAAAAATGTCTAATGGAATATATTATAATGTTTTCATATGTTTAATTGAAGGCAAAATACTTAGAAAAATACCTGAATTTTGATCAGATTTGCAGATGAGCATACTGAAATTTGCGGAGGTTCTATTACCCTCTGGACTTCTTTTTTCCTATTTTAATGGCATATATCTGCTCACTTGGACTATTGCGTGTAATTCACGCGCATTGAGCGCGTGAAATTGGTAAAAAATTGTTAAATTTTTTTCTTTGGTCAAATAGCCCCTCAATTTTTTGATTTTTATAAATTTTATGTTTTTTTAATTTATTTTTCATTTATATCTTTTTTCTCTTCTCTCTTCTTTCTTTCTTCTTTTCAATGGTGCTCCATTGCTGTTTTATTGTTGAATTGAACCCAATTTCATATCACACACACACACAAGCCCAAATGAGTCATATTCAATACACCCAATTCATTTCCATCAATTTGACCCAATTTCAACACACACACATATCAAATGTGTCATCTTCAATTCCATCAAAATAGCAAAATTATTTCACCATTGCCACCACCAACCAACCCACCATTACCGCTCGAAGGAAATTTATCGGCTCATAGCACCTTATGTTTGATTCAATCTCGCGATGCATTTTTGGGACCTTTTGAATTTTTTAATTTCAGAGGAAAACTGGAAATGTTTCAATTCCATAGGAAAGTTTGAACATTGGTAGCTAGAAAAATTTTGCATTTGATTCAATTGGAAACAGTAAAGATGACGATATTTTATTTTCAAAAATGTGTTAATTTCTTATTTTCACATGTTAATTTCTTATGCAAAAATATCACTTGTTTTCGTTAATACAACATTTTGGTGAAATTTCAAATGATTCTAGGGCTGTTGGAATGATTTCGAATCATGAGGCGGGCGAAAAAATTGATTTTGCTCAAAATTCCATGGATTTTAATACTCCAATCGCGTAATTGATGAATTGCAATTTGATTTCGGCACAACTTAAAATAAAAAATCAAATGGTCACACTTTGGCAATACTGTCACGACGTCGCAAAACTCCGGTGATGAACTTTTTGGTGTCGAAATCGATCAAACTCAATGTCAGTCGATACGCATGCAATTCTTTTTAAGAAAGTTTCCGAATGGGCATCTTCAATACAACCCCATTTTCAATTTTCCATTTTCTTCTCATGGTAATTCACGATGGAACTTGAAAGAGCCATTGCCATTGAAAATGGAGAAGAAAATCACTGCCCTGTTACTGCCCACCACACGTTTGATGAAATTCCAAGCTCAAATTCGACTTACAAAAGTGTGGTTGCTGCTGAAGAAGAAAATGGAGAATGGGGCAACCAAATTTCAAAAATTAAGAATCAAGATTTTGGTGAAAAAAATAAGAATGGAGAAGAAATTAAATGATTTTTTTTTTCTTTTTAAAATACGTGTAAAAATGAGATTGGCGCGTGTATTACACCACCAGTCGCCAAAATGGGGTATAGCATTTGGGGGAGGGGGTAGAAATTAAATCCACTTTAAAAAAGTCTGGGGGATAATAGGACCTCCGCAAAGTTCAGTATGCTCAACTGCAAATTTGGTCAAAGTTCAAGTATTTTTCTGAGTATTTTCCCTTAATTGAAACATATCGAGTATTTAAATAAAATTTACTAATAAATTTAAGAATTTCGTCAATTAATTCCACCTAAGTTTTCTGAGTATTATTTAACAGCCGGCCTATTAAATTTAGAATTTTGGCTCTCTTACAGAATAGGTTTCCACATTTAAGCAATAATTGAAAACTAGAGATAATCAGAAATGAAGAGAAATTTCATCCATTAGTTTATATTTATTTAATTTAGGATTTGTCTTCTATTTTCCTTTTTCCTTTTCCTATTTAGAAATCTTTATATTTTATTTTCTTATACTTATAAAATGCACTATTAATTATTGAAGTGGATGTTCGGACATGTATTGGATTGTAACATGAAAAAGAAAGAGATTTTAAATTTGAACTTGAACAATGATATTTGGGGGTTGAATTTATGTGGTTATGCATTTTATTCGTAAAAATTGAAGTTTTGTGAGTGGGAAAAGACTTTTTTTCACTTGAAAAACTGGTTAGTTTTTTGAACTTGGAAAAAATCATTTTTTAAAAACTAACTTCAATATTATTAGTACTAGTTTAACCGCACGTGTAACGTTAGATTATTTAAAATTAAATGATTTTGTCTATTGGGGAAATTTTTAGTAAAGTGTAAAAAGTTCAAATCACCTTTTAAAGATTCTTCACACTTTAATGTAAGAGAAAATACATAATTTTACCTCTGAACTTTTACGCATAATTTACTTTAGACCTTAAACTATACGGGTAATTATATACCCCCTTAATAATTTTAAAGTGCATTTTATACTACCCCAATAGCTGACGTGGCAAAATTTAAAAAATTTAGCGCGTAAATGGCTAAAAAGGTGAAAAAGGGTGGGGCCCACTTTTAAATTTTACAATTTTTCTCTCCTTCATCTTCCTCACGGTCCACCACCTCCTCTCTTCTCCTTCTTCATTTTTTTTCAAATTCATTCAACAAACCTAACAAATTTATGATTGAGGCATATTTGATTGAATTTTTTAAGTAATAGTTAAAAAAAAAATTAGGAATTGAAAGAACACCTATCAATTGTCAAACTTTCAATCTACTAATTCAAACATTAAATTTTCAACTACATACAAATATTATGAGTTATAACCTTTTGTAATTGTATATGCATTAAAATAGTTAAAGAAAAAATTCTGTTTGATTACAAAATACGAGTAAATGGTGTAAATTTTTGTGAAAAATGATAAGAGTGCGATATTATTTTTTCTATTTTTCATATGAAGTTGTCAATTTAAAGTCGAGCCGGTTAAGTTAAATTTGGGAGGTGGGGAAGTTGGAGATTCAAGAAAAAGGAAGGGAAGGGGTGGGGGGCGAGCTGATAAAGTTGGATTTGGAGGTGGGGGTGGAGGTGGGGGTAGGGTGAGGTGAGAAAGTTGTAGATACAAGAAAAAGGAAGGGGACAAATTTGGGATAGAAGGAAGGGGAAGTTGGTGAAGCTGGATTTGAGGGTGTGGGGTGGGGGTAGAAATGCAGATTCAAGAAAAGAAAGAGAAAAAGTTGGGGTAGGGGTGGGATGGCAATGTGGGGTTGGGGGCGACGGAGAAGAAAGGTTGGGAATAAATTTTTTTCTTTATACATATATATATTATATATATATATGTTGGTTTGAGGAATTATTTTTTAAAAAATTAGCTATGTGGCGCTGACGTGGTGCGTATGTACTGCACTCTCCGTAGTGAGAGTGGTATAATATTTTTAGGGTGGTATAAAATTCACTTGAAGGTTATTAAGGGAGGTATATAATTATCCGTGTAGTTTGGGTCTAAAGTAAGTTATGCGGACAAGTTTAGGGGTGAAATTATGTATTTTCTTTTAATATAATAATCTATGTATAATATAAAGGAGAGTCATAGATGAGGTGATGTGACACCTCTCTATGACCTCCCTTCTTATTTATTTTCTTCTTTTTCTGAACATTTTTTTACTTCTTAAAATTATATGCTATGTAATAAAAAAAACTCAAAAGTCACTCATTTAACTCTTTTAATTATGTTTAATGTACTTAAATTTTTCTTCTTCCAAAAATGAATATACATGTTGCAACATTAACTATTAATTAGTAAAAATAATTGTGGAGCTTTGAAAACCTGCTAACAATATAATTGTGTACTTAGTGATAGCCTATTTATGTTCCTATTAATTGTTATCTAAAATTTTCCTGCTTCTCTTGTGTGGCGTTACGTTTTCTCAGTACTACTTAAGGAAGCAATTGTTGATATCGCAGAGGTTGCATCCTCATATTTCGTATAATCAATAACAATAGTATCTTCATGGATGTTTCTCACATTTTATTCAGTTATTCTGTTGATTGTTGTAATAGTTCATATGCACAGATTTTCTTAGTGGAAATGTTCAACGTCAATCAAGAATGTGAATCAACACAAAAGATACAAGCGTAAAGAGCACAAGGATTATAAGTGATACGAGTACAAAGAGGGTACAAGCACAAGAAGCCATACTCGAACCATATCCAATAAGAGGGAAGAGTGTGAAGGCCTTTGCAAAAGAGTGGCAAACGGGCATCAAGAGCTCAAGGCCATTCCCAAGGAGCCAAGCTCGGGAACTACAACGTCTTCAAGGCACATTCATGAATATGGATGTGTTTGATCATGTCTTAAGTTCTTCCAAGGAAGTGTATGTATTAAAGTGTGAAGACATGCCTTGAGTGTCTTAAAAATACTACAAGGCAGCTCCATTTATACACTCCAAACCCACCCCCTTTCATTAAGGGTAAAGGTGTCATTTCCCATCTCTTTTGTAATAGACTATAAGTAGGAGCCCCTTAGTCTTATTTGCTTAGTTAGATTATTTTGAAATCAAGATTGTAACATTGAAACACTATCCTCTCAAGAGAGAGTAAACCACCACTTTGACATCACAAGAAATGGTTTCTTCTTGTGTTGTGTGTATCAGCTAGAAACGTGAGTGCTTGAGTGAATCAAGTTCCTCTTGTGTTTGCGTAAGAATTTGGTTCTTGTTAACGCATTTTGTAGAGGTTTTTGAGTTTGATACTCTCTTTAGTTGCTACATTACAAATTCTCTTTGTGTCAAGTTATCTATCTTCTTATCTTTTAAGTTTGTGTGTTTGTTGTTCTCGTTTGATGTCTTGTACGTGTGGACTATTTTTGTGAGTTTGTGGACTGTTTTGTTCTCTTGTAGATACCGTTTGGTATCATTTGGTATCAGAGCCATCGTTGATTTCGTTCCCAAATAGTAATCTGTCCACGTTTTTGTATTTAGGCCAAAATTTGAAGCCTAGTTTTCTTGTTATTTTGTGTGTTCTAGTGTTAGATATTTATTTCCTAACATTAGAAGAGGTGTCCTAGGTCAAAAATCTCAGAAAAAGAAGTTATTCTACGAGTTTGGTGTCTTGGCCGAAGTGTTGTTATTGTTTGACCGAATTTGTGTCTAGTTTTAGGTGTTATTTTTCTTGTCTTAGTAGTTTCGTGTGTTACCTTATTGTTCCCCTAGCACACTTGAGTCTAAGGTCCAAGATTTGAGCTTTTGTTTAGTGTTGTTGAAGGGTTGGGCGGATTAGATATTGTTGTTGTTCATGAGTGTTCTTGTTGTTGTTCATATTGTTCTTGAGATAAATGTTCAACAAAAGGCTTGTTTGATTTGAAAAGGGAAGAGAGAGGCAAAGTCTTGTGTTTGTCTTGGGATTACTTTCAAGGCAACACTAAAGTGGCAAAGAAACAAAAACCCACCAAAAAACTTGCTTATCAAAAGAGAGTCAAAACATCTTTCAAGAAAGGCAAAAAGGGGAAAGGGACAAAGACAAGGCAAAAAGGTGTCTTGCCATTTTAGTGCAAGTTGGTGAAAGATGATGTACAACTTTTGACCTTTGGAAAGAGAATCCAAAGTCTTTCTTTACTCATTTCAAAACCGAAAAATCCTCTCCAACAAATAAGATTGAACCCTTTAGTCTTGAAAAAAACATCATACTCCACTTCAACAACAAATTCAAACGGCCAAAAAGAAAAGGAAATGTGGACCTCACCAACAACCAAACTCAAGTCATAGGACATTCCTAGTTTCTTTCCTTGTCTCTATTAGTTTCATTTTTATTGACTCCTATACTAGTTGACAACTAGTAACGACCTACTAAGTTGTGAACTAGTTTTTGAGTACTTCTTTCGTGTTAAGCGTTACTTGTGGTGCTTTTCTCGTTTATAATTCGTAGATATTTTTGGTTCAAGTACGTATAAAACTTCATTGAGTCTTCAAACCAAAATCCACTCCAACTCAAGAGTAGACTCATCACCAATTTTTCACAAGTTGATAGCCGGCTTACAACACTTGAAGAACCAAGTGAGGAAGCCGAGTGTGAAGAATATGTGAGCGTATTTTGAACTAATGTTTGCTTGTTTTGTAGGTACAATTGCAAATGGAACCCGAAAATTCCAATGCTCCAACCATGGACAATAATGTTATGAATGGCCTCTTAGCTAGTCTTGAAACTTTGTCTCGAGGCGTGGCTAGGATAAAGGCAAATATTAAGAAGTTGGGTTCGGATGTGGCCTCAACGAGTGAGAGGTTGGAGAGGGAGAAAAGCCAAAGGAGTTCTTGACCTCATAACCCTAAAAAAACCTCACCTACTATTACTCTCGAGATCTTATACCAAAGATTGTATCCACCAAATGCTACAAACCAAGTCAATCTTTACTCCCACAGCCGAGAACAAGATGGACCTAGACGTTCCTCACTCCACTTAGTTCCACAAGGAGGACTTGAAACCCAAATTCCATCCCTAAACCCAAATTCTCCACTCTAAAATCCTCCAATTCAAAGACCCTACACTGCACTAATCCAATGTCTCCTTCCTAAGCTACACTAACCCGATAATACCCCATCCAAGTAGAAAAAGAGGGAGAGATAGGATCCAAGGAGAATGAGGCCAAGCCTCAAGATGGAGAGAAACTTAGTGGTGAGATATAATAAGAATGTGAAAAAAAGAGGTCAAGAGAAAGGGAAACTGTAACGCCCCAAAACCGGGTCCCGAGACGTCACACGGTGCTTAAGTCTACAAGTAGCCCCGAGCGAACCCTTTGAGCCTGCTATTACATATAAAGCTTACTTAAAGAGGAATAAAACGTTCACTTGTACGGTCATATCATAATCATAAGAAATACGACAAAGAATATTCTGTCCAAACAGTCACAATACTGGAAATCTCAATATACTAATAAACTGGTAAACTAGTCTGATGAGCCTCTACTACTCAAGTAAACTAGAGAGCCATTGGGACACATCCTCAACTGACTCGAACTGAACTGAAAGCAATAAAACATCCACTAAAATATTGAAATGTCTGAAAAAGGGTCCTCGAACCATGAGGACTCACCACTATAGAGATATAGATAAAGGTACTCGGGAATCACAGATGAGGCTGGGACTGAGCACCTGAACCTACATAACGAGAAAATGTAGCACACAGACAAGTATGTGGATCAGTACCTTGGGAATGTACTGAGTATATAGGGTTGTATGCAAGTAAATAATCGATATCATAAGTCTTCATAGGAAACATGCATACTATAATATATGACCCACATAGCTTGAATAAATTCTCATAAATTATGAATAGGAAAAACATGTATACAAATCACGTGAGTCATTACACTTTGTTCTAAATCTGAACTCTTTCTTTGTACTCAAACTTGAAAATTAGATGGAGTCTTAAAACATCAACTTCCAGGACATACACTTCATCCTTATGAAAAAAAGGGAACTTCTTTGAAAATTAAACATTGTGACTCTTGAGAACTTTAGAAATCTTAAACTCATAGCTTTCTAAATATGAATACTTTCATCTTAAATAGAGTAGGGACTACTTTGGGAGATTCTTCTAACCGACATAAACCATGTGAGACACATGGAGTCCAACGTCTTGCCCATATTGGGGAGAGCTGTTCTATCCTTGCCATCAGAGTAGAACCTTACTTTCTAGTGATCCCTAGCTTAACCCACTTAGGGTAAATCAAATCCTACGGTGGCTCGTAGTTCTGGGGCATGAGACCTCGGAATTAAGCCCAACTCGGTGCTAAGTACTACTCCCATACTAGGCTCAGAACTTTTAGGAAAATCCACCTTATACAATTCAACAATATGCAATGAGAGCCAATATGCTTCCCTTTGACTTAAGACAAAATCGAGTGGGTTCCTTTCTTAGCTTAGGATCAAAATCACTCTTTTCTTGCAAATGTTGATAGACTTATCATCAATGAACTTAAGGATTTCAATAACACAGAGAGTTATAAGTACACTTCTTGAAAACACTTTAGAAAATATATCAACAACTCATTCTTAAAGGATCACAATTTCACAATAAGGCTTAGCTCATGACCACAACTTTGGAAATACTTGAAAAGGTCACATTAATATAGAAATATGCAATTTATACCATGAACTTTCAATTCAACTTAAAATTTACAAAATAATCATGCAACTCAAGGCTTAAACAAGTTAAAATCTCATAACTTCGAAGTATCACAAACTAAACATGAATTCATCTTAAAAATACAGAATTATTTGAGAAAAACTAAAACTTTTGGGCATAAGAATGAAAGGGTGTTCTTGTTCAAACCCCACATACCTTAAACTTGAAGCTTTAGATGAACTCTCTCTTTGAGGATGTTATTTGAACTTATAATGGGTTCTTCTTGTAGTTCTTGTTAATGGTAATTCGAATCTTGAAAAATTAATGAAAAATCAAGGTCGAATCTTGAGATATTTGAATCTTTAGGTTGGAACCTGTAATACCTCGTGTCTCTATCTAGCTTTGATTCGTCTTTAGAGCATCAAAGATCTTTCTTCATAGATGAATACCTTTTTATTCTCTGTGATATTTTTAAGATTTTGACTTTTTATCACGTGGGAAATTGAATAAGCTTTCCATCGATATCAAATTCGCCCAAATCCGACACTCGGGCGAAAAGTTAGAGCCATTTTAGTGAGACAATGTACCACCTGGTACTTTAACGCATCGCGGAGCCAGCCAAAATGGCAATTGTCAAAATCCAATGAGCCTCCATAATTCCACCATGCCGCGGTGTATTTTCAGTTCACAACCAAGGTGGCAACGTGATTTCCACCGCGTCGCGCCATCAAGCAGTTTCCCAATTGTCCAGTTTCCAGTAAGCTGGCGCGATTTCACCGCGTCGCGCCAGCATGAAAAATTAGAATTGTCAGATTCCGTTATGTAATTCCAAGGGTATCTTAGACTTTTCCCAACCCCTACATATACCCTTAAACACGAGATTCAGCTGCATTTAACCTAAAAATACTTGTTTTCTTTCCAAAATCTCTCAAGAACAACCTAGGGTTTCAACCCAAAGGTTCAAGAACTCAAGAATTCCTCCGTTAATCTTCCGAGAATCATAGAGTAAGGTATGCAGATGTTGATTCTTGGGTTCCTTCCTCCCAAGAAGTTTAAGAATCCCTTTTTAAATTCAAAGATTGTGATTTTACGAGTTTTTCATGATTCATGTGAATTGAAGTTCATGTTCATGTTATTGTTGAGATATAGTTCATGCTTTAGAATACAAGTTGCAAGCTTTGATATTGATTTGAGTTGAATTGCATTATGTCCATGTTAAATCCCTAAAGTTTCATGTTGATTGATGTATTTATGATAATTAGGTGTAGAAATTGTTGAATAACCAAAGCATGCTCCCCATAGTTTGATAAAATACTTATGTGTAGGAATTAAAGCCATTATAGCATGTTGACTAGAAATCCCCAATTATGTGTTAACTAATGCATGCCAAGTGTTTGTTAAAAAGCTTTAGCGAATGAATTGTGGCATGTTAGCATGAAATCCTCAAATATGTACACTTGAATGCATGTTATGTGTTTAATGCAAGATCTTGTCGGATGAGTTCTAAAGTATTGGCATGCATTCCCTATGTAAATACATATTAGTATTTCCAAGTGCTTGAAGAGATGTTTTATTGAGTGTATGGTGAATCTATTGTTATGATGTTGATGTTGGTCATGAATTCAAGAAGTCATGTCTTGTCAGTTTCCTTCTATTGAGTCCTGAGGGTACTTGTACTCGAAAAATATAGTTGTTTGCCTAGAGCCGAGTCAGTCTCAAGATAATCTCAGTAGAACTCATCCAGTTACAGAATTCATAACTCTCAGACAGTTATAGAACTTAAGAAATCTCAGACAGTTATAGAACTTAAGAAATCTCAGTAATCTAAGTATCATTAGCATTCCAACTTCAGTTCAGTACTCAACTTATATCTTAGTAGTATTCAAGAATTCAGTTTCATACCTCAGTAGCATTCAAGTGATCAATTCAGAACTTAGTATCATTCAGTTAGAAAATGAGATTCAGTAGTATTTCGTCAGTCTTCGAAATCAAGTGAACTCAGCTTAACTCAGTTACTCAGTATGATCAGTAACAGATTCAACTCAGTCTAAGTTCAGTTAAGAATCAATTCAGAGTCTTTGAGTTGGTAGTAGGAACTAGCACCGAGCGAGTGCAGGGATGACGGCTTTCCCGTTAGAGAGACAGAGTCGTTAGTAACAGTCCTTGAACTCTAGAACTGCGTAGCCAGCGCAGAACCAGGAGTCGCCTATTAGATTAAGGCTTGACTATCATACTGCCTTAGGCTTGACTTCCTGTTCGGGTTCACCCGTTAGAGAGGCTTGACCATAGCAGAGGTCTTTACCCATGGCACGGTATTGACATCCTTTCAGTTGGGGTTACAGGTTGGACCCCACTAGATCAGATTCCGGGCATGTCGCTTAAGTGAGAACTCCCACAGTTGCAGTTTTAGTATTAGTCTTTAGAGTAGAACTCAGAAATCAGGACTATCAGATACGGTCACACATCTCAGTAAGGAACTTAGATAATTCCATAGATTTATAGACCACCCTCTAGATCGGCCTGGTCTCTCATTAAGTTAATCAGTATCAGTATAAATAGATCCAGAGATTACCCGTTAGATAGGCCTGATCTCAAACTCAATCCATTATTTCTATTATTAAAAGATTCAGAGATCTTTTGCTAGATAGGTCTGATCTCAGATACAATCATTCTTGGTCATTATTGGTAGACTCAGGGATCACCCGTTAGAGAGGTTGATCTTAAATTTAGTCAGTCGATAGTAGCAATCTCAGAACTCAGTTATTGATATGAGTATATTCAATTATTTAGTATTCCAGAGTTAGTAATCTCAGATATCAGTATTAGCAGACCCAATCATCAATAAGTCAGTATTTGCATAACCAGTATTCAGAGTTCGTATTCAGTGTTACTGCGATTCCAGTTTTGGTTTGTGCATTTATGCATATGTCCTCATTCAGTACTCTCATGTTATTTAGTTAAGTAATTGTTCATGCATAAGCCCTTGCATTTAGCCTTACCTCATCTTGCATACTCAGTATATTCCCATGTACTGACGCATTTGCGCTATGGTGTTTTACTTTACGCCATAGGTTCAGAAGCACGAGCCCCAGAGCACTCTTAGCAGTCTAGAATCAGTCAGCAGCAGTAGTCGTAGCAGTGAGTCCTCATCATTCGAGGATGCTTCTTATTTCAGTATTTCATTAGATTCAATTTATTTTTAGTAGACGGAGTTAGTTGGGGACATGTCCCATCAACTCCACAGATCTGACAGTTAGAGGCTTTTCAGGTAGATGTATCAGTATTCAGTTTTGAGTATTTTAGACGTTTTGAACCTTATGGCAAGTTTCCTCCAGTTTTTCTTATTTACTATTTTATATTATGCAGTGCTCAGGTACAGATATCAGTAGAGGGTTAGCTTATGGTCCTTCAGGATCATGAGCACCGTGTGGCATCCTGGTTATAGAAAATCGGGGCGTTACAGAACCCTAGTGAGAGTTCTTGAGAAAAATTAATGAAATAAGGTTATTTTGGTGTTATAGGAATTTAATCCCGTGTTAGAGATGAAAGGGGATGGGGGAAAATGACTAAATTAGACCCTAGGATGTAGATTTTAAAAGCTGAAATAACTGGGCATCGACGCAATAGCCAATGCAAACTCGACGAGTCGCACAATAATCGTGCCAAGCCTCAGTACTTTTCCTAAAATTTCCTGCAAAAAATTTGACCAACGCGATGGGTGACGCGGTGCGCCGACATCGCATTGGTCCACTGTTTTGGAGAACCAAACGAGGTCTAAACTTGTTTCAAAAAATCCAAAACTTGTCCGAGAATACCTATAGACTTCCCAGATTAAGAATTAACCATAATATCAACCAATGGGGGTCGGAAAGGTCGTGAAATAATTTCTCAAAGTTTGAAGGCTCAAAATAAACTAAGTATAAAACTTCTTGTGACTTGTTACGAAAGATCTAACGACGAGAAAACTTAGCGGGGTCTTACAATATCTCCCCCTTGGGAACATTCATTCTCAAGTGTCGCTATTCAAGATAAGATCACGGAGGAACTGAGTATGCATAACTGAAATAACTCGCTAAACTGACCTCATATCATTCTAGACTCTTGAATAATTCAGAGAATGCATAAACTTATACTAAGAACAACTTTATAGAAACAACTTGATTAGAAGAAGGGACTGAATTAAGAAAGAATGGTACTTTCGGCTTGATCTGAACCCGCGGAGAAGAGGTGCGGGTACTTGGCTCGCATGTCTGCTTCTGTTTCCCAAGTAACACCCTCAACAGACTGGTTTCGCCATAAAACTTTGACCAAGGGAACCTCTTTGTTTCTTAGTCTTCAGATCTGGTAATCTAGGATCTCAACAGGAATCTCTTTGTACGAAAGACTAGTCTGAATATCTGAGCTCTCTAAAGGGTCCACTACAACAGAGTAACCAATGTGCTTCCTAAGCATGGAAACATGAAAGATAGGATGAACATCTAACAGCTCTGCGGGCAACTCAACTTCATAGGCTACTTTTCCAACACGGCTAAAAACTCTATAAGGGCCAACATACCTGGGGCTAAGTTTTCCATTCTTCCCAAATCTCTTCACCCCTTTCATGGGCAAAATTTTTAGGTATACCAAATCATGATCTTCAAACTCGAGGTCCCTTCTTCTCACATCGGCAAAAGACTTCTGATGACTTTGAGCTGTATTCAACCTCTCTCTAATCAACTTGACTTTCTCTATAGCCTCAAACACTGCATTAGGTCCAGTCAAAACAACTTCACCCATTTCGAATCAACCTATGGGTGATCTACACCTCCTCCCATACAAAGCCTCAAATGGTGCCATCTGGATGCTAGAGTGGTAACTATTGTTATACGCAAACTCAATTAGTGGTAAATGCTCATCCCAACTACCCTTGAAATCAAAAGTACATGCCCTCAACATATCCTCTAAAGTTTGGATGGTTCTCTCAGCCCGACCATCAGTCTGCGGATGAAATACGAAACTCAGATAAACTTGGGTACCAAGACCCCTCTGAAATGCTCTCCAAAACTGTGAAGTAAACTGAGTACCCTAATCCAAAATGATAGATAGGGGGACTCCATGCAACCTGAATAGCTCCCGAATATACAGTCTAGCATAATCCTCGACAGTATAAGATGGATGCACAGGCAAGAAATGGGCCAACTTAGTCAACCTAAACCAGTCACAAAGTCCATATTTACCTCTTCCCACTTCCAGGTGGGAATACCAAACTCTTGCATCACATCACCAGGTCTTTGGTGCTCAACCTTAACCTGTTAGCACGTTGCACACTTTGCCACAAACGCCACTATACCCTTCTTCATGCCACTCCACTAATAGATTTCCTGCAAATCGCGGTACATCTTGGTAGCACCGGGATGAATGAAATATCGCGCGCCATGCGCTTCAGCCATAATTCTCTGCCTCAAATCATCAACATCAGGAACACACAATATTTCTTGCAATCTCAACATACTATCTCTCCCTTGGGAGAAAACCTCTACTCTTTGGTCCTCGACTGACTCCTTCAGTCTGACCAAACTAGCATCTAAGACTTGCTTCTCCTTCACTTCCGACACTAAAGATGATTCAGAACTACTCTGCACTAGAATATTCCCTTCAGCGGAGTCAAGAAATCTAAAACCCAACCTATCCAACAAATGAACCTCACGAGTTAATTCTTTCTTATCTTCCTTCACATGCACAACACTACCCATAGACAACCTTCTAAGGGCATCTATCATTATATTGGCCTTGCTCGGATGATTTAACACACTCATATCATAGTCTTTTAATAACTCTAACCACCTCCTCTATCTAAGATTCAACTCCTTATGAGTTAACACATACTGCAGGCTTTTGTGATCAGTAAAAATATCTACATGCATACCATACAAATAATGTCTCCAAATTTTTAGGGCTAACACTACAACAGCTAACTCAAGATCATGGATCGGGTAATTCTTCTTATGAGGTTTCAATTGCCTAGAGGAATAAGCTATAACCTTACCTCTTTACATCAACACATAACCCAACCCAACTCTAGAAGCATCACAATACACCGCAAAACCATCCATACTATCAGGTAATGTTAACATATGGGCTGAAGTGAGTCGAGTCTTCAACTCCTAAAAACTCTTCTCACAGGAATTGGACCAAAGGAACTTAACTTTCTTTTGGGTCAACCGGGTCATGAGAGACGCAATAGAAGAGAAACTTTCAGTAAAACGGTGGTAATAGCCAGCTAGATCCAAAAAAATCCTAATATCAGACGAAGAGATAGGTCTAGGCCAATTTCTTACAACTTCTGTCTTTTGGGGATCAACTCTAATGCCTTCGGCTGAAATAATATGACCCAAAAAGGCTACGGATCTTAGCCAAAATTCACACTTTCTGAATTTGGTGAACAACTGATGATCTTTAAGGGTTTGTAAGACAATTCTAAGATGACTTTCATGGTCACCCTCACTTCGGGAATACACAAGGATGTCGTCTATAAACACAATGACAAACATGTCAAGATACTATTTGAACAATCGATTCATGAGGTACAAGAAAGGCCACTGGAGCATTAGTTAGCCCGAAGGACATGACTAGAAACTCAAAATGACCATAGCGGGTTCGTAAGGCTATTTTTGGGATATCACATTCCCTAACTTTAAGTTGGTGATAGCCGGATCTAAGGTCTATCTTGGAGAACTAACTTGCTCTTTGTAACTGATTAAATAAATCACCAATTCTAGGAAGAGGGTACTTGTTCTTGATATTGACCTTATTAAGCTGACGGTAGTCAATGCACATACGCAAAGAACCATCTTTTTTCCGCACGAATAACACAGGTTCACCCAAGGAGATACACTGGGCCTTATTAAACCTTTATTTAAAAGATCTTTGAGTTTCTCTTTTAACTCCTTAAGCTCTGCGGGTGCCAAATGGTAGGGAGGAGTAGAAATAGGCTGTGTGTCGGGAAAAAGATCAATCCAGAATTCTATCTCTCTATCGGGAGGTATCCCTGGGAGATCTTCCAAAAAAACAACAGGAAAGTCATTAACAATGTTGACCGACTGGAGAGTTGGAACCTCAGACTTAGTGTCTTTAACTCTAACTAAGTGATAGATGCAACCTTTGGATATAAGCTTTCTGGCTTTTAGATATGAGATAAAATGACTCTTGGGAGATACTGAACTCCCTGACCACTCGAAAATTGGTTCATCAGGAAACTGAAACTTGACCACATGGGTATGACAGTCTATAGATGCATAACAAGAATGAAGCCAGTCCATACCCAGAATGATATCAAAGTCAACCATCTCCAACTCTATCAAATCAGTAAGTATGACTCTATGAACAACAATAACTAGATAATTTTTAGATAATCGTTTAGCAACGATTGACTCCCTTACAGGAGTAGAAACTAGGAAATGCTTGGGAATCTTTTTGGGTCTCACTTCAAAATTTACTGCAACTAATGAGGTCACATAGGAGAAACTTGACCCGGGGTCCAATAACACATAAACGTTAAAGTGAAAGACACGGAGTATAACAGTCATAACATCAGGAGAATCCTCCTGTTCCTATCGGGAAGGTAAAGCATAGAATCTGCTCTGGCGATGACCGCCAGCAGTACTGGAAGAAGCTCCCTGAGGAGGAGCTGGATGGGCTATAGAAGCTGGTGCACTGGTGGCCTGTGTCTGATGTCGGGAATCTCTGTTCCCCTGCCTAGCATGCCGGTAATCTCTAAGTCTGTGAACCATTTTTCCATAACCAAAACAACCATGCTGCTCTGCTAAACACTCGCCTGGATGGGTCCTGCCACACTTAGAATAAGGAGGGTAAGTAGGCTTGTTACTCACGTTGTTCTAGGACCTGGTCATGGAAGGCCTGTTCCCCTACTCTTGCCTGTCTCTAGGTACTGGGTCACTAGCTGATAAAGGTGTAGGCATGGACGAACGGCTCTGAAACTGAGGATGGTTTCCCCCATGGGATCTAGTCTGACCATACTCCTGCTGCTCGAATCTAGCCCTCTTGTTACCCCTCACTTTATATCTTTCCCTTATCTTATCCATCTCTATCTGTTGTGCATAAATTATCAGCCTAGCCAAATCCATATCCCTGTTTAGCATAGCATTTCTGCATTCTTTTAATACCAACCCAGATACACCTGTCACAAACTTGCTCATACTAGTACCGGTGTCTGCAATCAAGTCTGAACCATATTTGGCTAGATGATTGAACTTCAGGCAATACTCCTTTACAGTCATAGAGTCTGCCTTAGGTTCATAAACTCCTCAAACTTTGCTTCTCTTATCTCTAGTGGGAAGAACTTATCCAAGAATACATCTCGGAATACCTGCCAGGTCATAGGGGCATCATCTTCCCCTCTACTCTTCTTCCACGCTATAACCCAGTCATAAGCGATGTCATTCAACCTATAGGATGATAGATCCATACTTTCTTCCTCAGAAATATGCATCACCTGAGTAATCTTTCTCACTTTCTTAAGATATAACTGCGGGCCCTCACCTGCCTTAGACCCATAGAACTCTGGTGGATTCATCCTCATGAAATCCCAAATCCTGGCAGCAGCTAAGTCACCTCCCTGCTAATACAGAGCTGTGGCCTGGTTATTGGCCTGAACATTTGCAGTGATTTCCTGGGCTAACGCCTGAAAGGCTGCCCGAAACTCAGCATGGGACACGTTTTCATTCAAGGGATCAACGGGTGGAGGTTGCTCATTATTATTTCTGCGGGCTCGTTGAGGATACATTTACACTGTCATAAGAGAGAGCACGGATTAATTGCAGAGGGATACAACTTTTAGGCACGATTGAATTCTGAAAGAAAGAGAAGACTTTTTCTTAAAACGTCTCATAGCCTCTTGCTCATAGATGTGGCGCGCTATACATCGATGATCAAGACTCTACTTAACATGGCTTGTCAGACTCTATAGGACTCCTTAAACCTTAGGCTCTGATACCAAGTTTTTAACATCCCGAAATCGGGTCCCGAGACGTCACACGGTGCTTAAGGCTGCAAGTAGCCCCAAGCTAACCTTTTGAGCCTGCTATTACATATAAAACTTGCTTATATAGGAATAAAACATTCACTTGTATGGTCATATCACAATCATAAAAAATACGACAAGAATATTCTTTCCAAACAGTCACAATACTGGAAATCTCAACATACTAATAAACTGGTAAACTAGTCTGACGAGCCTCTACTACTCAAGTAAACTAGAGAACCATTAGGACAGATCCCCAACTGACTCAAACTGAACTGAAAGCAATAAAACATCCACTAAAATACTGAAATATCTGAAAAAGGGTCCTCGAACCATGAGGATTCACCACTGTAGAGATGTACATAAAGGTACTTAGGAATCACTAACGAGGTTGGGACTGAGCACCTGAAACTATATTATGAGAAAATATAGCACACAAACAAGTATGTGGATCAGTACCTTGGGAATGGACGGAGTATATGAGGGTGTATGCAAGTAAATAATCGATATCATAAGTCTTCATAGGAAACATGCATGCTATAATCTATGACCCACATAGCTTGAATAAATTCTCATAAATTATGAATAGGAAAAACATGTATACAAATCACGTGAGTCATTACACTTTGTTCTAAATCTGAACTCTTTCTTTGTACTCAAACTTGCAAATTAGATGGAGTCTTAAAACATCAACTTCCAGGACATACACTTCATCCTTATGAAAAAACAAGGAACTTATTTGAAAATTAAAGATCGTGACTCTTGAGAACTTTAGAAATCTTAAACTCATAGCTTTCGAAATACGAATACTTCCATCTTAAATAGAGTAGGGACTACTTTGGGAGATTCTTATAACTAACATAAACCATGTGAGCCACATGGAGTCCAACGTCTTGTCCACGTTGGGGAGAGCTGTTCTATCCTTTCCATCGGAGTAGAACCTTACTTTCTAGTGATCACTAGCTTAGCCCACTTGGGGTAAATCAAATCCTACAGTGGCTCGTAGTTCTGGGGCATGAGACCTCGGAATTAAGCCCAACTCGGTGCTAAGTACTACTTCCCTACTAGGATCAAAACTTTTAGGAAAATCCACCTTATACAATTCAACAATATGCAATGGGAGACAATATGCTTCCCTTTGACGTAAGACAAAATCGAGTGGATTTCTTTCTTAGTTTAGGATCAAAATCACTCTTTTCTTGCAAATCTTGATAGACTTATCATCAATGAACTTAAGGATTTCAATAACACAGAGAGTTATAAGTACACTTCTTGAAAACACTTTAGAAAATATATCAACAACTCATTCTTAAAGGATCACAATTTCACAATAAGGCTTAGTTCATGACCACAACTTTGGAAATACTTGAAAAGGTCACATCAATATAGAAATATGCAATTTATACCATGAACTTTCGATTCAACTTAAAATTTACAAAATAATCATGACACTCAAGACTTGAACAAGTTAAAATCTCATAACTTCAGAGTATCGCAAACTAAACATGAATTCATCTTAAAAATACAGAATTATTTGAGAAAAACTAAAACTTTTGGGCATAAGAACGAAAGGGTGTTCTTGTTCAAACCCCACATACCTTAAACTTGAAGCTTTGGATGAACTCTCGCTTTGAGGATGTTATTCGAACTTCTAATGAGTTCTTCTTGTAGTTCTTATTATGGGGAATCTAAATCTTGAAAAATTAACGAAAAATCACGGTCGAATCTTGAGATATTTAGATCTTTAGATTGAAACCCTAGTGACAGTTCTTGAGAAAAAAAGATCAAATAAGGTTATTTTGGTGTTCTAGGGATTTAATCCCGTGGTAGAGCTGAAAAGAGATGGGGGAAATGACTAAATTACCCCCTAGAACGCGGATTTTAAAAGCTGAAATAACTGGGCATCAATGCGATAGTTGACGCGGCGTGTCGATGTTATCGACGCGAACTCGACACGTCGCGCCATAATCGTGCCAAGCCTCAGTACTTTTCCTGAAATTTCCTGCACAAAATCTGACCAACGCGATGGGCGACGCGGCGCACCATCATCACATTCGTCCACTATTTTAGAGGACCAAACGAGGTCTATATGTGTTTTAAAAAATCCAAAACTTGTCCGGGAACACTTATAGACTTTCCGGATCAAGAATTAACCATACTATCAACCACTAGGGGTTGAGAAGGTCGTTAAATAATTTCTGAAAGTTTGAAGGTTCAAAATAAACTAAGTGTAAAACTTCTTGTAGCTTGTTTCGAAAGCTTTGACGACGAGAAAACTTAGCGGGGTTTTATAGAAACCGCGGGTAGTGAATTAGGAAAGGGAACAAAAAATGTGCTTTTGGGATTTGCCCACAAAGGATCTTTGATACTGACTAACCCATATGCTAGCACTTTGCCTAGCATTGATCCTTCTTATGTATAGGTTTAAGTTCATATTCTATCAAAGAAGGATCAAAAAGGGGTTCCACACAATAACATGGGAAATGAGTTAGTGACACCCTTGGCCGAGAGCTCCAAACAAGTTGGCTGCCACGACATACACCGAGGTATCATTGCTATATTCTACACTTCCATAGGCTTGAAATGTTGTGATAAGGCTAGTAATAACCAATGTGAAGTAGCTTCAGGTTTACATTGTGTAGAAAAGCATAAATCTTTCCTTGGTAGTTCTCTTGTTGCATATGTTGGTCAATTTTCTCTTAAGGATAGTTCACTACTTGATCATGAGTGATTTGATTCAAAAGCCTCAAGTTAGTGTTTATTCTTGTGATATTGACCATGATATTAGACATATCCCTTTGAGCTTGTGTGATGCAAATTATGCTACTAGTTTTGATCAAGGTAATCATATGCTTGGAAAACTTATGAATAAAGGTGTGGTTCCTCTTAATAGAAGACTTCTAGGTCACAACTCTTTAGTCTTAGATGATTGCCTAGTAAACGGATTGGCTAATCTCGGCTTATACCCTTGGTTACACCATCCCTTTGATCCCGAAACACTAGTGGGTTGGAAAAGGAGTTGCCTCGACTTATGCTTATCTTTCCTTGGTGATTATCTTATCACTATCCTTTGTAATGTTCAAACTACGTGTTTCATGGAAAAAACAAAGGATTGCTGGTTGTATTTTAAAAGTGTACCCCCTCAGCAAGATGTCTTCACACTTGATTCCTTTCTATACTACCTCTTTACCTATGATGATAACCACGTTAATTTTGAATTTGTACTGGGTAGTGGTAGTAAGTTTGGTGGCTGGTTTCTTTGTTTGAATAATAATGATATGTGGGTAAGGTGGACCTTAGGATCAATAGTGGCACCATATTTGATGATGTCCTTTGTAGAGGTAATGAAACAAATGTCTCTTATGTTTCCTAATCCAAATGTAGTCTCACCTTTTGGGTATAGTAAGGCCATCAAGACCATTGTAGTTTCTTTATCTCTTGTTATTTGCCAAAACCACATCCTTTGTGCCATTCATACTAAGTTTTTAATGTCACACACAAAGGACCCGTGGTTGTATTTCAAATGTGAACAACCTTGGCTTATTGACATATGTGATGGTCTTGGGTTGCACTCCTCTTCCCTTGATGTCTATCTTAGCCAAGTCCTTTGTGATGCTTGTAGTAAGTGTTTCATGATCATAACAAAGGATTGTTGGATGTATTCCAAAGGTTTACCCCCTTGGCGTGATTATATAATTTGTGACACTAATTCTAACTCTCATACCATGAGGATTGTGTGCTTGTTTTCTCTCTTTTTGTTTTGAAAGGTGTAAATTTAAGGACAAATTCCTTTCAAGATGGAGAGGATGATACAAACATAAAGAGCATAAGGATTACAAGTGATACGAGTGCAAAGAGTGTACAATCACAAGAAGCCATACTCGAACCATATCCAACAAGAAGGAAGAGTGTGAAGTCCTTTGCAAAAGAGTGGCAAACGGGTATCAAGAGTTCAAGACCATTCCCTAGGAGCCAAGCTCGGGAACTACAACGTCTTCAAGGCACATTCATGAATATGGATGTGTTTGATCATGTCTTAAGTTTGTCCAAGGAAGTGTATGTATTAAAATGTGAAGACATGCCTTGAGTGTCTTAAAAACACTACAAGGTAGCCCCATTTATACACTCCAAACCCACCCCCTTCATTAAGGGTAAATATGTCATTTTCCATCTCTTTTGAATAGACTATAAGTAGGAACCCCTTAGTCTTATTTGCTTAGTTAGCTTATTTTGAAATCAAGATTGTAACATTGAAACACCATCCTCTCAAGAGAGAGTAGACCACCACTTTGACATCACAAGAAATGGTTTCTTTTTGTGTTGTGTGTATCGGCTAAAAACGTGAGTGCTTGAGTGAACCGAGTTCCTCTTGTGTTTGCATAAGAACTTGGTGCTTGTTAACGTATTTTGTAGAGGTTTTAGAGTTTGATACACTCTTTAGTTGCTACATTACAAGTTCTCTTTGTGTTAAGTTATCTATCTCCTTATCTTTCAAGTTTGTGTGTTTGTTGTTCTCGTTTGATGTCTTATACGTGTGGACTATTTTTGTAAGTTTGTGGACTGCTTTGTGCTCTTGTAGATACCGCTTGGTATCAACAAATCTCACATCTCAAGTGAAAAACAACAGCAACACGCATCTAGCTCATATCATTGATCTGATGGTAATGATTGCATTTACAAAGTTGTGGACTTGATTTTTTGAGAACTAGATTATATATGTATGTATTATGTTGCACCTTTTCTGGCATTCTTATTTGATTGATCATTTTATTTATGTTCTGGTTATTTGTATGATTGTATATTTGTTTGTATCATTTGTACCTAGATTATTCATCGTAAAAACGTTAAGGTGGATTCAAGATTCAATTTTGTAGGTTCAATAACCAAGATTATTTAAATCTACTGTACTTTTAAAGTTATGAGTTCATATCTACTATTTTTAGTAATTTTAATAGATTCTCATTACATAAAAGTATTATGTTTTCGATGAAGTCGATATCATAACGTCAGATTCGCCGTGGCTTTTGTATCATTTTGTTGGTAATGTTCCAATTTATTTTTATTTTCCAATCTAATTATTCTTTTATCACAACGAACTACACATCTTCTTTAAAAGCTCTACAAATTGCTTGGATGAAAAGTTTATTTTCACCACAAAAATATCATCAAGGAATTTTCAAGAATTTGATAGCATTTTTAAAATACATTTATATGATTTATGTTTTGATCTAAATGTGTTTTGTTAAATGGTTCATATGTAAACTTATATCATTTAAATAAAATATCACTTTCTTTGTATCTTTCATATATAATATTGGTGTTCGCGTTGAATTAGTTGTATGAAATAGAAGTTAATATTTTTTTCTCTACTTGCCTAAATTGTTGTTAGTGTTATATCAATAGGCAGAATTTTTATAGTTGATATTAATAAATTATATGGTTCTTCTTTTTTTTTTATCTTTAAAATAAAATTTTAATTTTAAAATTGTAGCATGAATCCATAGATATTTTTCAGAGAATAACCACGTGACGCACAGTTGAATTCACTAGTGTAAATATAAACATATATTTTAGTATAAACAAATATATATTTTAATCAGAAGTTTCAAATGATTGATGGATCATCACTTTTGTGTTTATCATGCAGTATCTCTTTCCCTTACTGACAAGAGGCTAAGAGAGATGCATCAATTTAAACCATATTTGTGGTACGATTATTTTCTTCTATATTTAAAATCTTTCCTTGTTGTTAAAGTCAAATATTTACAAAATCATTGATTACATTTTTATTACGTACTTAAAACTTTTAAAAATTTGATACTTAAATTTTTCTTATTCTAACGTTTTATATTTATTTCTAAATTTTTCAAATCTTCTTAAAATCAAATTTAGTTGATTTAGAATTCTTAAATTAATGGAAAAAGTATCAATTGTTATTAATTCTAATTACTTATAATAAGGAAAGATTTTACCATAAATATATTTAATTAATTTTCAACTCTTAAATTATAGGAAAAAATAGTGAAAAAATGATTTTGTCTAAAACAAAGACTTTTAATGAAGAGTAAGAAGTTTAAACAACATTGTTAAACCCCTTAGCACTTTTAATATACTTTAGATATAGAATAAATATAAATTAGAGATAGATATGAGTGATTTTCATATATTTTAGGAGTCCTTAATTTCTTTTCATATATCTATGAGTCCTTAATTTAATAAAATAATAATTAAAAAGATAGTAAAAAGACTATTTTATTTAAAACAAAGACTATTAATGAATGACAAAAAGTTCAAATAACATTTCTAAGACCCTTCGGACTTTTAATATAGTATATATATATATATATAGATATAGATATATATAGATATAGATATAGATATAGATATAGATATGTATAACCAAAAAGTGAGGGGTGGGGTGAGGGTGCAATTTTTTCATCCGATATTTGATATCTATATATGGATTTTTCAATTAATCCAATCTGAGACACATAAGATTGATTAAAGAGAAAAGTGCTACTTTAGCAAGATTTTTTTTTTTCATTCTGAAAGTCTAAACTCAAGAAGTCCAAAACCTCTAATTAAGGAAGAGTTTGGCCCAATATTTACCTATAGTGGATTTATAGGTTTTTTTTTTTTTTTTAAAAAGAAAGCACAAAAAAATAATAATAGGATTTTATGATTGATAACACCAAAATGAACATCTAGTGTTTTCAACCTTAAACTATTGGCCATATATCAATTTTTCTTAGATCATTCAACTATTTTGTCTCTTTTTTCAACTTTTTTTGTTATGATATATATTAGGTATTATCACGGATTATGGTGGGATGAATGAAATTCTTTTGTTTTTAATTATAGGTTTTGAATTTGATATATTTAATGTAATTTCGTACGTGTAATTTGAGAAAGGTAATATATACACAAACCTTATCTCTACCTTAAAAGATAGAGAAATCGTTTTCAATATAAAACACATGAAATTCCAACAACAATAACAATAATATATCAACCACATCAAATTACGACTACAATAGCAACAACACCATACACAATGTGATTTCAGAAGAGGAATCTGAAAAAAAAAAATATAGACACAAATTTTATCCTATCTTAAAAGATAGAGAAATTATTCCCACATAAAATTACACAATGGAAAATAGATTACTTGAAGCATTGACTTGATGCACTAAATTTTACTAGGTCAATAGATAAATGATTGTGTCATTTGTTGTGATGGTGTGAATCAATGTCTTTCATGAGATCAATTGCAATTCTCAAAAGTGATGGGCTTTGGGACATCTTCATTTTTCTTCTCATACTCAAATGTTCATGATATCCAATTCTCTTCAGCATTCAAAGTAGTCTTAAATTCCTTGTATAAATCCATAAAATCTCCTCCAGTAAATTTGAAGCTGATTCTTTTCTTTTCTTCATCTATGTGATCAATAACTTGCTTCGCCACCCTCTCTTCCCCCTCTTCAAAATATTTTTACAATCAGATCAGTTATAAAATAATTATATGTATACTATCATATCAGTTATAAAATAATCAGATTAGTTATAAAATATTACTCCTTCAGTCCCAATTTATCCATCTCAAATTTTCTAATTTGATTTCCCATTTTACTTGTCCTTTTTCATTAATCAAGAAAAGACAATTTTTTTTCTTGTTTTACCCTTTGCATTAATTACTTTTTCTTCAAATTAAAATATAAACATCATTTAATAAGGGTACTATAGTACTCTAGGCATGTTATTAATTATTTTTCTTAATCAATGTGTCATCTCTATTTGGAACGGGTAATTTGGGACGGAGGGAGTATATGTATACGATCAAATCAGTTATAAGATAATTATATCAGTTATAAATAATTATCTGTATATGATCAGATCAGTTATAAATAATTATATATATATGATCAGATCAGTTATAAATAATTATATATATTTCTAGTTTAGCAATTTTGTCAAGAGTTAATTTTGTCTAGATTATATATATCCACACACACCTTCAATAAGCCGTAAAACATTAGGTATGTTTCGATTGAGATTATTATATAGAATCAAAGAAGATAACGTATTTTAAGTTCTCAACTTACCTACGTAAAGAAGATGATTTCAAATGATATCAATATGTAGGTCATTTTAAAGTGTGAGATTTGTGATGGATTACTGGCTATAACAGATAAAGGTGACCTAATGAAAAATTCTTTAACACTATAACGAGGTAGTCCATCTATTCCTTTTTCTTGAGTAACAGCACGGAAATCTAAATAATAAAGAACTCTATTTTCCTTATTATCAAAAAACTCTGAATTAAATAATTTCTGTCTCTATAGAAAAGTAAAAGTGACTTACCATAGTTAAATCTCCATTCAACAAGAGTACCAACACTTCCTAATTCACATTCATGAACCTCAAAATGGTTTATATTATCACTTATATTAGGGATATGGTGAGGTTTGGTGTTGAAGTGATCATTGTTTTGACGAAATTTTGACCTTTAAAGAGAGTCGCCACTTAATTTTGAAAAGGAATTAAGAAAGCTTTATAAAATACTTAGACGATTCAAAACAGGAAAATCGTTTAAGTTAGAGATTCTAAATAAGCGCTTTCTATTAACGCTTTAAGAAGGTGTTAGACACCTAAAACGTCTGTTGGCTTGCGGTTATCCAGACTGTTTGAAAACATCTTTTGACTAACTTTAAAAAAAATTGATTTGTTGAAAAGTGATTGATTTTTTAGAAAAGACTTGTGTAAAATAAATTTAGGCGACTTAGTAGGGATTTTAACTAAGTCTAAATAAAATGACTAAGAAAATAAACACATAAAAGAGGAAGGGGAGGAGAAAGTAAAAGATTTGGGCCATTGGCCCAAATCAACGAGACCGGTCCTAGTTTAATTGGGCTTTTGACCCATTTCA
Source organism: Capsicum pubescens (assembly GCA_030864215.1). Classification (NCBI taxonomy): domain Eukaryota; kingdom Viridiplantae; phylum Streptophyta; class Magnoliopsida; order Solanales; family Solanaceae; genus Capsicum; species Capsicum pubescens. Next base: position 284,450,558 of record CM061542.1, read on the forward strand.
CCTATCTTAATCTAGTTTTCGAGCCTTCGGCTCGAGTATCGCTCCACCTGTATTAAATTTACAACGTTGGCTTCGAGACCCAAATGAATGAATAGTGAAAGAAATAAATAAATAAACAATAATAAAATGACAACAATAAATAAATAGCGATAACAAATAAATAAACAGAAATGAGGCTCGGATTTCGTCATCGCTTCAAGAATGGGACTTTAACCCATTTCCCTTCTTTCGACTCCTTGTATCCATATGCGCTTGTCTTTTTGGGTCTTCAAATTCGACTCAAGACTGAGTGGGCCTCAATGGCCCGTAAGGAACATGGAAAGGAAAAGAGAGTCCATGCAAAACCCGAGCATATCCACATACAAAGGGAAAGTAGAGTAATTAATGAATGTCCTAACACTAATATTTAAACAAAAATGCTAGAATATCACGCATCTTATTTAATAATAGGCAGATAATATAAAAAAAAACATGTTAACTTAGCAAAAGTAATGTCACGTGAAAGAGAAAATAGTATCGATCCGGATAATTGGCATGCATGCTCAAGAAGTGAAAAGCAGAAATTTAACATCAAAATGCAAAAGAAATCAAAACATGTCCAGAATATGGATAGAAAAAGAAGTAAATTGATTAACACATTCAAAAGCTACTAATTAAATACTACCATATTCAAAATCAATTTTAAAAGTAAAAGTGCCAAATGATATCTCGCAACATCCTTCTACTAAGACCATTTGAGGCATTCAAGTTTCAACAATAAATGAAATAGACCAAAAAATAAGCAACAATGAAAACAAAATAAGGAAGAGATACTAGATATTCAAATAAAAAAAAGTAGAAAAAAAAATACCTTAATGGCCTCACATAATGGATAATTCTTCTTGATCCTCCAAGGTTCAAGGATTAGTGCAGACAACATGATAAAATAAAGCACTCGCAGATCAGGCAACACGTTGAGAAGATTAAACATATTCGAGAGCCTTGAAAAAATATTCATGCTATAGAGTGTTCATGGACATCCCAAAAGCAAAAGAGAACAAAGAGTAAAACAGGAATCAAATGGAACCTGAAACATGAGAAATAAAATATTGAACACATTCTGGTCATAAAAACAACATGTGGATAGACCAATCCCCAGGAAACATTTCACGAGAACAACCAATAATTGACATAATCTTACAAGGATCAATTTCTATGAAACCAGACTTATTTTATTAGAAGATTAAAGTTTTCATATTCCATGACTAACCTCAGCCAACAGGGTGAATAGAAACCATCAGCACTGACTTTAGATAGAGAACAGAATTTAGAAAGACCGAAGAAAATCAAAACTAAACTACACTTAAAAAATGCGCAAATAGACTGGAATATTCGAACACCAAGACAACGAGTCGAATCGTGATACTCAAAAAGTGAGAATAACATGTTGGGATGAATGAAATCTAATGTTACAGTAGTTTTGAGAGCAAGCACAACAATAAATCATGAAATTTAAGCCTTTCAACCCAAAATTTTGAACAAATCCATAGAAAATTACACATTTTGACTTTCATCCGACAAAATTAAAGCAACACAATAATCTAACACCTCACCACGGGAGTCTTTAACTCAGGATAATACAATGAACAAGGAAAGGCAGCAATTGGATGATATACGAGGCTTTAACCAGTCAACATATTAACATAAAAGACTGTGTTCAAGGAAATCAAACGTGGAATGACCTATGATTCAACAAACAACATAACAATCAATACAATCTAATCCTACAGCCGACGAGGCCTTCTACAACTACTCCCAACACAAAATAACATTGAAAAAAAGTTATTTATAACTACAGAATGTCTAGATGAAGCAGAAAAGATTGAAACTTGAACGAAAAAGGATATTATCGGTTAGGGAGCAGCAAAATGGGACAACAAGCTATCGTCAGGATTCCGATTGCCACCCGAAGAGCTTAGCTGCTATTCCGATGATCTTTTCAAAAATATTTTTTAATAAAAGAACTGATTGTGCTCTAAAATTTTTCTTCTACTTTTTTTTCAGGATTTCCAACCCCCCCTTTTTTTCCTTTGCCCTAAAGAGAGCTATTTATAGAATATGAAAAATAGGATCCCCTTGGAGCTCAACGATGTGGGAAAAATTGAAATAGGGGGTAATTTTGGAATTTTTGAAATAAGATCTTGTTTTTGAAATTCAAACCCAGGAACAATTTTCGGCACCTAAGTTGCACCAAAATTCAGATTTTTTGGAGAATTTGGGAAAATAGGCAACCAATAGAAATTGGGAGAAGGGAATCATCTTCAAGAACTAATGAAATTCTCCCAAATATGTACGAATTTGTACGGATTAATCAAAAATTTTAGGAATTTGAACGTTCGGAGGACAGAACTCACTATATTTTAGAAGATTCGAGGCTTTTCTCGCGCATGGAGGGGGGTCGATTTGTTCGGATCATTGACGAGCTGTTGGCGGTGTTATCATGTCATTGGATTTGGGTTGAGAGGAGTTGGCGTTGCTGGAGATGGGTCGGGTTCGGCTGGTGTCGTGCTTGTTGAAATTGTACGCGGGTATTGAGGGAGTAGTTGTACGCTGTCATCGAAAACTGTTGTTGTTTGTTTTATGTTGAAGAAAAGGATATTACGGGCCGGGTCAGGAGATTTGTGGGCTGCTGGACTGAATTTAAAAGGAGAGAAAAATGGGCTGATGGTTTTGGGCCTGGGGCGATGATGGGTTGCTGATGAAGGGTGTTAAATTGGGTTATGTTGGGGGTTATTTAATAACCCCAATTAAATCTAATTTGGATTATTAAATAACCCTAATTAAATTTAATTGGATCAAAATAACCATAATTAAATTTAATTGGATTAAAAATTACTCTAATTAAATTTAATTGGATTAAAATGATCCCAATTAGGAAATGGTAATTTTTTGGGGATTAAGATTGAATTACATTTTAGGCAACTTATTTAAACTCTAACCAAATTGAATATCCATTGGTCAATTTCATTACAATTGGGGCCACTTTAATTTCAATTGAGGTCATATTTAATTAGTTCGCTAAATTAAATCAGAATCCGACACGAGTTAAGTAACAAATTAATCTCGAGTTTCTTGATTTGATAAAAATCAAATAAATATTCCTCCAAATAGAATATTTTGAGAACAAATCATATTTAAAATCAAGACTTTTTCCATTTTGGATTAATTTTCAAGTTTAATCAATAAAAGTCTAATTTTAATAAAAAAAATGTTCATTTAAATAACAAAATTTATACTCTCATATATAAAAATACGAAAACGTATAATTTTTAATTAAATGATAAAATTAACTCAAATAAATATTTTAAATTATATTTATTTGAATATAATAATTGTTTTTTTAAATTTTAAAATTGAAGAAACTCGAAATTAAATTGAATTATGGAGGAAAAAAATTAGGTGTCAACAACTGTCCCCTCCCTTTGGGTAGGGTGGTTGTAAGTAACCCTGGGCAAAGGGAGGTTGACGTTCCTAATATTTGTCCGACCATAAATTTGAATCTGAAAGAGCTTGGTTTTCGCACGAGTTTCATGGAGTCATGGACGGACCTCGGTATCAGGTTTCCTACATATCTCATGTTATATGAGAATTCAGGCCACTTGTAGCTCATAAAGCTTGATTGTAAGCACGATTTTCAAGAAAATTCACAAGTTATCTCGGTTTTAGAGCTTTTGATGAAACTGAAAAGCTAGAGAATAAAGAGATTTGAGGGGAGGTTGGAATACAGTCGAGTTTTCTACATAGAGATCAGCCTACATATCCCCAAGACTCAGGGAATCAGACTGCCTGTAGTTTGACTCAATCGGTAGAAAAGATAGTCTTTTATTTCAGACCATCTTTGGTTAGGAATGAGTGACAAGTTGATCGAGTTGCGGAAAAGAGGCTTGTAACCTCTTAACCATGAATGTGGAGCTCTTCACATCCATAGGTAAGAATTTCCCTGGACATAATTTCCAAAACTCTAGGTGTGTTGTCACCCGAATTTGAAAGAAAGAGAAGGTTACCATCGATATGAGTTTACAAATATCCTGAAGGTGAATCTGAAACTAGAATATCCTAAAATACCCATATGCCTTCTAATAGGGGTGTGGTTAGATGGTGGTGGTGGTCATCCTTTAGCTCGCGTCCAAAGAGTTTGACGCCCCTCTCTAGACTATGTCTCATTTTGCTGCTAAAAAGGAGTTCCACGTTGTGCTGCGTACCATTTGAAGTCGTCTGCACCTGTGATTTTGATTTGAGATTTTCATCCTCTCGGATGCTCTCGACAATGCTTCAAACAAAAAGTATTAGTGCTCAACATAATTCACGAAAAAGGTATATAGTCTTTACCATATCTCCGCGTGTGTTGTCGCTAGAAAAGTGAAGTCATTCCTTTCATTTACCTGTTTGGAAGGAAAATAACTTTCAACAACAGACACAACAACTTTTTTGGTTGTTGCATAATTATCTCGTTTGTCGGTTGAATATGTCTTCAAAGTGGGGTGACCCTTTTGGACACCAACGACACTTTATGCAGAGAGGTCTCCTGTAATCGTGTAATCTTGTGCTGATGTGGCAACCTCTTCGGTCACCTATAATGTTTGTCGTATGCAGCATGATAACATCTCCAGTTATTGATAATATTTTTTGGCATATGATCTCAGGTAAGTCTTGAGCATCTTTTGTACCGATACGACTTATAGATTTCCCTTGAATTATCAATCTTTGGATAATCTCGCACATTATTTGATGTTGGATATGAGGTGACTCACTGATATCCTTTGAATTGCTAGCTTCTAGGTGATCCTGCACATTATCCGACCTTGGCTAAGAGAAGGATTACAGATATCCCTCCAATCATTAGCTCTCCGGTATTCCCGCACATTATCCGACCTTGGATATAATATGACTTATAGATATGTCTCAAATTGCTAGTCTTTGGGTAATCCTGCATATAATCGATTTTGGATATGACACGGCTTATAGAGAACCCTTAGACATTATCAATTTGATAATCTTGTATATTCTTCGGTAAGGATTTAGTTGCGACTTATGGATAACCTTTGAACTATCAATTTTTGGGTGATCTTGTACACTATCTGGTTAGGATGTAGTTGCGTCTCATGGATGACCTATGGGTTGTCAATTCATAGATAATCTTGCACACTATCCTATTTCAAATAATACGACTTATAGATGACCCTTAAATTATCAATTTCTAGGAAGTCTCGTATATCATCAGTCTTTAGATAGCGACTTAAAGGCGTCCCTTCAAATCGTGTGCACTGGATGCATTCAAATGCTGATTCATAAAATGATGAGATATTTTCGATATCAGTGTATGTTATCTTGTGTGTTAACGGATATTAAATGCTGATGATATCCTTGACGCCAGCGTATACTATCTCGCGTGTCAACAGATATTAGATGCTGATGATATCCTCGACGCCAGTGTATGATATCTCGCGCATCATCATATATTTAATGAAGATGATACCTTCAACGCCAGCGTATGATATCTCGCGCGTCATCATATATTTAATGCTGATGATACCCTCGACGCCAGCGTATGATATCTCGCGTGTCAACAGATATTAGATGATGATATCCTCGACGCCAGCGTATGTATCTCGCGTGTCAACAGATATTAGATGATGATATCCTCGACGCCAGCGTATGATATCTCGCGTGTCAACAGATATTAGATGATGATGATATCCTCGATGCCAGCGTATGATAACTCGCGTGTCAACAAATACTAGATGATGATATCTTTGACTCCAGCGTATGATATCTCGCGTGTCAACAGATATTGAATGGCCTTTTTGGCGATGGCATGAAATTGCCCTCTTGGCAATGATATGAAATGAACCTCTCGGTCATGATATGAAATGGCCCTCTCGACGATGATATGAATGACCCTCTTGGCAATGGCATGAATGACCCTCTTGGCAATGATATGAAATGGCCCTCTCGGCGATGATATGAAATGGCCCTCTCGGCGATGATATGAATGACCCTCTTGCCAATGATATGAATGGCCCTCTTGGCAATGACATGAATGACCCTCTTGGCAATGATATGAAATGGCCCTCTCGGTGATTTGAAAACAGCTTTACCTGAATTCGTTTGTCTGCGTTTTGCTATCTACATGTACCTGTACTTAAGGCAGGAAGTTAGTAGACACAATGTCGCTCTCACAGGCGACCAAACTCAAGCTTTATGATAGTTTAATGACAAATATTGAGCCTCATAATTTGAATGAATTATTCTGCTATTAATCCTTTCTTTTTAAAGAAATGATTAAATAGCAAATCTACCAAATACAAGTAAATGGGGCAAAAAACCTTGTTTGTGGATTACTCAAATACCTTTGCTTTGCTTCAAGGAAAATTTTGAAGATGACTTTCTGTTCTTCCTTCTATTGAGTGATCCTTTGATTGTTATATTTATTGTGCTAACTACCTTGAATGTACCTGCGTTCAAGGTAAATATTTAATATACACAAATTCTCTTTTGCTAGCGACTATTTTTTAGAAAAATTCTGAATACAATATTCATAAAGAAGATAAGATGCCTTTGTTTGTCCTTCATGATCTCAAGAAATGAGATAGACAATTCAAGAGGTCCTCGATAAATGGGTTTTAAACCCATTTTTGGGGCTACCCAAAAATACCGTTGTTGAGCACTATATGCTCTGGTGTGGCTCCCATCTTGCTTGGGGATTTTGAAAGAGATCCTCATTTTGTGTATTGATTCCTGCATCCACTGAAAAATGATTAGTTGGAGTGAAACTACTCCGTGTTGACCTCTTTCGCTCCTCGGTTTGCTCCTCGCATTCTTTAAGGTACTCCATCATGTTGGCACCACCACTCCGGCTCCTTGCTCCAATAGACGTCTAGGCAATCACTAAGTAAAAGATTCGTATAGATTTTTAGAGTAGTTTTAATTTTAGAAAATAGTTTCAAAAGTTTCTAAAAAGCTTTAGATAATCTCTGCCAGTCATGTCATATACTAGATCAACAAATGTCTTCCTCTTGGTTTTAACTATATCCGATGGAGGATTTCCGAAACTCATCATCATTGTGGAGGGTTCTTCAAACAGTTCTGTCATAACCTGAGATTGAGTCTTTCTTAACTTTATCGCAGCTAGTGACTTCTAAAGTTTGTCTTTGCCTTCTGGTGCCAGGAAATTTGAAATATATTCCATTGCTTAGTGGAAATTTTGAGGCCATCCTCAAAATTTCTTCCCCAGTTTAATGTTGATTGAGATGATCTGAGCTCGAGAGGATCCAAAGTCTTTGTTGGTCTTCGCTCTCTTTATTGGACGATGATCTTCCTCTTGTGAATTTTTGAGATTCCTTTTTAAAAATTCTGCCCCAGTTTTCATTTCCTGGGATTATATGATCGAGCCGTTGAGGTGCCTACGTATCCCGTTGAAGCAGGAATCAGGTCAAACGTAGTTCAGGACTGCGCTAGGAATATATATAAAATTTTAATGGATTGACTGAAGCCGACATAGGCCGCCTACGTATCTCATTCTTGAGAATTCAGGTCATCACGTAGTTCATACATAAAAAGAAGGGGTAAATTATCCTAAGGGGGTTGACCGAAGCAGACATAGGCCGCCTACGTATCCCTTTCTTGGAAATTCAGGTCAAACGTAGTTCGTACATAAACTCATCTTCAAGGTTAAATGGCCCTAGATACTCTTATCTATCCTACTAGAAATAAACACTCTACAGATGATATGACGCTTACATTACGTTTGTCTTGATAAAATAAAGGATCAAATGTTCAATTCCCTTAGTCATCGCTCGGTTTCCTTTAGATCAAGCTTCTTTGATTCTCGAACTCTTTGACTCTTCTGTTGACTGTTCTAGGGATATCATTATCTTGCTTCTTGATATGACATGAGAATGGCAGGTTTTGAGTTGTTGTTATACGACGGGCGATGAGTCATGAGCGGAGTGGAGGTCCAATTCAATAATGTTTCCTCTAATTAATCTTTCATGATCCCGGTTGTCTTGGAAAATTCTTCCCTCACATTTTTCTTTATTCCATCCTCAATACCATCGCTTACAGGTTTTGAAAAATCATTGGTAGAGTCCAGTTTTACTACTAGTCATTTTTCTTTTCTTGTAACAAAGCAATAGTCAAGAAGGGGGATCTTTTATTCACTTTGATCTAGCGAAGTAGGGTAATTTTGTGCCTGCAAAGTAAAAACAACTCAAATGCTGATGTGTTAGATTCCGTTAGTAATAAGTAAAGCAAGATGATTAGGTAGGAAGTAAACACATAGAGTTGTTTCTTATCTAATGCGAATTGATCCATGAAGTAATGATGACTCGAGAATTTCAATGAACAAGATTTTTCATAATGACATGGATGGGTGAAATTCATCCGGAAGGCTCAAATTTTATTCTTCCCAACCTTATTACTTCTTTCAAGAAAGTGGAGGTCAACAGAGCTTTAGGATATATGGGCCGAGCCGAAAGGCTGCCTACGTATCTCACGGAGGAGAAATCAGGCCCTACGTAGTTCGAACCTATAATGCCATTTTCTGATTCTAAAGTCAACTTTCCTAAAATGGTAGCGATCATTTTGGAAGTTTTAAGAATGACTACGTACTTTTCTGAGAAACTTGGAAAACTTGGAGTACGTTTGGTCGGACTTTTGTATAGTGGGGTATATTTCTACCTAGAGATGTTCTATGGAAAATGGGATTGGATCAATTCGCCTTTGATTCGAATAAACATAACACATATAAGCACATAAACAGTTATATTACACAAGTATATTGTAATAAACGTGCATCCTAATTGGGTGACCCTTTTGAGCCAAGGGTTTAGGCCTAATGAATTTTGAAGAAAATATACGCCTTTTTAAAGCCAATCCATTATCCCCCTAAAACCTTCATAGGTATACATAAATGGTATAAATGCCTACAAAAGTTTCACAAAAGGTATACAATCTTTAGGAAAAGGGAAAATAACATGAGAAGAAGAGTAATGTCCCGCGCAGGGGATCATAAATACTAGTTCCCGAATGCTTCTTCTATCGGCCTTCGCCCTCTTAGCTTTGTCCACTCCTCATTATTGGTGACATCCGTTAATGATCAAGCGATTGTCGTATAACTGTGCCATAGATACCATGCAACTGTCCAAATCGATTAATTTCTTGCTCAATTTCTTCATCAATCGGTGTACGATTGAGGCATCCTTATACAAAAGTAAGTAAAACAAGTCTTTTCCCGAACACCCAAAGAATAATGATTGTATTAAACAAACATATATTTCTTCAACACATAAATATGATTCTTCTGTAATTGACTCGGGGTTAATAGACGTAGGACAAGTTTTCTAATGGGCCCAATACCCCCCTCGGATATTAGATCGTCCTAGGCTCATACCTAAAATGGGGTTTTGGTTTCGCTCTATCCTAGGTGTCTAGAGTGGGTTTGAATCAGGTTCCCAAGAGGACAACTTGGGTTTGAAAATACGAACGGCCACCAAATGACTCACGTGCTAATAAATCGTTGTATTTCCAACACATTATTTGGAATTGAACAACAGGGGTCGGGACATCCACGAAATCCCAAAACAATTTATAAATAAATGCAGGAATATACTATGAGATGCAATAATTAAATACCGCAAAACCGAAACATATAAACACGTAAATAATTAATCAAACATTTGGTTAGAACCTTGTTAAAATGTCCCCAACAGAGTCATCATTTCTGTTTTGATAAAATTTTGACTTTTAAAGAGAGTCGCCACTTAATTTTGAAAAGAAATTAAGAAACCTTTATAAAATACTTAGACGATTCAAAACAGGAAAATCGTTTAAGTTAGATATTCTGAATAAGCGCTTTCTATTAACGCTTTAAGAAGGTGTTAGGCACCTAAAACGTCCGCTAGCTTGCGGTTATCCAGGCTGCTTGAAAACATCTTTTGACTAACTTAAAAAAAGATTGATTTGTTGAAAAGTGATTGATTTTTTTAGAAAAGACTTGTGTAAAATAAATTTAGGCGACTTAGTAGGGATTTTAACTAAGTCTAAGCAAAATGACTAAGCAAATAAACACATAAAAGAGGAAGGGGAGGAGAAAGTAAAAGATTTGGGCCATTGGTTCAAATCAACGAGACCTGTCCTAGTCTAATTGGGCTTTTGACCCATTTCACCTGTCTTAATCTAGTTTTCGAGCCTTCGGCTCGAGTATCGCTCCACCTGTATTAAATTTACAATGTTGGTTTCGAGGCTCAAATGAATGAATAGTGAAAGAAAGAAATAAATAAACAATAATAAATAAATAACGATAACAAATAAATAAACAGAAATGAGGCTCGGGTTTCGTCGTCGCTTCAAGAATGGGACTTTAACCAATTTCCCTTCTTTCGACTCCTCGTATACATATGCGCTTGTCTTTTTGGGTCTTCAAATTCGGCTCAAGACTGAGTGGGCCTCAATGGCCCGTAAGGAACATGCAAAGGAAAAGAGAGTCCATGCAAAACTCGAGCGTATCCACATGCAAAGGGAAAGTAGAGTTATTAATGAATGTCCTAACACTAATATTCAAACAAAAATGCTAGAATATCATGCATCTTATTTAATAATAGGCAGATAATATAAAAAAAAGACACATTAACTTAGCAAAAGTAATGTCACGTGAAAGTGAAAATAGTATCGATCCGGATAATTAGCATGCATGCTCAAGAAGTGAAAAGCAGAAATTTAACATCAAAATGTAAAAGAAATCAAAACATGTCTAGAATACAGATAGAAAAAAAAGTAAATTGATTAACACGTTCAAAAGCTACTAATTAAATACTACCTTATTCAAAATCAATTTTAAAAGTAAAAGTGCCAAATGATATCTCGCAACATCCTTCTACTATGACCATTTGAGGATCCAAGTTTCAACAATAAATGAAATAGACCAAAATACAAGAAACAATGAAAACAAAATAAGGAAGAGATACTAGATATTCAAATAAAAAAAAGTAAAAAAAACAAACAAACACCTTAATGGCCTCAAACATAATGGATAATTCTTATTGACCCTCCGAGGTTCAAGGATTAGTGCAGACAACGTGATAAAATAAAGCACTCATAGATCAGGCAACACGTTGAGAAGATTAAACATATTCTAGAGCCTTGAAACAATATTCATGCTATCGAGTGTTCATGGACATCCCAAAAGCAAAAGAGAACAAAGAGTAAAACAAGAATCAAATGGAACCTGAAACATGAGAAATAAAATCTTGAACACATCCTGGTCATAAAAACAACATGTGGATAGACCAATCCCCAGGAAACACTTCACGAGAACAACCAACAATTGACATAATCTAACAAGGATCAATTTTTATGAAACCAGACTTATTTTCTTAGAAGATTAAAGTTTTCATATTCCATGACAAACCTGAACCAGCAGGGTGAATAAAAACCATCAGCACTGACTTTATATAGAGAACAAAATTTAGAAAGACCAAAGCGAATCAAAACTAAACTACACTTAAAAAAGGCGCAAATAAGCTGGAATATTCGAACACCAAGACAGCGAGTCGAATCGTGATACTCAAAAAGTGAGAATAACATGTTGGGATGAATGAAATCTAATGTTACAGTAGTTTTGAGAGCAAGCACAACAATAAATCATGAAATTTAAGCCTTTCAACCCAAAATTTTGAACAAATTCATAAAAAATTACACATTTCGGCTTTCATCCGACAAAATTCAAGCAAGACAATAATCTAACACCTCGCAACGGGAGTCTTTAACTCAGGATAGTACAACGAACAAGGAAAGGTAGCAATTTGATGATATACGAGGCTTTAACCAGTCAACATATTAACATGAAAAACTGTGTTCAAAGAAACCAAATGTGGAATGACCTATGATTCAACAAACAACATAATAATCAATACAATCTAATCCTACAGCAGACAAGGCCTTCTACAGCGACTCGCAGCACAGAATAACATTGAAAAAAAGTTATTTATAACTACAGAAGGTCTAGATGAAGCAGAAAAGATTGAAACTTGAACGAAAAAGGATATTACCTGTTAGGGAGCAACAAAACGGAACAACAAGCTATTGTCAAGATTCTGATTGCCACCCAAAGAGCTTCGCTGCTATTTCCGATTGCCACCCAAAGAGCTTCGCTGCTATTCCGACGATCTTTCCAAAAATATTTTTTAATAAAGGAACTGGTTGTGCTCTAAAATTTTTCTTCTACTTTTTTTAAGAATTTCCACCCCCCTCCCCTTTTTTTTTTTTGCTCTAAAGAGAGCTATTTATAGAAGATGAAAAATAGGGTCCCCTTGGAGCTCAACGATGTGGAAAAAATTGAAATAGGGGGTAATTTTGGGATTTTTGAAATAGGATCTTGCTTTTGAAATTCAAACCCAGGAACAATTTTCAGCCCCTAAGTAGCACCAAAATTCGGATTTTTTTGGAGAATTTGAGAAAATAGGCAACCAATAGAAATTGGAAGAAGGAAATCATATTCAAGAACCAATGAAATTCTCCCAAATATGTATGAATTTTTACGGATTAATCCAATTTTTTTGGGATTTGAACATTGGGAGGAGACAACTCACTATATTCTAGAAGATTCGAGGCTTTTCTCGCGCATGGAGGGGGGTCAGTTTGTTCGGATTATTGACGAGTTGTTGGCGGTGTTATTGGGTCGTTGGATTCGGGTTGAGAGGAGTTGGCGTTGCTGGAGATGGGTCGGGTTCGGCTTGTGTCGTATTTATTGGAATTGTAGGCGGGTATTTAGGGTGTAGTTGTACGCTGTTGTTGAAAATTGTTGTTGTTTGTTTTATGTTGAAGAAAAGGATATTACGGGCCGAGTCAGGAGATTTGTGGGTTGCTGGACTGAATTTAAAAGGAGAGAAAAATGGGCTGATGGTTTTGGGCCTGGGGCGATGATGGGTTGCTGATGAAGGGTGTTAAATTGGGTTATGTTGGGGGTTATTTAATAACCCCAATTAAATATAATTGGGATTATTAAATAACCCTAATTAAATTTAATTGGATCAAAATAATCATAATTAAATTTAACTGGATTAAAAATTACTCTAATTAAATTTAATTGGATTAAAATTAGGGGTGGGCATATTTTGGTTTAAACCGAAAAAATCGAAAAACCAAATCGAAATTTAATTTTGGTTTTGGTTTTTCAGTTTTTCGGATCGGATTCGGTTTGTAATTTTAGAATTTCGGTTTTTCGGTTTGGTTTTCAGTTTTAAAAAAAAAAGTCGGTTTAAACCGAAAAACCAAAATTTTATAAATAAATAAATAATATATATATATATATATATTTTATTATATATATAATATATAATATATAATATATAATATATAATATAATATTATATTATATATATAACATAATATTATGTTATATATATAATATAATATTATGTTATATATATATATAATATTTAGTAATTCACATTCACAATTAACATTTAACAGCAAATTCGCATACGCCGCAGACTGTTTATGGATTGTTTTAGTGACTCAAATATTTTATGGACTATTTTGGTGACTTTGGCCTGTTTTATGGACTATTTATGCAGAAAGTATGTTGTTTCATGGACTATTTTTACGAGTTTTGTGTTGTTTTGTAGACTATTTATGCAAGGTTATATTATATGTAATGATTAATGACGTTATGTATTATGTTAAGCTTATGATTATTTCATTTCGTTTCATTCATGTTGAGTTATTTATAATTATTTGTATTTGGGAATGAAAAACAGGTTTGAAAAAAATAATTTTTCTAAAAAATTTCATCAATTTTAAATGCTCAGTTATGAAAAAGAGAGGCTAACTACTTTAATATTTCAAACCGAAATACAAATCCGAAATAACCAAACCGAATCTGTAAAAATCGAACCAAATCGAATTTATTTCGGTTTGGTTATGGATGTCATTTTTGTCAATCCGAAAATCGATAAACCGAACCGATATTAACCAATCAGACCGAACCGAACGAACGCCCACCCCTAATTAAAATGATCCCAATTAGGAAATGGTAATTTTTTGGGGATTAAGATTGAATTACAATTTAGGCAACTTATTTAAACTCTAACCAAATTGAATATCCATTGGTCAATTGCATTACAATTGGGGCCAATTTGATTTCAACTGAGGTCATATTTAATTAGTTCACTAAATTGAATCGCAATCCGACACGAGTTAAGTAACAAATTAACCTCGAGTTTCTTGATTTGATAAAAATCAAACAAATATTCCTCCAAATAGAATGTTTTGAGAACAAATCATATTTAAAATCAAGACTTTATCCATTTTGGATTAATTTTCAAGTTTAATCAATAAAAGTCTAATTTTAATTAAAAAAAAATGTTCATTTAAATAACAAAATTTATACACTCTCATATATAAAAATACGAAAACGTATAATTGTTAATTAAATGATAAAATTAACTCAAATAAATATTTTAAATTGCATTTATTTGAATAAAATAATTGTTTTTTTTATTTTAAAATTGAAGAAACTCGAAATTAAATTGGATTGTGGAGAGAAAAAATTAGGTGTCAACAATCATGAAATAGTCCTCCACCACACTTACCTCCAAATGAGCAACTAATTTACCCCTCAAACCCATCCTTTCTTAATAAATAGCAATAGTAAGTAGTTAATATTATAGTATATGAATGGAAAACTTATTGAAACTATGGTTCATTGCCTTTATATAGCTATAAGGCTATGTAAACTCACACTTTTGATTCACACTTTGAAAAGACTTAAATATATCACCTTCTTTAATTATATGTATTTGTTTCAATAAGCTGTAAAGTTTTTCAGGCATGTTTCGATTGAGGTTAATATGCATAACTAAAGAAGATGACATACTTTTATAGTTAATTTATCTATGTAATATACGCTTGAGTATACACATACAAAATTTTGAACCAAAAATGTCTAATAGAACATGTTTTTATGTCTTCATATGTTTAATTGTAACATATTATAATATGAGTATGTAAATAAAATTTACTAACAAATTTAAGAAGTTTCTCGATTGATTTCAAAGTATTACCAGATAAGTTAACGATTTAAAATATGTTACCTTCTTTAGTTATACGTAGTTATCTTAATAAATCGTAAAGCTTTTCAAACATGTTCTGATTGAGGTTACTATGTATAATTAAAGAAGATGACATACTTTTGTACTTAACTAATCTATATAACAGACGCTTGAGAATACACATACAAAAATTTAAACCAAAAATGTCTAATAGAACATGTTATCATGTTTTCATATGTTCAACTGAAATATATTACTCCCTCCGTTTCATAATAAATGAATTATTAAATTTTGGCACACAAATTAAGAAAAAAGCATTAAAGACATAAATTTAACATAACTTTTCATTTTTACGCAAAGAAAAAGAAAAAGTTGACCTTGGTAATACCTTTTCAAAAGTTAATTGGTTGTCAAATCATAAGGGTAAATTTGATAAAAAATTCAACGATTCACTTATTTTAAAATATCAATAAATACCCCAACAATTCACTTATTTTGAAACGGAGGGAGTATAATACAAGTATTTAAATAAAATTTATTAACAAATTTAAGAATTTTGTGGATTGATTACACCTAAGTTTTAGTATTATTTAATAACTGACCTATTAAATTTAAGATTTTGGCTCTCCTACAGAATAGGTTCCCACATTTAAGCAATAATTGAAAAATAGAGATAATGGGAAATGAAGAGGAATTTCATTCTTTAATTTTTATTATTAATTTAGGATTTGTCTTCTATTTTCTTATATACTTATAAACAGAGGCGGATCCAGTATTCGGACTCTCTGGGTGCCAAGCAAATTTATCGATTCAATTAATCAGATTATTCATTTTTCAATCTATAGAACAATTAACCAACCAATTAATAAAAAAGAACAATAATAAAATGACAAAACTTAATCTTTCAATAATATTACTAATATCAT
This sequence comes from Capsicum pubescens, assembly GCA_030864215.1. Classification (NCBI taxonomy): domain Eukaryota; kingdom Viridiplantae; phylum Streptophyta; class Magnoliopsida; order Solanales; family Solanaceae; genus Capsicum; species Capsicum pubescens. The sequence goes on from CM061542.1 coordinate 284,466,573, forward strand.
AATATAATATCCATAATTCATTACAATTGTCCACGACGAGTTTTTATATTCTGAAAACGATCAACGATGACATCATTACTTACATTTGCAAATACATCACGCTCTATGTAACATACTAAACAATCATTTAAATATTGATCACCAATACTATTTCGCACTTCATTTTTTATGTGCTTCATGGAAGAGAATGCTCTTTCCACAGTTGTCGTAGCAACATGTAAAATTAAAGCCAACTTTACAAGTAAATAAACTAGTGAATAAGTCTCCACAAGATTTGCCTCAACTAATGTCTTTGCCAAGTCACGAATTCCTTGCAAGTTGGAGAATTTGGAATTACCACCTTGCATATGAATTATGAAAGTATCAAGTTGGTAATTCAAATCTCGAAGCTTTCCATCATCAAACTCATTTGGATAACACTTTGCTAAAGACATGATTCTATCTTTGTCAAAGTTAGAAAAAGAATAGACAGGATTCAAGCTACCCATCCCAAGAAGCAAATCACTACTCACTATATCAAAACGATCATTAAGCTCTTGAAGTTACACATCAATGACAGCACAAAAGATTTCAACACGTAAATGGTGCGAATAACAAACATCGAGACACTTACGCTTTGACTTTCCAGGAAAATTAGGCTCATCTAATTTGGAAATTAAGATACCATGTGAATCACAAAATGAAGAAATATCATCCAACAAAGATTTTCACCCACTTTCTCTCATATTTTGCAATTTTTTCTTTGAGATGCTAAGAAACTCTACGGCATTAACTATATTTTGATCTTTATTTTGTAAAATCTTGCTCATCTCATTTGACATGGACAATACTTTCAACATCAAGTGAAGCATAAACACAAATTTGAATGTTTTGGCCTTTGTCAAAAGATATTCTGCTTGATTTCTATCACTTGGGGTAGAACCTTCAATTTCAATCACTTCAAGCACATGAACAATAGATGAGAAAATAACAAGAAAGTTATCCAATGTTTTGAAATGTGATCCCCAATCTTTGAAGCCCACGTTCTTGATGTAATCCTTGTCCGGTATGAGCTTCACCGAACTCAAGTAATTGCTTCAAATTTTTGACTTGGTGATGACGAAGTAAATCTCTACGCTTAAAAGATCTTCCCACAACATTCAACACATTAGTAACATGATCAAAAAAGTCTTCAACTTTCAAACGTTTTTTTGCAATAACAACAAGTGTTAGTTGCAATTGATGTGCAAAACAATGAATATAATATGCCGAAGGACTATCTTTCATAATTAAAGTTTTGAGATCATTTATCTCTCCTTTCATATTACTAGCTCCATCATAACCTTGTCCACGTATTTTGGATGGACTTAGTGAGTGATCGGAAAGCAAAGAATAAATTTCTTTCTTCAATGAGCATGCCGATGTATCACTAACATGGATAAGACCGATAAATCGTTCTATAACTTCACCATTCTTATCAACATACCTCAAAACAAGAGCCATTTGTTCTTTGTGTGAGATGTCTTTGGATTCATCAACTAATATCCCAAAGTAATCTCCATTCAAGTCCTCAATTATAACTTTCAATGTTTCTTTCGCACAAGCATTGACAATATCCTTTTGAATCATAGGACAGGTCAAAGTATCATTTTGTGGAGCTTTCTCTAATATCACTTTTTCCACATCCGGATGTTTGTCTCCATGCCACCGCAAAAATCCTAAAAAGTAGTCTTGATTAGTTGAAGCTTCACTTTCGTCATGACCTCGAAAAGGCAATCCATGATACAAAAGAAGTCTTGCCATATCAATTGAAGCTTCCAAACTAATTCGGTACTCGCTTTTTGCCTTTTGAGAATGTTTGTCAAGAACAACTTAAATTGATTGACGATGATTTGACAAATCTAGCATCTTATTGTAACATTTGTGGTGAACACTATTAACTTTACCAACATGTAAACGAAATCTTTCAAGAGCCTTATTCTAACTCTTAAAATCTTTTGATGCATAAAAATCACCCGTAGTCTCATGAACAAATTCATTTTTGAACAAATAACAACAAAGACAATATTGGGCATCTTTCTCCACACTATACTCCAATCAAGTCGAACGTGAACCTTTAAACCAACTTGAAGTAAATTGACGCATTCTACCTCCTATTTCACTTGAAGGATATGGTTTCAAGACAGGTTGACAAGACACTTTTTCAATATAATATTTCCTTACTTCATCTCGTATTCGAGGATCATAATCAGAAATAGGTCTTCTTTCTCCCGGGTCGGCTTTAAGTGAACCCAAATCGAGGTCAGCTATAAGACAAGAACGATTGATATTGACATTACTAGAACTAGATTGAGAATAATTAACCTTCTTGAAAAAATTCTCCATCTCAATTCACAAAATTAGAACACTTTCACCTAAATCAAGATAATTTCAAATTTGGATTTCTAGGCTCAAGAAAGAGAAACAAAATAATTTTTTAAAATAACTTACAAAGAGAGCAAGCAACAAACACAGAGAGAGAGCAAGCAGCAGCAACATCAAACTTCAAGAACAAGAGTTAGAGAGTCGATGTTTTGATTTGGTCCTTTGAAAATAGGGTTTTTGTCTTAATTTTAATGAGAGATATTTGATTATATCTTTTAAACAATTAAATAAAAAAAAGTCAAAAAATAAGATTAATTTTATAAAAAAGTCAACTGATAATACACTAATTCGTTTGTTCCCTGTTTTAATTAAACTTATACGTTGTTGGTTGTTGCCTTGTTTTAATGAAAAGTTATTAACAAAAATGATTTTAAAAAACAAATGTTGTTGGCCAGGATCGAACACACGACCTTGGGACTACAAAAGCAACAATTTACCACCTGCACTAGGCAATGCTCTATTATTATAGGTGTCATATTTAATACTTAACTATATCCATATATATATACAACTATATATATAGAGTTTCTGTCGAAATTTGCGTGTGGCGTGCCACTCCCACGACCCTTAATAGATCTGCTCCTACTTATAAATAAAATGCACTAAAAATTATTGCAATTGATGTTTGAAGATGTGTTTGATTGTAACATGAAAAAGAAAGAGCTTTTAAATTTGAACTTAAAAAATGATAGTTGGGGTTTGAATTTATGTGGATATGCATTTTATTTATAAAAAATAAAGTTTTGTGAGTGAAAAAAGTTTTTTTTTTTCACCTTGAAAAATTGGTTAATTTTTTGAACTTGGAAAAAAAAATCAATTTGAAGAAACTAACTCCATGTTATTAGTATATGTATAGCCAAAAAATGTGTGTGTTGGGTTGGGTTTGGAGGGGGAGGGGGCGGGGTTGCAATTTTTTCATCCGATTTTCGATATCTATATGTGAGATTTTCAATTAATCCAATTTGAGACACACAAGATCAATTAAAGTGAAAAGTGTTCCTTAGCAAAAAAAAATTTCCATTCTAAAGTATAAACTCAAGAACTCTAAAACCTCTAATTAAGAAAGAATTTGATATAATATTTACCTATAATGAATTTATAGGTTATTTTAAAAACAAAAAGCACAAAAAAACCAAAATAACAAGTCCTCATGTTAAAATTGATTTTAGGCCACTGATTATTGAAAGGCTCCATTGCCAGCTAATGATTAAATATTTTGATTGATAACACCAAAATGAACATGTGTTTTCAACTTAAAAATATTGGTCATATATTAATTTTTTCTGACATCTTTCAAGTACGTTGTCTCTTTTTCCTAACTTTTTTTTGTTATGATATGTATCATTCTCTCCGTTTTAAAAAGTATAATTTTTTTTTAATAATTTTTTAATTTTAATTTTTTTATGTAACATATTTAAAATTACAAAATTAAAAAATATTTTGATATATCTTTAATTTAAGATCATAAAATTAATTTATTTTTTTTTCTTAAATTTTGTGTCAAGTTAAACTAGATCATTTTTTTTAAGCGGAAAAAGTAAGTATTATCACGAATTATGATGGGATGAATGAAATTTTTTGTCCTCAATTATATATTTTGAGCTTGAATCTCGAAGATGATACCTTTTTAGTAATGAGCAGTTTTATCTTGGATGAATTTCAACAACGTAAATTTGAATTAATCAAGAAAACTTTAGTTGTCATAGGATATGTTGTTCCATTTTCACATTTCTTGGATTAAATGGTTTGAAAAAAAATCTTGAAAAATACGGAGGTTCTATTCAAGGAAGAATTAATTGTCATGATCTTCCCAACTGTTTTTTCATGACACAACAACAAACTCGATATAATCTTCATTCAACAAGAGTACCAACACTTCCTAATTCACCTTCATGAACCTCAAAATGGTTTACCTTATCACTTATATTTTTTTTTATATGGTGAGGTTTGGAGTTGAGTTGAAGTGATCATGAAATAGTTCTCCACCATACACCACACAATGAGAATTCGTTGTTAAATGGTCTTTTTAAATCTTTTTTTTAATGAAATAGACTATAATTTATTTTTTTTAGGAAAATGATCCATTTTTTAGATAGATTTATTATCTATCTTATTGATATATGGATAAATCGATTATCGATCCGACAAATCGATTGTCGATCCAACAAATCGATTATTGATTCAACCTAAATAGATTATCGATCTGACTTATATATGAACAGATCAATTCTCAATCCGACAGATGAGAAAATAGAAGTAGATCATTTTGTTAATTGAAAACTTGAAGAGACTTAATAATCAAATTTTCTCAGTATGTCATTTTGTTAATTAGAAATTGAAGAGACTTAATAGTCAAATTTTCTCCACAAGAATGTAATAACCCATATAATAAAAGAAGGACAATTATATGAAGAGGGGCACGGATGCCCCAGTTCGTAGGTATGAGAGGCTAAATGAGATGGTTTCAGGAGAAGTAGAGGTAGGCCGAAGAAATATTGGAGAGAAGTGATTAGACATGACATGGGGCTGTTACAGCTTATTGAGGAAGGTGTGAAGGTCGCGGATAAGGGTACAAGGTTAGTGCGTGTGTGGGTTGTAACTAGTAGCTAGGGAACTTTGATTTAGTCGGGTTAGTAAGCCTACGCCAGTGTCCAGTGGTAGGAGCCGCTAATGTATGACTTATACTAGGGGGTGACCTTTTCTTATTTCTTATTTCTTGTTTTTTAATTTCATATTGCTCTTATTTTCGTGGCTCCCTTAGCTCTATTTTTATTATTTTTCATTTCTTATTTCGGTTATACCACCCATTTTGTTTCATATATTATTATGACCTTGTTAACCATTCATTATCTTGAGCCGGGGGTCTATCGAAAACAACCTCTCTACTTCTTCGAAAGTAGCGGTATGGACTATATACATTTTATCCTCTTCAAACCTCACTTGGTGGGATTACACTGAATTTGTTGTTGTTGTCGTAAAAGAAAGAAAAAAAAAATCAAGTAAAGGACAAAAAAAAAAAAAGGAAAACATATATGGTCATACTTGGGCCAATGGACTTTCAAGCCCAATCTGCTGAATGAAACATAAGGGGAACTTTAGATTCCCCATGCAAGAACGCAGCAACAGCAAGCAGCAAAGGGTGAAGAAAAAAAGAAAAGAATTGACCAATCATTTATTTTAGCAACTTCGCATTACATGTTTTGATTGTCTTACAGCGGACTCAACATTAATAGTTAAGAGAGAAGTAGAAAAAAGAAGGTAAATTTCTTCACTTTGTCCATAAATTAGACTCTTACAATTCATGACTTTAGAATTGAAGGTGAAAGTTTAAGAATCAATGATTAAAGTCATAAAAAATTTGTAAATTCTCATGAATGGAGCAAGAATATCAAGCGATGTTGAATTTTAATATTATTATAATGTCTAATTTATTATTATAATGGCCCTTTAGGACCATTACTTTATGGGAGGTTGCAGCAGTTGTTTTTTATTGGCAATTGATGCCAACCTTAATGCTATCAATTGACAGCATCTTACATTTGCATGGCTGTTTACATTACAGCCTTCAATTTCCCTCAATTGTAACTCTTGTGATTTTAAACTCTTGGTTAGTGGAGGATGAATTTAATCACCATTTTTTCTTGAGATTCATGTAACTTTTCATTCATTATTTCTTTATTATCATATTCTTTATGTGGTGTAACTCTTGTAACCTAAAATCCATTGAAATTCCATCTTTACTATCACATTTATCTTTCTATTCATTGCATGGAAGAGTTCTTCACCTATAAATAGAGGTGGTCTTGCATGGTTTTCGAGACACTATAAAATAATATAGAGTTCACAAAATTAGATAGTAAAAATGAGAGTTTATTAGTTGAAGGGAGGTGTTCTTTTTGTGGAGCTTTGAATTCAACTCTTGTCCAGAGTTGTTGAGTTGTTTTTTGTGAGAAAGACTGTTGTATCCTGGAGGAGACAAGTCAAGAAGATTACTGCTGCACCGGTGAACCATTTGCTGCAGTGGGTTTGAATCTCCCTAAAGAGAGCGAGATATTCGCGCCTCAGCCGAAGAAGACGACGACATTCTTTTCCTTTTTCTTCACTTGTAATTTTCAGTTATAGTATTTTTTTTAATTTCACCAACATTAAGTTATTGGATTGTAACCTTTACACCTTCGGCTTAACCAAAGAATAGTATATAGACAACAACGTTATGAGAAAAATCAACTATAAGGTTGTTTTAATAGATTGAAACACAAATTTAGTATAAGTTGTCAATTGAGAGCCAATAACAAATTTATATAGTTGGGTAGTTTAAAGTAATTATACGTTGGTCTAAACTAAGAAATTAACACGAGATTGACATGATGTGATTATAGATTCGGTCGAATGAGGTCATATACGAATTGTTCGAGGTGACAAATTTGGTATTATGACAAATGTACTGGTGTGATTATTTTTTTTCTTCTTCTTCTTCTTCTATATTTAAAATCTTTCCTTGTTGTTAAAGTCAAATATTTACAAAATCATTGATTACATTCTTATTATGTACTTAAAACTTTTAAAAATTTGATACTTATTTAATTTTTTTTATTCTAACGCTTTTATATTTATTTCTAGATTTTTCAAATCTTCTTAAAATCAAATTTAGTTATTTAAAATTCTTAAAGTAATGAAAAGAGTATCAGTTGTTATTAATTTTGATGACTTATAATAAGTAAAGGTTTTACCATAAATATATTTCATTAATTTTCAACTCTTAAATATTAGAAAAAATAATGAAAAGACGATTTTATCTAAAACAAAGACTTTTAGTGAAACGCAAAGAGTTCAAACAACATTGTTAAGACCCTTCACACTTTTAGTATACTATAGATATAGATATAGATATAGATATAAAATAAATATAGATTAAACATAGATATGGGCGATTCTCATATATTTTAGGAGTCCTTATTTCTTTTCATTTATTTAGGAGTCCTTAATTTAATAAAATAATAATAATAAAAATAATAAAAAGACGATTTTGTTTAAAACAAAGACTTTTAATGAATGACAAAAAGTTCAAATAATATTTCTAAGACGCTTCACACTTTTAATATAGGATAGATATAAATATGTATAGCCAAAAAGTGAGGTGGGGTGAGGGTGCAATTTTTTCATCTGATATCTAGTATTTATATGTGAATTTTTCAATTAATCCAATTTAAGACGCACAAAATTAATTAAAGAGAAAATTTCTCCTTTAGCAATTTTTTTTTTTTCACTCTCATACATCCAAACTCAAGAAGTTCAAAACCTCTAATTAAGGAAGACTTCGGTCCAATATTTACCGATAATGGATTTATAGATTTTTTATTTTTTTTTTGAAAAAAAGAAAGCACGAAAAAAAATAATAATAATAAGGCCTCATGTTAAAGTTGATTTTAGGTCACTGATTATTGAGTTGCTCCTAGGCTATAGTACTAAATACACAACTAATGTTTTCAATATTACAAAAAATCTAACTCTCCAAACATATTACAAAAATCCCATAGAATGTTATGCATATGTCGGCTATGTTATGTATATTAATAGGGAGAGAGAGTAAAGTAATTAAAAAAGTGGGAGAGAGTGTAATTACTTTTAAAAGATTGGTATTTATGTTATTTATACTAATAAAACTAAAAATTACACAAATACACAACTTATGTTTTCAATATTACAAAAAATTCCAACTCCCCAAACATATTACAAAAATCCCACAAAATGTTATGCATATGTCGGCTATGTTATGTATATTAATAGGGAGAGAGAGTAAAGTAATTAAAAAAATGGGAGAGATTATAATTACTTTTAAAAAATTGATATTTATGTTATTCATACATAATAAAATTTTGATTGATAACACCAAAATGAACATCTAGTGTTTTCAACCTTAAATTATTGGTCATATATCAATTCTTTCTTAGATCATTCAACTATTTTGTCTCTTTTAACTTTTTTGTTATGATATATATTAAGGTATTATTATGGGTTATCGTGGGATGAATGAAATTTTTTTACTTTTAATTATAGATTTTGAATTTGATATATTCAATGTATTTTGTGTGTGTGATTTGAGAAAGATAATATGTACACAAACCTTATCTCTACCTTAAAAGATAGAGGGATTATTTTCTATATAAAACACATGGAATTACAATAACAACAACAATATATCAACCACATGAAATTACATCGACAATAACAACAACACCATAAGCAATATGATTTCATAAGAGGAACCTGAAATATAGACGCAAATTTTATCCTATCTTAAAAGATAGAGAAATTATTCCCACATAAAATTACACAATGGAAAATAGATTACTTAAAGCATTGACTTGATGCACTAAATTTTACTAGGTCAATAGATAAATGATTGTGTCATTTGTTGTGATGGTGTGAATCAATGTCTTTTATGAGATCAATGGGAATTCCCAAAAGTGTGATGGGCTCTGGGACATCTTCATTTTGCTTCTCATACTCAAATGTCCATGATATCCAGTTCTCTTCAGCATCCAAAGTAGCCTTAAATTCCTTGTATAAATCCATAAAATATCCTCCAATAAGTTTGAAGGTGATTCTTTTCTTTTCTTCATCTATGTGATCAATAACTTGCTTCGCCACCCTCTCTTCCCCCTCTTCAAAATATTTTTACAATCAGATTAGTTATAAGATAATTACATGTAAATTTACATTATTACACCATCAATATATATTATGTCATACATGGTTGTACCTTGATCTCTAGAGTAGCAATTTTGTCAAGAGTTAATTAATTTTGTCTAGATTATTTATATACAACACAATTATTCAATAACCTGTAAAACTTTAGCTATGTTACAATTGAGATTATTCTATCAATGTCGGAATAGACAGAGGTCTAGGATATTATGTTTTTTAAGTGAGATCGGGGTACAATAACGAAGTTAGATCGAAATGAACGACTCAATTTCTCTAGAAGAAAGGAGAGAGGAAGAACTATATCTAATTAAAAAAGATGTCAGATTTTAAGTCGTTAACTTACCTACGTACTATCAGGTTATTCAAATGATATCAATATGTAAGTCATTTTAAAATGTAAGATTTGTAATCTTGAATGTGAGACAAGTTACTTACTACAACAGGTAAAGGAGATCTGACACAAAGAAGTATTCCACCCATTCCTTTTTCTTGAGTGACAACACGGAAATCTAAATAATAAAGAACTCTATTTTTCCTTTTTATTAAAAAAATCCGATCCAACTAATTTGTGACTATAAAAAAGTAAAAGTGACTTACCATAGTTAAATCTCCATTCAACAAGAGTACCAACACTTCCTAATTCACCTTCATGAACCTCAAAATGGTTTATCTTATCACTTATATTGGGGATATGGTGAGGTTTGGAGTTGAAGTGATCATGAAATAGTTCTCCACTACACTTGACCTCCAAATGAGCAACTAATTTACCCCTCAAACCCATCCTCTCTTAGCAAATAGCAATAGTAAGAAAGAAATTATTACTAATAGTATATGAATGGAAAACTTGTACTTGTTGAAACCAGGGTTCATTGCCTTTTATAGTTGTAAGGCTATATAAACTCACACTTTTGATTCACACTTTGAAAAAGTTATTACTCCCCCCGTCTCATTTTATGTGTCGTCTTTCAATCAAATATGGAGTTTAAGAAATAAATGATGACTTTGTAAAGTTTACAAAATTGTCCCTCTTAAAGTCACTTTACCGTTTACATTTTAGTTGTTTATTCTTATTAAGTGAGATCCAGTAAGGATAAAATGAGAATGATGCCATTAAATAGGTACCAAATAAGGAAATGTGACATTCTTTTTGAGACGGACCAAAAAGGAAATAACTATACATAAAATAGGACGAGGGGAGTACCAGATAAGTTAAACGACTTAAAATATGTCACCTTCTTTAATTATACGCATTTGTCTCAATAAGTGGTAAAACTTTTCAGACATGTTTCGATTGAGGTTAATATGTATAATTAGAGAAGATGACATACTTTGTAGTTAACTAATCTATTTAACAGACGCTTGAGAACACACATACAAATATTTGAACAAAAAATGTCTTATAGAACATGTTATCATGTTTTCATATATTCAAATGAGACATATTATAATACGAGTATTTAAATAAAATTTACTAACAAATTTAAGAATTTTATGGATGTTATAAATATATTACCATATATAGTGAATGTCAATTTTACCATATATAGTGAATGTCTACTTTACCATATATAGTGTATGTCTATTTATAAAAAAGTTAGAAACTCCAAGATTAGCTTTCCCCTTTAATCATTGTAATTAACTCATCAAGAATTCCTCATGAGAAATAAAGAAGTCTTTTTTTATTTTTTTTTCATTTTTCTTGTTCTTTGTTTTATATTTTATACGGAAAAGGCTCAAAAATACCCCTGAACTATCCGAAATAGCTCAAAAATGTCCTTCGTTAGATTTTTGGCTCAAAAATACCCCTCAGTTAAATATTTGGCTCAAAAATACCCCTCCCTCTAACGGAATTCGGAAAAGGATCAAAAATACCCCTGAACTATCTGAAATGGGTCAAAAATACCCCTCTGTTAAATATTTGACTTAAAAATACCCCTCCCTTAACGAAATTAAATTATTTCGATTATTTCGTTAATTTATATAAAGTTCATCATTTGATTTATATTTCGTTAATTTTTTAAGTGAAAATTTATATTTCGTTAATTTATATTTCGTTAATTTCTTTAAAGATTAAAAAGATGTAAAGTGAAAATACCTTTTTAGAATAAATGTATGTTTATTTTTCAAATCAAATTCAACCAATTTATATTATAATTCAAATACTTTTTTTTACTATCTTATTTTTAAAATTAAAAAAATACTTTTATGTAAAAAACTTAAAGTATTAGGGTTAAAAAGTTAAAGTTAGGGTTTAATTCAATCGAAATAATTTAATTTCATTAAGGGGAGGGGTATTTTTGAGCCAAATATTTAACAGAGGGGTATTTAACAAAATTAAATTATTTTGATTATTTCGTTAATTTATATAAAGTTCATCATTTAATTTATATTTCGGTAATTTCTTTAAGTGAAAATTTATATTTCGTTAATTTCTTTAAAGATTAAAAAGATGTAAATTGAAAATACCTTTTTAGAATAAATGTATGTTTATTTTCCAAATCAAATTCAACCAATTTATATTATAATTCAAATACTTTTTTTATTATCTTATTTTAAAATTAAAAAAATACTTTTATGTAAAAAAATTAAAGTATTAGGATTAAAAAGTTAAAGTTAGGGTTTAATTCAATCGAAATAATTTAATTTCGTTAAGGGGAGGGGTATTTTTGAGCCAAATATTTAACAAAGAGGTATATAACGAAATTAAATTATTTCAATTATTTCGTTAATTTATATAAAGTTCATCATTTAATTTTTATTTCGTTAATTTCTTTAAGTGAAAATTTATATTTCATTAATTTATATTTCGTTAATTTCTTTAAAGATTAAAAAGACGTAAAGTGAAAATACCTTTTTAGAATAAATGTATGTTTATTTTTCAAATCAAATTCAACCAATTTATATTATAATTCAATTACTTTTTTTCATTATCTTATTGTTAAAATAAAAAAAATACTTTTATGTAAAAAACTTAAAGTATTAGGGTTAAAAAGTTAAAGTTACGGTTTAATTCAATCGAAATAATTTAATTTCGTTAAGGGGGGGGAGGTATTTTTGAGCCAAATATTTAACAGAGGGGTATTTTTGACCCATTCCAGATAGTTCAGGGGTATTTTTGATCCTTTTCCGAATTTCATTAGAGGGAGGGGTCTTTTTGAGCCAAATATTTAACGGAGGGGTATTTTTGAGCCAAAAATCTAACGAGGGGCATTTTTGAGTTATTTCAGATAGTTCAAGGGTATTTTTGAGCCTTTTCCATATTTTATAACACGTTATCAGCACGAGTCTCTAACCATAAGTTATATACGTCTACAAAATTATCCTATGTTGAACCAGTATACATGTTTATAGTTACTACGTATGAATCTGTAGTATAGATAATTCATTTTTTCATTACAAGGTGATATCTATTATTAAATGATTCCTCCTCTAATGTCTTGTTGATGCTCTAATAGATTCAAAATAGAATAGCCATGCCAATTTCTATTTCCCAGATTTATGTCAAATTTAAGTTTATGATGGGATGAATAAGAGACATATAGTTACATAGCTTACAACAAATGTCAATAGTTAAACCGAATGTCAGTAGTTAACATATATGCATGTCAGAAGGCTTATGAGTTTATGATATTGCGGTAAAGTTGGTACAAATCTTTGTGTATCCCACAACGGAGAAGAGTCCACACATGAAGTATGTATATTCCCAGTTTAAATGGGCACTCTTGTTATTAAGCTTCTAGAGGTACTCTTGAAATATATTTCAAAATTTATTTCATCGTGCATGATGTTGCAATAGTAGTTAAATTTTGGCTGAGAAATAAATTGTCACTAGAAAGTGATAAGGTGCATTAAAATGCATAAGAAATTGGTTAGAGTCCCGATGCACCATGATGATAAGATGTTGACTTCAAGTCCCATCGATTTATGCGTAATACACCTTCATATGGATAAGACGTTGAGTTTGAATCTCAATGCACCATATTGATGATATTATGATGGCTAAAGCAAAATAATTTGTATTTCATGAAAAGTCATGAAACATGTCCTATTGTGTATGCTCCATCCCCGAAGTGAATGTGGTAGCATTGCATAATATGTCTGAAAAAAGACAAGTGATTGAATGCACGAATATACGCGTGGAGGGACAATCTGATAATGATCATCAAAAGTGATGATATTTTCACACGCTTATATGATTATAAGATATGCTAGAGAAAAATTTTCTACATCATATGTATGCCCCGATTTGCTTCTGAAGTAGCAAAATCTTGAAAGAGGTTATAAGCTATCATAATTTGATATGCTTAAGGCACAATTATATTCCATTCCTGGGGAATGGGAAGCTTATTAATGCAAACGTGCGCTTGATTGTGATGGTATCACAACTCACCTCCGAAAAAGGCAGAATAATTGAAAAGAGTTATTTTGAAATCTACTTCTAAAATAGTGCATCTGAAATTTATTCATGTAATAATAAATTTGAGATTTACTAAAGAAAAAAAAATTCATGTCATGGTAAACTTGTGTTTACTACTATAAATGAGTTCAGAAGTTGATATGAACGATTATGATATCTCGAAGATGTGTATATTGAGTATTAGACATGTATTGAAGAACTAAAAAATTCTTCAAGAATTGTTTATGTTGTTTGTTCTCATGATAAGTTGGTTGGACCAACTAATTTGGGGATTGGATACCTTAATATCTGAAAAAGTATATAAAGTGAATAAGTGACTATTCACTTATCATGTGATATGTTGACAAGATGCATCAATAAGATAATCACATGTGCGTTTATTGTCAACCTACAGTTTGACATTCATAAAGTTACTTGCTCAATATAAATTGAATTAAGAGCATAATTTCAGATTGTGTTATCAAGATAATTCATCTTGATGATGATGGTTTAACATTGAATGTCTTCGATAAATAGCTGAATCATTGCTAATGAAAATAAAGTTTAATAGATTGATTTAAAATATTATATACAAAAGCACATGTATGCATCAAATCAATAAATTATGATTAATTTCCTCTCAATGTTGGTTCTGAGTCAGGAACCACACATTGTCCATCTAATAATTTTGATGTGCGATATACAATTAATGAATATATCATGATGCACAAAGATGAATTCCTCAAAGAAGATGGAGGATGTATGTTAGTTTTTCTAACATAAGGGGAAGATTATAAGCAACTATGAAATATGTTAGGAATTATCACCAGATTCTCATTCAAAAGATAATTCAAATCAAATACCGAAAGCATCTCATATTTAAGCTGCAAGTGCTCCTATTTTATGTCCCTGAAGGACAAAGTCTATGAATGCGTGAAGCGTGGTAGTCCAATTGGTTCTAAATGAAATAATCCCTGAAAAGGATAAAGAGCAAATAATCATAATAATAAGGCAATGTGCTCTTAAAGAGTCTACGACATAACACTTCATAAAACCTTATGAGAGGTTCAGGTACCTGAAAATAATGAAGTGATGATATCTCAAAATGTTATGTCACAATGTAAACCGATACAAAAGGATATATATCATCAATGATATCTTTGATTCAATATTTTGAAAGATTACGAGGATTTGAATTCTACGTTTATTAAGCATGCTAACGTAGAAACATTTATCAAGTGACGTAAAAGGCTGCATCTTGGTAAGCATAACACTTATTTGACTTGCAGTCCAGATACTAGAAGATGTCACATACGAAATATTTGGATATTGTCACTTGACAAATATCTATATGAAAATTTCTAAAGGATTCAAAACGCTTGAAGCATATAAAAGTTTCTGGGAAACTTATTTATAATTCTTATATTGCGTAAGTTTATAACTTGATAATTATTGAAACTCTTGGAGAGTTTTCAAAAGTAGTAGATTATTTGTTGAAATGAAAAATATATCAATTAAGATTGATTATGAAGCACCATATCATAGTGCAATTGATGCACCCATGTATCTTGCAATGCAATTAGTGCACTCATGTATCTTGTAAATACCACAAGGCCTAATATAACTTTTTTGATCAATTTGTTAGGAAGATATAATTTTGCTCCTACTAGAAGATATCGAAATGAGATCAAACATATGAGCTTATTTATTCTAAAGATTGTAGTCTCAATCTTGTTGGTTATGTTGATGCTGGGTACTTATCTGACCCATATAAAGCTCGATCTCAAATAAGTTATGTGTTCATATGTGAGGTACTGTCATATCTTGGAGATATACAAAGCAGTCTATCGTAGTCACTTCATTGAACCATGCTGAGATAATAGCTATTCATGAAGCAAGCCAAGAGTCCACGATACATCTCATTCGAGAAAAATATGGGTTGAAATGTGACAAAGTACCTATGATTTTATATAAGAATAATGTAGTATGCACAACACAAGTTAAGGGATGACTCAAAGAGATAGAACGAAACATATTTTGCCAAAGCGTTGTTATACACACGAGCTACAAAAGAGGTGATATTAAGGTTCAACAGATTCGTTCAAATGTCAATGCGGCTGATTTATTCACCAAGTCTCCTTTAACTACAACTTTCAAGAAGATGGTGCACAAGATCGGGATGCAAAGGTTCAAGGATGTTCTCATCAGGGGGAGTTAATACGCGTTGTACTCTTTTTTCCTTACGAGGTTTTGTCCCACTGAATTTTTCTTGTAAGGTTCTTAATGAGGCAGCCTATATGCGTATTGTTAGAGATGTGTACTCTTTTTTCTTAACTAGATTTTTTTTTCCACTGGACTTTTTCTAGTAAAGTTTTAACGAGGCACATTATCTATATATTACCATATATAATGAATGTCTACTTTACATATATAATGAATATCTATTTTACCATATATAGTGTATGTCTATTTATGAAAAAGTTAAAAACCCCAAGATTAATTTTCTCCTATAAATAAAGAGGTTTTTTTTCATTATAATTAACTCATCAATAATTCCTCATGAGAAATAAAGAAGTTTCTTCTCCTCTCTCCATTCTTCTTGTTCTTTGGTTTATATTTTATAACAGTGGATTGATTCCACCTAAGTTTTAGTATCATTTAACAGCTGGCCTATTAAATTTAGGATTTTGGCTCTCCTACAAAATAGGTTCCCACATTTAAGTAATAATTGAAAAATAGGAGATAATGAGAAATGAAGAGAAAATTTCATCCATTAATTTATATTTATTTTATTTAGGATTTTTCTTCTATTTCCTTTTTCCCTTTCCTATTTAGATCTCTCTATATTTTATTTCCTTGTACTTAGAAAATGCACTAAAAATTATTGCAACAGATGTTTGAACATGTATTTGAAAAAAAAAAATCACTTTAAAAAACTCAATATTTTATTAGTATATGTATAGCCAAAAAAATGAGGGGCAGAGTGGGGTTGAGGTTACAATTTTTTAATCCTACAGTCGATATCTATACGTGAATTTTTCAATTAATCCAATTTGAGGCACATAAGATCTATTAAAGAGAAAAGTGCTTCTAAGCAAGATTCTTTTTTCATTTTGAAGTTTAAACTTAAGAAATTCAAAACCTCTGATTAAGAAAAAATTTGATCCAATATTTACCTATAATGAACTTATAGGTTATCTTTTTTAAAAAAATAAATAAATAATAAGGCCTCATATCAAAGTTGATTTTAGCCCCTAATTATTGAGTTGCTCCTAGGCTATAATTGGTGGTTTTGAATTTTAGTACTAAGCCAGCTATGATAGGATTTTCATTGATAACGTTAAAAATTTTAGTACTAAGCCAGCTATCCTTTTGCTATAATTATTCAACGTTAAAAATATCTAAAAACCACATAAACCCACAACTTAAGTTTCACTTATTTCAAAAAATCTAATCTCTCCAAACATATTACAAAAATCTCATTTTTCAAGTTAATACATATACATAACTTTCTATGTATGAATCGGCTTTGTTATATATATGAATCGGCCTTGTTATGTATATGTCGGCCTTGTCATATACAGAAATTTCTATGTATATGTTGGCCTTGTTATGTATATAAATCGGAAGAGAGAGTAAAATAATTAAAGATATGGAGAGAGTGTAAATAATTCTAATAAGGTTGTGATTTATGTTACTTTTACAAAGAAATATTGGTCATATATCAATTTTTTCTTAGCTCTTTCAACTATTTTCTCTTTTTTCAACTTTTTCTTTGTTATGATATATATTAGGTATTATCACGAGTTATGATGACATGAACAAAATTCTTTTAATCTTAAAATATAGGTTTTGAATTTGAATCTAGGAGACGATACCTTTTTAGTAATGAACGGTTTTATCCTCGATAAATTTTAACAGCATAAATTTGAATTAATCAAGAAAACTTTAGTTGTCATAGGATATGCTGTTCCATTTTCATATTTCTTGGATTAAATGAGTAAGGTTCTATTGAAGGAAAAATTAAATGTCATGATTTTCCAACTGCTTTTTTATGGAACAACAACAAAGTATAATCTCATAAGTGAGATCTGAAAAAAATAGTGTATGTATAATCTTTTTCGATAGACCTTCGATTTAAGTAAAGCATAACAAGATCAATAAAAAATACTATAATTTACAAGATCATAAATAACTTGATAACCTGCTAGTTATTACTCACAAAAAAAGAATACCTCTTTATCTTATTTCTTTCCTTTAAAATTCAAATGGTGGTAACCAAAGTTAATACTAGTTTTCTGCATAGTGTAAAAAGAGAAAAGGTATTGTCTGAATATAAAAAAGGTTACTTTTTCACCACAGAAGTGTTCACAGACAAACAATTCCTTTTAACCAGATCTGCATTACTTTAAAAAATAATAAAGAACAAACTGAAACAAACCCAAACTGCTTTTGGTACATAGGGTAGGATGTACGCAAACGTTATCCCTACCGTTACTGGCCAGCTTGTGAATATCTTCCAGCTGCACGAGTTCTCCTGCTTGTCCCGAACTACTCCACCATTGCTTGAGAATTCTCCTGTTTTTCTCAGAAGACTCTATTGAGACGACAGCTTTTAAGGGAATTCCAGGGCGATGCAATGCAACTTCTGCTCCGCCAATTCCACTATAGATGGACAACACTGTCAACCCTCCAGGGTACAGATACTTCAACGCAGAGAGACAATAAGCCAATGTATCTATTTGGAAGCAATGTTTCAGCGATAGAAGTCTTTCCATCAAGTTAAACCCAGCAATTCGAGTGTGATTTTCTGGGTAACCAAGAATGCGTTCAATTTGTTCTGGCACTACAGGTGCCAACTTGTAGCGGCCTACCCAGACTAGATTGAACATCTGGCAATGGAAGAGGATATCTCGCTGTCTGTCACCTGAAGGATACCCCTGGGACTCACTTAGTGTTCTTTCAAGTCTATCGCATATATGAGACATAACAGATGTCTCCGAATTGATGCAGCTCAAGTGTTGCCTTGTATCCCATGACGGCCACCATTTTTTGCTGCTGGGAACTACTTCTTGAATTGTCATTGGTGGTTTTGGAACAATGTGAACTCGATTTTCAGTAGGAAGATTATGTACATAACCTTCTTTACGACTCAGAGCTGAGAAAAGTTGAGTATGAACGAATTCTGGCTCAATGGAATACAAGAACTGTGATATTCTTACCCAAGAGTCGTGAGATAAATTCATGACATTCCCATAAAAGAAATAGGGAGCTTTAGCCACCATCTTATCAAGGCTCCTGCATGGATTCGGCATAGACAATTTTTGTGTGTCTTGACAATCCAGCACTCTTGGTCTTTGGTGAATCGCTCTTCGATGAACCTTGGTCCTGGTAGTATTGGATAGCCCTAATATTTCTTGCCATGCAGGGCCAAGGGAAGTGCTTAAGGCTTCATCAAACTCTGATTTCGGTCTCTTTAATGTCTCGTTCTCATCAATAGAGTTCTCCTTTGGCCATTTCCCTTTAAGCTTTTTCAGTAGGTCGTCTACATGTACAGAGGTATCCAGACTGTTTGGAAATTAAGATTTATCTAGAAACTCCTAATTAATAGATATTTTATGTAGTGATCAAGTTTTTTATTTACAATGAGTGATGGTTATTTGACCACATTAAGTGGTGGTTAGTTGGCCACATATGTACTTAATATTGTGTGAGATTTTTTTGCTTGTTTTGTGGTTTGTATTCCTCATACACACTGTATATATGTGTGTGTAGCCTATGTATTGAACCATTAAGAAATAAGAGAGTACTTAAAAACATTTCAGCTTTCTCTTCTTCTTCTTTGCAGTTTTTTGTAGCAATTTACAGCTACATTTTATTCACTACTTCAGCTTTCTATTTTCTAATCTTTCTTCTCATTCTTTTGACATGGTATCAAAGCCCATTTTTTACGGGATCTGAATCTGTTTTTGGTCGATTGACTCATCTTTTTTAAGTCTTTTTTCTTAGATCTGTTTGCTGGAAAAATGGCACCAGAAAATCAACCAACGACGGGTCCTCCAATTTTTTCTGGCCATAGTTATCATATTTGGGCCATTAAAATGAAGGCTTATTTAAAGGCTCTCAACTTGTGGGATGTCCTTGAGAGAGGAGAACCTGCTGTCCAAGCATTGAGAGACAACGCAACTCTCAATGAAATAAAAAAGTATGATGAGTTGGTGACTAGATCTCCAAGAGCTCTCACTTGCATACATTCAAGCCTAACGGAAGTGATGTTTACAAGGATTATGGCTTGTGAGACAGCCAAAGAAGCCTGGGATAAGCTAAAGAAGGAGTTTGAAGGCAGCAACAGAGTTAAGTCCGTTAAGGTCTTAGCTTTGAAGAGGGAGTTTGAGCTCTTGAAAATAAAGGATTCGGATAGTGTGAAGGAATACTCTTCCAAGCTGATAGATATTGTGAACCAAATAAGGATACTTGGTGAAAACTTTTCAGATCAGAAGGTTGTAGAGAAAATCATGGTCGGCCTTCCGGACAAGTTTAAATAAAAAATCTCAGCTATTGAAGAGTCTTGTGACTTGACTACTCTTTCAATAGCTGAGCTGATCTATAAATTGCAAATTCAAGAGCAACGGGTGACCATGAGAAGTGAAGGGACACTCGAAGACGCCTTTCAAGTAAGGCATAAATTCAAGCAACAAAAGGAAAGCAGAAAAGTCTCTTCAGACCACTTTGGAGAGATGAAATCTGGTGGATATTTAGATGAATCGTCAAGGAGAGGAAAATTTCCACCTTGTGGTATTTGTAAGAAGACAAAACCACTTGGAGAAGAATTGTTGGCAGAAGTCCAAGAGCTCTCCTATTCAATGCAGATACTGCAAGAAGCATGGGCATATTGAGAAGTATTGCAGGCAAAAGCAAACTCAAAGTGGTCAATCTTCCCAGCGAGTAAATTTTGCAGAAGATGACCAAGTTGAAAAAGCAAGGAGGAGGTATTCATGGCTTCGCACACATCACATGTTGATCGATGCAATTGGTATGTTGATAGTGCATGCACAAGGCACATGACGATTCATGAAAATCTGTTTGTTAGCCTGGACAGGTCTGATAGGACCAAAGTGAAGTTTGGAGATGGTGCACTGGTGCAAGCTCAAGGAAGAGGATCAATCAAGTTCCCTACGGACGAAGGTATGAAAATCATAAACGATGTTCTTTATGTGCCAAGCCTGACTCAAAACTTATTGAGTGTTGCTCAGTTGCTTCACAATAATTATTCACTTACTTTTAAGAATAAAAAATGTGTCATTTATGATCATAAAGGTTGTGAAGTAGCTAAAATTAGCATGATTGGTAATTCCTTTCCAATTTCATGTTATTCTGCTGAAAGTTGCTCTTTCAATGTTGAAATGAGTGATACTTGGCTTTGGCATAAAAGATTCGGTCATTACAACCTTAGTTCATTGGTGTATATACAGTCCAAGGGTATGGTGCTTGATGTACCCAAAATTGACATGTGCCGAGATGTTTGTGAGTCATGTCAATTTGGTAAATTGCATAGACGATCCTTTTCTAAAGGAAGTCTTTGGAGGGCGAAGGAAAAGCTAGAGTTGGTTCATACAGATATATGTGGACCAATGAGGATGGCTTCTTTGAGTGGGAATAAATATTTTATTCTCTTTATAGATGATCTAACTCGAATGACATGGGTCTATTTTCTAAGTAGCAAAGTTCAGGTGTTCTCTGCTTTCAAAGAATTCAAGGCTATGGTAGAAATAAAGAGTGGCTGCCGTTTGAAGTATATCAGGTCAGATAATGGAACTGAATATTCTTCGCATCAGTTCAGCAAGTATTGTAAAGATGTGGGCATTCAACAATAATTTAGTGTGAGCTACACTCCAGAACAAAATGGGGTTTCTGAGAGAAAGAACAGAACCGTGATGGAGATGGAGAGATGCATGCTGGCAAAAAAGAAGATACCTAAATATTTTTGGGCTGAGGCAGTCAATACCGCAGTTTATTTGCTGAACAGGTTACCAACCAGAGCACTCCAAGGCATGACACCATTTGAAGCATGGAGGAATATAAAGCCGTCTGCGAGACACCTAAAAGTCTTTGGTTCAGTCTGCTATGCACATGTTCCAGATGCTAAAAGAGGCAAATTGGATAACAAGGCAGAACTTTGCATTTTGTTAGGCTATAGCATAACTGCAAAAGGGTACAAAGTGTACAATGTTCGTACGAAGAAGGTGCTTATTAGTAGAGATCTTGCGGTGGACGAGTCTAACCACTATGATTGGGATCAAGATAATGTTGTGAAGAACCAATATGGGAGTACTTCAGTTGCAACTCAAAATCCGCAGACGAGTGATTTCTTCCAGTCCTATTACTGGAGCAGGACACCTTTCAAATGTTGAATTGACAACTGATTCTCCAGTTTTGAAGACCAGGTCACTAGCTGAAGTTTATGAGCAATGCAATTTTGCTCTTATGGAACCATCTTCCTTTGAAGAAGCAGCAAGTCATGAAACTTGGATTTTCGCAATGGAGGAGGAGCTTGCCATGATTAATAAAAATGATACTTGGGAGCTGGTTGATAGGCCCGGCCAAAAGAACGTCATCGGTGTCAAATGGGTCTATAGAACGAAGTTCAATCCAGATGGCTCCATCTTCAAACATAAAGCTAGACTCGTAGTTAAAGGCTATTCCCAGCAGCCTGGAGTGAACTTTGGAGATACGTTTGCTCCTGTTGCGAGGCATGAGACAGTAAGATTTCTAATTTCTCTTGCAGCACAATACAAGTGGAAAATCTACCATTTAGATATCAAATCTGCATTTCTAAATGGATTTCTTAAGGAAGATATTTTTGTTGAACAACCTGAAGTTTTTAAAGTTGCAGGTGAAGAAGACAAGGTGTATAAGCTTAAAAAGGCTCTCTACGGCCTTAAACAAGCTCCGAGAGCTTGGTACAGTAGACTGGATACTCATTTGTTGTCTCAAGGCTTCAACCGGAGCTTAAACGAGCCAACTTTATACTTCAAAAGGCAAGCTGATGGGAAGTTAATTGTGATATCTGTTTATGTTGATGATTTGATGATCACAGGTGAAGATTCTCTTGCAGTTCAAGAAGTTAAAAATGTGATGCTAAAAGTTTTTGAAATGTCTGATCTAGGGGAGATGAAGTTCTTCCTGGGAATGGAAATTTCTCAATCTTCTGAAGGAATTTTCTTGTCCCAAAAGAGGTATGCCCTGAATCTCTTAAAAAGATTCAAGCTTGATAAGAGCAAACCTGTTGCAACTCCACTTGTTGTGAATGAAAAGTTAATGAAGGATGATGGAGAAGAGCGAGTTGATTCAAAACTTTATAGGAGCCTTATTGGAAGCCTGTTGTATCTGACTGCTACCAGGCTAGATGTGATATTTGCAGCTAGTCTACTGTCCCGATATATGCAATGTCCCAGCACCAAGCATCTTGGAGCTGCTAAAAGGGTGTTGAGGTATATTAAAGGGACAACTGATTAAGGCATTTGGTACAGAAGTGTGGAGAATGGAGTTCCTATTGGCTATTCAGATAGTAATTGGGGTGGATGTTTGGACGATTATAAAAGCACATCTGGTTATTCTTTTTCATTTGGTTCGGGCATTTTTTCTTGGAGCGCAAAGAAGCAGGATATCGTAGCTCAATCTTCAGTTGAAGCCAAGTATGTGGTTGTTGCTTCTGCTACAAATCAAGGAATTTGGCTGAGAAAAATCTTGTTTGAATTGGACCTTTTGCCAGAAGAACCAACAGTGATCTATGTGGACAATAAATCAACCACTGCTATGGCTGAAAATCCTGTGCAACATGGAAGGACGAAGCATATCAACATTAAATTTCATTCTTTGCGAGATGTCGAGAAGAATGCTGAAGTTAAGTTGGTGCATTGCAGAAGTGAAGAACAACAAGCCGATATTCTAACCAAGGCTCTTCCCACCAATAAGTTTGAGTTTCAAAGGTCGTTGCAGGGAGTTTCAATGAAAAATCTTAAGGAGGAGTGTTAGGAAATTAAGATTTATCTAGAAACTCCTAGTTAGTAGATATTTTATGTAGTGATCAAGTTTTTTATTTACAATGAGTGATGGTTATTTGGCCACATTAAGTGATGGTTAGTTGGCCACAAAGAGTGGTGGTTAGTTGGCCACATATGTACTTAATATTGTGTGAGATTTTTTTGCTTGTTTTGTGGTTTGTATTCCCCATACACACACTATATATATGTGTGTGTAGCCTATGTATTGAACTATTAAGAAATAAGAAGAGTACTTAAAAACATTTTAGCTTTCTCTTCTTCTTCTTTGCAGTTTTTTGTAGCAATTTACAGCTACATTTTATTCACTACTTCAACTTTCTATTTTCTAATCTTTCTTCCCTTTCTTTTGACACGGACATTCCTCTTTCTTAACAGCAATTGGATGAAAACCAATTGAACCATTCCTGCTAACAGAGTTCAAGAGATGCTGCAAGCAGATGAATAAAACAAAAAGTATCATAAAGAACAGGAGAAGAACATGTGTAAGTCATTTGAAAAAAATACAATAGTTTACCTAAATTAATCTAGTTGTTTACTAGTTTCTTCACAACTTTAAGCATCAGAGTTTCAGTAGAGCAGAAGAAGCAGAGCATGTCAATATTTGATGAGCAAAACAGTATTCCATGTATGAATTCTAACAGAATGCTTCGTGCAAATAATCAAAGGATAATCATCCCAAAAACTCTCTTCCTAATAACTGATTGTGAAGTATAACTGCAACCACACCACCATAGAGTTTCAGTCGGGCAAGGCTGTGAGTGGTTGTCACAATTGCTTGAAACCTCTTCGATTTGTTATTGTCCTATTTTTGGTCCAAAACTAATTGAAGCAAGCTAGCTAATCAACAAATAAGGATTACCAAAATTGTAAGTTTTACGGCACTACGAAAACATAAAAAGGAGACATATAATTACCTTGTTCGTTCTTCTACCACTACTAGGATCTACAATCAAATTTGCAAGCTCTTCGAGAGGAGAGTCAGAACCTAAAAGGCAGAAGACAAAGCTAAATAAAACATCGATTGGAAAACTTGACTGAAAATGACAACTTGAGGACACTCATGACATATTTTACCAAATCAGAAAGGCTGCAGAAAAATAATTGTGATTTCAATATGCAAACAATTACTAGAGGAATAGACACTAGCAAAGAACATAATTTACTCACCAATCTTAAAAGATAAAGAATCCGTTTCAAATTTAAGAAACACACATGAAATCACGACGACAATAATAACAACCCCATACACAATATGGTTTCATAAGAGGAAACTTAAAAAAAAAAAACAATAGTATAGATGCAGACTTTATTCTTCTTTTAAAAGATAGAGAAACTATTCAAGATAGAGAAACTATTCCCGATAGAAAGCACATAAAATTACACAATGGAAAATAGATCATTTGAAGCACTGAATTTTACTAGGCCAATATAGATCTAATAGATGATGTATCATTTGTTGTGATGGTGTGAATCAATATCTTTCATGACATCAATGGCAATTCCCAAAAGTGTGATGGGCTCTGGGACATCTTCATTTTGCTTCTCATACTCAAATGTCCATGATATCCAATTCTCTTCAACATCCAAAGTAGTCTTAAATTCCTTGTATAAATCCACAAAATCTCCTCCAACAAATTTGAAGGTGATTCTTTTCTTTTCTTCATCTATGTGATCAACAACTTGCTTTGCCACCCTCTCTTCCCCCTCTTCAAAATATTTTTACGATCAGATCAATTATAAAATAATTATATGTATACAATCAGATCAGTTATAAGATATATAATCAAATCAGTTATAGAATAATTATATGTATACAATCAGAACAATTATAAGATAATTATATGTTAACTTACATCAATGTATAATTTATCATACATGGTTGTTAACTTGATATCTAGATTAGCAATTTTGCCAAGAGTTAATTTTGTCTAGATTATATATATACACACACAATTTTAATAAGCCGTAAAACTTTAGGTATGTTCCAATTGTGATTATTCTATCAATGTCATGATAAACAGAGGTCTAGAATAACATGTTGTCGGAGTGAGATCGTACTACAGTAACGGAGTTAAGCCGAAAAGAACAACTCAATTCCTCTAGAAGAAAGGAGAGAGAAAAAACTATATATAATTAAAAAAGATGACACATTTTAAGTGGTTAACTTAGCTACGTACTATCAGGTCATTCAAATGATATCAATATGTAAGTCATTTTAAAATGTGACATCTCTAATCTTGAATGTTACTGATTGTAACAGATAAAGGTGAGGTGACCCAAAGATTACTCCATCCATTCCTTTTTCTTGAGTAACAGCACCAAAGTCTAAATAATAAAAAACTCTATTTTTCTTTTTATCAAAAAACTTCCAATTAAGTAATTTCTGTCTCTATAGAAAAGTAAAAGTGACTTACCGTAGTGTAATCTCCATTCAACAAGAGTACCAACACTTCCTAATTCACCTTCATGAACCTCAAAATGGTTTACCTTATCACTTATATTAGGGATATGGTGAAGTTTGGAGTTGAAGTGATCATGAAATAGTTCTCCACCACACATAGTAATAACCCATATAATAAAAGCGGGACAATTACAGACCCCGTTTGGTCATGAAAATATAATTTTTTAGAATTAGAAATAGTATTGAAATTGAAATTGGAGTTGTGTTTATCATAAATATAAATTAAAGATGTTTTAAAAATTTTATGAAAAAAGTAAGAGTGAAAAAGTGAAAATAAGTTTTAAGAGTGAAAAAAGTGAAAACAAGTTTTCAAGTTTTTTTTGTTTTTACTTTTTCAAAATACAATTTCACATTGTATTTGAAATTTTCATAGTCAAACACTATGATTTTCACTAAAGTGAAATAATTTTTCAAAAAAAAGTGAAAAAATACTCATGGTCAAACAGCTATTGAGTAATTAGAGGAATTTGGAAAAGAAAAAAAAGAGAAAAAAATAAAGATAATTAAGAGAGGAGAGCAATTGATGAGATCGGTGCCTAACTCAGCAGGAGGGCATCGACACCTAGCAGTCTAGCACTACAATGTGTTATAATACTAAGGGGTCGTTTGATAGAGTGTAGTATAAAATACAATGTATGCATTAGTTAATATGTATTATTAGTACTTTGTTTGATACATCTTTTTGTTTACGTATAACTAAAATAAACATTAGTTATACACCCTATTGTGTATTGAAGTATGTATTAGTAATACACTCCATTTCCTATGTATTAGTAATACAAACACTTTAAACACATGCATTAACCTATTAAATGACCTTAATACCCTCAATTTTCCTCTCAAAATATTTCACCATTCTTTTCCTGCCATTTTAATTTGCAATAGTGAATCTTTTCAAAACATGTCACAATTTTTTTCTCACCATCTTAATTTACAACAATGAATAGTTGATTTAAATAACTATAACATATTTTTGTTTTACTTCGAAGGTCTTTAAAAAGATAAAAAAGAAATTGAGACTATTTCTTAATTTTACGTCTTGTATTTTATTTTTGTTTCGACTATGTTAATCCATCACTTGCAATTAATCGCAAACCTCAATATACTAGTTCAACAATACTAATTATGTTTGAGATGACAAAAGAAATTTGTTGCAAAAAAGTGTACAAGATCAAAGAAGGATATTTTTGTAAACAAACACTTCTTTTATAGAAATTATGTAAGATGTATTATTTCTTATACATCAAACCAAACAATGTATAAGAAATAATACATGTATAACTAATGCAAGTATAACTAATACAAGCATTACCAATACACTATATTCTGCATTGTTCTTATACACTCTACCAAACGACCTCTAATAGTTTGTTGTTGATCACAAGTAGAGGACCTGTAAATAATGTTCTAAGTGCAGATATTATAGTGGTTCTACCACTAACTAGCTCTCCGTAAATTTTGTTATGATGCAATACTAAGGGTCCGATTAGATAAGCTGAAAAAAAAGTGGTTGAAAAAAAGTTCTTTAAAAGTGCGTTTGAGAGTGTTGAACTTATTTTAAAAATAAACAGTTACGTGTTTGGATAAAAATGTTGAAACTGAAAAAAAAGTTATTGATGTGTTTGGTAAACAAGTGCTTTTAAGCACTTTTTTTTGTCAAAATGTCTGAAATATCCTTAAAGTTGTTAACAATATATAAAGTTGATTATTATTAATTTTTATTTTAAAAATAATTCAAATTCAAATTAATATATATTCTTATATATATATATATATATATATATAAATATTTTCATGAATGAATATTAATTTGTGCGCTAAAAACTCTTTTTTGGTTATAAAAGTTTAAATCATTAAGAAAAATATATATGTTACTAATCATTATAATTACATTAATAGATAAATAGGTGGTCACAAATGATACTATTTGTTTGATAAAAAGACGCTTAATTAGAAAACATATTACTCGTTGATTGAGTAATGACTACTACTATTAAAATATTGACGAATATGAATGTTGCATCGTGAAATATAGACGGATCATTCACTCATCGTCCATGAAGTTGTATATCTTCAATGAGTATTCTCCATATATTTTGGTTGGTGAATTATTTTTTTATTAGAGAAATTCATATGTTGTACAATAATAATTATTCAAATTTTAAAAAATATATTAAAGAAGGAAAATAATATATAAAAATTCATATTTCATAAATTAGAAGTTTCATACAAAAGAAGTATTAATATAGTTAGAGTTAAGTTCGTCATAAATACAAAAAGTGAAAATATTCAATTAATACAAGCATTAAAAGCTATTTTGGGACTACACAAAGATAATTTTGAAATAAGAAAGAATTTTGAGGGACAAAAATATCTTTTAATTAGTCAAATTAAAATGGCTTAAAAGCCAACAAAAATAAGTTAGGAATTTGAGCTTTTAATTTTTGGCTTTTTAAGCAATTTTCAAAATTATCAAATACTTCTAAAAATAAAAAATGACTTTTAAGCCATTTTGTCCGACTTATAGCTCTTCCAAACACCTTCTACGTATCCTATTAACCAAAAAGCAACAAAAAAAAAAAAGGAAAACATATATGGTCATACTTGTGCCAATGGGCTTTCAAGCCCAATCTGCTTAATGAAACATATGGGGGAACTTCAGATTCCCCATGCAAGAATGCAGCAGCAGAAAGCAGCAAAGGGAGAGCATGAACCAAAATATGCCCTACAACTAAAAAAAAAATATCAATGTATGTCATATAAAAAAATATATATCAAAATAAGCTTGTGCACTAAATAAGTGCACAATACCTTTAAATTTGTAACGAAAGATATCTGACGGCGTTAAAAAAGTGGAAGTTATATGTCATTTTTTTTATGGATTATGCACTTAATAAGTGAACAATCCATTTATTTTTGGATTGTACACTTAATAAGTGCACAATTCTTTCTTTTATGAATTGTGCACTTATTAAGTGCGCAATCTATTCTTTTATGGGTTGTACACTACATAAGTGCACAATCTATTCACATTATTTCACATCCCAATTTATTTTTTTAAAGATTGTGCACTATCCATTTATTTATAGATTGTGCACTAAAAAAGTGCACAATATATTTTTTTTTTAGTGCACAATTTATTTATTTATATTTAATATTAAATGGTCGAAGATTATACAAAAAATGCTATAAGTTACAATCCTTCTCATATTAATTTTATAAAACAATACATGTTAAAATATTAATTAAAATTTATATAGACAGACCTCAAAAAGTGAAACCATGACAAGTAAAAATGAACAAAGAAAGTTTTTAATAATATACTTCATTCGTCTTAAACTATCTGTTATGTTTCTCTTTAATATCTCCTTATTAAATATTTTCTTTTATTGATGTGTTAATAATTTTTAAGAATAATTACTACTAAAAATAAAAACATTTGAAAATAACTAACTTTAAAAATCACCAAGATCATTTCAAACGGAAAGAGATACTAAAAGGATACTATTGCTATCGTTAAAGCAAAGTGATTCTCATCAGGCAAAATAGAAGAAAAATAAGTAGTAAGTGAAAATTATTGTAAATAAATATTCTGAAATATGCTTAAACGAAAGAGGAGAGGAGAGAGATCTATATAAGAAAAGACTTTGCTTCTTCTTCTTCTTGGTGTGTTTATACAATGTAGCATATCATGCCTTTTATAGGCAAGAGTATGTGTAAAATGTGAACTATGTGATTGTAGATTCACAAACTTCATGCTACACTAGTATGCGTAGAATGTGTAGTATGTGAATGTACAATGTGTAGTATATGAACATCCACCAAATACATGTAGAATGTGTAGTATGTGAATCTACAATGTGTATTATATGAACATCCACCAAATACATTATTTACAATACTCCCCCTTGGATGTTCATGTGAAGAGAAATTCTAAAGAAAATAAGATGTACATAGCGGTTTGTAATATGCCTTATTTGTTGCCTCATTAAAAATCTTACCAGGAAAATTCAGTGAGACAAAACCTTGGTTAAGGAAAAAAGACTGCAGCGCGTATGTACTCCCCTGATAAAATTATCACTTAATATCTAGGAGACGACACATTCCAATCTTGTATCTCAACTTCTCAAAGGTTGATATTGGCAATGCTTTAGTGAACATATCTGCTAGATTATCACTTGAATGAATTTGTTGAACATCTATTTCACCTTTCTTCTCAAGATCATAAGTGAAAAAGAATTTTGGTGAAATGTGCTTTGTTCTGTCTCCTTAAATGTAACCTTCTTTCAACTGAGATATACATGCAACATTATCTTCATACAATGTAGTTGGAATATCCTTATTCAAAGAAAATTCACACATTTCCTGAATATGTTGAGTCATTGATCTCAACCAAACACACTCCCGACCCGCTTCATGAATGGCAATGATTTTTGCATGATTTGAAGAAGCTTCTGCTAATGTTTGCTTCATTGAATGCCATGATATAGTTGTGTCACCATATGTAAATAAATAACCCATCTGAGATCGAGCCTTATATGGATTAGACAAGTATCGTGCATCTGCATAACCAATTATTTCTGACTTGGATTCATTTGAATAAAATAATCTCAAGTCAATGGTTCCTCGAAGATATCTGAATATATGCTTGACACCATTCCAATGTCTTTTAATTGGAAAAGAGCTGAATCTTTCCAATAAACTTACCGCTAAACAAATATCTGGTCGAGTATTATTGGAAAGATACATTAGTGCCCCGATTGCACTAAGATATGGAGTTTCATCACCAAGAAGTTTTTCATCATTTTCTTAAGGTCGAAATGGATCTTTGTTTATATCAAGCAGTCTTACAATCATTGGGGTACTCAATGGATGTGATTTATCCATGTAAAATTGCTTTAAAATCTTTTCAGTGTATGTTGATTGATGGACAAAAAATTTATTTGTCAAATGCTCAATCTGTAGGCCGAGACAAAATTTTGTCTTTCCGAGATCTTTCATTTCAAATTCATTTTTAAAACACTCATCAACTTTTGAAAGATCTTTGGGAGTGTCAATGATATTCAAGTCATCAACATAAACAACTATTATAGCAACTTCAGATTCAGACCTTCTTATAAAAACACAAGGGCAAATAGGATCATTTTTGTATGCTTTTTTTAGCAAACATTCGCTAAGATGATTATACTACATCTGTCCTGATTGTTTCAATCCATATAAGGATTTTTGAAGCTTTATTGAGCAAGTTTCTTGCAAATTTTTATACGCTTTAGGTACTTTGAAGGCCTCTGAAATTTTCATAAAAAATATCGTTGTCCAATGAGCCATACAAATAGGCCGTGACAACATCCATTAGGCGCATATCAAGTTTTTCATGAACTGCCAGATTTATTATATATCTGAAGGTAATTTCATCCACCACAGGAGAATATGTCTCCGCATAGTCAATGCCAGACCTTTGCAAAAAACCTTGTGCCACAAGTCGTGCTTTATATCTTACGACTTCACCTTTTTTATTTCTCTTTCGTGCAAAAACCCATTTGTACTTCACTGGCTTGACACCTTCAGGTGTTCAGACTATTGATCCAAAAACTTTACGTTAATAAAAGCTATTATCTCATGTATAGAATAGCAGTATACATAAGTGCAATAATTACACTAATACATGGCATTTTCTAATCATTTTCATGAGATAAAAATTGATCGTTCTTTATGGTAAGCGATCTCGCAATCATTGGGATATTCAATGGATCGAATCTCTTTTAAATCCTTTAAGGATTTTCCTATAACATTTGTCGTCTAGCTAGACATGATAGTCATTCGTTTTACGCATTC
Organism: Capsicum pubescens; assembly: GCA_030864215.1. NCBI lineage: Eukaryota > Viridiplantae > Streptophyta > Magnoliopsida > Solanales > Solanaceae > Capsicum > Capsicum pubescens. The sequence goes on from CM061542.1 coordinate 284,498,440, forward strand.
AAGATTTTCATACATTGCTAGATTTAAAGAAACCTTATTGCATCCACCATAGGAGAACACATCTCCAAACAATAATTTCAGGAATTTTTGAATAACCATTATGCCTCAATGCACAAATCGTATTTTATATCTTAAGATTTTACTTTTCGCACAATCACCAATTTGTATCTCCCTGGCATACCTTAGTCTATGGACTAATTTCAAAATATCACTTTTCAAGTGAAAAATAATATACTTAAATTGCGTATTTCATCTGTCCATATTATTTTACAGATTTACATTCAAGATCCTCGATACCATTTATAATGGTGATCTTTATATTATACCAAAGATATCATCGACGGTTATTTGATATTGATTCCACTACAACATAACATATCAAGATCAATCTCTTCTTTTCTATCATTTTCAGGTACCTGAACCTTTGTCAAGGTTTTATGAAGAGTTATGTCATAGTGCTTTTTAAAGCACTTGCCTCATTATCATTGACCATATTTATCATTTGCCCTTCTCCTTCTTCAAGAAATTTTATATTTGGAATCGATTTTTCTGTCACGCTTCAGGCGTGCCATAAACTCTGTCCTCCAAGGACTTCTCATTAGAGCATTTATAACTGAATTATAGCATAGGATCATTCTGGCAATGAACTTGAAATATTTTGCAAATCGTGAATTATCAATTGAACTTCAAGTTCACTATTTTTTTTACGAGGATCTCGATAATTCATTTCCTATATTTCAACTATAATCATATCTCCCCCTAATGTTAGAAAATCTAACATTCACCCCAACTTTATTTGGGGATCCATCTTTGTGAGTGGTGGATATTGCACATTCAATATATATATATATATGTGTGTGTGTGTGTGTGTATGTGTGTGTGCATATATATGTGTGTGTGTATATATATATGTGTGTGTGTGTATGTGTGTGTATATATATATATATTTAGATGGATTTGAATTGATTCCTGGCCCTGAACCAATAATATAGGAGAACCTTGTTGGTTTGATGCATACAAATGTTGCTATATTTAAATAAACTCGTCTCATACCAAATTTTATTTTTGAGAGATTTGTTCTCATAACCAATCGTTCATCTATAATTGGAGGCACACAATTTTCTGCTAAACCAATCAGTATATCAACTTGTATAGTTTGGAATCATGCTCTCTATTTTAACAATTTGAGCAAACAACCTTGCAAAAATCAAATTGCAAGTTGATAGCAGCGCATGTCACCAACCATAGATGCATCACATTCAATAGTAAATGATCCACATGGCAGGTGAATGGGCTCATATTCAGCTTGCTACACATTCCAAAAATTTAAAGGACACAATCATAACTTTAGCTGCTATGATATTTTATCGTGAAAACAAGCAACATAAGAGAATTATTGAAGAATATAAAATCACATGAATTCTCAATTATTTTAGCATCACATTTGAATCGGGATGGTCAACCGATCATGCCAACTTATACATTTTCTGTAAACTTTTAATTTACTGCAGCATGTGATTCTGTCACCATGCCCATATATTTATATCAATAAATAGGTGGAAAATGGGTAGCCTTTTTCATAAATATTTATAACCCGTTTTGATTGTAGTAATATGAAGATACAATTTTTTCATAATTTACAGTCTCAATATAAAAAAAAAAATCCCTTGAAACTTAAAAAGTTTCTTTTTGGAGATTTACTACAATTTCAATGACCTGAATAATTTCATTCCTTCGAGTAGTAACACATTAGCTTTTCGAGGCTATCAAATACTTGTGTACTATCTCATATTTCAAAACACCATTCGTATGGTGCCCATCTCCTTTTAGGGAGAAAATTATAGTCATTGTAGTCAAATTATTATATGCAAGACCTCATTCTTGCTTTACTTTTTCCTTTAATAATTTATTTTTATAACATTTGGCAAAGTCCTTTTGGTGTACCATAGTTACACGATCGGTGAGAAATTCATTCGACCACATCATAATATTCATATTTGGTCATGATCAAAACTTTTATAGGCAAGAATCATTTCTTTCTTTTATCCTTTGATAGATCATGATAAAACATACTATAACATCAATGACCTTTTTATACCAAATTAAAAGTCTTCCCTTTTTTTTCCCCTCAAACCTCCCATAGGAGTGAGTTTTGGTATTTATCCAACCATATATAATCACAATTTTATTTATATTTTTTCACATTTTGATACATTCACTTTCAAGAATGGCCAAGCATTCATAATGCTTACACGAGCCACATTCTTTTCGAGAATTGGAATCATATGTGCTTCATAATTTATTTCATAAGTTAATTGTCATGTTTTGACATTTATCATATTTATAGGTCCATCTCAACATCACTTTGAACGGCCAAGTGTATCTTCACTTTTATCCTTTTCTCTTTTGATGAAGGATTTGTAAAACCTATCAAATTAGGTTGCACAACAACCGTGTGAAACCTATCAAATTATGTTGCACAACAACCGTGTGCCCACTTCCTTTTATACCAAATTGATGGTGAACAAAAATTTTCTTCACCTTTTGAAGGACAATTTGGAGAACCCATAGTGTTCTTCCTTTTAATATTATCAAGGTCATGACAATTATGACTTTGTTCCTTCACGTCCATATGCACTTTTAACCACTTGTCTTTTTTCAGACTTATATGCACGGCTACCACATTTATATGAAAGAATGAAGGAAATCAATGTGTCAGGTTTTATTATTTTTCACCAAAAGTATATTTACATCAGCCATCATTATCATTAAATAGTGCATTGGGACTCAGACCCAACATCTTGCCAATATAAAGACGTTTAAGTCATAATTCAACTTAATTGTGAATATTGAGACAATTCTTCTCTAAATTTATTAATGCAAAAAAAGGAGCAATTTCATAGTTTAAAGCTCATACGAAGCGGATCACGTACATACCAAATTACTAGTTACCATTTGATAATATTAACAAAATCAATAAACATAACTTCCTTGTTCGTATGAAAAAGAGAAATTTTGCTAGAACTTCGTGCTGATAACGTATTGTAAATAAATATTCTGAAATATGCTAAAACGAAAGAGGAGAGGATAGAGATCTATATAAGAAAAGACTTAGCTTCTTCTTCTTCTTGGTGTGTTTATGCAATGTAGCATATCATGCTTTTTATAGGCAAGAGTATGTGTAAAATGTGAACTATGTGATTGTAGATTCGCAAACTTCATGCTACACTAGTATGTGTAGAATGTGAATCTACAATGTGTAGTATATAAACATCCACCAAATACATGTAGAATGTGTAGTATGTGAATCTACAATGTATAGTATATGAACATCCACCAAATACATTATTTAAAATAAAAATCCCTCATCGGCATAATATTTCTATTTTCCAATTTTTCATTTAATTTCCTAATTCAATAAATTCCTATAATATTTGACTAGGCATATTGAACCTTCAATCAATTGAATTGTTCATTTTTAATCTCTTTACATGTGAATATTTAAAAATTTATCCTAATTGTTATTCGTTCCACCACTTAATTATACGTGTCATATGTTAAATTTGTACAATTACTGAATATTTAGTGGTAACATATATTGTTCTATAAATAGTAAAATATATCTTTTTTTTTTACGTGCAGGACCAAAAACACACATTTCAATTACTTAAATTTAAAAAATAATGAATCATATATCACAAGTACTAAAAATAGAATTTATTAATAGTTTGGGGATCAAAATGCCTATTACAACAACATCAAACAACAACAAACCTAGTGTATTCCCACATAGTGAGGTCTGGGGAGGGTAAGATGTACGCAATCCATACCTCTACCTCTAAAGAAGTAGAAAGGTTGTTTCCGATAGACCCCCGGCTCGAGACACGGAATAATAAACAAATTCATAGTAAAGCATGGAACAAGATGACATAACATAAATAGGACACCCACAAGTAATAGTAAACAGAGAAAAGTAAACAGAATCAAAATGCCTATTATCTCATAAAAATAATTAGTCCTTCGAAACCAAAGATCAGCAGTGGAGATAACTATAATAAAAAAAAATGGTTACAATCCATAAAAAAATGGATTGTGCACTTATCGTGAATTTTTACCTTTTTAACTCCGTCAGACGTCTTCCGTTATAAATTTAAAGATATTGTGCACTTATTAAGTGCACAAAGCCTATTTTGGTGATTTTTTTTTACATGGCATACATTGATACTTTTTTTAATTGTAGGGCATATTTTGGTTCTGGATTCGCAAAGGGAGAAGAAAAAAGAAAATAATTGAACAATCATTTATTTTAGCAACTTAGCATTACATATTTTGATTGTCTTGCATTTTCTGGAGGGGCACTGATAACGCTCAATCTACAGCTCTCGTAGGAGTGTAAAGCGGTCGTTAGCAAATATAGAACCCAACTGGGTTGGGTATCGATCCCACAGGGAATAGCTTGGTCAACAAGTAAGTAAAGATTACTAGACTTTTAGTGCAAGTCTCGTAAAAAAGGGGGGAGTCTTGTCGTGCAAGTAATGTAACCAAAATAAGATCTAAAAACGGCAATAGCAAAGTAAAAAGAGAAAGAATATTTTAGTGAGATGTAAACAATGAGAATTGAGAAGTTGGGGTTATGTCCACCTTATGAGGTATACGTCTCTATTGGCTATGAGTGTGTAGAATTCTGACATGCAATTGCTTATAGAGGATTGTAGTCGATGGTAAATCCAAGCGTCTCTCGACCTAAACAAGGACTATTTCACTTTAACTCTCTCGATCTTAAAGCGTGTCTAACGGTACGAATTCTCCAAGAGGTTAGTCCAGTTACGGCACTAGCTTTTTAATAGGAAAGGGTGTCCTACTACCTTGACATTATCTCTTTTCCAGACAAATAACTTTTCTCTCGAACAAGTTAAATGTTAGACTGGCGTATTCTTGCATTTGCAACCGCAAAGAATGTAGATTAAGATGAAGAGAATAATGATATAAGCAATATACGTGCCTCGAACTCACAAACTCACAGCAATAGATAGTAACTTATTCGGCTTCCATAACCCCAACAGAGAAGTTTAGTTACCCATGAATGCGAAGAAAACCACAATTGTCATTGTTATTATACCACAATAATGATCAATTTCGTGTAGCACAAGAGTGGTAGGCGTTAGGTGTGATTTCTTGCAGAGTAACGTTTCTCTTGTTGCAGAATTTAAGAATAGAAGAATAGACGAAAATAGAATTGATGGAAAGATTAGAAGAGTTGTAGAATTGTTTGTAGTGTAGAATAATAGAGGAGTGGAAGATGAGAGAAGATGTAAGAAGATGTGAGGGATGGAAGGAAGTATTGTGTTCTCCCTCCTTCCTCCCTCCTTATTCTAAATCTCTAGCATGATTGGGTATTTATAATACCCATATCCTACTCCTACTAAGCTAATGAAATAAATAACCAAATCCTACTAGACTAATGAAATCCTTAACCCAAATGTACTAGGTTAAGGTAACATTATCATAATCCACATAAAATAATGAAATACATAACCTAATTGTACTAGGTTAATGTATCATTGTCAAAATCCAGCTTTGTGTCTGTAAGTCCCCAAAGTCTTCAGAATTGCTGTTTTAGCCCGGGACAGATTTTTCATGCAGCAGTTTTGGTCCTTTAGGCGTCCAAACTCCCTTTCCTTCCTTCGTGAGCTTTCTTTAGCGTCAAGTAAGCCATAAAATGCTGAATTATGCATCATTTATACCTGAAACTTTACTAATCATGTTTGTTAGCTCACTTACAGGAAAAAGGACTAAAAGTGCATGAAATATATAATTTGTTCTCAAAACTAGGCTAAAATATGGGCAAAATATATTGATATAGGCGCGTAAATTCGCCTATCATCAACACCCCACACTTAGAGCTTTGTTCGTCCTCGAACAACATATCATGTCCTTCTAAGCATCAACTTAAGGTTTTTACAGCAACAGCACAAAACATTTATTAAGACAAGCACAACGATTATCAACCAAGAGTAGCTTTCCGATTATAAGTAGAAACAATTTAACCTCAAGTATAGACTCGTGATGGTGATCAACTCGCATGCAAACGTTAAAGTGCATAGAATCATATACAACTATCCAAAACTCATCAACCATGTGTGTCTCACCATATAGTACCCATAATCACTCACAAATATAGCATATTTTTCAAACATGGGTATCAAAATGTCCTTGCTCTCACTCTCACAAAGAATTCATATGTAGCAACTGATGACCATAGGCTTGCCCTTAATGTAATACTCTACTAAATGTCAGAATGCTAAGCTTAGGATCAAGTAGGTCTTTTGATGGTTGTAATGTAGGCTAAGGGACGGGTAGGACTATTTTGGCCAAGAATAGTGACTAGGTTCCTAAGCGCTTTAATACATCACTTTGTATCATTGACACTTTTTTCTTTCAACCTTTTTTTTTTTTTTTTTTTTCTACCACCCTTGTTCTCTTTTTTTTTTTTAATTTTAAGCACAACTCACTTTTCAACTTTCTTTTCCTTTTTCTTTTCACAACATACCTCTTATGATAGCATTTTTTTTCTTTTTCATAACACATTCAAGAACCATTCCAATTTATAGCATTATACTCACCCGATTTCCTTTTATGTTGTCACATGACTTTTTCACTTTAAAGCACTTAGGGATTTGGGGATCAAATTACGGTCTTGAAAGAAATGGATTAGGCTTACATACAAGGTTGTCAAAGAAATAGGCTAAAGGCTCAAAAGGGTTAACTAGGATGATGTCCATGGGTAGGTAAAACTGAAGGTAAACATGTATAGGTTGCCAAAGAAATGCCTAAATCATATCCTAAACTTACACTCCTTATTTTCGCTTTGCATACATACCAGGCAAGTTCTAGCATCAGCCACATACATAGAATATACTATTATCTCACACACACAAGGCACATGGTCGACTTGATTGGAAGTAATATAGACTCGCGACCCAACAAGTGAAGGAATTGAATCACACAATATCACATATTGAGTCACAACTAGAGCCTAAACGTCTCAATAGTCACAATTTTAGCACATACTCTTGTTATAATCTCATGCTGCCTATCAAAATAATTTCATGCGAAAAAAAAAAAATTTAACTACTAAAAAAAACAAAACAAAACAAAAATGAAACAAAAGCAAACAAACATAGATGCGAATAGAGAAGTATAGCATGCAATACCACCACCCCACACTTATTCGGGACACTGTCCTCAGTGGAGAATAAATACGAAGAACCTGGTCAGTCGGACTCGTCCTCAATGTCGGGGGTCCTACCCTTTGCATCGGAATCATCATCAGAGTCTTCATTCTCAGAAGTTCCTCATAAGTATCCCACTTAATTCCAAGAGTGAGTCAAGGTATTTGCAGCGAGGAGGGTTCTCCTTGCTCTTTTCGGCCTCTTTTCTTGCCTTTTTGTGAAGTGGTCTTGCTTTGGGTGCCATTGTACCTGAGACTTAAAAAAAATGTTCATGTTAGCATCATCTCGATGGATACAATCTATAAACAAGCAGTAGTGGCACCACCCCACACTTAGTTTGTTGGTACAGACTAGTGAAGTGAAAGTGGTCGATTACTCAGACTTCATCGACATACGTTTTAGGGGCTATATTCCAACAAGAAATTCAGATATGTAACACTTCTTGCAATCTTTGCAATAATTTCATGTTAGGTATATCAAGACTTCTTCATAGGGATTACATCATGGTATAGTTTCTATCAATAATCACAATCTCCTATGTCGGTAGGCAACTATAAGTCTTATTCCGATGAGCGAGACATCCCAACATGTAAGTATTCAAGTGACAAGAGCATGCAATGTTCATGACTATAGCAATTCCGCAAGTAGTATAACAATGCATCAAAATCAATTTCTAGTTGGAAACAAGTTAAGAGTATCCTAACGTTCATGTTCACTCACTTGGTTTTGTATCAACAATTCAAACACATTAACATCACCAATATTTCTTCAAGATGTAGCAATTCATAATAGACATAGCAACGTAGCACTTACGAAAAATAGATGAAGAACAAGAGAGTACTTACGTGATTGAAGCCTTTGGAGATGTTCTTGTGAAGTGGGAGAGCAAAAAGAAAAGTTTTGAGATGATTTGGAGAGTATATGCGGCGCCTAGGTCAAGTTTTCAATGTGTTTGTGTTTCAAGACTAAGTCTCCTTTATATAGGAAGAGAACGGGTCGGGTTTTGACCCATTTACAATCGGTTTTGGAGACAAAAATGCTACATATACGGCGCATAATGCTTGGCATAGTCATGGTATATGCGGCGCATTGTCTATGGCATAATGGGACATATGCGCCGCATAGTATATGGCATTTGTAGACATATGCGCCGCATAGTCTATGGCATATGAGATACTGAGACCAAATGCCATAGCATAGGCGGCGCATAGTCAAAAGCATACCTAGGAATAGGCGGCGCATAGTGTATAGCACACTAGATTCCGAGACCTTAGGCTATAGGATAGGTTGTGCATCATTCGTGGCCTAGTTTTACCAAGACCTAGCCTTCCTCGAAGCCTATTTTGGCGTGAGAAAGGCTCAATCCATAGCCTTATGCATCACCCTTCCTAACTTACCAACTTTACCATACAATGCGTCCAAATCGTCAATTGAAATCAATCTCCTCGTTGACTACTTCTTGCACCTATATTCGCTCAAACAAATGAAAACGATTAGTACGATGGGTTGCCTCCCACCAAGCGCCTTAGTTTTGGTCGTGGCACGACTCTTATTTTTGGATTTTTCATTTATCAAAATCAAAACAAGTACTAGAATAAAATGAAAAATGAAAAACGATAAACGAAAAACGATAAATGATGGGTTGCCTCCCATCTAGCGCCTTATTTATTGTCGCGGCACGACATAGTTACCTCGAGTACTCAGACTTCGTCGGGATAGATGGTGGATCGTTTTCTGAATGGATTCAGACGACAATGAGGCTTACTTGTAGGAGGGGTACCAATTATATCATCAATAGTCCAACCCATAACTCTCATGTATCTCTTCAGAGTAGAGATGAGAGCGTCTACGTGCTGTTTACTTAAATCATCCGCACTCACCGGAAGTATCTTTATACTTTCCAAGAACACATACCTTAGATAATCGGGGAGCTCTTTCAATTCTAGCATTGGTGGCTCTTCAAGGGAAGTCTTCGCTGTAGGTGAAGGTTGATTCTTAAGATCACGGTCCGGTTGCTTAGGAGTATGGGAATAGGACTCTATTTCTGTTAGAGCACCCATAAGTTCTTCATATTCTTTATCATCCTCATTCTCAACATTCAGCAGCGCAGCAGACAATGGCTCAACAGTAGGCTGTTTCTCTACAGATAATGCTTTCTTACCTTCATAATGAACATCAGCTACAGAGAACACATCCATATCTCTTGGCTGCTTCATCGCTTTGCACAAATCAAAACGAATCACTTCGTCATTCATTCGAAATAACAGCTCATTATCTCTCATGTCAATAAGCACACTTCCTGTTGCAAGGAAAGGACGTCCCAAGATTATGGGAACTTCAGAATCCACCTCGCAATCCAAAATCACAAAGTCTGCAGGAAAAATGAAGGTAGACACCTTCACCAACACATCATTCAAGATACCTACAGGTCGTTTTACCGACCTATCAGCCATCACGAGCCTCATATTGGTTTGTGTCGGATCGCCTAACCCCAACTTCTTGTAGACGGATAGTGGCATCAAATTGATGCTAGCACCCAGATCGCACAATGCCTTAGCAAAATTCATAGATCCAACCGTGCAAGGAATAGTGAAAGCACCAGGGTCTGCCTTCTTCTGTACTAAGGACCTTGTGGCAATTGCACTGCAATGATGAATATTATCTGCCGGCTCATAGCTTACTGCCCTCTTCTTTGTCAACAGGTCCTTCATGAATTTAGCGTACCCAGGCATTTTTTCTAGCGCCTCTACCAACGGAACATTAATGGTCAGCTGCTTCAACATGGTCATGAATTTGCTGAACTTTGTATCATCCGCCACCTTCTTCAATCTTTGGGGAAAAGGTGGTGGTGGGTATGGCATTGTTCTCTCCACGGCTTTCTTCTCCTCTTGCTTCCGTTTTTCAGCTTTTCCAGGCTGCATGTCGTGAGGAGTGACGTTAAGGACATTAGGATCGGCTGCTGCGGCATCTTCCCCTTTTGCCTTATTATCAATTTTCGCCTCTTCGTCAGCCACTTGCTTGCCTTTTTCTGAAGTTTCCAGCACCTTACCACTTCTGGTAGTAATGGCCATGCATGACCCATCATTCCTTGGGTTTTGCACGGTGTCGCTAGGTAAAGTGCCAGCCTTTCTTTGATTGAGTGCTGCTGAAAGTTGGCTCAATTGCTGCTCTATTTTCTTGATTGAAGTGGAATGTGAATCAACTAATTGCTTCATAGAGGACAAATCATTTATTACCTCCGTTACTCCCGCGCTATTTGCTTCCACTCCTTTCAGTAATTTAGCCATCATGTCTTCCATACATCCAGAACTAGATGTGGTGGTGTCACGTCTTCCAGGGGGAACATACACACCACTATTGTCATTCTTGTTCTTCCAACTACCTTGGTCCTTGTTTCCAGATTTCTCATAGTAGTTCCGACCTTGGTTTCCTTGGGCATTGCCTCGGAAACCCCCCTGATTGTTCAAGTAGTTGGCCTCCTCTTCCGAATCAGATTCGTCTCTTCCTTTTAGCGCCACAGCTTTCACTTTTTCGGTCTTCCCTGATAATAAATGCTTTGTCAGAAGATCCACTTGCATTTTCATATGCGCTAAATCTTGATCACGTTCTTCTTGTCTTCTTCTTTGGTCTGCAGTCATGCCTATAGATAAAGTGGGGCTTGCTACCTCAGAATCTCTGGTATGCCAAGCTCTACTTTGCTTCGTCATACGATCTAGCATATTGCTTGCTTGACCAAAGGTGAGGTCCATGAATGATCCTCCAGCTGCGTTATCCACCACTGGTTTAGTTATTGAATTCAAGGCTCTGTATAGTATCTCCATTAGGTGAACATTAGTCATGTGATGGTTTGGGCATCTCGCTAGCTTTGTCTTGAACCTCTCCCATGTTTCATGAAGAGCTTCAGTGGGAAGCTGACGAAAGTTGCTGATTTCATCTCTCAATTGTGCCCTTTTGGAAGGCGGAAAGAATCTTTCTAGGAAAGCGTCTCTCAATTGCCTCCAATTTGTAATTGAATCAGGAGTCAGCCCATTCTACCATAGTGTTGCCTCCCCAGACAGAGACAATGGAAATAGACGTAATCGAATTGCATTCTGACCAACACCAGGATTGTCAAAAGACCTGCATGTAGAAATAAAGTTGATGAGATGCATATTCGGATCATCGCCTGCTAGTCCACCAAATAATCCCTTGAGTTGCAATAACTGCATCATGGTGCTTGTGATGTTGAACTTGGTTCCGGGTGCTAATGGTGGAAGAATAATGGCTCCTGTGGCTCCGGCTCCATCAAGATCATCATCATCATCATCGAACGGTATCTCACGTTGTGCATCCATTGATGTACTGAACAAAAAACCTGCAATAAATAAAAACAAAAACTAAAAGTAAAAGTACGAGAGTCTTCGACCAAAGGGTCTAGTAATTATTACGAACTTGATTGACACTTGTATTCCCCGGCAACGGCGCCAATTTTTGATAACGCTCAATCTACAGCTCTCGTAGGAGTGTAAAGCGGTCGTTAGCAAATATAGAACCCAACTGGGTTGGGTATCGATCCCACAGGGAATAGCTTGGTCAACAAGTAAGTAAAGATTACTAGACTTTTAGTGCAAGTCTCGTAAAAAAGGGGGGAGTCTTGTCGTGCAAGTAATATAACCAAAATAAGATCTAAAAACGGCAATAGCAAAGTAAAAAAAGAAAGAATGTTTTAGTGAGATGTAAACAATGAGAATTGAGAAGTTGGGGTTATGTCCACCTTATGAGGTATACGTCTCTATTGGCTATGAGTGTGTAGAATTCTGACATGCAATTGCTTATAGAGGATTGTAGTCGATGGTAAATCCAAGCGTCTCTCGACCTAAACAAGGACTATTTCACTTTAACTCTCTCGAGCTTAAAGCGTGTCTAACGGTACGAATTCTCCAAGAGGTTAGTCCAGTTACGGCACTAGCTTTTTAATAGGAAAGGGTGTCCTACTACCTTGACATTATCTCTTTTCCAGACAAATAACTTTTCTCTCGAACAAGTTAAATGTTAGACTGGCGTATTCTTGCGTTTGCAACCGCAAAGAATGTAGATTAAGATGAAGAGAATAATGATATAAGCAATATACGTGCCTCGAACTCACAAACTCACAGCAATAGATAGTAACTCATTCGGCTTCCATAACCCCAACAGAGAAGTTTAGTTACCCATGAATGCGAAGAAAACCACAATTGTCATTGTTATTATACCACAATAATGATCAATTTCGTGTAGCACAAGAGTGGTAGGCGTTAGGTGTGATTTCTTGCAGTGTAACGTTTCTCTTGTTGCAGAATTTAAGAATAGAAGAATAGACGAAAATAGAATTGATGGAAAGATTAGAAGAGTTGTAGAATTGTTTGTAGTGTAGAATAATAGAGGAGTAGAAGATGAGAGAAGATGTAAGAAGATGTGAGGGATGGAAGGAAGTATTGTGTTCTCCCTCCTTCCTCCCTCCTTATTCTAAATCTCTAGCATGATTGGGTATTTATAATACCCATATCCTACTCCTACTAAGCTAATGAAATAAATAACCAAATCCTACTAGACTAATGAAATCCTTAACCCAAATGTACTAGGTTAAGGTAACATTATCATAATCCACATAAAATAATGAAATACATAACCTAATTGTACTAGGTTAATGTATCATTGTCAAAATCCAGCTTTGTGTCTGTAAGTCCCCAAAGTCTTCAGAATTGCTGTTTTAGCCCGGGACAGATTTTCCATGCAGCAGTTTTGGTCCTTTAGGCGTCCAAACTCCCTTTCCTTCCTTCGTGAGCTTTCTTTAGCGTCAAGTAAGCCATAAAATGCTGAATTATGCATCATTTATACCTGAAACTTTACTAATCATGTTTGTTAGCTCACTTACAGGAAAAAGGACTAAAAGTGCATGAAATAGATAATTTGTTCTCAAAACTAGGCTAAAATATGGGCAAAATATATTGATATAGGCGCGTAAATTCGCTTATCATCAGGCACATAGCTGACTCAACTAGTACGAATATATTTAAAAGAAAAGTAGAAAAAGGAGGTAACTTTTAACTTGATCCACAAATTAGACTCTTACAATTCACGAATTTAGAATTGAGGTTGAAAGTTTAAGAATCAAGGATTAAAGTTATAGAAAAAATTATAAATTCTCATGAACGGAGTAAGAATATTAAGTGATTGGATTGTAACCTTTACACCTTCGACTTAACCAAAGAATAGTATACAGACAACAACGTTATGAGAAAAATCAACTATAAGGTTGTTTTAATGGATTGAAACACAAATTTAGTATAAGTTGTCAATTGAGGGACAATAACGAAATTTCTATAGTTGGGTAGTTTAAAGTAGTTATGCTTTGGCCTAAACGAAGAAATTAACACGAGATTGATATGATGTGATTATAGATTCGATCAAAGGAGGTCATACGAATTGTTCGAGATGACAAATTTAGTATTACGACAAGTGTACTGTGAGTAGTAATCTTACCATAATTTGTGTTTCTCAAATTACATATTTTATACATGTTTTTATGAGACTAAGAGTTATTAAATGCTTTGAAAATTTGCACGTGGGACAAGTTCTTTACTTGATATGATATTGAAATGGTTATTCAAGTTTACATGTACTATGATTTGCTATGAATTTTAAATGCTATGTACTATTTTGAAAAATATTTTTATATGAATATATATTGCTTACAAGGAAAGTAGAAATGGGAGTAGACCTTTATTTGAATCCCGTAGCTATCGGAAGGATCGTTAGAACTGGTGCACCTTGTATTTACTGATTACCATTACAACCCTCACTAGTGGGAAGGTAGAACTAGCATAAGGTTATTGATCTCCCCCGAGTAAGGACCTGGTGATATGATATTTGACTCCTTTATGAGGGGTCATGGGCAGAGCTACGTTGCTACAAGTGTGTCCAGATGAACAACCTTCGTCGAAATTTTTTCTTGCATATATAGGTTAAATATAGTTTTTTTCGAATATGTATTAAAAGTTGAACAACCTTGTCATAGAAAGAAGCAATAGCCTAGTGGCCAAGGGTGTGCAGTTTTACCCCAGCCGCGCGGGTTTGAGCCCCAAATACAAGATTTCTATTTCTTTTTTGCTTAGAAAGAACAAAAATTTCTTTAAAATATGAACACACTTGACAAAAAACCTGGCTCTGCCACTATGAGGGTCCATTGTTATTGGTTATTCTTGAAGTAGAATGTCACATTGATTACATGATTCATTTTTGGAAACCTCCCAAATATGTAATATTTGATATGATATAATGCTTATTGAGTTTATTACTGAACTATTGGTTCATTTTTCTTACATGAAATAAATGATACTGTTTATCATTACTGTTTTCTGAAAGAGCATATATTTCATGATGTTCTATGACTTATCCCCATTAAAACGTTTGTGGTTAAGTATATTACTCATTGATCTAGCGTCTCACTCCTCGCTATTTATTTTTCAGAGAACGCAGGTGACAGTGAGAATTTTGTTAGCTAGAGGATTTGAGTGACATATTTTGTTAGGATTTTTTCCCTGATTTTCTTACCAAATTTAAGTTTTACTTTTCTTAGAAGAAAAATAAAAGTAATACCATAATTACTTTTACTTTTCTTGAAAGGAAAATATAAAACTTTTTCAGATTTGGCAAAACTCTTTCTTGGAAGAAAGATTTCGGAATTCTATAAATAGAAGACCCCTTTCTCATACCATAACACAATAGCATGCACAATGTAGTCCTTAAAAGAGTCTTGTTTAGGGGGAGATTTCTCCAATAGTTTTTATGTTTTTTAATAATATTAAGTTTTATAGTACGTAGGTCAATTGGCCAAAACATATAATACTTTTATGCCTTTTTAGTATTGTTTCTTTATCGTCTGATTTATCATCTCATAGTTTGTAACTAGTTCTCTCATAGTTTTTTTGATATTTTTAATTTAGTTTTTAATATGTAGGCCGATTGGTCAAACCATATCAATAATATTATGCTTTTTCAGTTTAGTTTTGTGTCATATGAATTATCATCATATTAGTTTGCAAACTTTAAGCTTCCGCATGACGCCCTCTCGATTTCGAACCGAACAAGTGTTATCGAGCCTATGGTTCAAAGGTCCGATGGTATGGTGAGACGGGATTAAACAGGTTCAAAGTTGTAATACCCGTGCATTTTTCCTAGCTAGAAATCATCTCAAAGAAGCTAGATCATCTCAAAGATGTTAGGACTTACTTTGAAATGCAAATCTATTTTTTTG
Organism: Capsicum pubescens; assembly: GCA_030864215.1. NCBI lineage: Eukaryota > Viridiplantae > Streptophyta > Magnoliopsida > Solanales > Solanaceae > Capsicum > Capsicum pubescens. Next base: position 284,513,947 of record CM061542.1, read on the forward strand.
TACACATAGTATTTTTGAGATTTTCACTTTCTATCACGTGGAAAATTGAGTTAGATTTCCAACGATACCAATTTCGTCCAAATCCGACATCAGACGAAGAAGTTAAGGACATTTTACTCGGAACTGTCAGAATCGCCCAGGTGCGACGACCCAGTTGGCGGACCACCAAATTAGTGATGGACCACCACTTGGACCGTCACAGCCAAGGCAGAAAGGGCCCGTTCTGGATAAGACCTGACGGACAAGATGACGGACCTTTAATTTAGTGACGAACCGCCACTTTGGCCGTCACAGCCAAGGCAGTTGAGCCACGTACTGGATAAGGACTGACGGACGAGTTGACGGACCGTCAAAGTTGTGACGGACCGTCATCCAGGCCTTCAACTCTTATCCAGTAAACCCCATTTCTGGTCCACATCTGACAGGTTAAATGACGGATCGTCAAGTGTCTGACGGACCGCCAGTCAGACCGTCACATGCCACGTTCAGTTTATTTCTAGGTCATTTTAACAGGGGTATTTTGGTCACTTATCACCCGCCTATATATACCCAGATAAGTCCGAATTCAGCCATTATGCTCATTATTATTTCACAAATAAAAAAAAACTAGGGTTTCTCTCTAAATTTAAATCTCCAAGAACAAGACTCAATCTTCAAGAAATCAAGGGTTTTCAAATCTTTCAAGTTCAAAAACATCAACAACCTTGAGTCAGGTATGCATAGTGTTCATCTATAGACCCCTTTCGTTCATAGAGTTCAAGAACCATGCTTTTAAATGAGAAACTTTGATTTTCTTGTTGTTATGTGATGTTGTTCATGCTAGTGATCATTGTTTAAGCTTCAAAATATTAATTTAAGTGGATTTCCATGATATATACATGCTTGTAGTTAAAACCCATGAATTTGGGTGGTTCAAGATAATTAAAATTGTTGAGAAAACCTATGCCCCAAAGTGTGCATGCAAGGTGTTTGTTAAAATGCCTAGAATGCTAAAAATCATGTTCCCATGACCCCATAGTAGTTAAATGACAAGCTATGTCAACTCTTAAGATGATGCCACATGAACTTCTATGCTATTGATATGTGTTGCTAGTATAATTATGCAATTAACATGATATTAAGGTTGTGCAAGTACTTCCATGTGACATGAAATCCTTTCCATGCAATACATTGTTGATAACCATGCTTAGTATGAAATCCCTTATGTACGATATTATAAATTGTGGACTCAAATCTTGTGATCAAGTCATGTTATGTGTGTCAGTTTCCTTCCATCAAGTCCTGGGGGTATTCGTACCCGAAAAACATAGTTGTGTGCCTAGAGCCATGTCATGTTGTCACGATCATCTCAGTCAAGCCACGATCTATAGAACTCAGTTAGTCATGTGACTCAGGAAACCTCAGAAATCTTATGGTCTCAGTTAACTCTCAGATAGTAGTACTATTCCGTCAGTCAACGAAAGTCAGTTAATCAATCCATGTACAGTCAGTTGAATCATGTTCAGTCTCTTCAGATGGGAGTAGAAGTTAGCACCGAGTGAACCCAAGTATGGGAAATCACCTACCAGTTTAGGGTGTGATTCTTAGCAGTCATTCTTGCATTCCAGAACTATGTAGCCAACATAGGTTGAGACATCTTAACCTGTCAGATTAGGGTTGATGAGGTGGCTTAACCTGTCAGTTCAGGATTCCCACCGCTCTCGTTTCAAGTACCTGCCAGCTAAGGGTCACTCACAACTGTCCTTACCAGTGGCGCGGTACTGACACCCCTCCAGTCGGAGTAGAGATTGGACCCCAACTTAACTATATGCGTTATTGGGGCATGTCGGTTAAACAACTACCTCCCACAGTTTAAGTATCAATCTCATTAAAAGAACTCAGGTTGTTCCTCAGATTTCAGTATACCATACCAGGACTGTTAGATACAGTCAATTTCAGTTATAGTATGGAATTCAGACAGTTTCATCAGATTCAGGACTGTCAGACACAGTCCCTAATACTATCAGAACTACAGTTTCATCCATATTAGTTATCAGTAAGCCATGTATTACCGTACAGATTTAGCTATCACGTACCCACGATCTCAGTTACTATGTATGTATGTTTGTAATCTTACGTTCATATCAGTCAGTCAGTTAGCATTATTCACGCATGTAAACCCTTTGCATTAGCCTACCTCACTCGTATACTCAGTACTCCAGTTGTACTAACGCATTTGATCTATGGTGATTTCTTTTCATGTTACATCGTAGGTTCAGAGACACGAGCTCCAGATCAGTAGTAGCAGTAGCATTTCCAGTTGCAGAGATTCAGTGAGTCCTCATTCATTCAAGGACAATATGATTTGATTTATTCATTATTATTTTAGCCAGTTATCAGTTTACGGAGTTAGTTGGAGACATGTTCCTTCAACTCCTTATTCAGACAGTACTTAGAGGCTTTAAGATTTATTTTCAGACTTAGCTATCAGATTCAGTATTCAGATTCATATTCAGTTGTTTTGGGTATTCATTACCCCATGGATGTTATGATATCTCTTCAGTTGAACCTTATGGACTATATGTTCATGTTTTCCGCATATTATATATGTACATTATGCAGTGTACAGGTACAGATATCAGTCATGGGTTAGCTTATGGTCCCTCGGGGTCATAAGCATTGTGTAGAATTTCGGTTCAGAAAATTGGGGCGTTATAAACTTGGTATCAGAGCCTAAGGTTCAATAGAGTCCTATGAAGTCTGAAAGTCGTATCTAGTAGAGTCTTGTACATGGGTGTGTTACGCGCCACATTTTATGTACAGGAGGCTGTAAGATGTTTTAGGAATAGTTTCCCTTCTTTCAGTATTCATGTCGTGCTAGTGAGCATAATCTCAAGTTAAACTCCCAGTCTAATTTGTTCTTCTCTTATTTCAGAATATGCCTCCAAAGAGAAGAAACCAGTCAACTCCTCAGCCCGAAGATCCTTTGGGCGAACATGTTTCTCATGCGGAGTTTAGAGTTGCATTCACCACACTTGCTCAGTCTGTGACTACCCCAAATAAATGGCCACCAGTTATTTCGGCCAATCCAGTGTACAATTCCGCAGCAGATAGGATTCGGGACTTCACCTGAATGAACCCTCCATCTTTCTTTGGGTCTAAGTCTGATAAAGACCCACAAGAGTTCATTGACCAAGTCCAGAAGGTCATTGACATCATCGGAGTTACTTCTGTTCAGAGTATTGAGTTAGTCGCATATCAGTTGCAAGATATGGCTCACACTTGGTACAAACAGTGGAAATCTGAGAAGGTAGATGATGCAGGTCCTATAGAGTGGGAGGAATTTGTCACGACTTTCTTAGACAGATTTTTCCCCAAGAGCTGAGGGAGGCTAAATTTCTTGAGTTCATCAACCTCAGGCAGGGAAATATGATGGTTAGGGAGTATTCTCTCAGATTTACTCAGCTAGCCAGATATGTCCCTCATGTGGTTGCAGACAACAGGGCTAAAATGAGAAAGTTCGTGTCAGGGGTGAATGATAGTGTGGTAAATGAGTATAGGTCTGCGATACTGAACAGTGATATGACCTTATCCAGACTCATGACCCATGCTCAGCAGATAGAGAATCAAAAGGTTAGGACTAGGGAGAGGCAAAACAAGAGAGAAAAGACAGGTAGTTTTAGTTTTTCTCAACCCAAATCAGAGGGAGGAAACCGTTCGCAGTTTTGTCCCAAGTCATCAGTTCCAGTTCATTCTTCAGCCAGTGTTCCATCCCCTTCCTCCGCCAGTTTCCCAGTGCCAAAATTCAGAGACGGCACCAGAGACAGAGCACTAGGCTCTAAATCTCAAGGCAGTGTTAGCAGTGCCCGAACAAATCCCCTTTATCAGACTTGTGGTAAGAACCACAAGGGTATTTGCAGAGCCGATAGTGATGTCTGTTTTGGTTGTGGCAAGCCAGGCCACAGGATTAGAGAGTGTCCTCAGCCAGTTCCTCAGGGTCAGCAAAACCATTCCACAGCTCAGTCCAGTCGCCCGAACCAGCAGGGTGCCACTTCTAGTGCTACTAGTGGGCAACGCCCAAATAGACTCTATGCTCTTCAGAACCAACAGGATCAGAAAAATTCTCCTGATGTCACTACTGGTACGTTACAGATTTTCCATATTCATGTTTATGTTTTGCTAGACCCAGGTGCATCTTTGTCTTTTGTTACTCCATATAATAGCAGGCGATTTCAGAATCAGTTCCAAAATTTTAGCAGAGCCCTTTTTCAGTCTCTACCCCAGTGGGTAAAACCATCATAGCCCGGTGGGTATACAGAAACTGCCCGGTTATGATATTTTAGAAATCCATGTCAGCAGATTTAGTCGAGTTAGAGATGACTGATTTTGATGTTATTCTCGGCATGGATTGGCTTTATTCCTGCTATGCCACAGTCGACTGCAGAAATAGGATAGTTTAGTTTCAGTTCCCGAATGAGCCCGTCCTAGAGTGGAAGGGTAGTACTTCATCTTTCAGGGGTCATCTTGTTTCCTACCTTCGGGTAAGGAAAATGATTTCTAAGGGGTGTGTGTATCATCTCGTGCGTGTTAAGGATTCCAGTTCTGAATCTCCCAGTCTCGAATCAGTCCCAGTGGTAAATGAATTTTCGAATGTCTTTCCCGAAGACCTTCCAGGCATTCCTCCCGAAAGGGAAATAGACTTCGACATAGACCTTCTCCCAAATACTCAGCCTATTTCTATTCTGCCATACAGAATGGCCCCAGCAGAACTCAAGGAACCAAAAGATCAGTTGAAGGATCTCTTAGATAAGGGATTCATCAGGCCTAGTGTGTCCCCATGGGGTGCGCCAGTTTTATTCATGCGCAAGAAGGATGGTTCTCTCAGGATGTGTATACCGTCAACTCAACAAAGTGACTGTTAAGAATAGGTATCCACTTCCCAGAATAGATGATATGTTCGACCAACTTTAGGGTGCTAGTTACTTTTCCAAGATAGACCTCAGATCAGGCTATCATCAGCTCAGAGTCAGAGAATGTGACATCCCGAAGACAACTTTTCGTACTCGGTATGGTCACTTTGAATTTCTAGTTATGTCCTTTGGTCTAACCAATTCCCCTGCAGCTTTCATGGACTTGATGAATCAGATGTTCAAGCAGTACTTAGACACATTCGTCATAGTCTTCATAGATGATAATCTGGTCTATTCTCGCACAGAGCGTGATCATTCAGACCATCTCAAAATTGTTCTTCAGTCTCTAGGGGATCATCAGTTATTCACTAAGTTCAGCAAGTCTGAATTTTGGCTAAGATCAGTAGCATTCCTTGGTCATATTATTTTTGGTGATGACATTAGAGTAGATCCTTAGAAAATTAAAGCGGTAAAAACTGGCCTCACCCTGTCTCTCCATCAGATAGCAAGAGTTTCTTGGGTTTGGATGGCTATTACGGACGATTTGTCGAGGGATTTTCTTCTATTGCATCTCCTATGTCCAGATTGACACAGAAGAAGGCCAAGTTTCATTGGTCAGATTTATGTGAGAAGAGTTTTCGAGAGTTGAAGACTCAACTCACCTCAGCTCCAGTTCTAGCTCTTCCAGATGGTTCAGATGGTTTTGTAGTCTATTGTGATGCATACAGAGTGGGTTTAGGTTGTGTCCTCATTCAGCATGGTAAGTTCATAGCCTACGCCTCCAGAAAGCTAAAGCCACATGAGAAGAATTATCCTACTCGTGATCTTGAGTTAGCATCCGTAGTTTTTGCCTTAAAGATTTGAAGGCATTATCTTTACGGAGTTCATGTGGATGTTTTCACAGATCATAAGAGCCTCTAGTATGTCTTTTCTCAGAAAGATCTCAATCTTCGTCAGAAAAGATGGTTAGAGCTTTTGAAGGATTATGACATGAGTGTCTTTTATCATCCATGCAAGGCCAACATTGTGGCCGATACTCTCAGCAGACTCTCCATGGGTAGTATTTCTCACATTGCAGATAGCAAGAAAAAGATAGCCCAGGAAATCCATGAGCTTTCCAGACTAGGCGTTCTCTTAGTCGACTCTTCAGAGGGTGGTGCATGTGTTCAGAGTAGTTCAGAGTCATCTCTAGTTTTTGAAGTGAAAGAGAAGAAAGACAGGGATCCTAGCTTTGTCAATCTAAAAGATTTAGTTCAGAATCAGCAGGTTGAGGTTTTATCCCAAGGGGGAGATGGTGTTCTTCGTTGTCAGGGTCGTCTGTGTGTTTCAGGTATAGATGACTTGAGGCGGCAAATTCTTATAGAAGCGCATGGTGCGTGATACTCTATTTATACAAGGGCCACTAATATGTACCGCGACTTGCGGGAGATCTATTGGTGGAGTGGGATGAAGAGAGATATTGCAGAGTTTGTGGCTAAGTGCTCTACATGTCAGCAGGTTAAGATAGAGCATCAGAAACCTAGTGGTTCCATGCAGGAGTTCACCATTCCTACTTGGAAGTGGGAAAAAGTGAACATGGACTTCGTGACTGGTTTTCCTAAAACTCGTCATCAGCATGATTTAGTTTGGTTCATTGTAGACAAAATGACCAAGTCAGCTCATTTTCTTTCAGTTCGTAGCTCCAATTCAGCCAAGGATTACACCAAACTCTATATCAGGGAGTTGGTCAGATTACACGGTGTTCCACTATCTATTATCTTTGATAGAGATACCCAATTCACCTCTCACTTATGGAAAGTGTTCCAGAAAGGTCTTGGTACCCAAGTCCATCTCAGTATAATATTTTATCCTCAGCCAGATGGACCACCACTTGGACCGTCACAGCCAAGGCAGAAGGGCCCCGTTCTGGATAAAACCTGACGGACCATCAATTTAGTGATGAACCGCCACTTTGGCCATCACAGCCAAGGCAGTTGAACCACGTACTGGATAAGGACTGACAGACGAGTTGACGGACCGTCAAAGTTGTGACGGACCGTCATCCAGGCCGTCAACTCTTATCCAGTAAACCTCATTTCTGGTCCACGTCTGACGGGTTAAATGATGGACCGTTAAGTATCTGACGGACCGTCACACGCCACGTTCAGTTTATTTCCAGGTCATTTTAACAGGGGTATTTTGGTCACTTATCACCAGCCAATATATACCCAGATAAGTATGAATTTAGCCATTATGCTCATTATTATTTCACAAACAAAAAAAACTAGGGTTTCTTTCTAAATTTAAATCTCCAAGAACAAGACTCAATCTTCAAGAAATCAAGGGGTTTCAAATCTTTCAAGTTCAAAAACATCAACAACCTTGAGTCAGGTATGCGTAGTGTTCATCTATGGACCCCTTTCGTTCATAGAGTTCAAGAACCATGCTTTTAAATGAGAAACTTTGATTTTCTTGTTGTTATGTGATGTTTTTCATGTTAGTGATCTTTGTTTAAGCTTCAAAATATTAATTTAAGTGGATTTCCATGATGTATACATGCTTGTAGTTAAAACCCATAAATTTGGGTGGTTCAAGATGATTAAAATTGTTGAAAAAACCTATGCCCCAAAGTGTGCATGCAAGGTGTTTGTTAAAATTCCTAGAATGCTAAAAATCATGTTCCCATGACCCCATAGTATTTAAATGACAAGCTATGTCAACTCTTAAGATGATGCCACATGAACTTACATGCTATTGATATGTGTTGCTAGTATGATTATGCAATTAACATGATATTAAGGTTGTGCGAGTACTTCCATATGACATGAAATCCTTTCCATGCAATACATTGTTGATAACCATGCTTAGTATGAAATCCCGTATGTACGATATTATAAATTGTGGACTCAAATCTTGTGATCAAGTCATGTCATGTGTGTCAGTTTCCTTCCATCGAGTCCTGGGGGTATTCGTACCCAAAAAACATAGTTGTGTGCCTAGAGCCATGTCATGTTGTCACGACTATCTCAGCCAAGCCACGATCTATAGAACTCAGTCAGTCATGTGACTCAGGAAACCTCAGAAATCTTATGATCTCAGTTATCTATCAGATAGTAGTACTATTCCGTCAGTCAACGGAAGTCAGTTAATCATTCCATGTACAGTCAGTTGAATTATGTTCAGTCTCTTCAGATGGGAGTAGAAGTTAGCACCGAGTGAACCCAAGGATGGGAACTCACCTACCAGTTTAGGGTGTGATTCATAGCAGTCATCCTTACATTCCAGAACTATGTAGCCAGCATAGGTTGAGACATCTTAACCTGTTAGATTAGGGTTGATGAGGTGGCTTAACCTGTCAGTTCTGGGTTCCCAATGCTCTCGTTTCAAGTACCTGCCAGCTAAGGGTCACTCGCAACTGTCCTTACCAGTGGCGCGGTACTGACACCCCTCCAGTCGGGGAAGAGATTAGACCCCAACTTAACTATATGCGTTATTAGGGCATGTCGGTTAAACAACTACCTCCCACAGTTTCAGTATCAGTCTCAATAAAAAAACTCAGGTAGTTCTTCAGATTTCAGTATACCAGGACTGTTAGATACAGTCAATTTCAGTTATAGTACGGAATTCAGACAGTTCCATCAGATTTAGGACTGTCAGACACAGTCCCTCATGCTATCAGAACTACAGTTTCAGCCATATTAGTTATTAGTAAGCCATGTATTAGCGTACAAATTTAGCTACCATGTACCCACGATCTCAGTTACTATGTATGTATGTTTGTACTCTTACGTTCATATCAGTCAGTCAGTTAGCATTATTCATTCATGTAAACCGTTTGCATTAGCCTACCTCACTCGTGTACTCAGTACTCCAGTTGTATTGTTGCATTTGCACTATGGTGCTTTTTTTTCATGTTACACCATAGGTTCGGAGACATGAGCTCCAGATCAGCAGTAGCAGTAGCATTTCCAGTTGCAGAGATTCAGTGAGTCCTCATTCATTCGAGGACAATATGATTTGATTTATTCATTATTATTTTAGCAGTTATCAGTTTACGGAGTTAGTTGGAGACATGTGCCTTCAACTCGTTATTCAAACAGTACTTAGAGGCTTTCAAATTTACTTTCAGACTTAGCTATCAGATTCAGTATTCAGATTCATATTCAGTTGTTTTGGGTATTCATTACCCCATGGATGTTATGATATCTCTTCAGTCGAACCTTATGGCCTACATGTTCATGTTTCCCGCATATTATATATGTATATTATGCAGTGTACAAGTACAAATATCAGTCATGGGTTAGCTTATGGTCCCTCGGGGTCATAAACACCGTGTAGTATTTTGGTTCAGCAAATTGGGGTGTTACAAAAGCGGTTTCAAATCAAGAAGCAATCAATTTGATGATAATGAAGATTTTTGTCCAACTACATGTGGAGAACAAGTTTCAACCATATTTTCAACATTGTTGTTGCTACATCTTAAAAAATAAAAATAAAATATTAATTTTTTAATCCATTTTAATTATAATATTTTAAATCTTATTTTTAACCATGGCAAGCAACAGTAATGAAGATTATGTGAAGAACCAAAATTATGCATATGATAGGAAGAAGGTGGATAAGTGAAGAAAATCACTCTATAAAGGTGAGATTTGTTAGGGGTTTTGTCCTGATTTTCTTACCAAATTTAAGTTTTACTTTTTTTTAGAAGAAAAATAAAAGTAGTACCATAATTAATTTTACTTTTCTTGAAAGGAAAATATAAAACTTTTTCATATTTGGAAAACCTCTTTCTTGGAATAAAGGTTTTGGAACTCTATAAATAGAAGAGTCATTCTCATACCATAACACAATAGCATCCACAATGTAGTCCTTGAAAGAGTCTTGTTTAGGGGGAGACTTCTCCGATAGTTTTCATATTTTTTAATAATATTAGGTTTTATAATATGTAGGCCAATTGGCCAAAACATATAATAATTTTATGTTTTTTTAGTATTGTTTTCTTTGTCGTCTAATTTATCGTCTCATAGTTTGTAACTAGTAGCTTCCGCATGATGTCCTCTCAATTTCGAACCCAACATATTCCTAGTGACCCCCACATTTATTCGCATGGGCAGGAATTTATTTATTTGTTATGTTATGTTCCTTGAAAACTCTTAGAGTCTCTCCATAGTCAGGTCTTTAGAGTTTTGAGTATTATTTCATTATTTTGGACTTGTAGAGTATTTGATTTCCTCTCATCTTTGGAGATGGATTTCGTATTGTTAGTTAGTGGTATTTGGTGCATTGCTGATGATTTTAGTGAGTTGTGTTGGTGATGTTGGTGTGTTGGTTGTGATATTGAGTTGTGGATTTGAGACAAAAAAATTTCTTGGTAGTCTCCAAAATAGAAAAAATCTATTCGATTTTCTGTAGAATTCTGACGAGGCTTGCTTTGGAGTCCTAGCCTTCTTTGCACCGATCATAATCCTATTCTGGATCGTGACACTTGGCCTCCAAATGAGCAACTAATTTACCCTAGCAAATAGCAATAGTAAGGAAGTAGTTATTATTATTACTAGTATATGAATGGAAAACTTGTACTTATTGAAACCATCGTTCATTGCCTTTATATAGTTGTAATGTTGTTAACTACTTAAAGTATGTTACCTTATTTAATTGTAGATATTTGCCTCAGTAAGTAGTAAAACTTTTCACGCATATTTCAATTGAGGTTAATATGTATAATTAAAGAAGATGACATACTTTTATAGTTAACTTATCTATGTAATGGACGTTTGAGAAAACGCACACAAGAATTTGAACCAAAAATGTCTAATAAAACATGTTATCATGTTTTCAAGTGTTCAATCGAAATATATCATAATACGAGTATTTAAATAAAATTTACTAACAAATTTAAGAATTTCGTCGATTGATTCCACCTATGTTTTCTGAGTATTATTTAACAGTCGTCCTATAAAATTTAGGTTTTTGGCTCTCTTACATAAAAGGTTCCCACATTTAAGCAAGACAAAACCCATCGACAGACACCTAAAGTTTCAGTAATCTTTCACTTTGACACCTCAACTAGCATCCAAGTGGGTCATTTTAGCACATTTTTGACAATCAACAAAAATATGTGATATGTGTGCACTACACGCGCTATGACGTGTCAAGTGGTCAATAATAATATGACATTTGACATTTTTTATTAAATTTTTTTCAAGTAATTAAATTTAAATTAAAAGGTTGTAAAATAAATAATTAGTTTAATTTAACTTAAATTAAATTGCTATTGCCCCCATTCCCACCCTCACCCGAACCATCCCAGATCTGCACCCCCACCTTCACCCCTACCCCCATCCCTCATTCCCCACCACCTGGGTCTTCTTTAATCTCTCAACCCCTAAATAACCAGTTGAACCCCCCACCCCAACGCCTGTTGCAACAGCCCCCCTCCTCCTCATCCCCTGAACATTGTCTTCTTCAACACTGAATTTCGCACAATTTTATTTCTCCTCTAATGCAAAGTTAAGATAAGATGATTAATTTCACTTTCATTAATTAATGGTAGAAAATGAAGAATAAAAAATGAAAGCTGAAGAATTTTTCACAAAATGAAAATGATGACATGGGAGAAACATGAAGGAATTAATTTTATTCTCGTTAATCAGTTGGTTGATATTTATTTTCAAAAATGAAAGCTGAAGAATTATGGAAAGCCATGGGAGAAAGAATGGTGGAAGAAGGAGAAAGAAAGATCAATTATGAAAAAATAAAAGCTAAGGGAATTAATTTCATTCTCATTAATCAATTGGTTGATGTTCATTTTCAAAAATGGAGGGTGAAGAATTATGGAAAGCCATTGGAGAAAGAATGGTGGAAGGAGGAGAAAGAAAGATGAACAAATTATGAAAATACCCCTCAAACACGCTCAAAATGCGTGTAGCACACACACAACGATGACTCAGCAAAAAATGTCAAACTGACACACTTGGATGCTAGTTGAGGTGTCAAAAATGAACACCGTCTACTTTAAGTGCCAAAGTAAAAAATCGTTGAAACTTTAGGTACCTGTCAATGGGTTCTGCCTTTAAGCAATAATTGAAAAATAAAGATAATGAGAAATGAAGAGGAATTTCATCCATTAGTTTATATTTATTTAATTTAGGATTTGTCTTCTATTTTTCTTTTTTTCTTTTCCTAGTTAGAATCTTTATATTTTATTTTCTTATACTTATAAAATGCACTAAAAATTATTGAAGTGTTAGTTAAGCCATTTGAAGTGTCCACACCGGTTGGGGAATCTATTATAGCTAGAAGGGTTTATCGAAACTGCATAGTAACTGTTTGTGGTCGTGATACGATGACTGATCTTGTTGAGTTAGAAATGGTAGATTTTGATGTTATAATGGGTATGGACTGGTTGGCGTCTTGTTATGCCACAATTGATTGTTGCACGAAAAAGGTATATTTCCATTTTCCAAATGAATCAGTCCTTGAATGGAAAGGTGAAATTAGCGCGCCAAGAGGTAGATTTATTTCTTATTTTAAGGCGAGAAGAATGATTTCCAAGGGATACATATATCATTTAGTTAGAGTAAGGGATACAGAAGCAGAGCCACCAACTCTTCACGTTGTTCCGGTGGTAAATGATTTTTCTGATGTATTTCCTGAAGATCTTCCAGGTTTGCCTCCTGAATGAGAAGTAGAGTTTGGTATTGATGTAATAACAGGCACCCAACCAATCTCCATTCCTCCGTATAGAATGGCCCCAGCAGAATTACGAGAATTGAAAGAACAATTGAAAGATTTGCTAAAGAAGGAATTCATAAGGCCTAGTATGTCCCCCTGGGGAGCACCAGTGTTATTTGTGCGCAAAAAGAATGGCTCGCTGAGGATGTGTATTGATTATCGGCAATTGAATAAGGTGACTATTAAGAATAAATATCCTCTCCCAAGAATAAATATCCTCTCCCAAGAATTGATGATTTATTTGATCAGTTACAGGGCGCCAAACGTTTTTCTAAGATTGATTTGAGGTCAGGTTACCACCAAGTGAGGGTCAAAGAGAAGGATATACCCAAGACAACTTTTCGAACACGGTATGGTCATTATGAGTTTCTAGTTATGTCATTTGGGCTAACAAATGCACCCGCAGCTTTTATGGATTTGATGAATAGGGTGTTTAAGCCATTCCTGGATGTATTTGTGATAGTTTTTATAGATGATATTCTAGTTTATTCTAGATCAGAAGAGGACCATGCCAATCACTTACGACAGGCATTGCAGACTCTTCGTGATTGTAAGCTTTATGCAAAGTTCTCTAAATGTGAGTTTTGGTTAAAGTCGGTGGCATTTTTGGGTCATATTGTATCTAGTGAAGGGATAAAGGTTGATGCTCAAAAGATAGAAGCTGTGAAGAACTGGCCAAGGCCCACAACGCCTACGGAGATTCGTAGTTTCTCGGGTTGGCCGGTTATTATAGAAGGTTTGTTAAAGGCTTTTCTTCCATTTCAGCACCCTTAACCAAGCTAACCCATAAAGCATCCAAATTTCAATGGAATGATGCCTGTGAGAAGAGTTTTCAAGATTTAAAGAACAAGTTGATTTCTACACCCGTGTTGGTACTTTCAGAAGGCGCCGAAGGGTATACAGTGTATTGTGATGCTTTCAGAATTGGTTTAGGATGTGTATTGATGCAACATGGTAAGGTAATAGCATATGTTTCTAGACAATTGCGGCCACATGAGAAAAATTATCCTACACACGATCTTGAGTTGGCAGCAGTTATTTTTGCTTTAAAGATATGGCGTCACTACTTATATTGGGTTCATGTTGATATATACACTGACCATAATATATTGCAATATATTTTTAATCAGAAGGATCTAAATTTAAGGCAGCGGAGATGGCTTGAACTATTAAAGGACTGCGATGTTGATATCTTGTACCATCCAGGGAAAGCAAATGTGGTAGCTGATGCGTTAAGTCGTAAGACTATGATGGCGTCTATAGAAAGGCAAGGGATGATTAAAGATCTTCACCAGTTAGCTAGTTTGGGAGTTCGCCTTCTTGAAACTCCGAATAAAGAGCTTATCGTGCATAATGCTGCGGAATCTTCATTAGTAGCTGAAGTGAAAGAGAAGCAATATGCAGATCCTATTTTATTACAGCTTAAGGAGAACGTTCAGAGTGGTGCGACCAAGGCATTTGAGCTTACGCGAGAAGGAGTACTTCAGTGCCAAAACCGATTGTGTGTGCCGGATGTAGACGGGCTAAGAAAGAAGATTATGACAGAGACACATTTTTCAAGGTATTCCATTCATCCAGGATCAACCAAAATGTATGAAGCTAAATTATGACAGAGGCACATATATATATATTTTGTTAAACAGTGGGCTCAGATAAAGTTTTGAAATATTATAAAGGTTTCGTCATTGCCTAAAATATTTATTTTCTTACATATTTATACGTAATATCCGTTTTTTATTTGTGAAGGCCTCAAAAATCAACGAATTTTTTTTTCATTGGCTAAGTATCATAGCATTTATTCGCTATCAGTGTAATAAAATATAAAACAGTTGATGGACAAAATCTGTTAAAAAATTAGTCCAGCTAATGCAAAATTAGTTCAAGAATAAAAAAGTATTATAATGATGGTATATCCACCCAATTGTCTTTGCAAAAAGTCATTATCAGAGAAAACCAACTAATGCAAAGTTAGTAGGAAAAAAATGAAAAGTGTTGTGATGATGTGTACCGCAAAATTAACAAAAAAAAAAAAACAACTGAGAAAAACAATCCAACAATAAATAAATCTACGTCAATTCAAATAACAAGGCTTGACAAATATGGTGTCTTCCGATCAAATCTCAATCAAACTCCAACAAAATAACATTATTTCGAATATAATAATTTTGTACAAAATATAAAGCAAACCTACGTAAAGTCCGTTTTTATTTACAGAGATCTCAAAAATTAATGATAATTTTTTCATTGGTCAGATATTTATTTTGATATAAAGTAAGGTAAAATTCGTGCCCTCAAATATTTAACGGAGAGATAGTTTCATTGACCGAATATTGTAGTATCTGTTTGTTATCAGTCAAATATATTCTCAAATAAATAAAAATAGTAAAAAAAGATAAAACAATCCCAAATTTACAATTACAATAATGAAACTAGATGGGACCCTCAAAAAGGTTGACAAAGCCATCTTGAGCAAAACAAGAACCAATCCAGTATCAAAACTAGTATGTAAAAGTATGCCATCAATCAGCCAAAATAATAATAAATGAATTTCAAAATAAATGATGTTCATCGGAGAAAGCTAAAAAATAATGAAAATAAATAAAAATGTCTATTTTATAAAAATGAGTAACTTGAAAAATAAAATCCATCATTTATAATAGCCACACTCCACACTTCAATAAAAATTAATAACCCAAAAACAGACAACATATCACACTTCGACAGAGAGCACAGTGCTGTTGAGAATACTCAATTTTCAATCTATGGTAAGTGTTACGGGTGTTCATGGTTTGGTTTTTAATCCTTTTTTTTTCTTTTCTTTTTGGAGTAGTTAATGGGTGTGGTGTGTATTGTGAATGTTCTGTTGAATGGAAAAATTTTCTGAAAAGTTATGTGTGATGGAATATTTAGTGGATTGTGGAAGAAGAGAAAAGAAAAGTGTGTCCCCCATTCAAAATGGAATTTGAAAGTACGTACTTCCTCTGTTTTAAAACGAATGGCATGATTTGATTTTACATAAAATTTAAGAAAATAAAAAAAAAAATTAAATTTTATGATCTTAAATAAAAGATATTTTAATCCTATAGTCTTAAGCATATCATGTAAAAAATTAAAAATAAAAAGAGATTATTCTTTTTTAAACAAACTAAAAAAAAAGTAGATCATTCTTTTAGAAACAGAGAAAGTATATATTAAAAAAAAAAAATGAAAAGTATAATGATGACGGAAAAGATAGTGGAGAAATGATGATGTTCTTTTTGAGCGGGATAGAAATTAACGGTGGGGGATAGAGTGTTAGGTGGAGTATTTAGAAAAAGAAAAAAATAATAATTTATTAAATTTATTTTTCTTCCAACAAATTCTTAATTTTTTGGGTAGAAAGTAAAATAAGTCAAAAGTGATAAAAAAAAAATGATGAGATTTTGATTTGATCAATTTATTATTTTGTGTATTAAAATAATTAAATTGAGTTACATTTACAGATCGTATTAAATAATGTACAAAAATATAAATATTGATGTATAATTATAAAAAAAATATAATTATCTTAAAAAATATATTATGCTATTAAAATTATGTTGTGCATTAAAAATAAATAAATTATAGTGCTATGTTGTGTTTGTACTTATGTAGATGACTGTGTAAAAATATTAAAATAATATCAAACTGATAAAAAATTCTAAAAATAATAAAATTAAGGATAATTATGTAAAAATTATAACATGGCAATAAAGTAATAAAAATTCTAAAATAATGACAATTATCAGTAACTTGTCGGACATGATAAGACATTATTATGCGATCTTTGTTAGATGTGACAAAACGTCAAATTATCATATTGTACAAAATAATCGATCCGACTCAATATTTGCGGACTTTGAGATAAAAAATTGATTTGTAATTATGAAAAAATGTAAAGTATGTAATTAATTTGAAAAAAAAATGTTATAAAAAATATGATGTCATGTCGTGTAGGTGTATATATATTTGTAAAAATGTTGAAAGATAGTAAATTGATATAAAAATCCTAATATACAAAGAATTATTAATAAATTATAAAAAGTAAAAATATAAAAATAAATTAATAAAATTCTAAAGTAAGCTGAATATCAATAATTTATTAACAATTGTAAGAAATATGTGAAAATTGTATTTGTGCCCTTTAACGGTCAGAAAGTTTGAAGACGTTAATTTTAAGCACGGAGAGCAAAAATTGGGTGTCAACAATATTTGTAAGGCCCTTCACACTTTTAGTATAATACAGATATGTATAGCCAAAAAGTGAGGGTGCAATCTTTTCATCCGATATTCGATATCTTTCATCCGATATTCGATATCTATATGTGAATTTTTCAATTAATCCAATCTTAGACACACAAGATTGATTAAAGAGAAGAATGCTCATTTAGCAAGACTTTTTTTTTCATTCTGAAAGTCTGAATTTAAGAAGTCCAAAATCTTTAATTAAGAAAGAATTTGGTTCAATATTTACCTATAATGGACTTGTAGGTTAATTTATTTATTTTAAAAAAGAAAGCACAAAAAATAATAATAATAATAATAAAACCTCATGTTAAAAATTGATTTTAGGCCACTAATTATTGAGTTGTTCCTTGGCTATAGTACTAAGCCAGCTAATAATAGGATTTTGATTGATAACACCAAAATGAACATCTAGTGTTTTCAACCTTAATTTATTGGTCATATATCATTTTTTTCTTAGATCATTCAACTATTTTGTCTTCTTTTTTTTCAACTTTTTTTGTTATGATATATATTAGGTATCATCACTGGTTATGATGGGATAAATAAAATTCTTTTACTTTTAATTATAAGTTTTGAATTTGATATATTCAATGTAATTTTGTACGTGTGATTTGAGAAGGTAATATGTACACAGATCTTATCTCTATCTTAAAAGAGAGAGAGATTGTTTCATATATAAAACACATGGAATTACAACACCAACAATAATATATCAACCACATGAAATTGGGACGATAATAACAACAACACGATACGTAATGTGATTTCATAAGAGAAATCTGAAAAAAAAAACAATAATATAAACAAAGATTTTATCCTTATCTTAAAAGATAGAAAATATTCCCACATAATGATTGTATCATTTGTTGTGATGGTGTGAATCAATGTCTTTCATGAGATCAATGGCAATTCCCAAAAGTGTGATGGGCTCTGGGACATCTTCATTTTGCTTCTCATACTCAAATGTCCATGATATCCAATTCTCTTCAACATCCAAAGTAGTACTAAGTTCCTTGTATAATTCCATAAAATATCCTCCAATAAATTTGAAGGTGATTCTTTTCTTTTCTTCGTCTATGTGATCAATAACTTGCTTCAACACCCTCTCTTCCCCCCTTCAAAGTATTTTTATAATGAGATCAATTATAAGATAATCAGATCAGTTATAAGAGTTAACTTGATATCTAGATTAACAATTTTTTCAAGAGTTAATTTTGTCTAGATTATTTATATACACACATAATTTCAATAAGATGTAAGACTTTAGATATGTTCCAATTGAGCTTATTATGTATAATTAAAGAAGATGACATATTTTAAGTAGTATGACTATACAGTATCAAGTCATTCAAATGATATCAATATATAAGACATTTTAAAATGTGAGATTTGTAATTTTGAATGTGAGACAGATTACTTGCTACAACGAACAGATAAAGTGTCCTGACTCAAAATCCACACTAAGTAATTTCTTTCTCTAAAGAAAAGTAAAAGTGACTTACCATAGTGTAATCTCCATTCAACAAGAGTACCAACACTTCCTAATTCACCTTCATGAACCTCAAAATGGTTTATCTTATCACTTATATTAGGGATATGGTGAGGTTTAGAGTTGAAGTGATCATGAAATAATTCTCCACCACACTTGACCTCCAAATGAGCAACTAATTTACCCCTCAAACCCATCCTTTCTTAGCAAATAGCAATAGTAAGGAAATAGTTATTATTACTAATAGTATATGAATGGAAAACTTGTACTTGCTGAAACCAGGGTACATTGCCTTTATATAGTTGTAAGGCCATATAAACTCACACTTTTGATTCACACTTTGGAAAAATTATTACCCCCTCCACCTCATTTTATGTGTCATCTTTTGAACGAATGCAGGATTTAAGAAATAAATGATGACTTTGTGAAGTTTACAAAATTGTCACTTTAACGTTTACTTTTTAGTTATTTTTTCTTATTAAGTGGGATCCAGTAAGGATAAAATGAGAATGATGTCATTAAATAGTTACCAAATAAGGAAATGTGACATTCTTTTTGAGACGGACCAAAAAGAAAATGACTATGCATAAAATGGGACGAGGGGAGTACCAGATAAGTTAAATGACTTAAAATATGTTGCGTTCTTTAATTATACGCATTTGTCTCAATAAGTCATAAAACTTTTCAGGCATGTTCCGATTGAAATTAATATGTATAATTAAAGAGATGACATACTTTGTAGTTAATTAATCTATGTAACATACGCTTTAGAACACACATACAAAAATTTGAACCAAAAATCACTAATAGAACATGTTATCATGTTTTCATATATTTAAATAAAACATAATTATAATAGGAGTATTTAAATGAAATTTACTAATAAATTTAAGAATTTTGCGGATTGATTCCACCTAAGTTTTAGTATTATTTAACAATCAGCCTATTAAATTTAGAATTTTGGCTCTCCTATAGAATAGGTTCCCACGTTTAAGCAATAATTGAAAAATAGAGATAATGAGAAATGGAGAGGAATTTCATCCATTAGTTTATATTTATTTTATTTAGAATCTGTCTTCTATTTTCCTTTTTCCTTTTCCTATTTAGATCTCTTTATATTTTATTTTCTTATACTTAGAAAATGCACTAAAATTATCGCAATAGATGTTTGGATATGTATTTGATTGTAACATGAAAAAGAAAGAGCTTTTAAATTTGAACTTGAAAAATGGTATTTGAGGGTTGAATTTATGTGGATTGCATTTTATTTGTAACAATTGAAGTTTTGAGAGTGGAAAAAGATTTTTTTTCACTTGAAAATTTGTTAATTTTTTAAACTTGAAAAGAAAATCATTTTAAGAAACCAAACCTCAATATTGTTAGTATATGTATAACCAAAAAATGTGGGGTGGGATGGGGGGCGGGTTGCAAATTTTTCATCATCCGATATTCGATATCTATACGTAAATTTTTCAATTAATCTAAAATTTGAGACACACAAGATAGATTAAAGAGAAAAGTGCTCCTTAGTAAGATTTTTTTTATTCTGAAATCTGAACTCAAGAAATTCAAAACCTCTAATTAGGGAAGAATTTGATCCAATATTTACCTATAATGGATTTATAGGTTATTTTAAAAAAACAATAATAAGGCCTCATGTAAAGGTTAATTTTAGGCCACTAATTATTGAGTTGCTCCTAGGCTATAATTTGTGGTTTTGAATTTTAGTACTATGCCAGCTATGATAGGATTTTGCTTGATAACACCAAAATGAGCATCTAGTGTTTTCAACCTTACAAATACTGATCACATATCAATCTTTTTCTATGATCTTTCAATTATTTTGTCTCTTTTTCCAACTTTTTTTGTTATGATATATATTGAGTAGGTATTATTACTGGTTATAGTGAAATGAATGAGATTCTTTTACTCTTAATTATAGGTTTTAAATTTGAATCTCGAAGATGATAGTTTTTTTTAGTAATAAGCGATTTTATCTTCAATAAATCTTAACAGTGTAAATCTGAATTAAACAAGGAAACTGTAGTTGCCATAGGATATGTTGTTCCATTTTCACATTTCTTGGATTAAATAAGTAGGTTTTGAAAAAAATAAATCTTGAAAAATAAGGATGCTCTATTGAAGGAAAAATTAATTGTCATGATTTTCCAACTGCTTTTTTATGAAACAACAAAAAACAAACTCAGTATAACCTCATAAGTTAGATCTGAAAAGAATAGTGTATATATATATTTTTTTCAATAGACCTTCCGTTTAAGTAAAGCCTAACAAGATCAGTTAAAAAAAAAATATAATTTACAAGATCATAAATAACTTGATAACTTGTTAGTTATTACTCACAAAAAAGAATGACTACTCTTTATACATGGGAGAAAAGACTACACAATACATAATCAAAGACCCCATTTTGCATTTCTCCAATATCAATTTATCTTATTTTTTTCCTTTAAAATTCAAATGGTGGTAACCAAAGTTATAGTTTTCTGCACAGTGTAAGTGTTCTCAGACAAAAAATTCCTTTTAACCAGATCTGCATTACTTCAAAAAAATAATAAAGAACAAACTGAAACAAACCCAAACTGCTTTTGGTACATAGGGTAGGATTTACACAAACGTTATCCCTAGCGTTGTGAGGTTGTGAGATAGAGAGGTTGTTTCCGATAGACCCTCGGCTCAAAAGAGAAGTATCTGAAACGGAATTGAAAGAAACAAGACAAAGAAATATACCTTTCATCTAAGTCAGTTGAATAAATTCACGATGCCCGTAATAGTATACATATATTTGAAATATACAAAAAAGGGCACAACCAACTTTTAAGCATAGATCATCTGGCAACTAAATAATTTAAGCTTCGTCTGGCAACTTAATATAGGCTTCATATATTTATTAGCTTCATACATTCACAAATTAAGCTTCATCTATTAGAAATTAGAAGTCATAATTTAGTACAACATACCATTAAGCTCAGTCCACAAACTGCCTACACAATTAAAAGCTAAGGAACTAGCTAGTTTCGCCCCATTTTACTTCTAACACGTTGCATGACACGTACAAACTCGTGAAACAACATGAAATCTAAACTAGCATGACTATCGATATCTGCAGCTAAATTACCTTTAGAAGAGTATGTACATGGGTTCTGGCATATGATGAAATCGAAACCACCAAATTGCTGAATCAAGACCTCTACCTTGTTACTGGCCAGCTTGTGAATATCTTCCAGCTGCACGAGTTCTCCTGCTTGTCCCGAACTACTCCACCATTGCTTGAGAATTCTCCTGTTTTTCTCAGAAGACTCTATTGAGATGACAGCTTTTAAGGGAATTCCAAGGCGATGCAACGCAACTTCTGCTCCGCCAATTCCACTATAGATTGACAACACTGTCAACCCTCCAGGGTACAGATACTTCAATGCAGAGAGACAATAAGCCAATGTATCTATTTGGAAGCAATGTTTCAGCGATAGAAGTCTTTCCATCAAGTTAAACCCAGCAATTCGAGTGTGATTTTCTGGGTAACCGAGAATGCGTTCAATTTGTTCTGGCACTACAGGTGCCAACTTGTAGCGGCCTACCCAGACTAGATTGAACATCTGGCACTGGAAGAGGATATCTCGCTGTCTGTCACCTGAAGGATACCCCTGGGACTCACTCAGTGTTCTTTCAAGTCTATCGCATATATGAGACATAACAGATGTCTCCGAATTGATGCAGCTCAAGTGTTGCCTTGTATCCCATGACGGCCACCATTTTTTGCTGCTGGGAACTACTTCTTGAATTGTCATTGGTGGTTTTGGAACAATGTGAACTCGATTTTCAGTAGGAAGATTATGTACATAACCTTCTTTACGACTCAGAGCTGAGAAAAGTTGAGTACGAACGAATTCTGGCTCAATGGAATACAAGAACTGTGATATTCTTACCCAAGAGTCGTGAGATAAATTCATGACATTCCCATAAAAGAAATAGGGAGCTTTAGCCACCATCTTATCAAGGCTCCTGCATGGATTCGGCATAGACAATTTTTGTGTGTCTTGACAATCCAGCACTCTTGGTCTTTGGTGAATCGCTCTTCGATGAACCTTGGTCCTGGTAGTATTGGATAGCCCTAATATTTCTTGCCATGCAGGGCCAAGGGAAGTGCTTAAGGCTTCATCAAACTCTGATTTCGGTCTCTTTAATGTCTCGTTCTCATCAATAGAGTTCTCCTTTGGCCGTTTCCCTTTAAGCTTTTCCAGTAGGTCGTCTACATATTCAGAGGTATCCAGACATTCCTCTTTCTTAACAGCAATTGGATGAAAACCAATTGAACCATTCCTGCTAACAGAGTTCAAGAGATGCTGCAAACAGATGAATAAAACAAAACACATTAAAAAAGGATTTTTCAAATAGCATACTATAAGGAAAAAAAAGGATCTCAGATAAACAAAAAGTATCATAAAGAACAGGAGAAGAACATATGTAAGTCATTTGAAAAAAATACAATAGTTTACCTAAATTAATCTAGTTGTTTACTAGTTTCTTCACAACTTTAAGCATCAGAGTTTCAGTAGAGCAGAAGAAGCAGAGCATGTCAATATTTGATGAGCAAAACAGTATTCCATGTATGAATTCTAACAGAATGCTTTGTGCAAATAATCAAAGGATAATCATCCCAAAAACTCTCTTCCTAATAACTGATTGTGAAGTATAACTGCAACCACACCACCATAGAGTTTCACTCGGGCAAGGCTGTGAGTGGTTGTCACAATTGTTTGAAACCTCTTCGATTTGTTATTGTCCTATTTTTGGTCCAAAACTAATTGAAGCAAGCTAGCTAATCAACAAATAAGGATTACCAAAATTGTAAGTTTTACGGCACTACGAAAACAGAAAAAGGAGACATATAATTACCTTGTTCGTTCTTCTACCACTACTAGGATCTACAATCAAATTTGCAAGCTCTTCGAGAGGAGAGTCAGAACCTAAAAGGCAGAAGACAAAGCTAAATAAAGCATCGATTGGAAAACTTGACTGAAAATGAGAACTTGAGGACACTCATGACATATTTTACCAAATCAGAAAGGCTGCAGAAAAATAATTGTGCTTTCAATATGCAAACAATTACTAGAGGAATAGACACTAGCAAGGAACATAATTTACTCACCAAACTTATCAATAACAGTGGAAACTTCATTCTCAGAGAAACCCATTTCAAGCAATTTTAATGTCTTCTCCATGGTCCCAAACAGAGCCTCAGTGGTGCATTCCTAAACGAAAGCACATACACTCCAAATTAATGGTAGTCTAATCAGGAACTAAGACATTTGGACTCATATAGTATGGAGCAGATTAGTTATAGAAAAAAGTTCACTCTTAAATTACACTAAGTCAGAAAGCAGGAAAGGACAACGAAAAAATTCTGTAGATCTATAAAAGAGATGTATTGAAATAATCATGTAGCTCACAATATGGAAGGTTTTCGAATTTATTATAGAAGGCTTTTTGTCATGTACCTGGAGTGAATATAACATTTGCAAATATTAAGCTGCAAATGGGACCCACAGGAGGGTAGCAAGGTTGTGAGAACGATTGAACAAACCAAATTTTGTTGAAGTGTCTGGTCATAAGTACAAAAGGCCAAACAGTGAGGGACAGAAAAGGACTCAAGTCCCAAGCTTGAGGCGCCGCAGGTAGCTCCACGTGCGGGTGAGAGAGAAAGGGCCAGGCGCGATGCATGGAACCCCCTGCCACGAGAGGGAGGACACATCCTCTAGTCTTTTGATGAGCCCCATTATATGTTCCAGGCATTCTTTTTATAGTATAAACAGTCGTATTCTTTTGGTTATAGTCGTCACCTTGTCACCGGCATTTCGTTTATTCATATTGTTATAGAGGCTCCATAGGCACAATAAGTCATGTTATGTCTTTTGTCCTTCTATTGAGGATCTCATACGACATGGATGAATAACTATTTCATATTCCTAGTTTTTCAAGTTGATGAAAAGAAGTATTTTATGAAAAGCTTGTGGTTTTTAATTCATGCATGAGCTATGTTTATTAATTCATGTCAAAGTTGGTTCGCTCAGTCGAAGTTAAGGCACTGGCTGCTGGTTCATATCTCCAAGGTTTGGGAAGTGACACATAACTAAATTCGGTGATCTGCTCTTAATATAACTTCTTTTCTCTTCTTTATGAAGTAAGAAGTTTTATATAGGCATCAAGAAGATTCAATAAATACAAAAGGTGGGGGAAGAATCACCTTTGATACCAAAAAAGGCTAACCTAAAGCAGATGAGCTGACAAAATACCAAAAAGGTAATAGGGAAATATAAGAGCAAAATATTGCCAAAGACATCTAGCCTTAAGTGTGGGGAAGGAGTTGGTATCAGAATAATGTAACTTGTTACATACTCTTCAAAACATCTGCAATTCCCTTCTTTTCAAACACACCAAAAATATCAGTTAATGTAACTTCTGCATATTCTTGAAAGGGCAGCTCGTCCGCTTTCTAACTCTTCTTATGTTTAATAGTTTTTTCTCCTATCAAAGGTCCAAAAAAGATTTCACATATATCACTAACCTTGTTCTTATCTTTAATCTCAACAACAGAAACATCATCATCATCCTTTTTGTGATTCCCAGCAATTCGAGCTGCAAAGATAACATCCACTAGTTCGTTGACAGGAGCAGCTTCACCTGCATACAGCATGAAGGGTACTTAGTTTAGAAGATTGTCCATTTAAAGAAAAAAGTAGTAGAGAAAAAAAAAAGCATTAAAAAAAGAATCTTCAGTGGCAAACTATGAATCGCATGTATATTTATGTTCTACAAAAATGTGATTTACTATGGGATGTCCTAATACGGTAAGAAAGTGTGTTTTAGCTAATGAACCAATCAAAGGAATAATTGGAACAAGGCATCTAACTTTTTAATTGCATTATTGATTAGAAATGAAATTTCTAACATTTCACTACGTACCATTGAATGATTTAGTCACACACTTAAAAGATAGCCCATAAAGTCAACGAGGCAATTAGTACATAGAGAAACAGGGAGGCACAGTAGTAGTAATTGTTATGGTACCATAACAATTACTACTACTATGCCTCAATCCAAAACTAGTTGGGTTCAGCAAAAGGTCTGCCGCACCAGTTAATGCTTAACTATCTGCTTTTTACGATTTTAAGTTCCACCCTTCCCGTTGGAGCCATATGCTCTTATTCAGATATTTTATCCAGCATTATGGACACAATGACTGCGAAATGTCCACCAAACTTCTCTGACTTGTTCCACATAAACCTCAGTCAACCAAATATGTTCAGAAGAATAAAGCAGAGTGGAGAAAAGTTGTTTGTATATGCTGGACATTGTGGAAGGAAAGAAATCAAAGGACTAAATTGCATATTTTTCTATTTTTTTTTCTGCTTCATGGTTGCATCACGTGGATAGACCAATGTTCCAAAATCTAGGAAAACTAACACAGAAAACAGCCTTTTTATGTGTCTACTGACAAGAACATTGACAAATACAAGCATAATAACTCATGCTCAGACTTCACTGCCAGCCATGAAGCACGGTTAGGAGGATTCTGCTTAAGAGATGACAACCATATCCCTAGACAGTGTTCTACCTTTGCACTTTCTTAGTGCCAGGCTGCTTTGGTTATAATTTAATTTAATGCTTGCTTAACTTTTTCCAAAAAAAGAAGAGATGAGACCATAATACCACAAGACATTCCTAGAGCATTTTTAAAAATACAAAAAACTACAGTTATTTCACATACCAAGTTTACCAAATGCAAATTCAACTTCGTCCAAAGAGAAACTCATCGCCAATAAAGACATTCTCTTGTCATCACAAACTCCAACACAGGGATCAGGCTCCTGCAACAGAAAATGTGGAGACAGCGCAAGTGACATTTCCTCGTTATCCTTCTTAAGTCTAATATAACCTCAAAAAAAAAAAAAAAAAAAAAGGCTAAGAGCCTCAAGCATATTATCCACAGTTTTCATTGTGTGGCTTTTATTACTATAAGTGGCATACAGAGTGAAAAGCAACATGCATAAGTCTGAAGTCCACAATTTTTGCTACATCTAGTATGAAATAGCAATATCCATCGGTGTGAGATGTTGGGTACTCACTGATATTGGAAAAATGATATTCTTCAGCAATGACCAATTTATCAATAAAGTGAACAGCCCATTCTTGTACGATAAGACTTTTAGTGCCACGCTCAGCAAGAGCAACCACCTAATATTACCAAGATGTTGGGTACACACTGATATTGGAACAATGATATTCTTCAGCAATGACCAATTTATCAATAAAGTGAACAGCCCATTCTTGTACGATAAGGCTTTTAGTGCCACGCTCAGCAAGAGCAACCACCTAATATTACCATACTCTTTATTCTTTAGAGCTTCTTTCGGACTTCATTCAAAGAAATGGTTTTGAATAAGGAAATAAACTTTTCTTTCATTGCTTCTTTCACTGGAGTGAATCACCTCTTGTAATGAAGTGTTTTTTTCCTTAGGCTGGATTCAGATTGGCCCTTATTTCCATCTCTGATAATGGAACTTTTTCCCTGATCTACAAAAAATGATTAAAATGACCTATCCATAGCAAATATTGCATCTATCTTGCCTCTTCATCTCCAAGGAAGCCATGTTTCATTAGCCCCCTTTATTAGTTGGATGTCAAAAATAGTTTTCTTCATGGTGAACTCGGTGAGAGATCTACATGGAGCAACCTCCAAGCTTTGAACTCAGGGGTGTGTGGGTTGTGTGTCAGACTAAGACTATGCCGTTATCTGTATGGTCTCAAGCAAAGGTATAGTTTGGCCATTTTGGCATGGTTGTCCAGCAATTTGGCACCCTTCAGAGTGAAGCTGACCACTCCGTATTTAGGAGATACCTCACAATGGCAAACACAAATTATTGGTTGTTTACGTTGATAACATATAACAAAAAAATCATGAAGGCCCTATTCAACTTAACATCTTCTCAGACACTTCCAAACCATAGATCTCAATAAAATAACATACCTCCTAAGTATTAAGGGGGCAGCCCGGTGCACTAAAGCTTCCGCTATGCGCAGGGTCCGGGGAAGGGCCCGACCACAAGGGTCTATCGTATGCAGTCTTACCTTGCATTTCAGGCAGAGGTTGTTTCCAAGGCTTTAACCCGTGACCTCCTGGTCACATGGCAACAACTTTGACAGTTACTCCTAAATATTGAAATGGCAAAATATAGCAAGATATGGGATGGAGTGGTTTTTATAACATGGAGTTGTGAGATTTTTATTACAGAAGCTAATGGACAAGAGAAGGGAAACATCACGCACACCTAACATATTGCTTCAATCAAAAGGTTCATCAACCGATAAATATGCCATGACAAAAGAGGGATACTTGAAAGACTAAGTACATCAGCAAATTTGTCCATAGATCAACATCAGATCACTATAAGGTGGACAAACATAAAGAGAGAAATTTTTTACTGGCATATATACTTATCATACGTAATACTCCGACTTCCCAAAGAGAAAGTAGGTGATAGTCTGACACCATTATGAGTCAAAGTCTGACGGAAAGAAAATCATCGCAGTTCTAGAAATAATGGGCAAAATATTATCCCAAGCTTAGCCAACAGAATGAGAGAAACAACTCCTCCTTTTAAAATTGCTGCTACAGAAAGGAAAGAGAACTTTCATTGCTCTCAGAAAAGTTCACCAAAAAAAAGTTGCAGGGACTTGGTCATGTATTCTTATGTACATTATTTTATGACTGAGAAATCTGTCTGGGACCACAGCCTTTGAAAATCGGGAATAATCCCACTACCCTTCTCCACTTAAGTTCGCATAGCGCAGGGCTCAAACCAGTGGCCTAAGTCACAAGTCCCTCAACCTTTGCCACTTGAACTAACCAGTATTCTTATTTACATTCTTGAGGGACCACTTATAGACCAATGCTTCTTTAGAAAAGTTATGGCAAAACCACGGAGGCCTTTCTACCATCCCTTATAAGTCTAGACAGTTTTAGTTCCCTCTTATAAATACTACAAGTGCTTCAGACTTTCAGATGATTCCTTCAATCTAATTATCCACCACTTTAGTTCAAACATGTAGTGGAAATTACAGCTAATCAGACGTTTGCCAATCATGAGCTACTGACAGCAATTTTTCATACAACTATAAACAGGAATGTTAAGCAGTATCAATTCAATATAGGTATGCATATGCAATACACATTTTCAAATGCAGTAACCAGAAAGCGTTATTATTGACTAAAGTATGAAGCTTGGAGAATACAAGGATAAAGGAGTTAGTCATTATCAGAAAAGCTATAAAATGTATTATCTTAAGAAACCATATTGAGTATTACGCATATTAGCATCATAACAGTTCAACAACGAATATGTCGTAAGTTACTACAAACTACTATACATTTCAATAGGTAAGTACAAACATTTACGGAAGCACATAACTCACACCACGTAGAAACCATAATGTTTTACCTCTTTTATATGCACTTCTCCGTCATACTTGGCAGAGCTGCTTATGTCATCGTCGTCCCGGAACAAGTCATCCAGAGAATCTGATGATTCTGCTCTAGGAGGATCCTATTAAACACACCAACCACAAATAATTCAGGTTATTCTGAGGCAAATCAAGAACTGAGTGGCAGAATGTTTTGCATCCACGATTAGCACAATTTGTGAAGTGAAGCTATATTTTCATTGAACAAATCAAATTTACTACCTTTTGTTTCTAATGTCAAACCTAAAGAACAAGAAACTTGAATAGAGGAAAACTGAAGAAAATCAAACAACCATGTGAAGCAGAAGCTGTCCTATGAAAATATGAAAAGAAAATGTACAGAGGCCCTCTAGGAGGACCCAAATGTGCCATTATTGGCAGCAAAAAAATATGTGAACATAGATGATTTTAGCTATAAGTTAGATTATTCGTCATCAGACAATTCAAATGGAATAATATCACAAACTAACTAAATACCAAAAGCAAAGAACCTGAAAGCATAGAAATTATAGAAAATAGCAGGACCAAAGCTAAGTTTGAATCTCCATATGGTGTTAGCCTTTGGAAGTCAATCAGAATCTTCTGGTCTTTCATCAATAATCAGTCAACTGTCAAGGTTCTAAATGGTAGGAAAAACTATTTTTTGGGCTGACAAATGGATGGGTACTGAGAGCCTCAAAGATCTCTTTCCTGACATCTTTGTTTTGGCTCAACATCAACAAAACACAATTGCTGATATGTGGTCGCAACAAGGATGGAATTTGGTCCTGAGAAGAAATCTAAATGACTGGGAAATTCCTAGAATAATCGAACTTTACAAGCTACTGGAGAGTTTTCAAGGAACACAGGCCGGTGAGGATTATTTATGGTGGCATGGGCACAACAAAGGTAAATACAGGGTAAAGGAAGGATATAAACAGACAAGTCTTAGTGATACAAATGTTAGTATAAATAATTTGGGCTCATATAAATAATTTTTAAGAGAACTGAGGAAACTTGTATTGAGAAGACCAAAAGTGGGCCCCTTGTAATTTTTAATGTATATATGTGTCTTGACCTATTAATGACTGGACATCATTTTGGGACAAACCAAAAGGGAAAAGTACACATTCGATTAGGGAGATAGACCAACATACTCCATTTTTGTTGTTTGTTATCTGGAAAACAATTGCATAGTAGATAACCTAAGGCTCAGAAAATATTGCTGACATTTTGCCAAATTACCACAAGCAAACATCTGTAGAGGGCAGTTAGTAGCTACCTAACTAGACACTGAGGACCCAAAAAGTAGTAGTTTTATTCGTCTAACTTCTAGGTAGACTAAGGTATTGTTCACTCTTTTCTCGGGAAATAAACACCAAAAAGAGAACTTGTGATAAGAAGTTTTAAGTTGCCTGAAGTTAAAAAGTCTTGAGGGTGCTAGACAGTTAGACAGAGGAATAGCACTTTGCATCAACAAATTATTTCAGGTAAGAAATGAGCAGCATCACAGAAGAACCAGAAGTATCATACATTAGAAATAGTTACTTACAGAATTTGCAAAAAGAATCTCCAGTAACAAGTCAATGTTGTCTTCACCTATATTGAAAAGAAAATATACCCTTCTAAAATTATTCAATGTAGTAACAGCAATCGATTAAACAGAAGTTAGTTGCCCACTACATACCATTTTCCTCAATTGCTTTATCAACAAGTGATTCCTTAAAACCCATGCTCAGAAGAGATGACCTCACATTGGTGCCTGATGAGCTCGCAATATTGTCCTACAGATGATTGGTGAATATCAATGCTACCACCTGAAGGTAAACAATATTACCAAGGTGTTGAAAACTCAGCTAAACGCATTTTGCCTTACCCCCATAGGCATTGTATACGTGTATAGAGATGGAAAGTCACCATATGGATCTTCAACTTTAGGCATGATTCCACTCACACCTTCGGGCTTCGAAGAATTTTCACTATCTGAATATTCACACTGGAATAAAACAAAGAATAATCAAGAATGCAGCAGTGGAATAGCACCATACACATTAAATTTTCATATGTATACCATTTTAATCTGAAAATGGAGGGGCTAACGCTAGAGAATTGTCTCTTATGTGCCGCAGCAAACGCAAAAAACAGTGCTTTCCTTGAGCCTGTTGCAGCATGGAAAGTAATTTCACTTAATTAAAATACAGGTAGAGAATCAGCAAACATCTGCACGAAAAAAATTACTGAGTAGTTCAAACTTCAAAGCAAAGATTGAGGATCATATAGTGAACCCCAACTTTCTTAGGCTTGAGGCGTAGTCCTTGTTGTACTCAAAGCAAACACTTGCAGCCAAGATTCATAACGCAAATTGGAAAAGGTCTGGCCAGTTTTTCTTTTTATGTTTTACCAATTGGGAAACAGAGTCTGAGAAGTGGTAACATGCAATGAAGTTGCAGGCCAAACACTTGATAAGCGTAACTCCCCACTGAGAACCGATTATGAGACTATCACCTCGTACAAGTCAATTAAAAAAAAACAAATACTAGTCGCAGAGAAAGCACTTAGTATGTTCATTTTTTGGTGTAACCAGAATACGTGGAGTAAGAATATAGATTTTTCAAAACAGGCGCTGCTGTACCCCCTTTTGCTGTTTGTAAAGATCTCAATTTAGCACCATTTTGGGGGTGTTAATCTTTATCATCAATACAATTGTTACCTTCGTCAAAAAAAGAAACTTTATCAAGTTCTGACTAAATCTTCACTGGAAAATCCTAAAGCTTTTCGATATTGCAATACTACAAAAATATCAAGTTGGTGCAGTCATCTTTTCATTATTTCCATACCCAGAACCATTTTTTTGTGCAACCTAGTGCATATTTATATCTCCATTAGGAATGTGTTCGGTATGGAGGAAAACATTTTGCAAAAGAAGTTTTCCAATTTCTCATATTTGGTTGATCAAAAATTTTGGAAAACATTTTCTCTAGGAAAATAAATTCCTTAAAATTACGAAAATGAATTCCCTAGAGGAAGTAGGAAAATAAGCTCCATAAGTGGCATTCCATATTAATTGTGTCATTCCACCCTCTAATACACCTCATCTTCACGTCCATCCCTAGCTCCCATCACCCCCACCCCACCTCCCATAGTATTTATCTAAGTTTATATACAAATTCTTTTAAAATAATATTTTTTTACTCATGTATCGAACACAATCCCTTGCAGAAATGTAAGGTGCGGCTGCATACAATAGACCCTTGGGGTTGGGTTCTTTCCCGCTGCGAGCACAGTGCACCGGGCTACCCTTTTCTTTTTTTCTTTTTTATCGAACACAAGAATGTCACTTGCTTTTCTATAAAACATTTTCCTTCATATTGAACACACCCTAGGAGTGATTGCATGAACTAATCATTCTAGTCCAAATCAATTTCAACCAACTAACATTTCAACAAAATTCACCAATGTTCAACACCGCGGTACTAAATTCACCAATGTTCAACAACAAATTCACATAATGAAAAATGCACGAATTCCGAGGAAAATTGAAAATACACTAATTTCACTTAAAATTAAACAGTAGAATTAAGTAATAGTACTAAATTCAGCAATGTTCAACAGCAAATTCACATAATCCTCGGAGCGCGAAAGCTAGCTCGAACACCACTGTATCAATTTTGTGCTGGAAAATGCAGGAATTTCGAGGAAAATTGAACATAAAACTAATTTCACTTAAAATTAAAATTTAGAATTAAGTAGTTCTAAATTGAACATAAAACTAATTTCACTAAATTCACGAATGTTCAACTGTAAATTCACATAATCACCGGGGTGCGCGAAAGCTGACTCGAACACCACCGTTCATCAATTTTGTGTTGAAAACTGCACGAATTTCAAGGAATGAACATAAAACTAATTTCACTAAATTCGCGAATGTTCAACTGCAAATTCACATAAATCCCCAGCTGGCTTGAACACTACGGTTACGAATTTTGTGTTGAAAATGCACGAATTTCGAGGAAAATTGAGCTTAAAATACAGTAGTTTGAGCTGACCTTTTTAGCTGCGGCGACAAGTCATCGGAGTTTTTTTTTTCTTTTTTTTTTCAGTTCAGGCGGACCGAGAGCTTAATAATTTAGCTGTTGTGAAAATAAAAAATATTGGAGTTCGTGCATTTTGTTTCGGTTGCAGTAGTACGAGTATTTTTTTTTGACCCGTTTACCTAGACGGGTCACGGACGAGAAGGGAGATGAACGGTTGTGATTAACTTGGAACTGACGTGTACGGATTGATGTGTCCACTTACTGCAAAGTACTAAACCTAGTCCAAGCTTATGAATTAAGTACTTCCTCATAAACTATGTACCTTGGTTTCTAAAAATAATTATGTCAGATTATTTAGGTACTATTATTTTAAAATTTTAAAAGAAAATTAATTACTACACTATATCTTTTTATGAATTCTTTCGTTCAATTTTACTTGTATATATTTGATTTGTACATCTTTTAGAAAATAATAAATAAAATTTTTTTTACTAAATTACAGTTAGTTAAGTCTTAAAATTTTAAATGTTGGAAAATGGGTATTATTTGATAAGGGTAGAATAGGTATAAAGTAGTAAATTATTTTTTAATTTTTTTAAATGAACAACTATTTTTAGTGTACTGAACAAGTACAGAAAGAAGAATGGAATAGTAGTAATGCTTTTGAAAATTATGAACACCTCGAGTATGTAGAGATGACACATAAATAACGTAAACACTCAATGAAGAAAAAATATATTGTAAGACATAAATAAGGAAAATGATCAAAAATAATCTTTTTTTTTTTCGTTATGGTAATGTGAGAGGTCGAAAATTTGATTGTTTCTAATGTTGAAAAGAGCTTTTATCTTATGTGAAATTTATGAAAATTTGTTTCCTCTATCTTCCAGGAAGGGAGTAGAAGAAGAAGTCCTCGTGACTCGGCTACATAAATTAGCATATCATCCAAATAAATTTACAGAGAAATATTGTCAATCAAATCGAGTTTTTTGTGTTAGGGCCACGCTGATCATTCGGGGGAGGCGCGAGTGTCAATCAAAACGACCCCAATCCACCTGGCGAGCCTCCTCTTGCCCCCGCTGTAGCAGCGCCCTCGTCCGACGCCATTTTCGGACCTAACAACAGGCGAGCGTGCCCTGCCTGAATTTAGACTAAACTAGACTCATCGTGGCTTGGCATGGAAGGACGGCTACCCAAAAAGAGAGTGTGCGTACTAAGACTAAAGCTAGAACTCAATACTCTCTCTGTCTATTTTTTCTTGTCTACTTGTATTAAACTAGATGGGCAAGGCCTGTGCTCAACACGGGCCCAATATTTCACAATTTAAAGTAGAGGATGCGTGAAAATATACAAATTATAAGCATTTGCAGCTATATTGATGTATAGGTATGTTGAATGAGTACACTTGTAAGTCTAAGTTGGAAAACGCTTTTATAAATTGTACAGAATAATTTTACACATCCAAGACAACATAAGAGGAGACTCGGAGAAAAAAAAGTCAGATGTTCAAGGAGCAGTAATAAACAATAATGGAGAAACAATAAGCCCCAAATCTCTACTTAATTTGCAAACAACCATAGACATGTAACTCCATAAAAAAGGATTCCAAACAAAAATTAAGTCGACACAGGTACCTTATTTGATTCTCAGCATCTTCTCTAATCAAGAAAAGTTTATGAATCTACAGCATTTTCGGATACTTGTATGTCTTATTTCTTCTTTCAATATGGGCTCCCACCTTCTGAAGATGTCTCGAATTATTTTATTTTCATCATGCTTTACTTGAGAAGGATAGTGTGCAGACATATAGACCTTGCCCTAACTGGTGAGGTAGAGAGATTGTTTCTGCTAAACTCTCGACTCAAGAAAATAATATAATAAAGCAGTCTAAAAAAATATCGAAATGAAGAAGCCATGACACAGCAAAACCAAGTACAAATAAATGAGAGAGAGCAAATAAAATAAATCCAAAATTCAGTTTTTGAGATTGCTAATGCACGAACCTCATCCAATTCTCAGAAATTGAACAACACTCACTATAAAAAATTCCACTTTCAAGTGAATTCTTACACACCCAACTTTAGTGTACCAGGCCGCCTTTTTTGGGGTGACAATATGATAAAAATCTAGATCTTCAACAAAAATCAATGGAAGAAAACACAAACTAACTAAAACACAAGGTCTAAAACAACACACTGTGATAAGTTAACCATAGTCATTGCAAACTTCAAAAGGAACAGGTCTCTTTTCAAAATAGGGCTAGAAGAGGACCAACATTCAACATAGCTGTCAATATTAAACAGAAATAGGATCTCCAATTGCTACATTCATCCAGATGTTATCTGCTTATTCAGCGGAGAGTCGTCGCGCTTGTACCTCACCATTACCTTACCTTTGATACAGAAAATCATAGCATTTCAGTCAATTTTAGGAAAATGCGAGAACAGTTCAAACTAGAAATTTTCAGAAAGTGACACCATATTGCTTTTATCTGCATATAAGCAAATGGTTCTCTAAGACATCCATGCCTGCCTCTACCAAAAGAGATATATGAGAATACTCTTGTAGCTTTATCTTCTTCTCTACCAGGAACAAATCTATTAGGGTCGTAAGTATTTGGATTCTTGTAGATATGTGGCAGCCCATTTGTAAAAGCAGGTGACGTTGCAACGATATAACCTTTAGGAATGTCATATTATTTTCCTTCTTTTGTTGTAACACTGAAATCACTATGTGAACTATGCATAATCAGTATCAATAGAGGATGGAGTCTCAGGGCTTCCATAATGCATCTGTAGTGGACTTTCTTCTCGTAAAGGATATCATGATCTACCTTATTTTCGCATTTTTTCATCAGATTCTTCTGTTCATCTACAACAGCAGACATGTACTTGTTATTGCAGAGGAGGTATGCCCCTATCCAAGTGGAGGTGATGGAAATGATATGTTGTCCAGCAAAAAGAGCAGCAATCACAAGACCAGTGATCTCATCATTTGTTATTGGTCGTCCATCTTTGTACTTTGAGTCAATGAAACATTGCAACATATCATTCTCTGCCTTGCCTATAATCAAATATTATTTCATTGAGATAAATATATGGAATGATATTTTACATAATTTTAAAACTTAATTAAAAATAAATAGAAAAAACATCAAAGAAAAAGAACAACAACTTACTTCTAGAAGGATAAAAAAATATTATTAGAATAATTTTGTTTGAAGACAATATGAGATGAAGAGGTTTCCATACGAAGTTGATCCTTCACTTAAGAACCTTGAAGCATAAACCAATCTTTGGACATCCGCATAAAAAAGAATAAAGAGCTTAATCACATCAATATACATGCATGTATTAAGAATGACATTGTGGATTAAACGTAATTGAAGACAGAATTACCTTCAATAGGTAGGGCTTACCTTTTAATCTCAAGGGAAAAATCATCAATAGAAAGCCTAATTTCAATTGACACCATGATTCCTCCAAGTGCAAGAGCGTACAATTCTTTAGACACCCTACATGTTCCTCTTATACAAATGTTGAACAAAACATGAAGTAGTAACTTGAGAAAATTGAAGGAAAGGTGTCTTTTTAAGTCTTGAATGGAGGATTGGTGACATTTACCAACTTAAAGGGTCAAACATAATTAGAAAACTTGATTAAGTTAATTATGGACTTGATTGATATTTTTAAAACTTCCTAATCTTTTTAAAAATACAAATCAACCCAACTCACACCCATCTTCAATCCAAATCAATCAGTCTCTCTCTTGTCTCTCTTGAGACAACTTCTCTTAACTCTCTCCCAACCAACAGTTCTGCAAATTTCTCCTTTCAATCCTCGGCGACTTCAACCTCCAACGATAAATAGTTGGTCTTCGAGTTCTTTTTCAACTTCAATCTTCAATCGACGTGACAACCTTGCTCTCCAGCCACAACAGCTTCAAATTCTTCAACCTTTAATCGACGTAACAACCTTGTTTTCCGGTCACAACAGCTTCAAATTCTTCATCGTTCATTTTCTTCTTTCACAGGTAATAAATTATGGCCTTTTTAGTTTTGAAGAATGAGAAACTTGAGCCAACTTCTCTTATAGTATTGGTTAACAATTTCAATATTTGTTGCTTTAATTTGAAATGCAATCTGAATAAAATCCTAATTTATGGTATTTCTTTTTTTCACTTTTCAAAACCAATTATGATTTTTTATTGTTTGTTGCATTTTTTTGAAGTTTGATTTTTGTTGTTTGTGTTTATACAAACAAAACAATGATTTGGGTTAATTTGTTCTGTTCTTGTTCTTGGTAAAATGGTGATATTGCTATTTTTTTGTTGAACAAAATCGTGCTACTTTTTTTATTTTCTCCAATAGATTATCCATCTGGTACAACATATTAACCATCTGATGCAATATATTTATCATATGATGCAACAGATCAATCATCTGATACAATAGATTAATCATCTGATATAACAGAGGAACCATTGAATAAAAAATGTGATGTAACAGATTTAGCATATGATGCAATGGTTTAACTATCTAATACAACAGATTAACCATATGTTGCAATAGATTAACCATCGAATAAAAAATCTGATGCAACAAATTAACCATCTGATACAATAGAGGAACCATCAGATTAAAGATCTGATGCAAAAGATAAACCTTCTATTGGATAAAATTCTATCAACTCTTCCAACAGAACATGTCCAAGACTTGATTTTTCCAACTGATCATTCATCTGCCGCGATAGACGACCCTTCTATTGGAAAAAATCTAAATAATATTGATCATTGATAACTGTTCCAACAGATCACTCATGTGTTGCAACAGATGTGTGACCTGTTGTACAGACCATTCATCTTTCTCAACAGATAAGTGATATGTTTTGTATTATCGTAATAAATTACTCAGTCGTTGTTGCAGGTTAGTTAACTGTTCCAACAGATCACTCATATGTTGCAACAGATGTGTGATCTGTTGCACAAACCATTCATCTTTCTCAACAGATGAGTGATATATTTTGTATTGTCACAACAGATTACTCAGTCGTTGCTACAGGTTATTTAACTGTTCCAACATATCACTTATATGTTGCAACAGATGATGTTGCAACAGATGTGTGATGTACTGCATAGACCATTTATTTTTCTCAACAGATGAGTGATATGTTTTATATTATTGCAATAGATTACTCATCCGTTGCAACGGGTTATTTAACTGTTCCAACAGATCACTCATATATTGCAACAATGTATGATCTGTTGCACAGACCATTCATTTGTCTTAAAAGATGAGTGATATATTTTGTATTGTTGCAACAGATTACTCATCTGCTGCAACAGGTTGGTTATATGCTGCAATAGATATACTACATGGTGCAACAGATTAGTGATCTGTTGGAACTGTTATTTTACTGTTTTGCTTGTTTGATTTACTATTATTCCTTTTTAACGATGCATTAATCAACTATAATATATTTTTTTATGTTTCTGTTAATTTTAGATAATATGTCTCCCAAAAGAAAAGAAATTGAATCAAGTTCAATAAAGGAACAAGTGAAGCAGCTAGGCTACATCCACCACTCTTTGAGCTTACTTTACAAGTGTTATCTCAATCAGGAGCAGAATATGATGAACACGGGGAGGAGGAATATTTCAAAAGAGATGATCCAAATGCTAATAGCCCTTCCATCGAAGAGTTGGTCAAAACCTTCAGCATTGATCATTATCCTGTATGAATGCAGTGCGATGGTGCTACAAACTTAACGGGTGATTTCGTGGTTAAGTCAGCCATGGGAAATTTTTTTGGCACCTTTAAAAAAATACTTCGAGAACAAAAATTGGATGCTTATTTCAGGGACAGCTTCTTTGGGAAATTTCTTGATTTGCCGGAGGACAACAATGCTCGTTTTCAAATGAAAATGGTATATGACCTTCTCATGCGTAGATTTATGTATGAAAACAAAGATAAGATGGATGAGGAGTAGATAAATTACTGTGGCATGCCTGTTTATTTTGGTTGGAAGAAGTTTGTCATAGTTACTGGACTAAAATATTATCCTTCTTCTCAAGTTATACCTATTCTAACCCAAAAAAACACCCCGCACACCCAAAAAAGGCAAAGACAAATCGTGTGATCGTGATGACCCCGTGTCCATTGTTGGTCCAAGCTTCAAAAATAAAAATTTGATAGAAGCATTGAAAGGTAAAGGACTTTCAAAGAAGCACAAACAGTCATTGTGCTTGGTGTGGTTTGTACATAATATTCTTTGGGCGAGAGACGTTAACTACAACATAAGCGTTGGTTTAATAAATCTCTCTGAAGATCTTGAGATGTTTAACAACTATCCTTGGGGTTATGAAAGCTTTAAAATGACTGTCAAATATTTGTTGACTCCGTTAGCGCCAAAGATAGTCAACTTATATGACTTTTCATGGGCTTTCATGGTAAATATTTCTTTCTTTTATTATGATATCATTCATTTTTTTACTCAATAATGGTTTTGATTTATTGGAGTTATTTTATAGGCTTGGGTGTTTGAAGTCATTCCTTATTTGAGACAACAAGTGAACTATTAGGAAGAAGTTTCCTGGCCAAGAATCTTGGATGGTTATCGGCCAAAATAGATAACAAAATTTCTTGATCTCTTCAACCTCCCGAAGGATGCAGTAAGTATAATTATAATTAAGTTTTTATTTTAATTAATGATTTTTTTGAATGATCTAATCATCATTCTAATATATGTAATGATTTATGTTAGATTGTGCATCTGTCGCTAGTTCCGACCAATCGAGAGTTGAAGATGCCATTTTTCTTACTTTACGGTTGTGCAAACTTTATCGGACCCTAAGGTCATCGACAAAATAAAAATGAAATTGTTTGGAGCAACAACCATTACAAGAAAAATAAATTTAGAGGGTGGGCTTGTTGTTGTTGATGGTCTTAGTGGTAATGGAGCTGTTGGTGGTGGTAGTAGTGCTATTGTTAGTGCTAATGATGCTCCTCTTACAGTATATAAAACAAATCATTATGAGTATGATCATACTGGTTATACAGATTTTGCCTCTCC
Organism: Capsicum pubescens; assembly: GCA_030864215.1. Classification (NCBI taxonomy): domain Eukaryota; kingdom Viridiplantae; phylum Streptophyta; class Magnoliopsida; order Solanales; family Solanaceae; genus Capsicum; species Capsicum pubescens. Next base: position 284,553,929 of record CM061542.1, read on the forward strand.
CAGCGAATGTTCTGTATGCAAATGTCAAAACTGCAGGGCGAAACATGATGTAGTAATTAATGTTATTAATGCATTAACTGCTTTTGTAAAGGAATTGACATCTAAGAGAGGTGTCATTCCATCAAAGAGGATTTTATATCCATCCACTCCATTAGAAATTAAGGCTAAGAAGAGAAGGAAAGTGATTTCCAAGGCATTACCAAGCATCCAAAAAAGCAAAATTGCAACTCCTCTGTCCGTATATTGCACTGAGCGATGTCCAATGTCCAAAGAAGAGCAGCACGAGCTGAAGAAAGTGAATATATATGTATTCTAACTAACAAACAGACACATGTCTATTTCAACAAATAACACATCTACTGAAAATTATCAAACAGATATATACATATGTTGCAATAATTGACTAACTTGTTGCACCAGATAAAGTATTTGTTGCGACATATGTCATCTATTTTAGCAAATCAAATAGCTCTTCGTACCACTTTTATTTGTATCAACAGAAAACCTATCTGCTGTAACAGAAGAGTCATATGTTGCAACAGATGCTTTATCCATTGGAAATTATCATACATGTCCTCCTCATGTAGAAATTTGTCCCAACAGTTGATTTATTATTGCAATAAAAATATAATCTGTTTAGGATAATTTAAAATAGGAGGAAGACCTATTTGATTTACTAGAACAGATGAGTTATTCTTTTCTATTTTGTTGTATCTCCGTGATTAGCATTGACCAATTCTGACTTTCCAGTTGGATGTAGAAGTTACTGTTGAACAACATTGACAATATGCTACTCTTTTTATTGAAATACGAAGAACAGAAAGCGCAAAAACTGTACGTTAGCAACAATAAAGATCCACTATGAGCAAAGCCAAATTTTATAGCACCGGATGAAGAACAACTTGTCCATATGATGTTTCGGCTTTTGACGGAATATTTTACATTTTTTTCAAGGGATAATTATATGTTTTCAAGCAACGGATGTTGTATTTAACATAGGATTTTAGTTTTTCAGGGTAAGGAGCTAGTTGAAGGAGAAAACTTAGGAAATAGCAGAAAAAGGCCACTGACGGTCAAAATGGCGGACCGTCAGTCATGCGACGGACCGCCGGGGTAACCGTCAGGGATAAATAGAATGCTCCAAGTAGAAGACCTATGTGAAGATCCAAGTGACGGACCGTCAAGCTTTCAACGGACCGCTAACTTGGCCGTCAGGCTTAACCGGAATTCATGATTTCAGAAGACCCCGTGACGGCCTATGCGATGGACCGTCAGTCCAGCGATAGTCCGCTAATATGACCTTCAGGCTTAACTAGAACCTGACATCCTGGGACACTCAGCGACGGCCCATGCGACGGACCATCAGATTTTTTATGGGCCGTCAGTTAGACCATCAACTTGGATGCGGCTTTTCTGAATTCGAATTTTAAATCCTCAGCACCTGGGAACATATAAATACCTAGTTTAAGTTTTATTTAGAGACCTGGATCTTATTTTTTCCATCTTTGAAACTCTTCGTAACGTAGTATTCTAGGGATTTCAAGCTAGAGTTTTGGATCTAAGTCTTTATTCTCATTTTGCTACTGAAGATTCAAGGGGAATTATTGTGACTTTTGTAAGTAAATTTTGAATTAATTTATGAATAACACAACAATTTCTTCCCTTTCTTCTATGGAGATGTGTGGCTAAGATCCCATAACTAAGGTTATGGGAGCCTTGATGTAAATAGCTGATTGGGGTTGTGAAACTAAATAATTTCCATGAGTAATTAAAGTTGTATAAACCCTTCTTCACTTTAATGACTTTTCTTGGTTGCAAACTTGAAAGGTGAGCCCAAGAACATCACTTGTTCGAATAGAAAAGTGTTTGTTGGGAAAACAAGGAGTTTACAGAGAATCTAAGGGATTTAACCTTTGGATTAGGGGTAGATGCCTTAACGGGATCAACCTGCATGAGACAATAGTTAAATAATTAATACATTTTTTAAGTTTGAGAGAATTAAAGGATAAACTACCCACGTAGGTTGTGGAACTAATGGGTAAATTATAGAATTCAACTACTCTTGCAATTGAAATTATAAGTTGGAAATCTAATATGATTCACAACCCTAGTTGCTTGAACATCTTGGTGACCATAACTCTAGTTTGTTTACTTCTTTTGAATTACTATCTACAATAAGAATCATTAGTTGGAATGATTAAGTTACAATTATTTGAATATAATTTTTACAAACCAAAACCCCTCTTTACTCCGGAACCTTTGATCAACAGTCTAATAACAACCACATACTTAGTGAACACAGTATTCCCTGTAGGATTCGACACCCAACCTAGTTGGGTTCTATATTTGACAGCGATCGCTTACACTTTCTAACGAGAGTTGTATCAAATTTTGGCGCCGCTGCTGGGGAATACGGTTGTCAATTAAGTTTGTGATTGTTAATTGACCTTTGGTCAAGTTTTCCAAATTTTACTTTTAATTGTTGTTTTTGTTCTGTGCAGGGTAATTATTGTGTATTCCAAGTACACATAGGTCAGGTGAACCATTATTACTAGTACATCTGGAACCTCAGTTGATTGGCAGAATGGTGGACCCACAACAAGATGACAAACTAGCCGTTTTAGCTAGAGCTCAGCTTAAGCAGCAGAATGATGGTCAACCGACACGTCATCCCAATCCTGATGATGATGATTTGGGTGATGAGGACTTGTTGGATCCTGTTAACCCAAGTTGTGCAAAGAATGTGGCAGCATATGTGAATCGTAATGTGAACAAAAATTGTCTTTATAGAGCGAGACAAGATCGTCAGCCCGTGCAATTTGATCTTAATAATGATAAGGATGGAATGGATGGAGCTGGTACAACTGGAGCTATTATTTCTCCTCCATTAGCACCAGGATCTAAGTTCAATATTACAAGAACGATGATTCAACTCCTCCATCTCAAGGGGTTGTTCGGTGGACTCCCGGGAGATGATCCCAACATGTACTTAGTGAACTTTATTACTATTTGCAAGTCTTTTGATAACCCAGGAGTGGGATAGAATGCCATACGCTTGCATCTATTTCTATTGTCTCTGTCTAGGGAGGCAATATTCTGGCTTAATGAGTTAACTCATGATTCCATAACCAACTGGAGGCAGCTGAAAGAGGCTTTCCTAGAAAGGTTCTTTCCACTCTTCAGGAGGGTATAATTGAGGGATAAAATCAGTAATTTTAGGCATCTTCCAACTGAAGCTCTTCATGAGACCTGGGAGAGTTTAAGAAGAAGTTATTGCAGTGCTCGAATCATAATATGATTGATATACACTTGATGGAGACTCTCTATTGGGCCCTTAACTCTATTACGAAGCCAATTATGGACAATGCTGCAGGTGGAGCATTTGTGAGTCTTACTTTCCCAGAAGTTTCAGATATACTTGACAGGATGACTAAACAAAGTAGAGCTTGGTATACCAGGAATTCTGTAGTAGCAAGTCCTACTACGTCTAGTAGTATAACTGCAGAGCAACGCAAAAAAGAGGAGGAACACTATCAGGACATGGCACATTTAAAGACGCAGATGTATTTGCTAACTAAGCATCTGTTATCCGATAAAATTGAAAAGGTGAAAGTTATGGGGTCCCAAGGCAGAGCCAATTCTAATTCTAAAGAGAAGGCAAATTATTTGAATAACCGGGGGGGTTTCCGTGGCAATGGACAATGGAACTAAGGTCGGAACTATTATGACAAAGCTGGTTACAAAGATAGAGACTAAGGGAGTTAGAAGAACAAAAATGACAGGAGTGGACTGTATGTACCTCCTGGAAGTCGAGAGAACGCTGCAACAAGCTCAGGCAAGATGTCCATGGAGGACATATTGGAGAATCTATTAAAGGGAGTTGAGGCGACAAATTCTGGGGTGACTACTATTAAGAGTGACTTACTTCCATGAGTCAATTAGTAAACTCACACTCTACTTCAATCAAACAATTGGAGCAGCAAATGAGCCAACGCTCAGTAGCTCTGAATCAGAGGAAAAATGGTACATTACCGAGTAATACAGTTCAGAATACACAAAATAATAATTCTTGTATGGAAGTTACCACCAGGAAAGGTAAAGTATTATCGAGCCCTTCTATGGGGAAAGTTATTGTTGAAGATGTGATTGAAGAGGATGTTGAGGGCGAACGAAGTTTTCTAGTGGAGTTTGAAAAACTGGACGACAGTGATATTCCTTCTAACCATCAGCAAGTTGATGAGTTAGAGAAAGCATAGGCAAAGGAAAAGGCAGCAGTGGTTACTACTCTCCCAAAACCACCGCCTCTCTTTTCTTGTAGATTGAAAAAAGGCCGATGATACTAAATTTAGAAAATTCATGGAATTGTTGAAGCAACTAACAGTAAATATGCCTTTAGTGGAGGCACTTGAGCAAATGTCGAGATATGCAAAGTTTATGAAGGACCTTATGACGAAAAATAGGACAGTAAGCTATGAACCGGTGGATAACCTTCACCATTACGATGTTATTTCAACAAGGTCTCTGGTGCAAAAGAAAGCAGACCCATGAGCATTTACTATTCCTTGTACTATCGGGTCTCTTGATTTTGCCAAAGCTTTATGTAATTTGGGAGCAAGCATTAATTTGATGCCGTTAGATGTTTATAAGAAGTTGGGTTTGGGGGATCCTACACCCACAAGCATGCGACTCGTGATGGCGGACAGATCAGTGAAGCTTCCTGTTAGAATATTTATGATGTGCTAGTGAAGGTGTCCAGTTTTATCTTCCCTGCGGATTTTGTTATTCTGGATTGCGAGGTGGACTTTGAAGTGCCCATAATATTGGGTACTTTCCTCGCAATCGGAAGTGTGCTTATTGATTTATGGGCCAATGAACTCTTATTCAGACTCAATGATGAGGTGGTTCAATTTGATGTGTGTCAATCAATGAAGCAGCCTAAGGAAATGAGTGTGTTCTCTATTGTTGATGTTTATTATAAGGATGAGCAGGAAGTACCAATAGAGAAGAAGTTTGCTATTAAAACACTTGCTGCAGTTCTGATAAATTTCGATAGTGAATTAATTGAAGAGTATGAAGAAACTGTGTGTGCCTTAACTGGGATAGGATCATATTTGATACGGTTAGGACAGCCACACGGCCTTTCACACGAAGCCAAGCTCGGGAATTACAAAAACTCCAAGCTTTGTTCATGCAAATGGCCGTGTGTGAGTTGGTGATTGAACCAACCAAGGACTTAAACGTTTTTATGTGTGAAGAGGGGTCCTAATGTGTAATAAACTACTCTCCAAGGTTGGCACAAGAAGCAAGGGTGGATGAGTCATTTTACCCCTTTCCTTTTGTAGTATAAATAGAAGATGTGAGAGAGTTATTAGATAGTTTTTGAAATCTGATTTTTGTAACCTAAAATATCACAACATTTCCTCTCTCTTCCACTCTTGGAGCCGCCTCCAACATCTCACAAGTAGAGGAATACTTGTGTTGTATCTTTGGCTAGAAACAAGGGTTTTGAGGTCTTTGAGTGCCTCTTGGTCCTTGTAAGAACTTGGTGTTTACATTCACTAGACTTAGGGTCCTCTCTTGATGTTAGGGTTCTTAGTATCTTGAATGTTATATGTCTAGTTATCTATCTTTTCCTTATCTTGTTGTTGTTGTTGTTGTTAATTTTGTTATCTTTAAAGACTAGTGAAGCCGTGTGGGGCTACTTTCGATTCACTAGCATTCTTGTTCATCTTGTTGCTCTCTTGTTGTGTGCTGAAAACTGAAAATTGAACTTGTTATTCTTGTGTTGTTGGACTGAAATCCGAACCTACTTGTAGCTCTTGGTGTTGTTGGTTTGATCTTGTATCATTTGGTATCAAAGCAAGACCGGTTGTGTTCCAACATAACCCATCTTGGGCTAGTTCACGGTCTAAACAAGCAATACCAAAGGGAAGTTCTGAAAAATCTGTCCATTAAAAGTTGAAAAACCGAGAATGATGTTGCATGTCTAGATCTAGGCGTTATTTTGCTTGTTTAGTGAGTTTCTAGTGTTGGTTTCTTTCTCACCAACACTAAGGTGTCTAGATCCGAAAGTTGAGCTTGAAAACTTGAACATTGAGTAGTGACTTGAAGTGGCCGAAGGTTGTATGTTGTTGATGAGCAAAAGAAAAATCGGTGGTTATGTGTTATGTGCTAAAGAAGTTGATGAAGTTTGTTGAGGTGTTCATCTTTTGAACTTGTTCATCTTGTTCATCTTGTTGTGTGCTCAAGTTGTAAGACAAGTTATAAAGTTGTTGTGAAAGACTTGCACCCCTCACCCTCTAGTCTTGTCAATCACTTTTCCCTAATTCAAGGAGCCTTGTTTTGTGGGATTGGTCAACCAAACACCACTTTCTTGAGTTTGAAAAGGTTGAAAGACTACAAGATTTTATTTTTCCCACCAAAACATTTTGCAAACTATAACAAGTTGTGTGAATATTAACACAAAACAAAAAAAAAAAAGATAAGAGGAACGGGTGGAACCATTGCATGCTGCCACGTCACTATAAGCTCAACTTAGGATATTCTTTGGTTGCAAATTGTTGATCCTTGGTTTCCCTTAATTGGTCCTAGAACTAATTAACAAACTAGTACATTCCTACTAGGTTGTCAACTAGTTCCTTGAACCGTTTGTTCGTGTCAACGATTATTTGAGTGCTTTTATTCGTTTGAATGAGTTGCTGATTTTTGATTCTAGTCCGGCAAGAATTCTTTGAGTCTTCAAACAAGAATCCATTCCGGATAAGAGCTCACTCATACCTTGAAAATTTCACGGTTACTAGCCAATTATACAACACTTGTGGAACACGAACTTGTGGTGAACTAAAGCGGATAATATCTTGACAATGGAAGGAGCTACGTCTCATAATGCGGATACTAATGCCCTTGATTCTATGAGGGTCACTCTTGAGGCCGTTACCCGGACACTTGAAAGGTTGAATTCTGAATTTGGGGCCGTGAGAGGGGACTTGGCAGCCATAAAGGGGGAAGTGTCGACTATTAGTGGGAGATTAGAACAAGTGGAGAGTCAAAGGAACTCTCGTCCTTCTACTCCTCTACACGTATCTACCAATGGTCATGATAGGACCTCCTCTGCAACCATCACCCCCGAAACAGTCCACCAAATGCTAAATGCACCCCAAGCTCCACTAAATACCGCAAGTCAAACTACCTATTTTCCTCCAAACCGAGACTCCACTAGACCACTACATTTCCAAGCCCCTCCAATTCCACAAGAGGGATTTGGACGACAAGTACCTCCACTAAATCCGAACCTTCCATTCCAAGCTCCATTAACCCAAAGACCGCAAATTCCAAATCCTCCGACTCAAAACGGCCAAGGCCGACCAGCCCACTTTGAAGGATACGGTAGAGGGGAGTATGAAGGAGATGGAGCCTTTGATGATGCTTATATGAGGGAGGAGGAGTTAAGAGGGGGTCGAGGAGAACCTAGGAGATACCGGGGGTATGAAGATAGGGGAAACCGACACCAAGAGAGAGACGTAGGCATCAACACCATCAAGTTGAGCCTACCCATCTTTAAGGGTGAAAGTGATCCCGAGGCCTACTTAACTTGGGAATCGGCTTGTGACAAAGTTTTCCAAGTTAATGACATCTCGGATGAAAAGAAGAGTTGCTACGCTATAGCTCACCTCGAGGGCTATGCTAACACTTGGTGGGAGTATGTTAAACGATTTGGTAATGAATTAGTCGATGGGCAGCCACCACCTTGGTTTCGGTTGAGGTATTTGATGAGACAACGATACCTTCCCGAGAGATATCGTCATGAGTTGCTTGCTAGGTTATATGGCTTGCGGCAAGGGGGCAAGAGTGTGATGGCCTATTTTGACGAGTTCCAACAACTCATGTTGAAACTTGATCATCGTGGGGAGCAAATCAGTCATGACATCATCCGGTTCAAGTGTGGGTTGAACAAAGAGATCTCCACTCATTTGACCCTTCATCGGTTTGAAACCATCGACGGTATATTCCAAGCGGCCCTAGAGATTGAAAGGGAACTTAAGGAGAGATCATCCTTCAAGGCAAGGGTACAAGCTCCCTCGGGTTGGCCCAAAAACAAGGACCAACCCGCCCCTACGAAGCTGCCCGAGTCCAAAACAGTCCACTACGAGTCCAAAACAGTCCCTAAATTCCCTCCGAAACTGGAGGCTCACAAATATCCCAACCCAAAGGGATTCCAATGCTTCAAGTGCCAAGGTTGGGGGCATAAGGCCAATGAATGTCCGAACCGGCGCAATGTGATCCTACGAGAAGGGAAAGTGTACTACCTTGGTGAGGAGGTGGTTTCCGAAAGGGGGGAGGATGAGGCCGAGCCTCAAGATGGAGAGGAAGCTGAAAATGGGCCGAATGATGATGAATTAGATGGTAGTGAAGATGCCTATCCACAAGAAGGGGAGTGTGTGGTTCCTAACTTTGTGGTTAGACGTGTCATGATTAGTAAGGCGATAGATGACCCGAGTCAAAGGGAAAATCTATTCCATACTAAGTGTCTTGTAAAGGGGAGTGTGTGCACCTTGGTGATTGATAGTGGTAGTTGTACGAATGTTGCGAGCCAAGCTATGGTAAATTTCTTGAAGCTGCCAACTACACCACACACTAGTCCTTACAAGCTACAATGGTTGAACGATTGTGGTGAATTAAGGGTCGCAAGGCAATGTGTGATTCGGTTTAAGGTAGGAAACTACCACGATGAAGTGCTTTGTGACGTGATCCCAATGCAAGCATGTCACTTGTTTTTAGGTAGACCATGGCAATATGATAGGTCTACTAAACACGATGGGAGGTCCAACCGGTATACGCTTGAGAAGGATGGCCGAAAGGTCACACTTCACCCTCTTTCACCCTCCCAAGTACATGAGTGGCATCAAAAGATGAGAGAGTTAAAAGGAAAGGGGAAGGAAACCGGGAAAGGAGAAAAGGGGGGGATGCCATAGGTGAGGAAGTAGGGCCATCCGAATCTGTCCCAACAACAAAGGAGATGGAAAACGTAGTGATGTTGGCTAGGAGGAAAGAACTCTTCGTGGACCATGATGAAAACAAGCCGATGTTACTGTTAGCCCATTGTTTTAATACTAACCCCACTAATTCTTCCATTTCCCCTTTGATTTCTTGTGCGTTGCAGGAGTATGAAGATGTATTTCCTCAAGAACTTCCGCAAGGATTGCCCCCACTTCGGGGAATTGAGCACCAAATTGATTTGGTGCCGGGTTCACAACTTCCAAACAAACCGGCCTATAGGAGCAATCCCATGGACACTAAGGAGCTTGAGAGGCAAGTTGAGGAGCTTCTCAACAAGGGATACATCAAGGAAAGCATGAGTCCGTGTGCTGTTCCGGTGCTTTTGGTACCAAAGAAGGACGGAACTTGGCGCATGTGCGTCGATTGTAGAGCCATCAACAAAATCACTATAAGGTATCGTCATCCAATTCCTAGACTAGATGATATGTTAGATGAGCTCCACGGATCTTGTTTGTTTTCTAAAGTGGACCTTAGGAGCGGCTATCACCAAATTCGCATGCAACCCGGTGATGAGTGGAAGACCGCATTCAAGACCAAATTCGGTCTATATGAGTGGCTGGTCATGCCCTTCGGCCTTACCAATGCTCCTAGCACATTTATGAGGCTAATGAATCATGTAATGAAGCCTTATATTGGAAAGTTTGTGGTGGTTTACTTTGATGATGTGTTGGTGTATAGTAAATCTATTAATGATCATGTAATGCATTTGAGATGTGTGTTTGATGTGCTCCGAAAGGAGAAGCTGTATGCCAACATGGAGAAGTGTTCTTTTGGTGTTGATAAAGTTATATTCTTGGGTTTTGTCGTGAGCTCACGGGGTGTGGAAGTGGACGATTCCAAGATAGACTCTATCCGAAGTTGGCCGACCCCTAAAACTATTGGAGAAATCCGAAGTTTCCACGGGTTGGCAAGCTTTTATAGGAGGTTTGTCAAAGGATTTAGTTCCATAGCAGCCCCCTTGACCGAGGTAATTAGAAAGGACGGACCCTTTAAATGGGGTGATGAGCAAGCTAGGGCTTTTGAGGCCTTGAAAGCTACGCTCATCTCGGCGCCTTTATTGCAATTGCCCAATTTTGATAAGATGTTTGAAATAGAGTGTGATGCTAGTAAGGTTGGTATCGGGGCTGTTTTGATGCAAGAAGTTAAGCCCGTTGCTTATTTCAGTGAAAAGCTCAAAGGGGCAACTCTTAATTACTCAACTTATGATTTGGAGTTGTACGCCCTTGTTAGAGCTTTGGGAAATTGGCAACATTATTTGTGGCCTAAGGAGTTTGTGATACGAACGGATCATGAGTCGTTGAAACACCTTAAGAGCCAAGACAAGCTGAATAGGCGTCATGCTAAGTGGATTGAGTTCATCGAGACTTTCCCTTATGTAATTCATTACAAAAGGGGAAAGGAAAATGTTGTTGCCGATGCCTTGTCTAGGAAGCATGTGCTTGTTGCTACCTTGTCTTCGAAATTGATGGGTTTTGAGAGCTTGCGGTTGTTGTATCCCGAGGATCCTACCTTTGCTCCTATTTTTAGGGAATGCGAAGAGTGGGGAAGGGACCGTTGGCTCAAGGAGAATAACCATTCCTCCTACTCTCGGTTCGATGGGTATTTGTTCAAAGGGAGGAGGTTGTGTGTTCCTTCTAGTTCTTGGAGGGAATTATTTGTGAGGGAGGCCCATGACGGAGGCCTCATGGGTCACTTTGGGGTAGACAAGACCCTCGGAATCTTAGAGGAGAACTTCTATTGGCCCAAAATGCGCAAAGACGTCACTAAAATTTGTAGTCAATGCGTGGCCTGCCGGAGTGCGAAATCTCGTCTCTTACCCCAAGGATTATACACCCCACTCCCTACTCCCCTTAGGCCTTGGTTGGACATCTCGATGGATTTTGTTTTGGGGCTGCCAAGGACTAGAAAGGGCCGAGATAGCATTTTTGTTATTGTTGATAGATTCTCTAAAATGGCTCATTTTATTCCATGTACTAAAACCGAGGATGCTAGTAGTGTAGCTTCATTATTTGTTGAACATGTTGTCAAGCTTCACGGGGTACCGAGGACTATTGTGAGCGATAGGGACTCCAAGTTCCTAAGTCTCTTTTGGAAGTCCATGTGGGGTAGGCTTGGAACGAAGTTACTTTTCTCCACGTCTTGCCACCCACAAACCGATGGCCAAACGGAGGTAGTAAATAGAACCTTAGGGTCTATGCTACGTTCTATGGTTAAAGGTAAACTGACTTCATGGGAAGATCACCTACCCTTAGTGGAATTTGCCTACAACCGGGTAATACATTCGAGCACGGGAATGACTCCCTTTGAATGTGTTTACGGCCTGAATCCCCTTACCCCTTTAGATCTCACTCCTTTGTCTAGTGATCTCATGACCAGCTTAGATGGAAACAAAAGAGCCGAGGCAATGAAGAAAATGCATGAGACGGTGCGGATCAAGCTGGAAAAGAAGAATCAAGAGATTGCCAAAAGGGCAAACAAAGGGAGAAGAAGGCTTGTGCTTGAACCCGGAGATTGGGTGTGGGTGCATCTTCGAAAAGACCGGTTTCCAGCTCATAGGAAGTCCAAATTGCTGCCAAGGGGTGATGGTCCTTTCCAAGTACTTGAGAGGATCAATGACAACGCCTACAAGATTGACCTTCCACCGGAATATCAAGTGCACAACACTTTCAACGTTGGTGATCTCTCCCTCGTGGATGCGGTTGAAGATGACCAAATGCTGAATTTGAGGCCAAATTCCTCTCAAGATGGAGAGGATGATACGGTTAGGACAGCCACACGGCCTTTCACACGAAGCCAAGCTCGGGAATTACAAAAACTCCAAGCTTTGTTCATGCAAATGGCCGTGTGTGAGTTGGTGATTGAACCAACCAAGGACTTAAACGTTTTTATGTGTGAAGAGGGGTCCTAATGTGTAATAAACTACTCTCCAAGGTTGGCACAAGAAGCAAGGGCGGATGAGTCATTTTACCCCTTTCCTTTTGTAGTATAAATAGAAGATGTGAGAGAGTTATTAGATAGTTTTTGAAATCTGATTTTTGTAACCTAAAATATCACAACATTTCCTCTCTCTTCCACTCTTGGAGCCGCCTCCAACATCTCACAAGTAGAGGAATACTTGTGTTGTATCTTTGGCTAGAAACAAGGGTTTTGAGGTCTTTGAGTGCCTCTTGGTCCTTGTAAGAACTTGGTGTTTACATTCACTAGACTTAGGGTCCTCTCTTGATGTTAGGGTTCTTAGTATCTTGAATGTTATATGTCTAGTTATCTATCTTTTCCTTATCTTGTTGTTGTTGTTGTTGTTAATTTTGTTATCTTTAAAGACTAGTGAAGCCGTGTGGGGCTACTTTCGATTCACTAGCATTCTTGTTCATCTTGTTGCTCTCTTGTTGTGTGCTGAAAACTGAAAATTGAACTTGTTATTCTTGTGTTGTTGGACTGAAATCCGAACCTACTTGTAGCTCTTGGTGTTGTTGGTTTGATCTTGTATCAATATTCTAATGCTCCCAAGAAGCTAGATCTAGATCTCAAGAATTGTCCAACACCACTGGCTAAGCCATCTATCGAAGAGCCGCCGGTGTTGGAGTTAAAGGAGCTACCAGGCCATCTAAGGTATGTGTTTCTAGGCAGTGAAAACACTTTACCTGTGATTATTGCATCAGATTTGGGTAAGCAGCAGGTAGAGGCTCTTATTTTTATGCTACGAAGGTACAAAAAAGTGATAGGTTGGACTATTGCAGATATTATTGGTATTCCTCCAGGTATTTGCACACGTAAAATTCATCTTGAGGGAGATTGCACTCCGACCATTGAGCATCAACGCCACCTTAATCCACCTACGCAAGAGGTGGTTAAGAAGGAGATCATTAAATGGTCGGATGCAAGAGTTATGTACCCCATTTTTTATAGTAAATAGGTGAGCCTTGTTCAATGCGTGCCCAAGAAAGGGGGCATGACTGTTGTTGCGAATAAAAAGAATGAGTTGATTCCACTCAAGCCTGTGACTAGGTGGAGAGTTTGCATGGACTATCACAGACTAAACTCATGGACTCTGAAGGACCACTTCCCAATATCGTTTATGGATCAAATGCTCGATCGGTTGGCGGGAAGAGGATGGTATTATTTCTTGGATGGAGAAAACAACATTCACGTGTCCGTATGGTACATTTTCTTTTAAACAGATGTCGTTTGGATTATGTAATGCACCCACTACTTTCTAACGGTACATGATGTCTATATTTTCTGATATGGTAGAAGACACCTTGGAGGTGTTTATGGACTACTTATCAATAATGGGTGATTCATTCGAGCTTTGTTTGGTGAATCTGAGTAGAGCCTTGCAGCGGTGTGAGGAGTTTCACCTTGTGCTTAACTGGGAAAAATACCACTTCATGGTGAAGGAGGGCATTGTTCTTGGTCACAAAATTTCATCCAAAGGAATTGAGGTCGACTGAGCTAGGGTCCAGGTTATTGAGAATCTACCACCTCCTATTTCAGTTAAGGGAGTGCGTAGTTTTCTTGGTCTGCGGGCTTTTATCGAAGGTTTATAAAAGGACTTTTCAAAAATTGTAAATCCGTTTTGCAAAATTCTGGAGAAGGAAGCTAAGTTTACTTTTGATGATGATTGTATGAAGGTATTTGAATGACTTAAAGGGAAATTAGTGGATGCCCCTATTATTGTTGCACCGAATTGGTCAAGGCCATTTGAGATTATGTGCGATGCAAGCGGGGTGGCGCTTGGTGCTGTGCTTGGACAAAAAAGGGATAAGTTATTTCATCCCATTTTTTATGCAAGCAAAGAACTAAATGAGGCTTAAGAAAACTACACCATTACAGAACAGGAACTTCTTGCAGTCGTTTATGCCTTTGAGAAGTTTTGGGCTTATTTGCTAGGAACCAAGGTGGTGGTCTACACAGATCACGCCTCCTTGAGATACTTGATGGCGAAAAAGGATGCGAAACCAAGGTTAATTAGGTGGGTGCTGCTACTTCAAGAATTTGATTTTAAAGTAAAAGATCATATAGGTTGTGAGAATCAAGTTGCAGACCACCTATCTAGGATTGAGGGAGAGCAAACAGTCAGAGATGAACTTAAGATTAATGATGCATTTGCGTATGAAGAAATCTTGGTTGCTGTGCTTGAAAAGATACTTTGCTATGCAGATTTTGTGAATTATGTGGTGAGCGAGGTGATTCTGGAGAATCTTTCTTTTCAACAAAGAAAAAAGTTTCTCCATGATGTGACACACTACTTCTGGGATGAACCATATCTGTTTCGGAGATGTGCTGATAATATTATAAAGAGGTGTATTCCAGAAGTAGATATGTTGGGTATCTTGGAAGCATGTCATGCTTCCTTGGTTGGAGGTCACCATGCAGGTGACCGGACTGTTAGGAAAGTATTGCAGAGCAGTTATTATTGTCCGACTCTATTCAAGGATGTTTATAAATTCGTGCGAAGATGTGACCAATATCAGAGACAAGAGTTAATTTCCAAGCACCATGAGATGCCTTTGACAAAAATAATGGAAGTAGAGTTGTTTGATGTATGGGGCATCGACTTCGTGGGGCCCTTTGTAAGATCATATTGGATGAAGGACATTCTGGTTGTTGTTAATTATGTATCGAAATAGGTTGAGGCCATTGCTTTGGCCGATAATGAAGGAAAGAGAGTAGTTGCGTTCCTTAACAGAAATATCTTCTCTCATTTCGGGGTGCCACGCACTATCATAAGCGACGGTGGATCCCACTTTTGCAACTGAGTATTTTGTGTTGCCTTAGCAAAGTATGGTGTCAAGCAACATAAGGTAGCAACTCTATACCACCCACAAACTAGTGGGCAGAAAGATCAAGGCCATTCTTGCTAAAACGGTGAATGCAAGCAGACAAGATTGGTGTAGGAAGCTTGATGATGCCTTGTGGGAATATAGAATAACTTTCAAGACACCAATCGGCATGTCATCGTACCAATTGGTTTATGGAAAGACATGTCACTTGCCGGTTGAATTGGAGCATAAGGCGCTGTGGGAACTTAGGAAGTTAAACATGAATTGGAATAAAGCAGCGGAGTTGAGACTAGGATAGCTAAATGATATGGATGAGTTCTGTCTCAGAGCGTACGAAAGAGCAGATCTATACAAAGATAAGATGAAGAAGTACCATGACCGGAGAATTGCAAAGCGAAACTTTCAGAAAAGTGATTTGGTACTCTTTTTCAACTCCAGACTGAAGTTGTTCCCAGGTAAGTTAAAATCAAAATGGTCTAGCCCGTTTTAAGTGAACCAAGTCTACTCATCTGGAGTAGTTGAACTTGAGAACAAAGACGGAAGCATCTTTAAGGTAAATGGGCAACAAGTGAAGCTATACATCGGTCCAATAGACACGATAAAGTGTATAGCAACCATCTATCTCGATGAAGTCTGAGTAATTGAGATAACTGAGTTGTGCCGCGATAATAAATCAGGCACTCATGGAAGACAACCCACAAAGTGGTGTTGTAACCACAGTAGAGTTTATTTGAGATTTTTGTACACTTTTGATGTGTTTGTGAAGTGTAGAGGGCTAAGAACGTAGAAACAAAGGAGTTTCACAGTTGATAGGGGGTTGACAAAGAGACCGACGGATCGTCGCAGGCTCGACGAACTGCCGCTGGAATCATCAAAGCCATGGTAAAAAGATTAACATTCTGGATAAGGCTTAACAGACAAGTTGGTGGACCATTAAACGACCGACGGACCATCGGAGTAACCGTCAATCTGAAGCTATTCTGAGATACTGAAATGAACTGACGGACTACTTAACGGACCATCACATCACGAAAAGACCGTCGGAGTAACCGTTGTAGCAAGGCCTGGGTAACTTATTTCTGGTAAGCCGCAACGGTCAACCTGGAGGACCGTTGGACATCTAATGGACCATCGGGTTGCCCGTCAATTTAAACCTAGTCTGACTGGTTGGGTCGGTTCACTTTTAAGGCTTATTAAATTATTCCAAGGTTCAAACCAAATATTTTAAACCGATAAGAGAAGGTGGTTACATATGTTGTAACCTTTTCAAATCCTACAATTTTTAACTCTCTCTCAATTCAAAGTATCAGGCATCAGTTATCTTCTCTTAGGACTCTTTCTCTTCTTTTTCTCTCCTATTTAAATAGTATCATCCTTTTCTTTCTCTCATCACTAAATTAAGTTTAGTTTTATCTGATAAAGTAAGTTCTTAGTCATTGTTTGGTATAAAAGTTCTACAATATGATTAGTGAACACTTGAAAATCAAGGTATGATCACAATCCTTCTCTCTTTTGCTTTGATGATAAATTTAGCTGTGTGAAGATTACAATGTTCCGAAAAGAATCTCATCTTGCTTTCTTCTTTTGCCTTGTTGTTGATGTTTTAAGTTCTGAAATCTGGTATACTTGTTCTGGGTGAAGTCTGAGTAACACAAGTGTTTAAAGTTAAAAATTGCACTTAAACGTGGAATTGATATCATTGCAATGTTGTAAATCAATTGATGTATACCAGGTGTTCGTAAAAATGCCAAAATGAAGTCTTAAATTGAAAAGGGTTGCTGACGGTCACCTTGGCGGACCGTCAGACCTGCGATGGACCACCAGGTGAACCGTCGCAAAGACCCCAAAGATGTCATTTACTGGATAAGCTGTGATGGACAACTTGGTGGACCGTCCGTAACCTGATGGACCGCCAGATCAACCGTTGCAAGGCCCTAGAAAATCAGCATTCACTGGATAAGGCCTGACAGCTAGTCCGGTGGATCATCACTTTCCCGACGGACCGCCTGAACTCCCGTCAAGCCATATTTTCACTATTTTTAGTTTGTTTTGAGTCGCAAACTAATACTTTGTTCCTTTTCCAGGCATCATGGCAAGAAAATTACCCTTAACTAGAGGTGGTGGTCGAGCACGAGGAAGAGGTAAACCTGCTAGGGGTGAGGTGGAACATGCCTACAACACTTGCCAGCGAGATAAGGCAACCCGCACACTCTCCCAGTCTGAAGAGGAGAGTGAGAGCAGCACTAGTAGTACTATCTCAATCCTCAATGAGGTAGGGGTCCATACATCTCATCCCAAGCCAGTTGAGGCAAAAACTGAGGCGGCCAATGTGGAGGTACAAAATGAAACGGCTGGTGTGGAGATTGAACCTGAGGATATCAATGTGATTAAACGTAAATATCCTCAAGTAAGGGAGGCATTCAGATGGTAAATTTAGGAAGCAAGGGACAAATTCTATGATGGATTGGTACCGACAGGGAATAGAGCAATCAAAAGACCATTCTCTGAGGAGTACCAGATAGTAACAAGTGAGCTGCATAAGTATCTTGAGCTGGAGCATCATTTCAATGAGTACGAGTTGGCTTGGATGAGCAAGCCACTTGGATCATATCATCCGAATATGGTAAGAGAGTTCTTTGCTAATTATCTAGCACTAGCAGAGAAGGATTGTCCAAAGGGTTCGAAGGTCGTAGACTTAACGAATATGAATTCAGTTCCAGTAAGAGGTGTCAACATTGATATAATGCCTCTAACCATCAACAGGATGTTGTTCGGGCCTGAATATGAAGCACCGGTTGCAGTTCCTGACCTTGAGTTTTGTCTGATATCTGCATCCACTCAAAGGTCGTGGCTAGCGGGATTATTAACTGATGATGGAAACCCCACCTGGAAAACCAACATAAAAGAACACATTGCGAAGTCCTTCCTTAATTTTAGAGCTAAGTTCTGGTGGGCTATCGTACGATTGAGGTTGTTGCCAACAGGAGGTGATGCTAACTTAGATAGTCACAGGGTAGTGTTGGTGGCTAGTTTGATTGTGGGGTTAAAGATTAATTTTGGCCAAATCATTACCGATGAAATATTCGTGAGGGCATATAAAGTGGAAAGCGCACTACCTTTCCCGTGTCTAATCACGGAGCTATACAGGTAGGCAGATGTGTCTCTGATTCGTGGGGTTGATAATGAAGTTCAGGCAAGACATTGAGAAGTCAAAAGACGACTCAAAGTTTGAGATGAGGACCACCAAGCCTCCGGCCTACCAGACACAGTCAGCGCCAACACCTGAGACTTCAAAAATTCCTACAGTTATGTCGTTGCCTATTACCACATATGTGGCACCTAACTATGTCCTGCCGAGTACATCTGCAGGGTCAGAATCTGTGCCTCCCATGGGTGGGGCAGATTATGTTGAGTACAGGTTGACCCAAGAAAATATTACCAAGTCTGTGAAGATGCAAAAAAAGTTCAAGAAGCAGCTAAAAACATAGGCTTCATAATTCAAGCCTTTTGTTGATCAAATTGTAGCCGAGGTAATCTGTCCTTTTTAAGGCATTCAGATTACGGATAACATGGAAGGCATCAACAAAAGGCTCGATGCACTGTCCCTTCTAGATCTTGCTAAGCTTATGGTAGAATTTAAGTAGGCACAGGCAGACATAGCAGAGTTGAAGGGTAAGCAGCCAAAACAGACCATTTTTTACCCAGTTTTGGTAATAAGTGATGAAGATGAGGGTATTATTGATCCGATGGGGAAACTAATGAAATACAAAGGCAAGAAGCAGGTAGATAAGCGTGAGGAAAGAAAATCCAAAAAAAGAAGAAAGAGAAAAGCCATGATAGCAGAAGAACAAAAGTAGTATGATATGAGGAGAGCCACAAAAAGGTCAAGGAGAGATGAAGAGATAAGAAAGAAGAAGGTAACAGATGAAGCTGTTGGAGTTTCTATGAGTTCTTCCCCAGCTGGAGGCCCAGTTCATACCCAGTCTGAGAGATGATACATCCTATTCTGGAGGAGGATTTTATGAGTACCCCTACCACCACAGGGGTCAACATTGATGCAGGTGAGGACACTGGAGCCTCACCACACTTCACAGATGCCTCGGATGAATAAGATACATTACAAGTATTCCCACTCTTATGTACTTTTGTTTTATGCATTAAGGACAAAGCATCTATTTTATATGGGGGTGGATGTACTTGTACCACGGGATTTTTTGTTGTCGATGTTCTTTTCTTCCCGTGTGCTGTCTAGTAGAACTGGCATGTCTAGGATTGTAATTTTTTTTCTTAAGTTGTGATGTAAATATCTGTTGTTAATATTTATTTATGAAATAAAGTGTCTTTTATTTTAGCATCTTATTGTGTATATGGATGATGAATGATGTTGGCATAAGGCTATAAACATGTTTTGCATGACTGTTAACTCCTGTCTTTTAGCATATGTGAGCAACCTTTGGTGAATCTATAATTAACATTAACATGTAAGAGATGTTTAATCATGTGATGGAAATCCTAAGAGTAGTAGAATGAGTTTAACTCAGTTGCCTGTGTGTGAGAGTATTTGTCTTAGTTCTTGCATAGTGTAGTACCTAGAACTTTCCCAGTTTATTGATGTTGTCTTGTGGTTAATTCAATAGGATAGGATAGCAGGCCTCCTCGAACATTTAGTCCACGTAGCCAAAATAGTAAACCCTACCAAAATGATTTTTCCATTTTTGAACCCTTTTGAGCTCGTATTAGTTTTATTCATCACCAATAACTCTAATTGTCTCTCTTTAGGGTGTTAACACCTAACTCTGGCCTTGGTCCTTGGACATTGTGCACCTTAACTTAGGTAAAACACCTAAGTTGAGGGTGGCTATTGTCAAGATGTTAGCTGTCTAAAGGAAAGTTGGTTTAGAGCTTAGTTTAAAGCATTTGGCCCTGATCTATTCAAGATATCGTGCATCTTAACTTACTGCATCAACATAAGTTGAGGGTGGATGATGGTTATCTAAAAAAAAAGGGTGTTCTGGTGAAGTGTGAATGAATGATAGAATGGTAAGTGAGTCGGGAAAGCAATGGCCATGGTGAGTAGAATTTAAGGGCAAAGAGAGTTAAGTCCTAATGTTGAGCTATTTTTTCCCAAAATTCTTCCTTACCTAGCTCGAAGACTCATTAAAAGCCTAGAAAATACCTGCTTGATCTTGGCGAATCAACTATAAGGAAGCGTTAGATGATAAGGGCAAGCCTATGGGTATGTAGACTATGTTTGTAACTTTTTTGTTGAGTGCGAGAGTTTTGATTGTGTCTACAAAATCTAATGAGTAGTGGAATTCATTTACTATGAGGGCAACTTGAGTTTTGCTTAGTTTTACTAGTCTCTGTAGGATATAATGTCCATTTCTCTGTGTGTGTTGATATTGAATCAATGCCGGTTGTAGATCCTGATGTGTTGAGCCCATATAAGTGAGATGACAAGTGAATGGTTATGTAAAGTCTAAGTCAATAGTCGATTTCCTGTCATTGTGTTATTCATGAATGCAATTTGGTGCTGAGTTGCTTGAGGGCAAACAATTGTCTTAAGTTGAGGGTGTTGATGTTTCATCTTTTGACAGAATATTTTACATCTTTTTTAAGGGATAATTGTATGTTTTAAAGCAACCAATGTTGTATTTAACACTGGACTTTAGTGTTTCAGGGTAAGGAGCTAGTTGAAGAAGAAAACTTAGGAAAATAGCAGAAAAAGGCCACTGACGGTCAAAATAGCGGACCGCTGGGGTAACCGTCAGGGCTTAACAGAATGCTCCAAGTAGAAGACCTATGCGACGGTCCAAGTGGTGGACCGTCAATCTTTCGACGGACCGCCAACTTGGCCGTCAGGCTTAACCAGAATTCAGGATTTCAGAATACCCAGTGACGACCTATGCAACGGACCGTCAGTCCAGCGATGGTCCACCAATATGACCGTCAGGCTTAACCAAAACATGACATCCTAGGACAATCAGCGATAGACCGTCAGATTTTTTATGGGCCGTCAGTTAGACCGTCAACTTGGATACGACTTTTCTGAATTCGAATTTTAAATTCTCTGCACCTGTGAACATATAAATACCTAGTTTAGTTTTAATTTAGAGACCTGGATGTTATTTTTTTCCATCTTTGAAACTCTTCGTAACGTAGTATTCTAGGGATTTCAAGCTAGAATTATGGATCTAAGTCTTTATTCTCATTTTTCTACGGAAGATTCAAGGGGAATTATTGTGACTTTTGTAAGTAAATTTTGAATTAATTTATGAATAACACAACAATTTCTTCTCTTTCTTCTATGGAGATGTGTGGATAAGCTCCCATAACTAGGGTTATGGGAGCCTTGATGTAAATAGCTAATTGGGGTTGTGAAACTAAATGATTTCCATGAGTAATTGAAGTTGTATAAATCCTTCTTCACTTTAACGACTTTTTTTGGTTGCAAACTTGAAATGTGAGCCCAAGAACATCACTTGTTAGAACAGAAAAGTGTTTGTTGGGAAAAGAAGGAATTTACATGGAATCTAAGGTCTTTAACCTTTGGATTAGGGGTAGATGCCTTAACGGGATCAACCTGCATGAGACAATAGTTGAATAATTAGTACATTCTTTAGAATTAAAGGATAACCTACCCACGTAGGCTGAGGAACTAATGGGTAAATTATAGAATTCAGCTACTCTTTCTATTGAAATTATAAGTTGGAAATCTAATATGATTCACAACCCTATCTGCTTAAACATCTTGGTGACCATAACTCTAGTTTGTTTACTTCTTTTGAATTACTATCTACAATAAGAATTATTAGTTGGAACGATTAAGTTACAAGTATTTGGATACAATTTTTACAAACTAAAACCCCTCTTACTCTGGAACCTTTGATCAATAGTCTAATAACAGCCATAATACTTAGTGAACATAGTATTTCCAGTGGGATTCGACACCCAACCTAGTTGGGCTCTATATTTGACAGCGACCGCTTACACTTTCTAACGAGAGTTGTAATTTAGGTGTATCACCATATTGAGTAGATCTTTAAAACTTGAGTTTGGCAAAGTAATAACCTCACCCCTCCTTAGGAATCTTTGGCATCAATACTTAAATTGTTGATGTATTTGTTGAGATCTATACCCATAATAATTTTTTTACATTTCATTTATTCGTTGATTTATTTCAGCTAATTTCTGAAGGCTTCGATTTATTTTATTTTGTCTATGAATTTTATTTTTTTCCTTAGATTTGAACTTATTAATTGAAATGAAATTACTAGATTCAAATATTGAAACAAATAATGTATCTGTTACAACAGACGACACATCTGTTGATAAATATTGTACAAATCTAGACATATGTTGCAACAGGTAGATAATCTTTTGAAATTTATCACATAGGTCTTCCCACTGTTGCAACAGATAGACTTAGATAGAAACATTGACATAATGCAATAGATGACCAACCTATTACAACAGACAAACTATATGTCAGAACAGGTAAAATATCCATTACAACGGATAGAGAATCTATTGCATTATAAAAATTCAACTTCCATTGGACATACAAAATTGCCACTATATGTAAAAAAGTGAAAGTGAATTGAAATTAAAAAGGCGAAATCCATCGACAACATTCAGTTCAAACACCTAAAATAAAATAGGCATCAAGTAGATAGTGTTCATTTTAAACACGTAAAATAAAATAGGCATCAAATGTGTCAGTTTGGGACTTTTTGCTGACTTGGCGTCTAATTTGCTTCCCAACGGTCATTTTTTCCCCATTGTTTTATATATTCATCTTCTTCCTAAAATTTAACCCTAAATTTCTAAATCTTCTTCTTCATCGTCATCTTTTTTTATCTATCCAAATTCTTCAAATTATTTGCATTTGATCTTTCTTTTTTTATCTTTTTTTTATTTTTTTCAACTGAGTTTGACAATGTCGAGCGCATCTTCCATTGTTTTTTGTGATAAAGATTTTTGATAATTTAAGTGTTGTCATGAAGATGTATTAAAGAATTCTTGGACTCAACAAAATCCAGGGCGTAACTTTTTTACTTGTAAGATTTCAAAGGTAATATTTTTTTAATTTAATTTATTGATTAATTATTAACTTGTAATTGTTTTGTAATTGTGTTTTTATTTTTATAGAAATTGGGTGGATGTGATTACTTTGATTGGTATGAAGAACAACACCCTTCACAAGCAAATCGTTTAATCTGAGGTTTCTTGAACAAAGTCAAGGCTTCTGGAGAGAAACAAAATCAAGCAAAAAGATACGACATTTTGTTGTCGTTATTGCTACTGGTTTGGTGTTGTTGGGCATATGGATATTCAAGCCTAATTGATGAAATTTTCATGGCGGTGTATTTGCTACTGGTTTGGTGTTTTCGAGCACATGAATATTCAAGCGTAATTATTGAAAAATATCAAACAGATTTAGGCATATGTTGTAAAATTAGGTCATTTGTTGGAAATTATCAAACAGGTTTTCCCACTATTGTAATAAATTATACTTAGATTAGATAGAAATAACATCGGCATAATGCAACAGATGACCAACCTATTGCAACAGATAAACTATCTGCCAGAACAGATAAAATATATTTTACAACAGATTGACAATCTACTGCATTATAAAAAAACTCAACTTTCATCAGAAAAAAATTATTGCCACTACATGTACATGTAATTTACAGTAAAGTGAAGTGTGACTTGAAATAAAAAATTATTATTTCACAGGTTCTTCTATAGACACAAGCTCCAAGCATCCAGTTAGTACCCCATAAGACCAGACCTCTTGTAGGTTTGCCACAACATTGTCACACAGAAAGGTCATTGGCTTGGCTATTTCTGTATCGGTCATCAAACATCGATGTGTGCAAGAGCATGCGAGCCGCACGAGAAATCGGTATTATTTTTTTGGAAGGTTCATGCCCTTGTTTTGACCTTCAAAATCTCATGATTTCTTCATCAACACTTCCTCTGGCAAATGATTCATCAGTTTACTCTCCCTCAACAAGATGGGGAACAACTCCATCAGTGGATGTACGTGGAAAAAAGATCGACCTTGTCGATGGCAGGTTCGTTGCAGTCATAAACTTTGATCTTTCCCTCCTCGAGTAGTATCTCAAAAGCCCGATAATGTATGTCATCCATTCTCATGACTGCAAGAATCATCTTTGCCTCGGTCCAGCTCTTGCCGTGTGGATTTGGCCTCTCCCCTCTAACATATTTTATCATTTCTTCTTCATATAGTCCAATGTAGAAACTAATAAATCAAATTCCGCGCCACAGTCTGACGCATCATTATTGAGTTGATCGTACTTATCCTTAAGCTTCTTGCAGAAGTCGAGGTCTATTATCCTATCGGCAGCGTCGTAAGCTTTCGGAATGCTAATTGCCTTTTTATCATGAGGTAGAGAATTTTATCAACATGCTGTGATATAAGAAGTCAATTTTTAAATAGGTTAGTGTAACACCCCACATTTTGGACTAGAACGAAAATTGTCATTTCTACGTGTAAATGTTCCAAAAGCCATAAATCTTATGAAAATTTGGTATGTTAATCAATTATGTAGTGTGGGAACCTATTTGAGCATGAATTGAGATCATAGAGATCCCCTAACTCAAGGTCAAGTTGAAATCTTTCCTATCGTTCGAGTTTTAGTGAGCGTCGAAACTTGAGTCGACTTCAATAGACCATAACTCCTTGTATATGATGGACTGGGTGGCCTACTATATATCAAATGAAAGCTCTTCGAATTATCTTTCCAACGATATTAATTTCGCCTAAATCCGATATCAGAGAAAAATGTTATGCCCATTTTACTCCAGCATGTCAGCCTGGAAAATTGAGTGACGACATTCGTGATAACTTATCACAAGTGTGATGACTTATCACGAATGTTGTCAGCCTTAGGCAGAATCCATCCCTCAGTGATGACATTTGTGATAATTTATCACAAGTGTGACGACTTATCACGAATGTCGTCAGCCTTAGGCAAAAATCCATCAATTCCAGCCCCCCATGACGACATTTGTGACGATTTATCACAAGTCTGACGGCCTATCACAAATGTCGTCAGCCTTAGATTTTCAGCAACTGGAAAGCAGTTTAGTAAGGGTATTTTGATTTTTTTCCTTCACTTTCCACGACTTATAACCCTCAAGGAGCGTATTATCTTCCATTCTCTTTAGTTAAACATCTCAAAATTCTCTGCACACCTTTAACCACAAGGTTAGGGTTTCAACATAAAAACTCAATTATCTAGAGATTCAACCGTGAGAATTCGATAATTCTTGCATATTTGAATTACCCGTTAAGAGGGCTACGAGGAACACCCAATAGTTCGGGAATCACCTTCCAAAATTTTTGAAGTCATCCAAAAGCTCCAAGTTTAAGGTATGTGGTTTTGAACAAGAACACCCTTTTGTTCTTGTGCCCAAAAGTTACATATTTTCGTAAAGTATTTCGTAAACTCATGGAGAATTCCTATCATGTTATTATATTGTGAGTTTTATGAAACTATGTCTTACCCAAGCTTTGAGTTGTAATATTATTATGCATATTAATGTTTTAAATTGTCAATTTATGGTTTAAGTTGCATAATTCAACGTCTATATCATGTTTTGAGAATTTCAAGTCCTATTGTTGTGAATTGAACCTTATGGTTAAAGCATGAGTTTGAGAATGAGATTTTAGTGATTTTTAAAGAATATCAAGAAGTGAGTTTTGATTGTAAGTTAAGATAGAAATCCACATTCTTGAGTTTGAAGTAAATGGGATGCATTTTGGCTCCCATTATATATATATATTTATTGTTGAATTATTTTAAGGTGAATTTTCTAAAGTTCTGAGCTAAGTAAGAGAGTAGTATTTAGCACCAAGTTGGTCATGATTCCGAGGTCTCATGCCCCAGAACTACGTACCCCCGTAGGTTCTTGATATACCCCAAGTGGGTTAATATAGTGATCACTAAAGTTAAGGTTCTATCTGATGGCAAGGATAGAACAATTCTCCCCAACGTGGGTAAGACGTTGGACTCCATGTAGCTCACATGGTTTATGTCGGTTAGAAGAAACTCCCAAAGTAATCCCCCACTCTATCTAAGATACAAGTATATGTATTTTGAAAGCTATGAGTCCAAGATTTCTAAGTCTCTCAAGTGTCAAAATCTTTAAGTTTCCAAAGAAGTTCCTAGTTTTCATGAGATTAAAGTGTATGCTCTGAAAGATGTTGTTTTAAGACTTTATCTATCTTACAAGTTTGAGAATAAAGAAAGAATGCAGATTTAGAATGAAATCCAATGACTCACGTGATTTACAATACCTGTTTTCTTATTCATGATAATGATGGTTTTAATTCAAGTTATGTGAGTCATCTATACTAGCATGCATATTTTCTATAAGGATTTATGATGTTGATTATTTAATTGCATACACCCCCATATACTCAGACATTCTCAAAGTGTTGATCCACATATGTGTTTATGTTCTACATTGTCTCATAATGTAGGTACAAGACTTAGTATGCACATTCAGATTCAGTCAGCTCGCAGCTTTCAGTCAGCAGGTGATGAATCCTTTTGATTTAAGGGTTTGAGCCAGATAGATAGTTTGAGCAGTTCTTTATTTTCCTATTTCAGTCGTATTGAGTTGGGATAGTTGGGAGTCATGACCCGGCTATCTAAAGTTAGTACTAGTAGAGGCTTTATAGACAGTCAATAGAGTTAATGTATTCAGTTTCAGTTTTATTTTGGTAAAAGCAGAGTTGTAATCTTGTAAAGTTCAGATTTGTATTGATCAAGTTCAGAAAAGTTTTATGTTCTCGCTGATTTTATACAGATTTAAGCATTTTATTCAGTTGCTTATGAGTTATGCCAGTAGAAGGGTTAACTTGGGGTCACTTGTGAGCCTAAGAATCGTGTGACGTCTCGAGACTCGATTTTGGGGCGTTACAGTTAGTAATTGTAAAGATGCAATGGATGGTCCATCTGTTGCATTGGGTTCTCTAAATCAATAATCCAACGCAACTTATGCAACACATGGATAATAAGTTGCAACAGAACCACTACCAGTTGCACCAAAATACCCAGTTGTTGCAACAGATTTCACATTTGTTGCTAGTTTTTTCTTCATGGAGTAGATTAGAAGGCTAGGTTAGGAAAAGTAAACTTGTCTTGTCCTCGTACCGCATACGCATATCTGTCATAGTCTGGAAGTCTTGGGGGGAAAGGGAGGCCTGGGGTAATCTAGTGTGCCTCGCTTGGCATTCTTGGCCCTTCACAGATTCCTCTTCACTTTGGCACCAAGTTTTGCGTATATGTCCACTTTCTTGAATGGCCCCTGAACTTCAACTATTTTTGGAGAGGAAGGAGTTGCAATTTTTTTTATTTCCGACTGGAGAGTACATCGCTAATTGCTCTTTTCTTCCTCATATCCATCGTTGTAGGAGTGTATGACTCCCCCACCTTCTTGATTGGTATAACAACCCTCATGGATGGTATGACACGCCTCTTGGATTTGAATTCCTTGATAGCTTTAGAGATAGCCTCTACTTTTTCAAAGAGTTTATCCTGACTGTCCTTGCACTCTTCACATTTATAACGAGAACACGAGGGTGAAAAGGAGTAGAAGGGACCTGTGTAAGGGTGAGAGGGACCTTTGAAAGGGGTGTTTTCAAATATATTTATTTTTTCTTAAGCATAAACATGCTCATCATCACTAGTGGTAGCAGCATCAGCATGCCTGCCACCAACACCAACAACTCCACCAGAAGAAGCACCTGGATCTGCCTCAGTAGGTTGGTCATGAAGAACTTCAATATTAGGCTGACCTTGTCTAACTGCTCTTCTTATGGTTGTTGCTCTAGCCAATTCCATCTTTATTAACTCCACCGTTAGGTCTACTATAGTATCAACATGACCTTGAGTAATAAAAGAAGTCATCACCAACTCCTGCCCAGTAGGCACGATCCATGGATGCATAACCTATAAAAAAGGATAAATACATTTAAATCATATAATATAATAATTTTCACAGTTGGGTTACATGTTAACACAGTCAACTTCTACAACAGATTAACAATATGTTGCATCAGATTACCCATTTGTTGCATAGTTTGCAGCAGATGGTTAAAATCCATTTGAGTTGGGTTCAGAGAATCAGAGCAACACATGGATAATCTAATGCAAAATATCAATCATCTGTCTCAACAGATTACCAATCTGTTGCACCATATGCACAAGACGGGTAATCTGTTGGGTTACATGTTATGCAACAGATGATCTGTTGTACAATAGAATATCCATCTGTTGCACCGATTGGTATAGAATGGGTAATCTGTCGCAACAGATGTCCCATCTGGTGCATCATATATAACATCTGTTGCACCAGATTTAACATTTATTTAACATCTTTCATTGAGTAAAATTATTTTACTTGAAGAAGACGTACTGCATCATCCAGAGGGTTAAAGAGATCAGTCTCCTTAATTTTTGGGTTGTTCTTTGCAGCCAACCACCTAAACATCCTTGGATGAGAAACCTCATCCGAGTAATCCATTACCTTCTTTCGGAGGGGAGGAATGACTTCAAATGCCCATGCCTAAAAATTGTAAACAGGAAGCAAGCAAAAAAAAAGTCATACTCTAATAACTATATTCAATATAAATTAATGGATGAGTAAAAATAATGATTAATTTTACCATGAAAGCCCAAGGCAAGCCGTATAATGTGGCTGTCCCTGAGGATAGCTTTGTTAGTAAATATTGGATAGTTAAGTAGAAACTATTGTATCCCCAGGAATAATTGTTGAATTTCTTAAAAATCCTCAGCACGCGCCAACAAATCATCTTCTATGACCTTGTTGAAGTCTCTTTCCAATATAACCGAATGGACAAACCAAACTAAGTACAATTGCTCCCTGTACTTCTTTGGTATGGTTTTATCCCTAAGATCTGTCAACAAATCCGATACTTTGTAGCCACGTCGAGCAATGCCCAACAACCCATCTATTTTTTTCTTGCGTTTATTGGTTTTGCTGCTTGCTTTGGATGTTTTATGGGGTGTTCCCTTGGTGATAGGTGGTTCTTCTGGATGATCGCATCTCAAGCCCGTCACTATGGTAAACTCTCGCAAGCCAAAATAAACCAGCATGCCACAGTAGTTGATCCAGATTTCATCCATCTTTTTTTCGTCCCCTTCTCCGAATTTTTATTATCCCCCACGTACTTTTTCCTGCACTTGAGATGAACATATACCATCCTCATTTGGAAATGGGCAGAGGGCTCCTCAGGCAGCTCAAGAAGGCGTCCAAAGCAGCTCCTCTTAAAAAGTTTGTCTACGTTTTCCTTCTTCATAATATTCCTAAAATAATTTAAAAAAAAATCTCCAACTAACATTTAAGTACAAGTTCACCAGTTAGTTCTGCTGCAGGGTCATCTATCGGCATCGCAACTTGAAACCTGTCAATACTAATAGTTTTGACATTATAATGTTGGGATGTTAATATTAATTCATGCCCCATTGGTGATCCATTATCATCATGTGGATGATCATCCTCTTTCTCACTCTCTAATTCCTCCTCTTTCTCACTTTTGTTTTCTTTATCACTATCTACAGACCCTTGTCCACCTCCCTCAACGTTGTTTTCATATCTTTCCTCAGCTTTATTTTTTCCTGACTGAGATTGTTCAGGAAGCTCCTCCAAATCCCTCTGTATTGTAGCCTTTGTTATTGGGTGGTCAGAAGTTGATCCACTTTCACTTTCTTTTTTTTGAGAGACATGTTTTACCTACAAACAACAGAAAAATAAAAATAACATTACAATTGATGTATGCATAAATCTTGAAAAAATACATTACTAACACCACCAATACCGACACACCAACATCCACCACCACAAATATCACCAACCAATGCCACAAACACTACAAATATCGACACCACCGACAGCCACCACCAACCATGCCACCACAGACACCACCAACCAATGCCACTAACAGCCATCACCAGTGTTACCACGACGACCACTAACACCACCACCACCACGACCACAAACACCACAAACACCATCCAACAATACCACGACAGTCAACGGAACACTACGACAGAAACTAGGGTTTTCTCGAGTTCTTCCTACGATTTTACCATCAAAACTTGAAATTGTAAACCCATTCTCGAAGATAATACAACTAAAAATTTTCTTTTTCATCATTAACTTAAAAGCCCTTACTTTTTAGAAAAAAATAGCAACTATAGAACTCTTCTCGAACTTTGTTACCTACTAAGACAGAGAAAACGACCGATAAAAGTAAGAGTGAAGTCGAAAATAGCACCTATGTGGTCGAAAATGAGAAGAAAATTGATCTGTTGTGAAAGGTTGAACAATTTGTTGAGTAGTTGTTGTTTGTACTGTATTGTTGAGAAGGAGAAAAGAGAGAGAACTCAAGATTTGAAATTATGATACATTTTTCTCGCAAATGGATGATTTGTATGGGTTGATTAACCTCTCATCATGCAATTGTCAAAAGACTCAATTAAAGTTGTAGTTGACCCTATGAACTCACCCCTGGTCCTAGATTAATCAATTTAGGTATTAGTTGAACATATGAACTTAATTGAAAGTGTATAAAACAAATGTTCAACCTGTTGCATCAGATTACGCATCTGTTGTAAATTATCAATCAGATTAATTCATTTGTTGCAACAGATTACCCATCTGTTATCAAAAAGATTAAGTCATATGTTGCGACAAATTACCCATCTGTTGTAAATTATCAAATGGATTAAGTCATTTGTCGCAACAGATTACCCATCTGTTGTAAATTATCAAATAGGCGCTTTCATGTGTTGTAGTTGACCCATGAGAACTCACCCCTAGTCCTGGATTAATCAATTAAGGTATTAGTTGAACATATGAGGTAATACGAATCGGTTTAGCTTAGAGTGATCGATCGACGACTCTGGTCGGGAGGAACGCAATACCGTCTCATCATGTAATTGCCAAAAGACTCAATTGAAGTTGTAGTTGACCCTATGAGAACTCACCCCTAGTCCTAGATTAATTAATTAAGGTATTAGTTGAACATATGAGGTAATAAGAATCGGTTAATCTCAGAGTGATCAATCGACGACTCTGGTCGGGAGGAACGCAATACCGTCTCATCATGCAATTGCCAAAAGACTCAATTAAAGTTGTAGTTGACCCTATGAGAACTCACCCCTAGTCCTAGATTAATCAATTAAGGTATTAGTTGAACATATGAGGTAATAAGAATTGGTTCATCTCAAAGTGATCGATCGACAACTCTGGTCGGGAGGAACGCAATACCTTCTCATCATGCAATTTCCATAAGACTCAACTAAAGTTGTAATTGACCCTATGAGAACTCACCCCTAGTCCTAGATTAATCAATTAAGGTATTATTTGAACATATGAGGTAATAAGAATCGATTCATCTCAGAGTGATCGATCGACGACTCTGGTCGGGATGGTCGGGAGGAACGCAATACCGTCTCATCATGCAATTGTCAAAAGACTAAATTGAAGTTGTAAACTAGTTCGTTATAAGTTTGACTATATGTAGTGACAAATATATTTGTTTCAGCATCCTCCTTTTTATTTGATACAAATTAATTTTGTATTTCATGACCATTATAATTGTCACTAATCATAATAATTTAGTGACAATTCTATATCATCAGTAAAAAAACACTATTATTAGAGACAAAATGGTATATTTAACTACAAAATTATTAATATTTATTATAGTATTAAATTTTTCACTAATTCATACATTTAAGAACGAAAATACATTTGTTCAACCACAAATATACATAACTCTATAGACAATCGGTGTTATCGCTGATTGAACTAAATAATTAGGGACAATAAAATTTTATTGGTATTAATAACTTT
Organism: Capsicum pubescens; assembly: GCA_030864215.1. Lineage (NCBI taxonomy): Eukaryota > Viridiplantae > Streptophyta > Magnoliopsida > Solanales > Solanaceae > Capsicum > Capsicum pubescens. The sequence goes on from CM061542.1 coordinate 284,585,692, forward strand.
TAGTGACAAAAGCATATCATCAACTATAAAAAAAATTATATTTTATGACAAACAGATTCATCACAAATGTTACACATTTGGGGACAAGTTTCTTTTTGTAGCTAATTTAACTTTTTTAGCGATGAAACACTATATCATCTTTGTATACTTTTAGCGACCTACTTTTGAAAACGATTGATTGACGAAATTTTTTTCGGCACGCTAAATCTTTTGCGATGAAATATGACTTATAAGTGACAAAATCATTCGTACCTGATAATTAAATTTGTTATAGAACAAAATAGCACCAGAAAAATAGAGGCTCTGATACCATATTACAAAAAGAGAAACACAAGAAAATCTGAAAAACTGATACTTCTGTACATCCTTGAATACAAGAGACTACAATCTTATTTATATACAAAAAATTAAGAAACAAAAAGAAATAAATACCTACAATAATAATAGATCCTCTCCAATATCTAAATATATATTTCATATTTAAAATATCTCTATAATAGATACAATATTTAAACAACTATGTAAATTAAAAAATATAATTTAAAATCCGTAAATTAAAATTTTTAATTCCACCCTGAAGGCTCAAACCAGAAATTCCTAGTCAAATATGGAGAGGTGCTTACTACTTACTCAAATCGGAACTTTAGTGGTAAAGAAAATTATTTGATTATATTATTGGTATAGTACATAACACATGCCTTTAAGTTGGCATCAAATCACATCTATAATCTCCAACTTTGAGTGCCCACAAATAGGCACTTAAACTTGTATAAAGTTGAATAAGTAGACACATATGTCCTATGTGGCATCCTACGTGGCCAATTCTTGTCCTACCTGGCATACTACGTGTATTATGCCACATATGACGTATCTGTCTACTTGTTCAACTTTATACAAGTTTAAGTTTCTACTTTTGCACATCCGAATTTGGAGGTCATAGATGTGATTTAATGTCAAGTTAAAAGGATATGTTCAAGTACTATGCCAAATAATTTTAACCCATGTTTCATGTCCTATTACAATCTAGAAGACAGGAAGCAAACATGCCATTGATACCAGGGTGACAGATAGAAACAGTACAGAGGATGGAAAGCTACCCTTGTCTCTGCGGAAAAAGAGTGCTTCATACACAGGGACATTCACTAGAACTATTAATCCACATAGAATGACATGTGACACAACATTTTCCACTCCTAGTGTTGCAGCCATAACAAGTTTCTTGATTCCCCAAATGAAACTAATTAGATTAAGCAATGCAAGTGTGGCTGTGATGGTGAACATGACAGATGAGTTGCCAAACTCCATGATCTCTTGCTCGTATCTCCTCTGGACATCGTCCTCTACTACCTTTGTTGTGAGCGCGAATGCTGTCTGAGAGAGGCCTAATTGCTTGCTTACTACATCTATGAACGCGAAGAAGTATGAAGTTGTCCTTCGAATCATCCACATTCTTTGCAAGTTCCACCATGACTTGGGTGTGTCCCCGCAGCTTATCGCTTCAGCCAAGGAATATGCAAACTTGGCAATGGAAACATATGCAAAAGGCAAGAACCAAAGGCTTGACACCTGCGACATGATAAGTAGTGAAGAATGATCAAGTAAATAAAGATGTGTTACATTTAATGATTTTTACTTTTTAGATGAAATTGTCACGCAATTCAATGTGATGGCCCATCAAAAAGGTTCAGCTCGGATGTATAGAGGTGTCTTGCAGGCCGAATTACGGAGTAATAAAGTCGGTTTCTCTCTTATAGTTTACGCTCATCACGTAATTCAATAATGAAGACGTTGTCTAATGGTTGAATGTGGAAAAAGAAAAAGAAGATAGAAACTGATTACCTTTGGAAATAGGGGGATGCCATGAAGCAGAGAAAGAGAAGGAACCAACACATAAGTTAGTGTGGGAACAGATACAGGAGCCCAGAGAAGGTAAATGCAATACCCCATTTGGGCACCCAATTTGATTTTGCCATGGCCATATATGAAGGGGCAATATTTGGATAGGAAAATCTGAAACATGCCTTCTGACCATCTCTTATGCTGAACAAGAGCAACATCTAAAATTGTTGGGGCAACACCCAAAAAGGCAGGTTTACTTGGATTATAGTACACTGATTTCCATCCTCTGCATTGGATTGCTAATCCTGTGATTATATCTTCCACAGGATACCCATACATCAGCCCCATCTGGAAAAAAAGAGGTAAAATCAAATATATGTTACCATTGTGCTTATGTAATTTTTTTCAGTTTTGGCTTAAGTATCCATTTTGTTGTGACCCATAGGCTAGATTCCTACCGAGGGCGAGGACTCCAATCTCAAGCCCCGAACTCGAAATATCTATCAAAACAGAAAGAATCTTTACCATTCCACCACATCATTTGGCTGGCGGTATGTGTACAGATATGTATGTTCTTGCAAATGCTTACACATGAATAAAGAAATTAGTACCTGCTTTCCCCACTGAGTCCCCTCCTCATAGCTACAGTTTGCAACTACTTCTGATGCTTCCTCTAATTCTTCCACAGTTTTATCGGTGGATTTTTCTTCCTTGTTGTTAGTCCATTCAACAGTTTGATCCTCAGAGAATTTTCTGCCACAGAGACTTTCCCTTCTGTGAAAACATCCAGTGCCACAGTATAGAGCAGCTCCGTAACCTCCTATTCCAGCAAGTTCAATCTACATGTCGAGATTCCAAGTTTCTAAATTCATCAAAATGTCTTATAAGACTGTTACTAATAGTACTTCATTTTGATTCAACAGCAATAATTAAGAAATGGATGTCGTGCAAAAAAACTCATTGTTACAACTTACATCATGAGTAACTCGAGCCACATTTCCGTAAATATCATTCTTGGTTGCATTATAATAACGCTGAGGATGCTGGACGTAGGCTATCTTATGTCCTTGATTTTTGTCCATGAAGAAGCACAATGCTTCTTGTATTGCATCTGGATCATTTGAGTACATGTCACAATCCAAGTTGAGGATGATAGGCGCATTGCTTATTTGTGACGAAACTCGTATCTGCACACATTAAAAAAGAATTATACTGTCAGCGTATACAACATAAATCTGTTGAAATATCATGATGAATAAATTTTCATTACATAATTTACCAATGAGTTCATTGATCCAGCCTTAAAGTTATGTGGGCAATTTGTTTTTTTCTCTCGCGACATATAGACAAGTTTTGGCAGTCGATTCCCATCCACGTCAGTCATGTTATGGTTTCTTCCATCTATTAGAATCTGAAAAGAAACAAATTATATCTTTTTTTTTTGTTCGTTTTCGACTTTAATAATTGTCAAGAGTAACAAAAGGATATAAATAAACCAGCAGTTACCTGAACAATAGACCGGTGATCTTGCTTTGTAACTTTAGAGTTCCACTCGGAGAACCGTTTATGCTGAGCCTTAATTTCATTGGGGATGCTACCGCTTTCTATGGCGGCTTCAATCCTGGTTTTCATATCTTCATATAACTTCTGATGAAAGTTTATAAGGAACATAGTGTGAGGAGGTAGCAAAACCAACAATTTTCTTAGTAATGAGCTGAGTTATTACTCGTCCATTGACTTGACCCAATGGGATTGAAAACGTTCATCAAGCTATTGATCCATAGAATGCAAACTCAATGATCAAAATGTAACCAAAACCCAAACATAAAAAAATCAAATGTGGAGATTGGAAACTATGTAAGTTTGACATTTGCTAGGAGTATTTTTTAAAGATAGGTCTGAAAAGTGGCCAGTGGGTGATAATTCTGCATCATTTGATTTAATTGATTGAGTCATGACTTATTTGATTTGTTATTATCCGTTATGTCAATATTTGAACTCAACTCTCATATTTGTCACCTCAAAGAGTAGTAGTTTTCAATTTTCAAAAAAGGCAAGTTTCTCACCTTGGTATCGAACCACTGTTGAGCAAAAACTTCATCATTTAAATTGCAGGCATCATCATGTTCAAAGCAGGCAGCAGGGGCCGTAAGCTCGATACTGAATCTCTTGCAAAAAGGTATCCAATATCTTGAGAATTGAGAGGCCTCAAGAAGAGCATAAAAAGTATATTGTGAAGCCCCGTCATCAGAAAGATAAACACTCAAATTTTCAGGAGGATAATTATATGACATTACTGACAATACTGTGTTAATCACTAGTGTTGGAGGTTCCATTATTGGATCTGCTGTACAAATGAATATGTCCACCCCAGGCAACTTCTCCTTATTATATCTGCAAAACAATAAATGAAAATCAGGGGATGTAGTTATCAACTTACTTACATGTTCAATCAAAACCAATATTTTGAATTCGAACATTATAGGGGTCGTTTGGTAGAGTATATGAGACTAATACAAAATATGGTATATTAATAATGCTTGTATTAGTAATGCTTGTGTTAGTTATGCTTGTATTTTTCTTATGCAGTGTTTGGTTCGATGTATTAAAAAAAATATGAATTACATAATTTCTAAAAAAAAATAAAATTCTTTTACATAATACCCTCATTATATACGTTGGAAAGGATGCGAAAAGTTTTTTGAGAGGTAACAGGGTCTTTAAGCATATTAATGCATGCATTAGATTCATTGCATTACTAATGTCATAGATTTTGTGGTATTAGTAATGCACATTAGTTATACATAGAGTAAAAAGGTATACCAAACAAGGTACTACTAATATACATTAAACTAATGCATGCATTAACATTTTAATATACTCTACCTAACGACCCCTAAGAGTTTGACCACCTTGTTCATCTGTAAATATTTCTACTTTAGTCTCAATCTTAATAAATTGTTGAGTCGAGGGGGAACCTGAGGGAAAGTCTATCCTTGAAAGGATACTGATATAGAACATGCCAACGAGCCGATTGAGTAATAATCCAGTAGAAACCAAAACAGAGCTCAGCTAAGAACAGGAGCATCCATGCCAATCTCCCAGTTTCACCTCTACTTGGCATATTAATTAATCTGTATAACCATATTAAGCAAATACCTACCAACACTGTCAAAGCAAATAGCTTGTACATATTCCTTCCTCTTGCTTCCTTTGACTCAAACAGTGGAAGATGCAAAGTTTCTTCCCCCATCTCTCTCTCTCCCTCTTCCTCTTCCTCTTCTAGATGTTTTATTATTGTTGTATATTATATGCAAATGAATCGAAGAGTGCAGATATGATTCACTTGGTGAATATGCATTATATAAAATAGATGTTTTATTATTGTTGTATATTATATGCAAATGAATCGAAGAGTGCAGATATGATTCACTTTGTGTATATGGAGGGGTGGGCGTTCGGTCGGTTCGGTTTGATTGTTTAATATTCTGATTTAGTTTATCGATTTTTGGATTGATAAAAATGATATTTATAATCAAACCGAAATAAATTCAGTTTGGTTCGGTTTTTACAAATTCGGTTCGGCTAATTCGGATTTTTATTTTGGTTTGAAATATTTAAAGTAGTTAGTTTCTCTTTTTCATAACTGAGCATTTAAATTGATGGATTTTTTTAGAAAAATTATTTTTTTCAAACCTGTTTTTCATTCTCAAATATAAATAATTATAAATAACTCAACATGGATGAAACGAAATGAAATAATCATAAGCTTAACATAATACATAACGTCATTAATCATTACATATAATATAACCTTGCATAAATAGTCTACAAAACAACACAAAACTCGTAAAAATAGTCCATGAAACAACATATTTTCAGCATAAATAGTCCATAAAATAGTCCCAAAGTCAACAAAATAGTCCATAAAATATTTGAGTCATTAAAACAATCCGTAAACAGCCTGCGGCGTATGCGAATTTGTTGTTAAATGTTAATTGTGAAAGTGAATTACTAAATATTATATATATATAATATAATATTATATTATATATATTATATATAATAAAATATATAATGAAATATATATATTATTTATTTATTTATAAAATTTTGATTTTTCGGTTTAAACGATTTTTTTTTTAAATCGAAAACTGAACCGAAAAATCAAAATTCTAAAATTACAAATCAAATCCAATCCAAAAAATCAAAATCAAAATTAAATTTTGATTTAATTTTTTGATTTTTTTAGTTTAAACCAAAATATGTCCACCCTATGGATATGCATTACTATATAAAATACGTATGATTATTTGACTATTCTAGTTTACTAGCTAAGCATGGTTTGACAGTTTTTGCATATATCGACCTAGGTGGACCATACTAAAACAAATGTATACGGCTGCGGCCGAATCTACATTATTGATTACAGAATCTAATAATTTTGCTTATTCTAACTAAACTAAATCCCTAAGATTCGAAAAAAATTTGTAGCTTAGTTGGTTAGTTATTTGAACTCTCACCTTATGGGTGAGGGTTCGATTTCCCATAATATAATCTCCTCCCTCATTCTTCTTCCTCTACCCTAATTTAAAAAAAAATTAAAAAAATCCAAAGTTCGTACCAGTACAGACTCAACATATATTATATTTTTGTCTCAATTTATATTATATATATAAAATTTAGATAGTTAATTCTATTTATAATATAATCTAGATATTTTAAGTTGTTGACTATTGTAATTTATAATTCTTTTTATGTAAATTTCAAATAATACACGTTACTTTCTATGTTCAAATTTTTGTGGCATTGATAGTCAATTATATTTTTTAAAATAATTTAAGTTTTTAATTATTGAAATTTATAATACATTTTTTTCTAATTCAATTTAAATGGTACTGATATAATACTTGTAGTAACTAATTAGGGGTGATATAATAAAATTACGGTTAAAGCAGCTGAATGAGTTATATCATAAATGCCTATTTTTATTTTTTTTAATTAAATATTATTAATTTTTTAATACGTAAATTAATTATAATAATTAATTAGGGGTAATATAGTAAAATCACAAACGAAGCAGTTGAAGCAGGCAATACAACATACACGTCGACCCTAAGCTCTTCTTCTATTCACTCTTCTATTATAGAGTAAAATATAAAATTTGTAGCACTTTTTATATCACTTTCAAACAAAAATTATCCCAATTAATGCGACATTGACTAAATTTTGAGAATCAGTCAATTTTTTTAATAATGTTTTGTAAATATCTTAGAATTGATTATTGTGATTCATAGTATTTTTTTACATAAATCTCAAATAAATATAAGTAATTCTGGAGATGTAAAAGGGCGAAATAGTCATTTCACAAACTAGCCCTATGAGAACTCACCCCTAGTCTTAGATTAATCAATTAAGGTCTTAGTTGAACATATGAGGTAATAAGAATCGGTTCATCTCAGAGTGCTCGATCGACGACTCTGGACGGGAGGAACACAATACCGTCTTATCATGCAATTGCCAAAAAACTCAATTGAAGTTGTAGTTGACCCTATGAGAACTCACCCTAGTCCTAGATTAATCAATTAAGGTATTAGTCTAATATATGAACTCAATTGAAATTGTATAAAAATAAATGTTTAATCTGTTGCAATAGATGTCTTTTCAATTGGATATAATAATACAGATTAAGTCATCTGTTGCAACATATTACTCATCTTTTGTAAATTATCAAACAGATTAAGTCATTTGTTGCGACAGCTTACCAAGCTGTTGTAAATTATCAAATCGATTAAGTCATCTGTTGTAAATTATCAAATTGGCGCTGCCATCTATTGTAGTTGACCCTATGAGAACTCACCCCTAGTCCTAGATTAATCAATTAAGGTATTAGTTAAACATATGAGGTAATACGAATCAATTCAGCTCAGAGTGATCAATCGACGACTCTGGTTGAGAGGAACACAATACTGTTTCATCATGCAATTGCCAAAAGACTTAATTGAAGTTGTAGTTGACTCTATAAGAAATCATCCCTAGTCCTAGATTAATCAATTAAGGTATTAGTTGAACACATGAAGTAATAAGAATTCGTTCAGCTCAGAGTGATCGATCAATGACTCTGGTCGGGAGGAACGTAATACCATCTAATTATGCAATTGCCAAAAGACTCAATTGAAGTTGTAGTTGACCCTATGAGAACTCGTCCCTGGTCCTAAATTAATCAATTAAGGTATTAGTCGAACATATGAACTCAATTGAAATTGTATAAAATAAATGTTCAATCTGTTGCAACAGATGTCTTTTATGTTCGATATAATTAAACAGATTAAGTCATCAGTTGCAACATATTACTCATCTGTTATAAATTATCAAACAGGCGTTGCCATCTGTTGTGACAGATGACCGAGCTTTGGAAATATTCAAACAGAAATTGTCATCTATTGCAAAGTATGACTTTGATGTTTTAAGATTCTTTTTTTTTAAAGCAATTTAGGTATTTTCTTCCGAGATAAAAAAGAAAAAATATTAAGGCGGTAAAAAATATTACTTAGATAACTCAAAAATCTCCTCAGTGAGTAGTCTTATCTGGTCTTTTCAATGTCGTCGTATTCTCGTGCCCCTCAAAAGTTATTAATGAATATTTAAAATCCATATCTACTCCCTTCATTTTATTTTAGTCGACCCTCTTTCTAAAAATATTTATTTTAATTTAGTTGTCCCAATGATGAAATCAAGAGGATTTTAATATGTTCTTCTAATAATACCTTTATCATTAAATGATTAAACAAGTTGTATTTATTCAAATTTATATTTTCAAAGCATAATTAATAAGGTTAATTTGGTAAAATAGACCCCTAATAAATATTATTCTTAATGAATGTGCTAAGTCTATAGGGGCCAACTCAACTAATATGAAACGAAGGGAGTATAATACTCTCTCCTTCATCCATAAACTCGAGACGAGAAACTCAACTCATCTATTTATCTCTTCTTTATTCTCAATTCTCTTTCTTTTCTTTTTTTTCCTCTCTTTTCTCTTTTCTTTCGAATGAGGATCCTTTGGGATCTCAACCGATCAATATCTTTTCTCGACTGAACTGGATGTTCTGATCCCTTTACTTTTTTTACATTGCAGGTATGGTTCACTATTGCTCTTTTCATCTCGTCTTCTTCTTTGAATGTCATTTAAATTAGATACTTACATCTGTTGCTATTAATGATTTACCCATTACTAGTTTCATATTTATTGAGAAAATTGAAGAAAAGGTGACTTTTAAGTCTTGAATGAACGAACCGTTGTTTTTATTAAAATATGCGAAAAAAGTCATCTGTTGAGAGAACTTAAAAAACCTTGTTGTCAGTATAGTTTTTTTTATGTCTTTTGTTTGTTACTTTGGTGTTGTTGTTGTTGGGGGTGGTGGTCTTGTTGGAACATATGGTGTTTGTGTTGTTGATGGTGTTGAAACATATGGTGTTGTTTCTTTATTGTTGATGTTGTTGGTGGTGATGTTGCAACAGTTTTCTCAACTATTGCAACTAATGAATCAGCTGTTGGAATAGACGGACCAACTGTTTGAAGAAAATCAAACTAGTAGCAAGGTTGGTTTGATTTATTCTAACAGATGACTCATCTGTTGCAATATGTTATCCATCTGTTACAACATCTTACTCATCGGTTAAACAGATAGGTAATTTGTTACATCATATTGGTCATCTGTTGATTCACTCAATTTTGTTTTACCCTTTTATACAGACGGAGCAACTATTTAAAGAAATCAAATCAGTAGTAAGGTTGGTTTGATTTATTCCAACAGATGAATCATCTGTTGCAACATGTCATCCATCTGTTATAACAGATGCCTCATCGATTGAACAGATAAGTAATCGGTTGCATCAGATTGGTCATCTATTGATTCACTCGATTTTGTGTTACCCTTTTGTAATGTTCTTTTTATTCTTCTGTTGTTTGACATCAAATGTATTTCTCTTGTTTGCAGATAAAAGAGAGTGAAACTGGATCCACTTTTGTCCGACCAACATTAAAGGCGAGAGTAAAGATGGGTTCAGAGAAATAAGTTGCTTGCAGATGGAACTACTTTATATGTGGGAGGTACGTATTCCTGATCAACCTATCATAAAAATACACATCCAATACAATAATTTTATGAATGGTTATTGTTTACCTATTAGGCGTTAATCCTTCAAACAAGATATGGCATTTTACAGTTAAGATTGTTAGGTTCGAAATGGTAAGACTGAGGGACCAAGTAGGTGGTGTCGATACCTTGTTATAATTTAATGACGATTTATGCTTATGTTTTTGTGTCAAGTTTGGGAAGGGTTCAAATTTTTGGCGGTAAATATCCAATAGTGATTGGACCAATTTTAATGGCGCAATGAACTTTTTGAAAGGCCTTCGAAGCCTCGCACTACGGCAAAAAATGATGAAACAAATAGAAATTTCCTTGGTCCAAATTTATATGAATGGATTGTTGGAGGAGACTATTATACAACAGAAGGTGCTTGGGAGAATACCTGTGCGGGAAGGGGGAGGTTGAGAAGGCCATATATCATCTCAGACCTTGTTTAAGAGGAAACACAAGGTAGAAAAGAAAGTGTAGTGAAATTGGCTGATAAAATTGACATAAAAATTTAAAAAACTGGATGAGCTGCGAATGTGAAAGTGTATCCAAAAATGAAAATCCATCAGTCGTTGAAGAAAAAGAAGAATGGTCAAGAGGACTGGAGCTGGTCACTTTTCTAGAGACTGCAACTAACGAGCGTGACCTCAATAAAGACCCACAAAATACAGGACCAGAACTCTAAGGAAGCAGTTTCGCGATCACGGAAGGTGGTAAGATTGTTGCTCATAATTGAAACCTGAACCAACTACTCCTAAATTAAAAATACGGGATCAAGCCAAGGTGGCAATTTCTCAAGTTAAACTTGCATCCCATGTCTCTTGTTTATGGCTCTAGTCAGGTCAAAGGCAGTGGAAACAACAAGGCATGAAATTTCTGCCCAATTTCAGACCTTTTTGTTTCTACTGCCACTGATTTGATCATAGCCACGAACAGAAGGCATGACATACAAGTTAGACTTCATAAATTGACGCCTTGACTTCCCTTATTTTTAATTCAGGAGTTGTTGGTTCAGGTTTCAATTCTGACCGACAATCTTACCAATTTTTTGTGCTCGCGAAGCTTCTTCCTTAGAGTTTTGGTCCTGCACTTTGTGAGAGTCTTCATTGAGGCCACGCTTGCTAGTTGTATTCTCTAGCAAAGTGTCCAGCTCCAGTCCTGCTGATCATTCTTCTTTTTGTTGGACGACTGACGGATTTTTATATTTGGATACACTTTCACATTTAAAGCTCATCCAGTTTTTTTGTTTTTCATGTCAATTTCATCAGCCAGATTCACTAGAAACTCCTTACTTGTTTCCCTGTGTTTCCTCTTAAACAAGGTTTGAGATGATATGTGGCCTTCTCAACCTCCCTTTCCTGCACAGGTATTCTCCCAAGCACCTTCTACTGTATAAAAGTCCCCTCCAGCAATCCATCCATATAAATTTGGACCAAGGAAATTTCTATTGGTTTCATCGTTGTTTGCTGCAGTGCGAGGCTTCGTAGGCCTTTCAAGAAGTCCATTGCGCCACTAAAATTGGTCTAATCACTATTGGATATTTACACTGCCGCCAAAAACTTGAACCCTTTCCCAAACTTGACACAAAAATATAAGCACAAACCATCATTAAATTGTAATGGGGTATCGACACCACCTTCTTGAAACCCTTCGACCTTATCAGTTCGCACATATCAAACTAAACTGCACAATGCAGGATCTTGTTTGAAGGATCAATGTCTAATCGGTAAAAAACTGCATTCACAAAATCATTGCACTTTATGTGTATCTGTCATAGTAGCCTGATCAATAATATACATAGCTCTCACACATGAAAGTGGATCCATTGCACACACCATATTCTTCCTACCCCATCAGGACTTGTCAGACTGTGTTGTTTATTCATCTGCACGCATGTGATGACTATTAAAAAAGAGGTGTGAAGAGTCGTGACTTGTTATCTTAACATATTCAAAACAGCTGACGAATCAAAATCCCCATCTATTGCAATTGATGAATCAGCTGTTGGAAGAAATTAAAACATCTCCTCCAATATATGGTCCATCTTTCGCAACAGATAATTCATATGTTGCAATAGATGATAATCTGTTACGACAGACCAGACAATGTTTATTCATCTGCATGCATGTGATGACTATTAAAAAAGAGGTGCAGAGTCGTGACTTTTTATCCAACACATTCAAAACAGCTGATGAACCGAATTCTCCATCTGTTGCAACTGATGAATCAGTTGTTAGAAAAAATTAAAATATCTCATCCAATAGATGGTCCATCTGTCACAACAGATAATATATATGTTGCAACAAATGTCTCATCTATTGCACATACAAACCATCTGTTGCAACATATGGTAAATCTATTTTGACAGACCATCTGTTGCAATATATGGTAAATCTATTTTGACAGACCATCTGTTGCGCATTCAGACTATCTGTTGCAACAGATACTAAATCTGTTGCGACAGATGGACGATCTGTTGCAACAACTCAATAATACCGGTTGTTATCAAGTCTCAAACCATTTTGAAAAGGTGAAAAGTATTAATGTAAAAGAAAAAGTCGCAACTTTTCACAGAAAACAAAATGCCACCAGTTTGAATATAATTAATAATACAATGGAGCTGAACAGAAGTGTCTTTTGAGCTGAATAGACGTGCCTTTTGTCGTTACACATTCAGATTCAATCCTTTATAAATAGGTCCCTCTTTAATCTTTTTTCTGCTAAACTTTATTTATTTCTTGCATTTTTTCTTTTCGTGTGACATCTTCAACCACTTCTCTTCAAAGAACATGTTCCTTTCTCGTTGGGATAAGTTTTTTTCGGTGTAAATTTACCAGTTTGCAGTATACATTGTATTATATTTAGACTTTTTTCTTTACATTTGTCAATTCATGCGTGTTCTAGATATGATTGATCCTGTTTGGGACATTGCTATTCTGTACGACATAGTACGGGAACTTCAGAGGCAGGTTAATGAACTGCAGAGGGAGTTGGTCGTTGTGAGAGCGACGATGTTCAAAGAGATGCAAGGCTGATGAGGGCCCTTCTGCTGCGAGTTGATTGGCCAGTTGTCATTAATGATGATGATGATAATAATAATTAGAATGTTTTTTTCATTTGGCGTATGTATTTTAATTTTTCTATATCGTATTTATACCTAATGTATTTTATTTTTTGTTTAATGAAAAAATTATTTTTAGTCGACTTTGGTTTTTTAATTCTTATTCAATTTTCATCCTGTCTATTTCTTCTAAATATACATGTTAACATGTCGACGGTTGGAGGTAAGGAGAAATTTTGAATCCAGTAGCAATAAAAATCTTGGCTTTTGAGTTCTTTCAATTGATGGACCATGTGTCGGAATAGATTGGTCATCGATTGGATTTCTGTCAACAGATTATCGATTTGTTACGACAGATTTGTCATCTGTTGGAGGAAAATATTCCAGCTTGATGGAACTGTGTTGTGTTCTTCCAACTAATGTCCATCTGTTGCCACAGATGGTTAATCTGTTGAGAATAATTATGGTTTGTTGTATTATTTAGTTCATGTTTTACCCCTTTTTATTGATGCACAAGTTATTAAAAAAGATATTTTATATGTAAATGATAACATTACGTTCACAACAATGAATTAAATATATAAAAGTCTACAACAAACAACAACACAAGTTTCTGCAATTACAACGATCACGGTGGATTACGATTCGGGCATGTAGTTCTTTTGTGTCCAGCGCGCTTACATACGGAGCACTTGTTTCTTCTTGATGAAAATGATTCTCCGACTCCACGCCTCCTCTTATATGGCTTTCTTTCCGGTTTGATAGTGTTTGGATTAATATATGGAGGAGGTATTAATCTCTCCAAAAGCTCTGCAGGAACAACCTAAGATTCTTCGAGAGGCACCGGAGTAATATGTCCACTATATGTCATTTCATATTTTTCCATTAAATAGTATTGAGAGGAGTTCTCATAAACTTTAGGTCCATATTTTGGACCGTATTGAGCTCGAAGCTTTGTCATGGCAAGTGGACAGGGTATTTTGTCCAAGTCAAAAACTCTGCACGTACAAGATCTTATTTGAATATCGATTGTGGCAACATCACCATGACCGGTGATACTGAATTTGTAATCTGCTATTTTATGAGATAATAACCTATTTCCCGAATTGATGTTCGTTGATATTATTTTTTCGATTTTGAGAATAAATCGGGTTCTTTTTGGGTCCTTAAATTGCACACGCCTTTTATTAAAAAATCGACCATACTTCTTGTTTATTACTTCAAACATAGTCTTAATGGGAAATTGTAACACCCCAATTTTCTGAACCGGAATGCTACACGGTGCTTATGACCCCGAAGGACCACAAGCTAACCCACGACTGATATCTGTACCTGTACACTGCAATATATGATGTAATAATGCGGAAAAACATGAACAATAGGCCATAAGGTTCAACTGAATAAAATATCTGACAAACCTAATATCCATATGGGTGGCAAATACCCAAAAACAACTGAAGTTTGAATCAAATCTGAACTAAATCTGAAAGCCTCAAAATACTGTCTGAGTAAGGAGTTGAAGGAACATGTCTCCAACTAACTACGTCTAGCAAAACTGAACTGAAATAATAAATAAAATAAAATAATATTATCCTCGAATGGATGAGGACTCACTGCAACTCTATGACTGGAATACTACTACTGATCTGGAACACGTGCCTCTGAACCTATGGTGTAACATAAGATAAAACATCATAGCGTAAATGCTTCAGTACGTCTGAATGTACTGAGTATACGAGTGAGGTAGGCTAAATGCAAAGGGCTATATGCATGAACAATGTTGACTAATATGAACGTGAGAATACATACATGTATAAGCAACTATAACTGAACTCGTGGAAATACTGACTACTGAGTCTGAATACTGACAACATGAGTCTACTGATACTGAGATACTGAATAGATAAATGACTATTTCTGACAGTTCGAATTATGAAGAACTGGTCTGATTGACTGTGTCTAACAGTCCTGAAACTGAGTACTATAGCATGAGTGACTATATCTTATAGCCCTGATACTGATTACTAATAACATGAGTGACTGTATCAGACAGTCCTGAATCTGATGGAACTATCTGAGTCCCGTACGGTATCTGAGTTGACTGTATCTAACAGTCATGGTATACTGAAATCTGAAGAACTATCTGAGTTCTTTTACTGAGACTGAGACTGAAATTGTGGGGGGTAGTTCTTTAACCGACATGCCCCATATGTGCCATTATGGCTAAGCTGGGGTCCAATCTCTGCCCTGACTGGAAGGGTGTCAATACCGCACCACTGGTAAGGACAATGTGTGAGCAACCCTCATATAACAGGTAAATCTAGTGAGAACAGTGGGAACCCTCATATAACAGGTTAAGCCACCTCATCCACCCTCATATAGCAGGCTACGATGTCTCAACCTATGTTGGTTGCATAGTTCAGGAACGCAAGGATGACTGCTAAGAATCACACCCTCATATAATAGGTGAGTTTCCATCCTTGGGTTCACTCGGTGCTAACTCCTACTCTCATCTGAAGAGAATGATCATAATTTACTGACTGTGCATGGACTGAGTAACCGACTTTCATTAACTGACGGAATAGTACTACCATCTGAGAATTTACTGAGATCATGAGATTTCTGAGGTTTCCTGAGTCACATGACTGACTGAGGTCTATAGATCATGGCTTGACTGAGATTATCATGACAACATGACATGGCTCTAGGCACACAGCTATATTTTTCAGGTACGAATACCCCCAGGACTCGATAGAAGAAAACTGACACACATGACATGACTTGGTCACAAGATTGGAGTCCACAATTCATAATATCATAAGTAGGGGATAATATACCACACGTAGTTTTCAACATCTTTTGCATAGTAGGGAGTGCATGGAATATATATATCATGTACATATTATATCACTGAATTATCATAAATGCTTCATACCACAACAATAGCAACAAAACAATAGCATGAAACTCATATTGAATTGTATAGTTAACATGGACTTGTCATGTAGATAATATGGGACCATGTAAACATGAAATTCCTAGCATTCTAAGTATTTTATCAAACACCTTGCATGCATTCTTTAAAGCATAGGTGTGTTCATAAATTTACATCACATTAAACCATCCAAATTCATGGGTTCCAACTACATGATCAAAACCTTCATGAAAATTCATTAAATCACTACTCTGTATCATAACCACAACCACCAACATGAATACAATCATATCACCATAAAACATTCATGATTTAGTATTTAAAGATTGATTCTTGAACTCCACGGACGAAAGAAATTCGTGGATGAGCACTACGCATACCTGACTCAAGGTTCTTGATGTTTTTTGAACTTGAAGGATTTGAAATCCTTTGATTTTTTGAAGAAGATTGGGTCTTGTTCTTGGAGATTAAATTTAGAGAAAAATCCTAGTTTTTGTTTGTGAAATAATAATGAGCAAAATGGCTAAATTCAGACTCATCTGGGTATATATAGGCGAGTGGTAAATGACCAAAATACCCCTGTTAAAACGTCCTGGAAGTAAACTGAATGTGGCATGTGACGACCCGACTGATGGTCCGTCAGGAACTTGATGGTCTGTTATTTCGACCGTCATACGTGGACCAAAAATGGGGTTCACTGAATAAGAGTTGACGGCCTGGATGACGATCCGTAAAAAAATCTGACGGTCTATCAACTCGTCCGTCAATTCTTATCCAGAACGTGGCCCTACTACCTTGGCTGTGACGGTCAAAGTGGCAATCCGTCACTTATTTGGCGGTCTGTCAACTTGGACGTCGCACTTGGGCGTTTCGGTCAGTTCCAAGTAAAACATTCATAACTTCCTCATCTGGTGTCGGAATTGGACAAAATTGATATCGTTAGAAAGCTAACTCAATTTCCTACGTGGTAGAAAGTAGAAATCTCAAAAATACCATGGGTACAAAAATAGATTTGTATTTCAAAGCAATTACTAGAATCCTTAAGATGATTTCTAGCTAGGAATAAGCACGGGTATTACAGAAATTCTCTTTCATCGTCAAATAATGAATTCACTGATTCAGCTATGCTTGATGTCATAATATTGTACCTATACAAAAGAATCACTTAGTAAAACATCATACTAAACTTGTAACTCAAATAAGACATTAAATTCATAAGAATGTACCTATCTGTCTGACAGAATGCCCGACTCCATCTCTCGAAATTGACACGTACGAGAAGTTCTGCTACCTTGGAATTCACATCTGTTATTTGATTGAAATGGTCTAAAAACTTCTCTTTATTGTATACTTTAGCTGCTCTATAAAAATGAGTCACGACCCTTTTATTGTGATTGTTGGTCTGAATGTTCTCTCCAAGATGCCTGATGCAACAACCAAAGTAAGATGAAGTGAAGAAAATTGAACCCATCTTTGGAATACTTGGATGCCTATCTAAAACAAAACACAACTCTTTGGTATCTTCGATGCAGCTTCGCAGTTGTTCAAAAAAAAATTCATAAGAGGCATCACATTCCTTGTCCGCTATACAAAAAGCGACAAGAAAGATGTGATTCTTCACATCGTGTGCCACCGCTGCTAGCAGAACTCCATTATACTTGCTCCTCAAGAAGATACCGTCGATGGCTATGCCTTTTCTCAAATTTCAAAAACCTTGAATCTAAGCATCATAGGATACAAAAATGTACTTGAACCTTTCATTTTCATCAACATGCACTGTTTTCTTACTTTCGAGATTTGTGTACTCAATCATGTAACGGTAGGCATCAGGGGTTTTCGTGGGTTTGGTTAAAAACCAAACCGAACCGTAAACCGAACCAAACCGATTAAAAAAACCGACGTTTGGTTTGGTTTGGTTAGGTTTGATTTTAAATTTTAAAAAATCGATGCTATTTGGTTTGGTTATGGTTTTACTTAAAAAAAACCATGAAAATAACAAAACCGAACCGATAATTTTTATATATATATATATATATATATATATATAGTATACTTATTTATATATAATTCATAAATAAAATATAAATATTTTATCAAATTTAATGCTAAACTAAATTTTATTCTATATCTATCCAAAGCCCACAAATATTTTAGCCCAATTACCCAAAGTCCCAAACCCAAGCCCAACTCTACCTATACTATCACTAATAGTAATAACTAATAAGTTAACCTACAACACTTTTTCTACTTTAGCTACATCTGCTGAGTGTTACTCAGGGGTGTTCTTGGGTTTGGTTAAAAACCAAACTGAATCGTAAACCGAACCAAACCGATTAAAAAAATCGACGTTTGGTTTGGTTTAGTTAGGTTTGGTTTTAAATTTTTAAAAACCGATGCTATTTGGTTTGGTTATGGTTTTACTTTAAAAAAAACCGTGAAAATAACCAAACCAAACCGATAATTTTATATATATTATACTTATTTATATATAATTCATACATAAAATATAAATATTTTATCAAATTTAATGCTAAACTAAATTTTATTCTATATCTATCCAAAGCCCACAAATATTTTAGCTCAATTACCCAAAGTCCCAAACCCAAGCCCAACTCTACCTATACTATTACTAATAGTAATAACTAATAAGTTAAGTATAAATAACATAAATACCAACCCTTTTGGAAGTAATTACACTCTCTCCCACTTTTTTAATTACTTTACTCTCTCTCCCTATTAATATACATAACATAGCCGACATATACATAACATTCTGTGTATATGTTGGAATTTTTATAATATGTTTAGGGAGTTGGAATTTTTTGTAATATTAGAAACATAAGTTGTGTATTTGTGTAATTTTTAGATAAGTTAACCTACAACACTTTTTCTACTTTAGCTACATCTGTTG
The DNA here is from genome assembly GCA_030864215.1 of Capsicum pubescens. Taxonomy (NCBI): domain Eukaryota; kingdom Viridiplantae; phylum Streptophyta; class Magnoliopsida; order Solanales; family Solanaceae; genus Capsicum; species Capsicum pubescens. The sequence continues at coordinate 284,604,582 of CM061542.1, forward strand.
AGTGCTACTGCTGACTGCTGCTTCTTTGTTCTTCAATCAGCCGCAACTTCTAGGCTTCTAGCAAACATATTATTATTTTTTTCAGTTTTTCATCTCACCAAGAAAATCAAAAATAAGGATTGAAGCTTGGGAAGTGAAGACTTTAAATACAAGATTATTAAAGCTTGGGAAAGTAATTTTTATTTTTTTTATTTTAGTTACTTTAGCTAATTTTAATTTTATACAAGAATTTAGAGGAGTGCATGACATAGAATTAGTTTTTTAAAATTATTTTTTCTTTTGTATGAATTTTAGATGAAAAGGATTTTAGATGTTGAAGATTTGGGGGAACAACCTCAAGTAGAAGGAACTTCAATTACATCAGCATCTTGTGTAACTCAAGAAATTGGCAGTGTTTCAAATATTTATTCGGTTGGAAATCCTCCGAAAAAACAAAAAAGAACAACTCTGTGCCTTCCAGATCCTAGCCCCGACAACAGGAAAATATCAGAAGTTTGGGATCATTATTCAGAGATTACTAATAAAATGGGTAAGTTAAGGGCACAATGTAAGTATTGTTTCAAAGACTATTCGTGTGTTAGTAAGAATGAAACTTCTAATCTTTGGGGACATTTGCTTACTAAGTGTTTGAAATATCCTTTTAAGTCCATTGATAGAAAGCAAACAACTCTCAAAGTAATTAAAGGAGGGGGGCAAACAAGTTTGGAGAAGGTTGTTTATAATGTCGCTGAAGTTAGGAGAGCTATTGCTGAGTTTATTATAATTGATGAACAACCTTTTAGAGTCGTTGAGAGCGAAGGCTTTAGGAGATTAATGTCGCTTATTTTTCCTAATTATGATCTGTCTTCTCATATTACAGTTGCTCCACAATGTTTAAGAATTTATCAAGAAGAGAAACAAAAGCTTAAAAGTGTTATTAAAGGACAACGTGTTTGTATTACTAGTGATACGTGGACTTCACTTCAAAATTTTAGGTATATGGTCATCACTGCCCATTGGATTGACGATGACTGGAAGTTACAAAAAAGAAAAAAAAAATTTAGATCACAAGGGTGAGACTATTGCATCTGCTATTGAAACTTGTTTGTTAGATTGGGGAATTGAAAATCTATTTACAGTGATAATTGATAATGCATCGGCTAATGATGCAACAATCACACTCTTGAAAGGAAAAATTTGTGATTGAAAAGGTGTTATCATGGAAAATAATTTTCTACATGTTCGGTGCAATGCTCACATCCTAAACTTGATTGTAAAAGAAGGCTTGAGAAAGCAAAATAAGTCCATATCTCTGGTAAGAAATGTTGTGAACTATGTTAAATCTTCTTGTGCAAGAACTGTTTTCTTCAAGTCATATGTTGAGAAGGTTAAACTTGACACTAATGGACTTTTGAGTTTAGATGTTGAAACAAGGTGGAACTCCACATATTTGATGTTAAATACTGCTGCCAAATTTGAAAAGGCATTTTCAAGAATGTATGTTGATGATCATAAGTACTTGAAATATTGTCTTGACTCGAATGGGAAGATAGAACATCCATCTTCGAAAGATTGGAAAGATGTGAATGTCTTTCTCAAGTTTTTAGAGATTTTCTATCAAACCACTTTGAAGTTTTCCAGTACTTTGCAAGTTACTACAAATACTTTCTTTCATGAACTTTTTAATCTTCAGATCATAATTGTTAACTATTCAAAAAGTGATGATTCTATTTTAACTGATATGACTAAGAAGATGAAAGTGAAGTTTGATAAATATTGGGGTGATTTTAGTGATATGAATATGTTGTTGTTTGTTGCCGTTGTGTTGGATCCTCGCTACAAAATGAAGTATGTTGAGTTTCTTTTTAAGAAATATTATAATCCGGTGGAGGGATGTAAAAAGTGTGAGAAAGTACAAGACACTTTAACTAGCTTGTATGCTCATTACAAGAGTTCTATTTCTGGAATTTCTTGTGAAAATATTGGAGATCAAACTAGTGTGATTAGTGAAATTGATGCAGTTGGTAGTTCTGATGTGTGGCAATCACAATGGGATAAATATCTTGAAAAAGAGACTAATATTGATGATAAATCTGATCTTGACAAGTATTTGAAGGATGATGTAGAAAAAATTAAGGATTTCAACATTTTGAATTGGTGAAAAGCTTCATCAGAAAGATATCCAATTGTCTCTCGAATTGCAAGAGATATGCTTGCTATTCCTACGTCTACTGTTGCTTCAGAATCAGTTTTTAGCACCGGTGGTTGAGTTCTTGATTGTTATCGAAGTTCTTTGTTAGCAAAGACTGTTGAAGCTCTTATTTGTGGTCAACAATGGTTACGTTCAACATCAAAAGAGTGCAAGATTGAAGATCTTTTAGAAGAAATTCAAAATCTTGAAACAATTAAAAAAGGTACTAATTCATTGTCTCTTTTTTTTTAAACAAAGATCATATTCATGTTCATGGACTTTTAATGAGTAATATAATAATTTTTTTTTCAGAATATCTGGACTCTACTTTGAGCATTGATTAGTTTGGAGCTCAAGATAAAGATTATGGTGAAAGTTGGCGGGTTATTTTTTTTTGTGAAATTAGTTGTTGTTTTTTGCTTAAAAATGACTACAATTTGGGTGTTATTTTTGTTGGACTTTTGGTTAATGTTTTTGCTGAAGTTTGTCTTATTAACTGATGTTTTGAATTCTGTTCCTCCTAATGTAAAATTTAATTTTCTGATTCAGACGATTATGAATTTGCTGGAGTAGTTGTTCTATTTTGCATTTTCTTTATTATACTATTGTGCTTGTTGTCCACAGGTTTGTATAAAAGATTGCACCAAGAAAAAGCTGCAGAAGTCATATAACACAATCCAGTTTATGAAACATTCTGTCAGAGTTATGGTTAAACCTGAACTACTCAACAGAATTAGCATATTATACAAGTTATCCAGTGGAAAGAAGGAAGGTAAGACGAGTCTTAGAAAAAAGAGCATTATGTTAAATGTCTTAGCTGTTGGAGTCAAATAAGGCTCTTTGATAGTATATCAAGATTAGAATGACAAATGACAAGGAATATCCTTTTATTTTGTTTGTAGCTTTATTTGAGTAAATTTTATCTATATTTGTTGACTTTTAAAAATAGTTGGTGGTGTTGGACCCATTTCATCAACCAATAGTAGTTAAGAAAGCATATATCATATCGTTGGTGCAACAAGAGCAATTCTAGACCTCTTTTTGTTTGGTGTCTGTACAGTATGAGAGTTGTAGTCTTTAATAATACAAAAAATCGAAAAATCGAACCAAACCGAAAAAAACAAAACCGACGGTTATTTTTTTGGTGTGGTTTGGTTTGGTTATAGAAATTCAAAAACTGACTAAATTGGTTTTGGTTATGGTTTTAACCCCCAACCGATCCAAATCGACCCATGAACACCCCTAGTAGGCATCCAGGACTGCATACCCATGCTCGTGTGTCCCCCTAACCATGTCCTTGGCAATCCTCATGGCCGTATATATCTTCGAATAACTGACCAGTACACCCAATTTTGTAAGGAGTTGATTGGTCATAACTCTTGTAGAAGGGCCTTTGCCATTGGGGAAACAACTCTTGAAATATTTACTGAGGACCTTTGCCGTGGCGTGAGGAATTTGGCCCGAGATATTCTCCAAACCACATGTGTGATCCTTTTTATGTTTATGAATAACGAATCAGTCAGTACTTATGTACTTCACCACTCTCAACCACCACTTGCAGTTCGGATTAGCACATCTGTAGCTAAAGACACTGCTCGAATTAATCACCTTCTTTATTTTGAAATCTTTTTTCAAGCAAGAAATAAACAAAGTGATAGATAGTTCATTCTTGTCCTTGAATGACATTCCTTTGAAAAAGTTGGTCCCGTCGTCTTGAAGATTGTCAGGCTGTGTCTATCGAGAAGAATTGCCCACCGTATCGGTCGCATCAATGAGTGTAGGTGTTTGATCATCATCTGGAATATTCATGTCTAGATCATCCAACCTATCATCAAAGATGTCTTGTTGTTGTTCTTCTTCTACATTCTGGTTCTCATTCTCTCTCGTCTTTTCAACCACGTACACCTTTAACACCAGCCTGGATGAATCACTAAGATAAACATGCAACCGAACCTGATCGGTTATCTTGAAAAGTAGTACCCTCTGATTTTTAAAGGAGTTGTGCATATAGCTGATGACGAGTTCTTTTGGTTGATAATTCAGTCCACAATATCTGATGATTAAGTTCACAAAATCATCATACAAAATATCACTTTGGACCGTCATAGCTATCGTCTCTAGCATTTCACCCTCCTTCCAATGCCAGACATATCGATTGCTCTTCTCGATCCATTGACCATGACAATCCACCTCTATTGTTATTGATCTCTCCATTAATGGTACCTAAATAAAGTCATTTGTTAAAAAAAGTTAATAGTGATTTCATAGTGTCGTAAATGAATCCTAATAGATATGTAATTAGTCGCAACAGATTACTTACCTGTTGGGATTCATGTTACGCTCTTGAAGCTGATTTTAACAAACGAGTCATCTGTTGTAATGGGTGAATCATATGTTGCAACAGATGAAGCGCATGTTGGGATTGATGTTACAGAACTGAGGCACCTTTGAAACTGATTCCAACAGATGAGTGACATGTTGCAACAGATAATTAACATGTTGCGACAGATGACTTACCTGTTGCAACAGACAATGATCTATTGGAATCGAGGTCAGGTTCTATCAGAACAGGTTACTAATATGTCGCAACAGATATTTACCGTCTGTTGGAATCGAGTTCAGGTTCTATTGAAACAGGTTAATAATCTGTTATAATAGATATTTACCCTGTTGCAACAGACAACACGTCTGTTAAAATCGAGTTCAGGTTCTGTTGCAACAGGTTACTAATCTGTTGCGATAAATTTTTATCATATTGCACCAGATAACTAATTTGTTGCAACAGATGGGTCATATGTTGCAACAGATGACCCACCTATTCGATTTATGTTACGGCACTATAGAACCATAAACATGAATCCAACATATGAGTCCGCCATTGAAACAGATTTGTTTAAACAGATGGCTCTTATGTTTCATTCATGTTCGCGTGCTATTTATTGTTGAAAAAACAGCACAATAGCAGTTACCCAGATGACAAATTCAACTAAAAATCAAAATTTAACTTACCAAAGTCTCCTATGAAGTAATGTCAAAGTGAAAAGTGATGTACAAAATAAAATTTGACCTAAGAAATTGATCAAATTGCAACAGTAGCGGTAACAACAACAACAACAACAACAACAACAATGGTCAACAAGAAGAAGATGAAGATGATAATGAAGAAGAAGATGATGATAATGAAGCAGAAGATGATGAATAAAGAAGCAATAATAATGAACAACAAAAATTGCTAAGAGAGAACAAAAATGGATGAAAAGAGAGAGAAAGGCGCTTTTTTTCCCTCCGTTTCCCGTTATATTTGGTAAACATTTGGATCAAAGTATAAATTTAAAAACTTTTGGGTTATTCTCAAACTTATCCAACTTTCTTAATCCATAATAATGTAATTGTCACCTCCACTCAGTTATTAAAACTTGTGTCACTTACAGCTCATTTTAAAACTCTTTTGTCAACTACGGCCCAAACCCCCTATTAACTTAAGGCAAGTTTTTAACCCTTGCAAGACCATAATAGAAAAAAGTAAAACATGACCCACAAGAAAGTGAATTTCATCTTTCCCTGAGTAAAGAAGAATTTTATATTTTAAAATTTGTTAACTATTTGTGAGTTTATCATCGTGGCAATTAGACACTATGATGCAAAAAAAAAAAAAAATACATGCAAGTCATAGTGAAAGTAAAAGGAATTCAATAAATTTTTTTTTAATGAATGACAATAATGTATCCTTTTTATAATTCAAATGTAAATACTGCATTATGGAGTTGTTAAATGACAGATGTTTAAGTAATAGAACTCTTATGGAAAAAAATGGAGTTTCCTTATCTTGGACATTTCTATAAACACTTTAGTAACATAGAATTTCTTTCTTTTTCATAACTAATTTTTCTTCAATTTGAAAAATTAGTGTATTAAGTGATCTAATAGCTTGTTCAACAAAGAAGAAACATTTCATAAAAGTAATTGAACAAATAATTAAGTGCATGTACAAGATCAATCAATAAAACATGAAGAAAGAGAAAAGTTGAGATGTGAATAAATCAAATTACTCAAAACACTAACTAAAATGAAAAATAAAGTAAAAGGACAAAGAGGAAACTCTAGAGCCTCACCATAGCATTACTACTATTATCTCCTCATTGCCAAGTTAGAGAACCAATTGCTTTATAGACGTAACTTCGAAGATGACAATTAATACATTAGTCCAACCAGCCGAATGAATTTACAAAGAGATAATACATAGATATGACCCTAAACTTGACACCAAATTATAACTTTGACCTTAAACTTTGATAATGCACAAATAGGACCTTTAACTATTCAAAACCTGAACAAATATGACCTCCGATTTTGCAACCCCCATGCGTGAGTTTCACTCGCGCCTATGTGGAAAGGTAATCCAATCACACGGTGTCACGTCGTTAAAAGGGCTGACTTGGAGGGAGGTCATATTTGTGCAGTTTTGAATAGTTAAAGGTCATATTTGTGCACTGTCAAAGTTTTATTTTTTGTGTCAAAATGGCGTCGTTTTTATTATTATTATTATTATTATTATTATTATTATTATTATTATTATTATTAGTATTAGTATTATTATTATCATTATTATTATTATCATTATTATTATTTTATTTATTTAGAGATCGAACCCGCGCAGTAGGCTGAAGGAAGCGCCCAAGAAGAGCAAATAACACCACTGGGCTATCTAAGTGTCTTGTTTCATGTGGTTCAACATTAATATACGTACATAAATATAGATTTTCTACCTTATATATACAACGTAATTTTTTTACCGAGGGGGTTCGGGTGAACCCCATGGCAACCACATAGGTCTGCCCCTGCGTTAATTTAATAACATTTTAATAACGTTAATTTAAAATACTACTACTACTATCCTTAATAACGTTAATTTAGTTTTATTAACACTATATTTTTTTTATTATTAGTATAGTTTCATCTTTAATTTAATATTTAAATAAATTATATTTAGATATATTATATAACTTAAATTCACCCTCTGCTTTATAATATATATACATACCCGCGCGATTTTTTCGTATGAGGTTGACCCAGCTAATTAATAAATCTTCAATATTTCTCTTTTTCTGCGATGACAAAAGAAATTAGATGTCATTTTAATCTTTAAGCCGAAAATAATGAAAAAATAATAGTGAAAAGTCATTTGAAGGTCATATTTGTGCAGTTTTGAATAGTTAAAGGTCATATTTGTGCACTGTCAAAGTTTAAGGTCAAATTTATGTATTATGCCCTTAGATTTTAAGCTGGACGCGCCCAATTTTGCGTGTTGAACACACGTTTTGCCACGTAGGATCGGAGGTCATATTTGTATAGTTTCGAATAGTTAAAGGTCATATTTGTGTACTGTCAAAGTTTAAGGTCAAAGTTATAATTTAGTGTCAAGTTTAGGATCATATTTATGTATTATCTCATTTACAAAAGAATAAAAACAATAGAATTACTCACTAAATAGAAAAGAGTTGAAAAAACAGATGAATGTAGCAGAGGAGTAGAGAGAAATATGAAGAGAATTTTGGAGAAAATGAAAATGGCAAGTGATATTGCAAAAGTGGGCATGAACTGAAGCAAAAATAAGAGTGTTCTTTCACCTATAAAAGCAAATCAAATTTAATGTACAACTTAGACTGCCTTTGGTACAATGAGAAGATGCTGAGTTGGTCCTTTTGCTTGTTCACTTATAAATAAGAGTAAAATAGATATTCAGTTTTACTTATCTAGGATAAAATTAAGAGATAATATCACTTAATTACTAACTTATTCTTATTACTAATAATTAGTCATTTCTAATACATTTCATAAGGTACTGAATTTGCTACATTTTTCTATTAATATAATAAAGTTGTTTTATTTATTGGTTCTTAATATAATAAACCACTCCACACTTGTTTTTGTTCTGTATAACCTCGTTCTTAATCGTATTTCTACAATATGTCTACACATCCATCCAATCATTCTCATTTCCATTATCTTCATCTTCTTAATTTGTGACCAACACACTGACACATACATCAATATAGGTTTAACCACTACTTTATAGAACTTGCCTTTAAATCTTAGTAACGCAGTACAAACACGCTACAAAAGCAATCTTAAAGTCTTTTACAATGTCAGTGTATATAACTTAAACTCGTAACATCAGACCCACCATTTAATCAGACAGCCTGATTGCAACAGTGTTGGTTTAGCTTTTCTTCAACACTGACAGCCATGTAAGTCTCTTGCAACAACTAACATACTCAGTGTATTCTCACAAAGTGGGGCCTGAGCAAGGTAAAATGTACGCAGTCCACACCACTACCTAACATTACAAAATCAACTTGTTCAATTTCAATATTTAGATTACTTCTAAATCTCAGATTTGGATTCTACTTCTTCCCTAATAGTTTCCATGGTTTTCTTTCCCGCCAGATCTTCAAGCGTAAAACCTAAACTATCAGCACAACCCTTTTTCACTTCCTCTCCACGAGCAGCCAGGAAATCTTCCACGCTACCAGGCTCACCAAACCACCCGAGTCGATCAGCAATAAGGTGTATGTTATTACAACCGTCACATCTAGCCACCACTACACCTTGGTCATATGACTCGCGGCAAACTGTTTTCATGCTTCTGGTTTCACATACTTTGCAAGTGAAGATCATCATCAGATCATGTCTTGGGGACGTTTTCAGATTAGATTGCACGGTATAGTTGTATGTGGTCTCTTTCTTGATACTAGAGACAACTGCATCAGCAGCAGTAGAAGAAGAATCAGCATTAGCATTTGGATCGCGATTTTTATTGTTTTCCCCTACTTCAACAGCCTGCTTGGTGATTTCTCCAACTGTTCGAAAACATCTTCTTGAACATATATCGTTCGTGCAAAAAGATGACCTTGCGGGAGAAACAGAAATCCATGGTAATCCTGGAAAAAATAAGAAACGCGGTAGAATCTAAGTAACAAGTTCTTCACAAAAGATCGGTCGAGATGCACAAACGCAGAGTAATTATAATATTTTAACAAGAATATCCAAGGTTAAATTACACTAGTGAGGATATCGAAACATGTCATTGGATTGTCAGTTGCTTCTAATATAAGAGAAGTTTGACCGAACGCCATGCCAGTCAGCAATATACCCAGCAACTGCTGAATGTAGGTTTGGAAGGCCCTTTCGTCGGAAGAGTATTTGACTGCTTCCTTGTACTTGAAAAGAAAAGGCTAAGTTACCCTAGTTACACTATCAAATCAGTAGAACAAACAATAGCAATTTACTACCTAAAAGTGGGGGAAGAAAAGCATATACTGTTTAGAGAAAGAAACTAGCTTTCCTCACTCTTCCTTCAATGGTCATAGCCAAAACAGTTACCCTACTCCCTAAAATAGCCCTAACCAAATGAAACATGCTCTTTCACCAGTGTGTGTGGTGGTATTTTGTTTCACTGATTCACAATCATATACAACTTGGTGCCTAGAAAAACTTCATGATTGTGATTACCGCTTCCTATCAGATCCCCGAATGCAGAAACTGACTGAGAGCAACTACAATAATTACCATTTCAAGAAGAAAAAGAATAAAGAAACTCGTTCCCCTTTACATATGACAACAACAACAACGACATACCCAGAATAATCCCACAAAGTGGGATCGGGGGAGAGAAAAGTGTACGTAGTCCATACCACTACCTCAGAGGTGAGGTAGAGAGACTGTTTCCAAAAGACCCCCAGCTCAAGACAAAAATATTCTAGAGAAAGACATAATATAAGAATACGAAACACTAGGTAGAAATAAACAACAAATAATATCAAAAAAAGTAAGCCTACACAAAGTAGTACCACACTCGACCTCCTTGAAACAACAAACATCACCAAAACTCTAAGACCAAGACACTACAAGCAAAGCACTACGACAACTAGCACGGATAACAAGACAAGACACACCTACCTACTACCAGATATGCACTCCTACCTACTACCAAATACCTTAATTCGCATCCTCCCTTTACATATGATTGCTATAGGTAGTCGGACATGGATCAAAAAGACCAAATAGAATCCAGATTACACAAGTTTATTTCCACCAGAAATACCCCAAAAGATCATGAATTGAATGCGCATGAAATTTCAATAACAGCTAATCCCAAACCACCGCTTGATCATAGGTCACTCTCAATGTTTCTTGACACATCAACGAACCATTATGGATAGAGAAACTCCCCAAGCTCAATATTGAGTTGTCCTGAGGTCTTCCTGGAGTACTTCGTGTGAGTTATACTCTCTTAAAGTAATACATGTGCCTTATTTTGACTAGAAAATCTGAGTCAACACAGGATCTTGTAACATCCCAACCCTTCATTTTGAGTATTAAGTATTTCAATCTCGTTCAATGATTTGAGACTTCCCTTAGGTCCACAGAGTATTTTGGGACTTGTCGGGATGGTTGGGGTTGGAATTTGAGATGCTCAGGTGAAGTTTCGGCAACATCTCCCATTTAAGCATGTTGCGGACTTCACACGAGAACTTAAATCTGGGTGATGGATTTATAACTAGACAGTTAAAACTCTTCCATATCCCATAATATCTTCTAACAAAGCTCAACTTTGATTTTACCGCGTGTATGCCATATGAATTTATTTTCTTTTGCGTATGTATGGAGCTGAAGAAAGGATACATATAATCAGCTGCATTAATTTAATCAAGCAGAAAAATAAGAGAGAGAGATACCTCTAGCCCGACCTTTTGGACAAAGGGACAAAAGAAGTGGGAAAGAAATTACGGAGCCAATGAAACAACCACTGCTCAAACTTTTTTTTTGAAACCGGTAAATGTGAACAACCACTGCTCAAACTTAAGAGTCAACCTTTAAAAACCAGCACATAAATGTGGTTTTGTAAGAACTAAAAGATGGACAATCTAAACAAAATGAGTTCTCAAATGAGCTAGAACTTTCTGCAACACAAAATGTTTCAAGTCAGATGGTCAATAACCAACCTAGTGCTTCAATATGTGAACTCACATGCATGCATCACATATACCAGTGATAAGAGTGCTAGGTGAGCAACAAGCACAGAGAGCACATAAGGGAGCTTTAAGATTCTTTCCTGAAATGGCCATTAACCTAGAGGTCCAAAGTGACCCTAAGTCTCACCACAGCCTTAAAAAAAAGTAGTAGTAACCCCCCTCCCCCCCTAGCATTTGAACTTTACTGACTTGGGGTTCTTTCTTGTAAGTGGTATATCTACACCTTGCCCGCGCACTCATATCTATATACGTCCAACTTTCTAGCCCATTCCTTACCATCATGAGGCTTTCAGCCCCCTTGCCCTGACCCTTAACTCTTCCACATTGTCAGGTGCTAAATCAACGTTCTCAAATAATTTCCACTTCAGAAAGCTGATCTTTTGGTGTGTTTGGTATGAAAGAAAACATTTTTTTTTTTCAGAAAATAATTGGCAACCAAACAGCAAAAATACTATCAAAAACGACTTTCCTCACTTGTGTTTTTCTGATAGTTCATTTCAAACAAATTTCCAAATTTTAGAGTGTTGGACAGTGCACAAAAGTATGTTCCTTCATACCAAAACAGCCTTGAAATTCAATTGCCAGATGCCTTCACTTTCCCACATCCAAAACCTCAAATACAGAATAATAAGAGCTCAAAGCGTAAATTCAAACGCATCTCTATCCCTTTCAACATAGATATAGAGAGAGATAAAGAACAAAGATTTTAAATGAGAACATAGTAGATGTCCTCCTAACTCACTTCCTCTTGTTTGGGTGGTTGTTACCTGGTGTATTGCATTGTGTTGTCAGTTTAAATACAATATTTGTTTGGTTGTTACTTAAGTTTTATTGTATCATATCATTAACTCCATCATCAGGCAACGATTAAAAGTCTCACTTTATGTAACGACCGATTTGGTGTAATCGCGCTGTCCCTCTCATTTGATCTTTACTTATTATTTAATAATCCTATTCTATCATTTGCCCTACACTTATATAGTCCTTGCTTTTGATATTTTTCATCGTCTTTTGTTTATTGTGTTTTGATTATTCACACTATTTTGTCGTTGTTCTTGTTTCTTTCTTGTAATCCTTGCACTGTTTTCCTTTGTTAGTTGTAATGTTTTAGCCACTGTTTTCTTCTTCTTTGTACTTGGATTTGCTACACTGAGTCGAGGGTCTTTCGGGAACAGACTCTCTACCTCCCCAAGTAGTGGTGAGGTTTGCGTATACTCTACTGTCCCCAGACCCTACTTGTGAGATTTCACTGGATATATTGTTATGTTTTGGTCATTGTTTTATTCTTCTTTGTACTTGAATTTGCTACACTGAGTCGAGGGTCTTTCGAGAACAGACTCTCTACCTCCCAAAGGTAGTGGTAAAGTGTGCGTACACTCTAGTTGTTGTACCCTACCTTTCTATAGTATTTCTACCTCATACCCTACTTTTTCATGTAGGTTTATCCTTCAAATTGCTGACGTGTAATATTATATAATGATGAAAAATGATGCAACAATTCATCCAAACATGATATTCGTTAAAACATAACAGAGTGATACAATACAACACAATACACTATGATACAATACAGTATAATACTATGATACATTATGAAACAATATTAGCGCCTATCATGTTATAATGATAAAAAAAAATAGAAAGAAAAAAAAAAATAGATGTGTGTGAAAAAGGTACCTTGAGGTTGGTTAGTAGTGAGAAGACTTAGAATTCGCCTCTGAATTTGGCGAGCCGCCATTAAAATTTCTTCAATCTTTTGCTACCCAACCTAAAATAGTACTTAATACATAATTGATTTGGCGGTTCGGGTTTTCTTAATTTACCGGCCACTCCCCAAAAAAAAAAAATACTAATAAGTTACTCCCTCCGTCTCATTGTCTCATTCTGCCCGTCTCAAATTTGGAACGGCACAGTTATTAAGAAAATAATAATTGATAGTGTAAATTTATCATTTTGTTCCTCTTAATTGTGTCTTGTTGTTAATTTCAATATTGATGGAGGGCTAATACCAAAACACCATTTATATTCTTAATGGTGTACTCTTAATGGTACTTATCTTTGCAATATTTTTTGAGAATGTTAATAGGGAGTAATCAATTACATTAAGGGTATAATGGAAAAAAAAAATTATCTTCTCTTGATAGTAAAATGAGACATTAAATTAAGAAATTTGGAACGGATAAAATAGAACGGAGGAAGTACTAATAAGTTAAACTACTCATTCTTTTTGAAACCGAGGAGTATTTAATATTTATTATTTTATGAAATCAATGCATAATTATTTCTTTTATTTATTTTCATTTCTTTATTTTTTTTATTATGAGATATCCAATAAAATTTATTCTATTTATAAAATTAATTAATAATTTATCTATTTTTATCATTTTATTCTTAATATTAAATATGTATCTAATGTATTTTTTAAAGCATTAAATTTATTATATTCAAAAGATAATATGATAAAAAAAAAATTATATGGAAATAGATAATATATAATAAATCTACTATATATGTATATAAAAGTTAGTTCTATAAAATTTGTCAAATTTTAAATTTAGTTTTGATAATATCAATAGGTCTAATTTCACTACCTCAAGTACCATTGTCTTCTAAATGGAAAAATCTTATTATGTAAACTTGGTAAGCATCTCTTAATCAATTAGCTCATTTTTTAAAATAAAAATAATTAATTTCTTATCCTTACAAACAATGACGTTTGTTACTATTGATATATTTAATATATCCTTTTTTTAATTATTTTTAAAAACAATTCAATTTTTTCAAAAAAAGCAAAAAAAAAATCACTTTTTAAAAAAAAAACAAAGAAGATATACGAAACAAAAAAAAATAAAAAATACAAAACAAATAAATCAACACCTTTAAGTCATTCCTATTTTATTCACCTTTTTAAAAATTATTTATTTTTATTTCCGCTCTTTATTAGTAATATTTAGTAGCAGAATGATACTTCTTTTATCCTTTTCCCTTGTTTCTGTAATCTTCTTTAGTTTCTTTTTGTTTATCACTCTTTAACTACATGAAAAAAAATTATAACGTACATATTTTTATTTTGGGAATCAAATCATATCATATAAGTGTAATATTTATATGAGCAAATGAAATAAAAATAAATAACAGAAAATTGGTTGCATATTATTTTAGGCATTTACAGTTTCAAAATTAGTAATTATTAAAAGTGAATCATTGCTTTATTAATAAAGAACAAAATTTGATAAGGGGGGAAGAATTTTATCTGCCCATATATGCTATTCATTTCACTTCTCACATTTATTTCTCTACTTTCGCTTTGTGTCAAGTTTGATTTTTGATTTTTTTTTTTATCTTTACTATCTTATCCGTTCTATCTTGAGTATATTTTTTTTTAATAATAAAGACGTAATTTAAATCATACGACCTTAATTCTTTAAATTTTTTATGTAGTTCTCTGACACCTCCATCACTATATTGTTCTAACTTCATCTCATGTACTCCATCTTATTGAATTTTGCAGTACTTTATTTTTTTTCTCCATCATTAATTTTTTTAGAGAAAAAATTCACATAAATGATCATTATAATATAACGAAAATACCATATTCATTATATAATAAATTCTTAAGAAATGGAGACTATTCAGATGTTCATTATTAAGCGCACAATAATAAAGATATATTTCGCCTTTTTATTTTAGAAATAAAAAGGGGAAAAAAATGGAGAATATTTAATTCTATTTTATATAATTTCTAAAGGTATTGTGATATTTAAATCCATCTTTGCATATACATATAAAAAAAAATTGTTATATTTTGAACTATTTTCTAAATATAAAATAATAATGATAAAAAACATACTAATTTTTTATTTTTTTTTGAGTTATGTAATTTAATTATTTATTATTCCCTTCATCTATTTTAACTTCCACTTCTTAAGACATATTTCTATGGAGAATTGATTAAATATTTGTTTTCAATCAATAATAGGTGTGTGTAAGCTAACTTAATATGGAAGTGTATTTTAATAGACGGAGAGAGAATTGAAGTACTAAATTTTTCACAAAATAATCGTTTAGATTGGTAAATTGAATACTCTCTCCCTTCGTTTGTACTTATCGCTATTTTTCTAATTGAATTTTTATTTTTGTTTGTCACTATTGACATATCAACAAAAAACAACATATTTTTTTTATTTTATTTTTGGCATTAGTTACTTATTCTTTAAGCCATTTTCAGGACATATTACTCTAAATATCAATTAATAGTGGTTATATGATAAAATAATCATACCAATAATAATTATTTTTTAATGAATGTGTCATGTTAAACAGTAACAAGTAAAAGTAAATGAATAAAGTAATAAATAGTTAAAATATGAAACTCTTAGAAATTTAATAGATTTTGACTTTTAGTTTATGTAATGCCCTTAAAGTAATCATTCAAAACTAGTAAATACGGTGAAAACCATCGATAAGTTTTAGAAAAATTATTTATTCTTGTTTCTTTCATAAGATGGTGGAGTGAATGTTTTGCTTTTTAAATTTTTTATCTATTCAAATAACAAAAAACTTGGAATCAAAAGTAAATAAATTCAAAAACCAAAATAGAAAATGAAATAAGTGGCAACGCCAACGTTTGAATTGTTGATGTCATGAATTTATGAATTGGAGCCTTTTCTTTTTGTGTGTATTATAAGATACTTAAGTTAATTACATAAAATATCATTTCTTTTAATAATATGTAGTAACAAAAAGGTAAATATCGATCATTTTTACGTTAGAAGATTGAAGTATATATGCACCACTTGCTTAACAAAGGATATCTCTATTCTAGATCGGATATATTTGGTGAAAGACCTTCTTCAACAAAAAGAAACGTACTTTCAGTATGTGAATGGTGCACGTCGGAAAAGAGAACTTTCTAATAGTCTCTATACTACAACAACAACATATCCAGTATATTCTCATAAAGTGGGGTTTGGAGAGAGCAGAATGTATGCAGATCATATCACTGCTTAAGAGGTGAAGTATAGAGAATGTTTCTGATAGACCCCGACTCGAGACCAAATATTGTAGCAAAAGACATTGTTGTTAAGTTAATAGTATTGTCCATGTATTCGTTTGATATTTTCATACACCCCTTTTTCTTTTAAAAGCGCTTGATCACATCAATCAAGTTAATCAAGAACTACATTGTCAATTGATGATTGATTGAGGAGACTTTCATCATATCAGTTGGATACAAATAAGCCAGCTAAAGATGAGTAGGCAATGCGTTAGGCTAGTGCATGTGGGGACATAAATGAGGACATAAAGCAGTTTTCTCTGACATAAGACCTAAAGTAAACATATTAACATGACTGAATTAAGAAGTCTAGAACCTTTTTAAGTAGTGTTGTTCGACCTCTCAATATTGTCGGACTCGTGTTAAATCCTCCAAAAATGCATTACTTTTGGAGTATCTGACACACTCGTCGACATGTTTGAATAGATATTCCTCCAACATGTTTGATAAAGATTTTCAAATAAGTAGGTATAAATCAGAAATGCTAACTTTGACAAAGATGAATTACACTAAAACTACACAAAGACAAATGAAAACCTGCAAGAAAAAAAATGTACCAACTTATATCCATATTTCACCTAAATGGAAGCTTACAAAGATCAATTTAGCAAGATAACTTTGTGCTCAAACTATGGATGTAGGCAATTAGCAGTACATATAACTGAAATATAAAGCAGTTAACTTACCTTCCACTACATACTCGCGCGCTCAGACCTGCAGCGTCTACATCTACAATCGAAGTAGCCAGTACTATTCAAGTTCTACTTTCGACTAATAAAAAGAACAAATTCCCTATTATATATAGTTAGAGTTTCTTGCGTATTTTATGACAAATTAGCGAAAACAAATATACAGAGTTGGAACTCTACAATTATATCGTGGCATATAAATTCAGAAGAAAAAACAAGTCATGGCATTCCTGTATTTCTCTTCTTAAAACATAAGGCTATACCTATTTTAGATGGATCCGTACTTCAGCAGATCCCACCTGAAGGGTCTGAACGAATAATGAACATCCGGCAAACTTTTGAACAGCAAAGCTACACAAACACATATGACAGCAATTCCAACCACAGAAAGCATTGCCGGTTTGTATATAAGTGATGTTCCTGAGTTTCGATAGGACAATATCTGCTTGCACTGTTTGCATTGTCTGTGAATTGGTTTCTCTAACGACTTCTCCGTTTGAAAGGAAGCTATTTTTACCGACTTATGACCATACGAACCAGGGATATCAAGAACAGCTTGCCCGTCATCTAGTTTCTCGTTGATTTTCTTCTGGACCATAAGGACGTATGAGTAATGGCCTCGTAGGCATGCATAATCATTAGGTGTCAGTCCGGTACTGTCACGTGCACTTTTCCAGGCTTCAATTCCCACCTAAAGAAAACAATCATCAGCTCCTTGAAACACCTACCTGTTCCATTCCTTTCCAAACAATGGAACGAGAAAACAAAACGACGAAAGATCTACAATGTATGAATATAGCAGAGTGCCACCAATTCAGTAATTACACACTTGTGATCATAATCATACGAAGTATATAGGTCACAAACTCTTAATGTACATATATATTATTTTTTGAACACCCTTAGAGAAATTTCCGACGTTGCCACTGCTTTGAAGCAAGTTACAGAGACAATTTTACTTCAGAAAGTTAAAGCCTAAGAAGGGGAAGTTGCATAGAAATACTCTAAACTGCTAGACGAAGTAATAGTTTAGAAAAGAGAATACAGCTAAATTTCCTTATACAGGGAAAGCAAGGGTGTGTATTTATGTACTAATAGGGGGTCATTTGGTTTACATGCTAGTTATGCGGGAATTATAATGTAGTAGCTTGTACGGTATTCATAATAAATGGATTATTACACGGCAAATAATAATGTAGGGATTGTCATATGATGAGTAATAATATATGGAATAATTTGTAAAGATTTAGCTACTTTAAAGGCGTCTTTGTTTTCTTTGAACAGGTAAATAGTGATTATATTGATGAAGAAAAATCTGTCTAGCATTACGTCAGAGCTAGCTCAATTTACAGAATTAGGAGTCCTTTGTTTTTAAATGTTTTTATCTCAGTATTGCGAACAAGCTCATTCTTATTCCACATTCTATCTCATATAAAATAATACATAGTAAACTGTATTACTTAATGTGTATTATTTAATACCATCAACTAAATGTTGTGTTAGTTATTTAATACGTTTTTCTTTATACAGCCAGCCATATGTCGCATTAGTTAAGTGGGAACTACTCTTACTACTCTCTCCTGGCTCCAATCAATCTTTGTATTTATATTTGTATTAGTTTTTGTAATACCTCCAACCAAATGACCCCTAACTACCTGAGGAGTGTTTTTGCTCCTCGATTGTTGAGGCAATGATGATAAACCCAATTCGGTCACATCATACATCCTAATTAGCTCAAGTGAGGAGCACAAAAATCTAGGCATACCTCTTCTAAGAGGTTGGAACATATCAAAATGTCCATCGAGAAGCTAATTTCGGAGAGATATCTTGGTCCGGGTGGTAAAGTCCCGCTACAGTAACCAAAGTAGATATTATCGGGGAGGAGCTGCAAATACTTAAGTAAACTACTGAGATTTCTAGAGCCATCCTGGATTAGAGTACCGATATATCAACCCTGATAACAAGGAAGAGAGTGAAGGCTATTGCTGATGTTATCATGCTTCACAGTCCCCCCACCCCTTTCCGCGCAACCGCACCTCCCTTCTATGGATTGAGGGGACTGCCAATTTTCAATGCAACAACAACATACCCAGTGCAATCCCACAAGGTGGAGTCTGGGGAGAGTTGGGGAGAGTAGGGCGTACACAGACCTTACCCCAACTTTACGGAGGTTAAGAGACTGTTTAAAGATCAAAATGCACATAATAACAAAAATAAAATAATACCTGTCCTGGATCGTCAATTAATGCATTCAAAAGATTCTCACAGCCAGCAAGACTAGCAACAACATGAAGTGGAGTCAAACCCCCAGGACCCACTGCATCAGGTCTAAATAAATAGCCACGATCATCTTGTTGCTTTTGCAGTCCTAATAAGTCAAAAGCTCCACGATGACGATATTTCAAGAGGACATCTACCATGGCTCTGCACTCTCTCCTCACAGCTCGATGAAGGAGGCCAACCTCCCGCAATGGAACGTCTAATGATGACTCTTGTCCTACATCTACAGCGCCATTGAAGAATACATCCAACAGTTTCTTTACTACAGCACACCAGTCATGGTCAACGGAGAAATCTATAAGACACTTGAATCTCTGAAAAGTAAAGGGATTCAAATCGGCACCAGAATCCACTCTAAATTTCAAATGACTTCTATGAAGCAGCCAACCCAATTCATGTAAAAAGTCCAGAGCTTGGTCCCTGGCTTGAAATTCTTGAGTTCCTTGCAGAAAACCATCGGTCATTTTAGCAAACTCAATAATGCTTTCCAATGTACGTATCTCAGAACAAACGTCTTTCTCTGCAACTATAAATGGGAAGAAGTTGCTGCTAAGACCATGGTCCTCAACCTAGTCAAAGATAAGGAACCTACATTTTAGAAATAGAATAAAGTGTATCCAATATAGTCAATATTACGCAGAAAAAAGAGACTGAAATATAAGGATTTACTCAGTCAATCCACTTTATCAGGTAACTACAAACTTGAAGTATCGAATTCCATTCACAAAAAAAGGGAACAGGATTGGTCCAGGATAAAGGGAAAAAAAAAAAAAACTTCACCTCAATGAACCCTCTTCCAGTAACATTTGGCACAATACAAGGAACGCTAACAGACTGGATCTCTTCATGGTCCATACAAGAATCAGCTCCTTCCATCATCATATCAACACAATTTCCCTGCACGAGGTATTTCCCTTCCAGGGCACATAATAACCTAAAAGGGAGAGGGAGATAAACCAAGAATCAATCAACTAGCTCAAGTACTCCAACCAGCTAAGCAGAGATCAATCATAAAAGGAAAAGGAAAATGTCTTTAGGATCGAACAAATATCAAAGGTACCTTGTAGTGGGACGAGATAGATTAAAGCCTTTCACCAAAAATTGAACACTTTCAGAGGCACAAACTGCAATAGGTTTGACGATTGATATCCCACAGCTTCCATGGCTTCTAATTGGCAAGGAGGTATCCAGAACAACCTGCCCTGCAGTACAGAAACAAAGACTTGATGTTCATATCAGAGGAGTAACTGTGGATAAAAAGACATGACGGGATAGAACATGGATCAAGAAAGGATACAATGACGGATGCAAATATACCATTATACAAAAATGCCACTCGATCGTTCACCCTTGTATAAACCCATCCAGTATGCCAAAATGAACAAGTGGATGAATTAAGAAGCTTCCTCAAACTAGAGTTAAGATCACAATAAAGCTGTGAATGGAAAACAATTAGGTGCAACACTTATTAGTTATAAAATTATCAGAACATAAGGAAATGGAAAAGGAAACAGAAAAGGAAAAGGAAAGAGAAGATACGTGGCCACAGTGGATTTAATCAGCTAGATCATTTCATAAAAAGTTATCTGACACTCATTTTTAGCCAAAAATATTATCCACTCTGGCCAACATGTTTTCTCTTCCCTTTCCCTTTCTTTTTAAACAACAAACTCAGATATTTCTTGCTCCATTCTTCCTCTGAGAAAATGAGTGATACATTTCTGGGAATAAAACAGTTACCTTCTCCCATGTGGATTTATCCATCCGAAGATATATTGTAAGTACAATACAACCAGGTCTAATGTAGCTTTCAATATTTGAAGGACTGTGTGATAGCCAATCAAGAATCTGCAAATTGTCCAGGAATAGAGAACGTTGGGTTTCATATTGAGATGAAAGAAATATGAGAACACTGTCATTGAAGCATAGTATAGCAAGAGTACCAAAATACCTGCTTCCGCAAGGCTGTAGGTAATTCACCAGGATCTTTTCCAAAGAGTTTAAAGACAATACGATCTGTTCGACTCTGAAAATTAGTCACAATCTTGTAGTTAAGAGACAAATCATCTTTATACATTGATGCGTTAAGGATAACAATCAAACGCACTGAGTATTTCCTCTCTGTATCTGACTAGCAGTCTAGCACTACAGGCAAAACAGCCTAGAGCAACCTAATGATACAAAGACATTGATCAAACTAAAGACTTATTTACCAAACATCAACTATAAAAATATAACCGAACCAAATATTTCTCAAAGAGAATGGATTTTTATGCAAATCACATATCTTGCAGCCAGCAGTTCACGCGACAAGAGAAACAGGGCAGTTGCATATCTCACAGGTAAATTCAGCAACCTGAAGCATACTTATGGAACATCGCACTGGTGTACTTCTAATGTACTCTAAGTACATTAAGATAACAAATGATTCCTCCTACAAAGAAACAAAAACATGCAAAAGACAAAACAACAATGTGGATGTTGCAGCTACAAATATGCTTCATAGTTCATAAAGAAGGGAGAGAAAACAGGAGAAACTTCTGAGAACCACTCCCAGAACAAATTAGATGCTGACGATCAGCACTCCAAATAAACATGCCTGTTAGCTAAAAAAATTGCATATAAGTACAATGGTAAACACCAATAGAAAACAAAAAACACATACCTGAGCCTCTCCACTTGAACTAGACGGTGAAAGGGACGAGGTGGACCCTGAGTTCCAACTTGTCCTTGTGGAGCTTGACTTGTGAGGGTCATGACTTATCGATGGAGGGCAGGCAGAAGATGCAGCCCCTGCATTTGCAAAGGTAACAGAATTCTGCAGCTTTTGAATATCAACTTGAGAATCATCATAGATGTTATTCAAATCAACATTTAGCTTCAACGGTGCAGATGTGGTGGCTGAAGCATTTGTATTGATAGGTAAGCTCTCTTTTCTACAACACACAGAGCCAGGCTGCGCAGCACAAGGATTTCGTGAAATCCCACGTTCAGCATCACTTGTGCTGCCTATTCTCTTCTCTGTCACTTCTGATGCAGGTATAGTCGAACAATTCCCATTAGGGCTGAGAGAGACCTGCAAATCAATCCAATCAGAAGCTGAAGGAAGAAAGAGTTCAATATCAACGTTTGGATCTACTGCAGACCTCTTTTGGAGCCCCCATAGATGTCCCTGCATTCTGCGGACCTGAAGGTGCAGGCAACAAGCCCGATACATTCCTCTCATTATTTGCACCAGCCAGACTAGCTAAGTTTCTCAGCAGATATGATAATAGATCCTGGTCTTTAGCTTGATCTGAGCTATTGACTGCATTTCACAATGAAAGGAAGCCAAAAAGTAACTCCTCCATGTCATATAAACCAACAACAACAACATACCCAGTGTATCCCACAAAGTGGAGTCTGGGGAGGGTACAGTGTACAGAACCTTACCTCTACCTCAGAGGTAGAGAGGTTATTTCTGGTAGACCTTCGGATCAAGAAAAACAGTCCAACGCAGTCCCGAAAAAAGAAGTAACGGAAGTACAAGAAAAAACAAACAGTAACAGAAATAGCAGATAGTAAAAGAACGGAAATTACAAGAAAACAATATACTAATAAGGTACAAGAAAGATCTGACAGTAACGGAAGTCGAAGGACAAGAAACTCCAGGAGCAACACTGCGACTACTAATATGAACCAGCAAGACAACACATCGAGGTGCCTGTACATTATCATGATTCTTGTGGAACCCAAAAGATTGTTGGAGAATAAAAAACCTACATGCCAAAACAGCTGTGATAGTCCACAATGGTTGATGGCTAAAGTTCTAGCACTCTAGAAGAAGCATCAATAGATATTTTTCACCCAGATTTATTTTAATGGCCATCAATTATTCAGTTGTTAATCCCTGACCCAATGCACAATCTCATGTGTAGCCTTTAGATATAACGGAACATGTAAATTAGGTAGTAAGAACCGGTGCTGATGTTTCAACAATTCAAACTTAATATATTCCGCAAACAACTCTCCTGCCACCGAAAGCAATACCCAATATCAGTTAGATTTAACCTGTGTTGCTCGGACTCTTCAAAAATATCAACGGGTCTGTGTTGGACTCTCCAAAAGTAGTGTATTTTTGGAGAATCCGACACGGGTGCGGCATTGGAAGCGAAGAGTCTGTGCAACTTAGGATTTAACAACTGCCATTCCCAGAGATGAACTGCTGTTTAGGGAAATAGACATCATTGTATTCATCAAGTCGATATTATACCAGGCAAAGGATAATTATGAATTCTTTTCTTTCTCAGTGTCTTGCACCACATATCAAATAGCACTATAGCCAATCACCATAAGGTGAAAGAACTAACAAGCACACCTTATTATGTACATGCTAATTAATATGCCGAACACCTCCTGTCATACGAAACAAATATATCATCCAGGAAAACCATGGAATTCATATAATGACTTACACTGTACATTGGCCAGTATCCTCAGAAGACTAACCAGTAAGTAGTTACTACCACCCTCATCATTCATGGAGGCTCCATTTGCTACATTTTCTGGATTTGTTTTTCTTCTTCGTTTGTTATGACCAGCTAAACGCCTACGACAGCTCCGCTTCCCCTCATCAAACTCTTCTAGAACATGAAACCTGCCCAAAGTAATCATAACAACCAAACTATGATCATTTTCCCCTAACATGTTAATAAATTTATCTCCTCTCTAAAAGCTTAATCTTTTAAATTAGATGGACAAAGAATTCAACAACAACATAAACTTACCTAGTGTAGTTGTACGCAGATCTTACCCCTACCTTAAAGGTAGAGAGGTTGTTTACGATAGATCTTCAGCTCAAGGAAAAACAGTCCAGAAAAAAGAAGTAATGGAAGTACAAGAAACATAAGATACTCACCAAAAAAAAAAAAAATAGTAGATAGTAACAAAACAGAAACTACAATACAATAATTGAGGTACAAGGAACAACAAAGAGTAACAAAATCTTTCGCATATGAAAGACCCACACATCCGGTTTCCAAATTCATAAACTAGAGATAACAAAACAAATAAATCAAAATGCATATGTTTTAGTACTAGAAACTAACCTACTACACTGCTGACAAAACCGTTGCATTACATTCCCAACCAACGCTTGTGCTGCTTTGGAATGCACACCACACACTTTATGTCGTCGATGGTAATCTTTAGACATACTTAAATCAACTTGACAATCCTGCACTTGACAAATTGTACGATTTGATGAAACCCCACCAATTTTCGCCTTTTTACCACTCTTTCCTTCCCATTTTTCCCCTTCCATCACAGGATACAACTGTTCACCAAGCTTCAAATTAAGCAATCCATCTTCACCACCATTCTGCCCATCATCATCATCGTCTTCAATTACAATTGCTCGCCTCCTTTTCTCCATTTCTTTACCTTTTCCTAGAGTCAATTCATCTGAACGTTGAGATGAAAAAACATCGGAGATTCCGGTAGTTACTGGAACTACCGGAATCTCCTTATTCAATGGTGCTACAGTAAATCTGTCACCATCCCATACCCAATCATTCAAATCCCATTCACCAGCCTTCTTTCCACCACCGAACTCCAAATTCGACACAACTGGACCATGAAAATCCCGAGCTTCCATTACACAAAAAACTCCGAATTCACACACCTAGAACAAAATTATTCTCAAAAAACAACCTTCCGTACTAAATTCTAATCACAAATAATGAAATCAAAGCCACTTTTCATGAAAACCTCTGAATTCACACACCTAGAACAAAATTATTCTCAAAAACAACCGTCCGTACTAAATTCCAATCACAGACAATGAAATCAAAGCTACATTCGACGAACACACCTACAACAAAGTTATTCTCCAAAACAACCGTACGTACTAAATTTCAATCATAAATAGTGAAATCAAAGCTTCCATTAGACAAAAGCCTCTGAATTCAAACACCTAGAACAAAATTATTCTAAAACAACAACCGTCCGTACTAAATTTCAACAGAACTATTCCCAAAAACAACCGTCCGTACTGAATTCCAATCACAACTAGTAAAATCAAAGCTAACTTTTAGCTTAAATTAGCAGCAATTGAGTTAAACAAAACAAACATCTCATCCTTTTTAAGTTCAACTACATTTCTCCATTTCAGTTCCGTAACAACAAAAAAGGAGCACCAAAAAACTGAAAAAGTGAAAAAAAGTATTCAAGTATAAACAGCAAAAAAAAAAAAAAACTGTTGAGAAAATCTCTCTAAAGAGATTGTGAACAAAACTCACCGAAATTAAATTTGAGAAATTATTATTAAATTAAAAAAAAAAAATAATAATAATAATGAAAGAGAAAATATAGTAGCTGAGGAGATGATGGTTAGTTTGTTTTATTCTCCCCATTTATTAAATTGAAACATGTGAATAGTAACAGTACTAACTAGTAGTGGTAACTCTGAACAAGTCAACCATAAGTCATGCTTTTGTGTTCAAGTGAGAGAATTTTTAATGAATTTAAATTTTGTATAAAATATTATAGAATTTGATTCCTTATTATAGGTTAAATTCAAAAAAAAAAAAAAAATTATATAAAAAATTGAATAAGTCAAGTTAATTTAAAGCGGCGAACAAAATTTAGTAAATTCTATTCTTTTCAAATTCTGCTGGTAGAATTATATTGAATTTCTTGTTGTTGTAAGGGAAAAGACATCGTTTACATCTTAAGCTATACCTAAAAAGTCTAAGACACACCTAAACTATAGTAGTGACCTATTACGTACCTTAACTATAAAAAAGTGGAAAATGCATTGTTGTCACCCCAAACTATAGTCGAAAAGTCAAATCCACACCTAACCTATATAAGTGACCTATTACACACCTTAACTATAAAAAAGTGATACTTCTTACTGACGTGGTGCTAACGTGACAG
Source organism: Capsicum pubescens (assembly GCA_030864215.1). Classification (NCBI taxonomy): domain Eukaryota; kingdom Viridiplantae; phylum Streptophyta; class Magnoliopsida; order Solanales; family Solanaceae; genus Capsicum; species Capsicum pubescens. Next base: position 284,630,730 of record CM061542.1, read on the forward strand.
CGCGTGTAAAACACTACATCACATGCAAGTGGTGGTAGCCTGACATGGTGTAAATAGTTTCACTTTTTTATAGTTTAGGTGTGCAATAGGTCACTAGTATAGTTTATGTGTGGCTTTGATTTTTCAGGTATAGTTTGGGGGTAGAAACGATGTCTTTTCCCTTGTTGTAATAAGGATTTCCAAATTTTCAATATTTGGTTGGTAGAGAGAAAAATATAATATTTTAAATTTAAATGAAATATAATGTCATAAAATTATTTTTAAAAAATTGATAAAAATATAATCTAGCAATTTTTTTTGAAAAAATGAATGGCTTGTAATGTGAAATATTAAGTAAGTACTAGTAAACAAAGTAAATTAGAACTAAAAATATAACCTAAGTTCAAATACAAAATAAAAAAGCCTCTTGTGTCAAATTTCAACATAATGCGCATTATTATGGTTCAAAAGAATAGAAAAACGTAAGTCTATAACCTTATTCAACAAATGAATTCTACTTTAATTGAAAAATTAGAATGCTAACAAAATTATGCTAAATGGAAAAAATAAACATAAGATTAATTAAAAAATAAAATTATACGAATAATTACATGAAATTTCAAGAAGTAAAGATTGAGAAACGAGACGAAAGTAAAATATAGATAAGATAAAATAAAAAATATTTTAAAATATTAGAATAATAAAAATAAATTAAATAAAATAATAGGAATAAAAAGTAAATTAAGACAAAAAAAATAAAAAATAGTCGATTGTTAACGATTGAATATCTTTTTGCTGAAAGTTTGAATAAAATCTTTGTCAATTCAAGCAATATTATACTTATATATAAGGGAGGATAAAAAATTTTGGTAGCGCTCACAAAACTTTTTATCCTTTTATGTTGCTCCATTTGGCTGGTTCTTTTGTCATTTTTCTTTTTCTTTTATAATTTGTTGTTTTTTCCTTATTTTTTTGACACTCAATTCTTTTTCTTTTAAGTTTATTTTTTACATGATATGATTGGTGTATTTTGGATCTTTGACATTGTTTTATTCTAATTAAAGTTTTTAAATTTTATGATTTTAAATTAAAGATGTACTCTTATCTCATATCAGTGGTCCACTAACCTCTTCATATTCTCTTACCTAATCATAAATAAGAAAAATAATTTTACGATTTTCTTTTGAAAAAATTATAAGCTTGCATATAATTCAAAAAGAATTTTAACTGTAAGGATAAAATAGAAAAAAATTAATTAATTCTCTTTTTTTTTTTTACAAATTGACAAATAATTTGGGGCTATTATTTTTGATAATGTAGACAATTAATATGAGATGGGTGGAGTATGTAGTTTTTAATTTAGTTTTTAATCTTATGATCTTATACTTGCCATGTAGAATGTTGAAATTGAAAAACAAAATACTAAATAGAGAAAAAGCCTCTCTTTTTGGAACATACCAAAAAAAAAAACAAGATATTTAAATTGAGATGAAGGTGTAGCAAATTTTAAAATCAAATTTAAGCCAATTAAATTTTTACATAACCAAAATCTTATGTTAAACTGGTACTATTTATTAAGGTAACGTAATGAAGATTACTTTTTATTTATAGAAGAAAATGATTTTATAAGGAGTATATCAAAACGAAAAATAATATAACTATGCATAATAAAGCCAATTAGATTACTCTTTATAATTTTTTTTCATTATAATTTTTTGGCAAAATTTAGTAATAGTTAAAATTTATGAACAATTCATTTTGACGTGTCATTAGGTTTTATTAATTATGAATTAAAAGAATATAATATAAATTAAAATATTATTATTTTATATTTTAAAAAATTGTGTCCGTGCATAGAACGTGCTACACCATCTAGTTTTGAATAGGAGTAAATAATGGTCGGCCCGGTACCTCAAGTAACACATACTCTTTTCGTTTTGTTTTAGTTGAACTTTTTTTAAAAATATTTATTTTAATTTACTTATTCAAATTATAAAATCAAGATTATTTTGCACATATTTTTTTTATCCCAGTATTAAATATAATTATATTTTTTAAAATTATTGAAAGTAATAATTTTATATTTTTAATATTAATTTTAATTATGAACTTTGTTTTTTCTTCTTTTTTTAAAAGTAGACTTATGCATGCATAAATTGAAATAATTGCATCAAGTTTTCATGTTTAATTGATTATTAAATTTTACAAAGCCAAGAAGAGTTAAAGAATAAAATATATTTTTAATTATTGAATTTTTTAATAGATGTATCAAAATAAAGCGATCATTTAATTCGAAACGGAGGGAGTAATAAGTATATTATACTAATATAGTGGGTTCGGTAATGATTTTGTAGTCAAATCTTAGCCGTCTTTATGGAAGTTACGTGCATTATATTCCCTCCGTCTTATTTTATGTGTCGCTATTTGATTGGGTTTAAAATTTAAAAAATAAGGAAAGATTTAGTTATGTTTACCGAATTATCCTTTTATTAAAAAATGTGCTACTATCTTTTTTTAATTAAGTGAGATTAATAATGATAAAAATGAAATTGTCTCTTTAAATAATTATTAAATAAAAAGAAGATATTTTTTTTTGAGACAGATTAAAAAGGAAATGATGGGACGGAGAGAGTATTTCCTATGCAAAGCTTCTTTCATTTCTTTGCGTCCATTTAACCAAACTTGGATTATCAGACGGCAAACATAGAAACCATTTAGTTAATTTGTATTCAAAATGTGGTTTTTTTGATTATGCATCGAAACTGCTCGACGAAAGTCCTGAACCAGATTTAGTTTCTTGGCCATCTTTGATTGGGTCTAAAATGTAATGAGTTTACTTTTCCTAGTGTGCTTAAGGCTTGAAGGGGAGATTCGGAGTTAGGGATGATAAGGGTGCGGTGCGGGTTTTTTCTAATCCCGTAAATTTTAGAATCGCACCACACCGCATCACCTTTAAATCCGCATAAACCCGTCCCACACTCATACCCGCCCCGCCCCGCCTCATGTTTTTGTTTTTTTGAAAAATCTGTAACTTCATTGAAAATCATAATATTTCTAAATCTACAACTAGAAAATAATAACAACTAATTTCTATTATATTGATTTTCACTAAAAAATTGTTAAAAAGTATCACGTATATAAGTAATAATTAAATATCATATTTTTTATAAAATAAATAAAGATATTGAAAAAGCTATAAAATTATTTATTTGTAGTGTTATACATGTTATTTTAAGTATCATAAAATTTTAAGTAAAGAATACATATAATTTTAGGTATATTCACGAATATAATACTAATTTTTAGCTTTATATTTTAATTTAAATTCGCATATACCCGCAACCAGCATCGCACCTTAAAAAAAAAAAAACTTACTTTAACCCGCACCGCCCCTCATAGCTTAAAACCCGCCCCATAAAGTTGTTGTCATGTGACTAGAAAGCCACGGGTTCAAGCCTTGGATCTGACAGTAATGCGCTAGGTAAGGCTGCGTTCAATACACCCTTGTGGTGGAGCCCTTCCTCGGACCCTGTGCACAGCGGGCACTTTAGATGCACCGGGCTGCCTTTTTTAGCGTGCTTAAGGTAAGCAGATTCATGGGGTTGTTGTGGTTACTGGATTTGATTGTGATGTTTTCGTTGCTAATACTTTGGTTGTTATGTACGCGAAATGTGGAATGATGATGGATTCTAGGATGTTGTTTGAGGAAATTAAGGAAAGAAATGTTGTTTCTTGGAATGTGTTGTTTTCTTGTTATACGCGGAATGATCTTTTTAGTGAGGCAATGTGTATGTTTTATGATATGATTGATAGTGGAGGTTAGGCCTGATGAATATAGTTTGTCGAATATATTGAATGCTTGTACTGGTTTAGGAGCTATTGTTGGAGTAAAGAAAATATATGGGTATTTGGTGAAGCTTGGGTATGGTTACGATCCGTTCTCGTCTAATGCACTTGTTGACATGTATGCAAAAGGGGGAGATTTTAAGGATGCCATTAGAGCTTTTGAGGGAATTGTGGCACCTGACGTTGTGTTGTTGAATGCTATTATTGCCAGTTGTGCTCTTCATGAATGCCAACGCCAGGGTATAGATACGTTGAATCGGATGACAAGGTCGGGAATTTGGCCAAATATGTTTACAGTATCGAGTGTTCTTAAGGCTTGTGCTTCACTGAGTTGGGTAAAGCGTTACACTCTCTTTTGATAAAGAAAGATGTCATTTTGGATTCATTTGTGAGTGTTGTTGGTCTTATTGATATGTATTGCAAGTGTGATTTAACCAAGGATGCGAGGTTGATCTATGCTCTGATGCCCGGGAAGGACTTATTTGCGTTGAATGCTATGATCTCTGGTTATTCACAGATTGAGGCAGACGATGCAGGTTTAGACCTTTTTATTCAGACATGCACCCAAGGAATTGGATTTGATCAGAAAACCTTACTTGCCATCCTCAACTCTGCTGCTGGCTTGCAGGCTGCCAGTGTCTGCAAACAAGTCCATGCACTCTCTGTGAAGTCGGGATTTCTGTGTGACGCCTTTGTAATAAACAGTCTTGTCAATTCTTATGGAAAATGTAGGCAGCTGGATGCTGCTGCTAGAATTTTTGACGAGTGCCCTACTCCGGATTTGCCATCTTTTACCTCTCTTATAACAACTTATGCTCTACTCGGTTAAGGTGAAGAAGCCATGAAACTGTATCTGAAGTTACAGGACATGGGTCTTAAGCCAGACTCATTTGTTTGCAGTTCTCTTCTAAACGCATGTGCAAATCTATCAGCATATGAACAGGGAAAACAAATGCACCCTCATGTGTTGAAGTTTGGATTCACGTCAGATGTGTTTGCTTCTATCTCTCTAGTTAAATGTATGCCAAGTGTGGATGTATAGAGGATGCTAGCTGTGCTTTCTATGAGGTTCCTAAGAAAGGTATCATTTCATGGTCGGCAATGATTGGAGGACTTGCCCAACATGGACGTGCAAAACAGGCGCTTCATTTGTTCGATGAGATGTTGAAAGATGGTGTATCTCCAAATCACATAACATTAGTTAGTGTCCTTTATGCATGTAACCGTGCTGGCTTAGTTGCAGAAGCCAAGAAGTATTTTGAAACAATGAATGACTCGTTTAGGATTAAACCAACTCAAGAGCATTATGCATGTATGGTTGATGTCCTGGACCGAGCAGGAAAATTAGATGACGCTATTGAGCTCGTAAATAAGATTCCTTTTGAAGCTGATGCATTTCCTTGTCTTGAGCCGGGGGTCTATCGGAAACAACCTTTCAACTTCTCCGGAGGTAGTGGTATGGACTGCGTACATCTTATCCTCCCCAGACCCCACTGTGTGGGAATACACTGGGTTTGTTGTTGTTGTTTGAAGCTGATGCATCTGTCTGGGGTGCACTTCTGGGTGCTGCAAGAATCCACAAGAACGTAGAGGTAGGGAAACATGCCGCTGAGATGTTTTTTAAACTCGAACCAGATAAATCTGGCACTCATGTTCTCCGTGCAAATATTTATGCATCATTTGGGTTGTGGGGAGATGTCGTGGAAGTAAGAAGATTTATGAAGACCAGTAGAGTAAAAAAGGAACCTGGTATGAGTTGGATTGAAGTTAAAGATAGTATTTACACATTTATAGTTGGAGACAGAAACCATCCACGAAGTGATGAAATATATGGCAAACTGGAGGAGTTGGGACAGTTAATGGCTAAAGCTGGTTATGTTCCTATGATACATTTTGATCTCCATGATGTGGAGAGGAGACAAAAGGAGATTCTTCTCTCCTATCACGGTGAGAAACTAGCTGCTGCATTTGGGCTGATTGCTACACCTCATGGTGCTCCTATTAGAGTGAAGAAGATCCTTTGGATTTGTTTGGACTGCCATACAGCATTTAAGTTAATTTGTAAAATCGTCTCTAGGGAGATCATAATTAGAGATATTAACCGGTTCCACCATTTCAAAGACGGCTCATGTTCATGTGGGGATTACTGGTGATAGTTGAATGTGTGCCATGCTTACCCATGTGATGTCCCTATTTACTATACATATGAATGAAAGAATGCTTCTATTAGAAATGGAGAAGGGACAGCGACATGTGGAGAGGTTTCAAAAGAAGGTATGACAACTTGGCCTCTTCTGTTGTCTATTTCACAACCAATTAACGTAGGCTAAAATTTTCAGTGTAATATATTTTAAAACCATATTGAAATGGTTTGGAGAGTAAGGTTGACAGATATGTATTATGTTTCGTGTAGATCTGATATCAAATGGCATGACTATTGGACTGTTATATAATTGCTGTTGAGACGTAAGAACTTTAGAACCATTGTATTTCTCAGGCTGCTAGTTTTTTTAATCTGAAAGTTGGTTCCGGTGCTAGATAACTCTCTCGTTTTCATTATATCATTTTTGAATAGTGCTTCTGCTACCTACCAGATAAATAAGTAAGTTTTTGTTGACAACCTTTAAATCTATCTTTTCATTTCCACAGGAAGCATCTTCTTTCTGGTCTCTCGTCTTATTATCAATCAGGTATGTAAGACTCAATCTTTCTGTCTTGTCCGTTCTTAGTTGCCAATAGACCTCTTGTCCATCAAACATGTCACAAGCAGTAGAGGTATTCTTAGGTCTCCATAATTTGTTCGATCGAGAGAGAGAGATATTGATGCCTTTACTTACTGTTTCTTTGTTGTGTGTATGGGCTCCTATGTGATTTTTGTTGGTTGTTTGAAACCTGAAGAGATGATTTAACTTGTACATTTCCTGTAGCAGCTAGACGAAGCCATTATAATACGAGCCACCGTGTTTGCTGGCTACTGGCCCGTTATTTAGGTACCTCCACGATATGCTGAGATTTTGTGCAATCGGGGGAGAATACTTATTTAGTTTTCAACAGTTTTCCTTCAGCGATCATGAACCTCCTCTTATGTCTGTTGGATAAAGGAGCCAATGCCAAATTTAAGTCAGAACTGCTAATTAGGGGCATAGGGCTTGTCAATTTTCTAAGCAAAAAGCTTACCTGGTCTTTCTTTTCGTTTGGAATTTGAATATTTTTCCTTTCCCGTGTTAGTAATCACCCTCGTCACGAATAAGGGTGCATAGTACTCTTATCACTCGTCACACCTAACATCTGTAGCAGATTGGTCGTATTCTTGTACTTGAGTAATCTGCAGATTGCGAAAATATTTTTTTGCATATTTTCCGAGTCAGGGGTTGCTTCTGGTACATCAGTAAGGAAATAGTTATGTTTTTTTGCCTATTGATATTAATTTTCATTAATCCCTATCAAAAAAAGAAGTGATAATAATTTTCATTTTTAGAATGGTTGAGATAGATCGCTCTGCTTGATGATCAAAAGAATGAGACGTCCGACCAGGACGAGGCAGAAGCTAAACTAATGGAGGCTGATGCAAGTAGCGGCTGATGATTGTGATGAATAAACTGATATCAATGATGTGCCGATGGAAGAAAATAAGGTACTTTTAAACCTTCCACTCTCCCTGGGTGAAGAACTTTGATAACGTAAATGATAAAAAAGGAAAAAAAAAAAAAAGCACCTAATTGACTACTGAACTTATTTTTTGTGTGTGTGTGTGTGTTCTCAACTCGTTCGAAGGTTTAGGCATGAAAAGGTTTTCAAGTGTGGAAGACATGAAAAGATGGCTTAGTCATTTGTTTATATTTTTTTGTCTCAACTTTGAATCCAGCAATGGACTTCATGCGGCTTAATATTTTGTGTGGTTGTGTAACTTGGGTTCTGTTCGTTCGTGAAAACATATTTTCTATCTCCGTTCTTTGAGCATATTGGAGTCGTTTTGTGTTATCAAGTTTCTGGTTGATCGTAGAATACTTTAGAAAAAAACTGTGTCTAAAAGAACTATATCCTGCTATGGATAGTAACAGATGTGTTAACTGGTTTATTTAATCACTAAAGAATCAAACTCACCAAGAGAATAATGGAAGCCTCCCATTATGCCAGTATAAAATGGATTCGTTTGTCAAGTTTCTTGAACTAATGAAGATTTTGGGGCCAACTAAGAGATGTCGATCAGTACTTGGGGTTTTCCGTTGTCCCTTCCAAAAACTCGTGATGCTGGCTGGAACCAGAAGTCGCTTCAGAGAGCAAGAATCCGGTGCTTCACTTACCCTTCACTAGAAGCTCCTGACTCTTTTTCTCCGCTGTGTGTTACATAGCAGCGAAGCTGAGGGCTTATGTTTTTCCCCAAGTGTGCGCTGGAGTGAAGGTTTTGATGTTGACAAGGGAAGTTCTGGTCATCGCTTTCTGGTCTATTTGAACTACAATATAGACTTAATAAAAAGAAGTTTTTTCCTATTGACTGAGTTGATATTTTTTTCACTGGTTTTGTAGTTAGACAACACTATGATATTGGACTATGGTTGAATGAAATATAACCTTGTTTGATTTCTTATACTCCCATTTGCAAACATATGTATATGTTCATGTCTCTGGGAACAAAGTTGTTGCCTTAGTTTATCAAATCGCCGCATTAATCGCGGTAAGTATCACAAGAAGTACAACTACACATTAACAACAACAACATACCTAGTATAATCTCATGAGCAGAGAGGTGGTTTTCGAAAGATCTTCGACTCAAGAAAAGCAAAATCACAACATTTGTGAAGACATTAAGAGTGACAAAATGAATTCGATAGTCCTCACTAATCACAATGTTCATCATCATTCGTTAATAAACGTTGATATCTCCTCTTTATCAAAAAAAAAATAAATTCTTTATCTTTATCAAAAATAAACGTTGATATCTCCTCGCCAAACGGAAGAAAACCACCACCAAAGGCGGTAAAAGGAAAAGATGTGCCACATGTCGAGCTGTAAAAAGCAAAAATGGCGAGTTTGGAAACTGAGTTACCAGAGAAGGTGGTGGATTTTGAAAAGTCCAGCGGAGAGGTGCCGGAATGGGGTTTAAGGTTAGCGAAATCCTGGAAAAGTTGACACCGCCATGAATGTTTTACTAATAGTGATAGTAATTAGTAATTAGTGATCAGTTACTAGTTTTTTTTTTTTCCAAATACTCACATATTTTAATTGTTTAAAAGAATGGATAAATTAAATAATTAAGTAAATAAATTTGAAGAAAAAAGTTTAAAATGAAAAAGAAAAAAATATACTAATGCTGAGGTGGCATGCCATGTAGCATCCGCCTGACCCAAATGTCACGCGATGTGGCTCTCATATTGTCATGGTGGATAAGTGTTAAAAAAAGGGGTATTTTTGATAATTTTACTAATGACAGAAGTATATTCAGCCTAATAATATAACAACAGAGTTGTGTTTGACGCAATAATATAATGAGAGACAAATTTAATAAATTGATCAAAATGGAGTATATTTTTGACCCTTTTCTCTATTATCAAAGTAAGCAAAATGACCTTCTGGACCCCTGTACTATGTCAGTTTTGTAAGTTGGACACTTCTGCTTACATGTTTGTCATCTGGACCCTTGAACCCATCAAAAAACAACTGTGGGCGATGCAATTTTATTAAATTTAAATCCGTACAAAATTCGAATTATATTAAATTCAAAATATATTAGTCCTAAATAAATACTGTGGATTAATATAATTAGATTAATTATTTAAGTCCAAACATATAAGAGTTTAATTAAAGTCCAATTTTTATTGGGCTAGCCCATTAATTTGGGCTATAAATAATGAGTCCACTTTGCTAAACCCAAGAATATTGTCATATTCTAGAGGCCCAAATAAGCGTCACGTGTTAAATGACGTGGCATGCCAAGTCAAGTGAAGCAGCCAATAGGACTGTACCACATGTCAAACTGATGCAGCAGACCCATGAAATAAAAGCCCATAAAAGGCGCCACATCACTTAAATCTGATTGGTCAAAGGAAATCCATATTCATCATGACTCTTCTTTTCCTACAACTATAAATAGGGGTCTCATAATTCAGAAGAGAGACCCCAAAACTTTAACAAGTAGCAAGAGAAAGCTCGTGGATCAAACGCCGCAATTTCTCTAAAAAGCTCAAACATTCAAATCAAGTTCATCAAAGTTCAAGATCAAGACCGCAATATTCAAGAACAAGCTCAAAAGCTCTTGAATTCAAGCACAAGTCAAGATCAAGTCCCTCAAGTCCATCAAATCAAATTCAAATTCAAGACTAAGTTTTAAGCCCTTGAATTTATATTCGAAAAGGTGAATTAGAGGATTCATAGAGATTGTAACACTCACTTATTGAAATTAATAAAATCGATTGTTGCAATATTTTCTTGTCTCGAATTATTTATTTTTCGGTCTCGAAATTTTACTGTCCAACAAATTCTGGCACACCCAGTGGGACGATCTCTACCTCTCATCTCAACTTTTCATACTTCAAAGTTTAAGAATAACGAAATGACTTTCAAGAAGATCAATTCTCAATCAACTGCTTCCAAGGATGTAGATTCAAGGTTCTCTACCGAAGTGGAAAGCATCCTTGGTGTTACTTTTGGAAGTTTAGGAGCTGTCACAAGGAACAAGGCAGGCTTGCTAAGACAACAAACACATCTAGTGTCGTCCGCGCCAACTCCAGTTTTTGGATCTTCAACCCCAAAAAGAACGAAGTCCCAAACAAGTGCTTCGAAAGGAGGAAGCAGTGTTGCAGAATTGCTTAAGAAGACTCTTGCTCTACTTGAGCATTCTGGTTCCAAATACTCTGGCGCAAAGAGCGATGGTCGTTCAACAAATGCGTCATCTCCACTTACACCACATAAGCTAAGTACTTCAAAGATCAACTTATGTGATAATCCATGTTACTCTCCAACATCTCCGGTGATCATACAAGCAATGGTAACTGATGCCTCGTCTGTGGAGGAGCAGCTTGCGAATCTGACAAAGGCAATTGAAGGCCTGACCAACTATGTTCAGAATCAAGAGGCTAGGATTGATAAGATAGTGAATAGTGTGGAAGGCTTGATAGACGGAGAATCTAACCATACGCCGGTAAAAGCTCCAGAGGTTCATGAGATAGAAAATCCTGTGAAACAAACACCATCGACTAAAGAGGTGCAAGTTTCTGCTGAGGGAATCATCCCGATTGGGCAATTGAGGGAATTTATTGAAGGGACCCTCAAAGACAAGTATGATGTTGTCTCCAAGTCTTCCCTTGCATATGCCAAACCTTACACTACAAGAATAGATAGCCTCAAAATGTCTGCTGGCTATCAACCTTCCAAATTTCAACAATTTGAGAGCAAAGGTAACCCAAAACAACATGTCGCACACTTTGTCGAGACATGTAATAATACTGGAACTTACGGTGACTATCTTGTAAAATAGTTTGTTCGTTCCCTAAAGGGAAACGCCTTTGATTGGTATACGGATCTCGAGCCTAACTCTATCGATAGTTGGGAGCAATTGGAACATGAATTCCTGAATTGCTTTTATAGCACAAGGCGTACAGTAAGCATGGTAGAGCTCACAAATACTCGACAAAGAAAGGATGAACCAGTCATTGACTTCATCAATCGATGGATACATGCTTAGCCTAAACTGTAAAGATAGGCTCAACGAAGCTTCTGCGATAGAGATGTGCATCCAAGGAATGTACTGGGGGCTTCTCTATATCTTGCAAGGCATTAAGCCAAAATTCTTTGAAGAGTTAGCTACTCGTGCTCACGACATGGAGTTGAGCATGTCTTCTGCTGGAAAGGCAGGAGCGCCTATCCATGACCCTCGAAGGGGAAAGGATAAGCAAGAACCCAAGAGATGGGGTAAGTTTGTCCCCAAAAATGATAACAAAGAATCCATGAATGTTGATGTGTCTCCTGTGAAAGTCACCACAAAGGTGAGCAAGAAACAAAGTGTAAAGACGACTTCTGGAGCACGTCCAAATCAGAAAACGTTAAAGGAGATGCAAGAAAAAGAATATCCCTTCCTTGATTCTGATGTTGCTGAGATTTTCGATGAACTCCTTCAACATAAGTTCATCGAACTCCCAGAGATGAAGTGTCCCAATGAAGTCGAAAGGACCAATGACCCTAATTATTGCAAATATCATAGGCTCATAAGTCACCCTCTGGAGAAATGTTTTGTCTTTAAAGATAAAGTTATGCAACTGGCAAAAGAGAAGAAAATCTTCTTCGACGATGAGACAACCAGTTCTCATCAATTTTCTATCACTTTTGGCTCGCTTGACCCGGTTAAAATTTGTGTCAAGGAGCATAATGAGGAGATATTAGAGCCTAACAGGTTTTCGGTTGATGAAGACGATGATGAAGGTTGGACTCTAGTGGCTAGACGCAAACGCAAGAAGATGAGTCTGCGAAAGAAGACGTACGAGCAGCCAACCGAAAGGAAAGCGGTGAAGAAACTAAGGAAACAGAAGTTGGTTGCAATTCCAAAAAGGACAAGGGTGACGGAGCTTCACCGTCAGAAACCTCGGCGTCCGGTAACTTTAGAGGAATTCTTACCGAGTTGGTTCCGCAATAAGACTGCCCAAGTCAACCTTGAAGCATCTTGTTTTAATACCGCCAAAGAGGGGGCAAATGGTAAGAATATACCTATGGAGGTTCCTTCATCTTCCGAAAGATTGGATGAAACACTTGGCGAAGAGGCACATGTGTGTGATACAAAAATCACATTCACAAATAACGATCTTCTGTTTAGTAAAACCCCACATAACCGTCCCTTATACATGGTGGGTTAAATTCTAGGAAAGAAGATCAGTAGAATCTTGATAGATGAAGGATCTGGAGTCAATATCCTGCCTATCCGTACGATGAAGGAGGTTGGCATCGCTACTAGTGAACTGGACGAAAGTCGTATAATGATCCAAGGCTTCAACCAAGGGGGCCAAAGGGCGATGGTGTGTATCAAGTTGGGGATTAGTATGGATAATTTTTAATCAAACCCATTGATGCATGTGATCGATGCCAAAACTTCATACAATGTATTGCTTGGTAGGCCTTGGGTGCACGGGAACAAAATTATATCGTCCTCTTACTATCAATGCTTGAAGTATCTCAAAAATGGAGTAGAAAGAATGATAGTCGCCGATGACAAGCCATTCACTGAAGTTGAGTCACATTTTGCTGATGCAAAATTCTACTTAAAGAATCATATTATAGATGAAAAAAGGATTAAAGATGTCACCAAGACCAAGTGTGACGATCTTGCATCTAAGAAGGTCGTGGTGACTATCGAAAAATTCATCAACAAGAAGCCTTTCTTCATTTTAAATAAAAAAAGCATTGCTCCTACGAAGAAGAAGGCAACTCTTATTCTTCGCTACGTGCCAAAAGTAAAAAAAGAGGAAGATCACTCACCTGATGCCCAAAATAATATGCTAAACGGGCTAACTTTACCTGTCAGGAAGATTGACGCAATAAATCCATCCTCAAGGCCATTTGGGGAATCTGTGGCTCAAAATCTGCCACCAGATATGGCACTCCCTACGAAGCGTACAAAAGAGGGCTTTGATCTAAATGCATACAAGCTATTTGTAAAGGCTGGATATAATCCTAATGAGCCATCAAGGTTGGGCAAACTTCCATCGGAGGGTAACACCAGGCAAACACGTGAAGGACTAGGATACACGCAACCACCTCCAATTTACATCTCCATAAGAAAGGAAGTCAGTAATTACATCACCGTGAAAGAAGAATCCACTGCCGCTAACAAAAGACCCTCCGTATTTGATCGACTTGGAGAATCAACCGCAAGAACTTCTGTGTTCGAAAGGTTGGGTCTTATAAATAAGAAGAAAACAACAAACGTCAAAGAAGTCGTCAAAGCACGATGCTGCACTCTTCATTTAAAATCCAGAAGGATTTCCAAAGTTTGATTCCTTCTAGAATGAAGCGACAGACGAAACTGGTAGTTTCATGCAACAAGGTGTTAAAAGCAAAAACGCACACTGTGGTTTATACTAAGCAACGCGAAGAAGATGAAGAGAGTGTTGGCTCCTCATATCATGTTACGACCCAGAACGAGAAATATATCTTGTCTCAAATAAAGGTTGATGAAGAGATAAAAGATGCCTTCTGGTGTTATCATATATCCGTCAATGAAGATGATCCTCTAGAGGAGGAAGATGTTGGATATGCTCCATCGCAACTTGAAGAAGGAGTAAAGGCCACAATAGATCCCTTGAAGGAAGTTAATCTTGGAACCGATGAAGAACCAAGACCAACTTACTTGAGTGTGTTTCTAAAAGTAGAGGATGAAATCGCTTATATGGACATACTCAAAAAATATATGGATGTCTTCACCTGGAGCTATAAGGAAATGCCTGGCTTAGATCCAAAAGTAGCGGTTCATCAGTTGGCGGTCAAGAACGATGTTTATCCTGTTAAGCACGCCCAAAGACGTTTTAGGCCAGAGTTGGTTCCATTAATTGAAAATGAAGTTAACAAACTCATTGAAGCTGGCTTTATTCGCGAAGTCAAATATCCCACATGGATTTCAAGTATTGTTCCAGTAAGAAAGAAGAATGGCCAAATTCGAGTTTATGTCGACTTTCGAGACCTCAACAACGCCTGCTCTAAGGATGACTTTCCAATTCCCATAACAGAGTTGATGATTGATGCCACCACTGGTTATGAGGCAATGTCCTTTATGGATGGTTCATCCGGCTATAATCAAATCCGCATGGAACCAAAGGATGAAGAACTCACTGCATTTCATACGCCTAAAGGTATTTATTGTTATAAGGTGATGCCTTTTGGTTTGAAGAACGCTGGCGCCACTTATCAAAGGGCTATGTAGAACATCTTTGATGGCCTGCTCTATAAAAATGTTGAATGCTATGTAGATGATCTAGTGGTGAAGTCAAGAAAGAGATGCGACCACTTAAAAGACCTAAGAATAGTATTCGAGTTGCTTCGAAGATATCAACTTAGGATGAATCCTTTGAAGTGTGCCTTTGGAGTTACTTTGGGAAAAATTCTTGGCTTCATTGTGCGACACCGAGGAATTGAAATTGATCAAGCTAAGGTTGATGTAATTTTAAAGATGCCCGAGCCTCGAGATATTCATGAGTTAAAAAGCCTTCAAGGAAGGCTAGCATATTTAAGGAGGTTCATCCCAAACCTGGCCGGAAAATGTCAACCATTTAGTCGTCTCATGAAGAAGGATACTCCCTTCGAATGGGACCAAGCTTGTAGTAATGCCTTTGAGAGTATCAAATCATACTTAATGAAGCCACCAGTTCTTGCGGCACCCATACCTGGGAAACCATTGATTCTCTACAACGCAGCACAAGAGAGGTCAGTTGGAGCACTACTGGCTCAAGAAAATAGTGAAGGCAAGGAAAACTCTCTTTACTATTTGAACAGAATGATGACGCCGAATGAGCTAAAGTATTCTCCAATTGAAAAGTTATGTTTGGCATTAGCCTTCTTGATTCAAAAGATGAAGCACTACTTTCAGGCTCATGTTGTTCGACTTGTCTCTAGGGCAAATCCCATCAAGTTTGTAATGTCGAAACTAGTCCTTAGTGGCCGATTTGCAAGATGGTACCTTCAATTTCAACAGTTTGAGAGTATGTATGTTCCCCCAAAAGCGGACTTCTTGGCAGATCACCCAATACCTGATGACTGGGAGCTGAGCGATGAGCTCCCTGATGAAGATGCAATGGCTGTTGAAGTTAGACCCCACGGAAGATGTATTTTGATGGTGCTGCACATAGAGATGGAGCTAGTGCTGGCGTAGTGTTTGTCACTCCACAAGAAGAGGTCATCCCCTACTCTTTTACCTTGACGAATCGTTGCTCCAATAATGTTGCTGAGTATCAAGCGCTCATACTCGGACTAGAGATGGTTGTCGATATGAAGCAATTGTAATTACAAGTTTTTGGCGACTCTCAATTGGTGATAAAACAACTATTGGGAAGCTATGAAGTACGGAAGCCTGAGTTAAGACCATATCATGAATATGCACGAAGGTTGATAGGATGGATAGGAAAAGTAACCCTACAACATGTGCCAAGGAAGGAAAATAAGCAAGCTGATGCCCTAGCTGTTTTGGCTTCAACCCTGACCCTTCCAAATCAAACACAAGTTACTGTCCGCCAAGAATGGGTAGTACCCCCATCAAATAATGATGAAGAAGATAAAGTTGAATACCTCGTTACCATATCTGAAACTGAAAAAGAAGATTGGCGACAACTTATCATCGATTACTTATGTTATGGGATACTTCCAGAAGATCCAAGGAGAAAGACTGACATTCGTCGTCGTGCACCTCACTTCCTTTACTACAAAGACACACTGTACATAAGATCATTTGAAGGAGTACTCTTACGGTGTTTAGGAGAGGAAGAAATAATTCAAGCTTTGCCAGAAGCGCACTCGGGAGTTTGTGGATCACATCAGTCTGGACCGAAGCTCCATTTTCACATTAAAAGGATGGGATATTATTGGCCAACAATGGTGAAAGATTGCTTGGACTATGCTAGAAGATGCAAAGCTTTCCAATTCCATGCAAATTTCATACATCAACCTCCAGAGGTTCTACACCCAACTGTAGCATCTTGGCCATTCAATGCTTGGGGAATGGATGTTGTTGGTCCACTTCCAAAATCTTCTGGTGGACACTTATACATCTTGGCCACGACAAATTACTTCTCAGAATGGGCCGAAGCTGTTGCTCTCAAGGAAGTAAAGAAAGAAAATATTGCGAACTTCATCTGAGTGAATATCGTCTACCGCTTTGGAATCCCTCAATATATAATAACTGACAATGACAAGCCGTTTGATAACAAACTGATGAATAAGATTTGTGATCTCTTTGGCTTCAAGCAACGCAAGTCTTCTATGTACCATGCTGCCGCCAACGGTCTAGCTGAAGCCTTCAATAAGACTTTATGCAACTTGTTGAAGAAAGTCGTCTCCAAATCCAAACGAGACTGGCATGAGCCAATGAAAGAAGCTTTTTTGGCGTATAGGACAACTTACTGTACACCGACGTAAGCAACTCCATACTCACTTGCTTTTGGAGTTGAAGCAGTCCTGCCACTTGAGCGTCAAATACCTTCTTTGAGACTGACTATTCAAGAAGGGCTCACCAATGAAGAAAATGCTAAGTTGCGTCTTGTGGAGTTAGAAGATCTTGATGAGAAGAGGCTGGAGGTTCAATAAAATCTTGAATGCTATCAAGCCCGGCTATCTCGTTCTTTCAACAAAAGGGTTCGCTTGAGGTGCTTCCAAGTTGGAGATCAAGTCCTTGCAGTAAGAAGGCCCATTATCACTTCTCATAAGTCTGGGGGCAAATTCACCTCAAAGTGGGATGAACCATATGTCGTACAAGAGGCATATTCAAATGGTACTTACAAGCTTGTCGATGCAGATGGCGTGAGGGTTGGCCCCATCAACGCCAAATTCTTGAAGAAGTACTATCCTTGAAGGAAGATGACACTCCTTAAGGAACGAGTATAAACTGCATGTACACTCATTAAGACACGAGTATAAACTGCATATACACTCCTTAAGGCACAAGTATAAACTGCATGTCTACTCCTGGCCCGCAAGAGTATAAATTGTGAACGGCTAAAAAAACAAAACATCAAATAAATGTCCACTAGGTTGAAAACCTCGAAAGAGGCGGCCTAGGCAAAACTTAGGACACAATAAAAAAAACAATATTAAAAGAAAAAAAAACACTCACCCAGAACTACGTTGTGACTTGATCCTCTTAATTGAGGTACGTAGGCGCTTGGAATTTCATTTTGAGTTCAGTTGCATGAGTGTAAAAAAAAAATATATTCCTGCAGTATCCACCATATGGATACCAAGTATGAGAACATTCTAATTCAATTTTGAACTCACTCCACGTATTGGTGGCTCCATGGGGGCAAACTCTAATGAAATATAAGCTTCATTTACATAAGATGAAGTCTCTAAAATCCCCAAATTTGAAAGTTGAATCACTCAAAACGCCAAATTTGGGAGTGAAAGTTGACAAAATTTCCAAGTCTTCAAATCAAGGCCTCTAACAGGTTTATCCTTAAAAGGATCTCAAACTTTTCATGCCTTAAGGTGGACAAAATTTATCCCTTTGCACCTTAAGCTGGCCTCTCGTGGGTTTATCCTTAAAAGGATCTCAAAAGTTTCATGTCTTAAGGTGGACAAAATTTGTCCCTTTGCACCTTAAGCTGACCTCTCGCGGGTTTATCTTTAAAAGGATCTCAAAAGTTCCATGCCTTAAGATGGACAAAATTTGTCCCTTTGCACCTTAAGCTGTCCTCTCACGAGTTTATCCTTAAAAGGATCTCAAAAGTTCCATGCCTTAAGGTGGACAAAATTTGTCCCTTTGCACCTTTAGCTGGACTCTAACAGGTTTATCCTTAAAGGGATCTCAAAATTTTCATGCCTTAAGGTGGACAAAATTTGTCCCTTTGCACCTTAAGCTGGACTCTCACAGATTTATCCTTAAAAGGATATCGCAATTTTCATGCCTTAAGGTGGACAAGATTTGTCCCTTTGCACCTTAAGCTGAACATTGAAAAAGGCCCATACTTAAAGAAAATCACTGCACCATCTTCAAGTAAAATTGGTCGGACTTAAGGTGACGGAGGCGAAGTTAAACTCTCGCACCTTAAGCCGATGTCCACCGTCTTCAAGTAAAATTGGTCGGACTTAAGGTGACGGAGACGAAGTTAAACTCTCGCACCTTAAGCCGATGTCCACCGTCTTCAAGTAAAATTGGTCGGACTTAAGGTGACGAAGACGAAGTTAAACTCTCGCACCCTAAGCCGATTGTTGCATATTGCTATCTGTTTCAATTCTCCAAAAAAAAAAACAAGAAAGAAAGCAAAAACACAAATAGAAAGGACGTTACCTATCAAAGAGTTGTGATCTTAAAAGTTGTATATCACCAACTTGGATTGAGACAAGATGCCTTGATGAGAATAAAACCCTCAAAATCTGGTTTGAGGAAATAAAAACGCCCTTTGGTGGTGATGGTCCCACATCAAGAAATAAATTATTTGGTGAGGCAATGCAAATCTGGAATCCTCTGTCAAGATGGACTTCAAAAAAATCATCTAGAACAATAAAAGAGGTGTTAAAATCTAATTTTTTGATATGTTATACATGCATGTTTCCGGCATCTATAGGATTAAGCGGATCATAATTTCAATACTCTCACATTGAGATATAATTTTTTTGATGATGTCGCGTAAATCTGAAATTGTTGATGCATCAAAACTCAATGTTGATTTCGGGATAACACTTGAAAATATCTCAATTGTATTAAATTATGAATTTTAGATATGTTATAGATCTTTGTGTCTAGTTTCACAAGAATCAAGCTGCTTGTGATTTCATCCTTCCTACTTCAAGATATGAAAGGTTTAGTAAAGACGCGCAGATCTAAAATTTTCAGCATGATAAAATTCAGGGCTAACTTCAAAAAATTATCGAGAATTATATTGACGTAATTTGAAGCTGAATTTTGGATATGTTATTATATCTAAGTCTAGTTTCTGGAATATCAAATGGTTCATGATTTCGATATTCCTACAATTAGATATGAATTTTCTACCACTAACATGTTGTGCTGGAAAAAAAGTGACGAAAATAAGAGAAAAGTAGGAGGAAAAGAAATTACCTCAATATTATTGATGGCTTGAAAACCCTAAAATTGATATTGAAAAAATGGAGAAACTACCTCCTTTTATAGAGTTGTAGGATGGATATTTCTTTCTCCAATATAAATTCAGATTGAAATAATTTCTATCTCCAAATTCAAATTGGAGATTGTTTCCTTCTCCAATATAACTTCAGATTGAAATAATTTTAATCTCCAAATTCAAATTGGAGATTGTTTTCTTCTCCAATATAAATTCAGATTGGAATAATTTCCATCTCCAAATTCAAATTGGAGATTGTTTCCTTCTCCAATATAAATTCAAATTGAAATAATTTCCATTTCTAAATTCAAATTGGAGATTGTTTTCTTTTTCCATACAAATTCAAATTGGGAGTTATTTTCTTCTCCCATACAAATTCAAATCGGAGGTTGTTTCCTTCTCCCATACAAAGTCAAATTGGAGGTTGTTTCCTTCTCCCAAATAAAGTCAAATTGGAGGTTGTTTCCTTCTCCAATCTAAGTTCAAATCGAAAGATTTTTATTCCTGATTAAGTAAGGCGATAAAAAAGTCTTCCAAAATCTGTTTGAAATTGAATATCATGCCTCACCAATGGGTCTTAAGTGTAGAGATTCATGAAAAAAATGAGAGAGTTTTGAGAGGCAATATCAATATGGTTCGGTTTTAAATTTTTGAATGTGGTATTCATAGGTATGAGGATCATTGAAACACGAAGGAAACATGCTTAAATAATCATACTTCAAGGCTAGTCTCCAAAATATTAAATGTCTCGACAAGTCTTGAAGTAGGGGGCATTTGTGGACGATGCAATTTTATTAAATTTAAATCCGTACAAAATTCGGATTATATTAAATTCAAAATATATTAGTCCTAAATAAATATTGTGGATTAATATAATTAGATTAATTATTTAAGTCCAAACATATATGGGTTTAATTAAAGTTCAATTTTTATTGGGCTAGACCATTAATTTGGGCTATAAATAATGAGTCCACTTTGCTAAGCCCAAGAATATTGTCATATTCTAGAGGCCCAAATAAGCGTCATGTGTCAAATGACGTGGCATGCCAAGTCAAGTGAAGCAGCCAATAGGATCGTGCCACATGTCAAACTGATGCAACAAGCCCATGAAATAAAAGCCCATAAAAGGCGTCACATCACTTAAATCTGATTGGTCAAAGAAAATTCATATTCATCATGACTCTTCCTTTCCTACAACTATAAATAGGGGTCTCATAATTCAGAAGAGAGACCCCAAAACTCTAACAAGTAGCAAGAGAAAGCTCGTCGATCAAACGCCGCAATTTCTCTTAAAAGCTTAAACATTCAAATCAAGTTCATCAAAATTCAAGATCAAAACCGCAATATTCAAGAACAAGCTCAAAAGCTCTTGAATTCAAGCACAAGTCCAGATCAAGTCCCTCAAGTCCATCAAATCCATCAAATCAAATTCAAATTCAAGACTAAGCTTTAAACCCTTGAATTTATATTCGAAAAAGTGAATTAGAGGATTCATAGAGATTGTAACACTCACTTATTGAAATCAATAAAATCAATTGTTGCAATATTTTCTTGTCTCAAATTATTTATTTTTCGATCTCGAAATTTTACTGTCCAACAGCAACATTTTGCATCCTTTGACCGTTGACCTTGCCTATGTGGCAAGGTCATGGTGACTAAGACAAAGAGAGTGTAGCCACTCGCCTGGGGTGCGAGTGGTGTCAATTATACATTAAAATAATTAAAAAAAATAAAAAAATATTAAAATTTAAAAAACAAATAAAAGGGGTCCTTTTTTTTCCTCCATCTTTTTAAATTTAAAAATATTTTTAAAAATTTAAAAATAATTGAAAAATATTTTTTAAAAATTAAAAATATTGTTAAACATTTAAAATAAATAAATAAAAAAGGGTCCTTTTTTTCTCTACATCTTTTTAAATTTGAAAATATTTTTAAAAATTTAAAAATATTTTTTAAAATTTAAAAATAAAAAATAAAAAAATTCCCTCCCTACCCCAGCTCGTCCCCACCCCCACACCCCACCCAGGCCCGTCCCACCCCACCCTCAGCCCTCCCACCCCATCCCAACACCCGTCCCCACCCTTCCACACCTCACCAGCCCCTCCCCAGCCTGTCCCCATCCCCCACACCCTACCCAGCCCCATCCCATCCCACCCCCAGCCTCTCCACCCCATCCCAGCCCCGTCCCCATCCCCACACCTCACCAGCCCCGTCCAGCCCCTCCCCACCCCACCCCACCCCCAGCCCCCATACCTCTCCCAACCCCGTCCCCACCCCACCCCACCCCAACACTCTTCCAGTCCCCCTACCGCACGTTAACTTTTTATTTTTTATTTTAATTTTTCCTCTTAATTCAATTCATTTCATTTTTTTAATTAAAATTTAAATTTGAATTTTTATTTTATTTTTTGGGGGATTAAAATTTAAATTTAAATTGAAAGTGAGTGATAGTGAATATTGAAAAAAAATAGTGAATTTCGCTTGAAAAATATTAAATTTTTTGTGAATTTGTTAAAAATATTCAAATTTAGAAATAAAAAATTTATTATGTTTGTATATATGAATTTCTAGTTAAAAATTTAAATTAGTTGGAGAAGAATTTTAATTATTTGGAATGGATTTGATGTTTAATTTGTGAGCAAAAATAAAAACATGATTATTCAAATTTTTCTACAATTTATAAATTTTTCTTATTTATTAAATTAATTTTAATATTTAATTTGTTATGTAGCATTTTAAAAATGACTTGAAATTTAATGTAATATTTTATTTTTTTAAAACAACGTGGTAGATGATGTGGCAGACGTGGCAGACGTGGCAGCTGACGTGAGGGAGAGTGTGTTACACTCTCCAAAAAAAGGGTTTAAAATGTTATTTTTTAGTGGGTTCAGGGATCCAAATGACAAATATGTAAGTAAAAGTGTCCAACTTACAAAACTGATATAGTACAGAGTCCTGAAGGTCATTTTCCCATCAAAGTATCTTTCAATCTTTACAAACTTACGTGTTTTATGGGGTATAATACAATGCCCACCAGAAAATATGGTTATGCCATTAACATCAGTTTCCTTAATGGATAAAGCTTTTCAAGCAAAGCCCTAAAATGATGGAAAAATATTATGATATAGGGTGTGTTTGGTATGATGAAAAATATTTTTCTATTTTTTCTTATTTGATTGCAATAAAATATTGAAAAAATATTTTCTAAAATAACTCATTTTTCTCTATTTGGGGGAAAATGACTTCCCTCGTGGCATGGGCCAAGAGAAGTCATTTTCCGGATTGACATTTTTGAGGTGCAAGCACTAACAGATGAGACTCATGCCTCCACCCCCACCCCAACAATACTCAAATTCACATTACTCGGAAATATTTTTTACTATACTTTACTCCAATTTTTTACTTTTGCTAATTGCATATTCTATTTTATCATTGTTGTAGCTTGTTTTACAAGGTTGAATAAGCTTGTTGTTCCATTGTATTTTTATTAATTGTTGTATCTTGAGATTGTCATGACAAAATGTTAAAAAAGTGTCTCCTATGCTTGCTAATCAGTAGCTGTTTAAATTTTAGTGACTTGTAATAGTTTAGTACTCGATATTAATATCATTTGTTATGCTTAAATTGGTTCTGACAAATTGTTGAGTTGCTAGAGACAGTGATATATTAGTTAACAATTAGTAGTATTTTCTAAAAAAATATTTTTTCACTCACCAACCCAAATACTAGAAAATATTTTTCTAAAAAATATTTTGTACTCACCAATTGAACACCATAAAATATTTTTCGAAAAATATTTTCCATTCACCAACAAAACATGAAAAAATAAGTAGAAAACCAACTTATTTTCTAGGAAATATATTTTCCATGAAAAATAATTTCCATCATCCCAAACACACCCTGATTTCTTTGGGTTATATATTTGTCTTTTTGTTATTGTATCTTTTTAAGGATACACAAGAATATTGTTTCCTCGTTTTTAAAAAAATTATTTTTGTTAAAAAAAATATTTTCTATAAAATTTGACCAGTCGAACATGAAAATATGGGGTAAAATGTTTTCCTCCATATGAAAAAGATCCTCAATAAGTTCTCCCTAAGCATTTTTTGGAACATTGGACTAACATACAACACTATTTTAATATTGACAAAAGTATTTTTTCAAATTGACAAGTTAAATATAAATTATTCTCAAAAACTACTTTTTTCTAGAAATACACAAAAAATTACGTTTCAAAATAAATAATTTTTGAAAATTTGAGCAAACAATCTGTTATATAATTAAAGAAAAGAAAATCATCATTGAATAGCAATTAAGAAATGAAAAATTATATATGAAAGAATAGTGACATGTCATCGTATTTAGTACAAACTTCATGTGCGAGTAGTTATTTTTTCGTGTTTAATAAATAGTTTCTTAAGTATATTTCCTATTTATTTTATCATAAATTTCTTTAAATTTTACCTATTAAAATACATTTTTTTCTTAATAATATTGAGCTAATCCCATGAGGAGCTAAAAAGTAAATCATGCCTCATATATGTTGGTTCGATTCCTTTGCATTAATAACTTTTTTGTTATTTTCTACGGATGTATTATTACGATTATATTATAGGCAAATTTCACATTGATAAAAGAAAATAAGTCTTAGACTTCAATAATGTTGTTTAAAACCATCAAGGTCTAAAGCTGAAAGTGGATAATATCGTCAGTGAATTGGACTATTACAGATAATATTAAAATTATCGTGTGATGATGGAGTAAACTTTAACGTTCAAATAAGTTATGGGGAAATCTATATTTTTTAATTAATTGTGGGACAAATGTCAGCAAGCATATTGAGTTCTTAAAGTGTATGAGGCACCCTAAGTAAATCGAAAATGGATAAATGTTGGTACATTAGGATACAAGTCTTTAGAATCCAGTGATACGCTTTAAAGATGCAGAGGACTAGGCTCAAAGCGAATAATATCACTAGGAGATTGAGCTATTATAATTACAAAGTAATGATGAAATTGAAAAATAAAATTTAAATTAAATCACATTTGTGAAGCATTAATTAATGAAAAAAAGGGAGTAAAAGAGCACAAGTGATCATTCTTTTTTTTTTTTTTTTTTGAGGTGCAATTGGGTAATTACAATTTATAACCAAAAGAATTTGTACCAATTGGCATCAATTCTATGAAGTTTCACACATTGGTTAGGCAAGGCCACTTGACAATAGTAGAAATGACAATGAAGTAAAGTTTATGGTGGCCCTTTTTATCTTTTAGAGTTGTGTGAGCTTTTCTTTTTTCTTTTTCTTTTTTTTTTCATTCAGTGTCCGGTACTCATATTAGAGCTTGATTAATCTGAATTTGCGTCGGGTAAGGACCATTCGGGAGTAGCGTTCCCTATCAAGGATTTTTTCATGCTCAAGGCTCGAATCCGAGATTTCTAATTAAGAAAGAAGCAACCCCGTCCACCGCACGATATCCTTTACCGATGTGTAAACCATTATGGTAGTAGTACATCTAAAGAAATAGTACCAATTGGCATCAATTATAACTAGTAGTAGTACTACCAAGTGGATGAGTGGAGAACAAAAGTTTGTGCTTGGCCCTTTTGCATGCATTTGTTTTACATACCCATCTCTTCTTTAAAAATAATAATAAAAAAAAGAGTAATGCATCTAGTACATCTGAATTATAACCAAATTTGGTACGATACACTTTAACTTTACGGGGGCCTATTACCCCTCCCCCTCTCCCCAACGAAATTTTAACATATTTTTGTCATTATTTTAGGTGACGTAACATCTTTTGTCAACTTTTTAGCTAACGTGGCACCTTGAAAGTGAACTCCATTTTATGTAATAAAGATGTCACATCAACAATAAATGGTGATAAAAATATGCTAAAATTGAGTTTGGAGGAAGGGGGGAGGGTAATAGGACTATTGTGAAGTTGGAGTGCATTGTAGCAACTTTAACCATAATCGGGGAGGGGGCACTGGATGCTTATCTCAAAAATAATATCATTTCTTACTTATTTTATGATGTTCGATGGGTAAGCAAAAAAAAAAAAACATTGCTTCAAGAATAATTTATATATATAATCTAGAAAAATACTTTGAGGTGAGTGGGGTAGGGGTGGCGGGGACGCAATGGTCAAGCTTTGGCAATTGGTGGTAGGAGTTGACAATGATTTTGAAATGTCATTTATGAAATTTATTTTCTCGACTTTAACTAGGGAAGTTTAAGAAACTTATTTTTCGAGAAAATATGTTTTCCGAAACATTTGATCAGCCAAACATGAGAAGTTTGAAAAATATTTTCTTTCGTATCAAACACACCATTTAAATCCAAAACGCACTAGCCCAACTAATTCAAATTTGTTTTGCCCAACGCCTATTTAAACGGAGAGCGTTTTCTATTATGAACTTGTTTATTATCAAGAGATTCAAGATTCGAGACTCAAGACTCAAACACAAAACATCTAAATAGGATAGAGCGATTACATCCATCCAACCACATATCTCGATGGGTTTTTTATTTCTACTATGCTCGTGAAGAGGGGACCATGAATATAATATGTATATGCTATTTCGAATTTCTTAGTACAAAATTTAATTTACAGGTTGAAATATCTTAATCAAATAATATATGATACCATTTTTATAAATTAAGAAAATGATGTATCGTATTTAGTTACTTGAGCTATGTGTTTAAAGTCGTCTTTGATAGAGGGTACCTCACCTTGTATGCTTTACTATATAAATATAAATTAATTGGACTTCAAAACGAATTCATATACGTAGACAAAAAGAGTGGTTTATTTTGGAGTTTAAGGAATTTGTCAGAGGTGGATTCAAGATTCAAAATTTCTGATCTCTTTTATAGCGATCTTAAGTTAATATTATAAGAATAATCAGTTTTAGGGTCAAACATTTAATATTTTTCTTAACATAGATATATAATTTAAATGAAAATTTATTGAATTCACGTGAACTTGTATCTAACACTATATAAATAAAAAATGACCAATACGGATTGTGGTACAGTGGATAGGGCTGCTCCATCCTTAATCAGAGGTTGAGGGTTCGACCCTGGATATGGAGGAAACTCTGTTGGGAGCGTTGCCACCTTAATGGGCCCTGCAACGCGTGATCCAGATTAGCCGAGGCTCCAATACGGACACCGAACACCGGATGAAAAAAAAAAAAAAGAATGGAACTTAGGTTGAAGATTGCACATGGAAATGGATATGGACATCCTTAATGTTAGTGTATTCTAGTCAAACATCATAAGGGATCCACGACAAGGATCCTATAATGAAATATGGGCCTCTTTGTTTTTATTTGTTTCTAATAATATACCTCAATTCAAATTATTGACCTTCTTTAAAAAAAAAAGAAAAAAAAAATTGTTCTCCGAGGCTTTTAGGGCTCGGAGAAGTGGAGTCTTGGAGTAACTGCTAAGGTTGCGGTCATCAGACCAGGATGTCACGAGTTCAAACCGTGAAAACAATCTCTTGGATAAATGCAAGGTAAGGTTGCATACAATAGACCTCTTATAATCCGACCCTTCCTTGTATCCCCCGCAAGCGGAAACTTTAGTGCACCATGCTGCCTTTTTTTTTCTTTTATCCAATATTCGATATCCATATTGAAATTTGATTGAGTTTGAATTTTCTAACAAAACGCCTCCTTCTTCTTAGAAGCATAAAAAATGCAATCATTTTCGCTTTCATTTTGATTCGTTATTCATCTTCTTCTTCTTTTTTTTTTTTTTATTTTGTGGAAAATTATAAGAATTAGCAATCTCTGCTCATAGTTTACTCTTTATAGTGGTACGTTAAAAAAATTACTTATAGCAAACTCTTACTATTTTTTTTTGTAAAAATGAGCACTAATAACGATATATATATATATATACACACACACGAAAATCTTCTCGTTTTTTATTTGTCTATGTGATCAGTCATCTTATAGATAAATATTTATTTGCATATATTCAAAATGTCATTTGTTCTACAATTGTAACTTAGAAATTGTGTTGGGCCAGTTACACTTTGTTCCAGTTGGGTCCTATCTACAATATTTTAGAAAACATAGACGTCAAAGTAGAACTTAGAAAAACTCTTCGACTTTATAATAACTAATTATGATTATTATTTGACTAATGACTACGATAATAATTTGGTCATATTATATAGAAGAAAATTCATAAGTAGCGTTATTAGCACCCATTTTGGCAATCTAGTTCTTTTTGTTAAAATATGACAAAATACATGATATTCGTCACATTTAATATTTAATCCTAACTGAATAACACAAATATGTATGTATGTATGTATGTATGTATGTATGTATGTATGTATGTATGTATGTATGTATGTATGTATGTATGTAAATACATCATTTTACGTGCGGGCATAGTGATTCAATATATGTATTTTCAAACTGTATATGCTATGAAAAGAGTATGAATAGTATATGTTATGTATGGAGGAATTAACACCTAAAAATATGTGGTGTACGTATGTCATACGTGTATATCAGGTATTTATTGCCGTCTCTATTGAAAGTACACACTTACTAGAGTTTTTAGATATAGAAATATGTGTATCTTGTATATTTGCTACAAAAAAAATATTAATGTTTTATAATTTCTTAAAAGTATTACTATAAAGAATAATAAGAGGCCGAAACCGCTACATCAGTTAAAGTTTGTTTATTATGAAAAGATTTTCAAAGATATACAGTATGAAAATGGGCCTGCAGTGGAAATTGGGCCTTTACTTCTTTAAACTGATCTGTTACTGGACTCTGGCCCACTTATTTATTTGGATGGATCCATATTTTGTGATGTTAAATGAAGAGTTCTCTAACAATTTTTTCAGTAAATTATTAGTATTATTTTATTCAAAAAATTACATAAATAAACATCATAACTTTCAAAATTTCTAAAAATCCCGCTACTTCTGAAAAATTACATAAATCCCAACATTTCATATTTGGAATTATTTCTGAGATACAAGTTAACCCTACATGTATCTAATGCAACCCTACATGTATCTAATGTATGATACAAGTTAATCACATTAGATACATGTATCAGCAATATGTATCTAATGTGATTAAATTGTATCATCCGAGGTCAAATGTTGGGATTTTTGGAGATTTTGAAAAATATTGAGATTTTTGGTAATTAAGAGTAAACATGTTGGTATATATGTAAAATTTCCTATTTTATTTCTCTTATAACTTATGGACATGTTAGACAACGTTGATTTTTATTTTTTCTTTAACAACATAAATTTCGACAGTTTGAAATTTAATAATAAAAAATTCTGATATTTTGCATATTACCAAAAATTCTAATTTTGAGTCTATTGAGATACATAATTAGCTCTCGATACATCCAACGAAGATACATTTTTTTCTTTGTAAAGATACATAATTAGCTCTCAAAATATATTTTTTCTATTTTGGGTTTGTTGAGGTACATAATACATCCAACAAAGATACATTTTTCCTTTATAAAGATACATAATTAGCTTCCAAAATATTTTTCTCAATTTTGAATCTGTCGGGATACATAATACGTCCAAAGAAGATACATTTTTCTTTGTAAAAATACATAATTTATTTTCGATGCATTTCTTCTGATTTTGAATTTGTCGAGGTACATAATTAGCTCCCGATACATCTAACGAAGATACATAATTAGTTGATATTTATGTAATTACTTTATAAGGGTGAGGATTTGTGTAAATATGATAAGTTAAGATGTATGTTTATGTTTTTTGTTTCTTTAGTAATCTAAAAATCTTTGTAAAAAAATATTAGTTACATTCTAAAATTTTGCAAGTTATTATAAAGTTAGACAACAGTTTAGTATTTTATCTGTAAGATTAAAAAATATATGAGCAAACATTGAACTTCAGTTTAATGTTGCCCGAAAAGATAATTTTCTAAAGGTTATATATATATAATTTCTAAAAATAGGACAAAATCAAAATAATATTCTTTATATAATTTCTAAACATAAGTATTTACTTTAACGATAAAAATCATTAATTAATAATTAGGAACATTATTATTTTTAAACTCTAGAAAAATTCACAATTTCTATCACGATTTTTATCTTTAAGATGAATACTTTATGATAATCTACTTATGTAATAACTCACAAATCAAATAGAAGATGCAATGGCACTAGACAAATTTATACCACGAGCTCATGATTAGAGGGCCGATTGTCAATTATATTGATACCAAAATTCACTAAACTCCAAATACCACATGATAGAAGAATATTTTCCCAATAGATTGCTTTTAAAATAGCTACTTTATTTCTATAATGATAAATCATAGTCAAATGTAAAGATGCCAAAATGATAATACTTTTGTTAGAAACAAAATTAATAAAACAAGACCCACTTATTATATTGTTATTTAAGAATTAGTGCTCCATTTGTATAGCATTTTAAATGAGTTATGACTAACAAACACCCATGTGATGCCTCACTTGGAAAATTATGCATTTTGAAAAAATAAATAAATTAAATAATAACAATAAAATGATTTACACCTTGCACACAATTATTATGTGTGTGTAATCATTTCTTGAGCCTAGCTTTTCTAATTATGAAGTAAAATAATGAGAAAAAACGTAAAGCCACCCCTAAATTTGTTCAACTTTTATAAAAAAACACTCAAATTATGTTGGCGTTCCATTACCTCATAAAACTAGTTAAGACTATTAAAAATAACCCCCTTTGATTTATTTTTAGCCTATTTATTTTAATACGTAAGAGAAGATGCGTGAGGGGAAAAAAATTATTGCACCAGTAAATTAAAAAATGTCATGTGTAATAAAAAATATTCGCTTTTTTCTTTTCTCTATTTTACTATTTTTTTTCTTCTTTTCTGGCTTTTCTTTTGTTTTTCCTTCTTCTTGGTTTCTTCTTCATCAATGGAGTCTTATTTTTCCCTTCCTCTTCTTCTCCGTTAATGCGATGGTGATGGATATTATCGTGGTCGATGTTTATTGTTTGATAAAAATAATAAAGAGATTAAAAAAAAGGATAAAAAAGAAATGGTATGTTAGCCACCATTTTTTCTGGCGAGAAGGTATTTTTCGATAATCAAAGAAGTGATTGAAATTTCGTCGGATACTGAATTATAATGGCGGAAGAAATCAATTTTTCAAAGAAAGATTAAATTATTTCAGTAGCTACTTTTTCTCCTGAAATGGAGATTGAGAGTGGAGATCTCGTGAAATACCTAATATGAGAAATTAAATTTTTATTGAAAAGAATGTTGATTCAGATTTCAAATTTTAGTTTAGTGGTAATTTGAGTATTTAGATTCTAATTATTTGGTGGTAATTTGAGTATTTAGATTTGGATTAGATGAATTTGATATTCATAAACTAGTTAGTGATAGTTTGTCAACTATTTGATATTCATAAACAAAGGTTTCGTGTTGGGGGATTTGGAGAAGTCTGAGGAGTGTCACGATTATGGTCATTGTAGGAATATTGAGGTTGAGAAGGTCAAGGAGGCTATTCGCAGGATGCGTCGGGGTAGGGCGATGGGGCCAGACGAGGTTCCAGTAGATTTTTGGAAGAGCACTGGCGGGGCAGATTTGGGGTGGTTGACAAGATTGTTTAACATTATTTTTAGGGCGGCGAAGATGCCTAAAGCGTGGAGGTGGAGTACAATGATTACTTTATATAAGAATAAGGGAGACATCCAGAGTTGCAACAACTATAGAGGTATTGAGTTGTTGAGTCATACGATGAAGGTTTGGGAACAGGTGGTAGAGTTGAGACTGAAAAAAAATTGTGACTATTTCTGAGAATCAGTTCGGTTTCATACCAGGTCACTCGACTACTGAGGCTATTCACCTTGTGAGGAGATTAGTGGAGCAATTTCGGGAAAGGAAGAAAGACTTGCATATGGTGTTTATTGATCTCTAAAAGGCATATGACAGAGTGCCCATGGAGATTCTGTGGAGGTGCTTGGAGACTAGAAGGGCTCCTGTGGCGTACATTAGGTCGATTCAAGACATGTACATTAGGTCGATTCAAGACTTGTTTGAGGACGGTAGGTGAAAATTCAAAGCACTTTCTGGTTTTGATGGGGTTGCATCAGGGATCGACTCTTAGCCCTTTTTTATTTTCCTTGGTGATAGATGTGTTGATGCGGCATATTCAGGGAGGGGTGCCTTGGTATATGTTATTTGCAGATGATGTGGTATTGATTGACGACGCTCGGGGAGAAGTTAATGATAAGTTGGAGATTTGAAAATGGACCGTTGAGTCTAAAAGATTTCGATTGAGCAGGACCAAGACGGAGTACTTGGAGTGTAAATTTAGTGATGTGTCACATGAGACTGACGTGGTTGTGAAGCTGGATTGTAATGCCCCGATTTTCTGAACCAAAATGCTACACGGTGATCATGACCCCGAAGGACCACAAGCTAACCCATGACTAATATCTGTACCTGTACACTGCATAATATGACATAAAAATACAGAAACATGCAGTGAAAGGCCGTAAGGTTCAATAATGGACATAATCTGAAATATAACATCTGAGTGAGGTAATAGAATATCCAAAACAAAACTGAGAATACTGAAGATGTTGAAGTCTGAACCATGATAGTCTGTATCTAGTCTGAAAGGCTCTACTGTCTGAATAAGCTGAATAAGGAGATGATGGGACATGTCCCCAACTAACTCCAACTAATAAACTAATCAATGAAATAATGAGAAAATAATCATGTCCTCGAAGGATGAGGACTCACTTCTAACTCTGACTGCTGAGACTGGAATTTACTGCTGATCTGGAACTCGTGTCTCTGAACCTATGGTGTAACATAAAAAGAAAGAACCATAGCGCAAATGCGTCAGTACAATGGAATATACTGAGTATACATGTAAGGTAGGCTATATGCAAGGGTTCACATGCATAACTAATGCTAACCGACCGTCTAACATAAACGTGAGAGTACATGCATAAATAGGTAATTGTAACTGACAACGTGATAACATGATTTTTGAGTTTGTATACTGATAACATGACATACTAGTAACTGATACAACTGATAACATGAAATATTGTATCTGAATAAAACTGATAACATGGGTGACTGTATCTGACAGTCCTGAATTTGATAGAACTGTCTGAGTTCCGTATTGTATCTGAGTTGACTGTATATGACAGTCCTGAAATCTGAAGAACTATCTGAGTTCTTTTACTGAGACTGATACTGAGACTGTGGGAAGTAGTTATTTAACCGACATGCCCCATATGCGCTATAATAGTTGAACTAGGGTCCAATCTGTGCCCTGATTGGAAGGGTGTCAATACTGCGCCACTGGTAAGGACAACATGTGAGTGGCCCCCATATAACAGGTAACTCTAGTGAGAACGATGAGAACCCTCATATAACAGGTTAAGCCACCTCATCTACCCTCATATAGCAGGCTACGATGTCTCAACCTATGCTGGCTACATAGTTCTGGAACACAAGGATTGCTTTTAGGAATCAAACCCTCATATAACAGGTGAGTTCCCATCCTTGGGTTCACTCGGTACTACTTCCTACTCCCATATGAATAAACACTAAACATGATTTACTGAACTGAACATGAGCTGAGTTACTGAATTTCCGTTGACTGACGGAATACTACTGATATCTGGCAACTGGCTGAGTCATGAGATCATGGAGATTTCCTGAGTCTTAAGACTGTCTGAAGTTTAAGAATTCATAGATTGACTGAGAGTATCGTGAAAACATGACATGGCTCTAGACACACAGCTAATATTTTGGGTACAAGTACCCCCAGGACTCGATAGAAGGAAACTGACAAAGCATGATTTACTTGAACACTTGACTAACCTCATAATCCATACTACATTCATAGAAGCATTTAATCAAACATGCAATTGGCATAAAATTGTACATACATGGAGATTTCATGATATCATGCTAGTTGGACAATTTTCCTTCATCTAGGCATTTAATCAAACATATTGTAGGCATGGTTCATGTACACATCATTGTATAATAATTAAACATCATGGTTCCAATCTAATTTCATCATTCAAGGTTTTAAGTCATAGGGTTGCATGAATCTATAGCTATAGTAATTAAACCCACATAGAAATCATCAACAATCATAGAGTAGAATCCAATTTCACATTTATCAACATGAACATGAGCAGCCAAATCATGAAAACATAAAGAAAATCCATAACTTGAGTTTTAGAAAAGAGATTCTTGAACTTCATGGACGAAAGGGGTCCATGAAAGAACACTATGCATACCTGGTTTATGATTCTTGATGTTCCTGAACTTGAAGAATTTGAAATCCCTTAGTTCTTGAAGAAGATTTGAATTTTTGTTCTTGAGAATTAGAGAGAAACCCTAATATTTGTTGATGTGAAAGTAATAATAGATAAAGTGGCTGAACTCGGGTATAATTGGGTATATATAGGCGGGTGGTTAATGACCAAAATACCCCTATTAAAATGACCTAGAAACACTGAATGTAGGGTGCGACGGTGGCGTCCGACGGTCCATCGGGCCCTACCGTCGGACCTAGGCAGAAGTTGGTCTCACTGGTTATATGCGACGGTGGCTTCCGACGGTTCGTCAGACCTGCGACGGTCCATCGAATGCTACCATAGTACCTTGGAATAAAGCAGGTCTACTGCCTCAGTGCGACGGGCATGCTCGACGGTCCGTCGACCAAGCCGTCGTACTTGGGCTATTTTACTGCCTTCTGTATTTCGGCTATAACTTCCTCATCTGACACCGAATTTTGATAAAATTGATATCGATGGAAAGCTTATTCAATTTCCCACGTGATAGGAAGTGAAAATAATAAAAATACCATATTTACAAAATAGATTTGTAATTCAAGGCAAATTCTAACATCCTTGAGATGGTTTTCAAGCTAAGAAAAGACACGGGTATTACAATATCTCCCCCTTGAGAATAGTCGTCCTCGAATGAGACTGACTGAAAGGGGAAATAATAAACCTAACATGAACTGAACATAAATAATTGGAACATGATCTCATGACTGACATGACTGACAAGCTGAACGTAACATACCGAGCATGCATATCTCATTCATGTATAACTGATTCATGAATGCATAACTGAATGTTCTGAAGAACTAAGTTTCTCACAATAAGAATGCATGCCTGATGCATAACTATATAACTGAGTTGGTACATGAATGCATGACTAAATATACAATGGTATTTGATACCAAGTTTATCATGGGAACATGAACATGGAAATGACTACCAAGTTAGTAATGAACACTGAACATAAACTGAGTAAGCTTACGGAGAACTGTTACCTTGAGCTTGATCTGAGTTGGAGGGGATGAGGTGAGGATACTTGGTACGTATGTCGGCTTCTGCTTCCTAAGTAGCTCCCTCGACGGACTGATTTCTCCATAGAATTTTAACTAGAGGGACTTTTTTGTTCCTCAATCTATAAGTCTGATAGTCTAGGATTTCGACTGAAATCTCTTCATAAGAGAGGCTATTCTGAACATCTATGCTCTGAATAGGGACTACAACTGTTGGGTCACCTATACACTTCTTGAGCAAAGAGACATGGAAGACTGGATGAACTGAGGCTAGATCTGAAGGCAGTTCAAGCTCATAAGCCACTTTACCTAATCGACTGAGAATCTTGAAGGGACCGATATATCGGGGATTAAGTTTTTCTTTCTTGCCGAATCTCTTCACTCCCTTCATAGGAGAGATCTTTATATAGACATAGTCACCAATCTCAAACTCGAGATCTTTTCTACGAACATCTGCATAAGACTTCTGTCATCTCTGAGCAGCCCGGAGTCTTTCTCTAATCAACTGGACTTTTTCTAAGGCGTCGAATACCAAGTCAGGATCTATGACTGAGGCCTTACTAACTTCGAACCAACCAATCGAAGATCTACATATCCTACCATAGAGAGCTTTGAATGGAGCCATATGAATACGGGAATGATAGTTATTGTTGTATGCAAACTCAATCAAAGGCAAGTGGTCATCCCAACTACCCTTGAAATCAATTACACACACTCTTAGCATATCTTCAAGAGTCTGAATGGTCCTTTCTGCTTGACCATCTGTCTGAGGATGAAAGGTTGTACTAAGATGGACTTGGGTACCAAGACCCTTTTGGAATGCTTTCCAGAAATAAGAGGTGAACTGCGTACCTTTGTCTGAGATAATAGATAATGAAACACCGTGCAATCTGACCAACTCTCTGATGTAGAGTTTGGCGTAATCATCGACTGAATAAGAGGTATGAACTGGAAAAAAGTGAGATGATTTGGTCATTCTGTCTACAATGACCCAAACTAAATCATGCTGATGATGAGTTCGAGGCAAACCCGTCACAAAGTCCATGTTCACAACTTTCCACTTACAAGTCGGAATACTGAACTCCTGCATAGAACCACTAGGCTTCTGATGCTCTATCTTAACCTGCTGACATGTAGAGCACTTAGCCACAAACTCTGCAATATCTCTCTCCATCCTACTCCACCAATAGATCTCCCGCAAAACACGGTATATTTTAGTATCCCCTGGATGAATAGAGTAACGCGCACCATGTGTTTCTGCAAGAATTCGCTGCCTTATGTCATCTACGCCTAGAACACAAAGACGACCCTGACAACGAAGGACATTATCTCCCCCTTGGGAGAAAACCTCTATTTTCTGATTCTGAACTTTTCTGATTATGAACTGACTCTTTCAACTTGAAAAGGCTGGGATATCTATCTTGCTTTTCTTTCACCTCGGAAACTAGAGATGATTCTGAGCTACTCTGAACACATGCACCACCATCTGAAGAATTGACTAAGCGAATGCCTAGTCTAGAAAGCTGATGGACTTCCAGAGATAACTTCTTATTACTATCCTCAACATGAGAAACACTACCCATGGACAGTCTACTGAGAGCGTCGGCCACTACGTTGGCCTTGCTCGGATGATAAAGGACACTCACGTCATAATATTTCAAAAGCTCTAACCACCTTCTCTGACGAAGATTGAGATCTTTCTGAGAAATGATATACTGAAGGCTCTTATGATCTGTGAATACATCTACATGAACACCGTAGAGATAATTCCTCCAAATCTTCAAGACAAAGACTACGGCTGCTAACTCAAGATCATGAGTAGGATAATTCTTCTCATGGAGTTTAAGCTGTCTAGAGGCGTAAGCTATGACCTTACCATGCTGCATGAGGACACAACCCAAACCTACTCTGAATGCATCACAATACACCACGAACCTATCTAAACCATCTGGAAGAGCTAAAACTGAAGCTGAGGTGAGTCGAGTTTTTAACTCTTGAAAACTCTTCTCGCAAGGATCTGACCACCGAAACTTGACTTTCTTCTGAGTCAATCTGGACATAGGAGATGCAATAGAAGAAAATCCCTCAACAAATCATCTGTAATAGCCATCCAAACCTAAGAAACTCAAGGAGAGGCTAGTTTCTTGCTGCTTTGGTCTTTTGAGGATCTACTCTAATGCCATCACCAGAAACGATATGGCCAAGGAATGCTACCGACCTTAGCCAAAATTCGCACTTACTGAATTTGGCGAATAGCTGATGATTCCTGAGAGTCTGAAGTACTGTTCTGAGATGGTCTGTATAATCACGCTTAGTGTGGGAATAGACCAGAATATCATCTATGAAGACTATGATGAACATGTCCAAGTACTGCTTGAACACACGATTCATCAAGTCCATGAAAGCGGCCGGGGCATTAGTAAGACCAAATGACATGATTAAGAATTCGAAGTGACCATACAGAGTACAGAAAACTGTCTTCGGAATGTCACATTCTCTAACTTTGAGCTAATGATAGCCGGATCTGAGATCTATCTTAGAGAAATAACCCGCACCTTAAAGTTGGTCAAACAAGTCATCGATTCTGGGAAGAGGATACTTGTTCTTGACCATGACTTTATTGAGTTGACAGTAATCAATGCACATTCTGAGAGAACCATTTTTCTTACATACGAATAAGACTGGTGCGCCCTACGAGGAAACTCTGGGTCTGATGAATCCCTTATCCAAGAGATCCTTCAACTGTTCTTTCAATTCTTTGAGTTCTGCTGGTGCTATTTTGTATGGCGGGATAGAGATAGGCTAAGTATCTGAAAGAAGATCAATACCGAAGTCTATTTCCCTTTCGGGAGAAATTCTTGGAAGATCTTCGGGAAAGAAATCTGAATATTCATTTATGACTAGAATTGATTCAAGACTGGGAGTCTCGGAACTAGAATCCTTAACATGAGTAAGATGATATACACATCCCTTAGTTATCAATTTCTTTATCCGAAGGTAGGAAACAAGCTGACCTCTGAACGCGGATACACTACCCTTCCACTCAAGGATGGGTTTATTCGGAAACTAAAACTGGACTATTCTATTTCTGTAATCGATTGTGGCATAGCAGGAATGAAGCCAATCCATGCCGAGAATGACATCAAAATCGGTCATCTCTAATTTGACTAAGTCTGCTGAAGTGACTTTCTAAAATAACCTAATCGGGCAATTCCTGTATACCCGTCGAGCTATGATGGTTTTACCCACTGGGGTAGAGACTGAAAAAGGCTCTGCTAGAATTTCAAAACTGATTCCAAAATCAACTGCTATATAGGGAGTAACAAAAGACAAGGAAGCTCCTGGATCTAGCAAAGCGTAAATATGCACATGAAAGATCTGTAACATACCAGTAACTACATCAGAAGAATTTTCCTAGTTCTATCGAATCTGAAGGGCATAAAGGCGATTTGGGCATTGCCCACTAGTAGCACTGGAAGTGGCGCCCTTCTGATTTGGGCGATAGGACTGAGCTGCGAGACGATTCTGCTGACCCTAAGGACCTGGTTGAGGATAGTCTTTGACTCTGTGGCCAGGCTTGCCACAATTTAAACAAATGCCACTACCCGCTCTACAAACACCCTGATGGTGCTTACCGCAAGTCTGACAAAGAGGATAAGTGCAGGCACTGCTAACACTGCCCTGGGTTTTAGAGCCTGACGCTTTATCTTTATTACCCTCTCTAAACTTAGAAACTGGAGCACTGGCTGTAGAAGGAGCTGGAACTGATGATTTAGGATAAAATTGGGAACGATTTCCTCCTTCTGATTTAGGTTGACTAAAATTGAAGCTACCTGTCCTAGCTTTCTTATTCTGTTTTTCCCTCTGCTTAATTTTCTGCTCCTCTATCTGCTGAGCATGGGTCATAAGTCTGGCTAAATTCATGTCACTATTTAGCATGGCGGATCTGCACTCATTAACCACGCTATCATTTACCTCTAAAGCAAACTTACTCATTTTGGCCCTGCTACCTGCAACCACATGGGGGGAATATCTGGCTAACTGAGTAAACATAAGAGAATACTCTTTCACCGTCATATTGCCCTGCCTGAGGTTGATGAATTCTAGCACCTTGGCTTCTCTAAGCTCTTGGGGAAAGAATCTGTCTAAGAATCTGGATTCACTATAGGACCTGCATCATCTGACCTCTCTGACTTCCACTTTTTGTACCAAGCATGAGCCACATTCTGCAACTGGTATGCAGCTAGCTCAACACTCTCAATAGTAGTCACACCCATGATGTCTTTCACTTTTTGAACTTGATCAATAAATTCCTGAGGGTCTTCATCTACCTTAGACCCGAGGAAGGTTGGAGGATTTATTCGGGTGAAGTTTCGAATTCTAACTGCAGCTGAGTTGGCCACTAGGTTGGCCAGAATAACTGTTGGTCGTTCATTCTGAGTTGCGACTGATTGGGTAAGAGTTGTGAATGCGGCCCTGAACTCCGCATGAGAAACATGATCGCCCAAAGGTTCTTCGGGCTGAGGGGCTGACTGATTTCCATTTCTTATTTTAGGAGGCATGTTCTGTAGGAGAAAGGGAGAAATGGATTAGACTGAGAAATTGACTTGTGATTATGCTCATAGACACGAAATGACTACTGAAAGAGGGAAAATTGTTCTTAAAACATCTTATAACCTCTTTCACATAAATGTGGCGTGCAATACACCCATGTACAAGACTCTACTAGATGCGACTTTCAGACTTCCTAGGGCTCTATTGAACCTTAGGCTCTGATATCAAGTTTGTAACACCCCAATTTTCTGAACCGGAATGCTACACGGTGCTCATGACTCCGAAGGACCACAATCTAACCCATGACTGATATCTGTACCTATACACTGCATAATATAACATGAAAATATGGAAATATGCACTGAAAGGCCATAAGGTTCAATACTGAACATAATCTGAAATATAATATCTGAGTGGGGTAATAGAATACCCAAAACAAAACTGAGAATACTGAAGATGCTGAAGCCTGAAACATGATAGTCTGTATCTAGTCTGAAAGCCTCTACTGTCTGAATAATCTGAATAAGGAGTTGATGGGACATGTCCCCAACTAACTCCAATTAATAAACTAATCAATGAAATAATGGGGAAATAATTATGTCCTCGAAGGATGAGGACTCGCTTCTAACTCTGACTGCTGAGACTGGAATTTACTGCCGATCTGGAACTCGTGTCTCTGAACCTATGGTGTAACATAAAAAGAAAGCACCATAGCGCAAATGCGTCAGTACAATGGAATGTACTGAGTATACATGTGAGGTAGGTTATATGTAAGGGTTCACATGCATGACTAATGCTAACTGACTGTCTAACATGAACGTGAGAGTACATGCATAAATACGTAACTGTAACTGACAATGTGATAATATGATTTCTGAGTTTGTATACTGATAACATGACATACTAGTAACTGATACGACTGATAATATGAAAGACTGTATCTGAATAAAACTGATAACATGGGTGACTGTATCTGACAGTCCTGAATCTGATGGAACTGTCTGAGTTTCGTACTGTATCTGAGTTGACTATATCTGACAGTCTTGAAATCTGAAGAACTATCTGAGTTCTTTTACTGAGACTGATACTGAAACTGTGGGAAGTAGTTATTTAATTGTCACGCCCCATATGCGCTATAATAGCTGAACTGGGATCCAATCTGTGCCCTGATTGGAAGGGTGTCAATACCGTGCCACTAGTAAGGACAACATGTGAGTGACCCTCATATAATAGATAACTCTAGTGAGAATGGTGGGAACCCTCATATAACAGGTTAAGCCACCTTATCTACCCTCATATAGCAGGCTACGATGTCTCAACCTATGCTGGCTACATAGTTCTGGAACACAAAGATTGCTTCTAGAATCAAACCCTCATATAATAGGTGAGTTCCCATTCTTGGGTTCACTCTGTGCTAATTCCTACTCCCATCTGGATAGACACTAAATATGATTTACTAAACTGAACATGAGCTGAGTTACTAAATTTCCGTTGACTGACGGAATACTACTGATATCTGATAACTGACTCAGTCATGAGATCATAGAGATTTCCTGAGTCATAAGACTGTTTGAAGTCTAAGAGTTTATAGCTTGACTGAGAGTATCGTGAAAACATGACATGGCTCTAGGCACACAGCTAATATTTTGGGTACAAGTACCCTCAGGACTCGATAGAAGGACACTGATAAAGCATGATTTACTTGAATACTTGACTAACCTCATAATCTATACTACATTCATAGAAACATTTAATCAAACATATAATAGGCATAAACTTGTACATGCATGGGGATTTCATGATATCATGCTAGTTGGACAATTTTCCTTCATCTAGACATTTAATCAAATATATTGTAGGCATGGTTCATGTATACATCATTGTATAATAATTAAACATCATGGTTCCAATCTAATTTCATCATTCAAGGGTTTAATTCATAGGGTTGCATGAATCTATAGCTATAGTAATTAAACCCACATAGAAATCATCAACAATCATGGAGTAGAATCCAATTTCATATTTATCAACATGAACATGAGCAGCCAAATCATGAAAACATAAAGAAAATCCATAACTTGAGTTTTAGAAAGGGATTCTTGGACTTCATGGACGAAAGGGGTCCATGAATGAATACTATACATACCTGGTTTATGATTCTTGATGTTCCTGAGCTTGAAGAATTTGAAATCCCTTCGTTCTTGAAGAAGATTTGAATTTTTGTTCTTGAGAATTAGAGAGAAATCCTAATATTTGTTGATGTGAAAGTAATAATGGATAAAGTGGTTGAACTCGGGTATAATTGGGTATATATAGGCGGATAGTTAATGACCAAAATACCCCTATTAAAAAGACCTGGAAACACTGAACGTAGGGTGCGATGGTGGCGTCCGATGGTCCGTCAGACCTGCGATGGTCCGTCGGACCTGCGACGGTCCATCGACTGTTACCGTCGTACCTTGGCAGAAAGCAGGTCCACTGCCTCAGTG
Organism: Capsicum pubescens; assembly: GCA_030864215.1. Classification (NCBI taxonomy): domain Eukaryota; kingdom Viridiplantae; phylum Streptophyta; class Magnoliopsida; order Solanales; family Solanaceae; genus Capsicum; species Capsicum pubescens. The sequence goes on from CM061542.1 coordinate 284,672,750, forward strand.
CGACGGTCATGCTCGACGGTCCGTCGTTTTTCCGACGGTCCGTCGACCACGCCTTCATACCTGGGCTGTTTTACTACCTTCTGTATTTCGGCCATAACTTCCTCATCTGACACCGGATTTTGATGAAATTGGTATCGATGAAATTGGTATCGATTCAAAGCAAGTTCTAACATCCTTGAGATGGTTTTCAAGATAAGAAAAAACACGGGTATTACTGATTTTTAGGTCTTTCAGAAGAGGAAGAGTTTCAAGTATTTGGGGTCTATGATTCAGGGTGATGCTGATATTGACAAGGATGTCACGCATCGTATTGGGGAAGGGTGGTTGAAATGGAGGCTTGCTTCGAGATTTTTATGTGATAAGAAGGTGCCCCCAAAGCTTAAAGGTAAGTTCTACAGAGTGGCAGTTCGATCAACTATGTTGTATAAAGCGGAATATTGGCCAGTTAATAAATCCCACATCTAAAAGTTAAAGGTGACGGAGATGAGAATGTTGGATGTGTGGTCAGACCAGGAAGGAAAGGGTGAGAAATAAGATTATTCGAAAAAAAGTGGGAGTGGCTTTAGTGGAGGACAAGATGCGAGAAGTGAGGTTACGTTGGTTCGGGCACGCGATGAGGAGGGGTGTTGATGTGCCAGTGCGGAGGTGTGAGACACTGCCTATGGATGATTTTAGGTGGGGAGAGGTAGGCCGAAGAAATATTGGAGGAAGGTGATTAGACATGATATGAAACAGTTACAACTTAGAGAGGACATGACCCTTGATAGGAAGGTGTGGAGGATGCAAATTAGGGTATAAGGTTAGGGGATGGGAGGGTGTCGGTAACAGCAGGAGAGTGTTCTGTATTTGTGTCTGAAGTTTCTTGTTCGTAGGTATGGAGTGCTATCTATGGTTTCGGATTTATAGTTTTAGTATTATCTTGTGGCTAGCGTTGTTAGTTTATTTTGCATATTATACAATTTTAAATGCATTTATATATTGTGTTTGTTATATTGCTATTGATTCTAAGTCGGTGGTCTATCGGAAACAACCTCTCTACTTCACCTGAGATAGTGGTATGGATTATCTAAAGAAGAGTCTTTTAATGAAGGACAAAAAGTTGAAATCACTTTTCCAAGGGTATTCACACTTTTATTATTATTATTATTATTATTATTATTATTATTATTATTATTATTATTATTATTATTATTATTATTATTGATATTTCTATTTTGCTATCTCTACTAACACCATGTACTACTATTATTACTTTAACTATTATTTGTCTATAGATTATTATTAATTATTTAGAGTCCTAACTTCAAATTCTAATAATATTTCAGATTGATTAAGGTGATTTTTAATTTTCAAATTTTTTTTAGATGTTACCTTTTTCTTTTAATCATAATCGTATAATTAAAATTAGGGTAGGCTAAAAATCTTAATTGCTATTGCTAATTTTATTTATTAAATCATATGTATTCAAATATATTTGATGTAACATTTAAAAGAAATAAATATGTGGAATAGTAAGAGTTCATTTAGAAATCTTCAATCTTAAGTCCTAATTTTTAGAAATCAATTAATTATTCTTTTCTTATCGTTAGGCTTTTCAAATAAAATTCATATTTATTCTATAATCTATTAAGTTGAATTAGTTGTTATAAATATTATATTATTAGTGCCACGATTACTTTATTCGTACAATGTAATACTACTGCTACTATTACTATTTTTCTGTTAATTATTATTATTGATATTATTATAATTAATATTTTTAATTTTTATTTAAAATTCAAATAAGTCAAATATATTATTATGGCCACTACTACATCTATTTATTAATATTATTATTTTTCACTTAATATTTAAATTAAATGGATATAAAGATATTTTATAATATAAAAAAGAGATAGGTTTATGAAATAATAAGAGTTCATTAAAATTTTAAAATAAGAGATTGTATAGATTACAATATCTGGTAGGATAAGCTCAACGTAACTCCAAAAGAGTTCCAAAATAAACTATACCACATGTTTCTTGTTTCTTAATTATTAACTCTATTTTTAATAAATTAATAAAGTTATATTTTTATATTTCAAAGATTGTTTTTAATAATATTTGTTATATTTTTTAATTTAAATTGCAAAGTTCAAAAATTTATTAAATAGCTAAATAAAATCTGCACACTGAAAAAGTATTTTTCAAATTCAGTTTTGAATATGATCTTTATCTTCTTTTTTTTTTTCAATTCAAAAAGTTATATATTTCATTTTAAACTGAAACTTTTATTTATCAATTTAATATTTGAGTTAAGATTCAAAATAGTATTTCCAACATAATCTCTATCATTTATCTTTATATAAATTCACAACACCATTTATGTAGGGGCAAAATGAAAATGCTAAAATCATTTATTTAGAAATGAATGAAGTATTACTACTACTGGTACTGTTTTATAAAATTATTATTATTATTATTATTATTATTATTATTATTATTATTATTATTATTATTATTATTATTATTATTATTATTATTATTATTATTATTATATAGGCACACTATTACTATTGTTATACACGTTTTGAGTAAGCATTATCACTAAGTACTACTATTACTACAACAACAACAACAACAAACCCAGTGTATTCCCACATAGTGAGGTCTGGGGAGGGTAAGATGTACGCAGTCCATACCTCTACCTCTAAAGAAGTAGAAGACTGTTTCCGATAGACCCCCGGCTCGAGACACGGAATAATAAACAAATTCATAGTAAAACATGGAACAAGATGGCATAACATAAATACGACACCCACAAGTAATAGTAAACAGAGAAAAGTAAACAGATTCGTAATAAAGCATGAAACAAGGTATCATAACAAGAATAATACCCCCACCAAGTAATGCCCTACACTAGCGACCCAAGCTGACCCTAGCCTTCTGCCCTAATTCGCGTCCTCCAGATCTTCCTATCTAGGGTCATGTCCTCAGTGAGCTGTAACTGCTCCATGTCCTGCCTAATCATCTCTCCCCAGTACTTCTTCGGCCTACCCCTACCCCGCCTAAAACCATTCAAAGCTAGTCTCTCACACCTACGAACCGGGGCATCCATGCCCCTCCTCATCACGTGTCCGAACCATCTCAATCGGACTTTCCGCATCTTATTCTCCACTGGAGTCACACCAACCTTCTTCCTGATAGTCTCATTCCGAACTCTATCCCCCCTAGTCAGCCCACACATCCAACGCAACATCCGCATTTCCGCCACCTTCATTTTTTGAATGTGGGAGTTCTTAACTGGCCAACATTCCGCTCCATACAACATGACCGGACGGACTGCGGAATTATTATTATTGTTATTAAATCAAATATATTCAAATATATTTTATTATATATAAAGGAAGAAATTTATGAAATAGCAAAAGTTTATTTAGGACTCTTTAATCATAAGTTTTATTTTTAAGCTAATGATTTTGTTTTCTTTTTAAAAGGATAATGCATTTTCAAATTCAAATATTTAATATAATTTTTAATCCAAAATTTTTATTACAAAACTATTAAGTTTTGTCCTAAATTTTGTCATGTGGCTTTTTAATATCTTGCCACGTGATTTCTTGTCTTACTTTTAATTTTGCTTTTATATATACTAGATTAGTGTATGTGCTATGCACGTGTCTATCACGTCAATCAATAAAATATACATAAGAATTAAGAACAATATAATTAGAAAGTAGCAATATATTAACGTTAAAAAAATGATATATCTATTTAAATTATATAAATAAATATTTTATCTCAAATATATTATTATGTGATGTGTCTCACTTCAATGTTTAAGAACAAAGTTAATTTGAATTTCATGCAAATAAAACTATTCCCAAACCTCATTACTCCTTTCATAGGAGACACCTTCAAGAACACCCAATCACTTACTTCAAACTCCAATTCTCTTTGCCTCCATCAAAATAATACAATTAAATTTATTTTTTACACACAAAAAAATTTTCAAAGCCGTCCGACACTTATCTACTACCTGTAAACAATAATAAAATAATATGAGATATCAAAATAATACAATTAAACTTAACCTTTACATAAGAAAATTTCTCAAAGCCGACCAACATTTATCTATCACCTGTAAACTGCAACAAAATAATACGATAAAAGTGATATCAAAATAGTACAATTAAACTTAAATTTTACACACAAAAATTTTTCAAAGCCGAGATTCATCTACGAACTGTAAACTACCACAAAATAACAAATTAATAGAGATATTACGATAATACAATTAAACCTAACTTTTACCTAAAAAAATATTCAAAGCCGATCCACATTCATCTAGCATCTGTAAATTAAAATAAAACAATAAGATAATAAATATATCAAAACAATACAATTAAACCTAACTTTTACACAAGAAATTCTTCAAAGCCAACCGACATTCACCTACGATCTGTAAACTATAAAAAAATATAATAGTGATCACAAAACTTTAATTTTGATCCAACTAATTCTTGTTCCAGCAAAAATTTAGATCCTAAAGAATGATTTTGAATGAAAACAAAGAAGATATATATATATATACGCACATGTTGAATTCTATTATGCTGACAAAAACAGTGACGAAGTTGAAGGTTAGAAAATCAAATATCCACCAATCTAGAAATGCAATCGAATCAAGTTAGATGAGCATCAATCATATTCTTCCAATAGGCAAACCAGTTTGTTCTCTAGTTTAACGTACATTTCAATATTTATAGAAGTATTTCCTTAATAGAGTCCTATTTTATGAGTATTTTTCTAATTGGACAGTAGAAAGAAAAATATTGATTAATTCTCCTACCATATATTTTAGAAGTCCCATATATAAATATTAATTAATTTTTCTACCGTATATTTTAGGAGTCTCATATATTTTAGGAAGTCTAGTTAATATAATTAAAAATAATTAAATAATAAATTAAAAAATAGTGAAATAGATTATAGATAGATATAGATATAGATATAGATTATAGATATAGATTTCAGATTTGAGTTAAATCTTATGAGGAAGTAATTTTTCATGGACCTTATGCAACAAGAATACAATCAGGTGGGGCAGCAAAACTAATTTGACTCGTTTTAATTAACAGTTGATCAAACGATATATAACTATTCCCATAAACGATAATGATTTTTCACTATTACCTAATCATAGATTGGACAATATAATAAAATTTCTACAACAATCGAAAGAAACATTGTAATTATATTTATCTAAATCAAAAGGTTGTTTGGTAGCTCGTTAGAGTTATGCAAATATTTGTAATATAGATATTAGTTATGAGAGAATCTATATATTATTTCATGGAGGTATTGGTAATAGAGAATTTTGTTATTCACTCGTAACTTATATATCTATACGTTATTTAGATTTTTAAATTGTATATCAAACACTATATCAATTTTATACATAAATAAATTATCTTTCAACCACTTAAAAACCGTGATATTACTTATACAAAATTTAATATTTGCACAGATCACTTTCAAATCAGCTACAAAACGACTCTTGAGAACACAATACAATAGGTATGAATCACTTAAATAAGATGTAAAAGACATAATTCGCTTCCAAACTAGCTACCGAACGACCCTTGAGAACACAATACAATAGAGGAAACAACTGACAACCTTCCAAACAAGGTGTAAGAAAAAAAGTTTTTTTTTTTTTTTTTTTGGTTTTACATTTGATGTTCGGTACACGCATTGGAGCCCCGACTAGTCCGGATCGTGGGTTGCAGGGCTCATTAAGGTGGCAGCGCTCTCAACAAAGTTTTCTCCATACCCGGGGTCGAACGTTCGACCTCTAATTAAGGATGGAACAGCCCCATCCACTTCACCACAACCCATGTTGGTAAAAAAAAAAAAAAAAAGATTTCTTTTTAAGCAAAAGGAGAAAAAAACAAACAAAAGAATATATTCTACTTACTTATAAAGAGCAAAGGACCCAATGCGGAAGTGTCAAAACATACATGTTGATCTGTTGTTTGCTTTGACAGAATTTCATTGATCCTTTGTTCTTCATTTTAATTAATTAATTTTATTTTTTTATTTGTTATATATTTTTAAAAATACGTAAAAAATACTATAAATCACAATAATTAACAACTTAAAAAATTTAAAAGATATAGAATATTTGGTTAACTCTCGAGATTATATCAGTGTCATTTAAATTAAAATAAAAGAAAAAGTATTATAAAATCATAATAATTAAAAATTTAATTTATTTTAAAAATATAATTAACTATCAATGCCACAAAAATTTAAATAAGAAGATTAACATATATTATTTAAAATTTACATAAAAAGTATTATAATTATAATAATTAACAATTTAAATATTTAAAAGTATAAATATAATATTGATTATCTAAATTCTATTTATTTTACATAAATTGAAATAAAAAAAAAATCATGTGAATTCAAAGTAATTTTGAATTGTTCCTAGTGTGTGTGTAAGAAGAATAAGTCAATTGGGTGGGCGACACAGACAAAGCAACTAGCTTAAAGCAACAACTAATACTACACCAAGTACAACAACAATTTGTGGTGGAGTGACACAAACTTCACGGTCTCTCGAGTTCGAGTCGTCTTTGTTAGAAAATATTTTATTTTCTATACAGAATTTTCTGACATAAATTTAAATTTAATTAGATTACAGACATCAGTACCTCACCGTATGTAAAACCAAACACACAAAAAAGGAAAAAAACTATTACTACATTCTTTTCTTTTCTCTAGCTTAAAACAACTAATACTACACCAACAATACTTATGGTGGAGTGACGTGGGTTCGAATCGGTTTTGTTAGAAACGTTTTATTTTCGATATAGGATTTTTTGATGTAAATTTAAATTTAATCGGATTTTAGACACCGAATAAAAAACTAATTCAGATTTAATCAGCTCTAATGAGGTACCTCACACCGCATGTGAAATCAAACAAAAAAAGGAAAAAAAGTAGTACTCCCTCTATTTAAAAAAGAACGACCTAGTTCAACTTGATACAAAATTTAAAAAAATAAAGAACGCTCTTAAATCACGTCATTTTAAACTAAAATTATATCAAAGTGTTAAATATATCATGTAGAAAATTTAAATTAAATTATTACCAAAAAGAGAAAGAATTATTTTTTCTAAAGCAGATTAAGAAAAAAAAATATATGTCATTCTTGTTTAGAGGAATACACTTTTATCTGTACAACAAATACTTTTCTCTATACAAAAAAGAATACTTCAATTCAATACAAATACAAAATATTTTTCTGTAGTTTTGATTGACTCCTTTTTATTTAGTCTTTGTTCAGATCACCAATATTTTTTATTTTTCACTTCACAAACTCAGCTGAATAAAACCCACCTATATATCTCTTTTTTCTTGCTGATTCTTTGCTTTAAAGGTTTGATTTTTATTTTTATTTTTGAGTTTATTTTTGTTTGGGATCGTTCTTGATTTTAGAATTTTAGTATAATTCAGTATTCGATTTGATTATATTATTGTTTTTATTGTTATGGGGTTTTGTTTAAATTCTTGATCATAGTAGTAAAATTGTGATAATTTTACTAGAAATCTGTTGTTTTATAGCACTTTGATTATCGTATTATTATTTTGTTGTAATTGTATTTTTTTTTCAAGAATGCTTTGACATGATCCCTATAGTATTTTTGTGCCATGACTTGTTCACACAAATTTGTTTTTTTGAGCTGACGGTCCCGAGGTAGAGGTAAGGTCTGCGTACGCTCCACCCTCCCCATACCCCACTTGTGAGATCAGTATTACACTGCATATGTTGTTGTTGTTGTTGTTGAGAGTGAAGTTTTACTAGTAATCTGTTGTTTTATAGCACTTGGATTATCGTATTATTTTGTTGTAATTGTTTTTTTTTTCAAGACTACTTTGACATGATCTCTATAGTATTTTTTTTGCCATGACTTGTTCAAACTATTTTATTATTATTTTTTGAGCTGAGGGTCCCGAGGTAGAGGTAAGGTCTGCGCACGCTCTATTCTTCGCAGACCCCACTTGTGAGATTAGTATTGCACTGCATATGTTGTTGTTGTTATCGCTGTTGTTGAGAGTGTATGTTGATGTTGTTGTTGAGAGTGTATTTTTTGTTTTGAGCTGAGGGTCCCAAGGTAGAGGTAAGGTCTGCGTACGCTCTACCCTGCTCAGACTCCACTTGTGAGATTAGTATTACTCTGCGTATGTTGTTTATGTTGTTGTTGACAATGTAATTTTACTAGTAATCTGTTGTTTTATAGCACTTGGATTATCGTATTGTTTTGTTATAATTGTGTTTTTTTTTTTCAAGAATGCTTTGACATGATCGCTATAGTATTTTTTCGCCATGACTTGTTACAACATTTATTTTTTTGAGTTGAGGGTCTATCGGAAACAACCTCTCTACCCTCCCCTGACCCCACTTGTGATATTAGTAATACACTGCGTATGTATGTTGTTGGTGTTGTTGAGAGTGTATTTTCAGTTTCCTCTATTAATTCGCGGGTTACTGGATTAATTTTCTTAATACCGAGAAGTTTCCTGTTACCAGCGTAGGTTATTGTTGTGTTTTGCTTGAGGGTTATTATTAGATTGTACCGGACTAGTGAAATGTGAGGTGGATCACTTAGATTCTGGATGACTGTTTTTGTGTAACGTAAATGTGTACTGAAGTCGCTCAAAGAGAGAGGACGAAAAGGTCTTTGAGGAAATGAAAAGCAATTCAATAATGTGTTTTATCTATTGTTTTCCTATGTTTAAATATCCAATTGAAGGTTCAAACTTCAAAGTACTTGTCTTTGTTATGCATTTGTGCAAGTGACTTCTTTTTCACGTCTTCTAAGGCGAAGATACCAAAAATTATGTCTTCGATCATTGCCTATTATGAGCGTGAGTATTCCAGGTCGCAACCGTAATGTGTGAAATCCAATGACATTGTGGCCATTTACTATAGAACCCAGAGAAAGAAATATAAGTATGGCAAAATTGGGAAGCGGGGATGTTAAAGAAAGAGTTGGTGTATATCTCTCGCTCATTAACTACCCATGTTCAAATGATTTACATCGTAACTGTAATATCATATTTGTTGTTTTTCATATATCAAGTGAAATGCATACTCATCAGTCATCACAGGATGACTATAGCATGTAAGGTTCATTCATGTTGGTCAACGCCTTAAAATTTTCCATTTCCGTGTTGATTAGTCTATGACGTTGGCTTTTTATTTCTGTATGAGATGTTGATGTCCTTTTGATATTAATGTGACATTGGATTAAATTTTCAATGTGGAAAGGACTTAGTTTCAGAATCCTTTTGAACTTAGTCTCATAGTAGAAATGCCATTGTTCTAGGAACACCAAATATAGCTTTTTAACTTCTTGATTAGTATTTTCCAGAATATTTTGCGGGGCATCAGAAAGATAACTATGGGCTGCTTTGGCTGTTGTGACGATGATGACATGCAAAAAACTGCTGATCACGGACCATTCATGGCCAACAATGCAGCAGGTTAATTTCCTCCTTTTACTATTTGCTTTTAGTAATATTTCAAATTCTGGAGAATCATAAGTTTAGCGGCAGGGGAGGGGCAGGAGGGGAGTGGGATTCAATCTAAGTATCTCCTGGATTGAAGCACAATCTCATCCACAGAGTACTGACATATGATCTATTATCCATTGTGTTGGCAAGAAGTCAGTGAATTAGTAGTTTCCAGTATCTTGGAAGCTCAAAGATCATGACGTTTGTATTAAGTGTCTTCGTGATGATATGGTATGGAAGATATGCCTGCTTTGCAATCATGTCTTTCACCTCAGTCGTTCAATTTAACCTTAGTAAATTGACAAACAGTCGGGTGAAAGTTGTCGTGTTTAGTTCATTGCTTTGGCTTTACCCCTATTCCATAGATATGTTTTCTTTTGATAGCGTCCTGATTTTATTTACTGAGATTCTATTAATTCTTTTCGTATCTATAGGATTTCTGGTTTTTACTCTTCACTAACTGGGAAAAAAATTTAGGCTACAATGCAGGGCAGCGTGCAACAGAAAGTGCGCAAAAGGAGATGCAGACTGTTACCATTCAGCCCATTGCTGTTCCTTCTGTAGCTGTTGATGAGTTAAAAGACATCACAGACAACTTTGGTACGAAAGCCTTGATAGGTGAGGGATCATATGGAAGGGTTTACCATGGTGTCCTGAAAAGTGGGCGGGCTGCAGCCATTAAAAAGTTAGACTCGAGTAAGCAGCCTGATCGAGAATTTTTAGCGCAGGTCAGGTCGATGTTGTCCTACTTTTACTATCCTTATATTATTATACATAAACCTCTTAGCTTGATTGATGTAACCGTTTCAGGTTTCCATGGTATCAAGATTAAAACATGAAAATGTGGTTGAGTTACTCGGTTATTGTGTGGACGGTGGTCTTCGTGTGCTGGCTTATGAGTATGCCCCAAATGGATCTCTCCATGACATTCTTCACGGTTAGTTACTTTGTTTACTATAAGCCCCTTTGCGTATCCATTCTATGATTTCTTTTGGAACCCATGCCTGTTGATCCAATTAATACTCGTGGATTTGGTTGTTCTAATATATATACGGGTCAAAGTCCGATTGAATCTCATGATCCATTGTGGTACGTTGTGTTTGGAAATGATGGCACGATCCAAGTTCCTCAGGTTGCATGGCCATTAATCCTAGCCCAACGAAACTAGAGTTGAACTCATGCTTGACGCAACCTAATCTACTTGGACTTATATTTTGGTAATATTGGGTTCAATGTAAAACTGTCCTATATAATTCAAGATTACGTTAACATTTTGAACATAAAAAAGTGGATGGGAGGCGTGCATTGGGTTGAGATAGAGGGTATGCGGGATACCTAAAGATTATTTCTTTTTCTGTCCTTCCGTTCCCGTAGTAGGTGCCTTTTGATTGATTGAGTGTTCCAGTATGTAATGAGTTGCATTTGATCATAGTTGCTTAAGATGCTCTTATTATTCTTCAAAATCCGTCTGATTCACCTTTTCCTCATGTTAATTTCAGCCACTGCACTACTCCTTTAAGTAATGGAAGAAGGATAAATCCTAGTAGCTTGAAAATCCGTCATTATCCTCGCCAAATTGGTTACACCCTTCCTCTCTCTCCTTGATACGTAAATTCTAATTCACGAAAACAGCACCAAAAGTGATGTTTTGGGGTTGTGGTTTACCTATCCATTTCCACGGTGTTGAACAAAATAAAACTTCTGCCCATTGCAATTGCTGTTAAACGAAAATTGTTGTCATTTGCTGACAGCATGTCGTATCTCTAATTCTCTATTTAACATAGCAAAATCAGTGACATGCCTTTGTTTTCTCTTACAATTTTCTTTATTTGAACTATTTTCTGACTGCGAGGGGAACTATTTCTGCATATATTCCTGTTTCATTCGGAAGTTTTGGTTATGTTCTCCTTTATGCATGGCGATCATTCTCAAATTTGTACCTTTCCGGAACAACTTTTGATTGTGGTGGTTGTCTCGGGCAAGTTAATGTGTCAGTGTGTCTCATGCTAATGCGGACTACCTATTTCAAGGAGTCCACATTGATTGTATTAGCTTAAGCTACCTGGGTTATAAATTATGATGCTGATAACACTCACTTTTCATCTTCCATAATCTTGATAACCTAAGCTGGAAAATGCAAATAACATTTCAATTTGTGGCTGCAGGACGAAAAGGCGTGAAAGGTGCACAGCCAGGTCCAGTTTTATCATGGGCCCAACGGGTTAAAATTGCTGTTGGAGCTGCAAAAGGGCTAGAGTACTTGCACGAAAAAGCACAGCCACATATAATCCATCGAGATATTAAGTCCAGCAATGTTTTACTCTTTGATGATGATGTTGCTAAGATTGCGGATTTTGATTTATCAAATCAAGCTCCTGATATGGCAGCACGTCTTCACTCTACACGTGTTCTTGGAACCTTCGGTTATCATGCTCCTGAGTGAGTCCAGTTATGAACATTTGATATAAATATACAGTAAACTTGGTTAACTAACTAAACGGAAGCAGTTTTAGCTCACGTTGTACAAGTACACTGTCCAAGGGTCATTCATTTTTATGCTGATTACACTTCCCTCGCGTTGCAGATATGCAATGACTGGTCAGCTGAGTTCAAAGAGCGATGTTTACAGCTTTGGTGTGGTACTCCTTGAACTACTCACTGGCCGTAAACCTGTTGATCATACATTACCACGTGGCCAACAGAGTCTTGTGACATGGGTATAAGCCTTCAAGATACTGATATTATTACTATATCCGATGCACCAACTTTTGGTTGACATATTTTTACTTTCCATTGACGTTTTACACCATCTGTAATCAGGCAACACCAAGACTTAGTGAAGATAAAGTGAAGCAATGTGTTGACGCTAGACTCGGTACTGATTACCCTCCTAAGGCCGTTGCAAAGGTATGTCACTAGAACAGAAAATTCCTGGCTACTGCAAACTATACTCCTGCATCTTCTCACATCTCCTCATGTTTCATCGACGCCTATTTCTCAAAATCTGCATTGATCAAACAGATGGCTGCAGTTGCTGCTTTGTGTGTGCAATACGAAGCTGATTTTCGACCAAATATGAGCATTGTGGTAAAAGCTCTTCAACCCCTTCTGCACGCTCGACCTGCACCTAGTGAAACATCAAACTTCTGATCCTCTCCTTTGCCGCAGCATTTACTACCTGGAAAAATAGCGATTGAGATTCGTTTTGTTGAGTTGAAAAATGATATTATACTAGTAGTTATCTGGGAAAATAGTGGACATACTGTGGTTTCCCCTTCTTTTTTTCTGGTCAATTGAATGTGAATAAATTTATACATGCACTAATGCAAGTAGCTTTGCCTATTCTTTTTAATGGATTGTTCTTGAAGGGTCTTGAATGTCCTAATATCAGCAAAGTGGAGATGATCACTATGATAAAAACTGAAAATATCGAGTTTAGAAGTTGGAACACTTTGGCTTTTCCCACCATTGACAAGATTTTTGTGCTGAATAGGTCACAATGATGGTTAGCATGAGGTTGAAAATGATGCTCCATATAGTATTATTGGGGTGCTACTGACTATTGCATCTATTATAATTGAACTTACATCAACAATGACATACTCAGTACAATCCCACGAATAGGGAGGGTAGAGTGTATGTAGACCTAGAGACGTGGTTTGCAAAAGACCTTGGGTTCAAGTGCAACAAAAATTTTACTATGACTAAACTTGAAACGTTGAAATGATAATATTAGTGTCGTGGTAAGGATGGTAAGGATGCAACACGTGATGTTTATGTTAAGGCATATCATTAATTCGGACCTTGCGATGTTTATGTTAAGGCATATCATTAATTCGGACCTTGTGATGTTTATGTTAAGGCATATCATTAATTCGGACCTTGTCATGAATAGTATGGGGCTATGGGCAGTTCGGTGCACAAAGCGTTTCGTATTCATGCAGGTTCGAGGATGTAGGTTCAAGGAAGGGCCGCATTAATCAATTTAGGTATTGTATTTTCACGTAAGCATTGGTGTTTGATTTCATAGTTTGAATTTGTAGCATATAGGTCATACACAAACAATCTAAGTTGCTCGGACTCTTCAAAAACCTTTATGAATGCGTGTCGGATCCTCTGAAAATAGTGTATTTTTAAAGGATCCAACACGAATGCGACAACATTTTTAAAAAGTCAGAGCAACTTAGCAAACAATTGCAGTGTCAAGTTGTCTCGATTGTCCTCTGTAATAATGAATGTTGGGAGGCAATAAATGGCCAACTCATGTTAGTTGTTTCACTTCCAAGCATGTGGAACCCCCCACCCACTATCCTTTCAGAATCAATCACTCAACCATTTAATTATAGATTTCCAAAAATGGAAATTTTTTTTGTAAATCCAAATTAGTCGAAACTTCAAAACAGTTATCTTAGACCTCGTGAAAAAGTCCAGAAACTAATAATGCACGTCACATGCCCATATATTATGTTTCTACTTTCTTGTACATCATTCCCGCTGTATAAATAGGAACCATAATATAACTAACATATCAAATGTAGCTTCACAAGTAGCGTCTAGAGAGAGTAAGATGTAAGTAAACCTTATCTCCTAGGCCCACCTTCGTGACGATAGAGAAGTTACCATTAGACGCTCGGCTCAAAAAGATAAAAATGTAATCAAAACAGGATTAACACACGATAGAACGGATTTTGAATGACGATATCACATCTACTGCTTAACATACGACTAACATCTTTCATTAGTATCAAATAGTGTGTGCAAAAAATTAGTTTAAACATGTAGGAAGTTGCAAACTGTGCTCATTGAGTCTATAAATGGCATCCAAATGTATAAACCCCTGGACGATAACCAGCAACGCAGTTCAGATTTGACGACAACTATATCTGTAGTGTGTTGGTGCAATTATGGTATCAGGGTTCTGCAGATGTTCTGTCAAACCTGTCTTGTTATGGCACACCCTATTAGTTTTCCCTGAATGCCAGGTACACCTCGTAAAAGATTCCAACGCTCCTCCTTGACTAGCCAAACAGTGAGAAAGGGTAATCGATACCTCTTGAATGCTCTAGGTTCAATGCCTTCTTTGCTTTGCGCGCTTCCTAGACTGTGGACCTCTATTCTTCCACTTGTCAACTCCACCTGGCCGATTACGTTCTTCAATCTCGCGAACTTTGCGTTTCCTGTGTAGCATATGTGGGTTAGAATGATACCTCAACAGACCTGTTTAAAGTAGTTGCATAGATCCTTTACTGATGTACCTGTATTCCCCAAGTTTACGATCAGAAAGTAGCTCCTCGGTAAGCGTTGTCTTTCTCTCCTTCTTAGTCAGTCTACCGGAGTAGTATTCAGATGCCGGCTCTATTATTGTGCCAACCTGCTCAAATTTCAAAAGGTTAACGCAACTGACCTCTTAACGACAGATGTTGATACGAGAGTGCATGACACGCCAATAGTTTAGGACACATACAACTTACCTGGAAATACTTGGGTAATGTTTTTGACTTTGAGCCACTCTTCTTGTAATGCCTTTTCGGATCCATAGCATCCCTTAACTGAAGGAATCAAATTTTTCAGAACTGAGAACTAACTCGTAAAACAATTGCAATTAAATTACGCATACATATAGGGAACTCAACAATATATCATAGGAAAAGGTGATCTTTAGACACGATTGCATCTTTACAAGTCCATGCTTGGCACATGAACTCAGGACTGTCAATAAATTCACCACTTGCCAACAGAATCCATGAAAAAAAATCATTGTTATAACTACGGTTGTTATACTGTCCTTAAGAGCGTATAATTTATATAACTAGTGAGATTGAACGAAATAAATGAATGAGAAATTTCAATTAATACGTCACTTTACTCTAAGCTTGTCTGGAATTTGTAACAGGTAAACCATTAAGGCCAACCCTTATACCCTTTAAGACCAAGTTATTTCATGGAACACGAACCTAGAGAGTGGACATGAGAAGAGTTGCTCTTTCAGAAATATTAAAAGAGCGGGCAGCCCAGTGCACTAAAGCTCCCACTATCAACAGGATTCGGGAAGGGCCCCACCAAAAGGGTGTATTGCTCTTCCTACACATTCAGAAATATGAGTAGGAAGTTTATACGTTCCAATTCTGCCTATCTAACTGATCATGGACAAAATCCTCAGATGAATGGAGCATTTATCGGCAGTAGTATGATGTGTTGCGTTCCATCTTTTATGTTTCTCGCTATCGTCGCTCTTCCTCGAGGAAAGGGTCCATCGACTTTCAACATCTTACAAACAGCTATGGCTCCTAAGATAGACGAACCAGGATTTCCAGAAAATTAGATTTCGATTGTAATGGACTAGTGGTATCAAGATCGAGTCCGAAGACAGGGAATCCAAGTGTAACAGCAGAGTAGTAATAAAAATTGCTCCCCTCTGAATCCTTAAACGACAATGTAAGGAAAAGCTTACCCAGGTCGCAACCTCTCATACGAAGTGTCAATCACCAAATCTTAGCTTCTAAAAGAATGCAAATTCTCCATTCATACACGTCTACGAAGTTCATAAGTAACGTAACATATCAATCTATCATCGAGCTATAAAGGTATCGAGCAAGAGAGCGAGACTTTGTAATTCAAAGAATCACCTTTAATAGCTGGAGATCCGTTTTCAGCTCCGGAGTAATCGTTGGGGCAGGCATATCGAACCTATTTAAATTTCAAAACCAGTAAATAATTTTTGTAAAAGGAACAAATTTTCGATAAAAACTGCATAAATTTGAAAAGCTACAATCGATATTACCAATTTTTGCCAGCTGAATCCTTGACTTGTTTTCGTATTAACTTGTTCACCTTTTTGGGATCATTAGGCGGAACAAATAAGCCGTCAATGAGCTCTGAACTAGGTTTGTATACTGCACTGGTCCCAGGCAACTCATTGGAGCTCTTTTTGGTCCCAATTGACAATTGAGGTATCTTTGGTTCCCATGAAAGCCCAATTACAGGCTTGTTTTCAGGCATCCTGAATTGCTACAGATTTACAAGTTTCAACTAATGAGTAATGGTTTAATAAAGAAGTAAATTTCACCCTAAAATAATTCCTAATACAACAATACACCCAAATTAATCCCACAAGTGGGGTACGGGGAGAGTAGAGTGTATGCAACCTCACCTCTACCTTATGAAGGTAGGGAGGTTGTTCCCCGTAGACGCTCGGCTCAAGTAATACATATCAATTCAGGCATGAAAATAATGGTGAAAGGAGCAGTGACAACAACTAATATGATAATCAGAGCAAAGGACACAACGGGTAATACAAAAATCTAAGAGTAAGATAATAAGAAAGTTATAATAACAATACAAAGAAGGGAAACTACGCGACGCTCGAAAGCCTAATAACCTTCTACCCTTATCCGCAAACTCCGTGACCTCCTATCTAGAGTCATGTCATCTGTATTCATATACAGTCCATGATAACTAATAACAACAAAGATAAAAAGATAAGAGATATCTACCTGGCTAAATTCAGTCTATATGCATAACAACTATGAAATTATAGCTACCCAGTGAGGGAAAAATACGCATAAGAGACGTTTCTTCTGGTAGGGTTTTGCAAGGATGTATACAGTAAGGAAAAGGACAATTATAACAAATCATGAGCTGATTAAGCTTTAGTGTTGTTAATCAGTTGGTTCGTTTCAATTGTTTTAATTTTTGCTTGCTAATTTATGTTTGCAGCTTCTTTGAATGGTAAGCCCAAAATAGCTATTGACGATGGAATTATATTACAACAACATAAACATACCCAGTGTAATCCCACAAAGAGGGTTTGGGAGGATAGGGTGTACGCAGATCTAACCTCTACCTTAGAGGCAAAGCAGCTCTTTTCGATAGACCCTCGGCTTCAAGATGAAACAGTCTATACAATGGCGTGGCTTGATGATCAATAAAGTGGGTCGAGAACATGAATTCTCAGGTTCAAATTACAACAGAGACAAAAAAACCACTAGATGATTTCTTCCAATATGAGGGTAGGACAGATTATACTGGTACTTGGTGGTGGTGGGAGGTGATAGATATACCATGGAATCAGTTGAGGTGCAAGTAAGCTGATTCAGACACTACGGTTGTCAAAAACAAAAGAGTGAAGGGTTAAAAACATACATAAAGTACCCATTTTTTTCAAGTTTCATACCTGAATTATCATGTGTGTGAGTTTACCACTGAACTAGAACCAACTATTTATCAAACACAACTAAACTATCAATTGTTTCTTTTTTCTATCTAAATGATGGTGATAGTGCAGGCAGAAAACTCACATACCCAAAATTTCTGGAGTTTCACATTTGAACCATCAGCTGCGCGAGTTGTTTATCAACTATTTATCAAAACGCATCTCAACTATTAATTGTTCCCTTTTCTACCTAAATGATGGTGATAGTTCAGGTAGAAAACTCGTACATCTAATATTATCCTACTTTTTCGAGTTTCGTACCTGAACTATCAGTTGCGTGCATTGTTTCCTACCTAAACTAGGATCAATTATTTATCAAAACGCACCTCAACTATCAATTGTTCTATTTTCTTACCAGAAAAAGAGAGCAATAGTGTTCTGGTAGGTAGCTCACAGACTTGATAATATCAAACTCAAAAAACTGAGATATTTTAGGTGGTGTTTATAACCATTAACTAAAATAATAGTAATACATATCAATTCAATGAGAGAGCTTTTTCTAACACATGTATTAAGATCAATGTCAGCACTTCAAGCTCCTTATTTGATGCATATCTTGTTTTCTTTTCCCAACTGTGGTGTCTGAACCAGCTTTCCCACACATATTACAATCTCTCATATGGCTACTACTACTAAAATCTATTATCAATTCCATAGCTAAATCAAACACTAAACTCGCCCGACTCGCTATGAACTTAACTCAAAATCAACATACCTCAACTTCAATAGTTCCTTTTTCCTACCCGAACAATAGTCACATGAAACTCGCACGCAAGATACTATGAAACTCGAAAAAACATGATAATTTTAGGTGTGCTTTTAACCATTAACTAGACAAAAATAGTAATACATACCAATTCAACGAGAGTTTTTTCTAACATATGTATTAACATCAATGCCATCAATTCAACCTCCTTATTTGATACATATATGCCGAGGAATTAGTCGAGGTGCAGGTATTTTGGTCCTAACACAATGGTTATCTAAAAAAAATAAGACCGAAGGACCAAAAACACACCAATAGTATCCCAATTATTCGAGTTTCATACCTGAACTATCATGTTTGCCGGATTCCTACCTAAATTAGGACCAACTATTCATCAACACACCTCAACTATCAATTATTGCCATACTTTGGAGTCCAATTTAGCACCAAATTTAATTAAGAAACTTTTCACCAATACTCATCCTTTAAAAAAAAATCCAAATCAACGTTAAATACCCCATTTCATCTCATCCGCACTTAAGAGAAATATGAATAGATATGGGATCTTCTACTTTCACCTCGCACACCTGATTGTATCAAACTCAAAAAACCGAGATACTATAGGCATGTTTTTGACTATTAACTCAAAAAAAAAAAAATAGTAATACATACTAATTCGATGAGAGAGTTTTTTCTAACATATGTATTAACATCAATGCCATCAATTCAAACTCCTTATTTGATACATATCTTTTTTTCTTTTTTCCTAATAATTGCGGTGTCTGTGCCAACTTTCGCGCACCTCAACTAATTCCACGGGATGCATATTTTAATCCCTCATATTCTATTTCATAGCTATATCAAACACTAACTATTCTCCCAACTCACTACGAATTTAACGGTGGTGATAGTTCACAGCTAAACTATCATATTTGTCGGATTCCTACCTAAATTAGGACCAACTATTCATCAACACACCTCAACTATCAATTATTGCCATACTTTGGAGTCCAATTTAGCACCAAATTTAATTAAGAAACTTTTCACCAATACTCATCCTTTAAAAAAAATCCAAATCAACGTTAAATACCCCATTTCATCTCATCCGCCCTTAAGAGAGAGATGAATAGATATGGGATCTTCTACTTTCACCTCGCACACCTGATTGTATCAAACTCAAAAAACCGAGATACTATAGGCATGTTTTTGACTATTAACTCAAAAAAAAAAAAATAGTAATACATACTAATTTGATGAGAGAGTTTTTTCTAACATATGTACTAACATCAATGCCATCAATTCAAACTCCTTATTTGATACATATCTTTTTTTTCTTTTTCCTAATAACTGTGGTGTCTGTGCCAACTTTCGCGCACCTCGACTAATTCCACGGGATGCATATTTCAATCCCTCATATTCTATTTCATAGCTATATCAAACATTAACTATTCTCCCAACTCACTACGAATTTAACGGTGGTGATAGTTCACAGCTAATATTATCCAACTTTTCCAAGTTTCATACCTGAATTATCAATTGCGCGCATTGTTTCCTACCTAAACTAGGATCAATTATTTATCAAAACGCACCTCAACTATTAATTGTTCTCTTTTCTTACCATAAAAAAAGAGTAATAGTGTTCTACCTAGGTAGCTCGCACACTTGATAGTATCAAACTCAAAAAACTGAGATATTTTAGGTGTATTTTAATCATTAACTAAAAAAAAAGTAATACATACTAATTTGACGAGAGTTTTTTCTTACATATGCATTAACATCAATTCAACCTCCTTATTTCATACATATCTTTTCTAATGACCACGGTGTCTGAGCCCATTTTCGCACACCTCGATTAATTGTAAGACCCCACAAAAATCCTCGTCGTCTTAGCCCTTTAAAGCAAGCCAAGAGAGGTCCCACACTTAGAAAATTTAGATAAGTGTTGGGACTTAGCCATTTCCAAAGCCTTCGAACTTTGAGGATTTTATTTACGACCTTCCCGACCTCCGATAGTTGATTTTTAAGTTGATTCACGATGGGGCAAGTTGATAGTACATCTCGGATGAGTTTCGAAATTTTTGGACGAGCGTAAGGGCATGTTTGGTATGGCAAAACAGTAGCTCGAGGCGATTAGCCCGCGGCGCCTCGCCCAGTCCGGAGTCCGGTACCTGGGGGTTGCCGATATGGGCAAGGCGGCGCCTCCCCTGGTCCGGCGGACTGCAGCCCGCGGCGCCCTGGCCAGTCCGGCTGGGGTAAATCCTGCAGTCCAACTCCGTGTCATTTAGGGCAAAAGAATCCTTTTCCCACCCCCAATCCGTCCAAACACAAGATTTAAGACTCTTAGAAGCATTATATTGATCAAAATTTCTCACATCCAAAACCCTAGGCTTCAACATTCATCTTCAAGAAACTCAAGATTTCACCATTACATTTCCAAATTGATTCAAAATTCCTAGACCAAGAACTTCAAGAATCATCCTTCAAGAATACAAATAGAGTCTTAAAAGCAAGTTGTTCATCTAAGTTCATCATCCAAGGTATGTGGGGTTTTGAACAAGGACAATCCTTTCGTCCTTGTGCCCAAAACTTGATTTTATTACGGGAGTTATTTGATTTTATAAGTTTTTCTATGAATTTAAAGTTTGGGTTTATACTCTATATTGCTATTCATGAGATTATGACATTTTCAATGTTTTAGGAATTAAATTACATAGGTATGTTGCTGAAATTTCCAGGTTTTATGATGAATTATGAATAATTAAGTTATCAAGTATGGATTTTGAGACGTTTTATTATGAGATTGTTGAAAGCTTTTAAGATGATTGATTGAATATATGTGGATCAGTACTTTGAGGATGTACTGAGTAAATGGGGTGCATGCAATAAGTAAAACATATTATCACCATAATTTATAAACCATGCATGCTAAATGTAAATGACTCACGTAAGCTGGAATATCTGAAATACTTGAAATAATAAGAAGCAAATCATACTTTATAAATCTTGTGAGCCATAACATTTAGTTCTAAAAGTTGTACTTGAACTCTCTCTTTAAATCAGACTGTCTAAGTGTAGAAAGGACTCACTCTTTAAGTCTGAAATCTGTAAACTAATATCTTTCTGTAAAGCACAATCTGCATAAAACTCGTGAGCCTTTACACTTAGTTTTTCTAAAGCTTTTCTGTTAATCCTTTCTTTTAGAACATAAGAACTTTGGAACTTAGGGACTTTGGGAGTTTCTTCTAACCGACATAAACCACGTGAGTTGACATGGAGTCCAACGTCTTGCCCACGTTGGGGAGAGCTGTTCTACCCTTTCCATCGGAATAGAACCTTAGCTTAAGTGATCACATCTTAGTCATCCACGTAGAAGTGGGAATAATCTTAATCCTACGGTGGCACGTAGTTCTGGGGCATGAGACCTTGGAATCATACCCAACTCGGTGCTAAATACTACTCCGGTACTTAAGGCCTAACTTTCAGAAAATCCACCTTAAAAATAGCATAAGGGTTTATAATAAAAACCAATTACACTTCTCTTTGCTTTAAATCATGAACTATATGAATAATGTGGATTCCTTAGCTTAGCTTAGGATCAAAAGATCAATCTTTGCTTTTGAAAGCACTTATCAAACTTGTCAATAACACTTTGAGCTAGGGCTGCATATCGATCGGTTTTGTTTTGAAAACTATAGGTTTTACGTATTCATTATCGGTTTGTATATATGCTAAACCGTTAAAGAACTGTTAAGATATCGGTTTATCGATTTTTCATTGTTATCGGTTCGGTTATCAGGTGAACCGTTAATATTAAACATATCTAATGTTTACTGCTCACTGACCTACTGATTAGAGATTTTTCAGGTTTCTATGCACAAAACTGCTACCACAAACATAATAGAAAAATCCAAAGTCACAATCACAGGCTCACACAAATTGAAAACTAAGTTCAAATTCCATCTAGTTGTATCAACGTGACTGTGATTTTAAAAGAAATAATCAAACAATAAGCCAATATCATAAATTCAACAAGACACTAACTCAAGAAAATCAAATACATTATGTCATGTCGTTTTTGGTAATGACCAATTTTATCACAATTCAAAATGTTCCCTTTTTATTTTTTTGTTTTTATATGTATGTCCTATTGACGTTCTATTTCCTTTTCTTCCTTTCCAGATGCAAGTGCCTGTTTGTTTATCGTTTTGTTTTCACGAAAGAAAGTAAAAACGATACTGAACTTTGGATGCAGAACTGGTCTCAATTTAAACAGAAACAGTTGCAAGGAACAAACTATTATATATTTATATCTTAGGAAAGCAACAAACAACTAAACATTGAAGTTCAAATGGGGCCCGGGAATGAGCTGTAGCAATAAAAATGATAAGAATTAAAGGATAATCAATCACCTTTAGTTTATCTTTTGAAGTTATATAACAATGCAAAATAATTATCGGAGGGGGAAGGGGGGCAATAAAACTGAAACAGAATTCTTTCTCTGTTCTTTAAGCAAAGAAAGAGCTAAACTTTCCATTCAATAATGCAACAATGGGTATAAAACACCTACAAGATCAATTCTTTTCTCTACTCCTCTCACACCCCTCTAGCCAAAACCAAGAAAAGAAGTAATATAATGCTTTGGACAGACACTGAAGATGAAGCAGATTAGCAGAAAATTTCTAGGAATGAAATCGAGCAAAAACAAAAATTCTTACCGGTTGACTGTTGAGAGCAAAAACAAAAATCGTCTTGGATCTCTTCAGTTTTCAGCAAAATCGACCATGAATACTGAGTTTTCAGTAAAAATAGACTTTGAATACAGAGTTTTCAGCAAGAATCAACCACAATTGATCAAAGATTGTGAATAACGACAGAGACTGAGTGAGGCTGAGGCGGTCTTTGAACCGATGAGCGTGAGTGAGGC
This sequence comes from Capsicum pubescens, assembly GCA_030864215.1. Lineage (NCBI taxonomy): Eukaryota > Viridiplantae > Streptophyta > Magnoliopsida > Solanales > Solanaceae > Capsicum > Capsicum pubescens. The sequence goes on from CM061542.1 coordinate 284,696,159, forward strand.
AGACAGATCGCAGCTGTGAAAGTTGAAAAATAAAAGAAGAAATGAAGAAACCCTAGGGCGTGAGTGAGGCAGAGGCCAGAGAGATCGCAAATGTGATTGAAATTGAAAAATAAAACAAGAATGAAACCGTCTAAGTAGTATGTAAGGGTTTGGGCATTTGGGCCTTTAATGTTTTGGGTTAATGGACGGTAATGGGTCTATTGGGTGTGTTTTTTTATCGGGTTAACGGGTGGCCCGATAAAAAAAAATAAGGAAACCCGAGGCCTGAACCAATAACCCATTAAGGGAAAATATTAAACCGACATCCAAACCGATATTGAAAAAAAACGACCCGTTAACTCGATAAGGTAATTATCGGTTCGGGTTAACGGTTCGAACCAAAATTTGCACAGCCCTACTTTGAAATCATAGCATCCTTATAAACTCATTCCTTGTACTTAGAATTCGAAATATAAACCTTTAAATGCATCAAAATCATATTTAAACTTCAACAGAAAAAAAAAGTCTAAGGGGTAATAAGATCCCCACAAAATTCAGTATGCTCAATTGCAAATTCAAGTATTTTTTGGACTATTATCCCAAAATATATTTAGCTAATGTTTTCAATCAGGTAGGTAAATTGGGTCCTAAAGTATGACAATGAAAGTAAACTTAACCCCCAAATCTGATAAAAAATATATTTAGCTAATTTTACAAACTATTATATATTTATATCTTAGGAAAGCAACAAACAACTAAACATTGAAGTTCAAATGGGACCCGGGAATGAGCTGCAGCAAACAACAAACAACCTTCATCTTTACTTTTGGCAAAGTGACAATCATTAACGGATTTGATGCATTTTTACCGGCTACCGTTTGAGCCGGACTAGCTGTATCTACATCCGCTAGAGTGGATTTCTTAGCATTCAGTGGAGAATGCACACCCTTCTCATCCATTTTGTCTTGAGATGGAAAACTCGATGTCTGAGTGCTGGCATTAGTCTGAGAAGCACCAATCTTACTTTTCAAAGTCTGTATATGCTCCATTAAGTTTAGCATTCTCAAGAAGAAGGGCTTCCTTTTGGGCATTAAGTCTTTTGAAAGCCTCTGTCATTGTGGAACAGTGATCACAAAAAATTATTTTGCCTGTATCTTTTTGGATTGTGTATTGGGGTATTTGATTTGGGCTTTGTTTAAGGGCTGGAGATATATAGAAATTGGGCCAAAGGTAGGTGTTGAACCCCCTTCGGCTAAGTTTTCTTCAAATATTAAATCCTCATAGTTGAAATCTTGGCCTGCCTCTACACATACCCACATATTATGTTTCTTGTACATTATTCCCCTGTATTAATAGAACCATAATATAACTACATATCCAATGTAGGCTCTCACAAGTAGCGTCTAAAAAGGGTAAGATGCATGCACACCTTATCACCTACAGCCCCACCTTTGTGACGATAGAGAAGTTTCCATTAAACGCTCGGCTCAAAAAAAAATATATAATCAAAATAGGACTCAAAAGGAAAATGATAACAAAAAAACGAAGTATTTTCACTTCACATTGAGGCCAGACAAAGGATGAACTTAAATTTTGACAGAAAATTGCAAGTTCTCTAATACATATCTTCTCCTATTCAAATATCTTCCAAACTTGGCTTACAATTTCATATCATATCGAAATGAGTGGCAAAGCTGAATATAATTAATTTCAATTTGGTTGTATCTCGAAATAAAATTTAAAAGGCTATTGATGTAAGAAAGGATTTTGGATGATGATTACTGCATCTACTCATTCGCATCCAAAAAATTATTTTTAAGTATGTAGGAAGTTGCAAACTATGCTTTTCCATTGAGTATCTAAATGGCATCCAAAATGCATAAACCCCTAGACGATAATCAGCAACGCAGTTCAGATTTGACGACAACTATATCTGTTGGAGTGCTAGAAACTTGCAATTATGGCATCAGGGCTCTGCAGATGTTCTGTCAAAACTGTCTTGTTATGGTACACCTCGTAAAAGATTCCAACGCTCCTCCTTGACTAGCCAAACAGTGAGAAAGGGTAATCGATACCTCTTGAATGCTCTAGGTTCAATGCCTTCTTTGCTTTGCGCGCTTCCTAGACTGTGGACCTCTATTCTTCCACTTGTCAACTCCACCTGGCCGATTACGTTCTTCAATCTCGCGAACTTTGCGTTTCCTGTGTAGCATATGTGGGTTAGAATGATACCTCAACAGACCTGTTTAAAGTAGTTGCATAGATCCATCCTTTACTGATGTATCTGTATTCCCCAAGTTTACGATCAGAAAGTAGCTCCTCGGTAAGCGTTGTCTTTCTCTCCTTTCTTAGTCAGTCTACCGGAGTAGTATTCAGATGCCGGCTCTATTACTGTGCCAACCTGCTCAAATTTCAAAAGGTTAACGCAACTGACCTCTTAACGACACACGTTGATACGAGAGTGCATGACACGCCAATAGTTTAGGACACATACAACTTACCTGGAATTACTTAGGTAAAGTTTTTTCTGACTTTGAGCCACTCCTCTTGTAATGCCTTTTCGGATCCATGGCATCCCTTAACTGAAGCAATCAAATTTTTCAGAACTGAGAACTGACTCGTAAAACGATCGCAACTAAATTACGCATACATATGCAAAAACAAGAGAGTGAAGGATTAAAAACATACATAAAGTATCCATTTTTTTTCGAGAATTATCATGTACGCGAGTATACCACTAAATTGGATTAACTATTTATCAAACACACCTAAACTACCAATTGTTTCTTTATTCTACCTGCATGATGGGGATAGTTCAGGTAGAAAACTCATATACGTAATATTATCCCAATTTTTGGAGTTTCATATTTGAACTATTAGTTGCTCGAGTTGTTTATCAACTATTTATCAAAACGCACCTCGACAATTAACCGTTCCCTTTTCTACCTAAATGATGGTGATAGTTCAGGTAGGAAACTCGTATATCTAATATTATCCTACTTTTTCGAGTTTCATATCTGAACTATCAGTTGTGCGCATTGTTTCCTACCTAAACTAGGATCAATTATTTATCAAAAAGCACCTCAACTATCAATTGTTCCTTTTCTTACCTGAAAAGATAGTAATAGTGCAGGTAGAAAACTCAAGCATTTGATAGTATCAAACAAAGTTCGTTGATACTTGGTATTGGTGGAAAGTGACATATATGCCAAGGAATTAGTCGAGGTGCACGTACGCTGGTACTTACACCATGGTTATCTAAAAAAGAGAGTGAAGGACCAAAAACATAACTGTAGTATCCCAATTATTCGAGTTTCATACCTAAACTATCATGTTTGTCAGTTTCCTACCTAAATTAGGACCAACTATTTACCAACACATCTCAATTATCAATTATTCACTTTTTCTACCTGAACGATGATGATAGTTCAGATTGAAAACTCGCATGCCTAATTGCATCAAACTCAAAAAAGCCGGGATACCATAGGCATATTTTTTACTATTAACTCAACAACAAAAAATAGTAATACATACAAATTCAACCTCCTTATTTGATACATATCTTCTTCTTTTTTCTTTTTACTAATAACTGTAGTGTCTGAGCCAGTTTTCTCACACCTCCATTAATTTCACCGGATACATATTTCAATCTCTCATATTCTATTTCAAAGCTAAATCAAACACTAAATATTCTCCCAACTCACTACGAATTTAACGATAGTGATAGTTCAGGTAGAAAACTCGTACATCTAATATTATCCTACTTTTTCGAGTTTCGTACCTAAACTATTAGTTGCGCGGACTGTTTCCCACCTAAACTGGGATCAATTATTTATCAAAACGCACCTCAACTATTAATTGTTCTCTTTTCTTACCAGAAAAAGATAGTAATAGTGTTTTAGTAGGTAGCACACACACTTGATAATATCAAACTCGAAAAAACATGATAATTTTAGGTGTGCTTTTAACCATTAACTAGACAAAAATAGTAATACATACCGATTCAACGAGAGAGTTTTTTCTAACATATGTATTAACTAATTAACATCAATGCCATCAATTCAACCTCCTTATTTGATACATATCTTTTTTTCTTTCTCCTACCATGGTGTCTGAGCCAGCTTTTCCGCACATATTTCAATGGCTATTACTACTATAATCTATCATGGATTCCATAGCTAAATCAAACACTAAACTCAAAATCAACACACCTCAACTTCAATTGTTCTTGTTTCCTATCCGAACAATAATCACATGAAACTCGCACACCTAGTTGTATCAAAGCATGTTTTTGACTATTAACTCAATTAAAAAAAAAATAGTAAGTAATACATACTAATTCGATGAGAGAGTTTTTTCTAACATATATATTAACATCAATTCAACCCTTACTAGAAACACATATCTTTTTTCTTCTTTTTCCTATTAACCGCGGTGTCTGAGCCAGCTTTCGCCTCACTACAAATTTAACGAAAGTTTATTATAAATTAATTGATTTCTTTTAGATGAATAAATGCTAATTAATATGAGATTTTACTATGTATATCAGTCAGGTAGACGAAGAGAAGAGATTGTTACGGCGCCGTTGTCGGAGAATTGGAATTTGAGTGGCGGCGGTGGCTGAAACTTGAAGAGGAAAATGCTCAAGTGAAAGAACCTAAAGGCAATACTAGTACTATTACTATTTACTCCTTGTCATTTACTAATTAATATTTATTTGGGTTTTTCAATATTAAAGGGAGGGTATAATATCTTTTGTTTTTTTTTCTTAAAAAAAATAAGGTTTTATGTTATTTCGTACTATACAAATATTTTTTTTTTGTGGGATCTTTTTTTCACGAGAGGTAATGAGAAGAATTCTAGAATGAATTGTTATTTATGTCTAGATCACGTATAAATAAAAAATTTATTGATAAGACCTTTTCAATTGTAGCCAATATCTTATTACGAGTAATTCCGACAACTTCAGAAGAAAAAGAGGCATTTACCTATTACAGAGATGGTGCAATTTAGTTCCTTTTTTTTTTATTTCATATTTATTCATTTCTCTCAGTCTTATGATAAATTTAATATTAAAGTATGATGAAAGGTCTTTTTAGCTAATTTTTTAAAATAGAGGGATAAATTTGACCTTAAAGTATGATAGTGAAAATAAATTTAGCTCCAAAATATAATGAAAGATATATTTTGTTAATTTTTTAAAGTAAAGGGGTAAATTTGATTCTTAAAAAAAAAAATAAAAAAAAATGCACCCTAATTTAACTCGTTTGATCTGACTCGAAGCACAAAAAAGATACTTTCTCCAATTCCATGCTTCTGCGTTATCACATTTATGAATAACCTACTAGTAATGCACGTTGAAAGAGAAGTATATTGTTCGTTGAAAAAAATCGACCTGCAGAATTAGGAGGTATATTTATTTATGTCTTTTTTGTGGTTGTGGTTAAGTCGAGCGGATTATAGTAAACTGTGTTTTATTTTTTTAAAAATAGGCCAGTTGATGATCATTTGGGTTTTCTATTAAATGAAGGGTATCATTGAAAATTTTATTAACGAGGGTAAAATTGGCCTCAAGTATGACATCGAGAATAAATTTGCCCTCAAAGTATGACAACATGGGTAAATTTGACCACAAAGTAAAATGAAGAATAAATTTAGTTAATTTTACGAAGTAGAGGGATAAATGTGACGTTTTTCCCATTACTATATCTATTTACTTTAATATTTTTGTTATTAATATAATATGTAAGAATAATTACTTTGAAATTTGAATGGAATTTATTTATTTTAAAAAATTGGAACCGAATAATTGGATTTGTTAAAAAAAGGGAATTGTGTTTGATAATTTGATAATCCAATATTTATTGAATTATCCTTTTTATGGAATTATGGAATTGTATATTTTACTTTAGGAAAAATGATTATATTTGTTCCTCTATTATTGAAAATAGTTGTAATATTACTTTTTTGTTATGAAATTAATAGCCCGTTTGGCTAAGTTTATTTTTCTTCAAAAGTGTTTGTTTTTTCTCAAAAGTGTTTGTTTTAAAAATTAAAGTTTTTTGGCTAAACTTATGGAAGAAAATAAGTATATTTGGAAAGCTAAATAATTATTTTTTTTATCAAGCACTAATTGTTGCTCAAAAATTCTTTTTAAATTATCGGTCATACACAAATTGAGTCTCGCCAACAGTATTTAAAAAAAAAACACTTCTTAAAATAAGCTAATTTTAGAAGATTGATCAAACATTCTATAAAACTAGCGCTAGAGTGAGTAACAACAAGCAAAGAGATAAGAGGAAGAACTACTAATTTTGTTACTTTTTTCCTCTTTTTGTACATTTGAAGCTTAATGAAATAAAGGCTATTTATAAATCAAGTATACGCAACCACTTGGATAAAAAAGATAATAAAATTGCATTTATTTACTTAGTTACCGAGTTGAGAAAGTAACCTAGCAAGTAGGTTTGCTAGTCTCAAGTTGGACAAATAAGTTAGCATATAAGTTTGCTAGTCACCAAGTTGGACAAGTAATTTAGCACATAGATTTGCTATCATGCATAAGTTACATGATCATCTATCTATTTCTTGCAATTAGTTTTTGTCCTTCGAGTAATACAAAATGGACACGCGTATATTAAAAAAAAAACATAAATTGTTAGAGTGAGTAAAAGTCTCACATTGATTGGGAAATGGATTGGTGGTTTGCTCTTATGGACTTGCACAATCTTTCCCTCATGAGCTAGCTTTTGAGATTAAGTTAGGCTCAGACATCATACATTTTTGTGGTATCAGAGTAATGTCCATCTCTGTTTGGGCTCCTGATCCACGCGTCAGATAGTCCTGAGTGTATGGGGGGTTTGGGGGGGGGGGGGTAGAGTGGATAATGTCCCACAATGATTGGGGAATAGGCTGGTGGTTTGCTTATATGAACTTGGACAATCCTTCCCCTCATGAGCTAGCTTTTGGGGTTGAGTTAGGCTCAGACACCATATCTTTACATAAACATATATCATAACTTAGCATATTTACATAAATCTCCACCCTTACAAAAGTAATTACAAAAATTCAAACTAATTTGTATCTTCATTAGATGCATCGAGAGCTAATTATGTATTTCGACAAATTCAAAATTGAACAAAATATATCGAGAGCTAATTATGTATCTTTACAAAGGAAATATGTATCGGCGTAGAATGTACTAGGAGCTAATTATATATCTTGACAGACCCAAAATCAAAAAAAATATAGAGAGAGCTAATTATGTATCTTTACAAAGGGAAAAGATATATTTGTTGGATATATTATATATATCAATAGACCCAAAATTGAAAAAAGATATACGAAAAGCTAATTATGTATCTTTGCAAAGAAAAAAATGTATTTATGTTGGATGTATTGAAAACTAATTATGTATCTCGATAAATTTAAAATTAAATTTTTCAGTATTTATGCAAAATGTCAAAAAAAATTATAATTAAGCTCCAAATTATTGAAATTTATGTTGTTTGCGATATAATTAATATATTTTGCCACACTTTTGATAACTTGTCGGTTCATATATATTTTTAACATTATACTATCAATTCAATTCATGTACATATCAAAAGTTATAAAAAAAAATTCAAGTTTATCCTTTTTCATCAAAGAGTAAATACATAATTACCCTCGATCTTATCCGAGATTTGCAAAAAGATACCTAAACTTTAACTTCGACTTATTACCCCACGATTCTTCTTTATTTCGTTGCAAACACACCATTTTGACCCTCTGCGTGTATACACGCGCCACAGGTGCGTGAAAGGGCTCGAATTTGACTTTTTTGACCAATCAAAAGCTGCCACGTGTAAAATAATTGATATATAATTTATATTCTTTTTTAAAAAAATAATAATATATTTTTATTTTTTTTTAAATTATCCCTACCCCCTCTCCGCTCCTCCCCCCCCCCAACCCACCCACTCTTTCTTCTTCAACTCAATTCACCATTAAAGCTTCCATTGAAGTTTTTTTTAAAAAAAAATATTCATTAAAGCTCCATTTTACAACTAAATCATATCATTTAACTACCCACCATTTCTTCTTCAACACAATATCTTCTTCAACACCATTAAAGCTCTTCAACACAATGTCACCATTAAAGCTCCTCCATTGAAGCTTTTTTTTTTAAAAAAAACCATATCATTAAAGCTCAATTTTTCTGTTAAACTATATCATTTAACTATCTTTAAAACTCAATTCAATCATAAAACTCTCAATTCAATCATAAAACTATATTTGAATTGATTTGAAAAAAAATGGACGGGGAGAGAGAATGGTGACGGAGTGGGGGGTGTTTAGGGGAGATGTTGATGGGGTGGAGGTGTTGGACGGGGGGTGGGGTGCTGAATGGGGGTGGGGAGTGGAGGAGAGCTGCTGGGAGGGGGAGTTGTCGGATGGGGTGGGGTGGGGGAAGAGGGGGTGGGGTGTTAAATTAAATAAAAAGTAAAATTTTATTAAAAAAATAAAAAAATATAAATTAAACATATTTGACACGTGGCAGGCCCTAATTGGTACGTGTGTTCACTCTCTTTATTGTGACTGAGATTCAGCGAAAAATGATGTGTTTTCAACGGATTAAGTAAGAATCGTGGGGTAATAGGTCGAATTCAAAGTTTAGGTGTCTTTTTGAAAATTTCGGCCTACATCAGTGGGGTAATTATGTATTTACTCTTCATCAAACTTAATATATGGCATGTCAACTCACCTTACCAAACTATTTATGGGATCTTTTGGTTGATCTTTACTTTTATGATCTTTGAGTAAAGTTTTCTTATATCACACAAGCCATGAGTATAGGTGTGCATTAATTTAGGACTAGATCTATTTAGCAAGTTATTGTCATCATTTAAAATTCTAACAACTAAGGGTGTGTTTGGTATGATGGAAAATATTTTTCATGGAAAATGTTTTCCTGGGAAAAAGAAAAATAAGTTGATTTTCTACTTATTTTCTCATGGTTGGTTAGTGAGTGAAAAATATTTTATGGTGTTTGGTTGGTGAGTAGAAAATATTTTCTAGTGTTTAATTGGTGAGTGAAAAAATATTTTTTAGAAAATACTACTAACTGTTAACTAGTCTATCACTGCCTCTAACAACTCAATAATTTGTAAGAACTAATTTAAGAATAACAAATAATATCAATATCAAATACTAAAATATTACAATCACTAAATTTAATCAACTACTAATTAGAAAATACAAGAGATGCTTTTCAACATTTTGTTAGGACAATCTCGAGATATTACAATCAATAGAAATACAACGGAACAACAGACTTATTCAACCTTGTGAAACAAGCTACATCGATGACAAAATGAAATATGCAATTAGCAAAAGTAACATAGGTAAGTCTTCCTTTATGCATATGAAAATAACAATACATTTAACGAACATTGGAAAAGAAAAAAAATCGGGCTTCACTATTTTTTATTTCAAGCAATGAAAAATTGAAGCAAAGCACACTGAAAAATATTTTGTGTAAACAACATAAATCCTCTATTTAGTGAAACTAATGACATAAAATCCCTTCAAGTTTTCTCTCTCCCGATTTTTGCAAATATACTCATACATTCGGTCGTCCATCATACATATCTTGAATGTATGATTAAACAGTTAATCCTATATTTAAGGCAAGATAAATTAGAAATTATTTGACAGTTTCTTAATTAATGGCAATAATTAGCTAATATTAAGTAGTGTATCATTAAAAATAGTAACTGAAATTTAAATTTCAAAAAATTTCTTGCATCACAGTGATTTTGTTTTTGTTTGTGGATTTACAATCTGAAAAACAAAAAAAAAGTTGTTCTGCTACTGCGTTCTTCAATTCTTCTAAAATCATTATGAATATCCCCATATTGTTCTGACATTCTGGAATTTGGGAGTCAAAAATTAGTTATCAATCCTACAAAAGTGACGCAATTATTGTTTCGAAAAGTATAACTTTCTTGAAATTGATTGCTACGATCGCCGTGGAATTGGATCTCAACGAAGTACGTAAAAAAATTGAAGTGAAATATATTGTTCAAGGTAATTCTTCTCCAAATGACAATGGAGTGAGAGTTTACATTGAGTTTAAGAAATAACTTTTTGGATTGATTAATTTTTCGCTGTGTATTTTCGCTTTCGACAAATCGAATAAGGAAACGAGTTTGATAGAGAAACCGGGGTTGTACTTTATACCGAAGGTAGTGAATATATTTCGGTTGTGTTAACGGTTGTTGAAACGCATAATCAGTATGCTTTATATGTTCCTGAAATTGAAGTGAAAAACTTAATTACTGATTGCAAGAACACTAAAATAAAGGTAAATCATCTTTATAAGGATAAGCATATTCTGGTTGCAGTAATGACTAGATATGCAATAGCTAGTGGCTTCAACACCAAAGCGAAATGATCCGACAAACAAAGATATGATATAAAAGTATTATCTGTATTTGTTGATGGTTTAAAGTATGGTAATATGGCATCAGACGTTTTGAAAAAGTTCATGTTATGAAGTTGGATTTTATTGAATTTAATCATAAAATTTCGAATATATAACATATGATTATACATTCGAGCGAATGTATAATGAAACTGTAACAGGCCCAATTTTTGTATTTTACTGATTTTTTTTTTTTTTACATTCATTCTTTACATAAATAATTTGTTAAATCTTCTCTATATCTTTCGAGTCTTAATTGTTGTTATCGATTTCTCAAATATTCATTTCGCATTTTTGAATTATTTGCGTACATCACATATGTAGAAACTTTACCTTCTTTAGATTCATCTATGACAATAAATAAATAAAGTATTAATCATAAATAATAATATAAATAAAAATTAAAAAATTGAATTTAGCATGAAAAAACATATCTTCGTATTTATTCAGAGAAATTCAAAGATAAGCATTACTTATAATCTTTTTTATTCATGATAGGTATGCCTGTGATTTATGATAAGTATAATATTAATTATAAATAATAATAAAAATTTAAAAATTAAATTAAGCCTGAACAATATTTTTTGGTAGCTACTCAGAGAAATTTGATGAACATCACCTATAATCTTTTTATCCATGACAGAAATACTCTATGACAATATATATATATATATATATATATATATATATATATATATATATATATATATAAGAATTAATTACCTACCTATAATATGTCTACTCAATTAAAAAAAAATGAAATAGAAGATACAAATAGCTAAAGAAAATCTATTCTAAACCAGTTTGTATTAGAACACTAGAGGAGCATAGCCCGTGTCAGCACGGGCCCAACGTTAAGATATTTTTACTATGTACAGTAAGTTAAATTGATATTAGATCGAATTATGAATTATAAAATATGAATAGACAAAACATATTAACTATTTGGTAGTATTTTTCAAGGAGTCAAGTCTTACAAGATAATTATGTATAACTTACTCATATAAATAACAAAATTTGATGCATATAGAAGTCTATATATTTAATCATATGATTAAGATTTGCTACATTAAGTAGAAAATATGAGATTAAAATTGATACATAAGGCTTGACACTTGTGGTATAAAATAGAGAATAATTTTTGAAAAAGATAAAGTGTTATCTAGTCATCGCATATTACATCACATGTGGGTTGCAGTTAATAACCCGAATTGTATTCCCTTACTAAGCCGCCATAAATATCATTTGCTTTCATTCTCTCCTTCTCTTTTATTTGTCTACTCGTTCTTTGAAGTTAAACTAAATTAATATTTTAAATTCAAATTTTAAGTGTTTCAAAAATTATATAGAATCATCTTTCATATTAATTTAAATTATTTGACTTTGAGAACACGATAAAACATACTTATATAGATATTTTATTGAACTTTGTTTTTGTATATTCTCCTTCCATTTAAACGTGGAGTCGTTTGTTAGAGTGTATAAAAATAATGTTGATAGAATGTATTAATAATGTTTGCATTAATAATATTTGTATTAATAATATTGGTATTATTTATGCTTACATTATTTCTTATACACTGTTTGTTGTACTGTATTAGAACTTGCATTTTCAATTTTGATATATTTAAACAAAAGTTTTTTAAAAAGATGGATTGCATATACTTCCTAAGATTCATCCGGGATCGAGAGTCAACCAAATATTTATAGTATTTTTTTTAAAATATATAATAGATCAAATTATTTTTAGATATTTCAAGTTTTTAGTTATTGTAATTTATAATATTTTTTTATGTAATTTTTAAAAAATATATGCTACTTTTCTTGTCCAAAGTTTTGTGTCATTGATAGTCAATTATATTTTTTTAAATAATTTAAATTTTTAATTATTGTGAAAACTTTTTCTACTCCAATTTAAGTGACATGATACTTAGATGATCATAATAATTAATTAGAGGTGATATAGTAAAAACACGATTGAATATATTAGAAAAAAATTAAATTAGGTGAAATTGTAGTAACAAGTAAGAAACAAAGTAAATTATATGTTTGATATGAAATTAAATAAAGAATAAAATTTATTTAATTGCATCAATTATAATTAATTTTTACATTAAATTATCATCCTACTAATCAATTTACTTAAATATATTTGAAACAATTTTATACATAAAAAGGATAAATAAGATTGAAAAATAAATGGAAGATAGAGGGCCCAAATGTGTGGAAATATATGTAAGGCCATGTGTGATGACATTATGGTAAATTTTTTACACGGCAAAATATGGGCTTTTATTCAAACTTTTAATGAGGTTCCAAAATCAAAGCACAAAAAATAATTGAATAGAGCTTATAATTTATTGTAATAATTTTAATACCCTTAAGTATGAACTTAAAGACAAAAAACTACCATATTGAAACCACCTCTTCTATAATATAAAGTTTTTAAAATGGGAGCCATGAATACATTTAGATATGAAAAAGTTTTCTTTAATTGAACAAATTCTCAATTTTCCAAAAATGCTTTAATATTTATATACATCGAATAAAAACATTCAAAGCTAGAGGCTCACCTTCATTTGAGTGTGCATGGGCTAGTAATTCCATTACTTTAGTACAAATAGTAGGATAAAATAATCTCAGAGTTAACTAATACTTCAAACTGAACCAAGAGTGGCTCAACGATAAGACTAGTAAAGCGTTTGCTGTAGGATAGTGAAATACGTTTAAATAAAATTATCTTAAAAAAATATAGAAAGAAAGAGCTATCTAATTTTTACTAGAAATATTTTAGAACTTTGAATTAAACAACTCAAACTCCATATTGATAATTAATGTTTTAGAAACAATATCCAAGTTAATGAATTTTAAACAAATGACTAACATCTAATTAACTAAAATGAATCTTTCTTTTATTAATAATCATATTATATGAGAAGTCAAAAGCCATGTGTCTTTTAAATATGTTACACCAAAAATAACTAATATATAACCACAAAAAAATAATTTTAAATTTATTTGTATATTTAACGTCTCTTGTTTAGATTTGCCTTTAGCCATTAATTTTATTGACACAGCCTGAACTGTTGCTAGTTTCATTGTCTTTTATTTTATCATGTCTGTCGCCATGTCTTTTCATTCTACACTAGTTATTTCATGTTGTCGCCATGTCTTTTCATTCTATACCATATGGTGTACCATATTCTTGGTTGGTGTGTTGGCGCTCTTAGTAATTCTTTGGTTGGTGTGTTGGCGCTCTTCGTAATTCTGAGCTATATTGTTCGTTCCATTGGCTTACTTTTGTCATTCCAACATATGTGGAGGTATTTAATTACTTCATCTAACATACTTGTATTGTTCATTATGAATTTTAATGTTTCTTTTTATTTTTTCTTTACTTGTACTGTTCATTATGGACTTTAATGTTTCTTTTTATTTAAATTCTAGGCTTCATTGGTCCTAGTATCGACAAATGGGTATGTTGTATTTTATACGCAAGATATGATTTTTGATTACGAGGTGAAGGGAGCCAAAGGGTTTTATCATGGCTGTCGTCATGTCTTTTCATTTTACACGGATTATTTCATGATTGGCTATCATTTGGTGAGTTCATCTTTCTTTGTGTTTGTATATACTCAAAGAATGCACAATTTGTATCGTTTGATTGTTAATATTGTTTTCTTTAGGTGGAATTATGCCTTTGAGGTGGAGTGGTGGAAGTTCTACTTGAAGTTGCAAGGTATGCTGCGTTATGGCTTTGATTTTATTCTACTGCGTCTACTATCGGTAGAAAGTCGACTAACTTATTCGATATCTTGTGCAGGTTGTTAATGCATTTGAATTGCAATGGTGTCTAGACTGCTTAATAGCTGAAGTTTTTCTTCTCTATTATAGAAAACATTGTCTCTATTCTAAAACTTAATACTGGTATTGGCATTGGATTTTTATGATTTTTATGAAACTGAAACTGGCTAGAGATACAATAGCAGTAAAATATTTCTCTTGTTTATAAAATACCAGCAAACAGATTCTTGATGATGTTGTCTAAGTATATAAAATACCAGCAAACAGATTTTTGATGATGTTATCTAAGTTAGTAGCTTCATATATTTTACGTCTAGTAGTGATATTACATATGATATTGTCACTACATAAGACTTGTTGAAGTTTGATAATCATTAATGACTTATTCCTATAGCAAATGAGCAATACTTACGTCTCCATCATGTAACAAATACATTTTGTGACTGATTTTAGCCTCATCTTGATTACAACCTATTGGTAAGTGGCAAAGCCGTGGCAAGATGAACTGCGATAAGAACATTTATGATGTCAATCAGTCGATAAATGACGACTACCTCATACGTGAAAATATCTTTGTGGACGCACTGGTTTAACTTCGCACAGGTAAAAAAAGCAGCATCATAAGCCATGATGTTATTTAGGGTTTTGGCATCAGGATTCACCATTATAGTTTTTTAAGTGGTTGAATGTTACTGCCAACAACATTAGTAAGCTAATGTCAGTGCTTCTGGTGCAGTAAATAAATATCTTAAGCATGTCGTAATGCAGAAAGCTACCTGTAATATGAGGTTTGAGAGAATCTGCTCCAAATTCAGCACAAATACTGATTACAGTAGCCACGATCTGACCCAATGAAGAATGTTAGATATGCAAAAATTGGGTATAGCTAAGCCAGTAAAAATGACAGGCCCAAGTTCAGCTATGTACTGCACTGTCGTAACATAGATTGCAAGTGGGTGTTGAAGGCGTCTTGTATGAATCATTCGAAAATATTTGTGATAAAAAGATTTGATTCGGAGCATACTTGCAGTCTTAGCGATAGAGTGTTGAATAATTTGGTTGCGACAACAGATTTTGTGAGTGAATTTATAGCACCAAAACTAATTAATCACAATAGAATACACACACCTGTGGACATAATTGAAGAGATGAAGATTGTTTATGGAGTTGATATTAACTACATGAAAGTTTGGCGCGCAAAAGAGAAGGCGATTCCGATGCATATAGGTGGACCAGCAGATGGATATCGAAAAATGCCCCGTTCTGTCAATATATTGAACCAAGTGTATCCAGAATCGCACATTTGGATGCAGAACCAAGTTTACATAGATCATATTTCGTTACCCTATAACTTACAATTATAACATAATTATAGGTGTGTATATACTATGTAATTTGACAACTATTACGGTAAATAATTGTTGAAACGTAATCTGTATTACACAGTTATACATTAACATTTCATATATAAGTATAGTATGGTATACTATTATACTTTATTAACATGTATGATGTTAAACTGATAATAATGACTTTTAACTGACGACATGTATTATTTTTTGTTTAAACAACATAAGAAATGGCACACTCATGTAACATAATTTGTGAAAATTTAAGTTGTTTTTTTCATTTTGTTTTATGTGTATGGTTATAGATTATACTTTAGTGTAAATTTATGATACATTCACAGAGTGTTTAGTGTAAATAATACCTTAAAAGTATGTTAAGAATGTATGATATAGTGTTATAGTTTATAAATATGTATGATGTTAAATATTTTCTTTATTTTCTAATAAGTTATGAACGTTTAACAACATGTATGATGTTGTGTAATACATAAGTTTAAACGTATGAGACACTTGTTCAATATATTATTAACTTATAACATAATTTACCTACTGCTAAAAATTCTATTTGTTGATATACAATAAAACATTATTTTGTAATTTAGTTTTATACGTTATATATAATAAAATGTAAGGCAAACCCAATAACTACCAAACTATATTAGTAATATTACAATATAGTTTAAATAATTGCAAAACATTTCTTCAGAAGATATGAATGTATAATAAGAATAAGGACATCCATAAAATGTGAATTAACATCCAAAAAGTAACATTGTAACCGTTTAACATCAACTACGAAACCAAGAATTAGTTGTTTCAATGACGACTATTATAAAAATATGCTACTCTAAAGTAACAAGTGCACTTTCATCAATTGTTTGGAGATAACTATTCCTTGGCCGAGGAGGATCGTCATTATCACTCGTGTATCCTTCTTTTGCCTTTGTCACTCCGTAATTCCATAGTAATGAAGCATAGCGTGCACGTTGAGTTCCAGCATCAAACCCACATGAATGGACTTGCTGCCCTTCACTTAATATTTCTGCATAGGCAGACACAAAGACGCCACAGTCCCTGATTTAAAAAAAAAACGATGAAGTAACAGTCCGTTCAATAATTATAACATCGTTATACATGTAAAAAAAATCAAATCTACTTACAAACTATCAGACGCTTGTTGTGGCATGTTTTGAACGTAGTCAACATCAAATGGGTTTTGACTGATAAGACCAGTTTGCTGATCAAGCTACTTGAAAAAATAACTAATTAAAAGGTTATACAATTACCTTACTGAACATACTAGACATAAAAGAGTCATACTTAGGCCTAGTACACTCCACAGACTAGTTAAGTATTCTTCGGATGATGTTTCTCTGACGGACAACAGTTTTTTTTCTACCTCGGAGTAGCACTCAAACATCCAAACATTTATAACGTGCGGCATTCCACTCAATGAATTTAACTGTTTTACGATATCGAAATCCTGCCGCCAGGAGATCATCAATTTTTCAAATGTAATCTTCCCCCATGGAAAGTGTATGTACCGACCATCTGAAAGTGAGCTAAACTATGGGTGCTTCCTTATACTGAGAAAACGAAAATGTATGAACAAAGAATAATATCGCCAGGTTCAGAGCATTTTCAAAGTTATCGAAGTTTTCCATCTTCACACGTGTTATCAGTTTTGACCTAATTATTCCTGCTTTAGCATCGGAAAATACTTCGACATCAAAGTTAATTTTGATGACGAAGTATACATATAATCACCAATATTACCGGTACATTTAAGACCGATAATAATGGCAAATTCAAGCATCTTAAATTTCAGGATTTCCCCTTGTACCTACACATGAATCTCGTCCTTATTATCCTTCTGGATATCTAGCATAAGGAGAAATTTTGAGATTTGACCTATCCAGTTGCACCGAGGCAAGTCGAGAAATATCCCAAAAATCATATTTTTAAATGCCCCTAAAACATCCTCTCCAAAATATGTCTTTATGTCTTCACCGAAAGCACGGTTACATAAGCTACCGATATGCAATGGGTGAGCAGGGACTTTGTCAATACGGTATTTCATACCCTGGAAAAATAAAATCAGACCCTAATTACACAACAGTAACACACGTATGAGGGTAACTTGTACATTTAAAAAAATAAATCAGACCCTAATTAAACAACAGTTGGACATGTATAAGGGTAACTTACACATTTAAAAAATAAACTGCAGTAATGTATAATGTCATAATACATATTTTCACCTTAAATATGTATGATCTATAGACTTGTCAGAATGTATAATGTTACCTTATATAATATTAAGACGTTATAGTTGTTTGGATGTTCAGAACTGCCAATGTATAACATATTGAAATATATTTCAGAATACCTATATTATACATTAGTGGGACAAAATAACGAATGTATAATGTCTTATATATTATAGCTTATACTTTACAATATAAACTTCCAGAATGTATAAGGTCATATAAAAATATTCAACTCATACATTATGTATAGAACACATATGCACACTGTATAAACCTATATTATCAACTTATAATCAATACCTTCGGAAGACGTGGTCGACTGGAATCATCAACCTTCTTTTTACTTGCCGCTTTTGAACCTGACTTCTTCGATCTAGAACTTGCAACTTCCTTCAATTTCTTCATTGTTACGGAGTCGTTTCGGTGCTTTGAACGATTCTCTGCAAAATTGGGTTCCTCATAATCAAATGTACCAGGAACAAAACTAACGGAAATATCTTGTTCTTTAACATCCAACTGACTAAGTCCTAAACTAAAGTTAGGACGAGAATCCATTACCAATTTTACACTATATTGATTTAACAATAGCAACTACAAAATAAGAAAATCAAAGATCTAACTTGTAGTATATGAAAAAAGGGTAAAAATCGAACTACAAAACTTGAATATCACGATAAAATACGGTAATTTCATACAAAGCCAACATGCAACCAAAGAAGAATCGGGAAAACTCCTGAATTGGTAAAGTTGAAAAAAAATTAAAAAATTAATGAAGTAAATCAGTAAAATCAATTAAAGTTTGATAACTTACAAATTGGTAACCTCTAAGTAGACTTTTCTTGAATTTTGCCGTGAAAGATGGGTTTCAAATATGGAGAAAAATACGGGTGGGTAATGGGAGCAAGTGAGAGCAAAATACGGAAGAAAAAAACGTGGTTTAGATGTATAATGTTTAAGAGAGAGAAAGTACCATACTTAAAGGATTTATGTAATTAGTTTGGGATTTGTGTAAATACTTTACCAAGTTGGATTTAATGTAATAAGGTAACTTTACCTTATGTATATATATAATTTTTAGAAATATTTTTGAGTAATGTGAATTTTTTGAGAAATGTGAATATGAGTATTGTTGGGGTGGGGGTGGGGGTGGGGGCATAAGTCACATTTGTCATTTTCCGGAAAATGACTTCCCTTGACCCATGAGGGAAATTATTTTTCCTCAAATAGAGAAAAATGAGTTATCTTGGAAAATATTTTTCCAATATTTTACTACCACCAAACAAGAAAAAGTAGGAAAACATTTTCCATCATACCAAACACACCCTAATAGTTTGTGGTTCAATTTGGATTAATTTTTAGAAAAAAACAATAAGTAAACGTGGATCTACCTATATTTATAAATCAAACTAAACAATCTATTCAATTTTTTTGTATAGACATGATGATAAAAAGTTCTATTTTATGTAATAATGAATTTGGTACAATCGCGTCGTTACTTTTTTTTAAAAAAATATTTATTGATTATCTAATAATCATATTTTTTCTTTATCTTTTTATAGAAGTTTTATTAAGTATTCTACTTTTTTTATAGACTTATCCTTCAAATTGTCGATGTGTAATATTATGTAATAACAAGAAATTATATAATATACTCAAATATTATATTCATCGAAGGAATACAATACGATATAATAACTATGGGGGCTGAGTCTTAGGAGCAGTGTTTTAAAAGGCATTGTTGGGACTCGCCTCAGGACTCGCCCTGGGGCGAGGTTTGGCGAAACGCCTCAGGACTTATGTGTGAGACTTGGTTTTTATGAGGCTTATGCCCTAAGCACCTGACTATACGTTCTGAACATGCCTAACGCCCAACGCCAAACGCTCAGCGTTCGCCTAATAATTCCTACACAAATTGCGTCAAATTCCTTAGCAAACGTTGTAGATACTCATAATTTTCTACTAAATGAATAATGACTAGAAGTTTATCTGAATGGTAGAGATAAGAAAATTATGAGTAACTAGTTTATTTACTATTAGAGAACGTCGTGAGGGTGAATATGACTTAACATTTCTGTTTAAAATACATATCTGAATTTTACATCTTCACTTTTCATTGGTAGTGGTATGGATTGCATACAATTTACCTTCCTCAAACCCCACTTTGTGGGAATACACAGGACATGTTGTTGTTGTTGTTACTTTTCATTTGTCGTTATGTTTTTGTCCTATAATTCAAAATTATCATATTTTATTTTGTTATTTAAAAGTATTTTATCTTTATTCTGAAAGAGTTGATGATTTAATTATAATATTAACGGTTTATTGATTATTTCTTTTAGAGAGGTAAATTGTTTAGTAAGATAGTCATATATTTTAAGAAATTGTGCTTCTTTTATATATTGTTTGAAAATTAAGATGATGGAATTGACTTGTATCTAAGGCTGGCAACGAAATCAAAAAATTTCTTTTCGGTCCATTAATTTCGTTTTCGGTTCGGTTCTGATACCGATAACACAACGGTACCGGTTGGCGCCAGTATACCGGTACCCAATGGTCCGGAATATGGTACCGGTGCGAACCATCGAAAAATTCTGGTATTTTCAGTTCCGGTTCGGCGACGCGTTAAAAATTCATTGTGATATCTTCAGTTCACTTTTTTCTCATTTTTTGAACAAAATCTTGATCATATTTGCTCAACAGTTGAACAAGAAGGTTGTATTTCTAACTATTTTTTTTTAATTGGGTTGACAGTAAGCAACGACTCTTTTGGCCGTAGCAATTAGCTATTGCACCCACCCCCCCTCCTCCCAATTATCCCACACCACCCCTTAAAATTCTCACTATAAATATCCTTCATTTTAATATTTTTTCCACACAAATTAAATATTCTCAATTCTTATACTCTCTCTTAATATTCTCACATTCTCGCTAAATATTTATAATTATTATATTAGTCGGAGTTGAAGATTTTTTTGAAGATATTACAAGCTTCAATTATCATCTTTTAATTCCGACATTTGGGATATGTCTTCTTTTACGCAGACGTTCAGTATATTCTTTCCAACTTTAATCTCTTTTTATTTACTTTAATATCTATATATTTATTTTTTAGTATCTACATTTGTTTACTTACATTAATTTATAATATTTGTATTGCTTGTTTTAATATTTTAATTTTATTTAATTTTAATTATGAATTTCGAAAAAAATAGTAGTGGTAAAAAACCAATCTTTGGTAAGATTTTTCGTAGAAATAAAAAAAGTAAGGCTACTACTAGTTCATTACCGCCTAAACTTGATGATTTTTTTTTTCACAGCCTAATGATTTCGCTGTTGGTATCGGTATGGATTCAGATCACGAGACCCTAAGTAGGCATTATGATAATTTTGAGGAAGACTTACTGGAAGAAGATGATATAGAAGAATAAGAGATAGGTGATATCCCTATCCCTACTAGTCCGGTTACGGAATTACCAGAACACGGTGAAGAACTTTTTCCTTTACCGAAATTTACTAGGGCCAAAGGTACCGAATGTACAAAAAGGTCTTTAGTTTGGAAATTTATGGAGCATGATAGGGTAAAAAGTACTGCTACTTGCAATAAATGCAAGAATGTTTTTAAACATTTGACCGGGAAAAAAATTGGCGGGACAGGGTTGCTAACTTCGCATTTGATGAAATGTAATAAAGAATTTATTCGTCTAAAAAATGAGGCTAAGGCAAAAAAAGATGGTACACCATTTGTGCATGAATCTGTAGGAGGTAATATGATTCAAACGCGTTTAAACATGTTTAACCCGGTTGGCCCAAGTTCATCATCGACATATAGTGAAGATGTAGATAGAGAAGAACTAGCGAAAATGGTTGTTGTTCTGGGTTTGTATTTTAGTTTTCCTTCGCATCTCAGTTTTATTTATTATATTCCACGAGTATATATTCCACGAGTATATAATCCCTCTTTTAAAGTGTTTTCACGAAATACAATTAAAAATGATATTTTAAAATTTCAAGCTGAACATTGCCATTTTCTTCGTTGCTTATTGATAAATTTGATGGTAGAATATATGTTACTTCTGATATGGGTCGTAATGTTGTCGGTAATGATTATTTTGCTCTCACGACACATTGGATTGATCATGATTAGAACATGTCAAAAAGAATTATTGCTTATAAATATGTTGACGAGTCTAAAATCGATATGTATATAACTAGTACAATAACAAAGAGCATGAAATATTTTAGATTTATTGGTAAACCTATGACATGCACATTAAATAATGCTTCTAATAATTTGAAAGCTACTGAAGAGTTAAAAACTAGATTATGTCCTATGGATGAAGATCATTTTCATGTTAGATGTACTGCACATATTTTAAATTTGATAGTACATGATGGTGTTCATTTGTTTGGAAATGGTTGTTGTAAAGTTCGAATTGCTTGTAGTTATATTTTTAAAAATAAAAGAAAGGATGTAATGGATGATTTTAAATATAAATGTAAACAATGTAACCTTCCATATAAAAAAGTTTCAAAAGAAATTCCTACTAGATGGAATTCTTTGTTTCAAATGCTTGAAGTTGCTTTTATATATCGTAAATCTATACAATTAGTTTATAATGCTTATAATGAGGATGTTAATTTAATGCTAATGAAGATGATTGGATTGAAGTAGAAGAACTTTCTAAATTTTTGAAAAAAAATTATCAAGCTACGAACACAGTATCTGTTCAATATACTCCAACTATTTCTTCTATTTTAATAACTATTACTGCTATTTCTAAAGTACTTGCTGAATATAAAAAAAATATGCCCTTACAAAGAGGCAATTGAAGCTATGGTTGATAAATTTTAAAAATATTATTTTCCTATTCCACAAATTTTTTTGACAGCTACTTTATTCAACCCATTTTATAAAAAACATGATGCAGTTATGTTGGTTAAAAAATTATACAACAATTTAGAAATTGGACCTCATGAAAAGCCATCAATTGACACTTGTTGTGCTAGCATAGTATCTAAGCTAGAAGTTTATATAGCTTGTATCAAGTTATGGAACAAAATACTGGGCCGATCGAGCCTCCTACTTCTAGACGTAGATATGATGATTTAGATGACGAGATAGGTGAAGAACTTGGTCTTCAATGTTGTAGAGTAATGATTTTGATTCGTATCTTTCGCAGGATCGGAAAAGTATTATAGATGAAACTGGAAAACAACAACTTTTATCATGATGGAAGACCCGTATCAGACAATTTTCAAAACTTTCAAGGATGGTTCGAGATGTGCTATCAACTCAAGCTTCTTCAGGCTTTTAGCGCAGGAAGATTTATAATAGGAGATCATCGATATTAGTTAGCAAGGGATAGTGTGGAGACTTCAGTATTATTTAGAGATTGGATCAATGCCGAACGAAGAAATTTTGGGCTCCCA
Organism: Capsicum pubescens; assembly: GCA_030864215.1. NCBI lineage: Eukaryota > Viridiplantae > Streptophyta > Magnoliopsida > Solanales > Solanaceae > Capsicum > Capsicum pubescens. The sequence goes on from CM061542.1 coordinate 284,719,459, forward strand.
AATTACCGTCCCATGTTGAAGACGAAATAGATGAAATTTTTGAGGAAAATAGTGATGATGGAATGGAAGCAATGGAGGAACAAGGGAAAAGATCAATTTCGAAAGATTTATCTGCCGAAGAAATAGAAAAGTTACGCCAAAAATATTATAGACAATTTAGATATTAATAAGATTCTACAATAGAGATCTAATTCAAACAGAACCCTTCCTTGAAGGTGATTGCGTAGATTAGATTTTCTTTTAATATCTTTATAATAAATGTACAACATCTGAAATTTGAATAAATATAACGGCTATTCGCCTAATTTTATTTTAAAAATTGTTTTTTGTTTGTTGCAATTATGGGGAAAAAAAGTTTAATACAAAACTTTATAAAATTAGGAAAATTTTAACTTTACAACTTAAAATTATATAAGTATAATTTAACTTCTTAAACTTATTAAAAATATTATATTAACTTAAACTTAAGGATATATTTTTAAGTTTAAGATATATTAAAACATGCTATATTTATTAACTTAAACTTAAGATATATTTTTTAAGTTAAAATTTTAAACTTTTTAAGATATATTAAAACTTAAACTTATTAAAAAAAGTTAATAAATTATATAAAACTTATATAAATTATATAAGTTAATATATATATATAAAACTTATATAAATTATATAAGTTAATATATATTTAAGTTAAGGCCATTAAATTATATAAGTTAATATATATACAATTTAAATTAAAAGTTGAAAAAAAACTGTACGTAGTACGACTAAGGCCATTTCCGTCGTCTCTTTCGGTAAAGTTCCGGTGTCGTTCCGGTCCGACCCGATTCCCCACCGGTAACCAACGAACCGGTGCATATCAAGGTAAAATTTCGGTATTCCGGTAATGCCGGTTCCGGCGACAAATTCGGTAAGGAAGTTCCGGTACCGGTCAAATCGGTCCGGCGGTACCGGTTTCGGTCTGTTGCCAGCCTTGCTTGTATCACATAGTAGTTTTTATACCATTACATTACTTCTACTTATAAAAACATTGGGTCGAACTCTTCTTTGGTATCAAGGTAATAGCTATGAATAGTCATCGACTTCCAGAATGGAACCTATTGCAAAAATGTAAGGTAAAGTTGCGTACAATAGACCACCCCTGTGGTCTCGTCCTTTTCTGAACCGCGCATAGCGAGAGCTTTAGTGCACGGGTTGACTTCTTTGGGACTAGACGACATAAAAGTACAACTTTCAACGCAGAATGAAGATCTAATCTTGCCTGTTGGGATGAGAATAATGCACCAACTATAGTTTAAAATTTCATCTATATATAAATCTTACCAGTTGACCATATTCTAATGTACAACAAGACTGGGGGATCATGTGCATTGTGCAGCATCCCTACCAATAATTGACAATGCCAGTAGACACATTCAACTTTATGATGGACAGACTTTAAGTATGGACACTATTATTGTCTCTTTCTTCCTCCCTCCCAAGCAGTGTTCTAAAATGTGGACGTGTGAGGCGAGACGTTTTACGTAGCACGAGGCGAGGCGTAAGTCTCATAGATCTCTAACTTTTAATTTATAATATAACAAAATTAGTATAATATAATCATCGGAAACAAAACTCTTAACATCATTTATACCACGACTTGAACCCGAGACCTCCTGGTCATATCGCAAGAACTTTACCAGTTACCTCTTAATTTTTTCTACGATCTTTATATTAGTTGTTACATTTGTTCTACTTTCTACAGTAAAGTAGCCAAGTTGCAATCCCAATTTTGTTTCCTCTTTGTATAAAATAGCTGCAAAATGACACTATACAACACCAACAATTTCGCTTCAATTCCAACAACGCAATACTCTTCTATAAAACAAACATCATGGCTGACCTCTCTACCCCACAAAGGTCGGAATCTCTAAGTATCTCTAAATTCTACTCGTGGAAGTACATTGAATATGCTATCGTTGTCATTGCATCATGTCTTACAATTGACATGATTTTCAATATAAACAAGAGAATCTTTCTCTTTACGTGGTTCAACATGCACAATCATTTACACAACACTATATAGTATACACAATAATTGTAAAAAAAAGTAAAATATCGAGTACTGCAAAACTCACAACCATGTGCAAAGTAACTTTTATCTTAAATCACATAAAGCATTTTTATTTTATTTTTTTTCAAAAAGAACATCTACTTGGACAATTCAAAGGCCTTTGTAAAGACCAAAATCCTAATAATTGATACTACAAAATACAACAAATTTAATTGAATTTACTAATCAATAAGGCCATTAATAGCCATGTTCCAAAGAGGACATTTGCCTGGAGACTCAATAAGTCCCTCTAAGAACAAAGCTCCTCTAAATAATAGATTTACCTTAATGTACTAATCGATAAGGCGATTTCTGCCGTATTTAGGGAGAAATAGTTTTCTAGCCCTTTACATATATAGTAGTATATATTTTAAAATTTTTACGTCCTTTTTACACGTTTCAATTGTAAGAGGACAAGAGATCTCGTTCCCTCCTATGTTCCTTACTGTACACTTAATCTCACGCTATTGCTCGCGAAACTGATGAGTCAAACAACCAACTCCAAGGGTGTGCTTACTGCTCACAGCTCCTCCTCTTCGTAGTACTTGTCGACTCCTCCAAACACGGAAGAAGAGGAGGAGAAACGGGGCAAAATAGAACGAAAGAATGTATCTAGTCACCGATGCAAATGGTCCAGCTTTCACAACAAATCATCGGTAGTAGCTAGGAGCTCTTCACTTCGGTGTACTCCCAAGTCATTCGATAACCTATTACACAACTGCGCGATAGAAGTGATTTTAGTTAGTTTAACCGGTTTGGAAGGATTGCTCGTTGCAACAAGGTAGAGGAGGATGTATTGAGATATACCTGTCTATATACTGTCGAATCCCCTGAAGATTTTTGTAACTCTACAACATACAGTGATGGGCTGATCTCGAAGACCTGAAAATGATGCATAGGGAAAATTACTTTTGTTCCTTCTTTCTTGTCGTTGAATGTAAGGGAGTCAAATGCCGCGAGCATTTGCTTACCTCTGCGACTACCAATAGACTAGTCGGGCTTTTATGGCCTTTCTGCTCTTGCATCACTTTCAACTGCAACGTATGAAGACATAACATGGAATTTAGTTTAATGTAAATCTTCCTTGTGCAACAACAACATACCCATTGTATTCCCAAATAGTGGGGTTTGGGGAGGGTAATGTGTACGCAGACCATACCACTACCTCAGATGAAGTAGAGGCTGTTTCTGATAGACTACGCAAAAACAGACTGAAGCGCCAACAGTTAATACTAACCCTTCCGTGTCTTTTCTGGACATGAAATCCCATTTGAGTCACCATATTCTCGATCCTCTCCAGCAACTGTTTTGGAGAGAGACTGGATGTAAATCTGATCTTCCTCTCGGAAACATCCTAGAATAATTCAAGAAGAAATAAGTCTAGGTTTTATAATCCCGCGAGTGGGGTCTAGGGAGGGCAGGATGTACACAGACATTATTTGCTCCTTGTATAGTATGGTACTATTAGAATAAAAGGTTACCTCTTTCTCAAAAAATCCTGAAAGGTCTAGACAAGATGACATTCCTATTAGCTGAAAGGCATTGATAAGGTGTGATTCGGGATCTCTTTGAGCAGCAAGTGGCTGTGACAACGATATAGCAACCAATTAGTTGTTAAAGTATTAAAATGATTATCGCGAGCCAATTACTCAAGGGTCCAAAAGTCCATACCGTTTCTTGCATGGTGAAGACTTGATCATCTGTCGATGCATGATCATCGCTTTCTAAATCTTCTTCATCGGGATTTACAGGAATATAGTCTTGTTTGAACCATCCGTCTTCTTTGATTTGTGCCATTGTTATACGAGTATGTGGGTTGGGATCAAGAATCCTCTTTATAAGGTTCTTTGCTCCTGCGGATAGCCATTTTGGTATATGAACGTCCCCTTTAAGTATCTGATTTATATTCATCAAAGCGATATTAAAACTATTAGCTCCAAAAAACGCCATATAAATGAGCTCAGACATGTACAGAAAAAAGAAGTCGTCTTACCTTTTGATAAAGTACTGCAAGATTTCTATCATCGAAGGGTAAATAACCGGTGAGGATGACATATAATATGACACCACAAGACCAGGTATCTGATGTTGCGCCATCATATCCTCTGTTAGAAAGAATTTCTGGAGCGACGTAGTTTGGACTACCGCAAGTGGTATGCAACAGCCCATCATCCTATAGTATAAGAAAAGAAAAGCTCGATAAGATTGACGAAAAGATTTCACATACGCAACAAAGAGAAGATGTCATTCCATACCCGAAAATGTTGGGGTAAAGCACTGAGCCCAAAGTCGGTAATTTTTGTGTTTCCCTTTGAATCGATGAGTACATTTTCTAGCTGCATTTTCAACAGCGCGCATAATTACATGACTGAATAATGAGTACAATTTACAATATTTGCGCTTCACACTATATGATTAGATACCTTGAGGTCTCGGTGGGAGACACCTTTGTCGTGACAGTAACAAACGCCATCAACCAATTGTTGAAAGAGCTTCCTACCTTGGGCCTCCGAGAGTTTTCCTTTGGAAACCTATGAGTAAGGATCGTAGTCAAGGCTAAAACTCAACAACTGAAACGCGACTATGCAAAAGCACAATATCACCAAGGTAACTTACGATTCTGTCAAATAATTCACCACCATTCACGTATTCTAGCACCATGTAAATCTTGCTTTTGCTCGCTAAAACCTGCTTAATTGTACAATCGCGTTAGAAATACATCACTACTAACATGTACTAAACGCGAGGAAATCCATGTATGGATACCTAAATGTTTGACAAGTATTATTATTATTCGCCACCATGAGGCAACATTTGACAAGCGACAAAGTCATCATAAACGTTAAATCTTGACCAAGTTCTCAAAAAGAACCAATTTTTTTTGAGACGCGGATATACTTTATTTAGATGGAGTAGTTAGTACATCAGTAGGTTCAGAATTCATAATCCATGATTTGACTTAAAGACCAATTAAATTATGGTCTTTCGCGGAATATTACCTTAATATTCCAGCAATAGACCAAGTCTTCATACAACACCAATAACTCCAAGGGAAAAAACAAAACAAAACAATACAAAGTTGTCACATATTTTTTTCAAGTCATCATATAGATCCATCCTTCTTCTTTCCGCGGTCCCAGACATCCTGGGACCGTTTCCCATATGCAATATAAAACCACAAAATTCAATGATATGACGCTTATGGTTATGGAGCATTCACTTCCTTGTAAAGTTGGAAAGAAAGAACTAATTATGTGGGGGGGGGTCGAGATGGCACATCAATTATTATTTTCCAACAACCAAAAGATGAATTATCACAATCCTCTTAACTTCATTGATTGAAAAGTATTCCTAAAGTTCAACAGACTTTCCGCAATATATTATTGAAAAAATGAAGAAAAATACGAAAATTTTAGCCGTGGAAGAGGGAGCATTTGTTGTTCTTTACTTCAAGCAAAAACGAATTCACAAATTTTCTATACACAAACAGTATCAGATTCCAGCATGTCTTTAATTTTACTCATCGTTTTGAAGAATAACAAGAATTATATCATATATAATCCACTTTTTATACTGAATTTTTAGGTGGAGCTACTTTATCACCACTACAAACACAACTTGTATACGTAAAACTTTTCAAATACATCAAAAGAAAAAGGAGAAGGATCGTATATACCTCGTATAATCGAACCACATTAGGATGTTTGAGGAGTTTTAAAGTACCAATCTCCCTCTTAATCTGCATTTACACATGAAAATGCATTAAGCTTATTGAGTTATATCAATTTTCAAATTTAGAAGTATAGTGTTATTCATATGATCATCAACTAAGAACTTCAACACAAATTTGTTCAAACAACAATTTCAAAAACAAACAAATATGTTCAAACAAGAAGTAATCTTAAATTTCTTTCTTGCTCTTTTTTCCAACATAGTTACCTCAAAACTAGCAAATTTTCAAGGGGAAATTTCATAAGTAGCGATATTAGCACCCGTTTTTACATTATATACCGAGATTTTAATTTGTTTCAAAACGTAGCAAAATAGATTGTGTATTTTTTTAGATAAACAAGTACTAGTATCTTGTAAAAATACATCATGTTGCTATATTTTGTAATTTTCTAAAAGTAACACTATAAAGAATAATCGTTATGAATCGGACAGAACAAGCAAACCACAAGCAAGAAAAAAATAAGAACATACAGATTTACCCTAGCAGAAAAAACCACGGGCAGAGGCAGAGGAATTCACTATAATGGAGAGAAGTACAATTGTGGAGACATAGTCGCAATGATGTGTATTTTCGAAAACAACCCATTAAATGCATTTATATAATACGTGTATACAAATAAGTTCTAAGCCCAAAAACATACAGATCCGGCCCGATCCCTACGCTATCACCACATAAAAAAAATCACAAACATGGATCACACTGCCGGATCAACAAAATTAGGGTCACAACTCTAAAAATAATAACGGGCCCCAAACAGCTACATCAGGTAATGTTTTCAAATTTTAATCAAACAATTAACAATTATAGATGTTAATCATTCAACTAGTTGTCAAGTTGGACTAATCAATTATCCAATTAGGGAATTTTGAACCACCAAATTTAGCTTATCCTTTAACCTTTTGTGGGAAGATTTGGGAAATTTAGTGGAAAATGAGAATTCTCACCTAATTGCTAACCCCCCAAACAACTATAATTATTAAATTGAAGATTCAATCTTTAGATATATTGCTATATCTCTAAATTTATGACTTCAAAATTTAATATTTGTGAAATTTAAATGGTTAAAAATACAAGATTTAGAAATTCAAAAATCATGGGGGTTCTCAAGTTAAAAATTCAGTGAGTAAAAATAAAATTACGTACTAGGTAGGTTCTTCTTATCGGTCTAAATTTTGACTAACAAAATTAGGAAAAATAACATAAACATAGATCTTAACTTATTATATTTATACAAATTCTCATTCTTATAAAATAATTATAAAAATCTCAACTAATTATGTATCTTCATTGAATGTATCGGAAGCTAATTATGTATCTTTAAAAAGAAAAAATATATCTTTTTGTTGGATGTATCAGGAGCTAATTATGTATTTCGACACACCTAAACTGAGATTTTCAGTAATTATGCAAATTTTCTATAATTATGCTCTAAACTGTCAAGATTTATATTGTTTACCCCAGATAGAAAGAAAGCTAACTCATGATCCGTATACCAACAACAATAACACATCAATGTAATTCGATAAACAAAGTCTGAAAAGATAGGATGTACAAAATTTTTACTTCTACACTTGTGGTAAGAGAGATTTTTTCCGATAGAGCCTCTGCTCAATGAGCTGGATAAAATAAATGTTTCGTCCAGCCCATTTTACTTGAGCCGTGATCTATCGAAAACAACCCAACTATCTTCACATGGTACGGAGAAGACTGCATACACACTATTTTTTTCGAACCTTATTTACGAAATTACACTGAATAAAATTGAAGATTTCTCTGACTAAAACATCAACTAAGGAAAGTAGAGAGAGAAACTGATCTACGTAAAAGATGTTTTTCAGAAACAAAAAAAAAAAGATCCAATAGATGAATTTCATCCACAAAAACAACAGAGAAAAATAGAAAAAAATGAGGAAAAAGAAAATTAAAAAAAAAAAAAACTAGGGAGAAAATAATTTACTTTGATTAATTTTTTTCAGAAAATCCAGGAAAATAAAAAATCATCCACACAGGAAATCTCAGTAGCTCAATCGATTTGGTTATTTTGGACGTTTCTAATCGATTTGGTTATTTTGGACGTTTCTACCTAATCTGTGAGAATTCGATTCCCCCACCTTATAATCGTCTTCATTATTTTCGCTTTCTGCAACCCAAAAAAGAGATTCAAAAATTATTTTTGGTAAAACTCTTTTCAAAAGTTCCAACCACAAGTAACAAAATCTTAATAACTTAGTTGATTGGTTACGTAAACTTTAACTATCTAATTTAAGAGATTTCGATCCCTCGCCTTGCAATCCCCTCCATTTCCCTTTCACGTACCACTCATTTTGAAAAAAAAAGAAAAAAAAAAGTAAAATGGAGAACAAGAGATTCAAAATGTTTTCGATAACTTTATTTTAAGAAAATCGAAAATCTTAATAGCTCAGTTATTGGCTATATAAAGTTTTATCTTGTTGATGAGGGATCGATTCTTCCAAATTAAAAAAAAATAAAAAAAAATGAGGAGGAAGAAGATATTCAAAAAATCCAAATAAATCAAAATTCACCACACATAACATAGCAAAAAAAAAAAAAAAAATCTTAAGCAGCTCAGTTCGTTCGTTCGTTCGTTCGAGTTCATGCTCGATTCTTCATCTTATAATTCAAAAAAAACTGATCATTGACAAACACAAAATGTTCCAGACAGACGAAAATTCAATAAGAGAATTTGACAACTCACCTGATCAGTAGACCTGAGATCAAGTATTCGACTCTTGTCCAAAATCTTAATAGCAAAAGATTTACCAGAATCAACATGCTTTGCATATTTCACTTTGCCAAAGTTACCTTCACCAAGTGTTCTTCCAACTTCATATTTACCTAATCGCATTCCCTTTCTCCCTCCTCCTCCAACAACACGGATTTCGTCTTCCTGTTGTACCAATACCATACTCACAAAAATGATAATAATAATTATAAAACTCCAAATTTATACCAAAATTGAATAAAATTCAACAGAAAAAAAAAATTGTTGAATTTTTTTTTCAGTTTTTTATTTTTATTTTTTGGTGTAGTATGTGAATGGAGAAGAAGATCAGCAGGTGTTGTGTTTCCTCTTCTCTGCTCTGTTTGGTGGGGTGTAATATATATAAGGAAAATATATTAATTTTTATGTCATACTGTATTTGTTTTATATTAATTGACTCGTATTTATTTGGCATGGCTTGCTTAATAAAGCTTTAATTAAAGAGGTATATTATTAAATTAATTAATTTTATTAATAACATTTTGAGAATCTAAATTTAACTGTTAGTATTACTTTATATATTAATTTAATTTTAAAGATGATATAAGAAAGAAATAAAATCTCTTGGTAAAAATTGAATAAGTAAATTAAAATATTTATTTGTAATATAAAAGTCAAGTAAAATGAAACGGAAAGAGTAATTTATTTTGGACTTTGAATATAGATTTTTTATTTTTTTAAGAAATAATATTGATATTTTTGGAAATTATATAAAATACATTATCAGTCATAATAGTTAGAACAATAATAATCTATCTAGTGGAATCTAAAAAGATATGATAGTTGTTAACTCAAATAAACAGAGAGATTATTTTTTATAAAATCTTTATCTAACTATGCATGTCGAGTAATTCGAAAAAGAAAATACAAAAATGAGAGCAGTAATAACAATGAAATAGTACAAAATGGAGATTAGTATATGTATAATAATCACGACAAATAAATTAAAATGGAAGAAATGTTAGTATTTTTTAAGAAAAATAAAAATTAAAAAATGGGGCCACCTTTCTTTGTGTGGTCCAACCTGTTTATCCGCTAATTAATCCGGGTTTTCTCCTTTATTGAGAAATAAATAAATTTCATTGATTAACTAATAAGTAAGTAAGACAAATGTGTATAAGAATTTTAATAGGGGTTGTTGGGTTTCTTAACAGAAGTATAATTAAAAAAATCATTTATTTTAGTAAATTAAAAGATATTTATTTTATTTTATTTTTTTATCATTGAGTAGTTATTTTTTTTTCAATTTATTGGATTCAAGTTGTTAAATTATAAATTTTCAATTTATTACATCTTTCTTTAATCAGCTAAAAAACTTCAGCCTCAAATGATCTACCATGCCTTTTTTAAACGTTTTCTGAGAAAATATTAATTGTGGGAGGTTTTTATTATTTTATCCTCATTATACCTTATGGTATATTTGCTTTTTTGTTAAATATTTACTCTATTTAGATGCCTATACTATTCAGGAATAGTTACTAATAAGAATAGAAAAAAATAATTAATTTGTCTTAAATTTCTACATAATAAATAACTTAAAATATTTATTTTTAAAACACGATAGACAATTTAAGAGAAGGGATTATCAATATTGAAACAATACTTCAATTATTTTTTTAGAAATTAAGTTGAATAATTTGAGACAGATAGAGAATTGAATACTGAAATAATACTGCAATTATTTATAAAATTTACAATAAATAATTTAAGACAAAACGTTTTAAAAATATTGAAGCAATACTTCAATTATTTTTAAAGTTCACGATAAATACTTTAAGAAGTTGTACTTCAATTATCTTTAAAGTTCACGATAAATAATTTAAGATAAAGAGAGTACAAATATTTAAGCAGTACTTCAACTAATTTTAAAGTTTATGATAAATAATTTAAGACGAAAGATGTATAAATATTGAAGTAATACTTCAATTATTCTAAAATGTACTATATATAGAATCTCACGATAAATAATTTAAGACGGACAGAATATAAATATTAATTATTTGACAATTTGCGAACATAGACAAGACGCGGAAACAAAAAACTCCCCACACCCAACTTTTTGTCCATTGTACATTTTGGACCTCATTTTCCAATATTAAATCATTTTCTTACTCCTCTCTTTATGCTTTTTTTTTTTGGAGTCGGTTATCGGAAACAATCTTTCTCTTTTATTTAAGGTAGTGTTATAGATTGCGTATATTTTATCTTTTCCGAATTATATTTTATGAGAATATATTAGACATGTTGTTGTTGTTATTGTTTTCGGTCGGTTATCGAAAATAACCTCTCTACTTTATCTGAGGTAGTGTATGAATCACGTACACTTATTCTCTACAGACCTCACTTTGTGAAAATATACTGATATATTATTGTTGTTGTTGTTGTTGTTGTTTTGAACCGGTTATTGAAAACAACCTCTCTACTTCATCTGAGGTAGTGATATAGATTGCGTATATTTTATTCTTCTCAAACCTCACTTTGAGAATACATTGAATATGTTATTGTTGTTTTTTACGGCGAATTGCACGTGTGGATTTAAGAGTTAAATTTTAAAAAATTTAACATTGAATCTACTCAACTCAGTTTAGATCATTTACTCTCTTCATTCGTTATGTTTAAAGACTATAAAGTACAAAACACATTAATTATTGGATGATGATACACAGATAGAGTAAATATTTAATAAATAGAAATTACATCATAAGATATAAATAAGAGTAAGATTGTTAAAATTTTTACTATTTAATATTTTCTTAAAGAGCATATAAAAGAAAAATATCATAGATAATTTAAGATAAAAATGTATATGATCTTCATAAAAATATTACATACAAATTCATATTTTATATTAAAAGTATCGAATTCAGATAAACTCGACCATCTTAGGCTTCACCTGCCTCTTACGTGTGTATAGAGTTAATGTCTGCTGCCTAATTATTTTAATTAACCTTTCATGTTTAAAATGTGTAGTCAAAAAGGTTAACCCCCCAAATTAAAAAAAATAAAAATAAAAAAACAGAAGGTTCATTAAAGTCAAAAAAATAATAACTGCATTGAAAAAAAAGGCCTACTTTAACTTAGTATTTATTTTATTTTGTTTGTCACTGATAATTGCACATCCTAAATACACGAAATTTATAAATTGAAATATGTATATCTTATTCATTGAAGATCATAATAGTAACACGTTGGTGTTGATCCTTTCAAAGAGAAAAATACAACTAAAATAAAAGCAAATTAAAACCAAATTCACTAAAGAAAAATAACAAGAAAATTTATACACATAGAAATACCTGAGTGTCAGACATATCTCGTAAATTATAGAAGGGAGATAAGTATTTATTTGAGCTCGAACTATTTAACAATTCATGAAATTTTGTACATATATAATGGTAGATAAAAGATCAAAGAGAATGGATGAGAATGTGAAAAAGCTTTTAAAATTTGGATAGATTTTGCATTGAAGGAATAAATTTTATATAACAAATAAAATGAAAAAAAAAAAAAGAGAGTAGAAAGTCACATTTATTTGGCTAATTTGGATTTTGAGTTGTTTTAATTCTCATCGATTAGTATTCGTATTTAAATTTGAAATTCCTGATTAAGAATGAAGGAAATGCATCATTTACCATCACGACATTTGATGTTGAATTTTGATTACTTTTAAAAGAAGTTGCCACAAAAATAATTTCCAAAAAGAAAAAAAAAAAACTATTACTAGAATGAAGTTGTTTTGTTTTTTTAATCATTTTCTACAAGAAATTAAAGGATGAAGAATGAAGTTAATAGTGACCATATATTCAAGAAAAAAAGCCAAAAATATATATAACTAGAATTCTGTTCTAATACATTCAAATATCAAATTCTTATTTTAATAAAATCCTACACATAAATCATAACATACCTAAATAAGTTAGACATTAAATTTGATGTACCAAAAAGACAATAATATTAATGAAGAAATGGTTGCCCACACAAAAAATGAAAGGCACATGGGTGGTTGACATTTGACCTCTTTGAAGGTAGGAAACAAAACTCTTTTAATATTTTAATTAATACTTTGCCTAACCTTTTAGATGATTAATAGTAATTATTACTATACATGATGTGGGAGGCTGTTTGTTTCTTAATCAGAGATCCCGACTTTGATTCTTGGGTATGAAAATATTCTTGATAGAGAGTGTTTTTCCCGAATGGGCTCTACGCGGTCAGGGTCGAGTCAGGCATATTTATGGTCTAAGCTTAAAATCAAAACAGAGATCTTAAGTTTTTTAAGAAAAATATTTTAATAAACTCTATTTTTGAAAGTTTTTAAGAAAAATATTATATGGTCGATTTTTTCTAATTATTATTTTAATTAATAATATAATCAATGTATTTAATTATTTTTGAAACATAATATTCTGGATATACGAAGTTCTTCCAATAATTTTTTTTTTCTATAAAAACTTTATTTTTTTCTATAAATAATATTTATTTATATATATTTTTTTATAATATATTATTATTAAAAAATGGGTCCCCTCAAATTTAGGGGCCTAAGACAGTCACCTATTTTTGTTTATAAGGTAGAGCTGCCCGTGTACACGGCGCAAATTTGAATTAGTCAAATTCCAAAACAGACACCAAATACCAAATGAAAACCATCCCTAAAAAAAATAAATAGTAATTAGTACTAACACAACAAATAATATTTCATAAATCTTTTCATAAATCTCTATATTTTAAGTAGTGCATTTGTTTTTTTTTATAAACTGTCCTTTAATGTATATGAAAATCTCTGAATCAGTTAGATGTGAAAAAGAGTGTGAATGATGTTTGGACACTTTTTAAAACATAATTTATTCCCTCAAAATTCTCTTTAAATATTTTAATTATCTTTAAATATTTAATTATCACTCAAATAATATTCAGACTCTTTTTAAAACGTAATTTATTCTCTCAAAACTCTCTTTAAATATATTAATTATCTTTAAATATTTTAATTATCACTCAAATAATAATTTTGATGTTTAAGTTTTATCTAATATTTTATAACTTTTTAAATTTGAATTACATATTTATTACGAATAAATATATTACATACATTAGGATGTTAAAAAATAAACGTATTAATCATTCAGTATTCAGATCTAGAAACATCTTAATCATTCAGATTCAGACGTCTTAATCTTTAAAAAAAAAACAAATACACCCTAAGAGAAATTGCATAATCTGAACGTTCGTTAATGAGATCGGGACATAATTGAGTCAGTTTGTTAACGACGAGAAAAGTTTTGAGCTATTTTTAATCATTCAAATAATTCTATTTTCAATAGTTCAGTGACATTTTTGATGTGAAATAATTCAATTTAAGAATATTTTACACATTTACACATATATTTATCTTTTTTTTTTTCTTTTTTGAATCTAACCGTATGATATTAAATTTAAAAAATTATAAAATCATGTAAGAAATTTGTATTATTCAACTGTTGATTTGTAGGCCCCACCACGAGGATCACGAGCCTTCGATTTTGGTCCAATGCAAACCCATTTTTCCGCATAATATTTTTTGTATTATTTATACAAAATATCTACTGTTAAAGTTCTGTCCTCCACATACACCTTTTTATTTTTTTTATTTTTTTTTGCACTTAGTAAGATTATAAATGATAAACGATAATACAATTTCAGTTCACCAAAGACATAATACTAAATAAAGAGCATAAAGATTAAAGATTAAAATAGATTGTTAGTAGATAATCAAGCATTTTATCCTTTCCCGTGGTAGAGTAGGTTTTCATTTGCACTTAGTAGTATTATCGTTATTTATAGACATCAAAACTTTTTGATAGTTTCAAAACATATCTCAATTTCAGTAGATTTCTTAGGGTCTACTCCGATCTGTCACAAATCCTACCTCACACCTATATAAAAGGGTGATATGTCTCGTTGAAAAAATATCTCGAATATTCCATAAATTAATCAATATTCATAAAAAGATTTAGATTTTCATTATCTCATGAATTCCTGAAATATTCATAAAGAGATCTACGATACTAACGATCGTACAGTATCAATAAATTATGTTTCTTTATATTTTATTTATAATTGAAATTTTTCTTCTATTCCTTTAAAGTTTGTTGAAAATATTATTGTCATTTCTTTTACTTTAGTAATCTTTAATTTCTTTCTTCAATTTTCTATTATAATTTTTGTCTCTTGCATTTCTTCAACCTTATTGTGAAAAAACATTTTTCTTCAGCTCAGGATTGGTTGAAAATAACCTCTCTACGTAAGGTCTTTATACGTCCACTCTTCTCGGCCTTCACTTGTGAATTATATCCACTTTGTTGTATAACAAACAAGAATAGAGTTAGAAATTTTAATAAAAAATTTAAGTTGGTGATTTCAAGTTTTTTTAAAAAAAAATTATTTTAGCACTATAAGAAATTTATAGTGTACGTATATAATATAATTTTTCGACAAAGAAAATTAATTTGCGCCCTTGATAATGAACATATACCAGCAAATATAATAACCACACCTACCACACACCTTTACTACAGTACAAATAATTTCCATCCTTTAATTAAATTTATGGTATCTGTTTCATTTGGTGAAATCATGATTGGTGTATATTTTGCCTAAAAGGAAATCTTGCAAGATTTTTTTGAGTGGAAATAATTGATTATACTGATAGAAAAAGATATATATAGTTGTTGAAAAAAATAAAAATAATTTCACAGAGCAGCCTGATAATTTATTTAACCATAGTAATAAAAGATACTAAAATAGAAGAAAGTAACAATTGTTCATATACACATTAAAGAATTATTTCTAAGTAGTAGTCGTTTTATTATTCTGGGAGTTTTTTGTTATTACTATTATATAGTAGTGTTTTTTTCATTTCGATTATTATCATGTTTTCTTTGACATTTTATCTCGACGACTTCTCTTTTGTAATGCTTTTATTTGATCAGAAGAAGGTTCATACACATCACATTTTTAAATTACACAGGTCATGTCGTTGTTGTTGTAGTAGTAGTAGTTTCCAAAACATTATTCCCAAAAAGAGTTCAAATTTTATTTGTTGATAGATGAATGATTAGTAATATTCATATACATAATAAATCACAATGTACGTACTTGGGATTTAGGCATAATAATAGTAATAGTTGTTCATACGATAACGTGATTAGCTTAATCATTTTTTAAATGATTAAGAAATTAGTTGTTTTGTCTTAGAAAATTTCCAAAACATGGAAATAAATGGGTTCGATTCCTCTTTTATATATATATATATATATATTCTTTCTTCCACTTAAATATCAATTTTGAAGCTACTATGGGTTTTAAAACTTGTAATGTACCACACTTAGGTTATAAAAAGGTTGAATGATGTACTTGATTGAATATTAAATTATTTATCTTGAGTAAAAGAAGTTACTGCCCACTAAATATTTTTTTATTACTATTTTTAATAATGCACTCACATTTTAAAAATTCTTGATCGACATTTATAAGTTTATCATACATTTCACGTTGTATCTTTGTGATTAAATCGAAGCATTTAAGGCAGTGGCGGAGCCACAACCAACGAAGGGTGGTCAGATGAACACCCTTCGTCGAAATTTTTTTCCGAGTATATAGGTTAAATATAGATATTTATGGTTATATACATGTTGTTGCACATCCTTGACAAGCTAGAGAAGAATAGTCTAGTGGTCAAGAGTGTGCATTTCCGCATCAACAACCCGGGTTTGAACCTTGGCAGGTGCAACAGTGTTTTATTTTCTTTGTTTTTTTAAACAGTTCTTTGCCCAAGGAAAAATATGAACACCCTTAACCAAAAGTCTGGTTCCGCCACTGATTTAAGGCACCACTTGGAGTTAGGTGTGTATAGTAAATATGGAATGACATTACAGAGGCGGATTCAGGATTTCAAGTAAGGAGGTTCAATATTCAAAGAAAATTAAATCGAAGAGGGTTCAACACCTACTATAACCACATAAAAAATAATTTTAATCATGTATAAATAGTATATATTTCTATCGAAAGGGTTCGGACGAACCCCCTAAAGAGGGCTGCCTCCGCCTCTGAATGACAATATTTAATAGAGGAGTTGATAATTAGGGTTTTGGACATGTAATTTAAGATTATGATTCTACTTTTTCAAAAAAAATCAAAATTTAACACATAAGTTTATATTTATATAAAACGTTTAACACATAAGTTTATATTCATAACTTGTGAGTTTTTCATATTTGTGAAAAAATATAACTCAAAATATTCAATTTGTATATCAAAAAAATATAATTCTCCGTATGAACAGTAATGTATAATTATTTATTTATATATTACTTACGGATAAAGTCGTGTATTATAATATTAAAAAAGAAGATTATGTGAAATGGGGAAAAGATTTCGGCGACGTGCTCCTGGATTTTCTCACCAAATTTATTAATATTAAAACTTATAGCCATTTAATAATTTATTCATATGATATGCCTAAGGCATGATCTCATCGTTAATTAATTAATATTAAAACCTTATACTGTAATATTATAGCTAAGATATGTAATTTCTCACGTCTCAGTTTATTTATTTAACTTTCTTTTTAAGTCGTACCAAAAATAATTTATTTGATTTTTTTTTTAATTTTAATTTTTGCATGTTTACCATAGGATTAAATAATTATTTGATACATCCTATGTATTACATCATACCACAATTTAGCATAACAACTTAAAATCTCAACATTATTAATTAATTATATGAATTTATTAGTATTTTGTTTAAATGCTCAGTTACATCACAAAAAAATATGATGTATTAATGTAAAATTAAGTGATATATCAGAGTATTGTGATATATTCAAACTAAATTAGAATTTTTTAATAATTTTTAAAAGATTGAAATATGGAGTAATTAGCTCGAAAAATAAAATAATGTAATTTTTAATTTAATTTAAGATTGAAATAGTCAAAAAAAATAATAATTATACTTTCTTAAATTTGTGCTAAGTTAAATAAATAATTTGAAATGGCCAATTAATTTATAATTTATATGATATGATATGATGTCTAAGGCATGAAACAACTCCGTCCACGTGTGTATAGGTTTTCTCCTCCTACATCTTGGGATCTCTTTTTGACTACTTTATTTTGTAAGACAAATTAATTAAATAATAATATTACCCATTATTTTGGTAACCTTTAAAATCAATTCTTAAGTGCCTACATTTTTATTACAAATTCTAGAACGTTAGTTCACACCTATAAAATAGGATATATATTCACTTGAAATGACATCTCGAATATTTCATATTTTTAAAATATATTCATAAAAAGATCAAGATATTAAGGGCCCGTTTGACCATAAATTTTTTTCCCTTTTTTCCGATTTTTTTTTCACTTTTTTCACTTTTCTGAAAATTGTGGTGTTTGGCCATGAAAATTCGAAAAATTATTCCGGAGTTGGATTCCAAAAAGTGAAAACAACTTTTTGTTGTTTTCATAATTTTCCAATTCTATTTCCAATTTCCATTATTATTATATATAACCCCAATCAAGTATTTTTTTTTTCCTCCCGCCACGATCAAGTATATTAGAAGGAGGTCCAAATCATCTTCAATAGCTCTTCGAATCGCAAGAAAAATTTAAGAGAAGAATCAACAAAATATACAAAATTTTCACTTACAATCTTAATAAATAAAATTAGTTTTTTTGTTTATTTTGTTATTACAGTTTATTTTTATATTTGTGAAAATTTGTTGCAAACACTAGTATAAACCTTATTTTGGTTTCAACTTCCAATTGTACAAGTTGATTTATCAATTAGCCATTAGACACACATGTAAATTAATTTATGAGCTAAAAATATAAATCGATTTAACAATGGTATTAATAAAAGCAACTAACTTAGATATTTTCCATAAATTTGGTTTTAAATAATATAGTAGCATATTATTAAATATCTTTAATATTTTATACTAAACTTAATTTAAACTGCACGATAGGGCATTGTCATTAATGAGGATTGGGGTATAGTTTTAATTTAGCCAGCTGATCGCATTTTTCTATCCTAGGGTTTGACATTCCATATATAATTAAATTAAGTTCAATTATGTAAAGTTGATAAATATACTCGTAAAGGTAGCTGAGTTGGTAAAGTTAGTAAAAGGTTTGTTTTATGCCCCCAAAATTTTGATGCCCCAAAAAATTTACTATGAATTTTATGATTTTAATTTCACTTAAACTAGTATTAAAGATTGAAAATTATAAAAGGTACAAAATTTAAATTAAAAAAAAGGAGAATTATCTATTTTTTATTAAAATATTTTAGAAATTTTTAGAAAATCTTCATATTAATAAATAAAGTTTTCACAATAACATTCAAGGTAATGATGCATTGCAAGCAAATGACTAACCTCTAATTAATTAGAATTAATCCTTACTTTTATAAATAATAATATTAGTGTGAAGTTAAATATTTAATGCATGTCTTCTAAGAATACTAAACTTAATAAAATAGTATCTAAGAATAAAAAAATAACTCTAAATTATTGATAATATTTTGTTATGTTCATATGTTTAAGAGCTGATATTAAAATTTAGTTTTAGACCACTAATTTTATTGAGACAATCGGCATTTTGCAACTCCTTCTCACTCCATCCGCATCAAACTTGTCCAGTGCGATGACAAAACTTTATGCAGGGCTCTTTGAGTACAAGCCTGGAGGACCAATTTGACAACACATGCTTTGCGAGCTATTGTACATGAACAATGCACACGACAACAAATTTATCTAGATTTCCGCAAAAACAAGGTTGATAAATATATATGCACTGATATTTGTATATATATGATAAAGTGATGTGTAAAAGTGGATCAGACATCTATCAGTACTCGCTTTGAAATGTATTTTAATTTCGTGTTGTGTAAGATATAATTGGGAAGCGTTCTTCACTGAGATCATTTTTTTGGGATGTAATTTTTTTATTTTATTTTTATTTATAAAATTTGAACTCAAAATTTATAATAAAAGATCTTTTAGAGTGGATTTTTTTTAAATATATTTATAAGATTCGAACTCTTGTAATAAAAGGTGAAATAATTGATCCCACAACCAAATATTAATTTTTAATTTTTTTCATATTCTAACGTCAAAAAATCACAAATTAAAACATGGATAACCAATGACGATTGAGTCTGGTAGGTAATAAGTTACGAAAATGACTAGGAAAGATCTGCATGTACAAAGATGCTGAATCACTGACAATTTTTGACAACCTTAGAAACATGCAGTGGTCGAAATAGATTCAATAATTTTGTGAAGAAAAATAGGTTGTCTGTTATTAGTTAGATGGGAAAAGGCATCGTTTTCACCTCAAACTATACCCGAAAAGTCGAAGTCATACCTAAACTATACTAGTGACGTATTACACACCTAAACTATAAAAAAGTGAAATTATTTACACCCTGTCAGGCTACCACCACTTGCATGTGGTGTAGTGTTTTACACGCGCTGCCACGTCAGTAAAAAGTATCACTTTTTTATAGTTAAGGTGTGTAATAGGTCACTTATATAGTTTAGGTGTGGATTTGACTTTTCGACTATAGTTTGGGGTGGCAACAATGTCTTTTCCCTTAATGTTTTTAGCCGTTTACTTTTGTTATTTAATAGTCTGGACGCGCCTAAAATAAGTGTAACATACGCGCCTTAGGATGGGGGTCGCGGGGAGGTAATAATATCACTTTTTTATAGTTAAGGTGTGTAATAGGTCACTAGTATAGTTTAGGTATGTCTTAGATTTTTCGGGTATAGTTTAAGGTGAAAACGATGCTTTTTCCCTTAGTTAGATTGCCTTGATGGTACATGGTCATGATCCCACATATACTACCTGATGGCACAGGGATTCAACATTTCAAATTTATGAGTTCCGAATAAAATAAATAAATATGAAAAAATAATTTTCAATTTTTTTTTTTGTGTCAATTAATACTAAAACCGAAATTTGCTATACCTTTAAAAAATGGTCTGAAAAGAGTTAAAACTGGAAAAAAATTAAATGGAAAAAAGAAAACCTCCACAAGAGTTCAAACATATACCTTTAATGTGTATATGTTTTACAAATTAGTATATAACTATATATACATATTGTAGTACACAATGTACATATATATATATATATATATATATATGATAGTTAATTAATAATATATTAAAAGTAAGTTTTTAATTTAAACTAGAAATTCATTTTAAATCAATATATAGGTACTACTTTAAATAAAATATATACTACAATATATATGTCTATATATATAGTTATATACTAATTTATAAAACATATACACTTGTATACGTTGAATATATACGTCTATAGAAGATATATACACATATATACGCACCATTCAATATATATGTACTACTTTAAATAAATTATATACTACAATATACATATATATGTATTACAATGTATAGATGGTTATATTATACTAATTTATAAAACATATACACTTGTATACGTTAAATATATACACATCAATCAATGTATATGTACTACTTAAAATAAAATATATACTACAATATACATGGATTACAATACATAGATAGTTATATTATACTAATTTATAAAATATATATACTTGTATACGTTAAATATGTACGCACCATTCAATATATATGTTAAATAAAATATATACTACAATATGTATATATATATAGTTATATACTAATTTGTAAAAACATATACACTTGTATACGTTAAATATATACGTCTAGAGAAGATATATACACAGCATTCAATATATATGTACTACTTTAAATAAAATATATACTGTATGAGTTTCATTTATTAATATTTAAACCCATTAAAAAATTTTATAATGTAATTTTAAGCCTTATTATAGCAGGTGGGGATTCTCGAAGAACCCTTTCCCCCCACGCGCTATTGTAGATCCGCCCCTGCCTGATAGGGGCGGAGCTAGAAGTTGATGTACGAATTTAGTCAAACTCAAGAACTTCATTTCATATCCTATTTGGTATGGGCGAAGTTAGGAGCTGACATATATGAATTTAGCGGGTAAATTTCATTCATGGTCACTTAACTTTGTATCTATTACGTAAAAGTCACTTTTCTATCATTCATTTCATCAATGGTCATTTAATTTTACCCCGACCTTCACAAAAGTCACTATGACTTAATTTTACAATTATTACATCGAAAAATGATGTGGCAACCTTAATTAGTTCTTAATTTTAATTTAAATGAATATATAATATATTACTCATATCTTGACCCTTTTTATATATGCACAACCCAAATTTTCTTATAGATTATTTAATGAAAGAATACCATTTCTTAACAAATTAGATTACCCAATGAAGACTATTTTCATAAAAAAAAAAAAAAATTGGTTGATATTTTTATGAAATAAAATTATACTTGTATATTCTTAAAATCCTCTAAAGTTCAGACATGTGTTGGTAAATTATTTTTTTTCTCTAAAGTTTGTGACATGTAATTGATAAAATTATTTTTTTTCATACATTTTTTCCTTGCCACTTGAGTCTTTGCATTCGGTATATCATAATAATCTGATAAACTACTCTATTTATTGAGTTTGTTTTTGTATTTTTAATTGTTGGATTAATCGATTAATTCTCTTAAGAGTTTTTTTATAATATTCAATTGATAAATTAAGTATTATTTAATTAATTTAATTGATAAATATAAAAAGTAGATATCCTATAATTTCTTATCTATTAAAGTACTTATATTTTATAACTTTTATTAACAAAATTGTATGTTAATATAACATTATTTGTACAAATTTTGACAATACTTATTCAATGACACAATTAAAATTTTTTATTTTAAAACTATCTTTAGCATGTTGATTTATCTTCAATGAATTAAAATAGTTTTTTTAAAAAAAATTATATCATACGTGTATTTCTATTTTATGTGTTTTGAAGAATTTATCTTGTTTATCACTCTTTTTCGATGCACCTTTTTGGCAGATGAATGCAATATTATGAAATGTTTCATAAAAATATCAACCAATTTTTTTTATGAAAATAGTCTTCATTAGGTAATCTAATCTATTATGAAATTGATATTCTTTCATTAAATAATCCATAAGGAAAATTGGGTTGTGCACATATAAAAAAGGTCAAGATATGAGTAATATATTAAATATTCACTTAAATTAAAATTAAGAACTAATTAAGGTTGTCACATCATTTTTTCGATGGAATTCTTGTAAAATCCGGTCATAGTGAATTTTACGATGGTCGGAATAAAATTAAATGACCATGGATGAAATAAATGAAAGAAAAGTGACTTTTGTGTAATAGATACAAAGTTAAATGACCATGGATGAAATGAATGGAAAAAAAATGACTTTTGCGTAATAGATACAAAGTTAAGTGACCATGAATGAAATTTACCCTGAATTTAATTTAACTCAATAACTTTAGTTCATATACCCAATCTAGTAGGGTTGGAGCTAGAAGCTGACATATACAAATTTAGTTGAACTCAATAACTTTAGTTCATATCCTATCTAGTAGGGGCGAAACTAGAAGCTGGCATATGCGAATTTAGTTGAACTCATAACTCTGGTTCATATCCTATCTGGCTAGAAGCTGGCATATACGAATTTAGTTGAACTCAATAACTTTAGTTCATGTATCCGGGGGTGGAGTTAGAAGCTGACACATACGAATTTAGTTGAACTCGGTAACTTTAGTTCATATATCCTATCTGATGGGATGGAGCTAGAAGGTGACATACTAGTTCATCGAGTTCAGTAACTTTTGTTCATATCCTATCAAATGAGAGCGAAGCTAGAAGTTGACGTACAAGTTCACCGAATTTGGTAACTTTAGTTCATATTCTATCTGGTAGGAGCGAAGCTAGAAGTTGAACTCAATAACTTTAGTTCATATATCCTATCTGGTAGGAATGGAGAGGAATGGAGCTAGAAGTCGACGTACTAGTTCATCGAGTTCACTAACTTTAGTTCATATCCTATCAAATGAGATCGAAGCTAGAAGTTGACGTACGAGTTCAACGAATTCGATAACTTTAGTTCATATTCTATCATTTCTAGATTAAAATACACCAATGATATAAAAAAAAATCTCTAACATATATGTGTACCTAAATTAAATCTATTTCCCAATTGGTCATTTTCTTCACGAAAGAAATATCAATGCATACACATGCAAAGAGACATGAACCACACAACAAAATTAAGGAGGAACCAAATGCCTTCAAGACAATTACTTGTGTTATTGTTTTCTCGCTCGGTATTTAATATTCGTATTAATGTTAATTATTTTAGATGAGTTAAAACGAGGTAATAAAATTAAGAGTGAAAATTTATATAATTGATCTTAATAACTTGTTTGGCATTGACACAAATGATTGTAGGCGAAAATTATTTAAAATAATATTTATTTATCAATCTGACGATCCATAATTTCAACTTCACGTAACTTGAAATATATATTTTGAACTTTCACTCATATTTAATTTTGTACTCATATTCAAATGTAACTTCCAAGTTCCAACTTCAAAATAATCACTTTCAACTTTAATTTCACTTTGTCATCTTTTTAAATTTCAACCAAATCATATCCAAACGCTAATTTGAACCATACATTAAAAAAATAAAAAAACAGGCTAGTAGATGACTCGTAATCATGCAGCCAAGTGTGTAGTCTGTATTTTTTCCCTAAGTTCGTATTAAATTGGAGACAAAAAAACATAATATATAGTTTGGTTTGTTATATTTTTAAGTAGACATTGTCACTTTCCAAACCAAAAAAGAGCACCATATTGTTTCATATGATGGGAAAAAAAGTTCACAAACATGACAATATAATGTGACAAAGAAAAAAAAAAGGCACTATCTACCTTTTACTCTTTAAATATTACTCCAATAATATAAGTAAAAAAAAAAAAACATAAAGTACTCTATTAAATGTTGAAAATAGGAAAACCACGTATATAAAATAAACTTTTTAAAAGATGATTGTGATTTTTTTTTCTTTTTTAAATACACAATCTTGAGGGTATCAACGTCGTCCACACATTAGGCTAAAATCGTGGTGATATATATACCCCTCGTAAATAAGTGGCGTTTTTAGCTTTGACATATAGTTTACTAAATGAGTAATTTCTTAAATGATGTGTTCCAGCTGAAAATTGAAAGGAGTATTTTTCGTTATAAGGAATTTACGGTCGCTATTCTTTGATGCACACATGATAAGGGTAAATTAAACAACAAAAATCCTTGTAGTTTGGAGTATAATTATAGAAAACTTCGACAGTTTGCATAATTATTGAAAATTTTAATTTTGGGTTTGTCAAGATACATAATTAGCTCTCGATACATTCAAAAAAGATATATAGCCTTCGATTTTTTTTTTTTTTTAATTTTAGATCTGTCGAGATACTTAATTAGCTCCGGATACATCCAACGAAGATACACAATTAATTGAGATTTTTGTAATGATTTTATAAGAGTGAGAATTTATATAAATATAATAAATTCACGTATATATTTATGTTAATTTTATAAAATTAAATCGCATCAAATAAGTTCCGTGCAATGAACTTGACTAAAAAAACATACATGAAGTTTTGAATATTCTCTTTGAAAGATCTCTTGCTTAACTAAGTGGATCATATTTGCAGATTTGAAAAAATATTTAATGTTGGACAAAGCTACTAGTAATACTAATTGAATAATTAAATGTTTTATATTAATACGTGCGTATCATATCTAGAGCCGTCAATATGGGTCAGGCCTGTTGGGTCGGCTCGATCCAACCTATAATTTGATGAAGTTGGGGTTCAGTTTTTGCAACCCATTTAAGAACATAGCTTTTTAACCCGGCACAAATAAGTCCGTGCAGTGGCCCGTGGGGCTTGAGCAATGTGGGTTGGGCTAGCCCGTGAGCCGACCCGTAAGTCAAATGCATGCAACTATTTAGATTGTTTATTAGTATTTTTATTTGGTTCGAAGGATATCATGTTAAAAATTATTTAATTTCTCTATTAGAAGTATTTTTTCAGGGTGTTGGAGACTTCATTAACAAGTATTAACACAATGTAATATTGTTTGATAATATTTATGTTTATTAACATTCAAAAATTAAATTATAAAATATTATTTTTTTAAAAAGTGGGTTGGCCCGTGAGGCCCGCAGCCCACAAAATAATAGTGTGGGCTTAATATTTTTTGACCCGTCATTTTACTGACTAACCCGGTCTGACCCGTCAAACTTAAAGCCCATATAAGCTAGCGAATGAACTGGGACGATCCGTATTGACAGCTCTGAGTCATATCTTTAGGATAAGATTTCAACTTTTCAACGAATGGATTCACCTTATCATTGAAGGCACATGTAGAAATCGAATTTTAAATTGTCAGAGTTAGAAATTTAATTATAATTATTTGATTAATTGAATTCGAAGTAACTTATTTATACTTTCACGTGCATTTTTTCTTCTATTTAGTTAATCTTTTAGCATATGAATATAAATTTAAATCAAAATTGGTATATTCGAATTAACCAATAATTAAGTTGTATTAATAACACAATCAAATACATTAAAAATGTATGATTTGTTAATTAAGCATGAATTAACCAAATAAGAAGCTAAACGAAACTTGCAAGCCATATATCGAGTATATTACTTGAACTTGAAGGACAAATTATGGTGGCAGATTAAGCAATAATAATAATAATAGTAATAATTAATAAAAAAATTATTTCTCCCTCCGTTTCAATTAGTTTATATAATCGTATTTGATTAAACATGAAATTCCAAAGGATTTTTTTCCAAACATGTGATTCATAAAAAAAAAAAAGGTCATAACAGAACTCTACAAATATGTCATAAAAAAGAAAAAGGAAAGTTTAAAGTTAAATTATACTACTAAATATAAAAATATGTTATTTTTTAATGAAGAATTAATTTAAATAGCTACGTACCAAATTGACTTATGATATATTTATAACTCATGTATACTTATGTATATCTACAAGAAAAACTAAAGAGAAAATCCAACTGACTACTATTCGTGTAAAGATTCTATTTATTTTAATAGATTAATAAACGAAAAATTTAACACAAATATAACAAGTGGGAAATTATAATAAACTCAATATTATTTTTCGTGACCTTGTCACGATGAAGGGGAATAATTAATACATCGGAAAAGACTCAAAAATATCCCTGAACTATCTGAAATAACTCAAAAATGTCCCTCGTTAGATTTTTGGCTCAAAAATACCCCTCCATTAAATATTTGGCTAAAAAATACCCCTCCCTCGAACGAAATTCGGAAAAGGATAAAAAATACTCCTGAACTATCTGAAATGGCTCAAAAATACCCCTCTGTTAAATATTTGGCTAAAAAATACTCCTCCCCTTAACGAAATTCCACCAAGCATGCCACCTAGAAAAAAAAAAACTACGTGACTATGCCACATTACCATCCACATGTAAAATGTTAGTATTTTTTAATTATATGACATTCCTTTCTTCTTTATTTTAATTTTAAAACGTCAGTGAAACAGACAAAACTTACACGACTTTTTAATTTTTAATCAAAGTAGACCAATGGTGGTTACATAATATTTTTTTTTGAAAAAATTTATCAAATGTAACATCGCTATTATCAAATTCCTTTGATCATCTAAAAAACAAGTTAATGAATCTTTGAATGTGGCATACATCTTCAAGAAGTTAATGAATGACATAATTAAAGAATAATTTGAATGTGGCACACATCTTCAAGAAGTTAATGAATGACATAATTAAAGAATAATTTATCAATATTAAGTATCATTTTACTGCTTTTCAAACTTGTTCTAAAAATAATACGATTATTCATCAAAACTGAATTTAGAAAAATGAATTTATTTCGAATGATTAAACAAGTGTTAAAAAAGAATTCATTTATTTTGAAAAAGAATTTGCATGTAGTAAATTCAACTCAATTATTAGTACATCAACATTTGCTAGCTTAAAAGTTAAAATTCTAGCTCCTCCTCCGAGTCAACATCAGATCAAGATCAAGCTGTCCCTCATCCCAAACGACAATAACAAGATGAAATTTAGAACTTTTAAAACACTAATGAAAAGGTGAAATCTAAAACTTTTAAAACACTAATGAAGTAATTAGCAAAAGATTGATTTATTGGTTTTTTCATTTTACTGCTTTGCAAAAAAATAAAAATAAAAATAAAGAAGAAAGAAATGTCATATAATTAAAAAAATACTAACATTTTACATGTGGATGGTAATGTGGCATAGTCACGTGATTTTTTTTTTATCTACGTGGCATGCTTGGTGGAATTTCATTAAAGGGAGTGGTATTTTTTAGCCAAATATTTAACAGAGGGATATTTTTGAGGAATTTCAGATAGTTCAGGGGTATTTTTGATCCTTTTTCGAATTCCGTTAGAGCGAGGGGTATTTTCGAGTCAAATATTTAACGAAGGGGTATTTTTGAGCAAAAAATCTAACGAAGGACATTTTTGAGTTATTTCAGATAGTTCAAAGATATTTTTGAGCCTTTTCCGTTAATACATTCATGGCCAATCATTCATTAATTATTTTCAAAAAAGGAGAAACAATATTGTTATATACTTTGGTGGCTAATATATTAAGTATATATTTTGCATAATTAAAGAAACTCTAAATGGATTTGAGGGATCATATGCCACGTCACTTTTTGTTATAAATCCTTAAAAGATTTATTTAAAAATAAAACTAACAAGTGGGGACAAATATACATGTTAATGTATTCAAAAAGTGAAGCAAAAGAATCTTAAATTTGTACTACAACTAGTTTATTTTATATTTATTTAATTATATATATACATCTTTATCCATAGTAATAGGAGATTTGAGTTATATGAAGGGGCGATTTTCCCCTTTTTGTGCCCTATTTTAAATTGGCTCCTCAATCCAACAAAAGGGTGGGAATTATATTTTGTATTATTGTTTATATATGACTTTAAATATATTCGCAACGACAGGGCGACTGAGACGCTGAGTTAGTTGAGTAGGTGATCTCGTGAATTGGGCGTCACAGATTAGAAATTTCTATTTTATTTTTGATAAAGGGACAAATATACCCTTGAATTGTGATGAATGGTATATATATACCCTATGTTATACTTTAAGTACACATATGTCCCGATCGTTAGTATGAGGGTTTATTGGGTCGGGCGGTGAGTTTGGATTAATTATTTGAGATAAAAAAAAAATAAAAAAAAATTAGCAAATATACCTTCGAACTGTGCTAAATGGTACGTATATACCCACTGTCATATTTTGGGTACACATATATCGCTAACATTAGTGTGAGGGGCATATACGTACTATTTCATTAGCGGAAGGGACATATGTGCATCCAAAATATGACGAAGGGTATATACTTATCATTTATTATAGTTCGAGGGTACATTTATCGCTTTTCGGTATTTCTTTGGTTTGAACATGTCATACGAGGCTTTGCCTAGTGTGTTTTTTCTCCTGTCTGACAGACAAAATATTACACTGGAACGAATTTATTCTGGGCGTATCTGAAGAATAACGACTGCAAATTCCCTTATAAATAAATAAATAAAAAAAATGTTAGCAATTAGTAGGTTAATTACCACGTCCCACACATATGACAAGTTGAGAAAACAAGAAAAATGAAAAGTTCACATCAACATACGCATTCCTTCTTATCCATTTATGAATACATTTCAAAAAAAGTGAAGAGAAAACTAGTTGATTAATGTCTGATCAAAGTTCCAAAAAGTGCAGAGAATACTAATTAATGAATGACTAATTATAGTGCAAAAAGTGTAAAGTTAAGTAGTAATCAAATATTAATTATTATTAACGTTGTCTCATCATGTTGGGCAATAGGCAAGTGTGGGGAGGTAAATAAATATCTCCGTCCTTCTCGTTTTATGTGACATTGTTTTGACTTAAAAAGAAGATTTGAAAGTTAAGTTCTAAAATAATTTATATATATTTATGTGACTGTAAATCATTTCATTAAAAGTAAAGTTAGAAATTTTAATGTCATATTGAAAGGTGACATTCTTTTTAAAATAAATAAAAAAGCAAAGATTTTCTATATAAAATAGGACGGAGAGAATAAAACAAAAGCCTAATATTTAAGTGAGTTTTGTGAGTCAGTTTTATTTGGTAAGTAGGATAAGTAGGTATAGAGATGATTCAAGCAAGACAATTGATCAGTTTGATAACTCGATAAGCTGTATTGATAGATTAAAATCAATAATCAGAATTTTGTATTTTCATTGGATCCGCTATATCTTCTGATCGAGCTTGTGTAGATAGGTGTTGCCTAGTAGGGTCGATAGTAATATAATTCACTGTGTGAGACGAAGTAAGTTATGATTTATGTTGATCGGACTCTTCAGAAATGTCATTGGGTAAGTGCCGGATCCTTCAAAAGTTTTTGAAAGATATCCAACACGAATGCAACCACATTTTTGAAGAATCCGAGCAACTTAGGTTATGAGTGAATGCGTGAATTAGGGTTTGTACAGATAGTTAAAAATAAATAAATGATAAAAGTATAGATATGTAACACAACTATATGTCCTATGTGTATTCTGAATTCATCTTTTTTGTATTATTTACCCTAATTATTAATTACCAATATTGTGTTAGGCAGGCTTCGTGACACAAGATGATGTGTTTTTTTCAGAATCGATTGTAAAGAGGAAATCCTCGTTTTTGCTATCTTCTTAAGATTTTCTATCAAAATGAATTGACGTCAAAAGTATGAAACAATTATTTGCAGTATAATTTTATCTAAATAGTAAAAGAAGGAGGGCCACTAGTTGCTTAATTATTTTTTGTTGTTGTTGTTAGTCATTTTAAACAACCAAGTGCAAGTGGTGTAGCTATAAATTATCAAAATTGATGACTCTTAGGTTGACTAAGACTTGTAATCTTATACTCCCTTCGTTTTATTTTAGTCGTTTTTTTTTTTTTTTAAATATTTGTTTCAATTTAGTTGTTTCTTTTGATGAAATCGAGATCATTTTATTATGTTCTTTCAATACTACTCTCTCAACGTTAAGTGACTAAACAAAATATATTTACTCAATTATATATTTTCAGAGCATAATTAATAAGACTAATTCGGTAAAATAAACTCCTAATAAATACTTTCTTAAGGGGAGTGTCAAGTAAAAAAGGATCAACTATTTTGAAACGGAGGGAGTATACATCTCTAATTACCAACTCTTTTTCATCTTCAATTGGACCACTAATATAGAGTAAGTGGTATTTTTATACAAATTTAAAGAATTTCATTCCTTTTAAAAAGGTGTAAGATAATTAATTAAGTTTCAATCATGTCAATCATCAAAAATGAATTACATCAATAATAGAAAGTTGGACACTAGGTACTTTTTTGTGATTAATTAATATACTCTACATGACCTTTTGGATTGATGAAAGATTTCTGGTTGGAATTTAATCAACATTAATACCATTAAACTTTAATTTCTACGTACTAATCATGGCACTTAAAATTAATTATAAGTAATTCTCATAAAAGAATGATATGAGCAACTTAAAAAAGTAAAACATATTACCTGCTACATCCAACATATAAATTTGCGCAAACAACATAAATTCCGACGGTTTGAAGCTTAATTACAGAAAATTTCAACATTTTACATAATTTCTGAAAATTTTGATTTTGGGTATTTTGAGATACATAATTAACTCCCGATACATCTGATGAAAATACATGTTTTGCTCTGTAAATATACATAATTAGCCTCCCAATATATTTTTTTCGATTTTGGATATGTCGAGATACACAAACATCCAAATATACATTTTTTTCCTTTGTAAAGATACATAATTAGCTTCCGATACATCTTTTTTTATTTTGGGTCTGTGGAGATACACAAGTAGCACCCAATACATCCAAAGAAGATACATAATTAGTAGAAATTTTTGTATGAGAATTTGTGTAAATATGATAAGTTAAGGTATATGTTTGTGTTATGTTTGCTACTAATTAATTGCATACTAGCATTATAAAATGTAGTAATTTGTTATCGTAAATATTGTAAATCCTATGATTACTTGTTTTTTCTTGACTTGTTCAAATTTTATTTCATTACGAAATTAATGAAATAATAAAAAAAATTTACAACTTCCACCTTTTTGACCAATGTACCAATTGATTAATAGAAAAAAATGATTAATTATCTGATTCTTTGTTATATTACTGAAAATTTATGATTTTATGGTTTATTTGCTTAATAATCTGTCAAAAATGAGTGAAAATATATAGGGACAACGTCAATAATTAAACACGTCGAGTAATTTCTAATGGACTTCCCTATTTTCAAATTTCAACCATATGATATATGAAATATGAAGGTAAATAATTCTCTTGCTTTTTCTTTTTGGTAGGTTGACAAGTGGCAAATGTCTTTCCCAACAATAAAAATAAAACCAATGAATCAATCAAATTGTAGACAAAAATTGATTTGATAGTATAGAAAACAACAATAATAATAATAATAATAAATCTAGTGAAATTTAATAGGTAGAGTTCGGGATTATTAGTAGAATGTACGTATATCTTTATCCCTATCTAGTTCTTGTAGATACAGAGGTTGTTTTCAAAAGACTTTATGCTTAATTAACTAATATATTATACCAAAAAGTTTGAAAAAGAAATACTACAAAAGTAAAAAAGATATAGCAAATAATAGAGAAAGTATTATATAACATTTAACAACACCAAAAAGGAATAATGACATGAACAAAATGTGATAATAAAAATATAAAAAATAATAGATAGTAACAGAAATTGAAGACAAAATATATTCATATTGATTCATACTACTTATATTAAAGGAGAAACAGATACGATGCATCAAATTACTATCAAGTCTATCCTACATCAAAGCGAGACGACTTTCACTATTACAAAATATTTCATAATAGCGGTCCTATTAAAAATCTTGCATAGGTATTATTTATTTGTTGAATTTATATGCTAAAGATTTATTATATCTATAAGATTAAATTGTGAATTATTACGAAATAAAAAATCGATGAGATTCTGCAATTAAATCAAAGACAATATCATACCTATTGTCCAAATTATGAATACATGTCTAAAACATAGTGAAGAAAAAACATTATGTCTTAAGGCATAAAAACATTTTAATTTGTCTTATTTTTAACAATTTCTGTCTTTTTATGATAGAAAAATAACATGCACAAAGAGTTGTCTTGAAAGTAATTATTTTTCCTCCTATTGTTTGTGGTTCATTTCTCTACATTTGTATGTTTGATTCCTCCCCCCCCCCCCCCCCCCCCCCCCCACCCTAATGATGTTTGTGTATTTGTTTTCTTGTGTAGAAAAAATTTGGGACACAAATTTAAAATTTTATTAGCATGAAGGGTAGTGATCAGAATTCAAACACATTGCGTTTTATTGAAATGAATCGAACCATGAGAACGAATCTTTAATTCCCACAAAAATTGTGGGAAGTTGGATATTATTTTTATGATTTGAGAGTGGCAAATAGAGCCAATATCATGCATCTTCCTAGAAGTTTCCCTATTGACTATATATATATATATTTTTTTTTTTTAAGATATTGAATCAATTTTGACCACTATGCGTTGATAAGAAAATAGATTTTGAATCTAATTCAATCATTAGAATTTTGTCAAAATTAGTTCTTGATGTGAGAATTGTTTATAAGGATCATACGAAGAGACTGAGTAGTCCACTCATAATATTGCGGATTCTGAACCTCTTCTCTCGTAGATCTGATTAGAAGTGAATATCTGGAGCGTGAATAATATAATATGAAAGTCCAATATTGATAAATCAAAAGTTAAAATGAGTGTGATTCTTATATTATGATTAAAAAAATAAATTTTGTGTCTAACTCATGAATCTTGAAAAATAGCCGATCGGATGAATTGCCAAAATCATATAATAAGACATCAACCAATTGATTCTTTTACAATTGATGAGAGACTTTGTTACCCTCTAACCCGCACACTTAGAACTGAACATTTAGAATGTGGATAATATAATATTGAGGTCTAACAGCGGATTATAAATATAAACGAGCTTGACTTTAATACTATGATAAAAGATATGAAGATTGGAAACTTGGTCTAAAATTTAGCTTACTAAGAAAATTATTTAAGATCATATAAGAAGATTAAAAGATTAACTCACAATCAATGTCTAAGTTTGTCATCTCTTTTTGCGAATCAACATCTAGTTAAATACTGACTCACATTCTGTAATTATATCAAATCCAGCTATCTAACTTTGAAATTTAAATTAAGGTAACCAACATGTCATTTAACCATAGTTAAGTGATAAATGTATGTATGAATAAATATATATATATATATATATATATATATTTATTGATTTGATATAAATATATAGCATTCATTGATGCTAATTGGCTTGATGACAAATGCAAACTCTTTCCTAGTCATTTTGTTTACCTCATCATCTCTTATTCTCTCCGACTTTATTTGACTGTCTTTGTTGTTACAGCTTGACCAAGAATTTTATGTGGACTAATAAATGTGATAATACTCGAGGTTTAGCTTCTATTTGATCATAGATTTAAAATATTATAATTTAAGTTTATTAAGTTGTAATTGGATATATATTTTATTTGAAAAAAATTAAAATTTTGTGAGTCAAAGTAAAATAACTTTCAAAAACTAGTTTTGAAGGGGTGGACTCAGGCCCCGGGCTCGATTTTGGGCGAAACTTTTCGAGC
The DNA here is from genome assembly GCA_030864215.1 of Capsicum pubescens. NCBI lineage: Eukaryota > Viridiplantae > Streptophyta > Magnoliopsida > Solanales > Solanaceae > Capsicum > Capsicum pubescens. The sequence continues at coordinate 284,753,909 of CM061542.1, forward strand.
GGTCCTCCCGACGGCTTATTGAGTGGACCTGGTTGTTTTGGCGGAGTTGATGGAGCCATTTTCAAGTCAAACGGGTGAAACGGCAGAAATTGCGTGTTTTTTGCAATTTTCGATGAATGTTAACCCACGGTTCAGGAGTAGGCCCGGGCCTCGAGCTCGATTTTGGGCGAAACTTCTCGGGCGGTCCCGCGACGTTCTATTGAGTGGATTTGATTGTTTTGGCGGGGCCGGTGAAGCAATTCTTCAGGTCAAACGAGCGATACAGTAGGAATCGCGGATTTTTGGCCATAGTTAAGAGATCTTGGAGGAATATCAGCCAATATTTCAAGATCTTGAAAGAATTCACAATATATATAAGCAAGCAATCCGTCCACGCATATAATTCTTTAATTAAAGAAAATGATTTCTTATGATTTGATACGACCAATTAATACAGTTTTATTAACTTTTTTTGTAAGCTAAAGAAAGAAGACTTTTAGAAAAAGTAAAAAAAAAAAAAGTCAAAAGAGATCCTAAGATATAGGAGACGACGAGGGTTTGTGGTGTAGCGATAAGTATTTCTTTATCCTTAATTAGATGTCTCGAGTTTGAGTTTTTCTGAGTACGGAGTTGCATTTGCTAGCTAGAGATCAGCGCTCTAACCCTAGTGTGGATTTTTTGATGCGAATCTAAATTTAATCGGACTTCAATACAGATAGCGAACACGAATGAAAAAGAAAGATATAGGAGGAGAATAATTACACATGTATTTCGTTTAAATACATTTTGACATATGACGTAAATTATTACTATATAGAAATATTATTATGTTATAACTTAGTGAGTAAATCCAGGCGCACGATGTGGGTGTTTCTTTTTCTTTTATGTGTATGTTTATTTTTGGAGAGACACTCTGAATATAATATTTTTCTATTCTCACATTCAAGATCTTCAATTAAAGATGATATTTCTAAGTTATAAATTATTTCATCATAGTCCATAACTTTGGCGTAGCCCGTATGTTCGGACAAACTCAATAATTTTGATTTAAACTTATTCATTATCTAAAAAATTTATTGAATATATATAAATTATTAATTTTAAACTTAATAACTTAAATCAATTTTAATTTTAAATCCTGACTTCTTCTTTGCATGTTGGTGCAATATGTGGTCTTGTGAATGCATATTGACTAGTTGTCATTTTCTTACTTTTCAATTTCCTTTAACATAAAGGCTTGTTTGGGCTTTATTACTTATTTTTGTAAGAAGTAAATTAAGATATTCATGTGTAATTAATTAAAAGTTTAGGGACAAAATATATTAGGAATGTTTCCATAGAAATAAAATATGTCATAATCACCAGTAATTCAGAAAACCTTTTTTTCCTCGCAAGAATTAGCATTTAGGAAAATAAAACTTCCACGCAAATAATTCTCCAAAGTCACCAGTAACTCAGAAAACCTTTTTTTCCTCGCAAGAATTAGCATTTAGGAAAATAAAACTTCCACGCAAATAATTCTCCAAAGTCCAAATAAATATGAAGACACTAATTGACTTAGAGGAGAGAGATTGATAGATTGATGGATAGAGAGTTTAGTTGTACTAAGGGTGTGTTCGATAAGAAGAAAAATATTTTTTAGAAAAATAAGTAAATGTTTTTTTTGTGCGTCTGTTCGATTAGTAGGTAAATTTTTTTTACCATAAAAGCATTAAAATATTAATCTGTTTTTGTCTTGAGCTGGGGGGGAGGGGGGGGGGGTCTATGGAAAACAATTGAGGTGAGGTAGAGGTAAGGTCCGGATATATACTCTACCTTCTCAAGACTCCATTTATTTTTGTGGGATTATACTGAGAATGTTGTTGTTGTTAATTTGTATATAATCTAGACAAATATTATGAGAGGTAGGGTGGTATGTGGATGGGCAAGGGCGGAGCCACCTTTGGGGGTTCATCCGACCCCCCTTCAATGAAAAATTATACTATTTTTACATGATAATCCTGACTTCACCATTAGGGATGGGCGTTATGTGTGGTGAAGATAAGGTGTCTAAGATGGTGGAGACCAAAGAGGTCACAATCAACGTGAAATATCAATTGTAGAACTTATTTTTCGTACTTCCACTTGAAAAGACATTTTTCTCATTTTTAAGAAACTTGTTTCCTACGAAAATGTTTTCCAAAAAAGTTGCCGACCAAACATAAGAAAACTTCCCCCGTACCAAACACACACTACGGGTGGAACACAAGAGCAAATAATTTTTATTAAAGTGCCACTTTATCCTTTCCATGCTTCACATGCGAGATTACACTTAGATACGTTGTGTTATTAACATGTATATTCGATTAAATACGGAGTTTGAAAATAAAAGAAAGATTATATGAAACTTGTAATGTAAAACAAGCTATAAAATATTCGTGTGACTATAAATCATCTCAATAAAATTAAACCTATATCGATATTTTCCATTTATATTTGCATAGTAATATTTTTTTTGTATACTCACCCTTAAATATTTTTCTATAGTTTTGATGTACATATATAAACGATGTATTTATCTTATATAAAAGTGCATAATAATGTATAAAGAAGTATATACCTTGTATAAAAAAGTGTATAACACATCGTTATTCACAAAGACTAACTTTTTCTATGATTTTCAGTTGCAATTCTTGTTTAAATCAATCTAAATCTCCATCAAATTAATAAATTTGAATATTATAAACAATCTTCTTAAACTATATCCAACACACTTTTCATATTGTATACCTTGAAGGTATACGATCCCATGATTGTATATCTCAAAGGTATACAATAGTAAGATCATAATAGAAATTCATTGTTATATTCGATTAAGATATACAACATGTAAATTATATATTTCAAAAATATACGACGCTCATAATTTCAGTGAATTACTTCTTTAAAGGATATTTCAAATAATTATGAATATTTCCACTAAGTTTCCTAAGATTTTACTAATAAAAATATTTCCCCTCTTTCTTTTAGTGATTTATTACGTATGAATTTGAATTAATTGAATTACTAATTTTCTAATACAATTTCTTTTATTCTATTATTTTCTATTCTTTATTTCGGTTATGTCATCCATCCCCTTGTTTATTATCCTTATCTTGAGCCGGGGGTCTATCGGAAACAACCTCTCTACTTCTTCGGAGGTAGCGGTATGGACTGCGTACATCTTACCCTCCCCAGACCCCACGCTGTGAGAATACACTGAGTTTGTTATTGTTGTTGTAATACAATTTTTGTTTTTTAAAAAAAGGAAAGTGAAAATTATTCAATCAATTCCACTTTTCACCTAATGCGTTTGTGTTTCTTATTTTTCAACCTTCAATTATCAACCATGATTATTCATGTGGCTCTTATCTTTCGTGTGGGCAACCAACAATTATTATTGTTGTTGTAACATAATTTCATGATGGTTACACATTACTATCTTTTAGGATCGGAATTTGAGATAGTGCGGAATTTAGTCAAACAATTAAATATAATGACAATAAGAAAGACTATAGTAACGATAAATTGAGAAAATAAAACAGGCATAGATTTAACGTGATCTATGTCCACGAACCAAAAGGTGGAACAAGTTTACTATACCAATCGATACACAAAAGAGAGTATATAAAATTAGAGACGAAACTGTAATGACTCCAACATATATCCCCAGAGAACAACCTCACAATTCACTCACAAAAGAGGTTCACGCCAAGTGTTTACGAACACAAGACCAATATTTATAAGCCAAGTTCTTGATTCCTAAATATGCTATTAAGAAAAATAAAAGAAAACTCTTTTATTCTTTGACTCCAAGTTGAAATACTTTGGCTCCAAGATTAGCCATTTGAACACGACTAATTTAGGTCATATTTTACACTATCGAGGACGGGTCCAAGAGAAGGACTAGCAGGTGTATGTATCTCGATTGATAAATTGTTGGAGAAGCATTTTCATTATGTTACCTAGCCAAACCTGCTATCTCATATGCCAAAATCAAACGGTTGTTCTTCCTTCTTCTCCGCTTCTTCTTTTTTCGACATATGCGGAAGGGGGAACAACTCGAATGTATATGTCAGGAGAATTTCATATTAAAATGGAAGAAGAAAGTGAATAATTTTATCAGATATGATACGATAAGTTGATATTATACACCATTTTTTGACTCGAAGATGATATAACCCAAGAGACAAATTCATAATGTTTATTTATTTTTTATTTAACACACATCTTAAGAAACAATAAATACTGTGAGTAATTTTACTATATCGTCCTTTGAATATAATAAATTTAGTGATTTGAAAAATGCATTAGATAATGAATAAAATTTAATACCAAGATTAAAATGGATAAATAATCCATTGATAATCGGATAAGTATTATTGAATATTTATTTTAGTAACGTGGATGAGTAAAGATGAACGGAGAAAGTAACAATTTAACTTTAAAGTGTTTATTTCATTCTTAGTGAGATGATTTATAGCCACAAAAGTATCAACGACTTATTTTAAACTATAAATTTAATTTTTTTTTTCTTAAACTCTGTATCAAGTCAAACATCGTATAACTTGGAACCGAGGAAGTAATTATTGTGACACCTTTTCAAAAAGTAAAATCAAAGTCAAAAAAGTCACCAAAAATGGGACTAGTTATCTAACTTTTTGTCTGGGGTTTTACTTTCATATAAATTCCTTTCATATTTTGTGCTTTTAGAGCTTTTTAATCACATGTTTTAGACTATGATAGTTTAATGATTTATTAATAGTTAGTAAACACGTAATTTGAGAAAGAAAAAAGGTCAAAAAGAAAAGTAGTAGAATGATGTGACATCGTAAATGTTTTTCAATTTTATTAAAAGTGGAAGTGGGAAAATTCTCAAATTAATAGTCATGTTCCAATAATTGGAAGAGGTACTGTTTATGTCACCTAACGAACAGCGGCGGACCCACATTGAATCCTTCGTCGAAAAATTATACTATTTTTACATGGTCAAAAATACTTTTATGTATATATAGTAGATGTTGAACCTCCTTTGACTAGTACATATATTTACTTCTGAACCCCCTCAATGAAAATTTTGGGTCCGCCACGGCTAACGAAGACCTTACTAGTTCTTTGAAACACTTGATTAATTCTTTGAAACACTTGCTATCTTTCACCAATATAGATTTACGCCAACAAGGATCTCCTTCCGTCAAGATTTTTAAACAAAAAGATAATTAATCCATTAAAAAGGAATGACATATTTTTAATTTTGAACACGATTTAATTTAGATTTTCATTTTATCTTTAAGAGTTGTTTAATTGGTAGGATAAGAAATAACCATCCTATAAGATAGTGTTAAACCGGTGAGATAAGCTATCCCATATAGGAAGTAAGCTAATCCCATAAAATATCCTTGTCTATCTCATTCCACATAACAGACATGCATACAATGACCTTTATGAGGGACTTGAAACCCACAAAACATTTTAGGGTTTAGACAAGATCACGAGTTTCAAAAATCTTACCGTGAACAAATGTTATGATGTATTTAGAACCATGCATTCAAAAACCTTAATAACCGGTCAAACTACGTCATATAAACTGAAATGGAGGGAGTACCATATTATTCAAGGAGAAAGTAACAAAACCTAGACTTTTGTTTGTTTAAAACTTTAAATTATGCTATGACAAATAGTATTTCAAGTCCCCACAGACATGGAAGGATTAGCACCCAAGAAGAAACATCTATCACTATTTGCATAGTTGCACAAAGAACTATGTACATTGAATTAAATTCTATGTACTATAAATTTTTACACATGCACAACTTACACGGCTGGCCCAACCCAACCCTAACGGGCTAGAGAGATAAATGGATAAGAACGGACAGATCTTTTTAGCTAAAGGGCCATTGAAAAGGCAACTCAATTAGACCTGTCAAAATGGACTTGGCCCGTGAGGCCAGCCCAACCTAACCCAACCCAACCTTTTAATTAAGTGGAGTTGATTTACATTTTTTCAGCCCTTTTAGAAACAAGGCTTATAAGCCCAACCCCACTTGACCTGTCGGCCTAGCACGTTGGCCAACCCGTGAACTGAGACTTCAAAAATATTTTAAATTAATCCAAGTATACAATGGACCAACTTAACTCTAAAGTGTAAAGACTTAATCAATAAACAATAAGTCAATAACCAGTAATCACTTAAGAACGTACAACACATTAGACAATTAGGACTAGAGTTTAATTCATTTTCTTTCTTTGAAATTTCTGAGTTCTCATATGCGACCTGCGGTTGCACAGCTCTTGAATGCAAAATTGAGTTTGTCCAAAATGGATACAGGTGAGAAGATGAAAAAATATTGGTTGTGTTTCCCGGACCTAATGGTAAGAACTATGAAACATCACATTTAAAACGACACATACTTAAATGATCAAATATCATGATTTGGGTCAGATGTATATGGATCAACAAGGTAACATATAGTCGAGAAAAATAGATCAATCAATTTCTCGTGAAAAGCTTGCTGAAGCTATTATTGAGCATGATTTTTCTTATTCTTTTGCTGAATATAAAAAAATTAAAGCCTGATTATGTAAATCCAGAAATAATAATGCCGTCAAGAAACATTGCTGTTGTGGATGTCCAAAAAGTGTATTTCAAGGAGAAAGAAAAATTAAGACAAGCCTTGGCTAAGATTCCTAATCGAGTTTGCTTAACTTCTGATTGCTGGACAACACGTACATTTGAGGATTATCTTTGTTTAACTGCTCAATATGTTGATGATAATTGAAAGTTGGTTACTAAAATTTTAAACTTTTGTCGTATGATTTCTCCTCATACTAGAGTTGATATGTGAGCATTGATAGGAAGGTGTTCTCGATCACTTTGGATAATGCCACTAATAATGATAGCCTGCAAACTATTTTAAAAGGCCATCTTCATTTGCAAAAGAGTTTATTATGTGATGATGAGTTTTTTCATGTGCGTTGTTCTGCTCATATTTTTAATTTGATTGTCCAAGAACGTTTAAAAATAACTACTGATGCCTTGTTTAAAATCAGAGAAAGTGTGAAGTATGTAAAAGGATCTGATAGTAGAATGCGAAAATTTAAACAATGTGTTAAGCAAGTGGAAATTAATACAAATTTGAATTTATGTTTGGAAGTAATAACCAGCTGGAACTCAATGTACTTGAGAGTGCACTACAATATGAAAAAACTTTTTCTAGTTTACAGTTGATTGACAGGAACTACTCTCTTTGTCCAACATTTGATCATCAGAGAAGGGCAGAAAAAATATTTGAATTCTTGAAACCTTTTTATAAAATAACTAACTTGATTTCTGGTTCAAGTTATCCAACTTGTATTGTATGCAAGTTTGAAAAATTGAATGTTTGCTAAAGGAGAATTCAAGTAGTTTGGATGTAGTTATTAGGGAAATGACTGCAAGAATGTTCAAAAAGTTTCAAAAATACTTGAATAGATTTAGTCTAGTACTATCATTTGGAGCTATTCTTGATCCTCGCTTCAAGACGCAACTTTTAGAATTTGTTTCTCAAAGATGGATGCGTCTTCGGCAAAAGAAAAAGTTATAGATATTGAGAAAAAATTGTACAAGCTTTATGAACAATATGAAAATAATCAAATTCGAACAACTATTCATGTTCAAAGTAAACCAACTGGAGAAGGAAGTCAATTCAAACAAAGAAGTCCACTTTGTTTGCTGTAAGTATTATTTTTTTTTTTCTTTTATCTAATCTTCTTTTCCTTAACCTTACAGTAAAACAATGCCAAACACAACATACCATAAATCTGAAAAAAGAAAAGTAGAAAAAGATTAGATAAAAGAAAAAAAATTAATACTTACAACAAATAAAGTGAACTTCTTTTGTTTGAATTGACTTTCTTCTTTAGTTGGTTTACATTGAACAGGAGTAGTTCGAATTTGATTATTTTCATATTATTCATAGAGCTTGTGCAATTTTTTTTCAATATCTGCAACTTTTTCTTTTGCCGAAGACGCATCCATCTTTAAGAAACAAAATTCTAAAAGTTGTGTCTTGAGGCGAGGATCAAGAATAGCTCCAAATGAGAGTACTAGACTAAATCTATTTCAGTATTTCTAAAACTTTTTGAACATTCTTGCAGTCATTTCCCTAATAACTTCATCCGAACTACTTGAATTCTCCTTCAGCAAGCATTCAATTTTTCAAACTTGCATAAAATACAAGTTGAAAGTTGGATAACTTGAACCAGAAATCAAGTTAGTTATTTCATAAAAAGGTTTCAAGAATTCAAATATTTTTTCTGCCCTTCTCCAATGATCAAATATAGGACAAAGAGTAGTTCCTGTCAATCAACTGTAGATTAGAAAAAGTTTTTTCATATTGTAGTGCACTCTCAAGTATCAAGTACATTGAGTTCTATCTGGTTATCACATCCAAACGTAAACCCAAATTTGTACTAATTCCCACTTGCTTAACATATTGTTCAAATTTTCTCATTCTACTATCAGATTCTTTTACATACTTCACACTTTTTCTGATTCTAAACGAGACATCAGTAGCTGCTTTTAAACCTTCTTGAACAATTAAATTAAGAATATGAGCAGAACAACGCACATGAAAAAACTCACTATCACATAATAAACTCTTAAGCAAATCAAGATGGCCTTTTAAAATAGTTTGCAGGCTATCATTATTAGTGACATTATCCAAAGTGGTAGAGAACACCTTCCTATCAATGCCCCACTCCTTCAAACAATCATATATATCGTTGCAGCCAATTCAACTCCAGTATGAGGAAAAATCATATGACAAAAGTTTAAAATTTTATTAACTAACTTACAATTATCATCAACATATAGAGCAGTTAAATAAAGATAACCCTCAGACCTACCTGTTGTCCAGCAATCAGAAGTTAAGCAAACTCGATTAGTAATCTTAACCAAGGCATGTCTTTAACTTTTCTTTCTCCTTGAAATACACTTTTTGGACATCCACAACAACAGTGTTTCTTGACGACATTATTATTTCTGAATTTACATAATCTGCCCAGGCTCTAATTTTTTATATTCAACAAAAGAATAAGGCAAATCATGCTCAATAATAGCTTCAACAAGCTTTTCACGAGAAATCGATTGATCTATTTTTTCATGAGAAATCATGCTGATCCATATACATCTAACCCAAATCATGATATTTGATCATTTTGCATTTAAGTATGTGTCGTTTTAAATATGATGTTCCATAGATCTTACCATTAGGTCCGGGAGTAGAACCAACCTTATATGACTCCTTACAACCTTTGCATACTGCCCTCCTTTCCACTCGACCCTTACCTCTACTAATCTTTCACATATATGTCCAAACGGATGATTTTAATTGCCTCATTTTCTTCTGCACATGTTCTTCAGATTCGTTCACTTCTACACTATCCTCATCCTCATGTGCACTATGTTCATCATCATTCGCCATAAATTTTTCTGTAATAAGATAAACATGTCAAAAGATAATTTCAGACTTCCAAAACGGATTAGAGGTAATCAATCAGACTTCAAAAGATAATAATATATTTGTTACAGCTTACGGCTGTAACTTCAGTAAGACAGTAACTGATATTTTTCTTCAGCGAATTTCCTTACAAAACCACACAAAGATTGATAACGCAACAAGTTAGAACTTGGAGCTGTAGCAACTTAAAGACTAGAGCACCAAACTCATGAGCTGTAGCAACTTAAACACTAGAACTTAGATAAACTGTCAAAGGTCTCTAACAAATCCCACCGTCAAAGGTCTCTAACAAATCCCAGACATACTTCAACTTAAAATTGATAACAGGCAACCAAGATATCATCATATTGATTAATTCTGAATCATCATCAGAAATAATTTCTCAGAAATTATTATGGACCATCGGAATATAATTAACTGAAAAAAGACATCTCATATTCTCATTAGAACTTTAATTACAATATAAGACGGAAAAGTAACTTTGATCTAAATCGATTAATGCAGAGCCTAAGAACATAATAATTAGTTCATCTAACAAGTTTCCGACCACAGATTACTTAGAACAAAGTGTATCCCTAAGAACACTAAAAATCATAGAAGCACAAGTACAACAAGCTATTAGTACAGTCGTAAAAGCAAGAACAGCTGCACAAACGACAAACACAACCAAAACAACCAATAGTTTTTCATCTTCTTACCTTTATCCATTTGGACGAACTCAATTTTGCATTCAAGAGTTGTGCAGATTTCAAAGAAAGAAAATGAAGTAAACCCTAGTCCTAATTGTCTAATGTACTGTACGTTAAGAGTTGGGTTAGGCCGGCCTCGCGGCCAAGCTCATTTTGACAGCTCTACTTACACATCTGTTTTATGTCTTCATAAAATTTGACAACATTAGAAGTAGATTACTCATATCTGACAGTAAATATAAAAGGATAGCATACAAGTGCAAAAGCAGAGATTTGACCGCAGTGGCGGAGCCAAGATTTTCATTAAGGGGTTCAAAAGTGCACACGCAAACTAGCCGAAGGGGGTTCAACGTCTATTATATATACAAAAAAAGTAATTTTAACCATGTATATATAGTGTAAGTTTTCGTTGAAGGGGGTTCGGGTGAACTCCTGAGTATTTGCTAGCTCCGTCCTACCTCCAAGAATCCCTATACCTTCTCAAGTATATTTCTAGCGCTGACAGAATGGGAGCAAAATCTTTGAATCATTCTGGAATTTTCAATATCACAATCTTCCAAAGTGTTCTTATAGCATCACGTTATTCCTACTAAACAAATACGTTCGATTTATTTATGGCAATCTGTTATCCATCTTGAATGCATGAATTTACTTGCATAGAACAAGAAAACATGTGAGCAAATGAGCCCTGCTGCATGCTCCGATCCTGAAAGCTATGGCCGGACACTTGAAAATTCTTGGCTCTGCTCCTCGAATATCCCTTGATCCTGTTCGTGTTACTACTACCATCATTCTAGTTGCATATTCTGAAGTACAAACAACTGCTACCATGCCTTCATCTAAAGCAAGTTACTGTTGTGGCTATACGAATCCACACTGCCCATATCGCTCCATTTAAGCCCGTCTCAGATTCTGAAGTCCGATTAACATTAGTCTTTACACTTCTTCTTCACTTTCCAAATACGAGGCTGGGATAGGGAGCAACTAAGAAGAGGAGCTTCTACTGCAGCGCGGCTTTTATGTGGGGTTAGATCAGAAGTCAATCTTGCACTTGAACCGGAAAAACTCTCATATTCCAGTCCCCTACTACGTCTGAAAGATCTACAAATCCCTCCTGCTTATATTAAAACTTTCCAAGGTCATAGGATCCAAGTTGAAAGAGAGAAATTGAACAAGTATATATGGTCGTCCCCTGTTGGGATGTACTATTAAATCTAAATTGGGGTTATCTGCTAAAAACTACAGTAGAGCTGTTTATGAATGTCTTCGCGGTGGACTTGATTTTACCAAAGATGATGATAACGTGAACTCACAACCATTTATGCGTTGGAGAGATCATTTCTTCTTTTGTGCCGAAGCACTTTATAAAGCACAGACTGAAATAGGTGAAATCAAAGGGCATTACTTGAATGCTACTGCAGGTACATGCCAAGAAATGATCAAAAGAGCTGTATTTGCTAGAGAATTGGGCGTTCAGATCGTAATGCATGACTACTTCTCGGGGGGATTCACCGCAAATACTAGCTTGGCTCATTATTGCCGAGATAATGCTCTACTAATTCAGCTAAGTATAAAAAAGTTTACCTGAAAGATACACCCTCCCACTCCTGTCCCAAGGGGCATCTAAGACGTAGTGTTTAGACTTCACAAAAGACTTTCTTATATACATAGGAGAAGAAGATACCGAGCATCATGCAGTGACTTCAGGTTCTTCCGCTACCACCATGCCGGTAAGAAGTAGCGGATCAGATCCATCAATTTTATTTGCCTTGCTGCCTCCAAAAGGATAATGACACTGGGTCATAAACCGTCATATACATAAACGATGGAAGATATTTATCATGATAGCACAATCAAAGCTGAACAAATTATATCAGCATATACTTTGCACTTTTTGCCAGTTCACAATTACACCACGAAATTTCTACTTCAGCATCAAAAGCATAATGATACAAGAAACAAATGACTTCATGAAATAACAGTGATAGAGTGTGCAATTCATTTACACTTCCTTGTCTGGTTTTGACTTGACACGAAGTTTAAGAAAGTAAGGAAGACTTATGAATCTTGAGGTTTTAAACTAAAGATATGTAAATATATATACCAAAATGCCCTTTAACATGGTCTGAAGCATGTCACGTGGAGAGTTAGAATTAAAGAGTTGAAAAAAAAAAAAAAAGAAAGAGACATTCTTTCTGAAACAGACTAAAAAAGAAAGTAAGACAAACATATTGAAACGGCGGGAGTACTATTTAAGGCTGTTCAGCTTCAGCAATCTGGGAAGTTTGGACAGCACTTTCATCTCCGACAAGCAAAAGAACTGTGCATGTTTCAACAATCACCGCGGTGGTGTTTGGGCAAACTTGCCGCACCTCGACTAACCTCCCACCAACACAGTAACCATGTAACTTTGCCAAAGAGAATTCACCTCTCTTCAGAGTGAACCCTGATTACTAAGATTGTTACTCTTAACTCTTCAACCGCTAGCCCACCCAGCAAAACAGAAATATAACTTTTTTCACGAAATGTTTAAAAACTTCAAGAGAAGATAGGTGTTTAAATTTCTAAGATAAGAAAAGCTTTACTTTCGTGATGAGATTAGTCGAAAATGACCAGTAATTTTGTCAGTTAATTCACTTAAGAAAAGAGGGACCTGCTGAGGTTGAAATATCTCTTCTTTTATTATCAAGTTAAATGGCGAGGTTGAAATCATTGCACTAGACAAGGCTGAAGTTCTCAACCAGCATATGTCTTTCTAATGAACACACAAGTACAGAAACTTCTAATTTTTTTTTTAAAATAACCATGGTGTCTGGGCTAGCTTGCACGATTCCACGGAGTACATGCTACCTTCCACAGGCACAGGTACCAGGTAACTCTATCCACCAAGGCTTGGACAGACGGGAAGAAATCACCAAGTGTTTTTGTCTCCACTCGGGTTTGAACCTGAGACCACCACAAGGCTGCTTTTTGGTTGTCTAAAACATAGAAGTAGAGCCAACCAATCAGAAGACGGAGGAAATATCATAACACGGATATGGATCTAACGAGGGTGTGACCTAGTGGTCAACGAAGTGGATTGAGAACCATGAGACCTCGGGTTCAACCCCTAGCAGAGACAAAAAACACTAGGTAATTTCTTCCCATCTATCCTAGACTTGGTGGATAGAGTTACCTGGAACCTATTGCCGATGGGAGGAGGTAGGTATCCCATGGAAATTGGAATAAGTCGAGATGCACACAAGATAGCACGGACACCACGGTTATCAAGAAAAAAAACACCATTAACATGGAGATAATTTACAACTTGATCTAATGGTGTGAAACAAGTTACATTCAAACCAAGTAGGCTGTAAGTGCAGTAGTAAATGACATATGCATGTTTTTACCCTTTCTAATATCATTAGAGAACAATTTGAATCCCATGAACTTGTATGGTAAGAATTGAAGGCGAAACAGAAGAAATAAAAGAGCAATAACAAGCCACGATATAGCAGTGCTCAAGTAAAACAAAAGATCTGTGAAAATAAACAAATTGACCAGTACCAATATAATTAAGCTAGTCTAACAGAAACATAGATCGCAAAAGTTGCAAGACAGAGAAGTGTTAGAGGGACCTACTCGCATGTCTTCTTATTGTGCCCCAGGCCCTTGCACTTGCTACACTGAAGCTGACGTCTAATTATATCAACTGAGTCTGGTTGTTTCATCTTTGGTCGCCCAGGTGGACGTTTGGTTGGAGGAGGACAGACCATGATTTCCATGTCTACTTCAGCTTTCGCGGGCTTTTCCAGAAGAGGTATAGGGTTGATTGATTCGGAGTATGTCAAACGGTAGCTCTCAGTTGTGAAGTATCTGGAGCAATAATCATATGGGCTCCTTCCCAGGCATTCGAATATAGCAATAGCATGGCAGCAAGGCAATCCGCTGAGCTGCCATACTTTGCAGCTGCAGAACCAATTATCAATATCAACTACATCAACAGCTTCTCCACGGACTTCAAATGTGCTCTCATGTAAGTGTAATGCTTGAAGTGACATTGCCTTTGACGTCTCATTTTGAAGTTTTTCTTCCATAGAAGGTGTCAATCTTGTAAGCCACAGACTAGAATCAACACGCCTTGTGTAATTCAGTTCCATCATCTTCCTTTGCAAGGCATCAACCATCTGCGTAACTGGAAGTTCACTCACATCGGATACCCAATCACGAAAAAGTTGTCCGAAGTTAGAAGTCATGTAGTCATATCTTGCCCCACCAAAAAAGGCATTTGCCCAATGATCAGGCTCACTTTGTACGACCCAGCTGTAAGCATCAGGTGAGATGGCCTTTATGTTCTCAACACAGCGCTCAAAATCCTCCAGTTTTGGCGCATAAGCAGCAGCATATAAATCTTGGATCAAAAGACACCTTGCTTCATGTGAAAACTTCCCATGCAAATCCTTATTTAATTTCTCACCAAGGTGCCGCAGACAATAACCATGATAGCTATCTTTGCCGAATATATCACACAATGACTCTCTTATACCATTCTGGAAAGCAGAAACAAATGTTATTGGTTGCGAGGTTGAGACAGCAGATTTAAGTTCAGAAAGAAACCAATGCCAGTTGTCATCTGTCTCCTCGACTACAACTGCAAAGGCTACTGGAAAGACACCATCATTCCCATCTGCACCCACCGCAGACAATACAGTTCCTTGATATTTTGCATAGAGAACAGTGCTATCAAGGAAAAGAAGAGGGAGGCAGCCCTGTTGAAAGCCATATATTGATGCATGAAAGGAGACAAATAGCCGGTGGAAACTCGAGTCCTCCTTTGTGACAAATGTAGCAAGACTACCTGGATTAGTTTCCATGATTCTCTCACAGAATGACGGTAACTGACTGTATGCTTCTCTATAAGAACCCTGAAGTTGCTCTCTTGCAATCTCTTTTGCACGCCATGCCTGAGAATAGTTCAACTGAATGCCATATTCACGTTTAATGTCAGTGGCAATATCCTTTGGTTTGTAATCAGGAGAAAACTTCAACCTCTCCTTAATTATATTTCCCACCCATCCCGTTGTTGCTCGATATCCGGCTTTCACGACAGCTCCTTCACATGTATGGTTTTTATTCATTTTCTTAATAAATATCAGCTGGGTGGTAACCAACCTTGATGCATATATACGCCAAGGACAACCCTCAGACTTGCATTTAACCGTTACTCTGTGACTATCATTCTTCTTATATTTATATGTAAATCCATGCGCAATCGAGTACTTATGTAAGACCTCACGAAATTCAGTAAAACTACTGAATCTTTGGTCCACGCCAGTAATGGAGTTTTCCCACTGTGTAGCTGCCCTACGTTGCTTGTCATCATTGCTACTCGGAAAAATACCTAATGGTGTTGTCGTATCCATGGGTGTATCAACCATAAGCTGACCGTCAGGGTTTGTGAAATCCACAGTGGTAGCAGGAGAAAGTGCTGTCTCTGACTTAGTTGTCCTGCTGGAACTGAACAATTCAGCAGGCCACAGATGCATTAGCAATCATGTGCAGCAAAGGAAAGTCCTGATTCTCACATGTTGAGTTCAAAAAACCACCAACACCGGCATTGAAGAGAAAATGTTGGGATTCAAGATTAACTATTTGAAGGAAAAAATTATATTCGAGATGCAGTATCTCATCTAAAACCTTTAAGGGGTTGTTTGGTCTACGGGATGGGATAAGCAAGGATATCCCATGGCAATATTTTATCGTACATTCCATATTAGATAGTAATCCCACCATTTTAGTACAAATGTTGGAATAAAATAGTCTCAGGATCAGCAAATGCCTCACACCAAACATTGGATGAAGTTAATCCCAAATTTTATCCCGGGATTATTATACTTATCCCACATACCAAGCGACCCCTAAGTTGTTACATAGGGAGCATTTCTATCTATTTATGTCTGCAATATGCCTCCTCATGTGCAAGTTTGATTCTTTTTCTTGGACCAAGCACGTGGAAAGAATTCTTTTTCTTTTTTGGACAACCGTGGTGACCGGGCGAGCTTGTGTGCACCTTGACTAATTCCACATGGAAGTACTCTTGCTAATTGTAAGAGTGATAATTGAGCTCAAAATCTCTTTCTGCTCTAATACCATTTAACCCTTCTATTGTTCTTTATAATTCAAAGCTTATCGGTTGGTTTAGCACTGCTTATTTGCTTTGCCACATAAAGTCATCTCCTCATCCACTAACTTTAAAATCTTTAAATTGTTGGAGAGAGAACACTTTTATTTATTTATATCTGCAATAGTTCAAGTAAGAAAACAAAAGAAAAGAAACTAAACTCGACCTTCAGAAGAAGAAGAAAAATACCTACTGGCAGGCATATTGGAAACATTGAGTGCAACAGCAGCACCTTCGGCGATTACAAAGACTTCTACTTGCTCGGAATCCTTGAAGAAGTTAACCATGCGTCGTAGGTCCTTATCTTTGGATACTATGATGAGAGTCTTTTTATTCCCCGGAAGAAAATACTTTATGGTCATTCCAACTACGTTAAACTTAAATGTGTCCCCTAGTTCTTGCTTAAAGGCATCCACATTCGTTTTCTCATCGATATCTACAGCATATGCATTCCCTCCGGTGCAACTCAAAGATCCGTCTTCATTATTGGCCACAAATTCCCCACCAGATTGGCATATTGCAATGATTTTCTTTGCAGCCATTACTACGAGGGCAACATAGAATGTCAACAAATTTTGATGAACCAACGTTGGACGAACAATTTGACACCTGCCCTGATGTTGCAGCAATCCTATAGATAAGAACTAATTGCATAACAAAATAGCAACCTACACAAAAGATGATAGATGAAACCTTAAGCAAATTAAAAACTAACAAGCTAATAATCCTAGGCATAGCCCCAAGGGGCCAGCATAACAGTCTAACAGTTAGCTCAACAACTTTGAAACTAAGCTTCAATCTATGTTGCTCGGACTCGTTAAAAATGTCAATGGGTGCGTGTAGGATTTGCCAAAATTAGTGTATTTTTGAAGAATCCAGACACGGGTGCGGCATCAAAAGTGAAGAGTCCGCGCAACTTAGACTTCAATACCCTTGGAGGCTACATCAGGTAAATAAAAATAATGATTACCATGTGTCCAACCAGGTTACGCCTCGACTAGTTCCACGGGTACCTAACCTCCCACCCAACATAGGTACCGAATAATTTTGTCCACTCTATTTGGATGGTTGTTATGTGTTGTTTCATAATTTATCTTATTATATTTTATTGTATCATATTGTATATAGATTGCATCGTTTTCCGTCGTTACATAATGTCACAAACAATTTGAAGGATGAATCTACAAGTATAGTAGGATACATGGCAGTGGTAGAGCTAGCTACTATAAAAGGTAGGGTAAAGGATAAAATAAGACTATTAAAAAATAAACATAGACAAAATGAGAAGAAAAGATAAGTTGACGATACAATCACATCAAATTGGTCATCACATAAAATGCGACTTATCATCACTATCTAACGATGGATTTAACTGATAAAGTTGATGTTATGTGACCAGAAGGTCATGGATTCAAGACGTGGAAACAACAACAACAACATACACAGTGTAGTTCCACAAAGTGAGGTAGAGCTGTTTACGATAGACCCTCGGCTCAAGACGAAAGAAGTCTAGAAAAAGACGTAATGAAAGTAGAAGAGGCAATAGAAAATAACAAAAACAATAGATAGTAGTAGAACAATACTACAACAAAATAATACTATATCAAACTACAAGAAACAGCAGATACTAATAGAAATCAAAGAACAAGAAACTACAAGCATTGTACTATGACTACTATTACGAACAACCAGAATCAACATCTTGCAGAAATGCTAGGTAAGACTATGTACACTAAATCCTTATGGTCCATCATTTCGCCATACTCCGCGCATATCGGAAGCTTTAGTGCATCGGGCTATCTTTTTTATGTAATAAAATTTAAGTAACAATTAAAACAAACATTGTGTCTAAACTAAAAACATAAACAAGTTTTTAGAGGCTAATTACGTTTCAAAAAATTAATAACCGCGGTGTCAAGGCCAGATTGCGCCTTGACTAATTCTTTTGGTACCTGCTACCTCCCACCAACACAAATACGACTAACTCTACCCACCAAGCTTGAACAAATGGCACCTCGAAGTTCTCAACTCACTTCATTAATCACTAGGTCACAACCTTATGTGCTAAGGTAAACTTTATTTTTAATCTGTCCAAATTTTGATACACAAATTATCCAATTTTAAATATCTAATATTAGTTGATTACTTATTAAATTAAGATAAAATTAATAATTTTTTTCTCATTTTAACCGTATAACTAATAGTATATATTAAATGTGAACAATTATAATGTTTATTCCTATGTCCAATAACAAAAGGATAAGATAGTAAAATTAATTATTCAATTTATGATTTCTGAATTAATACACAAAATTAAATGTGTCCAACTAAAAGGAGACGGATGAAGTATAATACTGGGTTATGTTGCTTAAGGAAGCCTTGAGTAACTGCAAAAATTATTATCATGTGATCAGGTCACGGGTTTCCACCTCTTACATAAATGTAAGGTCCAAACCGACACATAACATATATTTAATGCACTGAGCTGCCCTTTATGAGATTATGTTGTTTGAACTTTCTAAAAATATTAATAGGTGTCTGTCGAATGCAAAATAATGTATTTTTGAACTATCCGACTACAATTAATATTTTTAGAAAATCCGAGCAAAGTTTGGACAAAAAAAAAAAACTAATCAAGCAAATAGCAATTTTGGAAAAGATTCATCATATCAATTTAGACAAGAAATCTAATTAGTGAAAATTGTGGGAGCAAATGCAAAATTGTTTTTTTTTTATTTCACTAAAAATGAAATTACCTGATAACCAATGGGGTATACTTTAATTTCTGCTTTGTTTCATTTTTTATCTTTTTTTTTTCTCACGGCGATAGGGGAAAACATAAAGAAGAATAGTCTGCAAAAATGAGGTACTATATGAAATTTGATTTTATGACCTTTTGCACCCTAAAAACTTTATAAAGATGTCAATTTTCCATTAATATTTTGGGGATGATATGATAGAAGGGATAAGAAAGATAATTTTGAGATAAAGTTTGGGATCGATTTTAAGATAAAGTTTAAAATTAAATTTATTTCATATTTAGTATGAGGTGTTACTTAGTTACGAGACTATTTTATTTCACCATTTGTTCTAAAATAATGGTATGACTATCCAATGTGAAGGGTGAGATAGAGCACCTTTGGACAAGGGGCATCCTTTCGATAAAAAATTAAACTACTTATGCATGATTAAAATTATTTTTTATGTATCTATAGCAGATGTTGAATCCCTTTTGACTAGTTTGTATGTTCACTTCTGAGCTCCTTTAGTGAAATTTTTTTGGCTCCGCCACTGTATGGAATATACCATCTGATGGAATATCCCTACTTATACTATCTGGTGTTCCAAACGACCTCTTAGGTGTGTTTGATACTAGAGATAAGGAATAACTAGTCAATGGATTAATTTTCGAATGAGTTTATTTCATATTTCGTTGGGATAAAATTTCAGAAGTGGAATAACAATCTCAGAATAACTTTCCTAAAATAATTAATTTTGAGATAAATTGTTCCCAAATCAAACGAGCCATTAGAGATATACAACTTTCATCCCTTTATCTTTGGAATTGATTTTTTTTTGTGTTGTTTTAATTTAATTGAATGAGCAAAACAATTATTTTCTAGAAAATAGTTTGTCGAATTATTTCTTGCTTGTCTATGAATTCAACAATAGTTCGAAAGATTATCCTGTTTGAGAATCTTTGAATCTATATATATTTTCAATTCTCCAAATCATTTCATTGTTACTACACCCTTTCATGTCTCTTGGTGTCTGGATATACATCGTGAATCTTGTCTTGTTTAAACTTTGACCTTTACCTAGCTATTCCATTGGTAACACAGTAGTGAAAATTCATATAGAAAATAATGAAAAAAAATAATACTAACAAGATAATGTGATGACCGATTCAAGTAAAACACCAAGGTAATAATAAAATAGATAATAAGATAGTAAAATGATAATAATAACAAACTAACATAGAAACTCCTAATTCTCCACCACAACTCCTTAGGGACATGTCCGGCAAAATTACATGTGTCATATCTAATCTAATTTTATCTGTTTGACCTCAATACTTCTTCGGTCTACGCCAACCTTTTCTTTGATTCACCATAGCTTACCGATCACACCTTCTCATCAAGACATTTACACATCTCCTCACCATATATTTAAAATATCTCAATCTCACTTTTTTCTCGCCTTATTTCATTACAAAAAAACACTGACCTTATTTGGTACAAGACGAAATATGTAGAAGCAAAAGAACAACAAAAAAACGATAATCCAAACATGAAAATGAAACCCTAACTCTAAGAACAAAAAAATTAAGATAAATAGTGATAAAAGATAATAGGTTGACACAAGAATAAAAGTAATAGGCAACCAAGATTATACGAAAATCAATACCTCCTATTGAAAATTCAATAAGTACCGAATATCAAAAGACACCCTCTAGAGAAATGATATCTTTGAGCAAGCAATCTCATCAACATTCAATAACAATAAAGGTAATAGCCTCAATTCTCACAAGAGTTTTCTCATCAAAATATCAATAAATTAAACAGTCAATCTAAAAAATGAGTTTAATCTCAACTATTTATAACTTATATTACTAATTACAAAAATATCCTTAATGAAATAAAAATCTTCTAAGCGTGAGACTTGTGTGTCAAAAATATCCACTTTACGTCCATGACCTCTTTAGTCTTTTTATTCCTTGTACTTTCATTTTAATATGTTCTCGAGCTTTAATTTTTTATTTCATGATATTAATAAAGCTCGATTTGCATCATTATTTCAAATATATTTTTATTTCTAATTCTATCTTTGTTTGGCTATTCTTGTAAATATAACTGGTGCAATAGGCTACGGGGTGAAACTAAGTGCAAAATTTGGCAAAGGCCCGTTTCCCAAAATATATGGTAAGTGTCTAGCAATAAAATTCGGGAGATGCTATTAAAAGGGATAAAATAGTTACTCAAATAAGTAGGAGTGCTTCAAGTTTTAAGAATTGAGTAGAAGGGACAAATGAATAATAAAGGTTAATGAGATTAAATTTTATTTACAAAAATAACTCAGCAGTCCTCAAACTTTTAATTTCTACACATTCACCTCTCTATTTATTACTTAAAATATCTCAATTTTTATCAAAATATATCCAAAGAAAAGGCGGGAGATCCCAAAAGACGGGTGTTTTTGTCGCCTTCCACCGGTCTCCTTCCATAGCCCCTTCAACCGAGAAAAATGAGTTGAGAACCCTTCCTAAATTTCTAATTAAATAAAAGGGACAAGTGGACCCCATTTATTTTTTCTCTTTTTTATTTACTTAACTTAATTAACATAATTAGCATAAAAGGGACTAACTTAGAGTATTTGAAACTTGCATCCTTGAAATGATCTCCCTTGAAACTCACAGATAAAATAGAGAAATCGATTTCCATCTCCTCTTCAATGTTAGTTCATCTTTTTCTCTTTTCTTCTTTTCCGCCATTTTCTTCAAATCTTCTCTTATAAATCATTCCTCTTCTTTTTACATTTTTTTTCTATCAAAAATATAATCAATTCTATCAAATCTTCTGATACAAGATAAATTTTCTTTCTCTTTTCTATATCCAACCTTAAAATTAGGGTTTGATTAAAAAGAAAAATTATGCGATTTCTCTTTTCTATATCCAAGCTTTTATTATGTAGTATGTTAGTAAATTTTGGTGTATATATATTTGACATATTTTGATAATTATGAAATGCTTTAGTTGCTCTATAATGCTTTAGTTGCTCTATAATTGCAATATTCTGCCTTATAGTTTTTCTATTTTTAGTTTATCTTTTTACTATTTTATGTAGATAATGGGTCGATATAAGAGGAAGCAAAGTAGAGCATCTTCACCTGTTCCAAATGCTAGAAAAAAAGCTAAAGTCGCTGCCCGAAAAAAAAAATACTGAAAATAATGAGCAACCGATTAGTGAAAAAGAAACACTTCAAAGTAGTAGTTGTCGATCATCTATTGAAGAAAAAAATGATGAAAGTAGCAGCGAGCAATCTGATGAAAAGAAAAATAATAGTGAAAATAGCCGTGAGCAATCAGGTGAAGAAAAAAGTGGCAAGAACAGCTGCGATAAATCAAGTAAAGAGGAAAAAAATTATGAGAGTAATGGTGATGAATCAAGCAAAAATGAAAAAAGTAGTGAACAATCAGGTGAAAAAAGAAAAAGAAGATAAAACCAATGATATTGGTGGTGATGATTTTTTAAAAGATACTGAATCATCTGATAATCATAGTGAACACAGGTCTCTTCCAGTTCCAGATTATGTCAAAATAATTTATATTGAAAAGTATAAATCTAAAACCCATGTAAATGTGTTTGGGCCATATGAATCAAAGATCAATGCGAGAGTCGACTTTGGAGCTTGATTTGTTGAGTTTAGAAGGATTTTAAGAAGTCAGCATATTGAAAATGATTTCAAAAAAAATTATTTTGGTCATTTTCTGAAGTTGGATGAAAATGTAGGAGTACAACTTCCAACGAAGTTAGTACATGGACTTTGTCTTCGTCGAATATTTTATAAAAAATAATAGGAGATTTGGTTTGATTATAATGGTTCGTCGATATGTTTTGGGATTAATGAATTTGCTATCGTGACTAAACTTTGATGTCATTCTTTTTCTCCTCTTAGTTAGCAATTAGCAAAGATTGAAAAAGAAGGTGAAAAGTTGATTGATGTAGTGGGTAAGTCTTCAAATGCAGATGTACTCATAGAGAAGATGACGGATGCAAAGTTGACAAAAAAGCAAAAGGTGGCTTTTAGTGTGGTTTGGTTCTTGCATTGTATTTTATGTTCAAAAAGTGCAAATAAGAAAATAGAAACGAAGAGGCTAAAGATAGCGTCGAACAAAAATGTATTCGATTCATATCCATGGGGTCGAATAAGCTTTGATCTTACCATCAACTATCTTTTAAAGAAGCTAGATCCAACCAAATCTCAGTATAACCTTCATGGCTTTCCGTGGACGTTCGCGGTAAGTAATTAAATTGAAGTTTTCATTTTTTGATTATCAGTTAAACTATTATCATGACTTTATTGTGTATAATAAGCTACTTTTTACTATTATATTATAGGCTTGGACATTTGAAGCTATTCCGACAATTCAACGACTTTACTAAGGATCCTTCACCTGAAAGATCATTCCCAAGAATGATTAGATGGATGACCGCAACACCCGCTCACAAGTTAACTGTTGATCCTATTGACTAGACAAGAGAACAAGTAATATTATATATGTACAAAATTTTAGTTGTTTTGCGCAAAACAATAACTTCAAATATTGGGAAACTATGCTTATTGTTTTCACAACTACTTCAGTTGTCCAACAATAATTGAAGTTGTTCCCACAACTACTTCAGTTGTCCAACAACTGTAGAATTTATTTTCACAACTTCTTCAGTTTTTTCAAGAACTGTTGAAGTTGTTCCAACAACTTCTTCAATTATCCAACAACTGTTAAAGTTATTTCTGCAACTAGTTCAATTGTCCAACAACTATTGAAGTTGTTCCTACAACAACAGACAACTGAAATTATTGTTGGACAACTGAATTAGTTGTTCCAAAATCTATATAATTTTGTTTAATTTAAATGCAGATGCAAAATCAGGTTGTTCACCCCTTTCATTTTTCAACAAACATAGAGAAAGAAAAGTTTTTTGTTCAAGATATTGAGGCCTATCAAGATTGTTCAGATTCAAAAATTGATGTTTTAAAGATGAGTTGTCACTTGTAACTATAATAAAGTTGGATATAACTGGTGGTGAGGAGAATCTTGAGAGAGTTGGTGATGAGCAGAATCTTAATCGGGTTGGTGGGGAGAATAATATTGTGAGAAATTATGGTATTGAGAGAGATAGTATTGGTCAAATTGCATTTGATATTTATAGATCTTTTGGTGGAGTAGAAAGAGGTGACTCATATACTGCCGATCTTGGTAGGGGGAGATACTCCGGGTGTGACAAAAACAACAAACGTGAATACTTCTAATGTTGATTGTTGTTGTAAGTGTCAAAAATGTTGTGATAAGTATGATGTCTTTTTGAATAAAGTAAAATTCTTGTCAACAAAGTTAGATGGGCAGCAATCAAAGAGGACTATATATCCGAGCTATGCAAGAAAATCTTCTTATACTCCTGCGTTAAAAAGAAGATTGGTCATGAATTCCAAGGCCTAAAATGCAAGGAGACAAAATAGACTGGAAGTAAATTTGTACAAATCTCTTGATGTGGAGAAGAGAGAGGTCTTTAATGACTTTATTAGTAAGAAGGAAGAGGAAAGAAAAATGTATTTGACTGGTGAATTAAATTACCAAGACTTGATGAACTTGACTGATCCATATTTTTGGTTTGAGCGCAAGGTAAATATTACTAACTTTTTACTTTGTTATACTTAATGATATTGAATTGACTGTTATTTTTATTTTACAACATGTTAATGAGATTTTGTCCCTTATGCGCAAGAGACAGATTTGGTTTTCCATACACTATAATCAAACAAATCTAATTTTGGATCTAAATTTCTACAATATCTTGTATAATCAGTACAATAATTTGAGTGATAAGAGTTTAGTGGATGGTGCTCCACCAATGCAATTATTTGAGATGGATAGTAACATACTCAAATATTGTAGTGGTGAAAAGTCGTATTCATATGATCGAAAGTGGTATGGAGCAAAAAGAATTTACACTGTGATGAACATAAGGAATACACACTTTATTGCACTCAAATTTTTGATGGAGAAGGATTTGATTCAAGTTTATGATTGCAATATTGATGTGTGTGATGACCCGACTTTTCTTATTGCTATTCAACCCATTCTCGAATTATGATCCAAACTACACAAGCAAAGCGGGGTGTTCAATCATTTGCCTAAATTTTTTTTAAATGATGCATGGTCGTATGAGCGTCTCAAGGAACGTCCCAAGAAGCAATTTTTAAATGATGATTGTAAAACACAAGTATAAGGTCCACATGCTGCATAAGAATTGCTTCTTGGGACACCCTTGAGACGTTCATACGGTCATGCATCATTTAATTTTTTTTCAGGCAAATGATTGAACACCCCGCTTTGCTTGAGTAGTTTGGCCATAATTCGAGAATGGGTTGAATAACAGTAAGAAAAGTCGGCTCATCACACACATCAATATTGCAATTATAAACTTGAATCAAACCCTTCTCCATCAAAAACTCGAGTGCAATAAAGTGTGTATTTTTTATGTTCATCACAGTGTAAATTTTTTTTGCTTCATCCCACTTTTGATCATATGGATACGTCTTTTCACCACTTCAATATTTGAGTATGTTACTGTCCATCTCAAATAATGCGAGTGCCTCATGCATTGGTGGAGCACCATCCACTAAACTCTTATAACTCAAATTCTTGTACTGATCATACAAGATATTGTAAAAATTTAGATTCAAAATTAGATTTGTTTGGTTATAGTGTCTGGAAAATCAAATTTGTCTCTTGTGCATAAGGGACAAAATCTCATTAACATACTGCAAAATAAAAATAACAGTCAATTCAATATCAATAGGTAATTGAACAAAGTAAAAAGTTAGTAATATTTACCTTGCACTCAAACCAGAAATATGAATCAGTCAAGTTCATCAAGTCTTGATAATTAAATTCACCAGTCAAATACATTTTTCTTTCCTCTTCCTTCTTATAGTGAAGTCATTAAAGACCCCTCTCTTCTCCACATCAAGAAGGTTGTACAAATTCACTTCCAGTCTATTTTCTCTCCTTACATTTTATGCCTTGGAATTCACGGCCAATTTTCTTTTTAACGCAGGAGTATAAGAAGATTTTCTTGCATAGCTCGGATATATAGTCCTCTTTGATTGCTGCCCATCTAACTTTGTTGACAAGAATTTTACTTTATTCAAAAGGACATCATACTTATCACAATATGTTTGATATTTACAACAACAATCAACATTAGAAGCATTCACGTTTGTTGTTTTTGTCACACCCGGAGTATCTCCCTCCTTACCAAGATCAACAGTATATGAGTCACCTCTTTCTATTCCACCAAAAGATCTACAAATATCAAATGCAATCTGACCAACACTATCTCTCTCAACACCATAATTTCTCACAATACTATTCTCCCCACCAACCCGATTAAGATTCTGCTCATCACCAACTCTCTCAAGATTCTCCTCACCACCAGTTATATCCAACTTTATTGCAGTTACAAGTGACAACTCATCTTTTAAAATACCAATTTTTGGATTCGTACAATCTTCATAAGCCTCAATATCTTGAACAATTTTTTTTTCTTTCTCTATGTTTGTTGGAAAAAGAAAGGGGTGAACAACCTAATTTTGCATCTGTATTTAAATTAATTTTTTTTATATAGTTTGAAACAACTAATTCAGTTGTCCAACAATAATTTCAGTTGCCTGTTGTTGTAGGAACAACTTCAACAGTTGTTGGACAACTGGACTAGTTGCAAAAATAATTTTAATAGTTGTTGGACAACTGAAGAAGTTGTCAGAACAACTTCAACAGTTGTTGGACAACTGAAGAAGTTGTCGGAACTACTTCAACAGTTGTTGAAAAACTGAAGAAGTTGTGAGAACAAATTCTACAGTTATTGGACAACTGAAGTAGTTGTGGGAACAACTTCAATTGTTGTTGGACAACTTAAGTAGTTATTGGAACAACTCAACTTTTGTTGGACAACTAAAGTAGTTGTGGAAATAACAAGCATAGTTGCCCAGTATTTGAAGTTATTGCTTTACACAACACAACTAACATTATGTACATATATAATATTACTTGTTCTCCTGTCTGGTCAATAGAATCAACAGTTAACTTGTGAGCGGGTGTTGCGACCATCCATCTAATCATTTTTGGAAATAATCTTTCAGGTGAAGGATCCTTAGAAAGTTCTTGAATTATCGGAATAGCTTTAAATGTCCAAGCCTATAATATAATAGTAAAAAGTAGCTTATTGTACACAATAAAGTCATGATAATAGTTTAACTAATAATCAAAAAGCGAAAACTTCAATTTAATTACTTACCGCAAATGCCCACGGAAAGCCATGAAGATTATACTGAGATTTGGTTGGATCTAGCTTCTTTAAAAGATAGCTAATGGTAAGATCAAAACTTATTATACCCCATGGATATGGATGAAATACATTTTTGTTCAACGCCATCTTTAACCACTGAGTTTTTATCTTCTTATTTGCACTTTTTGAACATAAAATACAATGCAAGAGCCAAACCACACTAAAAGCCACCTTTTGCTTTTTTGTTAACTTTGAATCTATCATCTTCTCTATGAGTACATCTGCATTTGGAGACTTACCCATTACATCAACCAACTTTTCACCTTCTTTTTCAATCTTTGCTAACTGCTGACTAAGAGGAGGAAGAGAATGAAATCGAAGTCCAGTCACGATAGCAAATTCCTTAATCCCAAAACATATCGGCAAACCATTATAATCAAACCAAATCTCCTTTTGTTTTTTTACAAAATATTCGACGAAGACAGTCTCCATGTACTAACTTCATTGGAAGATGTATTGCTACATTTTCATCCAACTTCAGAAAATGATCAAAACAAGTTTTTTTTTAAATCATTTTCAATATGCTGACTTCTTAGAATCTTTCTAAACTCAACAAATTGAGCTCCAAAGCCAACTCTCGCATTGATCTTTGATTCATATGGCCTAAACATAGTTAAATGAATTTTAAATTACTTTTCAATAGAAATTGTTTTGACATAATCTGAAACTGAAAGAGACCTAGGTTCACTATGACTATCCAATGATTCAGTACCTTTTGAAAAATCATCACCACCAACACCACCAATATCATTGGTTCTATCTTCTTTTTCCTTTTCACCTGATTGTTTCTATCTTCTTTTTCTTTTTCACCTGATTGCTCACTTCCGCTTTCACCACTTTTTTCGTTTTCGCTTGATTCCTTACCATTACTCTCATCATCTTTTTCCTCTTCACTTGATTTATCGCACCTGTTCTCGCCATTTTTTTCTTCACCTGATTGCTCACGACTGTTTTCACTATTATTTTTCTTTTCATCAGATTGCTCGCTGCTACTTTCATCATTTTTTTCTTCAATAGATGATCGACAACTACTACTTTGAAGTGTTTCTTTTTCACTAATCGGTTGCTCATTATTTTCAGTATTTTTCTTTCGGGCAGCGGCTCTAGCTTTTTTTCTAGCATCTGGAACAGGTGAAAATGCTCTACTTTACTTCCTCTTATATATATCGACCCATTATCTACATAAAATAGTAAAAAGATAAACTAAAAATAGAAAAACTATAAGGCAGAATAGTGCAATTATAGAGCAACTAAAGCATTATAAAGCAACTAAAACATTTTGTAATTGTCAAAATATGTCAAATATATATACACCAACATTCACTAAAATACTACAAAATAAAAGCTTGAATATTAAAAAGAGAAATTGCTTAATTTTTATTTTTAATCAAACCCTAATTTTAAGCTTGGATATAGAAAAAAGAAAGAAAATTTACCTTGTATCAAAAGACTTGATAGAATTGATTATCTTTTTGAAAGAAAAAAAAATAGAAAAAGAAGAGAAATGATTTATAAGAGAAGATTTGAAGAAAATAGCGGAGAAGAAGAAAAGAGGAAAGAATGAACTGACGTTAAAGAGGAGGTGAAAATCGATTTCTCTATTTTATCCGTGAATTTCAAAGAAGGCCATTTCAAGAATTCAAGTTTCAAATACTCTTAAGTTAGCCCCTTTTATGCTACTTACGTTAATCAATTAAGTCAAGTAAATAAAGAAAATGAGAAAAAATAAATGAGGTCCACTTGTCCCTTTTTATTTAATTAGAAACTTGGGAGGGCTCTCAGCTCATTTTTCTCCTAAAACTCTGACTACACACCTCGACTCAAATACTCTTTGTTCAAAGCAAAATTAGCAGCATGAAATTAGTGGATTCATTTAGTAGAACTTGACGCGCTTGCGTACAATAAACCCTTGTAATCCAACCACACGGGCCGTAAGGAAATTTTAGTGCATCAAATTTGTCATTTTTATTTTATTTAAAGCACTAACAAAATTGAGGCAGTTGAGGGTTGGTTAATGAAGAATGTGTTTCTCAACAGCTTTGGCACTTCCATCTGTTCCCACTACTACAAATTCTACCTCTGTATGTACTGTTTACTCTCGTCTTTATTTATTTATTTATTTATTTTATTTTATATTTTGAAGGTTACGAGTTTAAGTCTACAAACACATTGCTTATTTTGGTTGGAAAAATATTATTCGAGATAATTAATTTCGGAATTAGTTCTTTGACCATGTATATGAGGATCTCGGGACTAACTAATACTCAGACAAAAAATAAGATAAAATAATCCTTCACTTTATCCCACACTATTTATTCCTTATGCCTCACAAGTCACACCAAACGACTTGTAAGGACTGTTTGGGTGTGAGAGATAAGTGATAACTAGGATGTGTTTATCCCATGTTTGGTTGGAATAATGTTGCAACATGGTTGGAATAATATTGCAAGATAACTAATCCCCGGAATTATAGAGTTATTTTTATCCCACATTGAGAGTGGATAACAATCTCGGAATAAGTTATACCGGAATAACTTGTTCCCCAACAAGAAGAGTCCTTCGTTCAGCCCTTACCGGACACTGTGCATAACGGGAGCTTGCTTTAGTGCACCGGCCCCTACTTTTTTAGGGGTAGTGGAGTGGAAATGGGGAGGAGATTATAGGATTAGAGAATTGAACACACATTAATTAGGTGAAAGTTAAGCTAGTCAATCAACTGAGCTACTAAGATTTCCGCTATATTTTTTTGTTGTTGTTGTTGTTGTTTCGTTTTTCTTAATTGAAAAAATGTAGGTTAGGGAACAAAAAAATAGGAAAGAGGATTAAAGTGTGTGGAATTGAAACCTCACCAATTAGGTGAAAGCTTAGCTAGTCAATCAACTGAACTACTGAGATTTTTGATATATTCTGTTGTCTTTTTAAAATATATGTGGGGTAGGGAAGAGGATTGCAATATGGGGAATTGAAACTTCACCAATTAGGTGAAAGTTCAGTAGTTAATCAACTGAGCTACTGAGGCTTCCGCTATATTCTGTTGTCTTCTTTTAAAAAAAATGGGGGTAGGGTAGGAAGAATGGGGGAGAGGACTCCAACGCGGGGAAATCAAAATCTCATCAACTAGGTGAAAGTTCATGCTACTAAGTTTCCCGCGATATGGTTGTCTTTTTTTATTTTAAAAAAATGGGAGGTACGGTAGGAAGAATGAGAGAGAGGATTACAATGTGGAGATTAGAAAACTCATCAATTAGGTGAAGGTTCAGGTAGTCAATCAACTGAGTTACAAGAAGTTCAGTTATATTCTGTTGTCACTCTGCTTACTTTACTTCTTTTTTTTTTTGTGTGTGTGTGAGTTCCTTAATTGATGCTCAATTGTAATATTGCCAACAGGATTGGAGGGGAAAAGCTGAAGATCCAAATAAGGGTCAAGCAGTGAAACTCTCATTACCAGCATATAAATGGCGATTAGTTATTGCTTATGACGGAACCAGATTTTCAGGTTTCATTTCTCTTCTTGCTTCAAAATGGCACTGAATTCCTTTTCATTATGGATGTGTTCAGTATGAAGAAAAATATATCTCTATAATACTGTATAAGCGAAGTTCTTACTCCCTCCATTTCAATTTGTTTTAAATTAAGATATATGGAATGTATCAAAACGTCATTTAATCTAGTGGTTTTAAACTTTTCATGTTGAAAGTTGAAATTGAATAGTTCGCAAAAAAAGGAAAGGTTTATGAAACGGACTAAAACGGAATGTAAGACAAACAAATTGAAATGGGGGAATACTTTCTTTATGTTTTTTTGCTAAGTAAACAAAAATATATTGTCCCTGGAATATTTTCATATGTAATCTAAGAAAACACTGTGGGGATGGGATGGGGTGGTAGCATTAGGAGATGGTAGGAAACAATGATGGTAGAATGGCGCTTAGTTGTTGCTTACAACGGTACCAGATTTTCAGGTTTTATTCTCTCTTCTTGCTTCAGAAATCATACTGAGTTCCTTTTTATTATATTATTGTACTTCAGATAGAAAATCGAGGGTTGAAATCTCCGATTTTTTGTGTTATACTTTAATTTGCCGTGGTCTTTGCTATATAGCGTATAGGTTTTCACACATTCATTTTCGTCGATTTTCACAAGTTGATTAGGTTTCTGCTCTCATTGTTACTCCAAACAGCTATTAATTTGTTTGTACAATCACAAGTTCCCACAACATATCATTCTCGCCTTCTTATGTAAGATAATACATAATCAACGTCATTCCTAGAACTTAATTAAGGTTTAGAGTTTCTTTAGTGCTGTAATCTCAAAATCACGTGCACTTTTGCCCCACCCTTTTCTGTACATAGTTCATTCAAGCAATTTTTGAGGTGGTTTCGGGAGGGTTGTTCTAAACCTTTAGGGTTCTCGTTCAGTTTCTTGATTGCTAAGATTGTACTCCATCCATTTAGAGCTAATTACTATTCAAAGAGTTAGTGACATTCTTAGTTTGTGACCTTTATAAATATCTTTTCAATCAATTGAAGTTTGCTCATTGAGGAGGTGTGAGAGGTTGGTTATAGTGGGTATGATGAGAGGTATAAGTAGGCTGGAGAAGTATTTGGGAGAGGTGATTAGACATGACATGACACATCCTACAACTTACCAAGGACATGGCCTTAGATAGGAGGGTGTGGAAGTCATGAAATAGGATAGAAAGGTTAATTAGCATGTAGTTTTTCGGTGAGATACGTTGGTTGGTAGTCTGGAGCTATGTGTCTGTTGTAGTATTAGCATTTTTCTCATAGTTGTTGACTTGTTCTTTGATCTTTGTTTCGCATTATTTTGTTGTTGATACCGTTCTTTTCTCTGGATGCTCTATAATGTTTCCTTACTAGTTGAGGTGTCTTGTTTACAGCATATTTCCTTTTCCATAACTACTTTGATTTATTGCTCTTAATCCAAGGGTCTTTCAGAAACAGACTTTCTACCTCCATGAGGTAGGTAGGGTTTGTGTACACTCCACCCTTCCCAAACCCATCAATTTAAGTTTACAAAGTTTCAGTAACCCCTTCGTTTCAATTTGTTTGGCCTATTTTGACTTAGCACGGAGTTTAAGAAAGTAAAAAGGACCTTTGAATCTTGTGGTCTTAAGATATGTGAAATGTAGCAAAGTGTCCTTTAATCTTGTGATCTTAAACATGACATCTGGAAAATTGAAATTAAAGAGTTACTAAAAAAGGAAAGGGTCATTCTTTTTGAAATGGACTAAAAAGGAAAGTAGGCCAAGCAAAAATTGAAACAGAGGGAGTACTATTTTTGATGTAGTATCTATATGTATACCCGATGTTAAACTGAAATTAATCAAATCAACCCTGATGAACTGAACTAGGCAAGTCAGACGGTGTAGTGAATTTTAAAGGTACTAGTAATTGCAAATTTGACACTAACCTTTGCTCTCCATTTCTCGATTCCTCCTAGCATGTGTATGTAGGTAATTTGAGTTTGTTTTCCGGTGGCTTTGGTTAAGGGAACCAGCGGAGCCGTAGTGAAAGTGAGTCTTCATAGGGCAATTGTCACTGCTTGTGGACCCAAACTTGGGTGATCACTAAGATTGTCGTTTTTATGATTTTTGGTTCCTTATCAGGCACAAGATTGCTAAGATAATAAGATGTCACTTGATTAAAAATAAATAGATAAGAAGATGTTGAACGTACCTTCTAAATGATTTTATACCTCTCTTATTCCCTATATTTTTGTGAGTGCATGTTGGGATGCAGTTGCTTTATTTCTATAATCCTGAATGATGAATATCTTGTAGGGTGGCAGTATCAACAGTCAACGCCTACTGTACAGTGCATTCTGGAAGAAGCTCTGACTAAAAAAACAAAAATAAACCGCAAAGAACTTTGTTTAGTTGGTGCAAGTCGGACAGATGCAGGAGTTCATGCATGGGGTCAGGTCTGCTTTCGTCTGCCAATTGGTTCCTACTAACCAAGAGAAGTGATAATAGTTTAGAACCAACTTTGGTTTTCAGGTTGCACACTTCGTTACACCTTTCAACTATGAAACACTAGACGACGTTCACAAAGCTGTAAATGGTCTTCTCCCTTCTGACATCAGAGTTAGAGAATTTAGCCCGGCAGGGCCTGAGTTTCATGCTCGTTTCTCTGTCACAAGCAAGATATATAGCTACCAAGTATATAATTCCACCATCATGGACCCATTCTTGAGGCACTATGCTTACCATAGTACATATAAACTCGACGCTGCTGTCATGAGAGATGCTGCAAAGCATTTCGTGGGTAAACATGACTTTTCTGCCTTTGCCAATACATCACGAAATGACCGGGTTCCAAATCCAGTGAAGACGATATTTCGCTTTGATGTTGTTGAAAAGGTAATATGTTCATCCCTTTACTGAATATAAGGCTGTCAATTAGCTTCCATGGCTTGCGAGGAGGGTGGGTTTCTCTTGGCATACACAAAATACATGCTGCCTCACGGCTCAAAGTCACGTACATGTGGTTCTCATATCAAAATTCCATAATTAGGCACATCAGGGCTTCCCCAAGCTTAGAAACTCAACAAGTTTGTATATTCTTGAATTCGTGCTAGCTATTCTTGAGTTTTTTTTTTTTTTTCCTGATAAAGTTAGCCAAGTTTTGTTTTAAGGTTAAAATATCGGCTCAAACTTGCCTAGGCCCCATAGTTTTGATGCGGTCAAAACTTGACTTGGTTGGTATTCATAGCTTAATGCCGAAGCGAGCGCTTAGAACATATGAAACTGCAGCCATTACTTGTCATATTTCTGTCAATGAAGTTTTAAGTTGATATCTTGTCGTGCTTTTCTTTAGGGACCTCTTTTGCGGCTTGAAGTTGAAGGATCTGGTTTCCTATATAGACAAGTTCGGAACATGGTATGTCACTTTCTTGTTCTTACATTGGGAATTGAGATAAAGAGACAAATCTTTTACCTATGTTGCTCGGACTCTTCAAAATGTCAACGGGTACGTGTCAGATTCTCAAAAGTAGTGTATTTTTGAAGAATCCGACATGGGCGGCATCAGAAGTGAAGAGTCCCCGCAACATGACTTTTTTACTACAATGCCTTTCAACCTTAATTCTGGCTTCAGATGTTAGCCCAAAATAAGAGGTTCTTAAAGCTTCCTTTGCTTTTTATGTTCTTTTCAAGTAATAGGCAAATCATATTCATAAAACCTTCAACTATTTATCCATCAAAAGGAAAAAAACTCGTAAGTATTCATCATGATTTCACGACTGAATCTCAGCGATTCTTGAACGGCAGCACTGAAGATAATACGTGGTGACTTTTCTCAAAATCTTTTGCAGGTGGCATTGTTGCTTCAAGTTGGAAGACAAGCAGTTCCACCAGATATTGTTGTTAGGATTTTGGAATCTCGTGATAGGAAGGAACTTGCAAAGTATACCTTGTTACTTCCACCTCATGGACTGAGTCTCGAGACGGTCAAGTATAATGAAGAACATCTCATACTTCCAACGGATTCCCCTGCTAGTAGTTTTGGTAGGCACCATAGTATAAGCAAATGCAAGGTGTTATTCGTTTGAAAAAAACAAAGGCATGTAAAACAGATTGTGCCCTTTTTAACTGTCACTCATTCGTGAAAAGAATTAGCGCCGGTTACAACATGCATCTGTTTTTTCTTTAATGGTACTTTCTTATGACTCCTTTGAGCCGAGGGTCTATTGGAAAGAGGTAAGGTCCGCGTACACCCTACTCTCCTAGACCCCACTTGTGGGACTATACCAAGTCATGAGTTAGTCCTTGCAGTATCTTTCTTTCACAGCTATTGCCGAATACCAAAAGTAGCAGCAGTAGTTTTCAGCACTTACCGTCTTAGTAACCATTGCTTGAATGCATGGAAAGAGTGACAACCAGTCATACTATCTCGCTCTGTATAAGCGTCTTGCAATGCTTAGGTTCGTGTTGTTTGTGGTGGCTATTGTTCTTTAAACATATTTTGAACGAGCATCGCGTGTGGATATGGTGTGGTTTCCTGTTATTGAGTTCAAATTGCTTTTGTCTCTAACCTTTTCTAGGTACAGTAGTGCACTTTCTTTGGAAACAGCCTCTGACAGAAATGCAACGTAAGGTTGCGGACAATACACCCTTGTGGTGGGGCCCTTCCCCGGTGGGCGTTTTAGTGCACCGGGCTGCCTTTTTTTAGTTGTGCACTTTCCTCCAGATGAATGTAGATTTGCAAAGTAAAGTACAATCATTTGGTGTTTGTATCTTGGCTGTTGTCTTTGTATGTGACTTTTGTTGCTTGAATTGCTTAATAAAGCTCATCTTAACAAGCTTCTATCCCAGGATGTGGCATATTAAGGGTGTGTTCAGTATGATGTTTTTCAATTTTTTCATGTTCGGTTGATTAAATTTTTTGAAAAACATTTTCCTCGGAAAACACAATCTAAAAAATGAGGAAAATAGAGAAAGAAGGGAAAACAAGTTTCACAAGTTACATTTCACATTGATTGTGTCCTCCCACCCTCCAACACACCTGATCTTCACCCTTCGCCAATACGCCTATCTAGGGCCCCATCGCCATCCAATTCGCCTATCTAGGTCCCCGATGTCCAGCTCAGTTGAAGAGGCCTAGCCCTGCTAATTCAATATGGAGTTGCAGTATCTTTATTTACACTTTTTCGAAATAAAACCATGGCTATCAAAGTTGGAATTTATCAAGAGGTGGTGGCTTAGTTGGCTATGAGCCAAACTAAGAATATGCCACATGTCCTCTATTTTGGACACATGGCATCCAATTCCATTCCATAACAGAACTCACAATTTCGAATTAGCAAGGAGTTCCGTTGTAAAAGACTTCGAAAGTTAAACTTATCAAGTTTTAAATCATGGACTTGCCAAATCAATAAATGCACATTGGATAATATATCCGTGATGATAACGGGGATGCAACACGTTGCAAAGTATAGACTCCTGCTTTGACTATAGATTAGATGTGCGTGACACGTGCCAAAATCATACTAAAAAGAGAATTATCACTTTATGGAATTGAGATGAACAACAAATTTTCACTTTGTAGAATTATTTTACTTAATATGGATTCCCATTCTTGTTTGGATAAATCCTATGTTATAGAGTACATTACTTTGATCATTAGTGTAATTTCTAGACGCATAATTTCGTAATAATGCTGCAAAGAGGGGCAAGCATTCACCTATGTGTTAGCCACAAGCCTATCCAGGACCCCGGTGCTCAGTTCAGCTGAAGAGGCCTAGTCTAATCTAAGAAGTGCTAATTCGGCTTGGATAGACTTTATTCGAGAATGTCGCCATCCCCGAAATCAATAAGAAAACTAATGCTAAGTTTTCAAAAGAAAAGAAGAAATCTTTCATGCTCAGCACCTAAAGCGCACCAAGGAGCAGTCTTAAATAGACGGTATTTATGAAGCGTAGACCTCCTACAAGATAACAAAGGCGTGCAAAGACTAGATAAAATGAATGTATATTTGATTACTGAATCTAGAAATAAATGCAAATCAAATACAAGGCATCTTCCCATGCTTTTCATTGATCATGGGAATTAGCCAAATAGCAAAAAAAATTCTTGTTACTATGTGCTTTTTCTTTTTCATTTTTAGGGTGGTGGGGGGGGGGGGGGGGGGCTATGTATACAACATCATCAAAATTTTCAAAATCTTGCAATTTGGGCGTCAGTTTAGCCACCACATGAACAAGATAATGATAAAAAAATATGTACAATATGTGCCTTGATTTTAGTTCCAAACAAAACAAAATATTTATGTTTTGATGGCTTTGGATTTGTCTAAAATTGACCACATCACTTGAACATCTTCATATCCACAAGCCATTACTTCACCTTGCAAATCTACTACATGTTTATCTTGATCTGCAAACACAAAACAAGACATGTGTTAAAAGGATCAAACAACAAGGTAAATCAGAGGTGGATCCAGAATTTGAAGTTTACGAGTTCTTGATTCTAGAACATTAAGGTATCTGAGTTCTAAATTAAAGCGATTTTTAAAGACAAATACAGAATTTGAACTGAAGCTATTGGGTCAAAGGTTTATAACTAGAAGGTGAATCTAAAATTTACGGTCAACAAGTTCAGTACGAATTTGATGATCTCTTGTATGTTTGTTTACTCATTTAAACTCTTTCTTTTTTTCTCTAGAAATATTTAATTGATTCAAGTTGATAGCAATGAACTCGTTCTGGATCTGCCTCTTGACCAAGCGCACTATACATGGACTATACAAACAATAACAAACAACCCTTTATCCTTATTTTAAAGAGTTAAAAAAAGATTGTTTCTAAAAAATAATCGACTCAAGTAACGCAAATATGTGAACTTTATTTTACACAAATTATACATACCTTCTTCTTGTGACTTCTTTTCCCTTGGTGAATCCCTTGGTGATTGTTGATTATTATTGAAAAATGTTCTAGCTTTTCTAAATGGAGTGGTGATTGTTTTTACCCATTTAGTCATTTTTCTTTGTGTATTTTGATATAAAGAGTTGTTGTTGCATCTAACTCTCCTTTTGTCAAGAACCAAAAAGAGTTTATATATAGAATGTATACATCTCATCTAGACTATAAATATTATATTATTATAACATTTAATATAAGGGATATTGTGGGAGCCATAATAGGGCAGGCAAGATCCGTTGGATAAGCTTTTATGTAACATCACATCACTTTCTTTATCCCTTTTATTTAATCATTTGATAATCGAAATTCATAACGTAACTTCAATATGAGAAAAAACGCTTAATTAATACATATTTACATTATATTTATGAAGGTAAAACACTTAATACAAAAAAAAAAAAAAATCACTTTTAAAGTTCTCTTCCATTATTTTAACCATATGATATTCAAAGCTCTCATTAATTTGACTAATATTTACACGTATGTATAAGTTTAATATGGAGATAAATTGCTCAATATCAAGAATCTCTTCACTTAAGAGGATCAAATTCAATTCTTGACCATATGATATTCGAAGCTTATTAATCCAACTAATACCATTCAAGTTCAAAATCAAAACATTTGATTAACATGTAATGACTGAATTCAATCCTTGTTTAACCATATGCTATTCGAAGCTTATTAATCCGACTTGTACCATTTAAGCTCAAAATCGAAATATCTGATTAACGTATAATAATTGAATTCAATTTTTGTTGCTGCTTCAATGGGATCTTTTATAATAAGATCAAACCCGAGACATCTAATTTAAGTATCGAGAATCTAAATCCACCACTCTTGTGATTGGTCTTTTTCTCTCTATTTTTTTAATAGTATTATATCGGCTTATCTCTTGTACCACGTAAGTTCAAAATCGAAACATCCGATTAACATGTAATGATTGAATTCAATTTTTATCGCCGTTTCAATGTAATTTTTTATCATAAGATCAGACTCGAGACATCTTATCGAGAATTCAAATCCACCACTCTTGTGATTGGTCTTTTTCACACTATATTTTTCTTAATATATAGTATTATTATAGTTGCTTATCTCTGCAGTTCCAAGTTTTGGTGCCGACTGTCTGATAGCCACATGGCTACGGAACCCTAGCACGTGAACGCCTTCTATCCTCTTCTATGTGACGTTACAATTTTATTTTCTCTGTCTCAAATTATTCATCGTATTTATTTCTAATATTTTTTTAAGAAAATAAATAAATTACAATACTAATAATAATATACTCAATATATTCTCACATAGTAAAATCTGTAGATGATAAAATATACATAGTTTATAAAGAGATTATTTCAAATAGACCTTCGATTAAAAATTAAAAAAAAAAAAGTTAAGAAATTATTTTTTAAGAAACACTCCTATAATATGTCGTCTAAAATTTAGGGTTTGAATAGTATTAATAATAAAAGTAAAATAGCTATAAAAATGATAAATTATTTTTAATTTTTAAATTAAATAAAATTAAATAACTATTTTTAATACATTATTAAATAAGTAAAGATGAATAAGAAAATCATTTAAATAACTATGGATAACATGAAGACGAATAAAGAAATAATTGAGCTCGAAAATCGAAGGTGATAACAAGTAAGGCCTAGCGTACAAGTTGTGTACTTTGGTATTTTGACTTATTATATGAAATCATTCACATGGTGGTACCCTAGGAAAGGAAAAATGTTGACTTTAATTGCATTATAGCCAAACTTGATGGCTATCAAGTGTAACCCTTGAACACTTCTATGATTAGTTTGAGAGGAGTCAGATTAACGTCAACTCTATAGAATTTATTAGAAAATAAGATTTTTTTTTTGTTTTGAAATAAGTGAATTGTTGAGGTATTTATTAGTGTTTCAAAATAAATGAATCATTAATTATTTTTTTTAAATTTGCCCTTATGATTTGACAATCAATTAACTTTTGAAAAGAATTACAAGGTCAACTTTTTTTTTAAGGGGGTAAAAATGAAAAGTTGTGTGAAATTTATGTCTTTAATGCTTTTTCTTTAATATGTGTGTCAAAATTCAACAATTCATTTATTATGAAATGGATGAAGTATTTGATATGACATTTACTTTTGTACGATCAAGTACTCTAGGTAAATGTAGATCTAGGTGGAATGACTTGTAGATTTGATTGGTCAGAAGGTGAATTTATTCTAGAATTAAAAATATATTAACGTCTAACTGTGTATAATTTATCAGAAAATAAAATGCTTGATAAGATATTTAGTTTTGTACGATCAAGTGTAAAGATAGATCTAGGAGGAATGACTTGTAGGTTTGATTGGTCAGAAGGTGAAATTATTGTAGAATCTCCTAAAGAACACTTCTATGATTACGTTAAAAGCGTCAGATTAACGTTAACTCTATATAATTTATTAAAAAATAAGATTATTGGTAAGACATTTACTTTTGTACGATTAAGTGTAGGCAAATGTAGATCTAGGCGGATCTTGTAGGTTCGACTGGTCAAAAGGTGAAATTATTCTAGAATCTCCTAAAGAACACTTCTATTGTTAGGTTAAAGGCATCGGTTCAGATTAATGTTAACTCTATATAATTTATTAGAACATAAGATGCTTGGTAAGACATTTACTTTTGTACGATCAAGTGTAGGTAAATGTTGATCTAGGCGGAATGATTTTTCGATTGATCAGAAGGTGAAATTATTCTAGAATCTCCAGAAGAACACTTTTATGGTTAGGTTAAAGGCGTCAAATTAACGTCAACTCTATAGAATTTATTAGAAAATAAAATTTTTTGTATGGCATTTGCTTTTGTACGATCAAGTGTAGGTAAATGTAGATCTAAGCGGAATGACTTAGAGGTTCGATTGGTCAGAAGGTGAAATTATTCTCCAAAAGAACACTTCTATAGTTAGGTTAAAAGAGTCATATCAACGTCAACTCTATAGAATTTCTTAGAAAATAAGATGTTTGGTAAGACATTTACTTTTGTGTACGATCAAGTGTAGGTAAATGTAGGCGGAATGACTTATAGGTTCGATTAGTCAAAAGGTAAAGAACACTTCTATGGTTAGGTTAAAGGCGTCAGATCAACGTCAACTCTATAGAATTTATTATAAAATTAGATGTTTGATAAGACATTTACTTTTGTACGATCAAGTATAGGTGAATGTAGATCTAGGCGGAATAACTTGGGGTTTGATTGGTCAAGGGGTGAAATTATTCTAGAATCTCCAAAAGAACACTTCTATG
Organism: Capsicum pubescens; assembly: GCA_030864215.1. Classification (NCBI taxonomy): domain Eukaryota; kingdom Viridiplantae; phylum Streptophyta; class Magnoliopsida; order Solanales; family Solanaceae; genus Capsicum; species Capsicum pubescens. Next base: position 284,795,101 of record CM061542.1, read on the forward strand.
GTTAGGTTAAAAACGTCAGATCAACGTCAACTCTATAGAATTTATTACAAAATAAGATGTTATGTAAGATCATTACTTTTGTACAATCAAGTGTAGGTAAATGTAGATCTAAGCAGAATGACTTGTAAATTTGATTGGTCAGAAAATGAAATTATTCTAGAATCTCCAAAAGAAAACTTCTATGGTTGAGTTTAAGGCGTCAGATTGACGTCAACTCTATATAGTTTATTAGAAAATAAAATGTTTGGTAAGACATTTACTTTTGTACGATCAAGTGTAGGTAAATGTAAATCTAGGCGGAATGACTTGTAGGTTCGATTATTCAGAAGGTGAAATTATTCTAAGATCTAGACTATAAGAGAAACGTTCTTAAATACTATCTCAACATTCTATTCACGAAAAAGATTAGTATTTTAACGTAATATAGATATTCGAAAGACGTTTATATTTTTCTATCTAGACTTTGACGAAATTTGTTGTAACACGCTTCAATTTTGCAGGAGTCTTATGACCCCCTCGAATATTTATTACCATATTTCTGTGGCATATATTTGTCCAGCAGAACCACTGTTTGAATAAACACACACTGAGCACGTAAGGGTCTAAAGTGGTCTAACTGAACAAATATATGTCATAAAAATACAGTAATAAATAGTCGACGGGATTATAGGACTCTCACAAAATTAAGGTATTTTACTACAAACTATTTCGCCAAAATTAAGATATACTTCCGACTCTTTTCCCCAAACAAAAAGAACATATTCTATTGTTATTATTGAGACTACCAATCATATCACATGACTACGTGCGTTCTGAGTTGTAGAATTTCCATATATAAAATATATTAATTGTTCCAAGAGAATCTTAAATGCAGACCATATAAAATTATACTAGTAAATATTAATGGTTGGTTAAATGCAACTAACTTTAGTTGGATGAATCTGATCGTAATTTTATTGGTGGTAAAATTCATGTCCATTAAAAAAAATAAAAATAAAAATAAAAAATTGGAATTAATTCTTAGTGGAGCATGTTGAACTTGTATAAAATCATGTCAGTTTCTGAGAGAAACCATGTTATTGATACCTTGTGTCTGTCCAATTGACCCCTCTAATTTATTAATTATTTTGGGGGGACTTACCTTATTAATTAAACTACGTAGGGTTGTGCTGAAATAAATATGTATCGAGTTTAAATTTTGAGAATAAAAAAGATCATGTATGAAAGAGCTTCTTTCTTAAATGAATATTACACATGTACTCCGAGAATAAAAGCTAAAATCTAAATTAGTTAGGATCTCAATACGGTATATTTGATACCAGTAGAGGCGGAGCAAGTCCTTTGATAGGGGGTTCATCTAAGTCCCCTTTAATGAAAAAATATATTATTTATACGTGATTAAAATTAATTTTTATATATCTATAGTAGGTGTTGAACCCCCTTCGATTATGTTTTCTTCAAATATTGAACCCCTTAGTTGAAATCCTGGTTTTGCCTTACCAGTGAAAAGGTCATAAAATTAAAGGCAGGGCGGATCTCGGTTCAAAATTGTGGTCCTTCGATACCTGGTAAATTCGACGTAGAATTGGTATAGTTATATAAGAAATGTATAAAAATTGGTATAAGATGAAAAAAAAAAAAACGCCCGTGAAATCAAGAACATTGTTGGTTGCTCTGATTTTTCATGCAAAACCTTAATACTTTAGGTGTCAATATATGTATTTAAATCTTTCAAGTACCTACCACCCTTAAATACTGGATCCGCCACTGATAAATGAAAAATAGAATAGGAAAGTTACCAAGATATGCACTTGGAAGGAGGGAAAATAATATAATATTTTGATATCCCTTGTATTAGAAGGTTGTTCTTCATTTTATCTAGCTTTTTTTTGTTTTAAATCTATTTGAAATTTATTAATTCGACTAATTAATATTCGCGATGCATGACATCCATATTCTTTGAACTTTTTTATTTCCTTTTTAAATTTTTATAACTCGAATGCGAAGCATATGATTAGTTAAGAATGTAAGAATTTCATCTATTCTATTATATCATTTACTCCAAAAAAAATTGTATTCAGAACTCAAATCCGATCTAGATTTTTGATTAAAAATGAAAAAATTTACTAACTATACTCCACCACAATCTTGAAATAATATACTATAGTCACACTAGGAATATTAATTCTTATCAAGCTTCTCTGCAAAATTAATGTTTTGTTAGTTTTTGGTTATGTCTGGTTTTCTGGAACAGAAGGTATGAATTCATTAATTAAAATAATGTGCAACTTGAATTGGGCATGGTATTATTTGGTCAATTCAAATTATTTTTTTTAATAGTATAAGTACTTTAACTAATTTATGGACTTGGAATATTTTGCACTACGACTTTGAAAACCAAAAATTAGGCAAGTCGGTGCCTCCCTATTTAGCTTTTTCATCTTTCTATAATTTTATAAGCGAAGTAAAGATTTGAATTTTACGAATTTAAAATTTTAAGATCTTGATCTCAAAGTGTTGATAGCGTTAAAATTTTTCATGAAATTATCAATTTTGATATCGTCATTTAACCTATATCTACCTTTCAATAATTCAGTAAAAAAAGATTATATTTCAATATTTAGCTGAAGTTTAGGTGAAAATGGTTGAAACTTGAATCGTATGTTTATGAATTTTAGTTATATGAAACACCAACCAGTGTTTGAAGCTAACATGTAATCAGAGACAGATTCAGAATTTGAAAGATTCGAACGTTACGCTGTTTTGAACAATAACATATACAATACTCTAAGAAAGTGGAATCAATATTCACAGAGTAAAGCTATAATTAATATTACTAAACAATATTGATATAGTGTAAAGCCTAGCCTAGTTGGTATTGTCCAGGTTTTTAATAGAAGAGGTCAGGATTCTATTCCGCAAAGTCGTAGTTTTTTTTTTTTAAAGAGAAAACATAAAATAGTGCTAAAATCATTTTAATAAAGGTCTTCAGCGGGAGTCAAACTTGCGCTGCTGGAGAAAAATCTTGCACTTGAACCGCTGGCACCACCAGCTCCCTTGTTACAACGGGTGTCAGGCTTAAATTTTATTCATTTACTTTTACATACATACAGATGTACACATAAATATACAGAGTTCTAACAGAGAAGTTCGAATTTCGGCACCCCAATCCTTCTACATAGATCTGCCTTTGCATATGAGTACACGTGTAAAAACTTAAACAGAGGATACAAGTTAAATAAAGGAATCCAAATTGGATATTTGTGCATTTTGCCCGCTCGTAATATCACGACGACAACATAGTCAATATATTCTCATAAAGTGGATCTGGGGAAAGTAAGTGAACGCAGTCCACATATATCACTATCTTAGAAGTGAGATAGAGGCACTTTGTCCGCTTGTACTGAGTTTCAAAATTTATTTTTGTAACTATTTAATGAATTTCTTAAAACGTCTATATACTTTGATCAAAACTGTTGGTTCTCGCGAATTTGTAGTCGGAATGTTACCTTCGCTTCGTAGTACTTTGGATGTTTGTCAAACACGTAAATAAGCTATACAAACAAACAATTAGACCAACTTATAAGTTTAGCCAAATATTATCGTAATCAAGTTCTTCAAGTGAAGTAAACTATATTTGCTTTAAATCAAGATAAATGTAGAATTTAATACACAAATCAAGAGGGCTAATACTGACATTTATTTATCATATAGTAAGTAAATAATATGTCTGAAAATAGTGAACATTTATTTTATTTCTTTAGTACATGCACCATATTAGGAACCCCAAAAAATGAAAAATAACCATTAACAAAATAAGCAGGCCCACACCAACAATTGGGCCGGCCCATTATTGAGCATGTTAAATGGGCTGACTTCGAAGCACAACTGTCTCAATTGTAAGCCCAGGCCCAAATGATAAAAGGACTCCCAAGTCCAGCCCATCTCCTGAAGTCTTTAGCCCATCTCTAGCGGATTTTTTTCGAATCTCATCCAATATGAATAAGACGCATGCACTCGACAGGTTTCCATATTCTCGAAGGATATTTCTCGTGGCCCGTAACTTTTCGGGCTCTAGGCCCAGTGTACTTTCCACTTGCTCCACAATCGCATTACCCCCCGGGTGAAGAATCCAGAACATCGAGTTCCAATCTGAAATTCCTAATGGTTCAAACGCCTTTATTAAGCAGCTCTCTACATTTTTCGCGATAGTGGGTGGCACGTCCTTGGTACAATGGAACGTAAGCCCCATCTCACGCAGGTGCAGCGCGAGGTGGCAGTCCCCGTTAGGGACGAACGACTGGGTCGCTGTTACGATTTCAAAGACTGGCCTCTCTAGGCCCGGTTTAGGGTCCGACCCGATTATAACAGCGGCCGCGCCGTCCCCGAACAAAGCCTGCGCGATAAGGTTTTCGGGATGAGCTTCGCTCGGCCCACGAAACCCTATCGCTGAGCTCTCAGCACACACGACCAGTACCCTAGCACCCCTGTTATTCTCAGCTAAGTCCTTAGCCAAACGAAGCACCGTGCCACCAGCAAAACAACCTTGTTGGTACATCATGAGACGTTGAACCGATGGGCTCAGGCCCAATAACTTGATCAACTGATAATCGGCACCGGGCATGTCGACACCACTTCTTGTACAAAAGACTAAATGGGTAATTTTTGATTTGGGCTGAGCCCATTCATCAATAGCCATAAGGGCAGCCTCTTTTCCAAGTTTGGGTATTTCTGACACCAAAATGTCTTGTCTTGTATCAAGTGATGGCCCATTATAAGAACACAAATTGGGATTTTTCTTTAATATTTCCTCTGTCAAAATCATGTGCCTTTTCCTAATCATTGTTCTGCTGCCTGAAATTATTTGTTAAAAAAAGAAAACTTAGATTTTTTTTTTTAGAAAAAATAACACAAATGTAATACACCTTGACTTATCATATTAACACAAAATCTCTACTCTTACAAAGTAGTAATTACAAAAATCTCAACTAATTATGTATATATCATGAGCTAATTATGTATCTCGACAAACCCAAAAATCGAAATAAAATGTATCGAAAATTAATTATATACCAGTACAAAAGAAAAAATGTATCTTCGTTGCACGTATCGAAACCTAATTATGTATATCGACAGATCCAAAATCGAGATTTTCAGTAATTATGTAAAATATCAAAATTTTTCTGTAATTAAGTTTCAAACTGTCGGGATTTATGTTGTTTATATATATATATAAATTAATGTACATATTTTCCCCCCATTTAATAAGTGGAACAAGACAATAATATCCTATAATAAATAAAACCAATCAGGTAATTTAATTGAATTATTGGTTGGAACAATTAATAAGTGACTGACACTATGCATAATTGAGCTAGGACAAAAAAAGAAGATATCATTTTTAAAACTAAAGCATGTTTGTCATAACTTATTTATGTGTTTTACATTTTGGAAACACTAACTTTGTAACTTCATTCGTATTATCAATTTCAACTTTAAATAAATAAAAAAAGATTATTGAAAGGGTAAGACGACATATATTTCAAACCTCGTTTATGAAATTATGTTAAATTTATTATTATTACGATATATTTCAAAAATATCGATACAAATTCACATTAACTTACTTGATCAACTTTATAATGATGGAATATAATAAGACATATTACAATATTATAGACAAAAAAAGGAGGAATGATTTGGTTAATAGAAAACACTATGGTCATTTCTTTACTTATATTTTAAGGAGTGAAAAAGAAAGATAAATTTGATTTATTCTTTTCTTTTAAATTTAAATTGTAATAATAGATCGACATTGTTTGCATTTTCGAATTTGTAGCTACATTTAAATGGCAATTGCAGATTAGATATCTTTTTCTTTTATAGAAAAAAAAAAGATTTTTTTTACCACGCATGAGATAATAATTATTTATTTTTTATACATGGACATAATAAATCTAATTTTATTATTTGGTGTTATCAAAAATTATTTTAAAATAAAGATAAAAATTTAAAATACATGACGTTTTGTACTTTATACTCCTTGTGCTTATAACAAGTGGTTTTAGATTATGTAATTGTTAGTATATGATAATAATATGGTATGATTGCCGGCCCTCTCCTTATTTTATTTTTTAAATTAAAATAATTGCCTTCGACCTTTACCTGTCTTTTATAATAAAAATCTTTTGGCTTTTTACAAAAAAGAATATTTTATAGTATGATTTGCCTGGCTATATACTAGCTCAAGATGTATAATTTTAGAATAGATAAATTAATATTATATATTTCATGCTTTGTTATATATTTATGATTGTTGCTGATCCTGCTGCAGGAAGCAATCATCACTGAAAGTCTGGAATTATATCTTTTCTATCTATTTTATATTATGTATATATATCCTCATACATTTAACTTTTTTTTGTCAATTCTAAGAAAAATGACTTCCCTCCAAAAAGTAAGTAAGAAAAATATTTAATATTTTTTAAAACTCTCTTTCAACTTCATTCTTAAGTTGAAATATTCATACAACTCTTAAAATCATCCATCCTTGCTCCGATCTTCAAATTAATTTTTTGAAAAATTTCAATTTTTCCTTACCCAACCCTCACTCCCTACCCTCACCCCCTAATACTCTCCATTCAAAAAAAAAATATTTCAAATTTTTTTCTTACCCCACACTTTCTCCCCTACCCCCACCCACCCCCTACTAGCCCCCAACCCCCTCCCCCCCTCAAAAAAAAAATTAATTTATTTTTTGAAAAATCAAAATTATTTTCTTATCCCACCCTTATTACCTATTTTGACAACTCCAACCCCCACCTACTAACCCCCTCTCCAAAAGAAAATAATATTTTTATTTTTATTTTTTTTAAATTCAAAACTTTTTTCTTATCCCACCCTTTTTATCCTATTCGTTCTCATTGTTTTTGGTAAATATATACAAATACTTTTAGAAAACATATACTTATCCAATTTGCATAACGATCACATAAAAATAAGCAAGAAATAATTTATTTTTCTAGAAAATATTTTTCCTCCTTCATATCGAACGCACCCTAAAAAAAGTATTTTTTTGAGATCAAAAATTATTTTTTCTAAAATGTATTTTTATGCTTTAGCTAAACACTAGAATGTATTTATTGAAAAATATTTTTTCATTCACCAACCAAACACTATAAAATATTTTTCAGAAAATATTTTTCATCAACCAACCAAACATAGAAAAATAAGTAAGAAATCAACTTGTTTTCCAAGAAAACATTTTCCTTCATACCAAACACACCCTTGCTCGTCACTTTTTTTACATAGCAAATTCATTAAGAAAATAATGACTGGTATAGTGACTTTATCATATTATCTCTATTAATTAATGTTTAGTACTAATAGGTATTGAAAATGATTTGGAGAATAAGTAATTAATGTTACGAGTAAAATATAATTCATTTATTTTTTGTATTTTTTTGATTTATCAAAAATAAAAATTAAATTAGAAAAATCATGATAAGTAAAAGCGAACTGAGGAAGTATATTATATGTTACTTGTGAAAGAAGAAAGATTAGAATAAGCTAGGCCAGTCACTAAGCCTCCTTCACAATGCTTTATGAGTACTTATATGTTGCTAACTTGTAATGACTAAATCTTATTTTTGATAGAGCACCATTGAATTTGAATGTATGGGAATACTAGAATTTTTATAAGAAATTATTATATATGATGAAAATACTAAGTAAATAGAAAAATATTGAAAATAACAATAGTAAGATAATCAAAGCGAAAGAATCATGATCTCCCACACTGGAAAAAACCGACTACCTATACTGAACGTACTTCTGTTGTAATCCTCAACCTCCATATAAAGTAAATACTTAAGATTAACAACAATAATATACCCAACATATTTCTACACAGTGGGATTTAGAAGGGTAGAGTGTACACAGCCCGTATCATACTATCTCTGACGTAATAGAGAGATTGTTTTTAATAGACTCTCGACTCAAGACAAAATACAGTCTAGAAAAGAATGTAAAAGAGGTTCAAAGGACAACAAGGAGTAACACAACAACAGATAATAACCGAACAGTACTACCAAAAAATAATACTACAAACAATCTACCTGAAACAATATATATCAACAAGGAAACCAAGAACCAAAACCTACAAGGATTTACTATATTTTTTTTATTTCCTATCCGATGTCCGGTGCCCACATTGGAGCCCCGACTAATCCAAATCGCGGATTGCAGGGTTCATTATGGAGATATTGCTCCCAACAGAATTTTTTGCATACCCGAGACTCGAATCCTCAATCTCTAATTAAAGATAGAGCAGTCAGCAGTCCCACCACCCACCACAACCCATGTTAGGTTAGGTTAGAAGCATATACTATATGAATGTACTACTAACTAGGACAAAAATTATATACTCTAGATTAAGTAGAGAATTAAAAGAACCAATGAATTAATTAAGACATATAACTTACAAATACGTCTAAATTTTTCTTTGAGGTCCACGAAATGCTCACTATTTGTAACTTTGAAATAATAATCAGGATAGGCGGTTTGATCAACCCAATGGAAAGGTGTTGCTGTCCCAATTGCCAAAATTTTAGCAGGACCCTCAGCTCTTTCATGAACCCTCATAATTTTTTGGCCATTTTCCAACTTCATTTTTCCTATTTTTATTTGATTTTAATAACTCAAAAAGATCACTAGGGGAACTTTTGTTATTTTTTTCAATGAGAAATGGCAAAGGCCAAAGCCAACAAAGGGTAATGTTTGGTTTGTGTAGTGTAGTGCAAGGGAATTACTTGATTTCATTGCCTTTATATAGAATAAAAATGATATGAAGTGTGATGTAATTAGCACACCTCAATAATTTCAATACAACAATTGCATTTTCGACATGATACCAGTCTTCACACGTGGGGTTTGGAGCAGTGGCGGAGCTAGAATTTTCATTAAGGGGGTTCAGAAGTAAACATACGAACTCATCGAAGGAAGGGTTCAACATCTATTGTATATACATAAAAAATAATTTTAACTATGTATATACAGTAAAAAAAAATTCGCCGAAGGGGGCTTGGATGAACCCCCTCGGCCAAGTGTAGCTCCGCCCCTGGTTTGGAGAGAGTGGAGTGTACACAACTCTTATTCCTATCATATGTAATTAGATAGAGAGACTGTTTTCGATAAACTTTCGGCTCAGAAAAAAAAATTGTTAAAAAGGTTTGACAAATACAATTATAAAAGCTATAATGAAAATAATGTAAAAAAAAAAAAAAAAGTATCGAAGTACAGTTGGACACCTTCAATGGTTTTTTAATAATTACGTAACACATGATATTCCAGACCTATACATTTAATTAATTCAGATGACGCGGCGAAGTAATTTCAACTAAAAATTTCTTCATTCCTAAAGTTCGAACTCGAAAAATCCCAATAGTTAAATTTTTGTAATCTACGACTTGCACAACATTTTTTTTTATACTAGGAGTATCATATTAAATGATTTGTACATAAAATTAACTATATATTTACAGTACAGCAAATTTGATAATCTTGTAAAAGAACTTATTGTAATAAGTTTATATTATAATACGCAGATCACACTAAATCTATTTCACATAATCTTACCTTGTGTTTATGTACGACATTGCCTTTCAAGACTTCATCAACTCGTCGCCTTTTGTGATCATTATAGTCACGTGATTTTTGATTCTCTTCGAATTTTGTGCTACTCTAATATCTAAATTTTTCTTTGATGAGTCTAATCTGCATGACTTTTTGACATTCATCTTATAAGTTTTATTTACAAAAAAAAATGTAAACCAAACAAAAAAATTAAATAAATTAGAGTTTAGATAACAATTTTTAACTGTTCTCCACTTCACATTTCTCTCAATGTTGCAATTTTTCTAATTTTTTTTTACTTTTTGAATTTGAAATCTCACTTATAACCATGTAGTATTGAATATGAGTTGAATATCAGAGTCCATTATGTAGCTAGTAGGTTACTGGGACAAAACATTAATCTATAATATATTAATTCTGAAATTTACGTTTGAAATTGTATTCATCTTTGTGAAAACTTAAATATTTATACAACGTAAATACTATATAGATATTTAAGTTTTACATTCACAAAGATGAATACAATTTCAAACGTAAATTTCAGAATTAATTATAAATTTCAAACTTAAATATCTATACAGTGGAAATACAAAAAAAAAAAAAAAAAAACATACAACGTAAATACTTTATTTTTAAGTAACAACGACCCGGGTAAGAGTCTCTCTACCTCTCAGAGGTAACGGTCGTACGGATAAGATCCGTACATTCTATCCTCTTCAGTTTCATCTGTAAGATTTCGCTGAGTATCTTATTATTGTTGTTATTGTTATAATTAATACGAAGGTCAAAACAACTAATCATGTTCATTTCTATCTATTTTATCATAATAACTTACGATTCCTGTTTCCATACTATTCCAATATTTTTACTAAAAATTACACAAATACACAACTTATATTTTCAATATTATAAAAAATCACAACTCCCTAAACATAGTACAAAAATTCCTAACATATACACAGAATGCTATGTATATGTCGACTATGTTATGTATATTAATAGGGAGAGAGAGTAAAGTAATTAAAAAAATGGAAGGGGGTGTAATTACTTTCAAAAGTGTTGGTATTTATGTTATTTATACATATTTTTAACATGTTAAACCATAAGTTTTTCAATTAAAGATTGAACCTGTAAAATGTAACGGTGAACAATAAAGGATATGAAAATGATTTTTTCAAGAAAATTAAGGAAATTAAAGATGTCTACAAAATTAATTAAACAAAATAATATATCATAAAATAGAAGTTAACGAGATCCTAGTTTTTATATTAATAATAATTAGGTTAAATGATTATTACAAAAAAAAAAATTACAATAAGAGAAGTAAATATAATATCACAAACCATAAAGGAAATAAGTGTTACGAAGTCAAAACTAAGGACAGATCTATGTAAAAATAATTTCTTCTTCTTCTTTTTTGCTATAAGCCCTATAATTACTTTGGAAAAAACTTACTTATTTAATTTGAGTAACTTGATTAATACAAAATAAATATAAGTTATTTTAATTTCACTCTTCTCATACAACAATTTTAAATTCTTTTTTTCACCAAACATGTTTTAATATGTCGAACGACAAAAGTAGTGTCATGCTTTGTTTCTTTCAATTAAATAAGAGAAAAAACATCTTTTGCCCCTGAATTTGTCTTTCAAACTCACTTTAACACTTAAATTTAATTTTTATTTATTTATTTATCCCCTTAACATCTTTAAAGTAAATTATTTTCCCCCTAATGCTAACGTGACATTTTAAAAAAAAAAAGCCGCGCTTCAGATTTTTCTTCTTCTTTTCTCACTTATTTTACACACACACACACACACACACACACATATATATATATATATATATATATATATATATATATATATATATATATATATATATATATATATATATATATATATATATTTAAAAGAAAATACTCCTTTCTTCTTCAATACCCCCACCCCTCTTCACCTCTCATCCCCACCCCCACACACCTACACCCCACACCCACACCATTTTATTCTCCAATACATCAACAAACAATAGCACCCATTTTCTACAACAGTTAATTCTTCCATTAACAACCTCAAACACATCCTCCAACAACACTTTCCTTCATTTTTTTTTCATCTTTCTCCATTAATACATTCTCCAACGAAGAAATTGAAGACATTAAATTGCTTCATTAATTCAGTTTGAAGAATAACAAAATTGAAAGAAATTTTCGTAACTTTTATTTTTAAAGTTCATTGTTCTTTCTCTATTCTTTGTTTATATTTACATCTTCAAGGGTGAATTTGGTGGTTGAAAACTTGAGAAAGTTTGATTGAAGGTTGAGATGGTGTTTAATGGAGGAAAAATTTTAATTTGATATTTTTGTGATTGTTCTCTAATGGTGTTAATTAAGAAAAAAAAAAATAGAGGTGGGATGGGGGTTGGCTGGAAGAAGAGAAAGAAATAAAGGGGCGGGGGCGGGGACGGGGGTGGGTGGTTTGAAGAAGAAGAAAAATGAGGGGTGAGGGTGGAGGAAAATTGAAATTGAAGATGGGGTGGGAGGTTGTTAATGGAGGAAAATTGAAAAACAATGGAGGTGGGGTGGGTTTGATATAGGGGGAGAGCTGGTGGGTTGGGGCAGGGGGGAGGGGGCAGGATGGGGTGTGTGAAGAAGAAAGAAAATGGGGATGGGGGTGTACTTTTTATTTAATATATATAAATATAAATATAAATATAAATATATATATATATATAAATATAAATAAATATATATATATTTATATATATATATATATATATATATTTATATAAATAAAATAGTATATATATTTGTTATTTTTTTTCAAAAAAATATATAAAAATAATGTGGGAGGGATTAATTTTTTTTAAAAAAAATAGTAATTTCTTACGTGGCAATGATATGGCTCCAACGTGGCATTGATGTGTAAGCGAATGTAACACACTCTCCGTTGTGAGAGTGATATTCAGTTTTGAGAAGTGAAAATAATTCACTTTAAAGATGTTAAGGGAGGTAAATAAATGAAAGTTAAGTTTAAGTGCTAAAGTGAGTTCGGAGGACAAGTTCAGGGGGAAAAAAATGTCTTTTCTCTTTAATTTGGGTGATATTCTGAATTCCAAACATGAAAAGATCCGATGATGTAATCAAAATTATAAAATAATACTTTCTTCCTTCTAATTTGTGTGTTACTGCTTGATTTGATACAATTTTTTTTAAAAAATTTAAATTTTGTGATCTAAAATACTTCTTGACTATTTGTATGGCTTCATTAAAAGTTAAATTATTTTTAATTAAAATAAAGTAATACATTTTTTTGGAGTTAAGACAAATTAAAAAGAATAGTGTGCCACATAAATTAGGACGGACGGATAGAGTATAAGTACAACAATACAAAGACGTGAATGTTTATATATTGTTTCATCAAATATTTATCATATCATGATAAAGAAGATATTAAAAACTATTTCTAATTGAAACAAGGTAGTAATATTTTTTTGAGAGTTGAGATAAATTAAAAAGGATAGTGTGTCACGTAAATTAAGACGAATAGAGTACAAGTACAACAATACAATGGCATGAATGTTTATATATTGTTTCATCAAACATTTAGGGCCCGTTTGGCTATGATTTTTTTTTTACTTTTTTGAAAAAAAAATCACTTTTATGTCAAATTCAACTCCAAGTTGATGTTTGGCCATGAGAATTTTAAACACAACTTGGAGTTGTATTTGGAAAAGTGAAAAATAAGAAAAAGTTGTTTTCACTTTTTTTTTATCTTTCTTCTCTTACAAAAATTAAAAAACAACTCTAATTATATTCATGGACAAACACAACTCCAACTCCAACTTCAACTTCAACTTCAAAATTTTTAATTTTCATGGTCCAATGCCCAATTATTATATCAATAATAAAGAGAGACATTATAAATTAGATTGTGTATGTGAAGGGTTTTTCATGTGTATATATACGAAGAAAATTCATGTTTTTTTTTTATCCGATGTTCAGTGTCCGCATTGGAGCTCCGACTAATTCGGATCGTGCGTTGTAAGGTCCATTAAAGTGGCAACGCTCCCAACAGAGTTTTCTCTATAACCAGGGTTGAACCCTCGACAGGGGCGGACCCATATGTTTTTTCGGGGTGCTCCGACACCCAGTAAACTCAACGTAGATTAGGTATAATTATATAAGAATCACAGAAAAAATGGTATTATATATAAAAAAACACCCAGTGAACAAAAATATGGCTGGGTGCTATGGCCTTAGGCGGAACTCTCGTGTCCAGTTGCGTGAGTTCGAACCCCTTCAGCTACAGTTATTTTTTATAAACTTTTTCATAACTTCACAGTTACATTGATTCACACGCTTACACGTTGTACAGTGTACACATATGATAACACACGCACAACGACACAAGACTCAAGATTTTGGGTTTGACTTTTTCATATTAATATTAATTTATTTTTATATTCTTTTTTACTTCTTAATTTATTAAATCAAAAGTAAACTCTTCTACTTTTTTAACTCAAACGTCAAAACCTTGGCCCTCTTAAAAAGATGAATAACACATATATGTAATATGTTGCTTTGCTAAGAGGAAAGTTAAACAATATTACTACCAAATATATACGTAGTCACTTTATGATTAGATCATTAAGATAATCTTTAATTCACAATTTCAAGTGATAGAAGGAAATTACAATCGACACCTTCTTACACCCAGTTGACAGTAGCATAGATAGAAAACGTACGAATCGAAAATAAATTCATGTATATTGTTTAGCATTTAGCAATTATTTTTGAAATATTTTGCTACTTCACCAATATCCTAAACGTCGTAATAATGAAATAAGGATTTTAGATTATTTTTTTCACCAATCTTCTATAGATATGACTCTATGAATGATTCTTGCTTGAAAGAAGTCGTATTAATTGAATCTTGTTTTGCAGGAATTTTTATAAATCTATATAAATCGGGATGGATAAGTTTGTCATTACATCAAAACGTGGGCAACCAAGCTCCAATGCTACTATTCCATCCGTTGCTTCATTCATACCTTCAGAAGTTCAAAGAGATACTACTCCTTCAAATATCGAATTTACATATTTGAAAGTCGACCCGATAGAAAGAAGGCCTATAGTAGAATATGATGCTAATATACGTGACGAAGTTAGAAGATATTATATTCAAAAGGGGCCTTGTCAGCCTAAGGATCACATTTTTCTGAAACTCAATTTGGGAAGAAGAAAATTACAATGCGTAAATTTCATCCTGGTTGGTTCAAGGGTCCATATTTCAAGTGGTTAGAGTACAGTGTATCAAAAGATGCTGCATATTGTTTGTGTTGCTACTTGTTTAAAAATGAGCATGAAGTTCGTGGAAATATGGCAGATATTATTTTTACGCAAAATGACTTTAAGGGTTGAAACAAGACTTTGGAGAGATTCGGAACTCATATTGGAGAGGTTAATAGCATTTACAACAAGTGTTTCAACATGATGATTGACTTGATGAATCAATCACAATCTATTCGCACATCTTTTGACAAGCATTTCGAGAAAGAAAAAAATGAATCTCGTCGTCGCTTGAGTGCTTCAATCGATGTAGCAAGGTTTCTTTTGAGATTGGGATTGTCATTTTGTGGTCATGATGAGAGTGTATCATCTATAAATAGAGGTATATTTCTTGAGCTTTTGCGATGGTATGAAAACATTGATGAGGATGTTGGGAGCATTATTTTAGAAAATGCCCCAAAAAATAAAATGATGTATTGTCCAAAAATTCAAAAAGATATTATTGATGTTTGTGCAAAAGAAAATTAAGGTTATCATGGAAGACTTAGATGGTGATTATTTTGGGATACTAGTTGATGAATCAAAAGATATATCACATAAGGAGCAAATGGCACTTGTTCTGCGATATGTTGACAAAAAAGGTGAAGTGATAGAGCGATTTGTTGGTGTTGTCCATGTTAGTGATACATCTGCACGATCATTGAAGGAGTCAATCTATTCTTTTATTTTAGATCACTCACTAAGTCCATCCCAAATCCATGGACAAGGTTATGATGGTGCAAGTAACATGCAAGAAGAACTAAATGGTCTTAAGAGTTTAATTTTGCGTGATACTCCATCTGCTTATTCTACTCATTGTTTAGCTCACCAGTTGTAGCTGACACCCGTGGCTCTTGTGAAGAAGAATTCAGATGTGGGTGATTTCTTTTTTGTTTAGTTACTAATGTGTTGAATATTGTTGGAGCATCTTATAAGCGCAGGAATTTGCTCAGACAACATCAAGCTGCAAAGTTAGAGGAGTTGATCATTTCTGGTGAAGTGCACACAGGACGGGGACTAAATCAAGAACGTGGACTTCAATGGCCATGTGACACTCGTTGGGGTTCTCACTGAAAGACATTAGAGAACTTCATTGACATATTTTCATCAATTCTTTATGTGCTTGAATTTGCTTCACGTGAGTGCCCAAAATGATCTTGACAGACTTACAGCTGAAACTCTTAAGAATACGATTAAGGGGTTTGATTTCGCTTTTATGTTACACTTGATGTTGAAAGTTCTAATGATAACAAATCATTTGAACTCCTCATTACAAAAGATGGATCAAGATATTGTCAATGCTCTGAAACTGCTTAATACTGCAAAGCAAGAGTTGCAAAGGATAAGAGATAGTGGATGGAGATCATTACTAGATGATGTCTTTTCTTTTTGTGATAAATATGAGATAGCGATCCCAAAAATGAATGCTCGCTACATTGATAAGTCGAAACGTAGAGCTCTTGATGTTACATATTCTCATCATTTTGGGTTGAAAGATTTTGTGTTGTTATTGATTTGCTACTTCAGGAGCTTAATAATCGTTTCGACGTTGTGAGTACTGACTTACTTCTTGGTATGGCTTGTTTACATCTAGCCAAGTCATTTGGTAATTTTGATAAGAAAAAAATAATGAGACTGGCTGAATATTATCCGAATGAGTTTGATAGCAGCAAACTTCGAGATCTCAGTTGTCAGCTTGATAATTTCATAGCACATGTTCGAAGTTCTGATAAAAGATTTTTCAATATGAAGGGAATTACTGATCTTGCTAAAGTATTAGTTGAATCACAATTGCATCAGAACTGGCCTCTTGTTTATTTGCTTATCAAGTTGACTCTCATTCTTTCCGTTGCTACTGCTTCTGTGGAACGAACTTTTTCTTCCATGAACTACATCAAAAATGAACTCCGCAACAACATGGGTGATGAATTTTTAAATGGTTGTTTAGTTTACTATGTAGAGCATAAGATATTTGCAACTGTAAGTAATAATGCTATTATTCATTGTTTTCAAAATATGAAAAATCGTCGAGCACAGTTATGATTGGTGTCCTATGATTAGAAGTCTTTTTTGAATTCAGACTTATGACCTGAAGTTTTTTTGGTATGAAACTTGGGACTGAAAGCCTTTTTTGGCAATGGTAATATTAATTGTAATTTTATTTTAATATTGCATTTAAATAGTTATATATTTATATTATGTCATCATTAGCAAATTATGTTAAAAAAAAAAAATTAAGCACCCGCAACCTTAAAATTCTGGGTCCACCACTGACCCTCGTCCTCTGGTTAAGGATGGAGTAGCCCCATCCACTGCACCACAATTCATGTTGGTAATCCATGTGTTTATTTGATGTGGCTTGATGTGTACTTGTTCCGTTTCCATATAGGATAGTTTGCATTATTTAACATTAATGAAAAATAACAATATATCATCGTGTATTTTCAAGGTTATTACCAATTAATTTTGGGGAGTATAATGTATGCCTATACAAGTTAGGGAACTCTACGGGTGATGCGTAGCCATGGATTAGCATACGTAAATAAATTTATCATGCAGGCTATTGATCTTTATGAAGGATAAAGATCGTTGTATTGATTGAGCACTCGAGGCACCATTCTTAAGAGCCTAATGTATCGAAGTCATGTGAACATGACTTTGATTCAGCGTAACAAGCGAGGTCTAATTGACCTAGACGTGTAGTCGCGGAGCGAAACTGCACTATACGCACAAATCACAATGGTAGTATGTTGCAAGGGCAATGTTGACGAAGGTCAAGGGCTTAAGATCCCGCGTAAGCAAGTGTCCGATGCCAAGCGAGGGACTGATATGTCTATAGCCAACTTTGAGTATGCGCATATATATAAGACCAACATATGTAATGCATACCATAGACTATTTGTGTACCATTGATATAGGTACTTATTATGCTTCAAACTTTAATTTGTACTTAATGAAAAGGGTTAATGTATATTAGTTACAGAAACATGTGAAACTTTTAACCTTTTCAAGGACCAAAATTCTGTACTCTTAGTGTTTGTCCTCCCGTTTCATTGCCGATACTTTTTTTTTTCTATTCGGTATTCGATATCTCTTTTGGAGCTTGTTGCTTTTTTTCGCACACATAAGTGTACGTGGTCATACAAGTAATAAAGGAGATATTATTATACCCACAGGTATTAAATGAATTGAAATTGTACTTTGATTTTTTATGCGAGCTATTCAGTAGGTGAATAATAATAAAGAATGATTTGTGTGTTTTGAATTTAAATAAAAGCAGTTGTAAATAAGGAAGAAGAGATTTTATGAGTTTACAAGGCAAAAAATCAAAAAAATAATAAAAGAAATAAACTAAATCTTGTTCTTGAGCTTTGCTCTGGTCTCTGCCTAACATGGGGGGAGGCTTATATAGAGTTTAGAAATCCTTAGAACGTAAAAAAAATCAATCCAATCGAATTAAGGTAAGTCTCGGTTTTCGCCACAATCCAAAAACGAAGCTGTGGTGCAAGGAATAAGTGAAAATCCAGCCAATTGCTCAAAGCTGCGCCACTCCTTGCTTTAGGGGGTGTGGCGCAAGCTGCAATTTTCTACAGAACAAGTAAAAGTCGCGCCACTACTTGCTTTGCAGCAGTGGCGCAAGGCGGCCTCCCTCCATTTGCCATTTTTCGCTGGGACGCGTTGTGATGTTGTTACACCCTTTTTTTTACTCCAAAAATTAATGTATTGTAAGTTTCGAAAGGGTTTTTATTATTAAAGTGACAAAGATGAAAATTTGTTTTGAAAATGAATTATTTACATTTTTTATTCAGAGTCGCCACTTGGCATAATCTGGTATGCCAAGTCACCATTGGAAAATCCTTTTCAAAATTATTTGACTCTTTAAACTGGTTTGCGAACGGAGACTCCGGCTAAGGAATTTTGTTGACCGAGGGGAAGGTGTTAGGCACCTCTCGATCCCGTGGTTCAACCACGGTTGCTTGGTAGAGTGTATCAACTATTTTGGCATTACGAAATGTATAAACCACACAAGAGGCACGCAAAAATAATCAAACAAAACAAAACAATCCAAAAATGTAAAGTCCAGTCCAATTATACAGTCCAAAAATAGAAAGATACAAAAATATAAATCCTAGTCTAAACTAATTCTAGATTAAGCTCCAATGCCTTACCCGATGCCGCGGGCCTTTATCACGATCATTTTTAGCCAACATGATACGTCGGGGCATTTTCCGGTGAATAAATACAAGTGATCTCGGGGCATTCCCCGGCTAAATAAATACATTTTTTCAATACGAGAAAATCAAATCATTCACCCAAATTTCAATCATTCAAACAATATTTCAAACGTTCAATAAAATCACAAATTATAAACTTTGCCTACCCAAACTACGTTTGCCTAAACCAATCGGCGCATCATGATACTACCCAATCAAACACTCGTATTTGCTTCAAAATAACCAACGACAATAAATCAAAACAATATTCATTCTTTATCAATTCCTGCCATCCAACCCCACATTCCATTTTTTATACCAAATTCCAACGATTCAAGACAGTCATCTCAACAATCCACAACCATCTATTCAATGAAATCGAACACCAAATTAATGTCACCAAAATTCAACCACACATCAGGCAAATCAAACACGTATAGTAAAGTAAAATTAGAAGAGATAGAGTTGGACCTTAAATTTGAAGCTTTCAAACTCAATGTTATTCGAATAAAGAGAGTCCGCACCCGGAAACCTCGAGCCGAACCTTAACACCAACAATCCAACTCGACAAATAATGACCCGTTTACCGTCACTTTCCACGCCGTCACTGTTCACCGGTTACTGTTCATCAGTTACTTTTTTTTTTTTTTTTTCGTTGTTGTTCTTGTTCTTGTGAGGAAAGATTATTTGGTGATTCTTGTTATTGTGGAGAAAATGATGATCAAAGAATAAAATGCCCTTTTTCCTCTTAGAATTTTTCTTTTATAATAGGCATGGATTTGTTATGATGTGGGAATTTTGGTGGGTCCCCCATATATTCTTTCTTTGTGGACAAGAAAAAGGAGGGGGGATCATATGGGTAGATGGAAGTTTTTGATTGGGTAGGTTGTTAGGATAAGATAAATTAGTTAGAAGTATTTTTTTTGTTTATTTTTGTATTTTTGTGGGATATAATTACATGGGGTTGAACACATGGTAAGGTGAACTAAAAATGAATAAAATTAGACTTCGGGAGGTACAAAATTAGGTGTCTACAGACGTTGATTCTTCTTTGGTTCTCTTTTGATTCTTGTTTAAGCTCCAGATACTTCAATACACTCCTATAAAATAAGCAAATTATAAAACATGTATAAATCACATCATTTAAGCTCAAAACGACACCAAAAATAGAACAAATATGATGCGAGAGATTGATAAAATAATGTAGTTTTGGACCTAATATCAAAGCCCAATTAATTCAAATTCGTGTCGTATAGAACTCGGTAAAATCGCTTCCTATCAAGAATATTTTAATATTCAAAACTCGAAATTAAAATCTGTAATTAAGAGATAATACTTCTAATAGTCGCTAGAGTCGATTTTCTCACTTCTATTCCCTACGTTATGCGATATTTATATTTAAAAATAATTTTATTTTAGATTTTCATTTTACTATTGGAAGAATAATTTATATGCACACAACTACGATAGTAAGAAGACAAAATTTACAAGTTTCCACCTCACAACAAATTTATTCAACCCTTATGCTTATGGTTATTAATTTATACAAAATTAAGAATATTTTTCCAATAAAATCTTTCATTTTCACGTAATATATGAGGATGCTCTTTAATCCAATAAACTATATATTGTCTTTCTTGTCTTATGCTATGCTTCGAAATATTTATGTATATTTTTGTTTACTACTTATTAAAAGGGGGTTGGTAAAGGTACATTTTGATGTTTTCTTTTTCTTTTTTGTTAAAAAAAAATTATTTCCTTTACAATTGGGGGGTTCACATTTTTCATGTGTGACACGTCATTCTACTAATAGTATTTTGTAGAATCTAAGTAATACTAGCTACGAGCACTGGCTCAATATTTATATTAAATTAATATTATAATAATACTTAAATTATAAATTTTATTTATTTATTTATTCATTTTAAAAGAATTATTTTTATTTCTTTTTTTAAGAAAATAATTACTCAAGTCTCAATGTAAGCGACACAATGCTTAAATAGTCATAATAATTAATTAGGAGTGACATAGTAAAATCAGATTGGAACAACGAAACAGACATGTCTTAAATGACTTATAATAATTAATTAGAAGTGATATAACAAAATTATTATAAAAAAATAGTTGTGGAAAAAAATTAAATGAGCCTCATATAAAAAGTCAAGTAAATTTAACATTAAATATTATGAATTTTTTTAATACTTAGATGACTTTATAATAATTTTTTAATATTAATTTTTTAGTATTTAGATGACTTATAATAATTAACTATGAGTGATATAGTCAAATTATGGGTGAAGCAGACATGTCGAAAAAATCTATTTTATATTTTTATTAAATATTATTAATTTTTAAATACATAAATAACTTATAATAATTAATTAGAGATGATATACTAAAATCACGAAGAAAACAACTTATGAAGCAGGCAGGAGAAGTAGGCATATTGACGGAGACCTGCCTGTTTTCCTTTCCTTTTGCCTCTTGTTAGATAGTAAAAAATATATTGATAGCATAATAATTTTTATACCATTAGGTCATCCTTACTTGTTATAACAAGTAATATATATTTTATTTTTAAAATTTACATTTTGAAAAAAATATTACAAAAATATCTTATGCCGAACCCCATAATGTAAAAATTTATTTATACAGATGAAATATAAAATTTAAACTCTATTTTATATTCTTAAGACAATATATAATAAACAAGGAAAGAAATGCCAATAATGTAGGGACGATATGATAGGGTC
Source organism: Capsicum pubescens (assembly GCA_030864215.1). Classification (NCBI taxonomy): domain Eukaryota; kingdom Viridiplantae; phylum Streptophyta; class Magnoliopsida; order Solanales; family Solanaceae; genus Capsicum; species Capsicum pubescens. Next base: position 284,817,030 of record CM061542.1, read on the forward strand.
CTGGTGTGAATCATGTCTATGGACAATAATTGGAGTAATATTATTATTCTTATACAAACAATGATTTATAAAAAAAAAAAAAATCAAATGTCTCTCAGTACATTCGAAATTAATATAGACTTTACTCCATGTATTTAAATTCTACGAAAGAAAGCCATAATTAACGTTTCAATTTCTTATTATGGTTTAAAAAATATACTCCCTTCGTTCTCATTTATTTATTATTTTTTAAAAGTTACATACTCCTTAAGAAAAACATTAACTAGAGGATAATTTAACCAAATTACTCTTATTGATACTCATCTTTGTTTAGACGACAAGGTAATATTAGGCAAAAAAAATTAACAAAAGGCAAAGTTATTCAACTTTAAAAAATACCAAAATAAATTTAACTATTTCTCTGTGATTTTATATTCATATAAATAATTGGATAATAACTTCCTTATTCACCCCCTTTTTAGACTTTGGCTACAAATGTTTTTCTCTTTTTTTGGTTTTCCATTCAGTGTTAAATATCTGCATTAGAGTTCGATTAATTCGGATTCGCGTCGGGTAGGACAAATGTTTTTCTCTAGTGTACAAGGACAATATCAATTCTCTTTGTATGTAGCTAAGTTTTTAATTATGTTTTGCCCAATAGATATTAGTAAAAATTCTCTCCATCTTAATAGATATTTCTACTTGTATTTCAATAAAATCACAAATCTTTTTTTCTATCATTAAAATTTTTTCTCTATCTATCCATTATATCAGTTAAATAATGAAACAATTTTATTTTGCAAATTCGTTATTACAGATAGTTTCTTATATAAAGGATCAGACTAATAACATTTATAATATTATATTTTAGATATTTATAAACTAGACTAAGAATTTTAGTGATTCATCGCTCTTTCGTTATTCACTTTTATGCATTTTGACTAAAGCCTCACAAACATGCGCTTTCCTTTTGTATCATTTAAATTTAAACCTCGTTATATTAATAAAATCATCGTTTCGTGATTGTAGCTTCATTGACCTGATGAGATTCTACATTGAGTGGTTCGACTTACGACTTGGATTATCGCTTTCGTGGCTCACAAGAGTCCTTCTATCGAGAAATCATTAGAAAAGTCATTTTCTCTATTGATAGACTAGAAATCAGATTATTATCTTGTCGGTCAAATAAACATAAATTATTTTATTAAAAAATATAACTTATTATAATCCATTTTTATGCAAAAAAAAAAGAAAAAAAAAAGTTCAAATATACGGGGAATATATAAGAACGTGATGTTTATAAATTTATTTAAAATCTTATCCTTTTGAATTATAAAAATCATGAAATGTTTTATATTCATTAGTCCCATGCCTCTTCATCAACCCACTCTTAACAATCACTGTGGGATATCTCTTTTTATATTATTTAAATATGCACATGTATGTGTATGTGTGTAAATTGTAATAATATATTTATATCGGTTAGTTGCGTATTATAAAGATCGAAGATTTTTATGCGTGAGAGGTTGGATGTAATTCAACTAAAATGAAGTGAGGGAGTTGAAAAGGAAACTCGACCTATAGGAAGAGGAAAATTCTTTTTATTGTGTGCTTTCTCCAGTACTCGAGAAATTCAACGCGCCACTATTTATGAACAATTTGGAATCGAATCTTTTTTTCGCACTATTATGAATATGAAAATAATGTTCAAAATCTTATTCAATTATTAGTTGTCCTTATCAAAAATACGATTGATTCTCAGTTCTGAAGAAACTGAAGTTACATCTCCTATTAATTCAAAATTTTTATGCACTTTCAATTTTTGACAGAACGGCCAACTATGTAACTTTTATTTTTTTTTTTAAAAAAAAAAAAAAAAAAAAGATATCTTTAGATATTATGAATCATTTTTCCTAAGGTATTTTGTGGGAAAGGAACATCAAACAGACAAATAATTGTTCTTATATTTTATTTACTAGATCTTTCCCTTCTTCAAGATTAGTATTTTTAAATACAAAATAATGTTTGCCTTAAATTTTTTATTTTTTATTTTTAGGTGAAGGAATAAATATTCTTAAAACTTTGAAAGCCATGCAAGTGTAGGACATATATGTGGAATTCAACAACAATAATTTTTCTAGGAATTCTATTTAAAGCACCCAAAAATTCGTCTTATTATACGTGTACATTAGTAACTTTTCTATTTTTCCTTTTTAATTATGTATTTTTATGTATTAGTACTATTTTTTTCGTTTATTTTTATTTGTCACTAATTTCTTAATTGAATTTCTACTTGTACTTGTCATTTTTGACATATCAAGAGAAGACAACTTCTTTTTTTTCTATTTTACCCTTAATATTAATTATTTAAAAAAAAATATTAATTTCAAGATAGAATGTAAGCATCATTTAATAGGGGTGCTATAGTAAAATCGTCATGTTATTATTTATTTTTCTTAATAGATGTGTCAAGTGAAAAATATAACAAATAAAAGCGAACGAATGGAGTAGTAACTTTTCTAGCTTTATGGGTCTTTTTTATGTGACAACATAAAGACGACAATCACAGAGAGATTTGTATTTTTACGTTCCATAACTCGAGGCTTACGCTTTGCCTCATATCTCATTTTTAACACATTATTTTGCATAATGATGTATGTATGATTTTTTGTTTTTTCTCCTCTCCATACATAATCTCTCAAAAAATATTTAGAAAGAAAATTACACTATTAAAAATGATTGAAATCGATGAAGTCTTTTATTTCTTAAAAGAAAATTATATTAATTTTTCGATAAAATCCTGTATAAATTTAACACAAAACTTAACCGATGTAGTCGATCAATTTTCATAAATCAATCCATCATTTTTTAACGTTATCGAATTAGGTGACTTTGGTAAAAAAAATTGGGTACGTTCACAAATTTTTGACCTATTTTTACTAGGGTGAGTCAAGTGGATTAATTTGGTGCAACCCACAATAAAAAAGGACTAGAGACAATTAATAATATTTTCTTTTCTCAAAGTTAGTAATAATGGTTTTTCTTATTTGATATTCAATATTTAATTCGAGGTTCAATCAATTTAGATTTACGTTAAAAAGTACTATGTACTTTGGGGTGCTAAGTCTTGCTTACTAAAAGGGACATCACTAAGTACGACGTTGATTAACTCAAGATATGTGGCTAAGAATGGATGATTATACTTGCAACTTCATTTATGATAGTCATGATTCAATCAGAGTTGATTTCCTCTACGTCAATTTTTCTCAAAAAGAAAACCAAATCAATTAAGTCGGATTTAGTAACCTAGCATCAAACTTCATATCGTCAAGTTTAAAGTTTTAAATTGACATAGCCAAACTTCACACTTCAAACCTTCAAGTTCGAAATTTTGAATTAGACAGAACCTAACTTCACGCTTCGGACCTTTAAGTTTGAAATTTTGAATTGACAAAACTTAACTTCACACTTCAAACCTTCAAGTTCCAAAGTTGAGTAAAACATCTAGTAATTCTTGAACTATGATCAAATTTGCTACGGTACACTCGAACTTCACAGGGATCCTATTACCACCTGAACAAAATTTAAGCATATTTTTATCAACCTTTTTAGCTGATGTGACACCTTTGACGTGGGCCCCAATTTATGTAATAAAGGTGTCACGTCAGCATAAAAGGGTGACAAAAATACGCTAAAATTGAGTTCAGGGGGATAATAGGACCCATGTGAAGTTAGAGGGTGTTGTAGCAACTTTGACCATAGTTCGAGAGGGTAGTTGATGCTTATCTCTCCAAAGTTTGAACTGCATTCAAATTTCAAATCAAAGGTAAGAGGTTAAGCTTTGATAATTAGAGAAGATGTTAAATTTTAAATATTTTATAAATTTGGCTATACTTTAAATAGCAATCTTAAAATCATCTACTGTGGACTATTTCCCAAGGCCCAAGCCCACACCAATAACAGTCACCACTCACAAGTAGTCTGGCCCATTTCCAATGGGCTTCTTCATAATGTCATCCCATATGAATCACACTGATACACTAATATTCTTTCGCTTTCCGAGTAAAAGATATGTATTTATGTGGTTAATTTACGGGCAAATCACAAAAATATAGGAGCTTTAGATTATAATTACACGACGCAACATAGATTTTTAAAAACTACAGTATATGTTGTGTATCTCAAATACATATGTGTATCTTCAAATACACGTTTTGTACAAGACAAAAATACATATATCTTCAAATATCCGTGTATTTGAAAAGTGATGATACACAAATATTTGCTATGTTAGACGCTGTTAGAATGTGTATCTTCAGATACCTGTATATTTGAAAATATATATTATTATTTTATAATTTTTTAAAATTAAGGTATAATTATGTAAATCAGGCATTGATATTTATTTAACTCTGTAATATAATTTTTTCTTAATTAGACACTATATAATGAATATTAGAAGACACTCCTATAACAAGCATTTGGGAGCTAGGGTTATTAGTACTTAGGTCTCTTTCTCGTGTAGAGCTAGCATCAAGTATACGTATTTTTTATCGACCAATTATATTATACTATATTGTATATTATTTGATAATCCTTAAAATCTCTTATTCTTCATTTAAATCTAATTTCAAATAAAAATTGAAATTAACATAAGAAATTATGGTGAAGTTATAAGTATTTTTCTATTTTTAATCAGTGATTTTGAGTATGAATTGTGAATATGAATTGCATTCGATAAGAAACGCGTTTCCCCTAAAGATTGTAAATGAGATTTTCTATTGCGAATTTAAATTAGTCAGGTTATAATTGTAGACACGTAATTTTGTCCCTCCAAAAGATTAATTTTCACCTTTTTATCCTATCCTATAGTGTACCCTCAACCATGTAATTATTCCTCCACAAAAGTACAAAAATAACAATTCTAAACAAACCCATAACAAATTTTATCCTATCCTAATCACCCCTACCCTACCCCACTACCCCTACCCTTACCTCACCACCCCTTAACAGATATATATATATCCATATACGGATAGAGATGAAAAGAAAAGGGGGGGGGGGGACAAAAAACAGAATTCCATTTTTTCAAGGGGGCCGACAGGGAATTCCCTAATTGATATATACACACACATCATCATCTTCATGGGGGGCTGGCCATGAATACACGGTGAAGAATTACATACACCTCACAATCTCTCACAAAAAATACACTCACCTTCACATACATCAATCCACACAACACATACTCCACCAACGACAGAATAATACACACATATATCATCTCCTCCACAAGACACTCATCCTCACCATGGACACGCACACACAAAATGGTGAAAAACAGTGAGACGTGAGGTTAATTTAAGAGGAAAAGAGAAGAAATCGAGTGAGAGGGAGAGATCGCGAGACGAGGGATTTGAGATCAAGATCGAGAGTAAAAAAACAGAGCTCCGACGAGAAATCGACTGAGAATCATCCCCTGGCTATTGCTATCATTGTTACAACGAATTTTTGATCGGAAACTGAGAAGAAAACGAAAAACAGTGAGGGAAAATCCGGTCAGCTCGTCGGATTGCGGGCGTGGTCTGTTTTTGCCCGATCGGAAAACGGGTTCGAGTGTGTTTTCGCGATTCCTGTTCTAGTTCGAGTTGGTTTGTGCTCTTTGATATTTGTTCAAGTTGCGGGTTCAACGTTGAGGTTCCAGTTGGGTCGAGGTTCCGTTGCCCGTGAATTCCAATGCATCACTAATTTTGGAATAAAATGAATGATTGAGGTCCAATTCTATATCTCTTTATCTTTCTTTTCGTGAATGTTTTTGAATGATGTGATTTTTGGTTAAATTTGTTTGAGGTGATTTTACTCGTTGTTATTTGATTGATAATCTTGGTGTGAAGTATGTTAATCACGTAGTTGATTTGTGGTTAAGTTGATTTCAGGGAAAAGATCAAAAAATTGTTAAAAGTGAATATTGATTTATGTTGGTTTAGCGATGATTGCTTGATTCAGAATAAACGTCGACTTTGTTAAGTTCGATAGTATCATGTTTTAGGTCGTGAATTGTTAGGCAAACGATAGGGGTAGGCAAACTTATGGATTGTGAAATTGGTGAATTGTTTGAGATATGTGTTGAATGGATTTGCTTTATCGCAATTGAAAAATGTACTCATTTGACCGGGGAATGCCCCGAGGTATATGTATTGCTTTATCTGGGGAATGCCCCGAGAAAGTTGTACTTGAAGACGGCACACGATCAAGGCCTGAAACATTAGATGGAGTAAAGCACAGAAGTGTAATTAGGATTAGTGTAGGTTAGAATAAGATTTATTTTCTTCGCATGTTTTATTTTGGACTGTATAATTGGACTGAACACTATATTTTTGGATTTGTTTTTTTTCATGTGTTTGATTGATTGTTTTATGTGTTTTTGTGTGGTTTATACATTTGTAATGTCAAATTAGCCGATATGCTCCACCAAGCAACCGTGGTCGAACCACGGGATCGAGGGATGCCTAACACCTTCCCCTCGGTCAACAAAATTCCTTAGCCAGAATCTCTGTTCGCAAACCAGTTTTTAAAGAGTCAAATTATTTCAAAAAGGATTCTCAAAAGGTGACTTGGCACACCGGATTATGCCAAGTGGCAACTTTGAATAAAAATGTAAATAATCTTTTTTCGAAATAAATTTTCATTTTTGTCTCTTTAATAATAAAAGCCCTTTCGACCCTTAAAATAATTTTTTTTGGGGAGTTAAAAAAGGGGTGTGACAGCTCTGACGACTCTGTTGGGGACTTTTCAGAATTCGAGCTTATTTTTTGGAGTTGTATCGGCTTAGTTTGACATTATGGGTGTATAAACATTGTTTGTGTTATCATTTGTTGTTTATTTTATCATTGTTGAGTGCTACGTGTTTACAGTTTTTCTCTTGTGTGTTACCGTTTTATATCTGGTATCATATGCATAACCCGAGTCAATTCTTTCTGCAACAAGTCCCAGAGTGCACGTCGTGCGCACGAACTCTAGTTAAGTCACCCTTATTTTAGGAGGGGAAGCCGTTGGATGTATGGAGTAGGTGGAAAGCAAAACAGTTACTATCGACCATATGCTCCCCGAATGACCTTGTTAGTAAACCCCAACGCAGGTCAACCTATAGGTCATGCTTATGTGCATCATATTGAGACCTAGCGGGGCCCACTTGGTCCTTTGTAGGAGACTCTCCTCTAAAGCATCCCTACGTGCTAATTGTTGCATTTTTTAGGATAACAGGGTCATTTGACGGATTGATTTAGGGAAAGCATGTGCTAGAATTAAAGAAGGGTGTGTAGGCATGGAAAAATCAAAAAAAAAAAAGGAAAAAAAAGAGTAAAGGTTAATCAAAAAAGAGTTTCGTAGTTTTTAGGTCCTTTGTGTCTTTTGTTTTCCACAATTCAAAAATTCAAAAAAAAAAAGATTTTTTTCTTTTTACGTTTTGCACTCATTTTTCAAAAAAAAAAAAAACATCATTTTTTTTTCCTTTTGTTTCCTTTAGCAAGCATTCACAATTCAAAAAAAACAAAAAGATTTTTTCAGGAGCTTTTTATAAAAGAAAAATTCAAAAAAAAAAGGGTGGTAAAAGTTTTGTACATTTCATATAATGAAAATACCAAAAAGATTTTCTTTCATAGCTGTTGGTGTCATTTTTTAGTGAAGTGTCAAATTGAAAACTCAAAAAAAAGATTTTGTTATGTTGTTCATCGTGTATCTTTGGTCGTGTCTCAAGTCAGGGTGCAAGCTGTTATTTAATCATTAATTGTCCAATTTGGACGAACTACGCACCCCTGATTTTCCTTTCTCGGGAGTGAGATGCGTAGGCAACCTATTGTGGGTTCGGGGATCTTATTTCAAAAATTCAAAAAAAAAAAGAAAAAAAAATTCTTCACTTTTCATTTGGAGTAGGTGTTTTATGTACATCTTTAAAAGAAAAACAACAAAACATATATATATTTTCCTTTAATAGGTTCAAGTTTCATTTTCGTATGAAATTCAAAATCGAAAATTCAAAAAATATTTTCTTCGGTAATCATAGATTTCATTTTGTACAGGAATCTGAAAAAATTTAAAAAATTTTCCTCACTCTTTATTTAGAGTAAGTGTTTCATATACATCTTTAAAAGAAAACTACAAAAAGATTTTTCTTTAATAGGTTCAAGTTTCATTTTCATAGGAAATTCAAAATCGAAAACCCAAAAAGATTTTCTTTAGTAATTATAGATTTCATTTTGTATAAAGACTTAAACTTGAAAAATACAAAAAGATTTTTGTCAATTCTTTTGACAATTTGTTAGTTTCTTCTCTTTGAAGTTTCAAGAAAAAGAATGAAAAAAAAAGAGTTTAATTGGCCATTTTGGCAGGACTTCACGAACTACGCACACCTGATTCTCCTCTTTCGGGAGTGAGATACGTAGGCGCCCTTCTTGGGTTCGGTGATCTTTTAAAAAATAAAAAAAAAGGGAAAAGAGGTTTTGAAAAAGTGTTGAAATCTAACACATTTGTTGTTTTTTGTTGAGTCAGTTTAAGGTAGTTGGTTTGTGGCATTCCGGCTGATCCTTCACCTCACACCAAATCCAAAGGGTTAGTTGTGTCCAACAAAGATATAGAGAGTGACACCATGGATCAAACAAAGAATCAGGAAAATGAGAGTTTGAAGCGAGAGATTAGGTGGCTAAGACAACAAATGACAGAAATGCATCGAGCTTGGGCCAATGGGTTGCCTCCTCTCCATTTCCCTTTATTGATCCTACAAATACCTCGAGTTTTCCACCAAAATCTCAAAGTCAATTTTCTACTATTATTGATGTACCGCAACATGACTCAGAATTCATTCTAAGCCAAAAGCATCTCAATACTTTCACCACTTTTTCTCTAGCTCCTCAGCATAAGTCTGCTACATTCACAACACCACATGTCGTCTGTGATCTTATTGCTCAATCATTTACTGGGACTTCTACACTGACTGGCCCAACGGTTGGGCGTCCCCATGCAGCTAGTGAACCTATATTCAATACTCTTGGTGATCATTGTTATACTCCTGAGCCTGCTTTTAAGTTAACTGGACCACCAAAATTTCTTAACAAAAAGTCCAGTGTTCCAGAAGAGTCGGAGAAAATGGTTGAAAAAATGAAGAGTGCAAAAAGTGTTATGAAAAATTCTCTAGGACCTGCGGGTAAAGAAGATGTTTCATACACAGACTGGGGCATGCCTTCAAGCACTAACCTTCCTCCAATCTTTGAGATGTCGAAATTTGAGGAGCAAGATGGGCATGAGGAATCCGTGAAACATTTGGGACAATATTACAATTAATTAAGGGAACCTGGAGGGAAGGAGAATGAGAAAGATGGCATTGCTATTATAGTTGGAGAACGGGCACATCCAAGAAGACGACATCGTCGTTGCCGTCAGTCTCAAGCCCAAGTTCATACCCAAGCTCTCCATAACCGCTCCCAAAATTCACTATAACCTGTTTTCCCACCTCCATATCTAGTTTATTGCTCACAACCATATGTTCAACTCCCTCCTTACCCACAATGGCGCGCACCAACTCCTCAAAGTCATCCTCCAATTCCCCAAACAGACCAAAGCCCTTCTAGGCCCAATGTTCGATCCAAGTTCAACAATGAAATGAGGCAAAAATTGAGGGATAATTTCACACCAATTGGAGAGTCGTATGCCAGTTTATTTCAGAGATTGGCACAACGAGGCATGATCATTCCTCTCCTTGGGTATACTCCTGACCCACATTCAAGAAGTTTTGATCCTAATGTACGATCTGCATATCATTCTGATGTTCAGGGTCACAGTATTGAAGATTGTCATGCTTTGAAAAGAGAAATTAAAAAGATGATTCAAGACAAATTGATTATGGTGCAGAACATTGACAGTGAGGATAACTTTAGTCATGCTGATATGCAAACCAGTGGCTAAGATGTCAGGCTGAGTAATTGAGAAGTCACCCCTCTCCCTGGTAGTTTGTTTTATTTTATTTTCTGTTATCCAAATTATTTCAGGATTGTAGTTCGGGATCTATCTTGTTTTGTCCATTTGTCATTATGTTCAAACCCTTCTATCTTTTATTTTAATTAAACGAAGTGTCCCTTTCTCTTTTGTATTTTAAATATGTTTTTTTTTGTTTTATTTCCACATTACATTTTATGTTGACTCTAGTGATATGACATGCTAACGGAATTTTCAGTCAGATCTTAAAATCCAGTTTAAGCATGGACATTGAATCAGAGGGTTAAAGTTAGAAAAAAGAGCATCTGCGAAAATAGGTAGAGTGTTGAGACATTTGGGGACAAGTTCAAGCCTTCTTGGAAAATTAAGGCAATTATTTTGAGAATCACAAGAATAACTTGGTCATCAATTGAAAGGCATGGCTCAATTAGGTCAAATAGTGGCTGCGTGAATAGAAAGAAAATCAGTTCCACGAAAGCATGAGTCATTCGATGTGAGGAATGTACAACAAAAGTGGAGTGATATGTTGAACAAAATGCAAGAGTAGTGACGCACAGACTCAGTTAAAGTTAATGTTTAAAAAATGTCACAAATGATCATCATCTCTCACTTTCATATTACATTTTATGTACTTGCATTTTATGGATTGATATGACGAAGGCATTTCATTTTGCTATCCAAACATCGTGTCATCCTTTGTTTACCCCATTTGAGTTTCAGTCTTATTTTCTTTCATACCTTTTTTTTTAATCAAGATAGAGTCAGCAAAACTCAAAAGAAAAGTGCCGAGCAAAACAATAGAGTCATAAAAATTTCAAAAAAAAAAAAAGAAGAAAAAGAAAATATGTCCAAAAAAAAGAGAAAAAAGAAAAAAAATATCAAGACAAATAGAGTCAGAAAAATCCAAAGAGAAAAGAGTGTCAATAAAAGAAAAAGAATCAAAAGTCTAAATCATGCAAAACAAGCTTCCAGAACTACGCGTGACCTGATTCTCCTCTTTTCGGGGGAAGATACGTAGGTTGCCCTACTCTGGGCTCGATCCAACCAAATAAAGAATTTAGAATTGCCCAGTCAAAAGAAACTAGGCATGAGTTAATCCTCATTGTTTGAGTCGATTCCAAAAGTTGTAAGTCCCACCCCACTTCAAGTGTCGTTCGGGCCCCATGCTATCTTTTCTTTCTAACCCTATCCAAAAGTCAAGTTACAACCAAAGAAAGACCTTCAGATCAATCTTTGAAAATGCTAAGGCTAAGCATGCAATGGATGTGATGACGCATTTTGGGAACTACTTGTCTTCCTCAGCATAAGGAATCAAGAGAGAAATAAAAATAAGAGAGTCTTATTGGTGAAAACCCTCGAGGGCACCATAAGGCGATAGTGAGTTGAGAGAATGAAAATGAGAGAGTCTTATTAGTGAAAACTCTCGCGGGCACCATAAGGCAATAGCGGGTTGAGAGAAATAAAAATGGGAGAATCTTATTGGTGAAAACCCTCACGGGCACCATAAGGCAATGGTAAGTTGAGGGAGATAAAAATGAGAGAGTCTTATCAATGACAACCCTCACGAGCACCATAAGACGACGGTGAGTTGAGACAAATGAAAATAAGAGAATCTCATTGGCAAAAAACCCTCACAGACACCATAAGACAATGGTGAGCTGAGAAAAAGAAAATGAGAGAGGCTTGTTGGCAAAAACCATTCAAGGGGGGCCTAGCCGAATGAGGTCTTAAATGCAATTGACCTAAGGAAGCAACTCAATTTCGAGGTCATTAACTCAACAATGAGACTTTACTTTCATGTTCAGGACCTTCCTGAAAAATAAGATTTTACTTTATGTTTAGGATACTCCTGAAAAATGGGATTTTTACTTTCTGTTCAGGACTCTCCTGGAAAATAGAAATTTACTTTATGTTCAGGACCATCCTGGAAAATGGGATTTTACTTTCTGTTCAGGACCCTCCTGAAAAATGGGATTTTACTTTTGTTCAGGACTCTCCTGAAAAATGGGATTTCACTTTCTGTTCAGGACCCTCCTGAAAAATGGGATTTTACTTTATGTTCAGGACCCTCCTGAAAAATGAGATTTCACTTTATGTTCAGGACCCTCCTGAAAAATGGGATTTTACTTTCTGTTCAGGACCCTCCCAAAAAATGAGATTTTACTTTCAGTTCAGGACTCTCCTGAAAAATGAGATTTTACTTTCTGTTCGGTTCCCTATCCTATCCTATTTTACTTTCCCAAAATGAGATTTTACTTTCACCTTTTTACCCTATCCTATTGTGTACCCTCAACCATGTAATTATTCCTCCACAAAAGTACAAAAATAACAACTCTAAACAAAACCATAATAAATTTTATCCTATCCTAATCACCCCTACCCTACCCTCACCTCACCACCCCTAACCCCTTAACAGATATATACATATCCATATACGGGTAGAGATGAAAAGAAAAGGGAGGAGGGGGGGACAAAAAACAGAATTCCATTTTTCCAAAGGAGCCTACAGAGAATTCCCTAATTAATATATACACACACATCATCATCTTCATGGGGGGTTGACCATGAATACACGGTGAAGAATTAAATACACCTCACAATCTCTCACAAAAAATACACTCACCTTCACATACATCAATCCACACAACACATATTCCACCAACGACAGAATAATACACACATATATCATCTCCTCCACAAGACACTCATCCTCACCATGGACGCGCACACAAAAAATGGTGAAAACAATGAGACACGAGGTTGATTTAAGAGGAAAAGAGAAGAAATTGAGTGAGAGGGAGAGATCGCGAGACGAGGGATTCGAGATCGAGAGTAAAGAAAATAGAGCTCCGGCGAGAAATCGACTGAGAATCATCCCCCTGGCTATTGGTATCACTGTTACAACGAATTTTTGATCAGAAACTGAGAAGAAAACGTAAAACAGTGAGGGAAAATCCGGTCAGCTCGTCGGATTGCGGGCGTGGTCTGTTTTCGCCCGATCGGAAAATGGGTTCGAGCGTGTTTTTGCGATTCCTGTTCTAGTTTGAGTTGGTTTGTGCTCTTTGATATTTGTTCAAGTTGCGGGTTCGACGTTGAGGTTCCAGTTGGGTCGAGGTTCTGTTGCTCATGAATTCCAATCCATCACTAATTTTGGAATAAAATGAATGATTGAGGTCCAATTCTATATCTCTTTATCTTTCTTTTCGTGAATGTTTTTGAATGATGTGATTTTTGGTTAAATTTGTTTGAGGTGATTTTACTCGTCGTTATTTGATTGTTAATCTTGGTGTGAAGTATGTTAATCACGTAGTTGATTTGTGGTTAAGTTGATTTTGGGAAAAAGATTAAAAAATTGTTAAAAGTGAATATTGATTTATGTTGGTTTAGCGATGATTGCCTGATTCGGAAGAAACGTCGACTTTGTTAAGTTCGATAGTATCATGTTTTAGGCCGTGAATCGTTAGGCAAACGATAGGGGTAGACAAACTTATGGATTGTGAAATTGGTGAAATGTTTGAGATATGTGTTGAATGGATTTGCTTTATCGCAATTGAAAAATGTACTCATTTGACCGGGGAATGACCGAGGTATATGTATTGCTTTATCCGGGGAATGCCCCGAGAAAGTTGTACTTGAAGACGGCACACGATCAAGGCCTGAAACATTAGATGGAGTAAAGCACAGAAGCGTAATTAGGATTAGTGTAGATTAGAATAAGATTTATTTTCTTCGCATATTTTATTTTGGACTGTATAATTGGACTGAACACTATATTTTGGATTTGTTTTGTTTCATGTGTTTGATTGATTGTTTTATGTGTTTTTGTGTGGTTTATACATTTGTAATGTCAAATTAGCCGATATGCTCCACCAAGCAACCGTGGTCGAACCACGGGATCGAGGGATGCCTAACACCTTCCCCTCGGTCAACAGAATTTCTTAGCCGGAATCTCTGTTTGCAAACCAGTTTTTAAAGAGTCAAATTATTTCGAAAAGGATTCTCAAAAGGTGAATTGGCACACCGAATTATGCCAAGTGGCGACTCTGAATAAAAATGTAAATAATCTTTTTTCGAAAAAATTTTTCATTTTTGTCTCTTTAATAATAAAAGCCCTTTCGACCCTTAAAATAAATTTTTTTGAGAGTTAAAAAAGGGGTGTGACAATAATAACTGGCCGCCTAATTATGAGCGGAGCAAGTTTTTTTGCAGAAGTTCATTTAAATTTTTTTTGATGAAAAAATATACTATTTATATATAATTAAAATTATTTTTGTGTATCTATAATAAATGTTAAACTTCTTTCGATTTTTTTTTTTTTTTTTAAATATTAAAATCTTTGAGTTAAAATCCTGACTCCGGCTCTGCACCTAATAGAAAAAAATATAAAACAAAAAAACCTTAGAATTCAAAGATATTTAGGGCCAAAATAATCAGGAACAACGTGGTAGCTAGTAGATAGAGACATTGTTGCATGGAACAATATTTACATAATATCGAAGTACGATAAACACATGACACGTGTCCTTCCACCTGTTGACATTTGAAGCAATTAAGCATAACACGTACCCTATATAATTGTCCTATGTATGTTACATTTGCATCACTATTATTTTTCTGCCCTAGAATTTATAAAATTATATAACCAACAAAAAAATTAAAAAAAATAGATTGAAGTTTCTGAAAATCTGTGGAAGCAAAGAGAATTAGTGAATTATTTTCAAGAGAAAATGGCAAGGACAGTGGCTAGGAGTATTGCAGCACCATTGTTGTTTTTAAACTTAATAATGTATTTAATTGTGTTGGGTTTTGCTAGTTGGTGTCTCAATAAGTACATTAATGGCCAAACTAATCATCCTAGTAAGTTCCTTAATTCTCTCTTCTCTTCAATTACCTATTTTTCTTGTATGGGTTTTTAGTAGAAAAATATGTACATAAATATATTTTTAATTTTGATTCCAACTATAAGTAAATACTTTTTGACCAAATATTATTTTGTAATAATTTATTTATTGGTTATAGAATGGATCGTTTGATTTTTAAAAAGTGTGATTATATAATTTTTTAAATTGTTTTTCAGGTTTTGGTGGAAATGGTGCAACAATGTTCTTTCTAATATTTGCCATATTAGCAGCTATGTTGGGAATAATATCAAAATTAATGGGTGGAAATCACCTAAGGGCATGGAGAAATGATAGTCTTGCTGCTGCTGGTTCTTCTGCTATTGTTGCATGGGCTGTTACTGCACTTGCTTTTGGGTACGTAACTGTAACTATATTTTCTATCGTCCGTCTGTCTGTCTCAATTTATGTTGCACTAATTAAATACACCAATTTTTAAGAGAATTGAACTTTTGAGTTATAAAATAAGTTAGAAATATATAATATTTCCTCGGCCCAACAATACTTTCCACTTCTGGCTTGACACACGAGTAAGGAAACAATAAATATTAGAGGTATTTTTATCATAATACTTTTTGAATATATATAATTTGTTGTTTTGGAAAAAATGTATTGAATAATGAATAGTATTTAATATATCCAAAAATGGATAAATAATCCATTGGTGTTCGAATATTTAAGTACATACAGAGTTTGAGAAGATAGATTTTTTAAACTCAAAAAGTTACATAATAGAGGTTAAAATATTCGTGTGGCTTTTAATCATTTCATAAAATTGTAAAATTGGTATGTCGAAGTTAAATTGGTATTTTTTTTAAAGTAGAATTTTTTATTTTTTATTTTTTTTGGGTTTTTCATCTGGTGTTTGGTACCCGTATTGGAATCCGACTAATTCGGATTCGCGCCGGGTAGGCCCCATTTGTTGGGTAGCGCTCCCAACAGAGTTTTCTTCATGCTCAGGGTTAAACCCTCCACCTCTGGTTAAAGGTGGAGCAGCCCTATCCGCTGCATCACAATTCATTAGGGTTGTATCACAATTCATCTCATCTTAGATAAAGTAAAATTGACATAGAATAAATATAAGAAAATTATTAAGTTAATGATTTAATTGATACTTCTTTTTTTTTAATTTTTTTTGTAAAACGTAAAAATTTATTACATAGAGTAAAAATAAATTATTTTAATTAGGTGTAAAATATAAATAAATTTAACTACATAAAATTAAAAAAAATTAAAAGTTGAAAAAAGTATAGAGGTGGGGATGGTGATGAGAGATTGGAAAAGGTGGACAAAATGAAATTATGGGGAGCACCAAAAGTGAAGAACGTAACATTTTTTTTTTTACGTGGAAGAAAACTTTTTTTGGAAAGTGATCTATTCACTGCATGTTTTTTCCCTCCATAATCGTGATCGTGTAAAACGTAAGAAATTTTTATGTTTTACGTCTTTTCTGACACGACGTAATAATTTCTTACGTTTTATAAAAAACAGTGTAAAACGTAAGAATTTTTTACGTTTTTATAAAAGTCAACTTCGTTAGTTGACACTTAAGAAGAAAGTGAAAAACGTAATAAATTATTACGTTTAACTTATTTTGGTAATTTTTTAAATGGGTGGTCTATTTTGGTCATTTTTGTACTTCCGTAACTCATTTTGGTTCCGAGTTCAAGTTGGGACGTATGAAGACGAAAAAATCGTGAATAATTAGTTTGTAAACAATTTCATTGTGTATATATTTTGTATTTTTTTTAATAATTGGTATTTTAAAATTTAAATTGTTGCTAGACTGTACAAATGTGTCAATTTTTAGGTTGTGCTACGTAAATTGAGATGGAAAAATTATTTTGAAGTGCTTTATAGTAAAATCGTTTTAAATTGGTATTGTAAAGAAAAAAATGTTGCTAGACCGTACGAATGTGTCATCTTTTTTATTTTATTTTTTTAAGTTCGTGTCACATAAATTGGGATATTAGTTTCCAAACAATTTCATTGTGTGTATATTTATTTATTTTTAATTAATGAAACTTTTTTTTTTTTTTTGTAGGTTGGCATGCAAGGAAATAAACATAGGAGGATGGAGAGGATGGAGGCTTAGAGTTCTTGAAGGATTTACTATAGTCCTAGCATTTACACAACTCCTCTATGTTCTCCTACTCCATGCTGGAATGTTCAGTAGCCGTTACGGTCCCGGTTACCGGGAAACTGAATACGGGGCTGCCGGAGGATTATCACCTCCGGCGCCCGGAGAAAAAGGTGTAGGGGTACCTACAACAGGGGTAGTGTAATGGGAAGTGCCATAATTTGCTTTGTATGGTTATGTTTGTAAAAATATTTAGAGATGGAGTAGTTTTGGGGTGTACTAGCTAGAGTGTAAATAATGTGTTGTTTTAATAAGGTTTGGGGGGTTTTAGTGTAATGTTTTGGTTACCTACGAACTACTATGTAATATGTAGGTAGAACCGGAAATGTATTTTTGAGTTTTACTATGATATTTTGATTGGGTTTTTAATTTATGTATTTTTCTGAAAAAAATGCTCTGTTTTCATTTTGAATTATATACAAAATTGTTGAGGCACATTCAAAAGGGTCTTATTATCTTTTGGATTAATTAAAATCGTATTTTTTGTAATTTTAGTGTCTATGGGGGTACATATGTGGTACATCAGTACATTGAAGGCTTATGTAGGCACACGTATGTGTCATGTAGGTATTAAAGTTGTCAAAAATATGATTTTAATTAATGCAGGGTAATAGGAACATTCTAAATTTCAGGTTTGGGGTAATAGGATCATTCTAAATTTCAGGTTTGGGTGTCTCAGCAATTAAAGTTCGGGTTTGAGTGTGTTTCAGCAATTTCGTGTATAGTTTAGGATGGAATTGGTGTATTTTTTTTTATTTTTTTTAATGTCAAAAAAGTATTGATAAGCAGAAAATATTATCGAAAATATATAGAATAATCCTACGTGGTTCCAAGTCTTGGAGAATAATCCTATGTATGTGGTTCAAGCTTTGGAAAAACAATCTTCGATAACAATGTAAGGTAAAATTACGTACAATACACTCTATCGATTATTTTTTTTAATGTGGTTGGCCATATTTGGTATCCTTTTAAATTAGTGTCATAGCAAATGAGTTGCTATGAGTTGATTTCGATTGCATCTTCTTTAAAAGATCACTTAGTTACATAATGAGTGATATTATTTGTTTTTAATATAAAGGGTTGTTTCCTTTTAAACCTTCCTTGATTGTAACAGCCACGATTGGTAAAAATGCTTCTAGTCAAGAATAAAAAGTTGCAAGTGATGTACAGATGGAGGATGACTAGATAATTTTTTTTTATGGATGATAAATAAGAAGTATAAGATTGCGGTGAAATGATTGAGATTTTTTCGTTCTTATATTTGCAGACACGTAATTTTGGATCCTCCACGAGTTTTAACTTATTTTTCGACATTAAATATTTATATTTTGTCCAGTATTTATTTTAGCTCTTATTTCATTTCTATAGGTTTTTATTTAAAAATAAATAAATAAATAAATAAATAAATAAAGTTACATTTTGAGATGTTTTATTTTTATTATTAAATAATACAAAAAATTCAAAAATCTATTTATTTTTTGTAATAAATAGTCTACTAGTTTTAGTATTATTTTAATTATATTTATTTTAGATTATTTATAAAATTTTATTATATTTTCTTAAAATATAAAATTAATATTCTTTTATTTTTATTATTTATTTTTTTAAAAAAATAATTAAAAACTAATTATAAATTTTATCCTAAACTACCCAACCACCCCTAAATTCTCTCAACTTCCCTCAACTTTCCAACCCCTACACTATAATATACACACACGGACACATTAGAAACACAGAGGAAGAGCACAACATTGCACAACATTTTTTTGGTGAAAGACAAAAAAAAAAAGAAAAAAGAAAAACAGAGAACAACTAAAGAAGAAAAAAAAGAAGAAACAAAGGAGAAAACAAAAAAAAGAGAGATAGCAAACGAATTGACAACGATTCAGCGTTATTGGTTTGATCCGAAATTTTGAGTTCGTGGCTTCTATTTTTTTTTTATTTTTTTTTGTGGAGGATTATTTTCACAAGAGATAACATTTAAATCTTTTGTTGTAGTTTAAGATGATGTAAATGAAGACGAGATTTTGTTGTCAAAGATAACACTTAGTCAATCTTCTTTATATGATTTAATTTTGTGACTGTATGAAATCTTATTTCGATATTTTGGAAATTGCTTTAAATTTTTATGTGTTTAACATCAACTTTATAATATGAAGTATGTTAAGATTTTTGTATCGTTAAATTTAGAAAAAAATTGAACTAACGTATGATAATTTTATATTTTTTTTTGCATGCTTAAACGTCTAATTGTCGGTGTTCTTGATTAAATGTGAAGTTTCCATGACCAAATAATATGTGTTTGAAGTTGGAGTAATAATATTTATTTTGAATAGATCTCGGTTTATTTATAAACCTTAGCAGTGATTGTTGTTTATGTGTAATAATGACTTTGGTAGTAGAATTTATTTTTCGTCCGCATGTGATATTATTGTCACACCCCTTTTTACGCGTACTCCAAAAAACATGGAATATTTTTAAAATTCGAAAGGGTTTTATTATTTAAGTGACAAGAAATAAAATTTTGTTTCGGAAAAGGATTATTTGCATTTTTTATTCAGAGTCGCCACTTGGCATAATCCAGTGTGCCAAGTCACCTTTGAAAAATCCCTTTTTCGAAACCAATTGACTCTTAAACCGGTTTGCGCACAGAGATCCCGGCTAAGGAATTCTGTTGACCGAGGGGAAGGTGTTAGGCACCCCTCGATCCCGTGGTTCGACCACGATCGCTTGGTGGAGTGTATCGACTATTTTAGCACTACAAAATGTATAAACCACACAAAAGCACATAAAATAATCAAACAATAAACAAAAACAAAACAATCAAAAAATGTAAAGTCCGGTCCAATTATACAGTCCAAAAATAGAAAATACGAAAAAATATAAATCCTATTCTAAACTAAATCTAGACTAAGCTCCAATGTCTTACCCGATGCCGCGGGCCTTCATCACGATCATTCTTCGGGTACATGATACGTCGGGGCATTCCCCGGTGAATAAATATATACAGGTACCTCGGGGCATCCCCCGGCCAAACGAATACATTTCTTAGTGCGAAAAAAAATAAAATAAAACTATTCAACAACATTTCAAACATTCCACAAAATTTCCAAACATTCAACCGAAGCCACAAATCCTAAATTTTTGCCTACCCAAACTATGTTTGCCTAAACCAATCGTCCTATCAAGATACTACCAAGTTCGATTAACGTTCATTTCGAAACCAAACAACCAATGAATCAAACTAATCAAAATTCAACCATTATGCCAAGTTTTCAATTCTCCCTCCCACTCGTTTCATTTTTTTATCAATTATACCTTCAAAGTTACTCCGATTCATTCCGCTTATCAACAAAATCACATTGTTAAAATTCTAACATCATAACATCAACCAAAAATCCAACAATCACCACGGATAATCACAAACGATTCAAATAATCGAAAAATAAAGAACGAGGAGACGGGTTAAAGAAATGGACCTCGATAGAACGTTCTTGTATAATAATAAAGAGACCCGAACACCAAAATAACTCGAACGGAGAACCTCAACTGCAAATCCCAAAAATCCAAACTCGGTATCAGAAATAATCAAACGGACCAGAAATAGATGAACCCAGCCCAACAACTTGACCATAAGAGCTGAAACCCGGCATTGACCGAACTCCGGTGAGCTCCAACGATGAAACAAATGGGAACGGATCGGACTCTAGCTGAATCTCATCCCAATATTGGAAGAAAATTAGGGATTTTCGCGACTATAGGACTGATTTGACTAACCAAGAGTTGATTCCGGCGAATCTCACTATTTTTCCGACCAGATTCTCGCCGGTGATGGCGACGAAGATGTGGTGGCTTAGGTCGTCGGTGGCTGCTGTCAGCGGGGGAGGGAAGGACGACGGAGAGACGACGGCGATGTTGCCGTCGTCGGAACTGAAATCTGAGAGAGATTCGGGGAGAGAGAGAGAGACGAGGTTGCCGTCTCGGAACTGAGATCGGAGAGGTCGGAAGAGAGAGATGGAGACGACGGCGAGACGACGGCGATGTTGCCGTCGCCGGAGCTGGGATCGGAGAGAGAGTCGAGGATCTGCTGATCTTTTCTTTTTCTTTTCTCCTTTCTTTTCCTGTGTCTATTCTCTACTGACTTTCTTTTTATCTCTCTATCTCTCTTCCTCTCTCTCGATCTATATGAATTGCTCTCTATTTCTACTGTTTTTCTCTACTCTCTGTGTGCGAGTATGTGCTGTGAGGTGTTTATTGTTTTTTGGGTATCCATGGAAACAAGAATGGAGGAGATATATGTGTGTGAGTGCGTGTATAGTTGTTAATCCCTGGAAATTCTGTAATCTGTGAGGATCAATTGTTATGTGTAGGTGTATGTCGTCTTCCGTGGAAATTGTGTATTGTGATGATATTTATTAGGATGGGGTAGTGGGGTAGGGTAGTGAGGTAGGGGTAGGGGTAGGGATAGGGTTTGTTAGAGTAGGGTAGGTAGGTGTTGTTTTTTAATTGGAGGGATAAGGGTTAGGTGTCCACTTTTAATTGGGAAGGTTGTTAATTTGTTATCAATTGGGATTATGTGGGGATTTTGGGATAAGATTTGTTTAGAGTTGGTTTTGATTTTTGTCATTTGTGGAGGGATAATCACACGGGTGAGGGTACACGGTAGGATAGGGTAAACAATAGGTAAAACGATATCGGGGAGGGACGGAATTAGGTGTCTACATCATGCCCCCTTTGAATGTAAACATGAAGTGTTTTCAGGCAAAGAAGTAGACAGCGAGATAGAATTTTGTCCCGACCATTATTCAAAGAAAGAAACAGGAGAACGAAGGACTACCGGGTCTTGAATTAGGAAAGCCTACCCACCCAAGTTATGAAGGTATCAAGTGATAAGTATCTCCAAGGATTGGACGGAGATGGACTATACCGAGTTGGAGAGTCGAGTGAGGCTCCGTCGAGGTTCCGGTCCGCGGCTCTGTTATTACATCAAAATGAAAATTACAAGTAAAAGCATAAGTGAAATTACAAAAATTCTATCTATACAGCTTCTGTTGGTTCTTGACTCGACTTTCATCACCCTGTTCTCCAGGCGGGCTCCTGACTTGCAATTTCATTCCCTTTGTTGCTTGGCTTTCAATTGCTTCACTTTGTTGCTTGACTCTTTTGTTTCTTCACCCTATTCTCCAGGCGGGCTCCTGACTTGCTATTTCATCACTTTGTTGCTTGACTTTTCATTTTCTTCACTCTGTTCTCCCGATGGGCTCCGAACTTGCTATTTCATCACCCTGTTCTTCAGGCGGGTTCCAGCCTTGCTATTTCATCACCCTGTTCTTCAGGCGGGCTCCTGCCTTGCTATTTCATCACCCTGTTCTTCAGGCGGGCTCCTGCCTTGCTATTTCATCACCCTGTTCTTCAAGCGGGTTCCTGCCTTGCTATTTCATCGCGGGCACCTGAAACTCAAAATTAAAACTAGAACGAAAATTATCCCAAACAAGAATTATAAATAATTAGTATTTCATTTTTTGAAAGCATTGTCCCATTTTCCAGGAGGGTCCTGACCAGAAGGTGAAATCCCATTTTTCAGGAGGGTCCTGAGCAGAAAGTAAAAATATCTAAACAAAACTAAAGTCCCATTTTTCAGGAGGGTCCTGAACTGAAAGTAAAATCCCATTCTTTTTTTTTTCAGGAGGGTCTTGAACAGAAAGTAAAGTCCCATTTTTCAGGAGGGTCCTGAACAGAAAGTAAATTCCCATTTTTCAGGAGGGTCCTGAACATAAAGTAAAATCCCATTTTTCAGGAGGGTCCTGAACATAAAGTAAAATCCCATTCTTCAGGAGGGTCCTGAACAGAAAGTAAAGTCCCATTTTTCAGGAGGGTCCTGAACAGAAAGTAAAGTCCCATTTTTCAGGAGGGTCCTGAACATAAAGTAAAATCCCATTTTTCAGGAGGGTCCTGAACAGAAAGTAAATTCCCATTTTTCAGGAGGGTCCTGAACATAAAGTAAAATCCCATTTTTCAGGAGGGTCCTGAACAGAAAGTAAAGTCCCATTTTTCAGGAGGGTCCTGAACAGAAAGTAAAATCCCATTTTTCAGGAGGGTCCTGAACATAAAGTAAAGTCCCATTTTTCAGGAGGGTCCTGAACATAAAGTAAAATCCCATTTTTCAGGAGGGTCCTGAACAAAAAGTAAAATCCCATTTTTCAGGAGGGTCCTGAACAGAAAGTAAAGTCCCATTTTTCAGGAGGGTCCTGAACAGAAAGTAAAGTCCCATTTTTCAGGAGGGTCCTGAACATAAAGTAAAATCCCATTTTTCAGGAGGGTCCTGAACATAAAGTAAATTCCCATTTTTCAGGAGGGTCCTGAACATAAAGTAAAATCCCATTTTTCAGGAGGGTCCTGAACAGAAAGTAAAGTCCCATTTTTCAGGAGGGTCCTGAACAGAAAGTAAAATCCCATTTTTCAGGAGGGTCCTGAACATAAAGTAAAGTCCCATTTTTCAGGAGGGTCCTGAACATAAAGTAAAATCCCATTTTTCAGGAGGGTCCTGAACAGAAAGTAAAATCCCATTTTTCAGGAGGGTCCTGAACAGAAAGTAAAATCCCATTTTTCAGGAGGGTCCTGAACAGAAAGTAAAGTCCCATTTTTCAGGAGGGTCCTGAACAGAAAGTAAAGTCCCCGGATATGCATTTCCAATGGTAGCTGAATCAAGTGAAACAAATTTGCCCCTGTTTCAATCGAAGAAAAATTTGTCAGTTAAAAACTTAGTGGTGGCTTGCAGATCTTGGCTTTTCAGGTATCTGCCCAGCACTCGTTCCTTTCATCTTTGTTCCAAATTGCTAACACTTGTCGTGTCTTGCCGCATCATTGACCTGGATCCAGATTGAGGGAAATGAGTTCTGACTCAAACAATGGGTTTCCATTTTTACCATTCCCCTGAGGTGCACTCTTTTCCCAAATCTGAAATGCTTCTACGAATCCAATAGCCTGTCGGTTGATAGACTTCCTTTGCTTCGTGTTGAATTACGATCATATTTCTTTTCTGTGTTGTTCCTTGGCTTCTCCTCATATAATTGGAAAGACTGATAGTAAATTTTGAAATCCTTTCTTGCTTGTTTTGACACAGACTTGACTTAAAATGTAAAGAAATGATGGTGACTTTTATTTTGATAAATGACATAAAAAAAAAAAAAAAAAACATGAATATGTAAATGAAAGAAAGAGGGAAATGTCCCATATTCAAAAAGAAAACTTATCTGAATACGACAACCAACTCCAATGAGTATGACATGCATTTAGGATTGAGCTGCCTGATCTTCCTATCCAAAACTCCCCATTTGTTGTCGAGTTTGTGCCTTTGCCGTTGAGCCGCCTCTTCAAATCTATTGGACTCATACATCACATCCGATTGATGACATCTTAAAATACTTTTGCCAATAAATCTCTTTCTTCTCACTTTTCGCTTTTCTCTTGAACTCTCCATCGCCTTACGGTGCCCGTGAGGGTTTTCACCAATAAGACTCTCTCATTTTTGTTTTCTCACAACTCACCACCGCCTTATGGTGCCTGCAAAAGGTTTTCACCAATAAGACTCTCTCATTTTATTTTCTCACAACTCACCATCGCCTTATGGTGCCTACAAAGGTTTTCACCAATAAGACTCTCTCATTTTTTTGTATTTCTTTCCTGATTTCTTATGCTGAGGGAGATAAGCGGTACTTCGCAATGTATCATCATATCCATTGCATGCTTAGCCTTAACATTATCAAAAATTGATCTGAAGGACTTTCTTTGGTTGTAACTTGGATTTTGGTCAAGGTTAGAAAAGATGGTAAGAGGCTCAAACGATACTTGAAGTGGGGGTGGGACTTACAACTTTTGGAATCGACTCAAACAAATGCATTAACTCATGCCCCAGTTTTGTTGACTGGGTGAATCTTAAATCTTTATTTGGTTGGACCGAGCCCGAAATAGGGCAGCCTACGTATCTCACTCCTGAGAGAGGAGAATCAGGTCGCACGTAGTTCCATCTACTTGTCCTTTGCTTTGCTTTGATTTTTTTTTATTTTAAATATTTTTTTTTTTTTTCGAACTCATTCTTTTATTCTCATTTTCTTGACATTTATCTTTGACTCTATTTTGATTCCAAAAGAGGGATATGAAAGAAAAATAAACGAGGCTCAAAAGGGTAAACAAAGGATGACACAATGTTTGGACAGAAGAATAAAATGCCTTCGTCATATCAATCTTCGAAAATGCAAGTACTAAACATGCAATAAAATCAAACAAAGGACCAAATATCATACGTAGTATCTTTTGACCGCATCAGTATTGATAGCCATTTCTGCCATTTTGCCTTCAATATCTGTCAAATATAAGGCTCCATTGGGTAACACTTTCTTCACAACGAAGGGACCTTGCCAGTTAGGGGAGAACTTGCCCTTCGCTTCAACCTGGTGAGGAAGGATACGTCTTAATACCAACTGACCAACTTCAAAATTCCTGGGACGGACCTTTTTGTTATACGCACGAGCCATCCTCTTTTGATACAACTGGCCATGACACACGGACGTTAGCCTTTTTTCCTCGATCAAACTCAAATGTTCCAGTCGGGCTTTTACCCATTCGTCGTCATCGATCTCTGGTTCTACAATGACCCTAAGAGAAGGGATTTCAACTTCTGCAGGGATGACTGCTTCTGTCCCATACACTAATAAATATGGAGTTGCCCCTGTTGAAGTGCGAACAGTGGTGCGATAACCTAGCAATGCAAACGACAACTTTTCATGCCACTGTCTAGAACCTTGTACCATTTTTCGCAGTATCTTTTTTATATTTTTATTGGCGGCTTCTACAGCACCATTGGCCTTTGGGCGATATGGAGTAGAATTTCGATGTGCAATCTTAAACTGTTGACACACTTCTTGCATCAAATGACTATTAAGATTGGCAGCATTGTCTGTAATAATCATCTTAGGAATTCCAAATCTACAAATGATATTGGCATGAACAAAATCTACCACAACCTTCTTTGTTACCGACTTGAAAGTTACTGCTTCCACCCACTTTGTGAAGTAGTCAATGGCTACCAAAATGAATCTATGTCCATTTGATGCCTTCGGCTCAATCGGTCCAATCACATCCATTCCCCAAGCTACGAACGGCCATGGAGCGGCCATTGCATGCAATTCAACAGGAGGAGAATGTATCAGATCGCCGTGCACCTGACATTGATGACACTTTCGAACAAACTGAATAGAATCCCTCTCCATAGTAAGCCAGTAATAACCTGCTCGAAGAATCTTCTTTGACAAGACGTGACCGTTCATATGCGACCCGCATACTCCAGAGTGTATTTCAACCATGATTGCCGAGGCTTCTTTTGCATCTACACACCTTAGAAGTCCCAGATCTGGGGTCCTCTTATACAAAATTCCCCCGCTCGAGAAAAATCCACTAGCCAAACGCCTAAGAGTCCTCTTTTGATCGTTGGTGGCATATGTTGGGTATTCTCCTGATTGAATGTACCGCTTGATATCCAAGAACCAAGGTTCTCCATCGAGCTCTTCTTCAACCACATTGCAGTAAGCATGCTGATCACGACTCTGTACATGCACTGGATCGATGTAGGCTTTGTCAGGATGCTGGAGCATTGAAGACAAAGTGGCCAACGCATCAGCAATTTCATTACGAATCCTTGGAATGTGCCTAAATTTTACTAACACAAATCGTCGGCATAGCTCCTGCAGACATTGTCGATACGGGATGAGCTTCAAATCTCGCGTCTCCCAATCGCCTTGAATTTGATGGACGAGTAAATCCGAATCTCCCAACACCAATAATTCTTGGACTCCCATATCAACAGCTAACCTCAAACCAAGGATGCAGGCTTCATACTCTGCCATATTGTTAGTACAGTAAAATCGAAGTTGTGCTGTTACCGGGAAATGTTGTCCCGATTCAGAGACAAGAACCGCACCTATTCCGACTCCTTTCATATTGACAGCTCCATCGAAGAATAACCTCCAACCTGGATCAACATCTATAACGACTTCATCGACACACGACACTTCTTCGTCAGGAAAATATGTCTTTAATGGCTCGTACTCTTCATCGATGGGATTCTCAGCAAGATGATCTGCCAAGGCTTGGGCTTTCATGGCAGTTCGAGTCACATATACGATGTCGAACTCGGTAAGCAAAATTTGCCACTTTGCCAATCGACCTGTCGGCATAGGCTTCTGAAAGATATACTTCAAAGGATCCATGCGGGAGATGAGATAAGTAGTATAGGATGAGAGATAGTGCTTCAACTTCTGTGCTATCCAAGTTAGGGCACAACACGTCCTTTCAAGAAGAGTATACCTGGCCTCATAAGTGGTGAACTTCTTGCTAAGATAGTAAATAGCCTGCTCTTTTTTGCCTGTGACATCATGTTGCCCCAGGACACACCCGAAAGAATTGTCCATGACTGACAAGTATAAGATCACAGGCCTACCAGGCTCCGGGGGTACCAACACGGGCGGATTTGACAAATATCTTTTGATTCGATCGAACGCTTCCTGACATTCTTCAGTCCATTTCACCACAGCACTCTTTTTCAGCAACTTGAATATGGGCTCACAAGTGGTTGTGAGTTGAGCAATAAACCTGCTAATGTAGTTCAGTCTACCAAGCAAACTCATTACCTCCGTTTTATTCTTGGGCGGGGGCAAATCCTGAATGGCTTTGATTTTCGAGGGATCTAATTCAATTCCCCGACGGCTGACTACAAACCCCAACAGCTTTCCAGATGGAACTCCAAATACACATTTTGCCGGGTTGAGTTTGAGGTTATACCTGCGAAGTCTTTCAAAGAACTTTCTCAAGTCTTTTACATGGTCAGCCTGACTTTTTGACTTAATAATCACATCATCCACGTAAACCTCAATCTCCTTATGCATCATGTCATGAAACATAGTGGTCATGGCTCTCATGTAGGTTGCTCCAGCATTCTTCAAACCGAACGGCATCACCCGATAACAATAAGTTCCCCATGGTGTGATAAAAGATGTCTTCTCTGCGTCTTCATCATCCATAATGATCTGGTGATATCCGGCATAGCAATCCACAAAAAGGCAACCTCGTGTTTAGCACAGTTGTCTAGCAAAATATGGATGTTGGGCAGTGGAAAATCATCTTTTGGACTTGCCCTGTTCAAATCGCGGTAATCAACACACACTCGAATTTTGCCATCTTTCTTTGGCACGGGAACAACATTGGATAACCACATGGGATAACGAGCCACTCGAATTACTTTGGCTTCAAGTTGTTTCATGATTTCCTCTTTGATTTTAATACTTACATCTGTTTTAAACTTCCTCAACTTCTGTTTGACAGGAGGGAATGCGGGATCCGTTGGCAATTTGTGAGACACTAATTCAGTGCTTAAACCAGGCATATCATCATAAGACCATGCAAAAACATCCTTATAATCCATTAACGTTTGAATCATTTGATCCTTTAGCTGGGGCAAAACATGTACACTGATTTTAGTTTCCCTAACATCTTCTTGATCCCCTAGATTTATTGGCTTAGTTTCATTCAAATTAGGATTCGGTTTGTCTTCAAATTGTTCCAACCCTTTGCTTATTTCTTCTAATGCTTCTTTTTCATCATATTCCTCATCCTGCTCCATTACATCTGGATTATTTTGGATTTTAAGACCAGGCTGAAAAGTCCGCATGCATGTCATGTCATTAGAATCAGCATAAAGAGAACTGTGTAAAAAGAAAAACAAACTATATTAGACACAAAACAAAAGGGACATTGCATTTCATTAAATAAAGATAGAAGGGTTTAAACACAGACACCAATATAACATAAACAAACTAAAATCCAAATTACAACCCTGAAATAACTCGGATAAACAGAAAGGAAAACAAAATAAACTACCAAAACTCCCTCCTGACGGGGAGAGGAGTGACTTCCCAATTATTGAGCCGGACAGCTGGACCTATGAATTGCACATCTGCCATACTGGTACCTTCTCCTGCTTCAACCATATCAACTTCAATAAAAGAGTTCTGGAGGTCACCCACCAATTCAACTTCAGATCCCACATGCTTCGCGACATCGCTCTTAACGAATGACTCACTGAGTAGTGGCATTGGGCGAGGGAGTGACCATATTTCCTTCTTCCTTCCCCTGATTTTCTTCAGATCTTCAGCTGTTGGCTCAAATCCCAGACCAAACGTGCCCACGTTCTCACTCGAACATATGGGATGAACTATACCATGCAGAGATGCTCCCAAACCTTTTCCTGGTTCAAATCCGTATTTCCAAAGTTCACTCACCATCATGATAGAGGCAGAAGACAATTGCGGTCCCGGTATAGCTTGCCACTCAGGGATACGACTCACTGGCACTGTATCAAAAATTTGATAGACGAATGTCTCTTCTACGTTATTTGCATCAATAAAGGACAAGGGAGAATCTTCGTAGGCTGATAAATCTCCTTCACCATGAATAACTACTTCTTGCCTGTCATGCTCAAACTTAATCATTTGGTGCAGCGTGGATGCAACCGCCTTGGCCTTGTGGATCCAGGGCCTTCCCAACAACAGATTGTAAGAGGATTCTACGTTCAATACCTGAAACTCTATGGCAAACTCAACAGGCCCTATGGTCAACATTAGTTCTATTTCGCCAATGGAATTTGACTTTGCACCATCGAAAGCCCTAACACATACATTGTTGGGCTTGATCCTATCAGCACCAACATTTAGCTTTTGCAAAGTAGAAATAGGGCAAATATTTGCACCTGAACCTCCATCAATCATAACATGAGTGACGTAGAAATCCTCACACTTCACTGTAATGTAAAGACCCCGATTATGCCCTGTACCTTCAACAGGCAATTCATCATCAGAAAAGCTGATCCGATTGACCTCAAAGATTTTTCCCACCATTTTCTCAACTTGGTTGATTGTAATCTCTTTTGGAACATATGCTTCATTCAATACCTTCAGCAAAACATCACGATGCTCCTCGGAGTGCAACAACAAAGATAAAAGGGAAATTTGAGCAAGGGTTTTCTTCAGCTGGTCTAATACTGAATACTCTGGCAATTTCATCTTTTTCAAAAAATCTTCGGCTTCCTCTTCAGTGATAGGCTTTTTGATAGACGACGGTTCACTCACCGTTGGCTTAGACTTTCTTAAGCTTTCAGGCACGAAGCATCTTCCTGACCTGGTCAAACCTCCTACCTCATCTACATCTTCCACAACTTCTTTCCCGTGATAGGTCATCACAGTCCGCCCATAATTCCAGGGAATCCTTTTCATATCAACTATCGAAGGTTGGGTCACCGGTTTGAGGATAATAGGCGCTGTCAGTGCTCCTTTCACCGTCAAGATAGGCTGACTCAAAGCTCCCACCACTGTCAACTTAGGTTTATCCTGACTCGAATCACCATACCTTACGGCGCCTTGTACTGTGATCAGGGGCTTCTTTGTGCTTTCTCGGGATTTATCCTCCCTCATTCCTTCCTGGCTCAATGACATTGCTCTCAAAGACTCCGCTACATTCACCGATTTCTCCTCAGTGGCGTGTATCTTGACAATAGGCTTATAACCCCTCGAAGACTCTTTCCCATCATATATCAATTCTAACATATTGGCTTCAGCATGGGTTGGCAGCGGATTCTGGTTAATGTTTGGACCCTCCGGGGCTTGGACCAACATCTGATTGGTGTCAATCAAATCTTGGACAGCTCTCTTCAAATGCCAGCATTTCTCAATATCATGGCCTGGCATATCAGAACAGTACGCACACCTTAAAGAATAATCGAGATTCCTTGGTGGTGGATTTGAAAGCCTTCCTTGAATTGGGCTTAAAACCTTCAACTTCCTCAACCTATCAAACAAGCTAGCATATGACTCCCCAAGAGGTGTGAATTGATTTTTGATCGTTTTCTCCTGCTTATACTCGGGCCTAGGCTGAAAACTGGGTCTGGAGGGGTTTTGGTAATTTGGTGGAGCGAATGGGCGATTTTGTGAAGTTTGCGCGCGCCACTGCGGGTAAGAAGGGGTTTGGGCATATGGTTGCGCACTATATACTGGGTAAGGGGGTGGTGGAATGGAATATAAAGGATTTTGTGGAGGGTAGTAATGGTGGGGAGGAATATATGAAGCTTGGGCGTAGACTTGGGCTTGGGATTGGGGATAGGGTCGAGGTGGCCTTTTAGGATAAGTATGGGTTCCGGCTACGACAGTCGCAACATCCTCTTTCTTCTTTTTTCCTCCAAATGCGCCAGATCCACCTTGAATCGCTTGTGTGGTAGCTTTTAATGCAGCAAAACTCACTATTCGACCGGTCTTAATCCCGTCCTCTATCATCTCCCCCATTTTGAGGACTTCCATAAAAGACTTTCCCATTGCCGGAAGTAAATGTTGAAAATAGGTCTCATCCTGCGCCTGAATGAAAACTTCTACCAACTTACTTTCCTTCATTGGAGGCTTTACCCTAGCGGTCTGTTCACGCCACCTTATAGCGTATTCCCTAAAACCTTCAGTGCTCTTTTTCTTCATGTTGACCAAAGATTTTTCGTCCGGAATCAAATCGATGTTGTACTGAAAATGTTGAACAAATTCAGAAGCCAAATCATCCCAACTGTTCCATTTATCGATATCCCGATCGATGAACCATTCTGAAGCCAGATCTGAAAGACTCTCGCCAAAGAAGGCCATGAGTAGTTCTTCCTTTCCTCCTGCAGCCCTCAACTGGTTGCAATAACGTCTCAAGTGTGCAACAGGATCACCGTGCCCTGCGTACTTCTCGAACTTAGGCATCTTAAAACCGGGGGGCAGGTTGATGTCTGGGAACATGCACAGGTCTTTATAGGAAACACTTCTATAATCTCCGATTCCTTGCAAATTCCTCATAGCTTGCTCTAAACTCTTCAGTTTCCGGGCTATGACATCATGTTCCTCCGTTGCGACAGGTTTCTCCGTATCAAATGGAAATGCAGGCGGCTGAGTGTACCCATACGGTTCATTCAATTGCAGAGTAGGCTCCGTAGCATAATACTGACCATCTGAAACCTTCAGTACTGGCTCACTGGAAGACCGAGGAAGCCTCATTGTGGGACGCACAGCATATATGGGAGTTTCATGTGGTGGCGGGGCCACGAATACCGGTGTGATCAGTGGCGCTGGCTGAGCAGCTGGTCTTGATTGGGGAGCTGCCAAGGGCACACCAGAATTGTCAGGATAATAATGTCGCGGAGTGAATCCTGGCGCGTGCTCAGGTGACTCAGTAGGAGCAGAGAATTGTGCTTGAGAGAGCGGTGGGCAATTAGAGATATTCCCAAGACCTTCAGGGAGCGGAGGAGGAGGCATTCCGCTGGCCCATGCCCGGTGCAAATCTATCAATTGTTGCCTGAGTCTTACTACCTCATCATTGTGTTCTGAACTTTCTTCCCTGTGGTCCTGATCCGGGTCAATGAGCGAATTTTCAATCTCCCTGCTAGCCATTGCGAGCTTTGCTTTGGATCTAGTGAAGTATGGGTGACTAGCCAGAGTGCTGCAAACCTACCACTTTTATCTGAAAGAACATGCTCATCAAAGACGACATCCGTTAGGATTAGGGTATACCAAAAGCATGGGAATCACATTGGTAAAATTGCCCTAAGTTCATGTTCATTTCAACCAGCTTTTGAGGGTAGCGAGGTCATTTCAATATCATCCCGATTTTTATTTACACACTTTTTTTTTTTTTTATCTACACCTATTACTATTTTTTTTTATCAATATCCGCTCTTTTCCTCACGTTATATACCTTTATTTTATCATTCTTTATGGCTTTTATTTTCCTTAAAAGAGGAAAAATAATGAAAAACAACGAAACAAAATGATTAGATCGAACCCAAAAGTAGGCTGCCTACGTATCATGTTGTACATGAATCAGATCTTGCGTAGTTCGGGCTAGGTAATGCATAAACATTACACAATTGAAGGTTTTTTTTTTTTTTAACATTTCGATGAAAGATAGCAAAACATACAACGAATTTAGGACCACTTTAAAACTAAACAACAAATAAAAAAACACTTTAAACCCCTAACGATATGCGTGCAATAAATACCCGAATATAAAAAATAACTTAACTCCGACTTAACACAGACACCAACCTACAATGACAGAAACATAAAAGACTCAAACTACATAAAGATAAGGCAAGTTCTTTCAAACTGGTGCTCTGTGTGATGTCCCCGGCTGAGATGAACCCATCTGTGAAGTCCCCATTTTCCCACTTAGACTTTGCAACATGTCCTGCAATGACGTTTTGATACCCGGAAACAAATTTCTTGCCCGTATCCCCGCCTCTTGGAGAGTACACCCGCAAAGGTTTCTCTGACACCCATCCATAGTTGTGATCAAACGCGACAACTGAACTCTCAAAAACTCCACCTTGACACCCGGATCTTCCTGCTCATCATCTTCTACCATGATTGCTTCCCGTATTCGCCCTCTAAGTTGGGCTGGTAAGGGTATACTAATGCCACGGGGCATAGATTGTAGCCAGATTTCATAGTTTTGAGTGCATCCTGGATTTTCCTCGAAAGTATCGACACCCAACTTTATCGCGTTATTCCAGAATTGCTCATATTTGCTTTCCCCTACGGCTTGGTCTTTAAAGTACTCTACATCCTTTAGGAGGTCAATTATTGGGGGGACGTCTTGCATTCTACCCAACTGACGCATCACCCTTCTTGGACTGTAAGGCCTAGTACAGTTAAGTCCTATCAAAACTAGAAAGAGTTGCATTTGAGATCCAATCAAGATGTTCTTAGGACAAAACCACATATAGCACCAAAGAATGTTGTTTGGAGTTCTTGATCCGAGAAATTCGATCCAAGAATCGACTCCAATAGGAAAAGAAAATTTGTCAAAACGCATTCTTTCTTGCAAGGCTTGCACTCGATCATTCAGACAACGGTCGATCACATCTTCTCTAATCAAAGAAGGCGTATGCAAGTGCTCCATCATCCACAACTGCAATATCAGATTACTCCCCTCAAAAAATCGTACCCCTCCTTTTACTTCAGTTAAAGCCTTATATATTTCTGTTAGGATCATTGGTACAATGGTGACCTCATCTTTTTTCTTGAATAAAGCTATCACCACTGATTGTAGACGAGTATTGATACACCTCTCATCTAACGGAAACACTAAGATACCC
This sequence comes from Capsicum pubescens, assembly GCA_030864215.1. NCBI lineage: Eukaryota > Viridiplantae > Streptophyta > Magnoliopsida > Solanales > Solanaceae > Capsicum > Capsicum pubescens. The sequence continues at coordinate 284,851,252 of CM061542.1, forward strand.
AACAAAGCCAGACAGAAAACCTCCAGACGACGTTGTTCCCAGATTTTTTTGGTAGTACAGAATTCATCCCAAAAACAGTCGAAACCCTTTAAAGACCCAAATCTAGCAAACAAATAGTCCAAGGAAATCCAAGATTGTTTGAGACATCCCAGATGCTTGTTATCTTTTAATCCACAGAGTCGAAGGAATTTCTTACGAGTATGATTGCGGGCTAAAATCATCTGTTGGTCCATGTAAGTCAACCGAAACAAACAAGATATTTCTGCCAGAGTAGGAGTCAATTCACAACTTCCGAACCTAAACACCAGATTATTTGGATCCCAGAAAGTCAACGCAGCTTCTATTAAATCCGGACGAGGCGTGAGATCCATGAGTGTTACAAGATTGCCTAACACTTTCCTCACTTCGTGTTTTTCGGAGTAATTGAACGTGCCCCACCACTTGATCAACTTTTTGGGTACCTTGACAACCATAAGGACTCTAGACTTTGTGGATAGGTCCATCCTGTAGTAGCAGATAAGAAATTGTCTCAAAATTTGATAAGAGCAAAAGGTTCCCAACCAACGGGAATTTGATGCGGACATACGTCGATGGGACAGACCGCTTCATGACTCCAAATCGCCGAACAGTAATGCTGAATAAAATCAGCCTACTTGGCTAACAACTCTAGGTTACGGAGTAAAAGATCTAGCCTAAGACTAAAATGAAGACAAAAATAAAGGTTACCGGACCCACCGAGGGTTGCCTACGTATCCCGCCCCGAGGGACGGAAATCAGGTATGCGTAGTTCGTCTAGATTGGACACTTAACGATTAACTAATAAATTGACCCTAACTTAAAAGACAACCAAAACAAACGAGTGAAAACATTTTGGATTTTCAACTAGACATTTCAACTAAGACTGACACCACCAATTATATAAAAAAAAATCTTTTTGGTATTTTGTTTTTGACAGATAAGTAGACAAAGCAAATAAAACCTTTTTTTTTTTTTTTGAACTTACGGTACTTTGAGAAGATAAATGCAAAAACGTAAAAAAAAAAAAATCTTTTTGAGTTTTGGGATCGTGAAGAACAAAAGCCATAAAGAACTCTAAAATAAACTTCGACACTCCTTATGATTCATTCTTTTCGACTCACTTTTTTTCCTCTTTTTTTTTTTTTTCACACTTTACTTCTAACACATGTTTTCCCCAAATCGGTCCGTCAAATGACCACGTTACCCTCAAATATGCAACAGTTAGCACGTAGGGATGCTTTAAAGGCGAGTCTCCTGCAAAGGACCGTGTAGGCCCCGCTAGGTCTCAATAAGATGCAAATAAGAATGACCTAAAGGCTGACCTACGTTGTGGTTTACTAACAAGGCCGTTCGGGGGAGCATATGGTCGATAGTGGCTGCTTTGCTTTCCACCTACTCCATACATCCAACGGCTCCCCCCCTAAAATAAAGGTGACTCAACTAGATTTTCGTGCGCACGACGTGCGCTCCGAGACTTGTTGCAGAAAGAAGGCCGGGGGGATGGACTCATGATGACAGATATAAAGCGGTAACACATAGGATAAATACTATAAACAAAGAGCACGAAAACGCACAAAAGTGAAAACAATAACAAAACAATAATCACAAACAATGCTTATACACTCGTAATGCCAAACAAAGCCGATACGACTCAAAAAATAAGCTCGAATTCTGAAAATGTCCCCAGCAGAGTCGCCAGAGCTGTCACACCCCTTTTTACGCGTACTCCAAAAAACATGGAATATTTTTAAAATTCGAAAGGGTTTTATTATTTAAGTGACAAGAAATAAAATTTTGTTTCGGAAAAGGATTATTTGCATTTTTTATTCAGAGTCGCCACTTGGCATAATCCAGTGTGCCAAGTCACCTTTGAAAAATCCCTTTTTCGAAACCAATTGACTCTTAAACCGGTTTGCGCACAGAGATCCCGGCTAAGGAATTCTGTTGACCGAGGGGAAGGTGTTAGGCACCCCTCGATCCCGTGGTTCGACCACGATCGCTTGGTGGAGTGTATCGACTATTTTAGCACTACAAAATGTATAAACCACACAAAAGCACATAAAATAATCAAACAATAAACAAAAACAAAACAATCAAAAAATGTAAAGTCCGGTCCAATTATACAGTCCAAAAATAGAAAATACGAAAAAATATAAATCCTATTCTAAACTAAATCTAGACTAAGCTCCAATGTCTTACCCGATGCCGCGGGCCTTCATCACGATCATTCTTCGGGTACATGATACGTCGGGGCATTCCCCGGTGAATAAATATATACAGGTACCTCGGGGCATCCCCCGGCCAAACGAATACATTTCTTAGTGCGAAAAAAAATAAAATAAAACTATTCAACAACATTTCAAACATTCCACAAAATTTCCAAACATTCAACCGAAGCCACAAATCCTAAATTTTTGCCTACCCAAACTATGTTTGCCTAAACCAATCGTCCTATCAAGATACTACCAAGTTCGATTAACGTTCATTTCGAAACCAAACAACCAATGAATCAAACTAATCAAAATTCAACCATTATGCCAAGTTTTCAATTCTCCCTCCCACTCGTTTCATTTTTTTATCAATTATACCTTCAAAGTTACTCCGATTCATTCCGCTTATCAACAAAATCACATTGTTAAAATTCTAACATCATAACATCAACCAAAAATCCAACAATCACCACGGATAATCACAAACGATTCAAATAATCGAAAAATAAAGAACGAGGAGACGGGTTAAAGAAATGGACCTCGATAGAACGTTCTTGTATAATAATAAAGAGACCCGAACACCAAAATAACTCGAACGGAGAACCTCAACTGCAAATCCCAAAAATCCAAACTCGGTATCAGAAATAATCAAACGGACCAGAAATAGATGAACCCAGCCCAACAACTTGACCATAAGAGCTGAAACCCGGCATTGACCGAACTCCGGTGAGCTCCAACGACGAAACAAATGGGAACGGATCGGACTCTAGCTGAATCTCATCCCAATATTGGAAGAAAATTAGGGATTTTCGCGACTATAGGACTGATTTGACTAACCAAGAGTTGATTCCGGCGAATCTCACTATTTTTCCGACCAGATTCTCGCCGGTGATGGCGACGAAGATGTGGTGGCTTAGGTCGTCGGTGGCTGCTGTCAGCGGGGGAGGGAAGGACGACGGAGAGACGACGGCGATGTTGCCGTCGTCGGAACTGAAATCTGAGAGAGATTCGGGGAGAGAGAGAGAGACGAGGTTGCCGTCTCGGAACTGAGATCGGAGAGGTCGGAAGAGAGAGATGGAGACGACGGCGAGACGACGGCGATGTTGCCGTCGCCGGAGCTGGGATCGGAGAGAGAGTCGAGGATCTGCTGATCTTTTCTTTTTCTTTTCTCCTTTCTTTTCCTGTGTCTATTCTCTACTGACTTTCTTTTTATCTCTCTATCTCTCTTCCTCTCTCTCGATCTATATGAATTGCTCTCTATTTCTACTGTTTTTCTCTACTCTCTGTGTGCGAGTATGTGCTGTGAGGTGTTTATTGTTTTTTGGGTATCCATGGAAACAAGAATGGAGGAGATATATGTGTGTGAGTGCGTGTATAGTTGTTAATCCCTGGAAATTCTGTAATCTGTGAGGATCAATTGTTATGTGTAGGTGTATGTCGTCTTCCGTGGAAATTGTGTATTGTGATGATATTTATTAGGATGGGGTAGTGGGGTAGGGTAGTGAGGTAGGGGTAGGGGTAGGGATAGGGTTTGTTAGAGTAGGGTAGGTAGGTGTTGTTTTTTAATTGGAGGGATAAGGGTTAGGTGTCCACTTTTAATTGGGAAGGTTGTTAATTTGTTATCAATTGGGATTATGTGGGGATTTTGGGATAAGATTTGTTTAGAGTTGGTTTTGATTTTTGTCATTTGTGGAGGGATAATCACACGGGTGAGGGTACACGGTAGGATAGGGTAAACAATAGGTAAAACGATATCGGGGAGGGACGGAATTAGGTGTCTACAATTATCTCAATGATTATATGTGAATTCTTATATATTAGTTTCACTTTAGCCATGATTTACATTTTACTTCAATTTATTAATCATTGATAAATATAATAAATATATCGTGCCTTTAATCGAATAGCCATCTCGGTCCCTTTTTGTCTCTTATTTATTTGTTGTTTATTGGACAGATGCAAGTTGCATAATGTGTAATAATGGGTTAATTGTAGTTATATTAGATTTAATAAAATATATATAGCAATATAAATATGTTAGGAATTGAATTTGAAGTATTTAACGTGACTTATCAATTTGTGTGCATGAAATGAAGTTAAAAATGACTTGTTAATATAGTCCTTTATCGTAGGAACGTATAAGGGAATTTATTAATTCTACGAAAAGATTAACTTTCATTTTTCTTATCATTTTTTTTAAAAAAAATCCATATTAATGCTGAAATTTTATTTTTCTATTTGTTCAATTTCCCATTTTGCCAAATTCATTCTTTACTAGTTTATTTTCTTTATTTATAATACAAGAAAATTATTGAATTTGTTAAACAAGATAAAATTATCTCGAGTTATAAGAGACGAATGAATATCTTTAACGTTAAACGAACTTTAGGCACATTTTAAAATGTTCATCTCATTTAAGAATGCGGCGTACGAATCGTTTTCGAGACGTTGAAAAGTTAAGGATACAGTAATGTACCTTGACAAATATTTTTCTAAACTAAATTTTTCACAAATTTAATACAAGAGTTTTAAATAGTTTTAATATATTAAAAAAAAAGCGAATTAGGTCTGCAAACATAGTTGTTTTCCAAAATAGTTAAAGCTAAGTGTAAGTTAATAAAAGCAACCGTGCTAGAACCACGGGACTCCAGGGGTGCCTCACACCTTCCCCTCGGTCAACAGAATTCCTTACCCGATTTTCTATTTCCGCAGACCAATAAAGAGTCATTTCATTTTGATTAAGGATTCAATAAGGTGACTTGGAACACCATAACTCAATTCCAAGTGGCGACTCTGAAATTAAAATAATCTCTATTCAATATGGTCACTTTAATTGAAAAAATTCTTCGACTCGAATCCCTCAGACGAAAAAGGGGTGTGACAATATTAGAAGTTTCAGTTTTGAGCTTTGTTGTTTTCAGAAATGGGTTTGTGTAATACATGAATTCAAATTAGGTGAGTCTAAAAGCAAAAAACAAGGTAGACTTGTTGTTTCTACTTTAACACAGACTGATCAACAATGTTGGTACTAGATGTGTATATAGATTGGGTTGGTTCGGCTTTTATTAAAAAAAAAATCAAACCAATCATGTCGGATTATTAAAATTATAAATCAAATCAAACCAACATAAAATTGATTTTCCTCGGTTTGGTTTGGTTCGTCGGTTTGGTTTGACTTGACGGTTTGATTTGTACACCCCTAGTTGGTACTAGTGGTAGCAAGATCAACAATGTTGTTTCAAATTAAGTGTTTGTAAAATTAAATAAATCAATAAAAATTTAAATCTAAAAAATAAACTGTTATGATCGGACAAAATAAGCAAACCACAAGCAAAAAAAAAAATAAGATGAACACACAGAATTACATGAAAATTCTTAACGAGAAAAATCAGGGGCAGAGGCAGAAAAATTTCACTATAATGGATGGAGAATACAATGAGGAGAATGACGTATTTTCTGAACATCCAAAACGACCCACTAAATGCACTTATATAACACGTGCGTACAAATAAATTTTAAGCTCAAAAACATACAGGTTCATACCGCGTCTCAATTTCTACGCTACCACCACAGACCCCATGAAAAATCACAAACATAAAACACACCACAAACTTTTCAGGATCGGATCAATAAAATTCAGATCACAAACTCTAACATAAACAGTTTGATAAACATTGAAATAAATTTTCAATACTTCATTATATTCCAAGATTCTGCAAATCCAATACCTTGGCTAATAGTTTATCATAAATCATTAGAAGAAAAAGGGAGTGGGGTAAGGGGGTGAGGGTAGGGGTGTGGCTCATGTCCTAACATGCCTTTCCAGCTTAAGCAAAACGTATGTGACTTTTAATTTTTAATGAAATTCTCAACATGACAATATGAAGTACTTCATGTCTTCTAATAGAATCATTTTGTTGCTTGTATGTTAGTTAAGCTTCTGCATTTGCTTACTTTTGTAGCTTTTTCGTGATGAAAATTATTTATATTTTTTCGAAAAATTATTTTACTTTAGTAAAAAAAGTGAAAACAAGATGTGTTTAGCCATAAAAATTTCAAAATTGTATTTGAAAAAATGAAAACAAGTTTTACTTGTTTTCATCTTTTTTCACTCATACTTCTCTCACAAAATTTTAAAAATAACTTTAATTTTATATTCATGGTCAAATACAACTTCAACTCCACTCCAAAAAATTATGATTTTCATGTCCAAACGGGTTTGTATCTGAATTCTGAAAAGTGCAAGTTTGCCGGCACTTCTAGAAAAAATTATGGTATTAGAAAGGGCAAATAGGTCTATGGAAATTATTTTACATTATTTCCCGTTTGATCATGAAAATCAATTTTTTTCGAAGTTGGAGTCGACGTTGAAGTTGGAATTGAAATTGTGTTTGACTATGAATATAAATTAAAGTTGTTTTTAAAAATTTGTGAGAGAAGTATGAGTGAAAACAAGTAAAATTTGTTTTCACTTTTTCAAATAAAATTTTGAAAAAATGTAAATAATTTTCATGGTCAAACGCATCTTATTTTCACTTTTTTCATTAAAGTAAAATATTTTTTTTTTAAAGTAAAATAATTTTCTGAAAAAAATGTAAATAATTTTCATGGCGAAACGGCTAATAACATTTCACTTATTTCCGATGAAATTTACAAGTAAGGTCTGGGGTCTGAAGAGGGTGTGTAGATCGAGTATATACAGATCTTACTTCTATTTCGTGAAGATAGAGATGTTGTTTTCGAAAAATCTTTGATTCGAGTATAACAAATCAAAATAGATATCATAGGGGCAAATCTCCAAAGTTAATAAAAAATGTACAAAAAAATATAACTAAGCAAAGCAAGAATCTAGGCTTTTGTGTGTACTTCCAAAATCATCACATGAACAATACACCTGTTACATTAGCTAATATATTTATTAGTGAAAGATATTGTTATTCTAATAAACCCCAATACCCAAAATGGCATCCAACAAATTATAATTAATTATCACATGATGGTGATTATCTTGCACTTATATCCTTAAGAAGTAAGCAAATCAAACACCTGCCTCTTTCTTATTGGATTACTAGTAGCTTTCATATTTAAGAATTATCCACTTGTTTATTTTACTAATTTCCTACATAATTTGTACCCAAAAAATATTCTTTAAGTATGTATATAGTTGTCTAGATGCATTAACCTAAGTTTATACGTGGCCTTTCTAGTCTTCTCTATTGAGTGGCATGACTAAAATATACTTTGGTGACTTTCATCAAGATGCTACTATATGTCACCCAATCTGTTGGCAGTCAACATATACCGGGATTGTGATCGGAGCGATAAGTACTTTTTTATTCTTAATCTGAGATTTTTATATTTGGTCATTGTGTATAGTCGCTTTTGTTAGAAGTGTTTTAGTCAAATTCTATGAGACTTTTCGACGTGAATCTTGATATCATAAGGCTAGCTTCAGTATGGAGTGCTTTGCCCCTATATGAACCTTTTGCCGCAAATCTAAGTTTAGTCCGACTGCAATATGAGTACTGTGTTGGAGTGCTTCACCCTCTTAACGGATCCTAATACGAGTACTAGTGGAAGTGTTTTGCCTACAATATGAATATTCGTGTAGGAGAGCTTTACCCTCATATTAGACATTTCGACACGAATACATACTAAGTCTAATTCCAATATGAATAACAGTGGAAGTGCTTTATCCCTAATATGAGTATTAGTAGACCTGTTTTACTTTAGCGCTTTACCCTCATATTAGACATTTCGACACGAATACATACTAAGTCTAATTCCAATATGAATAACAATGGAAGTGCTTTATCCCTAATGTGAGTATTAGTAGACACGTTTTACTTTTAATGTAAGATTTTCTGGCGCGAATCCAGATTCAGTTTGATTCTAATACTATTAGTGGCAAAGCTTTACCTCCAATTTGAGAATTTCCGAAAATTTAGTTTGACCCCAATATGAGTGGTAGTGAAAGCGTTTTACTCTCAATTTGAAACTTTCCGACACGAATTCAAATTTAATCTGATTTTAATACGAGTATCGATCGGTGAAAGCTAACGCTTTACCCAATATCATGAGACTTCAATTCCGATGCAAATCTAACCCAACATGAATACCAAAAATCGAGTAGACAACCACGAAAAAGTTTTAAAGGTTGATTTTGTGGATTATCATCGAACCCTTCGATCGGGTATTACTTAGATATGAAACTTGCAAACCTCATAGGTTGTAATATTTATCTTATGGCAAAACAATATACTAATAAAATTATCTCAAATTGTATACGTGTGATATTTTAACTTTTTTTTATTAAAGTCCTCCAAACAAATCTTTCATTGCCTTCTTTGATTTTTCTATAGTAATAAAAAGTACTATAAGAAGTACACGTAACTATTTTTAGCAAATACAAATGCACAATTACTAAGTGACATAATTAATGGAGTCATGTTTAGCTATAACTCATTAGTCATAAAGATTTGACTAATAAGAGAGGTTTTGGTGCAAATATAAATAGCAACAAAACTTGCTAATTATGTCATAGAATTCTAAGGACAAAACAGTTTACAATATATTTGTCCTCTCAATTATATTATTGGTTTTAATTTTAAGAATATTATTTATTCAAAAATGGGAAGATGGGGAATTATAGAAGAAGAATGGAGAAAAGGTCCATGGACAGTTGAAGAAGATAATTTGCTCATTGAATATGTTAATTTGCATGGTGAAGGTAGATGGAATTCTGTTGCTAGGCTTGCAGGTAATTACTACTTATATTTTTTTTTCTTCTATTTTTAACTCTTTTTTCACTTATTTCCAAGTTTAACAAACCTACCGGTCGAGTCGAGTTGTGAAATGAATAAGATCCTTTCATGATCTAAATCAATCGGAGTCTCAATACTAGGGATGGAGCCAACACATTGGCAGGGGTTTCATATTCCGAACTCCCTTCGACGGAAAAATATACAATTTATACATGATTAAAAATTATTTTTATGTATCTATAGTAGATGTTGAACCCCCTTCAGCTGGATTTTCTTGAACCTCCTGAGTTGAAATTCCGGCTCCGCCTCTGCAGTCAATACTGATACCAAACCTCATGCCAAATCTATGTACCATTATCTTCACATTCACTTTGATCGATATGAGTTCAACTTTGTAATACGAGCAATTTTATCAGAAAATTTCTCATCTTAATAGGAGCTTTTCTAAGAAAAAAGCTATAATTAGCCGTATTAATTAGCAACGTTTGAAATAATATGATTTTGGACACGGCCTATTTTTATTTGGCTAGATGATCGTGTAGTTTGTGAAAATTTAAAACTCCATTTGCTCTACCAATTAGAAGCTGAAAATTACTTTTCGTCTGGGACTGAGGCGCAATTATTATTGATGTGCATTTGTATGAACAGGATTGAAAAGAAATGGAAAAAGTTGTAGGTTGAGATGGGTGAATTACTTAAGGCCAGACCTTAAGAGGGGGCAAATTACTCCATATGAAGAGAGGATAATTCTTGAACTTCATGCTATATGGGGAAATAGGTAATTATTTGAATTAAGTACTATATACTAATATTGGATTATTCATTAAAGTTCTTGATTATTCTTAAAAGTAAAATAAAAGTTTTGAACAGATGGTCAACAATTGCTAGAAGCTTGCCAGGGAGAACTGACAACGAAATCAAGAACTATTGGAGGACTCATTTCAAGAAAAAGGTGAAGAAATCAAGTACTGACAACTTCGAAAAAACAAAAGCCCGTCTTCTGAAAAGACAACAGTCTCAACAGAAGCAATTATTGAACAGTCAAATCGACATGAAAAGGTTCATGTCACAAAATGAGAATAAAGTTCCAAGTCATGTACCAAAACAAGACATGGCCATTTTGTACCAAAATAACTCATTTCATGAGCAAGAGCAAAGTGGTTTCTTCTATTCTATGAACAATGGATATGCTATTGTGCCTGAGGCCTCATCTAATGAAGACATCATGTGGGATATTGGCTTGTGGAACTTGGATGATTTTAATGTTAATTTGTCGGTGTCAGCGGCGGAATCAGGATTTGCAACAAAAGAGTTCAAAATATGAAGAAGTAAACACACGAAAAGTCACAGGGGTTTAACATTCAATGTATCAAAATATAATTTTAACCATAAAGAGGGTGAACCCAGCCCTATCGGGCCTACCGAGCTCCACCCCTGGCCAATGCCTGAGGCCTCTTCGATCTTACCACCAATGAATGTGGTAGAATGGATACATTTGAGTCTTGTGAATAAACAAACTTCTAATATGGAGCGTTTCCTCTCTTTTAATCGATTCTAGTAAAAGTGAATCTGAACTAATCGAACCATTAAGCTTTCAATAATGTTTCTCTCTGTTAACCCTCTTAATGCTTTTACAATAAAATTTACGATGTAGTCCTATGATATTGATCAGGTTGAAGTAATTTTTAGGAATGTCACGGATAATATTAAAGATTATTTCAAGTAAGTATTTATTGATCAAATTGGGACATTATGGAAAACTTAAACATATAATTAAACCACCTAAGATGGTTAAATGTACCAAATTTAATATCGTCATGGCTTAAAATAGATAGGCTATATGTGCATTTGCTCCTTTTATATGGGGCTATTTATGAGATTGATTTCAAAAATGAGTGATCTTGAGTTTTTATTTCGTTGTTTTATGGGGAAAATATTTTTTTATTTTTGAACTTGAATATTTACTCATGAGACAAGCGCGAATCTTAACTCAAAACAATTCATTTTAAGGTCATTGGGTGTAATTGAACAATTACGTGGAGTAGAAAATATCAAGTTATAATAATAAGATGTAGTTATTTAACGTTTAAAATAACATACTAACATGCGTATTTGATCGATTAAGTGACCTTTTGAGTACTATAGACATAGTTACGTGACTTTTCAGTTACAAACAAAAGAAAATAATTTTATTTAGTTGAGTGACCATTTGAATAATGAACTTGTGATAAGTTCGATTTTTAATTTCAACATAAAAGATATAGCAGAATTCAGGATTCAGTAATAATTAAGCCTTAAATGGTTCATTTGGGACTTGGGAGTCTTATCAGTTGGACCAAAAACAATCAATTTTGCTCAAATACATAGTCAACCTTTTAGATCTGACTGATATTTTATTTTTATATTCAAACTAAGTCATATTTCATTTGAACGACTTATCTTATAGTAATAAAATATTTCAATTAGACATTTTTGATTCAAATTTAAAGAAAACTTTTGTATGTATTTTCATTCAGCTACTAGTACTTAAGTTAATCATATAAAATATATCATCTCCTTTAATTATACGTATCAACCTCAAGTAGAAAATACATAAAAAAAATTATGATTTATTGAAGAGAATGCATGTAATTAGAGGAAATGACATATTTTATGTGGTTAACTTAACTATTAAATAGACGAATAAGACCATAAACTAAAAAGAATATTTCAAATTTGAACCGAAAGTACTAATTGAAATACTTCATTAGAGGTTAAGGTGTTCAATTAAAACAAGATTTGATTTGATCATCAAAACAAAATATTCTATCAAATATAAGAGACTGACTATATAAAAAAGAAATTATGATGCGCTAAATTTCCCGCTATGCATGAGACCTGAAATGAATCAGACCACAAGGGCCTCTTAGGTACGCCAAGAAAGACTTTATTACAAGTAGTGATTTGTTTGCTTTACTTTGCTTATTTCATTTATTTTATACTTAATTGGTTTTGCTCTATTGCCTAAACCAAATCACTAACAAATCGGATAAAAGATAAGATCAAATCATATTACGTGGTCTTGACTCTTGACCCATTTATAGATTCAATTATACTAAATTCACTATAAATATCAAATATAAAATAAATTCGTCTTAAATTAATCTCATAGTTTTAGTTATTTCTCATCTTCGGTACCAAACGAGTCCGTAAAGACTAAACTAGACTTAACCAAAACTAGAGAAACTCTTTTCTTTAAGAATAAGAAAAACACAAGTTCTCTCTCGCACATACACAATAGCTCAGAATAAAATATATGAGATAATTTCTTTTGGGATTAGTTATTTCAGAATTATAATGTTATTTTTTTCATCTTAAGAGTGGATAACTAATCCCGAATAACTTGTTTCCCAACCAAACGACCCTTAAACAACTAATTTTTGTAAACTTGAAGGATCATACATGTTCAGTGTAATACAATGGAGATTAAAATGTACTTAAACCCAAACTTGAGTAATTCACTTCCTTTAGAAACAAGAAAAACACCATTTCTCTCTCACACACACTGACACACAGTAGCTTGAGATAAAATGTATGAGATTAATATAAAATGTAAGGGTAGGATAATTAATCGTGGATTTCTTAATCCAAGGAGAACTTATTTTCTAATCAAATGATCCCTAAACAATTAATATTTGTAAACTTGAAGGATCATACTTGTCCAATGTAATACAATAGGGACTAAATTGTACATAATCCAAACCAGGTGAATTCTTTTCTTTAAGAACAAGAAAAAAATACAATTTCTCTCTCTCTCACACAGATACACAGTAGCTCGGGCTAAAATGCATAAGATAATTTATTTTGAGATTAATTATTTTAAGATTGTAGTTTTATTTTTAGTCTCATCTTAAGAGTGGAAAAACTAATCGCGAAATAATTATTTCCGAGATAACTTGTTAATAACCCCCATTGTAAACTTGAAGGATCATACAAGTTCAATATATTCCCCCCATTCTTTTTTATATGTTCTTTTTTCCTTTTTAGAGTCAAACGCTATAAATTTTGATTAATATTTTAAGATGTATTTTTTATCAAATATAAAAAAAATTATAATTTATAATACTTTTCATATAGTTTTTGTATATTTAATTTTAAGTTTTATAACATTAAATTAATCTAATCTCATTTAGTTTTGAAACTTAATTAAATTAATTCACGAAAAATGAAGGAAGTATATAAAAGGGATAATACCCACGAAAATATTCGAACTTTAACCAAATTTCCAGTGGAGCATATTGAACTTTGCGGGGTCTTATTATCCCCCTATACTTTTTTAAGTGGAATTAATCTCCCTCCCTCCCAGACTTTTTAAAAGTGAAATTACCCCCCCCCCCCCCCGAAACGTTATCCCTAGTTTTTATGCTAGGAGGTGCAGTACACGCGTTGCTTCTTCTCCGCTTTATCAGTTTTCAACATTTTTTCACCATTACAACCATATTAAAGATTCCAAATGATTCCATTGAGTCAATTTCAGCTTCTTCTCCACTTTATCAGTTTTCAACATTTTTTCACCGTTACAACCATATTAAAGATTTCAAATGATTCCATTGAGTCAATTTCAAAATTCAAGTCCATTGTTATCACTCCAAAAGTTTTCAAATTCAATTTCAAGTTTCAAACTTTGAATTCCATTGAGTTTATGAAGAAAGTTTTTTCAAATTATTGAATGGAATCTTCCATTAATTTTCCATTTAAACTCGGAAGATTTAATTAGCGAGTTTCATTAATGGAAGATTCAATGAAACTTCCCAATTGAATGGAACTCGCTAATTGAAAACTCAATGAAAGATTCAATTTCCATTAATGGAACTCGGAAGATTCAAAAACTTTAATTTCATGTATGAAGACAAAAATACGGATTGTACATGTATGAAGCTATTCAATCTTCCGTTAATGGAACTCGAAAGATTCAATTTCCATTAATGAAACTCGGAAGATTCAATTAGCGAGTTTCCGAGTTTGAATCTTCCATTGAGTTTCAATTAGCGAGTTCGAAACGGAATCTTCAAGAATTCAACTTCAATTCAACAATGGAGCAAATTCAATTTCAATTCAACAATGGAGCAACCATTATTGAAGAAAAGAAAGAAAGAAGAAAGAAGAAAGAAGAAAGAGAATGATAAAATAAATAAAAATATAAAACTTTAAATAATTATAAAATTAAGGGGCTATTTGGCAAAAAAGAAGAAGTTTTATAACGTTTTTAACACTGTTCACACGCTCAATGCGCGTGACTAATACGCAATGTGCCAAGTGGTAGATATATACCATTCAACAACAACAACAAACCCAGTGTATTCCCACATAGTGAGGTCTGGGGAGGGTAAGATGTACGCAGTCCATACCACTACTCCCGGGGAAGTAGCAAGGCTGTTTCCAATAGACCCCCGGCTCAAGCAGATATATACCATTAAAATACGAAAAAAAAATCTGGGTAATAGAACCCCTGCAAAGTTCAGTATGCTCAACTGATAATCTGATCAAACTTCATATATTTTTGTGAGTATTCTCCCTATATAAAAAGAAATAAAAGGAGTGACACAATAGTGGCTAAATTTTAAGAACAAGAAAAACACAATTTCTCTTCTTCATATTGACACACAATAGTTCGAGATAAAATGCATGAGATAATTAATTTTGAGGTTATTTATTTTGAGATTGTAATTTTAATTTTTTTCCCACCTTAAGTAGGTGTTTGACCCATGAAATCAAAAATTTTTGGAGTTGAAGTTGGAGTTTGGGATTGTGTTTGACTATAAATATAAATTAAAGTTCTTTTTTACTGGAGTTGTTTTTGACATTTGTGAAAGAAGTAAAAGTGAAAACAAGTTAAACTTATTTTCGCTTTTTTCAAATACAATTTTAAATTATATTTAAAAGTCTTATGGTCAAACACTACAATTTTCATCAAAATAAAATAATTTTTCAAAAATAATAAAACATTCTCATGGCCAAACACCCCCTAAGGATGGAATAACTACGAGAATGATTAACTGTGAAATAGCTAATTCCAGAATAACTTATTTCCCAATCAAACTATCCCTAAGTAATTACTCTCTCCGTCTCAAAATAGTTGATATATTTATTAAAAAAATTGCCTCAAAATAATTAACATATTTAAAAAATTAAGAGATAATTAATCTTTTTTTTTTCAACTCTACCCTTAATAAGTACAATTTACTAAGTCATTTTAGAATCTGAAAGAAATTAGTAATTACAATACAAGTTTCATAAAAAAGATAATATTAATCAGTTTGCACTCCTTATTATTTTTTTTCTTAATAATTGTGCAAAATTTATACACGTCAACTATTTTAAGACGGAGGAAGTTATTTTTGTAAACTTGAAGGACTAAAGTGTAGTTAACCCAAAGTTGAAGAAATTCGTTTCTTTAAGAAGAAGAAAAACACCATTTCTCTCTCTCTCTCACACACACACATACGCACAGTAGTAGCAGCTGCTGCTTCGTCTTCTTCATCGGAGCTCTTTTTGTTCAGCTATGGCGGCACTGCAATACTTGGAATCATTTTGCAATGCAAATCCACAGCTTAATGAGTGGTACACTACGCTATCAGATCTGTACAACAGAAAACTATGGCATCAACTTACTCTTAAGCTCGAACAATTTGTTCTTCTTCCCCTTTTTCAGGTTCCCATTTAATTTATGCGAATTTTTTTGCTTTTGTTGTTGTTGCTTTACGCCCACTTGAATTATTATTATTATTGTTGTTGTTGTTATTATTATTGTTGTTGTTATTATTATTGTTGTTGTTGTTATTACTATTATTATTATATTGTTATTATTATTAATGAATGAATGAATTGGGAAATACGATAGTAAGATTCGATTCTGACTGAGTAGAGCTGGTGCTGTTGTTGCTATGGTTTAAGGTGGGGGATAAGTTAGGGTTTAGAGGTGGATTTCGTGTTAGAGATTTTAGTTATTGGATTTGGTGTTGGACGGGTTAGAAATTGAATTCTACTTAATTTATGTGAATTTTGTTTGTTTTTGTTGTTGCTTTACGCCCTTGAATTATTGTTATTATTATTATCATTATTCATGAATGAACGTATGAATTGAATTGGGAAAGACGATGGTAAGATGCGATTCTGACTTGGTAAAGCTGGTGCTGTTGTTGCCTGCACCTTGGGGGAAGGGGAGGAGGGGGATGTATGCTATGGGTTTAAGGTGGGGATAAGTTAGGGTTTATTGGTGGATTTCGTGTTAGAGATTTAGTTATTGGATTTGGTTTGTGTGTGTGTGTTTGGGAGGGGATGATTATTAGAGGCAGGGAGGGGGATTGCAAGGTGGGGAATCGAGCCCTCACTGAATCAGGTGAGAATTTAGGTAATCAACCAACTGAGCTGTTAAGATTTCTTCCATGCAATGGGTTTAAGGTGGGTGTAAGTTGGAGTTTAGTGGTGGATTTGGTGTTAGAGATTTAGTTATTGTAGTTGGTTTTGGGCGGGTTAGAAATTGAATTCTACTTAATTTATGTGAATTTTGTTTGTTTTTGTTGTATTTTGGACTTAATTTTTTTTGTGTGTGTTTCTTGTGTGTTTGGGGAGAGGATGGTTATTAGGGGTAGGGAAGGGAATTGCAAGGTGGGGAATCGAGCGCTCGCTAAATTAGGTGAGAATTTAGGTAATCAACCAGCTGACCTATTAAGATTTCTCCCATGCAATGGGTTTAAGGTGGGTGTAAGTTAGAGTTTAGTGGTGGATTTCGTGTTAGAGATTTAGTTATTGGATTTGGTTTTGGGTGGGTTAGAAATTGAATTCTACTTAATTTATGTGAATTTCGTTTTTTTTTTTGTATTTTGGAGTTCATTTTTTTTTTTCTTTTTGGGTGTGTGTGTGTTTGGGGAGGGGGTGTTTATTAGGGGTAGGGAAGGGGATTGCAAGGTGGGGAATCGAACGGTCATTAAATTAGGTGAGAATTTAGGTAATCAACCAGCTGAGCTATTAAGATTTCTCCCATGCAATGGGTTCAAGGTGGGTGTAAGTTGGGGTTTAGTGGTGGACTCATTTTAGAGGTTTACTTATAGGATTTGGGGGAACGGAAAATAGAAGAGGGGATTACAAGGTGGGCAATCAAACCCTCTCCAAACAAGGTGAAAGTTCATATAATCGTGAATTAACTGAGCTACTAAAAATCTCCCATGCTATTTGGTTTAGGTGGTTGTAAGTTAGGATTTAGTTGTGGACTCGTGTTAGGTATTTACTTATAGGATTTGGTGTGGGATATGTAAGAATTGGGGATTGTTTAGCAACCAACTGAGCTATTAAGATTCTCTCATGCGAAATGGGTTTAGGTGGGTATAAGTTAAGGTTTAGTTGAGTATTCATGTTAGAGATTTACTTATATGATTTGGTTTTGGGACGTAAGAATTGGGAGTTGTTTGAGCTTGAAACTATTCTTGTGCTTCCGAAAGGGTTAGAAAAAATTGGGGCAAGGTGTGGCCTAGTGGTCAATGAAGTGAAATGAGCGCCTTGAGGTCTCAGGTTCATTTCAAATCCCAGCAGAGATAAAAACACCAAAACACGAGGTGATTTCTTCTCATTCATTCTAGCCTTGGTATAGTTACTTGTTGTTGGTGGGAGGTGGCAGGTATCTTGTGGAATTAGTCGAAGTGTGGTTGTTGGTGGGAAGTGGCAGGCATCCATGGAATTAGTCGAAATGTGTTTGCTAGTGATAGGTGGCAACTATCCCGTGATATAAGTTGAAGTGGGCACAAGCTGGTCTGAACACCACAGTTACAAAAAATAAAATAAAATTGGGGCTTCTTGGCGGTGAACAAATGGATTGTATAAAAAGGAGTTTGATTGTTTGTCTCTGTTGATGGATAGTTCAACTGAAGGAGGAGGTTTTGAATTGGCTTGTAGGAGAAATAATAATCAAATTATAATATCCAGTGTGGGACAATTTCCTCTGGTCTTTGTGGACAGGTGCATTTTCCCTTGTTGGTTATAGCTGACTACCATTGGATGAGTGTGTGCAAGCTATTAAAATGTAGTACTAATCAACTAACTTCAAATGTCATGGTTGCAATTACTAATTGAACTATAGTAGCATGGTGGATACTGCAAAAATGTATCAGCTGATAGTAACTTGAGTGGTGCTTCATTCATAGCTGTGTATTGTTCAAGTCGTTTGTGGGGGGTGGGACGGGGGAGTTGAATATGTTCTTTACATATAGGGGACCTCTGTATCTGAAGTTTGCAATTTGCATATTGGGAAACATGCAAATGATATGATACACACCCATAGAAGAGAGCCTTTCCACACAAAGCCATTTTATACTATGTTTCGTATTTGAAAACCTGAGATTGACTTAGAGGATCAATCTTTTAAATATTTCTTTTAATAACCGCAGTGTCTGGGCCTCCTTTTGTGTATCTCAACTAATTCCACGAGGTATCCATTACCACTTACCAACACAAGTACCGAGTAACTCTACCAAGTCTTGGATAGATGAGAAGAAATTACCTAGTATTTTTTTTTTTTGCTGGAATTTGAACTTGTGGCAGAGGCGAAGATCTATCTTCTAAATCTTGATATGGAAGAGACAATTCACTAATTTCTTGATAGGGACCTAGTGCTGCAAAATGAATTTGTGAAATTCACTTTGTTATTGTCTGAGGATGTCTTCAAGTTCAAGGAAGCTACCATTGCAGATAATGAAGTGTCTTTTTGTTAGAGAATTTTCTTGAAAAATAAAGAAAACCTTAGTTGATGACGAGTGAAATTTCAACATATTCTCTTTCACAGCACCCTATTGGTGCTAATGGAAGGGAAATGAGCTTATTCTTTTCGTATCTATAATCCAAATTCATTCAAGACTTCGTCTAAACACTCCATAATATTCTGGACCCAGGAAAAATTGATTCAATAGAATTCAAAGTGTTATCTATCATGCTAAAGGAAACTTATATAGTATCTGATCTTAATTTTGAAAAGCAAAAATACTTTCTTTGTATACAGTGCACATTCCACGGTTTATATATCCAGGGAAGTGTACACTACTAACATTTGTTTCAAAAAAGATCTTACTCTTATTTGCTTGTGTTTTTAGGTTTATAAAATTTGGTAGTCACATGTAGCATGAATTAGCACGCAAGTGTTGACAATATGCCTAATCATGCAATGCATCTGGATTAACATAGGGATACTATTAGGACCCTGATTCAGAACATAGCGGCGAAATAAGCAGACAAATTATCAAGCAATGTTAAGGTTTTCTAAAAATTATTATTTTACTTCATCCAAATTACATATCCCTGAAAAGGTATTCTCAGTCATCTAAATGTGTGTTTATTGTTTATCATTGTCCTGTGCTAACGATTTAAATTGAGGTGGAGCTGATACAACTAAAATTATTTAGTATTAAATCTTGTTTCAAGGAGCTTATTCTCCACGAGTAGTGAAGTGTATGGAGCTTAGTCTGTATCTTGTGTTCGTTATTGCACGTAAAGTTGTACTTGTTGTCTTCTCACAATCTATTTGTATGCTTGTACCATGCTACATTTGTGTGCACTTGATTCTGAAGTGATACTTAAGCGAGTGGTTGTTTTATCATGCTGTGTTCGCACATAACACCTCTCCTCTTTATTTAGGCGGGTGATGGACTAATACAGTTGTATCACAACTTCATTACTGATTTCGAGACAAAGATCAATCTTCTCAAGCTTGCACATTTTGCGGTTATTGTTTCTCGGCAATACCCCGAGAAAGAAGCCGCTATAGCTTTCCTTGAAGGCGTGACAGAGAAACTTCATAATACTAAAGAGACCCGGATAGAGGAGCCGATTCTTTATATTAAGATGCAGATTGCCCTATTTAAGCTTGAGAAAGGAGATCCAAAAGAGTGCCAGAAACTTTTGGATGAGGGGAAGACTACACTTGATAGCATGACTGACATTGATCCATCTGTCTATGCAAGCTATTATTGGGTTTCATCTCAGTACCATAAAGCTCGCCAGGAGTTTGCCGACTTTTACAAAAGTGCTCTTCTTTATCTCGCGTACACTTCAGTGGAATCTCTTTCTGAATCATTTAAGCTGGTATTCATCATTTCTTATTTTGTATTTTTTTCTAAGGACTAATGTAAGAGTTTTTCCATCCTAACTAATTGGATTTATGACCCCTGTACATCAATCTGCCTTGCTGCATTTCACGTGATTTTATTACTCAGCTAGTTGCTTATCAATTGTCAATTTGTTAGCTTATTTACTAAACTATGGCTACCCATTGGGTTAATTGAGAAAATGATGAGACTGAGGAATGTTGCTAATAGATCTCTAAGGCTGTGGAGTGTATCTGTAGAGACCTCATCTATTTTAGGCATTTAAGAGGGCCTGCTGCTTAACTTTTGTTTTTGTCAGAAAATGAGTTCAAGTGGTACTTATAGTGTTATAATTCTTACAGTCTATGCTACTCGATATTCAAGAGTATATGATGGAATCTCTGTCAAATCATAGTGACCATCCTCATCTTTTAATCAGCTCACTAGCAAGAGAAGGAAAGCAATTTTAAAATGAAATTGTGCTCTATGTATACTCCCCCAATCAACCCCACACTGCAGTTTTCCTTGGTTAAAAGTTAAAACAAGTTTTTTATGTTTGTGGGTATTAGAGACTGGAGATGGACAGATCTGCCCGTGCTTAACCTTTATATCATCATCATTTTCTCGTTTATTAAAAAAAAACATGGTTGTTTTCTCTTATTTTACTGCAATGCTGTCTCTAAGGATGTCTGAAGGAATATGATCATTTTCCTTACAGAGGAAGCTCTTCATAATTCAGAGAATGTTTTGAAGGTCTCGGTTTTAAATTTTGATAGTGATTTTCTATTGGGTCTTAATTCTCTAAAATGCTCTTTATCACTCTCATAAATCTTCATATAAATTGTGTTGAAGGAACCTGAATTATGAAGGGGCCAGTCATTTTTCTTCTTGTGGTGCTACTTTACCTTAAAAGATAAGTGAACTTTGCTCCTCAAGGGGCAAGGCACTGGTGGTGTTCGTGAGAAAGATAAAAGATGTTCCATTTAACATGAGATGGTAAAGAATATAGTTTGTCCATCAACTAACAGTTGATTGATGGCACTTATTTGTGTTGCTTTCTTTTTCGCTCCTTTCCTATCAAAGGTCTGAAGCTTTTGTTGAAAATATCTTTTTTGTACTGGTCGCCTGAATCAGGTCCTAGAGTTAAATCTTATTCCACAAATTCATGAATTTGCAATACATTTTCCTTATTTATGTCGGAGACGTCACCACTGTTATGAATTCAGTACTTTGGCAGCTGCTAAGGCTAAGCACTAAAACTCTTAAAAAGGAGAAGTGCTATTGTTCAATTGCGTATTGGATTATGATTGAGTGATCTTTTCTAACAGCTACTTTTTCAGCCTTTGAGTAGACATACTTGTTAGTTGTATATGTGATTTGAATATTTTCGGCAATATCGGTCTTTTTATTATTGTTTACCTGAAAATGGTTGAGCAGTCCTATGTTTTTGGGTTTGGTATCAATCTAATTGTTCCTTCTATCTTGTTTAGGATTTGGCTTTTGATTTGTCCCTGTCAGCATTGCTGGGAGACAAAATATACAACTTCGGAGAACTGCTTGCTCATCCGATTGTAAGTTTATATTTCTATTACATGTGTTGATCTTCTTTTTTGTGAAAATGGCCCCGTGGAGTGCTCATTCAAGGAATATACTGCTGGTGTCCTTCCCAGGAGATGTCAGGATGTGTCTCGAGGTCTTATCATGTTGTCATATGTGCTAGAGTGAGAGATTGTAAATAGTTCATCCGATTTTATTCTCGTGTTTGTAAAGGAACTAGTGCCAATTATACTGTGTTGACCAGCTGGTTGAACTAGTTATGCCAGGAATTGACCTCGTGTGTAGTTTGGTTTAGGTATCACTGTGTAAAAATAGGGAACTACGGTATGCAGGGCAGTCTATTCTTTTTTTGCTTTTATTTCTGCTTTTTTGGTCTCTTGCTCTAATGGTTTCAACTCCTGCTGAAAACTCCTCAACAAGATTGTTCGATCTTCATTATGGCTCTACTTCTACTTTTTTCAACTCACTGCTGAGACCTCCACTTTATTGTTGGACCTCCACTTTGATTCCGCAAATCTTCTTGCACTCCGTCAAACCTTCTGGGGCAAATGCCAGAAGCAGGAGTTGGTCCTATTTGGGACAATTTTGGTTCTGGGACATGTACAATGTCGATCCGTTGAAGATAAGGTGCCAAATTTTGCCCTAGTCATCCTGGCTATCCCTCAGGCTGCTTCTTTATTTTGTAGAAACAAAGTTCTTCTCATTGGACCATCAAATTCTGCTAATGCTCCCAAATAGCCATCTTTTCTACTTTAATTTCTTGAGTTTCAGTACATAGATTTACATGGATGGATGAGACTCAAATTTTCTATTGGCAAAAACATTTAGATAATATAGTATGCAGTGTACAGAAGGACCAAGAGCGATCAAAATGAAACTGAGAATTAACAATAGGTGCTGTACCTGAGAAATCACTGAAATCCCAATAATAAATTCCTTTTCCTCCATGTTTTTGGCTTCAGTTGTGTAGCATAGACTAGAAATATGTTACAATAGCTATATAATTGTTTTGTCTTGTCATTTGTGCTGACAAGATCATGTTGGTTCAATCAATGTTGACTTATTCTAATTTGTTACAGATAAAGAGTCTGATAGGGACTAAGGTTGAGTGGCTCTATTATATTCTAGAAGCATTTAACACCGGTGATTTGGTTCACTATCAAAAATTGTGCAATGTCCATCAAGCTGCTTTAAATGCTCAACCAGCATTGGTGCAGAACGAGAAAAAGCTTCTTGAGAAGATCAACATTCTCTGCTTGATGGAAATTATCTTCAGGTACTGTGGCAGTTTTGCAGATAACAGAAGTTTCATTACTTTATGTTGTTAGGGTTGTTACTCAAGATTTGGACAATTCATTTGCATGCAGTCGTCCAGCAGACGATAGAACTATCCCCCTGAGTGTGATTGCAGAGCGCACAAGGTTAAGTGTGGAGGATGTTGAATATCTACTCATGAAGAGCCTTTCTGTAAGTTATCGGTATTTAACTTAGAATTTAACTTCTGAATTCTGTTACTCTCACAAGCTTCCGGCAATCATGGCAGGCATAATAACTGTTCATCTTTATTAGATTATTAGGTGATATCAGCGTCTTGCTTATGGGTTGAGACTTGAGAAATTATGCTTTTACCCTTATGTTTTGATGTATGCCAAAAGTTTTGCTAAAACAGTCGCTCTGTTCAATTCATATAAATATAAATCAAAATGGTCGCTTGGTCTATGATTTCATTTATTGCTGTATGCAGTGAGCGCAAGCACCTCCACATTGGCAGTTCTCTACTACTAATTCCTTGTATAATTCACTCTTTTATGATGAGAAAATGCTTCTTGATCCTTCTGGATTTGTGAATAGAATGTGAGATTGTATATTATATGTGCAATAGACGGGTTTGGTTATGCTATTCATTACCCTGGTATGTTGTTGCTGCTGTTGTAACGTTGTTGCATTCATGCCTACCGCTCAATCTTCCATCTTTCTTCATTCGTTAAACTGTACTTTTCTGTGCTGGGTAATGCAGATCCTAATACCAACAATAGACGTGTTAATAATCTATAACAGTAAAAGGCTTCTTTAGAATGCTTATGCTTTTACCTCGTCCCCTTAATTTTCTACCTCGGAAGTTTTGATACTGCATTCTTCCTCTTGATGAGGTTCACGTCTTTCTCACAGTTGGTTTAATGTTGTCCTCCTGTAGGTGCATTTGATTGAGGGAATAATTGATCAAGTTGAAGGGACAGTTCATGTCTCGTGGGTGCAACCAAGAGTTCTGGGAATTCCTCAAATCAAGTCATTGAGGGATCGGCTAGACAGTTGGGTGGATAAAGTACACACCGCTTTGTTATCCGTGGAGGCTGAAACTCCTGATCTAGTTGCAGCATAATCTTTTACGTTCAATAGCTCACATCTCTATTTCAATTTTACTTCTTCCCAGAGAGCTGAGTAACTTGGGACTGGTCTAGTTTTCATAGACCTTTATTTGTATGTTCTGAAATTATTGATGATCTCAATTGAATTTTTTTTCCCTAGATGGTTTCTTCTTATTGTATTTGATCACTTCTAATTCAGATTGATGGACATCCAATGTTGGACATGAAGCCAAGCTGTGAAATGACTATAATTTACAACTGTTGGGTTTTTGTTATTTCTTGCACCTTCTTGTACACTTGCATGTCCACATCATCACGGATGTCAAAGCTTTCTTTCTTTTGAATTTAACATTAGTGAATAGTTTCTCAATTTGAGTTATGAAAATGAAGTCACCGTTATTTTCTCCGTGTCCTTTTCCATTAGTGATTTGAATGATTTATCACTGAAGAATAATACACACAATGGGAGTAGACCCGTGGTAGACAAGATGGGGAAAGTGAGGTTGAGATGAAGCATAGATGTCCTATGTCGATTTGAATAGACAATTAGTAGGCAGTCGAGCGTCTCTCTATTCCCTTTGAGAATGCAGAGTTCTAGTCAGTCAGAAGCACCTATGTATCTCGACTTACTACTATTATTGTTCTAGCATTCTACAAAAGCAACTTCTCTACCCCAGGTAGGAATAAGGTTTATATATAACCCCCACCCCACCCCCACTTGCAGAAATATTTATGTTGTTGTAACTATGCCTCTCATCATCCTCCCATCTTCCACTCTCCATCCCCACCTTGCAAAAACATACCCTGGGTATGTTGTTGTAGCTATGCCTTTTATTATCCTCAGGACCAATAAAACTCCATACTTTTGAGAAAATCATGTAAAGAGAATCAAACCATACAAGAAAACAGTCATTCAAACACCCCTTCTGTTGTCAACTGATATAACCATATTCATACGTCTAAACACACCGATAACTTCTAGATTTCAAAGACGAAAGCAGAAGAAAAATGTGCCAATTTCTCTTACAAAATGTGACGGAAAGAGACATAAAGAGAAAATTACTACAACATTTCAAGAGTAAAAAGATGAACTGGTAGAAACACTCATTTATGTATGTGTATAACCTTCTTCTTTCTTTTTGCTTCTGAAAGAAATTCCATAAATAGGAATCGAACTCCTATAGTACATTTGAAGTCATCTGCACGAAAATTGTAGAGAAACTGTCCCTTGATTCCCCGCCAGCACTTACCTCCAATCTAACAGGACTCCAGACCGCTCGTGCAGTCATATCGGGGGTAGTTCAAGCGAGACGCTCTGTGAATCTTCTCGTCCCAGATACACGAGCTCTGTACAAACCTCTTCCATATTCTGCTGTACTGCATTAAGGTTCAAGGTTTCACTGCCACCAGCAAAAGCACTCATATTTGCAGCCGCTAGCCATAGCCGGACTAGTATATTGATATGAGACCCTGGATAGTAATACTCGTCAGTGAAATCTTAAAATATCAGCAATAAGTAGAGGAACTCTAAATAACTTTAAAATTGGAAAGAAAATTTTTTTATTAGGCACAATCTTCAATGACAATGAGGAGCAAGACACTATCTTGATGATGCAATTCAACAAATATACTTCCGTGAGGTGGAGGTAAGGTCTGCGTGCACTCTCCATCCCCAGACGCCAGTGTGTGGGATGGGATTATACTGGGTATGCTGTTGCAATTCAACAAATCTAACAGCGGAAGTCTGGAACAAAGTGAAAAAAATGCAGAATAAGATGCATCTTCGTGGCATTTCAATAAACTTAGCCACGTGAAGAGATGACTGATGACTCCTTCGGATGCACTATAACCACCTCAATTAAAAGCCATTGAGTGCTCCAAATTTTGGCAGAGATGATAGGTAAACTTTAAAATTGTTAAGGTGAATCATATCAGTAGCATGACCTTCTAGTGATTTTCAGGATTCATTCATCATTATCCATTTTTCACAGATAACGACACCCTTTCTCGCAGTTTCGACATAGTATCGAGCAGAAAACCTAAGGAATAGTCTTTCATGTCAAGCTGAAGTTGCTACTACACGCCATTACACAAATGTTCCACTAGCAGAGTCTAGTTCAGTCCTTAAAGATGCCTTGTTAGGAAGAATCATGTCCCTTGTATCCTCGGGTGGAAAACAAGTTCTTCATAAAATCGTAATTTTACAATAAGATTATTATTTAAGGTGAAAAACGATTACAAATTAAAACTAGGCTGTGGCCACAGCCGAACTGCATTTATGTTAGA
Organism: Capsicum pubescens; assembly: GCA_030864215.1. NCBI lineage: Eukaryota > Viridiplantae > Streptophyta > Magnoliopsida > Solanales > Solanaceae > Capsicum > Capsicum pubescens. Next base: position 284,877,561 of record CM061542.1, read on the forward strand.
AATTGATTTTCTTCCAGTTCATAGCCCAATATCCCATTTATCTGCATTTCATCGTCAATGGAGACTTATACTCATGCATATTCATCAGCCCCAGCCCCCACCCAGTGGCAGCAGAAAAGAAAATGGCAGAAGCACCATTCCGCATTACTCCCAAATATAGTAATGAAGCAGATTGCAAACACTTCCCATGTTCAAACCAGCAACTGGTAACCAAGTTTGGCTTAAAGCGCCTATTTGACTTTTTTCAAATCACAAAAGAAGGGACTTGCAGGAAAAAAGTGAGTGCCAATATCCCAGCATTCACCAACAACATATACCCAGTGTAATCCCACAAGTGCGGTCTGGCGAGGGTAGGATGTACGCAGGCCTTATCCCTACCTTTGTAGGGTAGGGAGGCTGCTTCCAATAGACCCTCGGCTCAAAAGGGAAGTTTTCAAAGTACAGATGCAAGAAAATACGACAGAAAAATAGTTGCCAAATGAAATATACCTATCACCTTTTCTTATCATCAGAAGTTACTAGACTTCTATAGCATATGTTGGGACCTGCATTCAATTTACAAGATACTGATGTGAGTAACAGATGTAAGTTCTCTGACTAAAATACTCACTTCAAATTCATTGTCAACTTGGTTAAAAGCTGTTTGCATTTGAGAAGATCAATGGCTTTGGCTTATTTTCGGGGAAGGTGATCTGGTGGAGCCAACTTCTATTGCTTGAGGACCACCGATGAGGAACTATGCCTTTTTTTATTAATCCCTCTGTACCAATTTATATGAAAGCGCCACGGAGTTGAGAGGGAAAAAAGGACTTGCAACTTGTGGCTAAAACATGTCATAAGTTTTTTTTGGCATAAATCATGCCATTGAAAAATAGGAAGTTTAAATTATAATTGTTTCTAGATATAGAAAAGTGCCATTTGTTTTAGGACAGACTAAAAAGGAAAGTGTGTCACATATAATTGTAGAGGAAGTAGTAAATTGGTAATTACATCTTATTCTAGAGAATCTAAACAAAGCATGATATATCAAATGGCCATCATTGCCTAAAAAGGCAATTGCTGGTTAAAAAAGGCGCAACTCCTAAAATCATGACTAATAACAGCTGATCCAGAAGAAGTAATTACAAATTCAATTCAGCCCTTATTCTACCTCGAGCATGTTCTCGACGTGAGAACGGGATAATGAGCGACCCAGGCTGTTTGAATTGTCATATTGGAGAATCCTTAACTTCCCTTCCTGTAAAATTATAGGAAAATAAATCATGATGTGCTTATTGAGACGAGGATATATTTTTCTTTAGAACCAAGAAACATGAAAACTCATAAAAGGTCTATATTGTTTACCTTGGTTCCATAGACAAGGCCACCACCAACCGAAGGATGGAAACAAGCGACATTGACCTCATCCTCCGCACTGGGAAGAACTCTCACAAGTTCCAAATCAAAAACTCTATAGACCTGATTCAGAAACGTACAACTTAGGACATACAGAAAGCAGAATATGCAAAACAAAGAGAAAAAATTCTGCTACAGATTGCCAGCACATAGGCATTCAATCAAGAGATAAAATTAATATGTACATTGACCCTATTTAACCTAAGTTGCTCGGACTCCGGCGCGGATGTCCAATACGGGTGTGGATCTAGAGGTCGGATCCTTCATGATCTCACTTTTAAGATTCGGGGATATGGATCCAGGTATGGACACGGGTGCGGGGATTTGGCTAGAAATAATCAAATATCTAAAAATAGTTATAAAACCTAAATTATGAGATACTATGTGAGGAGAAAATATTGATCAAGAGGAGAATCCTGAAAGAAGATAAAAGGAAAAGGAGTAATATGGAAAGTTTTATGTACAAGGTATTCCATTTTCTTTGATTTCACCTCAACTTTTGTTTTGATCACAAAAATCATTAAATCTGTTCGAACTTATTTTGGTCAAAGTTAATTTAGAAGAAATTATAAGTGTACAGACGACTTTCCTCAAGTAATTTTAGGTCAGTCTCGTCTTGTAATAGCATATTGAGTCATCATATTGTCGCACCTACGCTAGTGCATATGGAGTGTCTACTTGAGACATGGCCAGACCTAGGATTTTACATAAGTGGGTTGAATTAGTCCATAAGGATCGATGGTGCTAGCCTATAGTGTAAATAGGATCGAGTACCACAAATGATTTTCCCACGGTGTTTTTTATCAGTTCCTTTTTGTTAATAAATAATGTAACCTCAAAATAAGTGTTTTTTTTAAAAAACTCAAGACACTTTTTTTAATTTAATAAAATTGATTTTAAAAATAAAATAAAATTATAATGAACCTATTTACAATTATTTTAACTAAATTAAAGTAAACTAACAAATTACATATAATTTCATGAAAATACTTGCATGGTTTAATTAGGAAAAAACCTATGAAAGAGAGTATGAAAATTCAATTAATAAAAACTTAAATGTTTGTTGAAGTAAATGAATGATTTTTATTGAATTTGATCCAGAAAATAAAATATATAACGTGAATAGAAAAAGAACCTAAATATATAACAACCTAAATATATAACTTGACACCATGTGGGTCCGCTCCCTGATAACAGGTAACCTTTACTCATATTATCCTTAAGATTTGTTACTTGGACTTCTTGTCAAATGTGGTCAGTTTTAATCTTACTAATCTTGCATGACATACATCCATCTAAATACAATATCATTATCTCTACGGCACTTAGTTGGCTTCTATGTTGCTTCGACTCTTCCAAAGTGTCGAAGGGTGCGTGTCGGATCCTCCAAAATTAGTGTTATTTTGAAGGATTCGACACAAATGCAACTAACATTTTTGGAGAGTCGGAGCAACTTAGGTTGGCTTTACCGGACCCGACATGCACTCCCATAAGATGTTAGTTCACAATTGTACGATATCTTTCAGTTTGTTAGGCATCTTGCTATCTGATTCCAATCATCATTTTTTTTTTGAAACTGGTAACATTGTATTCCTCAACAGTAAGGGTATGCTGGCCACCTCCAAAAAGTATCGATTACAAACTTCCTATCAAATCTAAAATCTGGTCTACATCTTCTATACAAAGTTGTTTACACCAAAAGAGTAAATATACTATACAATTACATTCAACCTTGTGTATGGAATTGGAGCTATCTTCGAAACATCTACCATTTCTTTCCATCCATACTGACCACCAGATACATGATGGTATTAGCCTCCACCATATCTTTTGAGTCTTGCTGCCTCCTCTCCTCATTCATATTATAGTTTCATATGTAGATCTCCCTATGTCATGCAATTTTGGAAGACTAAACTTAGATCTGAATTAGTGGCATTTAGATATCCTAATATCATCTTACAATCATTTCACATTCGTCTTCTTATAGGGCTAAAGACCTTATTGTTACAGTATATACATTCTCACTTTTTGACTTTTCTTGAAACTCTTTCACTTCAGAGTGCTCTCTACAGTTCCAAATTTTGGTTAATTCCCTCGCTAGCTTTGTCAATAAACACAATATAATCACACATAGCATGCACCAAGGAACCTTATCCTGAATATTATTGATTAGTTAATCCTTTTTCTTATAAGGTAAATAATTTAATTTTTACCTTATCAGAAAATGTAATAGATACAATCTCTCTCTCTCTCTCTATATATATATATATTTTTTTTTTTTATTTTTTTTTTTTTCTAAATCCAGGCCAGGTTGTACGCAGCTTGGCAAATTCCAAAGAATACCTGCTACCTCTCTCCAGTACAGCCTGCACAACTACTAGATAACTCCATCCACCAATGCTTTCTGTATAAATATCCTTTTGTGGTATTTGTATATTTTAACTTGATAAACCCTTTACCCCCTCAAACATCCATCGAAGATTTTTTGTCAATTCATCAGATGCTTTCTCTGGATCAATCGAACTATCATGGCAAAAATCCTTCCATCCTTTCTCTAAAAGTTTTCATTATTCCTCTTTGCGAAAGACACAACCTCCATTATAAATCTACACTATATAAATCCTTTTTTCCTTTGAGAAAGTAACATCTTTTTGTATAACTATTTGCTACTCCCTCCGTCCCATTTTATGTGTCGCCATTTCCTTTTTGGTCAGTCCCAAAAAGAATGTCACCTTTTTTTATTTGGTAATTATTTAATGGCAGCATTCCCATTTTATCCTTAGTGGGTCCCACTTATTAAGAAAAGTTTTTTGTCTTGAGCCGGGGTCTATCGGAAACAACCTTTGTACTTCTCTGGAGGTAGTGGTTTGGACTGCGTACATTTTACCCTCCCCAGACCCCACTATGTGGGAGTACACTGGGTTTGTTGTTGTAACTAAAAAGTAAACATTAAGAGGGGCAATTTTGTAAACTTTACAAAATCATCACTTATTTCTTAAACTCCGTGCCCAGTCAAATGGCGACACATTAAAATGGGACGGAGCTAGTACAAAATAAAAACTGCAGCTACCCATAATCACATAAGGGAATATAAGAAGACGTTCTAAACTAAAAACTACTTATCAAGATCCTAGAATATTAAGGTTATTATATCTTTCATATATTCATGTTTGCACCAAAAACAGGAAAGGGCTAAACACTCCCATTTAGGAATGCCACTAGGGACAAGCACAAAGATATGGAGATATGGGAGGACATAGTGGAGAAGACTGAAAAAGAATAGCTAGATGGAAGTAACAACACATTTCTCTTGGAGGAAGACATATCCTTATCAACTCTGTGTTAGATTATCTTCCTACCTATATTATGTCCTTTTTTCCTTTACAGACCAAAGTGGTAAAGGAGCTGGACACGCATAGGAGAGATTTTCTATGGCATAGATGCAAGGAAATCAAAGGATATAATCTGGTGAAGTGGGAGACAGTTCTACATAGCAAAGAGAGAGGAGGGATGGACATCAGAGACCTGAGGAAGTAAAATAACAGCCTGTTGATGAAATGGTTGTGGTCTTGTGGAGATACAATGAGGAGAGGCAACCTTTGTGGAAAGACTTGATTAAATGCAAATATGGGGAGGGTGGTTTTTGGTGCAGCAATGTGTTAATACTGATGTTTATGGGGTGGGAATGTGGAGAATAATCAGAAACCTGTGGCCCAAGCTTGAAGCAGATTTGAACATTAAGGTGCAAGATGGTAGGAGAACTAGGTTTTGGTGGGATGTTTGGCATAAACAAAGCCCTTTGAAGGACTTGTTTCCAGACTTATTTAGCTTATGTACGAGTCCTGATGCACAGATCAATGACTGCTGAACTGAGCAAGGATGGGGCCTTTCTTTGAGAAGGTTGCTTAAAGACTGGAAATAGAGAGATTAACCATATTATTGGAGGAAATGCAAAGATCAATGACTGCTGGACTCATAAAAAAGGTTTTATCACATAACAGAAGGGAATTTTTTTTTCAGAGCATGCACTTCTAATTCCCAAGTAACAACAATACTGAAGTCTCCTCACTAAGCATGGACAATTGTAAAAACAATTGTATTATTACTTTTTGTTATTGGTGAAAATCAGAGTATATAGATAATCCGGTTTCTTTTATAGACATCCTAGGGTCCTCATGGGATGGATGATATAGAGCTTACCAGCTTTAGCTTTGTCTCTATTTTATACTTTTGGTTTGGTTCCACTAATGTAAACACTTCATTTTGGTTTCCAACATATTGTGTTGATGATTTTATGTACATTTTGTTACCTTGTAAAATTTATAGATTTTAAATTCTCATCTTAAAATTTCTCCTAGTCACATATGGTCCTAGGGACATCAATCTGGAATTTAGACAGTAATGAGTGTGACATTTCGACCTATCTCAAAGTTTCTTTAAGCCACAAAATTAAAGATCTAAAGTTCAACTTTAATGCTTCAAGCGTTTCTCTCAACCATCACACTATCTCCAGCTGGAAAGACAAAAAATAAAATATTATTACATGTTAAAGGTGCTATATTTCTATGCCTGCAGTCAGATATATAACATCACATTGCATCTCTTTATCCTACATTTCTTTAGGTAAATTTGTTGCAACCTTACATAAGGTATCCTAGTGCTCCCAAAGCAAAAAAATAATACAACAACAACATACCCAGTTTATTCCCACAAAGTGGGGTCTATGGAGGGTAAAGTGTATGCAGTCCATACCACAACCTCGTATGAAGTAGAGAAGTTGTTTCTGATAGACCCCTGGCTCGGGACAAATAACAGTATAACAAGCAAAAAAACATGAAAACAAACAACAAAATGGGGTAGCACACTACTAGATAATAAGAGAAACATGATACCTACAGAGTAATACTATGAAGTATGAACTATCTATCCGAAATCACAAACGTCACCAAAACACCACGAACAAGAAACTACAAGACACATGCATAACAATAAAAAGCAAATAAATAATAATAAAGGAATTTCACTAGCTACGACTGTTATAGTTACGAATGGCGTTCACCAGGGCTTCGGACGCTGAATCCGCCAAGTAGGTGGAAATGGGTGCTAATACACTCTTCGCACAAGAAATCCACTTTGAAGTTCATTTATCCGTTCGGCCAATTGTCAGAATGTGAGGAGCCGTTTGTTTGGGCAGGGTGTACTAATTAACTTGGGATATTATGTGATTTTGTCGTATTCTAAATCATAGTTGGTACTCAAAATATCTGATTCAAGTAGACAAAGAGATGGTTGAAAAAAAAGAGGATTTGTTTATAGTTCAAGTTTTCATAGAGCAAGGCAATAAGAATCTAAGGCATTCTCACTCCTCTGAAACTTCAGTGTAATCCCATCAATGACCATCTACTTCCTTCCAATCTCATCCAACTAGACAAGACTGAGACGTCGTGCAACAGAAGGCAACTTGAAAGTTTAGAAGTTCTAGTAACTCCAATAACAAAGCTCAATTCCCTTATACAACCAATTAATACTGTTGAACAACCTCAAGTTCCCTGGCTGATATAGCAGGCCTACAACCAATACCTTTAAGCATTAAGGCATACAAGCCACAAGCAACATGCATTTCCTGCTTTATTCTATCAACATTCTAGTTGCAATATTGCACATTCTAGTATGTTGATACAAAATGGGACAAAGTAGCAATGTTTAACAGCTATATTATGTACTCACTCCAGCTCGTTTTTCGTTATATCAGGCTTGCAGATCAATTCAAATGATTTCATTAAACTTGCTATATGTTGTGTTTCTTCAACAAGTTTCACATAAGAAAAGATGATATCTTGAGCAGTTACATAACTACAGCCCTTGACACAGATAAACGCATCAGAAGTTCCATATACATTACTTCTCAATACAACTTCTTTCAAATTCATCAAAATTCATGTATTGATTCATGACTGCCTGTTAGGGTATAATATTCATATGGGTGGATTATTACATGTATTGTACACATTCTTTTAGTTTCAAATAAAAGAAAGTACTTGGTTAAAAATTTGTTTGATAGAGAAAACACCATATCATGGTTCAAAGTTAATTTCTTGAAATGCCTAACGGCTATTGAAGACATGTCAATAAGTACACTGACATTTTAGACGGCCAAAGCAAAAGTCGTGCATCATAAGTAACTGTTTACATCATGCAGCTATAAAAGACCCATGAAAATATTAATACACTAAATAATTTCTTAAGCCGAAACATAAGATGCTTAGTGTTTACATAACACAGCTATAAAGACTCATGAAAGTAGATACACCTAATATCTTAAGCCCGAATATAAGATGCTTGCATCTCACCTCAAGAATCGTGTAAATGGGTATAGTTGTGTCTCCATCAATCACAACACTTTTCAGTAGTGAACTATGGCGACGCCCATAAGCAAGTAACAGATGCTCTGAAGTTGGAGAAAACTGCAATTATAATAGATGAGGAGCCCCAATCAATGTCAAAACGGTAAGCAACAAAGCATAGTCCAAGAAATACAGAGTTTTACTATTATGTGTCGATAATTGAGTCTCTTTTTCCTTCTGGATAAGTTAAGTTGAGAATGATTGACTAATTTTACAAAAACAACAATTAAGCAACTGATGAAAGGTATTGTTGTAATGATGTAGGGAGGGGGGATGGGCATCTTTTCCGTTAAGTCCTATTATGAGAGGCTTACTAGTTCTGAGAATGGTATGTTTCTTCACTTGGCTAGCTACAAGGGGGTCACTGCAAAAAGTTTTGGGTACGAGGACGATCAATTGGGCTAGTTGGTGCGTTATGCGTAAAGAACCAGGAGAAGATGTGAATAATTACTGTTACATTGTCAGATAGTGTGTTGCTTATGGTTGGATATTCTGAGATGGTTTGGATTGCGTGGGGTGATAGTGTGCACTGTGAAAAAAAAAAGGCACGGCTGGGAATTTAGAAGGCGGAGGAGGAGACGCAGAGCTTGGGACATTGCACCCTTAGAAATTATGTGGATCATAGGGAACGAGAGGAATAGGAGAGCTTTGGAAGGAAAGAATTTGTAGATTTTGAGGAATAGCCTCTTTTCCCTCATTTCTTTTTGGTGCACCCATGAGTTTGTATAGATGATTGGGTGCTGTTCATAAAAGGTCATATCTTTTTGTATTTTTTAAGGCTTTCTAATGTTCTAGTATACGGGCATGTTTTGCCCTTTCATTTAATGAAACTTTTATTACCAAGTAGTGTTTAGACTAACAATGTTGTATGGACAGAGTATTGGCCAGTCAAGAATGCCCACGTTCAGAAAATGAATGGAAGTGAGACTGACATGGTTCAAACATGTGAAGAGGAGGTGCACAGATGCACCAGTAAGGAGGTGTGACAGACTAGCGGTAGTAGGAGTCATGAGAGGTAGAGGTAGATTGAAGAAGAACTGGGAAGGTGATTAGACACAACTTCAGCTACTGAGGAAATGACCCTAGACAGGAAGGTATGGAGGTCAAGGATTGGGATAAAGGTTAGTAGGTAGCCGAGTGTTGTTGCAATTTATGTGGAAGAGGCAGGGGAGTAGCCTCATCTCCTCTCCTCCTTATTATAGTAGTATTTAGTAGTCGTGTAGCTTCTTCTTTTTTTCTTTTCTTTTTTTGAAACTGGTGTAGCTTCTTATTCTCCAATGTGTATTACTGTTTGTTGCTTCATTTGTCTTGTATCTTGCTAATTTGCTGTCATTTTTTCTTGCTACCCTCCGTCAATAACTTCTCTTTTGAGCTGAGGGTCTATTGGAAACAACTTCCTATCCCTAGGGGTAAAGGTTTGGGTATGTCCTACCATCCCTGAGCCCTTTCCTCGACTTCTGTGTTTCATATAGATCTAATATATTTTCTACTTTCTACAAATTCAAAAGCTATTTGATCCAGAGTTTTATTTCCTTAGTAAAAGAACAGGCAAAAAGAAAGAAAAAGATCCGGAAATTAGCTCCATGTATAACTGCTCTTCTTCTACCAGAAAACAAGTTTAATAAAACAAAACCATGAATGTAAACACCCTAAATGAAGCATTAACCTGAATTGAAGTTAAACAATGAGCAGCTCTAATTGCCCGAGCTGCGAGCACGGAACCAAACCTACACATGACAAACAGTATCAAGTAACCAACAATCATAGCAGGATTAGAATTAAAGAATAGAGGAGGAAATAGAGAGTACAGAAAGAAAAAAAGAAGCTATTGCGATTCGGTAATTACGTTGCGTCCTCCAGGGAATATATCCGTAGCTCATACATAACCTGGTGGGCAGCAGCTGGATGTCTGGTTGGAGAAGTCGCAGCTGCCAGATTGTCATGATGAAGATGGCCATGAAAACCAGGATCAGAGTCCGAGCTTGGCAGAATACATGCAACACAAGCTGCTAAAAATCTCCCACACGGTGAAAAATGGGCTCCCATTTCACTGAAAATGATACCTCAATGTAAGCATTCAGAAGAGTTCATCTAACACCACATCCATTTTCATTCTTACATACAAATTAGGAACTTTCAAATGAATACGTGAATTTTTTCCAAAGTATAGGTCTAAGAGGCTAATCATCAACTGCTTTAATATGTTAGGTTCAAGATGATTCTTCATGACAGCTTAATATCCCGGTGTCTTTAAAAGCTTATCCATATAGATTGTCAAACCAAAGATGTGAAACAGTACATATCATTCCCACCTGCAAAGTACAGCATGAGGTATTGTTAAGCGACATCTTTCAGCATCAAGGGGTGCACATGGAACCTTAATATCATGAGGCCATATTCTGAGTTTCACAGTGCAAGGTAATTCAGCAGCCGCTGCTGCAGCCAACGATGAAGCTATCTCCGACTGGATTCGACCAATAGAAGATTGAGAATCACTCTCATCATGCACAACATTGACGGGAGCAGCGCCATCACCAGCTCCAGCAACAGGTATCACTCGAGAGCGTGAAGAACGGTGCCGAGAACCAGATCTTCCGGATCTTGGATGAATATTGCTTGTTACCAAGGGAACAGCAGAAGGATTTTCCAGTTCACCGAAAGTTGATGGATTAACGGCAGCACCACTAAGCTCTGACCGAGTTGTTTGTTGGCCAGCTTGGCCTTGTCCCATCAACCATCCTTGCAAAAAAGGCAATTCCCAGTATGCTGGGTCACTAAAAGGGAAAAACTGATTGTTTCTCTCTTCTGGCTGCCCATCAGTCTCCATGGGATCAGCTAAAGGTTGGATACTTGTCTCATTTTCCCTGACAGAAGAACCAGTATGAGCTTCTTGGGCAGGAGATGCACTTTGCTCAATAGGCGACAATAAAAGTTCGTACTGGCCGGCCGGAGTTGAATATGTAAGGAGGCGGACAGATGACGAAGTGTCTGCTCTGTGCTGTATACTGTCAGATCCCACATCTGTATCACTCTGCTGCATGATCATTCTGGGATCACCTCTAGCAATTGACGGCCAGATAGGGAATGGTAGAGACATGATAGGCAGTTCATTTGCTGAAGCAGATTGATAAGTGGAGTGAGCATCAGTCAAATACACAGTAGGAGGAGGATACCACAAGTTACCCGGCGAAGTCGCACGTGTCATTGAGGAATCTGATGAGTCCAGATCATTGACCTAAAACATAAAGGGTTGATGGCATCTAAAACAATCACAATTCATATCTCAAGTCACCAAAAAACACAGTGATACCTCAGCTGTTAAAAGAAACGGGGCAGCACGTGGGTGGAACTGGACAGCACGAAGGGAACGCCGTGTCTTCAGTATAATTGTTGGTGAAGACGTCTCTCCTCTTCTGTTATAGTGCCATATGTAAAGCTGTCATAGATTGCAAAATCAGCATCGACTACCAGAACATGAAATGTAAATCACCCGAGAGAGTGTTTTGAGTCCAGAATGTTTACCTTGTGGCCTGAAGCAACAGCCAGAACTTCCCCCTGGGCATGGAATGCAATGGATGCAATGGGACGATCTGTAGGACGCGAATATTTCACCAGTTCAGTCAAAAGAAAAGAGTAAAGTGTGCACAATTTTTCCATTTAACTACTGAGATGCTACAGGTCATTACAAAAATCACGCGATCCTATACACTCAGCAGTTTTTGCATCCCACAACCGAACTTCGTGGTCCAAACTTCCACTTGCAAGTATTTCAGGGTACAACGGATGGAAACGAACCTACAGATGTTAACCAGAACGTAAGACATCCAGGAAGAAAGGTGACATTCCCAAACATTCAGAAAAAAAAGAAAGAAAGAAAGATGGTCTTACCACCCAAGGTGTCCTGCGGTGTCCACTCAAAACCTTTAAGCATTTCCCAGTTTGGCAGTCAATTATTTTCACTGTGTGATCTCCACTGCCACCACGGGAAAAATTATATGTTAGTAAACTTAGCAAATTAAAATTGCTGAGATTAGTCCCAACAAATAAAAGTAAACTTCTTGCCTATGTATACAAATGTCTACATCACAATTTTGCATAAATCCATATGGACTATGGCTAGTGAATAGGTAGTTTGCAAGATGGGAACGCTAGACAATTAAGATAACTACAATCAAATTGAACAGATAGATACAAAACTAGCATAACATAGCACAGATTGAACATGTCTATGTAATCGAGGAGAGACTGACTGTGTAGAAGCAAGTGTCCGCCCATCAGGACTAAATGCTGCTGCAATGGTAGACCTTGGAGGAGGCAATAGTGCGCAATACTTGGCTGATAAATGTTGCAACGACTCTGCCTCTAACCTGCAGTAATTAAATGAGAAAAAACGTATAGCCGATTTTATATCAAACTTTACAGGGAAAAAAGAGATAATGAAGTTACCATGATATTAGTCCCCGTCTCGCATCACTTGCCACTTCGCGTTTTAACCCATAGGAGTCAAGAGTACATTTAGTGTTCTCACCCCGAAACTTTCTGGAAGCACATTTAGTTCGAGGAGTTACCTCCCTCCTTGTTAACAGCTGAAAGACATTACTGTAGCAGGTAGAAAAATAAACCATATTACCAACCAAAACAAAAGCAGATAAAAACCATCTAATTCATTTCATATGGTCATAAAATTTACTTGGCTAAAAATTTAATTATTTATTCTAAGATAATAATATTCGAACCATACCATAATTTAATACATTCCTACTACAGAAACCCCTGTGATAAATTGAACTTAATGAGATGATCTATAACCCTACAAGGCCACAAGTTTCAAAAGTTCCATTTCTTACTAAAATTTTGTGCCTAGTCAAATAGTTCCACATAAATTGGGAAGGAGTATTAGATTCTGGTGTGGCCATAAACTACATATGTCCACAGCTGAAAGCTGCTACTTGACAGATCCCAACAACGCGTAACCTATAAATTGGTACTTCTCTTGGACCGGATGATATAGTAGTTCATCCAAGAGGGTTGAAATTTCTAAAATTTGAATTCGGCCAGGACCAACTCGCAATTCTTCTCCCCACCGCCCTAGTCCGAGTTCATAATAAGTCTCATCAACTAAATCTCAACCAATCTATCCCTCAATTATTTTGTTGTAGTTTTTTTTGATAACCGTGGTGTCCAGGCCAACTTGCGCGCACCTCGACTAATTTCACGGGATACCTGCCACCTCCCACCAACATCAGATACCAGGTAACTCTGTCCACCAAATGGGAAGAAATCACCTAGTGTTTCTCTGTTGGGAATTGAATTGAAACTGAGATCTCAAGGCGCTCAACCCAACTTCATTGAACCACTAGACCACACCCTTGAATGCTATTTTGTTGTAGTTATTGTCATGTTACTACCTTCTATCTCTTGTACTTCTATTAGTTCTTTTTCTGTACCGCTTCAAACTATTTTTCCCTTGAGCCGAGGGTTAATGGGAAAAAATCTCTCTACCTCTGAGGTAGGGGTAAGGTCTGCGTACACTCTACGCTCCCCAGACCCCATTTTGTAAGATTATATTCGGTATGTTGTTATTGCAAATATAAAAGGTTCCTTTTTTTAGCATCCTGGTGCGTTTTTGTCGGGTTCTAATGTACACTAGGACTTCCAAAATCTTGCTAGATACTTCTAAATAGATCTTCATTATTAAATATTGAACTAGAAGGGGTATAAATAAAGCAAAAATGCTTCCCATCCCCAACAAGCTCGGAATTGAGGTGTAATTATTGTTGTTGAAACTACAAAATACAAATATTGCGATTTCAGCCCAACCCATTTATTAACTCAGCCCATTTTAACTTGCTCGATTTAGCCCAACCCGTCCATTTGACACCCTAATTCACACATATAAAAGTTCCCTTTTTTACCATCGAGGGGATTTACTTTGGTTCTACCGCCCACTATTTGACACCCCTTATCACATATATAAAGGTTCCCTTTTTTAGCATCGAGGGGATTTACTTTGGTTCTAATGTACACAAGAAGTTCCAAAATCTTGTTAAAGAACTTGGAGGAGTATAAATGGAGCAACACGATATACATAGCCGGCCCCAGCAAGCCTGGAATTGAGGTGTAGTTGACGCTACGGCAGCCGAGTGTACTAAGCCCTCGCTATGAGGGGGATTCCGGGGAAAGGCAGAACCACAAGTGTCTATTTTACCCTACATTCCACAAGAGGTTGTTTCCGCAGCTTATTGCAATTACGATCATCCAAAAGCACAGACATTTCGGACAATCATCGTATCAATCAACAAATCTCAGTTGAATTCCAGGTATTAACATTTAAATTCAAAAAAAAAATCATAAGTTTCAGATCTATAAATAATAAAAAGCTACTAAAAATACAAAATTTAGATGAAAATTAGGGTTTTTGTAAATTTACTTGTTTTTACAATTCGCCGCCGAAGGAGAACTCCGCGATGTCGACGGAGCACCAGTTGAATTCTCCGGCCATATTAACGATCTCATGCCCCAAATTCTTCCGTTAATTCAATGAACCTAAACAAAAAAATTTCTATGAAAATTCAGTTAATTCAATGAATCCTTAACAGCTTTCTTTCTATGAAATTCAGTAAATTCAATGATTTATACAGCTTTTTCTCGGAAAATTCAGTCAATTCAATGAATGAATAATCCGATGATTTCAAACAACTTTTTTCTATGAAAATTCAGTTAATTCAAACAGATTTTTTCTCAAAAATTCAGTTAATTCAATGGAAAAACATTTTTTCTGGAAAATTCAGTAAATTCAATGAAGTAAAACAACTTTTCTCGGAAAATTCAGATCGGTATAATGAAATTTATCAAAAATGCCCTCGGATTTTGATGAATTTACCGAGAAAAAGTAAGAGAAAACGGCGAGGTATTGAGATCTTACCGAGGGGCAAAATGAGAAGAAAAAGTGTGAAGAAGATGATGACGACGTTAGGCTTTTCCGGCGTCGGACAGAACCTTTTTCAATTTGGAAGAAAAGAAAATTTAACAGATTTTTTATTTTGCATTATTATTTTTAATATTTAAAATTTAAATAATAGTAATTTTTATATATTAAAAGCTTGTTTTAAATATATGTGTATATATATATGTATATTTTATTTTATAGTTATATGATTGTTAAAGCAAGTAGCAGGAGGTTGTCCTATCAGCTTGAGGGTTAATTTAGTCATTTTAGTTAGCTTTGTTTTATTGTTTATTTGAGTAAGACGTGTTTTTGAAGTGTTCTCTAGAAACTAAACGTATTAAACGGATGGAAGAGTATTTCTTTGTGTTTTCATATTTCTATCTCAAATTTTTGATAAAATGATTTTCTACTTCAAGGGTTGTGATTTCATCATCTTTGTGAGCTTTCTTCGGATATTAAAAATAATAATGCAAAATAAGAAAATTTGTTAAATTTTAAACTCTGATATTCTTTCTTTTCTTCCAAATGAAAATGTGTATGTTCAACGTCGAAAAATTCAAATTTTAACATCCTTATCATCTTCTTCACATTTCTTTTCTTTTCATTTTGTCCCACTACAAGATCTCAACACACTCGTTGTCTTTTCTTACTTTAATCGGTAGATTCATCGAAATTCGAAGATATCTTTGAAAAATTCACTCTACCAATTACAATTTTTTAAGAAAAATTCGTCCAAATTCATTGAATTAACTGAATTTTTGGAGAAAAAATTTGTTTAAATTCATTCAAGAAAAAGTTGTTTAGATTTATTGACTTAACTCAATTTTTTAAGAAAAGTTGTTCAAAGTCATTGAATTAATTGATTTTTTTTTAAAAAAAAAGTTTTTTAAATTCATTAAATTAACTGAATTTTTCGAGAGAAAAATTGTTTAGATTCATTGACTTAATTGAATTTTTTGAGAAAAAGGTTGTTTAAATTCATTGACTAACTGAATTTTCAAGAAAAAGATTGTTTAAATTCATTGAATTAACAGAAGAATTTGGGCATGAAATCGTTAAGATCGCTAAAGAATTCAAGCAGTGCTCCATTGAGATTGTAGAGTTCTCCTCCTTTGGGGGCGGCACCTTAAAACTTCAATTGCAAACACAATTCAATCTACAAACCCCTACTTTTCATTTGAATTTTATATTTTTAGTAGTTTTTTGTTATTCATAGATCTGAAATGTTTGGCTTTTTTCGATAATAATTATTTAATACATGGAGTTTAGCTGAGATTTGATGATTGATCTGATGATTGTACGAGATGTATATACTTTTGGAATGACTGTAATTTAATCTTTTTCTCAACAAAATTCAGTTAATTTAATGAATTTAAACAATTTTCTTTTTTTTCAAAAAATCCAGTCAAATTCAATGAATTTAAACAGTTTTTCTCAAAAATCATTCAAATTCAATAAGTTCAAACAACTTTTTTTCTCAAAAAATTTCGAATAGATATCGTGAATTATTCAAGAATGCCCTTGAATTTTGATTATTTTATTGAGACCATGAGGGTGTTGAGATCTTGTGGAGGGGCAAAATGGAAAGAAGAGAAATATAAAGAAAACAATGACGATGTTAGGATTTGGCTTTCCGACATCGAATAGCCCTTCTTCATTTGGAAGAAAAGAATACCAGAATTATCATAGTTTAAAAATTTCACAAATTTTTTGATTTGCATTATTTTTAATATTTAAAATTAAAATAATATTTTATATGTATATATTAAAGGATTGTTTAAATACATAATATAATATATATGAAAAACTAAAATAACATCAAGTTGAGGGTCTATCAAAAGATCCTATCTATCTTTAAAATAAAATAAAATATTGCTTGTTGTTGTTACGACTCTTATTTCTGTATGTTCTCTTTTTCAAACTATTTGAAAATAGTTTGTTTTAAGCTGAAACTGTATCGCAAATTGTCTTTGTATATCTATTATGTAGGTGTAAGATTTCATTCACTCTACACATTTCATATCACACGTGTGAATTATATTGATTATATTCTTGTTACTTATATTCTTTTTTCAAAAAATTCCATTGATTCAATGGAATTAAAAAAAAAAATCTCGAAAAATTCAAATATCCTTAGATTTGGATGAATTTAACGAGAAAAATAAGAGAAGAATGCAAGAGTGTTGAGATCTTGTAGAGGGGCAAAATGAAAAGAAGAGAAATGTGAAGAGGAAGAAGAAGAAGACTTCGTTAGGATTTGGATTTTTCGATGTCAGATAGTAATATATTTTTGTTGCATATATCCTTTTTCATTTGGAAGAAAAAGAATTGCCTAGAAATATCAGAATTTTTTTTATTATGGATTGTCATTTTAAATATTTTTTGAACTAAAAATAATTATTTTAATATACTAAAGATTATATTAGTTACGTGATATGTATATGAATGGATGTATATACATATTCATTATGTTACATGAACTTTTTGCGGATAAATATATAATATAAATAACATAAATCTCAATCATATTAGACTTATTTACACTCTCTCCCACTTTCTTAATTATTTTACTCTCTCTTTCGATTAATATACATAACACAACTGTCATATATATATATATAAAAATGCTATGCATATGTAAATCTTTAAATGTCTATTAAAAAGAAAAATAATGGATTTTCCTTCTATTATGAACACAATTAATGCAGTAACATTAAAAGTGGATTACTAAATTACTAGTTTATGTAACAGCTTTACTAATTCAAATTTTGAAAACAACAAATACTTGAAAATCAGATCAACCGAAAAATATAATTCATCAAAAAAAATGAACAATGATTTTTGATATCTTTGAAAGAAAAAAAATTTGTATTCAAGACGATGAATATTGCAATTCTTTTGAGGCACTCTGTGAATGAAAAATCGAAACAGAATATGTAAAATACAAAAGTGAAGGAATTATTGTCGTAGAATCGATAACTTATTTGAAGTTTATTTAGTAATTGTTGCTGAATTAGACATTGACGAAGCTCGAAAAATTATTGATGCACGTTATGTTGTCGAGTAGGTGTCATTCACCGGTGAACAGAGGTCGGATGATGACTTCAAATATTGCTGAGTATATTAATGGGTGTTTGGTGGAGGACCGAGAATTGTCAATATTAGGATTCTTAGAGGAGGTGAGAATTTTGTTTGATTCTTGAAACTGTAAAAACAGTGAATCAAAATATTACTCCAATATTATGAAAAAATCAATGAATGAAGGTCACAATAGACGCTTCTGGAACTTTTTCCCAAAGGAGCAATAATTTTTAATTTTTCTCTACTTAATCACTTGATTATCATTATCTACTCTTATGTAATGTTTTGTTGAACAATTTAAGTGAGTTGTTACTGGGTTGACATAAATATCAATTTTTCTTCACTTCATTATGTGTGTTTGATGCCTTTTTTATTTTTATTTTTTGTATATGTTGCTGCTGCGTTATTATGTAACAAATGTCTCGTACTATCTACATATTTTAATGATAAAATTGGTGTTAATATGAATTTATATACATATTTATTATGTATTTGTCTAACTTGAATATGTTTTTATGATAAAGCAGTGTTAGATTTTATATGTTATATACACTACATCGATTTGTTAAATTTATGTATATTTTACAGGTTACTTTTGTATATAATAAATTTTAAAATATGCATATATCCATCTGTACATTGGTTTTCTGATTACTGATGAGTATTGTAGATGAATTTGTTATTCACTGATGTACATGTAGACGTATTCATACGTATCATTTGTGAAATAATTAATCATTGATAACTATAATTTCTATGTATATGTAAACATATAGGAACATACATTATAAGTAGTGTAACTGATTTACCAACCTTATGAAGTTTTGACAAAAAAAAAATATTTATCATTATTAGCAATATGACAATGTATATATGAAAGAATATACGTCCTAAGTTTATGTATGTGAATACATATACATCCTATATAATACTTATACATAGTCAATTATTGTTGTATATAAATATATAGACATTTAACTATGAAAAATTAAAAAATTTTGTATGTTAATAATGATGTCAGTGTATATGTCGATAAATATACTTTAGAGTAATGGATTGCAATTCTTAGTAAGTTACACTTCCACAATGATCTTAAGTATTGTTATATATATAGATATCTGTTGTATTTGTTAACTCGGATATGTTATTATGTATAAAGCAGTGCTAGATTTATATGTTATATACACTACAACAGTTTGTTAAATTTATATATATTTTTCTGGTTATTTATGTATATAAATATGTAGACATTTAACTATGATAGACTACAAAATTTTATATGTTAATAATGATGTCAATGTACATGTCGACAAATACACTTTAGAATAATAAATTGCACTTTTTAGTAAGTTGCACTTCCACAATGATCTTAAGTATTGTTATGTCTTGTTATTTAAACTTTATTGTGTAGTTACGTGTTATGTTCAAAATATCAGCAATGTATACTTGATTGCACATACATCCTATGTCTATGTATATGACTAAATATACATAAAAAATTTGACTGATACTTTATTATTGATCATACGATACATATGATAACTAAAAGCTGAATCTAATATGTTGAATCAGTTTTGTAGCTTGAAAATACTATGTTCATAAATTTGTTATATATACGCACATACAATATAAGCAGTGTAACCAATTATCCAACCTCATGTTTTTTTTACAAAAAAATAGTTAAATTTATAAGCTTGACAATATATATATGACTGAATCTATATCGTAAGTTTATGTATATGAACATAATTACATCCTATAACACTTATATATATGTACGATACGTATGTTATAGCAAAACTTAATATGCACAACACATAATTTCATGCATACACAGTTTAATCAATAATCCAAAAACATTAGGTCAATTTGTTATAGTAACTGTGTACATATAAAACACCTTAATTAGTTTGAAAATTCAGATTGCTAACAGATCAACAAAAATAAAAAGTCCTCACCATAAGCACCTTTAAGACTACTCAATACTAACTACTCCAGTTTCATCAGGTAGAGGAATATTTTTTTGTCCCTGATCTTCGAGGATCATTATTGTCACTAACACAACATTTCTCTGCTTTCTGAAAGACCGTAATTCCGAAGGAGTGACACGTATTGCATACGATCCTATTCTATACCAACTGAAGGCACATCAGTTCCTTCGCTTAGGTATTTTGAATACCTAGTCACATACACTCCGCAGTTCCTGACATGCATTCAATGAATCACGTTAATTAATATAACACATCGTTACTAATAGTTAATAAAAAATATAAAATATGAAGCAATACTTGTGTATATGTCTATCATATACATATGTAATGTATATTTTGCAACCAATACACAAAAAGTCATAATAAAAAACAACTTATGTATATGTTCAAAAACATAAAATCACTCATGTATATGTATAACATATACATAAGTGCTTTTTTCTATGTACACTGGCAAATTAAAAGTGCAAATCGGTAATGTATGTATATACTTTCTACCGTAAAAAAGGACTTTATATAACAACAAAATATATACATAAGTTCTGAATGTATATTAGTATAACAAATCAATCAATTCCTACATAAACAACATAAAAAATCATCGATAAGAAATAGATGTATATAAACTTGGAACGACCCTCTCGGTCGTTTGTGGAATTTTTCCATCTTCTCTATTTTAGCGCTCTCTGTAGTTTGTATACGTGGATTAAGATTCACGAGATGAGTAGCACAAATTCTTGAGGTGTTCGGAGGTTATTGAAGTCATTAGTTGAATTATTGAGTTTTAATAAAGTTAAACCCAATCATGGTCAATCTTTGATCGAGACGACCTCGGGTTAGTATCGTAGTATTTTCAATAGGTTCGGAATGTACTTTTTAGTGAATGTACATATTTAATGTATTTCTACGTCGTTTCGAATAAATTTTGAGAATTTATTAAAGTTTTGGGTATTTTAAATAATTATTTAATTAATAAATCAATGGATCAAAATAACAATTTATTTACTTATGTGGTTAATATAAGGATGAAATTAAGTGGTTAGGGTTTACCATATGTAGTAATAATAATATCAGATATTTGGGGCAAGGTGGGGAATGACAGTTAGCTACAATACAATTTTCACCAAGAAGCCTCGAAGGAGATTCCTTCCTCGTACTAGCTTGAGGTTAGTTTATAATTGTTATTTCGTGATTTTGGGTGTTGACGTTAGCAGTGTTGTAATCATATAGCCAAGTAACATTTTTAGTATATTATGCCATTATTTAATTATTAATTGAACTTAATATTTAAGTATATAATGCCATATATAGATAGTGACGTGTGCCACTAATTAATAGTAGTACTTGAAACCTTTTTGAAGAGATTATGATCCAACAACACATTTTCTTCATCATAGTTCCTCGCATACAGTTTACTTTTTGGGGGTTTTGCAAATTGACTTGAATTAAGGGTTATTTATTAGGTAATGATTAACCTATTTAATTGGCATGAATTGTACAAGTTGATGGTAATAAATGTGTTATAAGTTATATGATATTTCTCCCTCATAATGTTCACCTGCAATAAATTTAGTCATTTTGTTATTTTGTATATTAGTATTAAAGTAGATTAAATAATGATTCCTTTATGATCTAATGTTGACTAAAGTGGGTGGATAATCATTGGATAATAATGACTCAATGAAAATAGTATAAATGGTTTTCAATTCATGAATAGTAGCACTGTATCTCTCGATTTTAATTGTTCCATTACCTTTAGATTATCAGATTTCGATTCGTCACGGTTAGTTTTGACAATTTAGGCATAGGTGTGGAATTCTGAAAGTAAGAGTCTGTAAAAATGGGTCTCATTAGATTCGTATTCTTATGAAATATATGTATTTGAACAGATTATAATTATTCAGATACTTTACGGAGAGGCAAGGCCCTTGCAAAGTAGCTTGCATTCAAATTCTTCGGTTGAGGTAGGTTACGATTTAATTGGAGTTTAGACTCGACTTAATTGTGTGTATGTTCCTAAATTGAATACTTGTTGATTGGTATTTGGACTTGCTTGAATTGATTGATGTTTGGATTGTTGCTGCGTGTATAAATGTTTATTGAAAATTGACTTGATGAAATTGTCTTATGACTTTAAGTGTACTTGTAAACTTGGTACATTGTGTTGTATGCTGTGAGATTGTGTAAATTGATATTGATAATACTTGTTTATATTTATGTTGGATCGGGTACCAGGCCGGTACGTTTATATTTAGGTTGGATCGGGTACCACACCGGTACGGATATGTTTATGTTGGATCGGGTACCACGCCGGTACGTTTATATTTATGTTGGATCGGGTACCACGCCGGTACGTTTATATTTATTTTGGATCGGGTACCACGCCGGTACGTTTATATTTATGTTGATCGGGTACCATGCCGGTACATTTATATTTATGTTGGATCGGGTACCACGCCGGTACGTTTATATTTATGTTGGATCGGGTACCACACTAGTACGTTTATATTTATGTTGGATAGGGTACCACGCCGGTACGGTACATGAACATAGATTATTCCCTGCAGGTCATGACTATTTGGGAAAAAATAAGTTCCATAGCAGTGTGTACATATTTGTGCTGATTTTGTGGATGTTTACAGTATGGTTGATACTCTTGATGGTTATGTGGCTTGTCTGTGAGCACTGTTTGACCTGTTATTGTTGTATTGTTGAATCATTGAGAATTTGTTATGTGATGATGCCTCTCTACTTGTGTCGTGCCCCTTTTCGGACCGGCCAAAACAGTTCGCAATGTATGGTGGTCGTAACGACGCTTACTGGTTTTTGAAAAAAAATAAAAATTGTTCGTTTTGTTTTTGAGTCGCCACCTAACTTTTAAGGAAAAACTAGGAAAACCATTTTTATGATGTGGAAACTCTGTTTTTCATTTGCGAAAACCAGTGAGATTCTAAGTAAGGGTTTTGGTTACTCGAGGGGAAGGTATTAAGCACCCCTCAAAGACTATCCGAAGATAGTCCTTAAACCTAGTTTTAGAAAAATATTTGGAAATTATTTATTTTATTAGTTGCTAAAATGGTGATTAAAAAAAAGACTTTATAATTTTTGTGGAAAAGAAACTCAAGGTATATAAAACGTGACACCACCATATATAAGAAATTGTATGGTTATTGCAAAATGTTTACATTTTAGAACATGAAAAGAGGACGTGTTGTAATAAACATTTGTTAGAGAGTAAAAAATCTTATGAGTTTATAAAAATGTAAAAGTTAAAATATGAAAATAAAATTATTATAACGTAAAGAAAAAATGTAATTTTAAATTATATGAAAACTTATAAGAAAATAAATATAAATACATGTGTTTGAAAGTATATGAAAATGACGTGAAAATTCATTAAATGGTAAAATCTCAATAGTTTGAAATTGAATGGTAATTAAAATATAATAGTAAAACGCATATGCATAATAGAGTTAACAGAGCATGTAAATGATGATATAGTAATAGTAGAATAGGAATAGTAAAAATAGATCTTACATATGACAGTGTAATTGCGTGCATATACCTTCTGTTTTGGAGATTTTAAAAATCTGAAACCCAAAATAATGTTAAAAAATAGATATTGAATATGGTAAATATTTGAACGACATGAGATCGTGTAAAAGCCAAATTTTGATAGGTGAGTAATTTTGCCAATTTGAAAAGAGATTTGACTAACTAAAGTCACTTGGTGATTTATTTGAAGAACTTCAATTAAAATGATAAAAGGTAACTAACCATTTTATTCAATTTCGAGAAGATTGTATTTTCTTTCTAAGAGCCCCCTTAAACCACAATTTGCCTCTTTTTCTCTAAAAAGGAGTTTATTCATGAGTATAAAAATAATGGTTACTACATATATAAGCGTTGAATATATAAAGGGTTAGCCAAAGAGAATCAATTATAGACATCTTAAAACTTAAACAAAAACTAAATCATACTACCGTTAGTTTCAATTCAATCACACCACACAAAAATTCATAATCCAAATATATACAAAGGTCAATAAAATATGTACAAATAATAAAGTGATTAAGGAGGATAAAGAACTCGATACTATAAGTTCCTATTGAGGCGAATGACTCCTAGCGATGTAGATCCGAGTGTTGGTAATCCTATAGCCGTTGACCCGATCTTTGGGTCAAAATGAGTTTCAATGGAAACTCCGACTCCTGAGTGCACATGTAACATAAAAGAAAAATAATAAAGATTAGTAGCTAATCAAATAAAGATTAAGGTACATATTAAGAGAAGAGCATAATTTTAATGAAAACACACTTGAGGAAAGATGAATACTCAAAATTCGAATGAATACCGACACTCTAAGAAGCTTATACAGTTTTCACCAAACGCAAAATTAAGAATATGTCTAAGCATAAAAATATCAAATATCGAGGGGTGATATTTCATCCTAATTGAACTTTTACTAAATTCTTCAAAGAAGGGGGATTAATAATAAATTCATTTATTTGAAAAAACAAAAACTTTTGTTTAAACTTCCACTTAAGGGGCACATAATCACATCTGCATAAGTAAAAGGAAATGGCCACCCTGAGAAACACTTCAAAGTTACTCTCTAAACACTTGATCAATTTATTTTTCTAATACCGAGACAAGCATAACAATATTTTGATAACTTGAGACATGTAAGGTTTAAAAGAAACTTATTGAGACCACATTTGCCAAACTTGAGAAGACATATACATTCATACTTCAAAAAGTCGGAAGACAACTTAGGAATTCTTCCCTCACTAACTAAAACTGGACGTATCCTTCTGCAACAAACAAAAAACTTAGCCATTTCTCTATTAACATTAAGATGGCAGAAATAGATAACCATTTGGAGGCACACCCCAAGCCTCTTCAGTCAGCAAACTACTCTTCCAGAATCAAACAACAAAACAATAGCTTAACCTTGATCAAATTTAGAGTAAAAACAACATGTTCATGGAACCAAAATAACGTGAAATGAAAGTAGACAAAATTTGAAATTTAAGAGCAACGACAGATTCACACTTAGGATGCAAAGCAGTCTCTCTTGAAACAAATAAGTTTTTTAAAGATTAAAAGATACAAAATCATATTCTTGAAATCGATCTTCGAAGCAACGCCATAGCAAGACTTGAGACCAAGGGAAATAATATGTTCACATAGTCACAGACTTGCATATATTTTCACACAACATCACTTCAAAGTCAGAATTATATTTTAACGACAGGGTCAACGAAAAACAACCACAACTTAAGCTTAAGACTAGAACAAAATCATCTATTTACAGAACCAAACCACGTGAAGGAGGAGAAAACTAAAGATAAATAAAGGATGAATTTGCATATGTCTCGCATACTGTGAGTGTGAAATAGCTGCACATTGAGGCAAATCGATCCGAGTAAACAGCGATGGAAACTCAAACTTGAAACTTAAAGCAAATTATGTATTCACTGGGTCAAACAAGACGATAAAAAAACAAGAGGGCGGACGTTTACCTTTTGTCGGGCAGCAATCCGGAGCTTCGGCGTCAAGGATTTTTCCGGCTATCGAATTCGAACTTCGCAAACTCGAGTTCGCAATAAGTAAAATCGAGAAAGCAACAGAGAGAAACAAGTACTTGATTTTGATAACGAGTATTTTTTGAATGTTTTTTGGTCAATTTTCGAAAGTTCACTAT
Organism: Capsicum pubescens; assembly: GCA_030864215.1. Classification (NCBI taxonomy): domain Eukaryota; kingdom Viridiplantae; phylum Streptophyta; class Magnoliopsida; order Solanales; family Solanaceae; genus Capsicum; species Capsicum pubescens. Next base: position 284,903,088 of record CM061542.1, read on the forward strand.
CTTTTCAATCTCTCTCTTTTTTTCAACCAAACCCCCCCTCTAATGAATAAAGTAGCAGGTACTTATAGGCAAATTCGGACTTGAAAGTCCGGATTTAAAACCAAAAATTTCAAATGAACCAATGGTCAAATCAAAAGGGATGTATCTGACGTTCAAACGTTGAAAATGGCTTCACGAGTTTGGACGATTTTGTGTATTTAATGCGAATTTAAAATAAAATTTCCGTTAAAGCACCGATTTGGGTCTGATTTTCTAATCTTGAAGGGATTCATAGGTTGGTATGGCTAAAAAGGGAGGGGAATCTTGCAGGGGTGGTAGCTATGGCTGCCACGACATAGCTAGGGTTTCAATTTTGGGGGAAATGAGAAGAGAGAGGAGCAGAAAAGAAGGAAGGTCGTTTGTTTTTCTGCATTTTTTGGGAAAGTTGATGGTGAGAGATCGGTGACTCTTGGGAAGAGAAACAAACGCATGCTTCTGTTTCTCTAGAGAAAAGACGCGTCTCTGCTATATTGTTGACTAATTTGATCCGTCCGATAAAATAAATATCTTAAAGATAATAATAGTGTATATATATATATATATATATATATATATATATATATATATATATAAACAACTGAAAATTCGGGATCCTTGAATTAGGAAGCAATCAACGGATCAGATTAAATTGTTTGTTTGAATGAAATTGGAATGGATTTCGAGCTAATTTTGGGCTCTTTGTAGAAATTTATAAAATAAGCGTTGGGTTAGATTAAAAATAATAATAATAATAATAAAAATAAAAGATAAATAAAAAATAAAAAAAAAAATGAAAAATAAAAAAAATTGGATTAGTCAGCCTGAATACTCTTTTTCTATTGAAATTAATTTTTATTGATGCTTCCTGCTGTCCTAAAATTATTTTTAGTCTTAACATATATAAATCACAAACATGATTTGTATACGTGTCCGACTTAATATCTTTTGCGGTTAAATATTAACAAAATATACGTATATATGTGTGTGTGTACAAATAAGGATATAAGATATATTTGAAAATAGGAATAAAATATAAAATATTTGTTGTATATAACAAAATATATATATATATATATATATGGTCACCATATCGCCTAAAAAAATGCGAATGCGATTATCAAAAGATTTTTTTTTAATTTTTTGATGTTAAAATATTTAATTATATTTGATTAAAATATTTTATAATACGATAGGAAAAATAAATCCTCTTTTATTATTTAAAATTCATAGAAATAGAGATAAAAATGTGAATCTCATTTATTATTTAATTTTTAAAAAATTATTTAGGGCCAAGAAGCATTGGAAAAGTAATTAAAGGAAAAAGGGCGAGCCAAAATTGGGTGTCAACAACTTGTTATTTGATTTATGTTGTGTACATGTTATTAAGTTGAGTTGGCCTATGATACCTACCAATACATAGTGGTTTGTACTGATACTACCCTGTACTCTTCTTTTGTTGAGTGCAGAAATTGTTCTATAGGCTCATACATGATCTCACCTCTAGAGTTTGATAGAAGATCTTGATCCAAGGGTGATCACTCTATCTCTAGGCTGTCATGTGTCATCTTATTTGTTCTTGTCCATCTTTTAGGCAATGAAATATTCTATATCTACTTTATTTTTGGATATCTCTTAGACATAATCTTTGTTAGTAGTTCTTGTACGATGACTTTTGGGTCTTGAGAATTTCAGTAGGGAGATTGTTTGGTTTCCACGTTACTAATGATTAACTCCAGATTATTATTGTTAAGATGATTTTATGAAAATATCATTTTAATATTGATTAAGTGATTGGGTAATGATTTGATTTAGATGGTTCTCCCACAGGAAGATTAGTGTGGGTGCCACTCATGGCCATTTGGGTTGTGACAAAGTTGGTATCAGAGCCTAGGTTCGTCGATCTCGTCGTACAAGAACATGTCTAGTAGAGTCTTGCGGAATGGTACATAGACGTTTGTACTTTTCCTCGAGAGGCTATAGAAAACTAGGAAAATTCAAATTCTTCTTTCTTACATGCTATTACTTGAATTCAATTGGTATCTGGCGACTCCAATTGTTATTTGTTAATAAGAGCAATGTCAAGTAAAGTTTCGTAGATTGGTGTGTAGGGCCCCACACCCAATCTTCATAAGGCTATGAGGCATGTAGAAGTCATTTTTCTTTCTTTCTCTCCATTGTGCCGTCCTAATCTTGAACTACTAGATTGAATCCAATTGGTATATAGACAATTCCAATTGATATCTTAATAATTTTGAATAAAAATCTAGGAGATTTCAATTGGTATCTGTTAATAAGGTCTAGTTAATAGGTAAAGACTTGTGAAAGTTGTGAACTTATTGATTGTTTGTGTTTTATATTTGACTAAACTTGTGTTGCTAGATTTTTATCATTGTTGTGAATTGTTTTGTTAAGTGGTGAAAATTGACTAAGTTGTTTTTGTTGATAAATATGATGGGATTATTTGATTTCTTGTTATTGTGAAACTATAAATTCTATGGTGCTTACTTATTTTGATACTACTATATTGATGAGATTGATGGCATGAGAATTGAGAGGATGATATGAGAATGTGATGTCGAGAAAATATGGTGAAAAAGTGACATGAATAAAAGACTGAGGTGAAATGTGTTTTCCGTAATGAGAGATTTTTGTTAATGAAGTTGTAGATGGACCCTTGTGTAGTTCGATTATTTGATATTATTTGGGGATCCTTGTGTGGTTCGGCCATTGAGACTGTATTTAGAATTTTTGTGCAGTTCTATTATTGAAACTATAATGGGTTCCTTGTGAGGACTAGCTAAGTGACATTATCTTTGAGTTCCTTATGTGAACGAATTCTTAACTCTAGGCAAAATAATGAGTCTTAAATAAAAGTGAAAAAAACTAATAGAGGTTGTGGATACCTACAAAATCATCCATGACTTGTCTGGAATGTGACATTGGTGATGAGACTGTCAATGACCTATAATCGATTGATTTTGTTTGGCCTTGATCATGTGCTAGTGTGTGGGGACCACTCTTGAGGTGATTAAGAGCTAAGTAAAGCCCGTAATAAAAATATTATTAGGTAGAAATAAGAATGACTCTGTATATCTTAAATTGGTGTTAGTGATATAAGAGAGGTTTGGCTTGACCATGAAGTGTTGTCATTGAAAAATATTGAGTTAGTGATTGTCAGGACAAAAGTTGTAGCTATGGATTTATGCATTAGAAAAAAAAATTGAGAAGATAAATTATTATTGACTTGACCTTGTGGCTAAATTATACATTTGCATGTCCCACAAAGTTGGCTGATATATAACACTTTTAGAGAATAGTAATTTTCATGGTAGTGGCAATGCAAAATCAAATGGCTTAGTTACATTCATAAAATAATTAAGGATGATCCTGAATGAGAGAATAAATGAATTATTAAATGGCATGATTGATCTTTCCTTGAGTGATACTTGGTGGATATTTCTTGTTGAGTGGTTAAGATATGATGATTAGATGGATATTAACAATGTTGTGGAGGATTGTGTTGTAGGCTCTAATTCTGTGGGATCCATAAATGGCATGTTTATACCCCTTTGAATCCTATTGCTTTTCCTCTCTAGTTTAGATTAGTTGTAGCATAGTTATGATGTAAACCTATGTTTGGAATGTGGTTCTAGTATTTGAAGTATGATTTGTATATTTAGCCTTATTGAGCTAGTGTGGTAGTCTTGAAACTGTAAGTTGAGTAGAGTTGACTTGAGTACCTTGTTTCTAGTCGAAGCTGCTATCTTAGGATTGAATATGACTTACTTGACATCTAGAAGATGAACTAGATACCTTAGCCTAGTTTGGGGCATAGTGTGCCTAATTATGAAAATTGAGGATTAGAAGTAGGATCGTCTAGCCCACTTAGGCCTAAGCTTTTGTTAAGTCTTGTGGACCTAGTTGCGGATGTTAGACATAGATTAGGCTAATAAACCTTAGAAGAAGGCTACTTTATAACTTGGTAACTCGTATTGATGTTCCCGGATTATGGATTTTGAGTATAGTTATGATACTTCATGTGGAAGTGATATTGGTCATTTAGAGATGATGTTCCTCCTAGATACGTTATGTGGTCTATAAAGATGTTATTTTCTCTTAGATATGCAAATTGTCCTAGAGAGGTGATATTCCTCGTAGTCATGATGTATGACCTATTGATATAAGATATTCTATAGACGATTATATGTCTATCTATATTATGCCTCCAATGTGTGAGATACCTCCTATATGTGAGATGATTAAAGATATGCTACGACTTATAAATATGATTATCAATATGAGTTTTATATATATATATATATATGGGTGTAAGGCCGTGATTATGATGTTGTAACTATTCCGGATAAATTAATGGGCCAAGGGTTGTGTTATGATAATGATTGAATATCCAAGGAGTGTTTATCAGTGTAAAGGATATGATTACGGTTCATGAATACATATATATATTTGTATACACATCTCTCTGATATGAGACAGAGAAAGATGTGGTATGTTGCTTACGACTTTATTGATTGGATACTGGTGATGGCTAGGAATCTAATGTATTAGTTAATGAATCATGCTTAGCTGAAACATGGTAGCTAACGATGGTTAATGTGTGACTTATGGTGAGGTCTGGTCTAGCATAGGTGAAGATTAGTTGGTATTGATGACTAAGTTTGTGATGTCGATTAGTCGATAAACGAGGAGTTGTGTGTTAATGAGGCTAGATAATAAGAGATGTTGGTAATAAGAGGTGACTAGTTAATAACTTTGAATAGTTTCTAAATAGTTAACTAATGAATAGTTAAGCAAGGATTAGTTGGTAACCGATGGTTAGATAATGAATGGTATCAGCTAATAAAAGATGGTTAGGTGACAAGTAGTAATGTGTTGTCTAGTAATGATTAACAGATATAGTATGATTAGTTGATAATAATAAATGGTAGATAAATGAAGGTTTTGGCCTAATGATGAACCTTGATTATATGTTATATATTGGCTATTAAATAAATAGTGGTTGGTTGTTATCCCGTGAATAAGGATTATGTGAAGGATAATGTTTAGGCTATTAACTAGAGTTTATGTGATGACTAGCGAACTAGTGATCCTATTATAATAAGTGTTGGTAAGCTAATAACGAGTGATTGAAAAGTATTGACTAGATAGATATTTTATGATGATATGACTATTTTATGAGTATTTTAGTGTATGTTATTCGACTATTGTGATGATATTGATACCCGACAAGGTCGGAGGATACTATTGATGATGTGTTGATATTCGGCATGGCCGGAGGTTGATTACGATGATGATGGTCATGATGTGGACAACTATGATGAGTTTTAGTATTAATTGTATGCTTTACATTCATTCCTGCATGTGCATCACCTATCACCAGTATGCACTTATATTTATCAGCCGGTATAGGATGGTTACATATATATGGGTGAAGAATATGCCTTGTGTTGTTGTATTCTGATTAAACCCTTTGAGTCTGGGGCGGTGGGGGTATGCATACGCTCGACTAGGTTTTAGTTGTACGTAAGTTGAGGACTAAAGAGATTGCGTCTGTGAAAGTCTAGTGGAAGAATCGTCCTATTGAGGAGGCCACTGGGGAGACCGAAGCGGACATGCATAGCAAGTATTCACATTTTTTTTGTGGATTCAGGAAATTCCTTGTTTTCCCTTCTTGTCTCTTGTTTGCCCGTTCGGGGACGAACAGTTATTTAATTGGTATTTGATGTAACAACCTTCTCGGTCGTTTGTGGAATTTTCCCATCTTCTCTATTTTAGCACTCTCCGTAGTTTGTATACGTGGATTACGACTCACGGGATGAGCAACACAAATTCTTGAGGTGTTCGGAGGTTATTGAAGTCATTAGTTGAATTATAGAGTTTTAATAAAGGTAAACCCAATCATGGTCAATCTTTGATCGAGACGAGCTTGGGTTAGTGTCGTAGTATTTTCAATAGGTTCGAAATGTACTTTTTAGTGAATGTACATATTTAATGTATTTCTACGTCGTTCCAAATAATTTTTGAGAATTTATTAAAGTTTTGGGTATTTTAAATAATTATTTAATTAATAAATCAATGGATGAAAATAGCAATTTATTTACTTATGTGGTTAATATAAGGATGAAATTAAGTGGTTAGGGTTTTGACATGTGCACTAATAATAATATCAAATATTTGGGGCAAGGTGGGGAACGACAGTTAGCTACAATACAATTTTCACCAAGAAGCCTCGAAGGAGATTCCTTCCTCATACTAGCTTGAGGTTAGTTTATAATTGTTATTTCGTGATTTTGGGTGTTGGCGTTAGCAGTGTTGTAATCATATACCCAAGTAGCATTTTTAGTATATTATGCCATTATTTAATTGTTAATTGAACTTAATATTTAAGTATATAATGTCATATATAGATAGTGACGTGTGCCACTAATTAATAGTAGTACTTGCAACCTTTTTGAAGAGATTATGATCCAACAACACATTTTCTTCATCACAGTTCCTCACATACAGTTTACTTTTTGGGGGGTTTTGCAAATTGACTTCAATTAAGGGTCAATTATTAGGTAATGATTAGCCCATTTAATTGGCATGAATTGTACAAGTTGATGGTAGTAAATGTGTTATAAGTTATATGATATTTTTCCCTCATAATGTTCACCTGCAATAAACTTAGTCATTTTGTTATTTTGTGTATTAGTATTAAAGTAGATTAAATAATGATTCCTTTATGACCTAATGTCGACTAAAGTGGGCGGATAATCATTGGATAATAATGACTCAATGAAAATAGTATAAATGATTTTCAGTTCATGAATAGTAGCACTGTATCTCTCGATTTTAATTGTTCCCTTACCTTTAGATTATCAGATGTCGATTCGTCACGGTTTTGACAATTTAGGCATAGGTGTGGAATTATGAAAGTAAGAGTTTGTAAAATTGAGTCTCATTAGATTCGTATTCTTATGAAATATATGTATTTGAACAGATTTTAATTATTCAGATACTTTATGGAGAGGCAATGCCCTTACAAAGTAGCTTGCATTTGAATTCTTCGGTTGAGGTAGGTTATGATTTAATTGGAGTTTAGACTCAACTTAATTGTGTGTATGTTCCTAAATTGAATACTTGTTGATTGGTATTTGGACTTGCTTGAATTGATTGACGTTTGGATTGTTGCTGCGTGTTTAAATATTTATTGAAAATTGACTTGATGGAATTGTCTTATGACTTTAAGTGTACTTCTAAACTTGGTACATTGTGTTGTATGCTGTGAGGTTGTGTAAATTGATATTGATAATACTTGTTTATATTTATGTTGGATCGAGTACCACGCCGGTACGTTTATATTTAGGTTGGATCAGGTACCACGCCGGTACGAATATGTTTATGTTGGATCGGATACCATGCCGGTACGTTTATATTTATGTTGGATCGGGTACCATGCCGTTACGTTTACATTTATGTTGGATCGGGTACCACGCCGGTACGTTTATATTTATGTTGGATTGGGTACCATGCCGGTACGTTTATATTTATGTTGGATCGGGTACCATGCCGGTACGGTACATGAACATAGATTGTTCCCTGCAGGTCATGACTATTTGGGCAAAAATAAGTCCCATAGCATGTGTGTACATATTTGTGTTGATTTTGTGGATGTTTACAATATGGTTGATACTCTTGATGGTTATGTGGCTTGTCTGTGAGCACTGTTTGACCTGTTATTGTTGTATTATTGAATCATTGAGAATTTATTATGTGATGATGCCTGTCTACTTGTTATTTGATTTACGTTGTGTACATGTTATTAAGTTGAGTTGGCCTATGATACCTACCAGTACATAGTGGTTTGTACTGATACTATCCTGTACTCTTCTTTTGTTGAGTGCAGAAATTATTCTATAGGCTCACACATAATCTCACCTCTAGAGTTTGATGATAGATCTTGATCCAAGGGTGAGCACTCTGTCTCCAGGCTGTCATGTATCATCTTATTTTTTCTTGTCCATCTTTCGGCAATGAAATATTCTATATTTACTTTATTTTTGGATGTCTCTTAGACATGATCTTTGTTAGTAGTTCTTGTGCGATGACTTTCGGGTCTTGGGAATTTCAGTAAGTAGATTATTTGATTTTCGCGTTACTGATGATTAACTCCAGATTATTATTGTTAAGATGATTTTATAAAAATATCATTTTAATATTGACTAAGTGATTGGGTAATGATTTGATTTAGATGGTTCTCCCACAGGAAGATTAGTGTGGGTGCCACTCATGACCATTTGGGTTGTGACAAAACTACACATATATTTACTGTTCCAAAATATCACAACATCACATATGTATATGTCTATCATATACAAAATGGTGTTATGTATATACACTGGCAACTTATAAAATAAACAACAAATTGCTGAAAAAATCGACATTCCACAACTGAACTAACAATCATCTCCAAAAAATAAAAAGTGAGAAAAATTCACATTACTAAAAAAACACAAAATATTTCATTACAAATTAACAATCAAATTCAAAAATGAAAATAAAAAAAAGGCCTTTGATAGACGTGGCTGTCCATTATCATTTTTTTTTGCTTTTCTTGACGATTCTCTAATTTATTTTTTTCGTAAACAAATTCTTCAGGAGCGAATTCAATAACGCGATTTGTTGGTACATTATGCACTAATTGAGTTAATCCTAAACTAAAAGAAGGAGAATCATCTATTTACTAAATAATAAAAAGTTGATTTAGCAACTGCAAAAAGACGTAATTGAAAACTAAAATTGAGAATCAAAAAAGGAAAAAGCTAAGTTCGATTCTATATTTTGGTAAAATAGAAAATTAAAATATTACTCCAATACTATGAAAAAATGACTAAATGAACAACATGCACCTTCTTGTTCATCTGGAATCTCCAAATTTAGTAAAATTAGAAAAAAGAAGAAGCTTAGATCTTAAAATTTCAAAATGTTAAATGTAGATTTAGTTAAAATTGAATGTCAAGGAGTAGTAATTGAACTCAAACACGTTTGGATTCAAAAATGGTAACTGCTCCTTGATTGTAGGTTTCTTTTAAGGAGCAAAATCGTAAGTCAATTTTGGTAAAGCTATGTATATGTATTCTTAGAGAGAAAAATTGAAAAAGTGAGATTTTTGTAATATGTTTTGATAGTTGGATTTTATGTAATAAGTGAAACTTAAGTTGTGACTTTGTTTAATTTTTAGAAAATACATTTATTAATTTGGTCACTTAATATTGATGATGTTGGAGTGATTTCTCATCCTATAAATTGAAATTTTATTCATCATTATAGGACACATTTAAAAGAAGAAAAATTTTCTTATCTGTACATTTCTTGTGTAAGATATCTTGTTTCATAAGTATTTATCTCCTTGTCTTCATAGTTATATTAATCTGAGCTTAATTTTACAACACGTTATCAATGTTAAACTCTAATCAACTGAAAACATTTTTCATATGATTTTCATTTTTTATTACAAAAATCAAGTGAGGTAGGTGTTATGTTTGGTTGTTTGATCAAGGGGTGATGGCTTGTCATTAATTGATTTCTTTTTATGTTTATATTATACTAGTTACTGATAGCCGTGCAAGGCATGGGCCCAACAAATATTTTTTAAAAATTTATTTTAATTATTATGATTTATCGTATTTCTTTACATATTTTTTAAAAATATATGACAGATTATTTTTTCCAGATATTTCAAGTTGTTAACTATTGTAATTTACAATACGTTTTATATAATTTTCAAATACTTAGATGACCATAATAATTAATTAAGAGTGATATAGTAAAGTTACGATTGAAGCAGATACGTCTTAATGACTCATAAAAACTAATTAGAAGTGATAAGCAAAATTACAATAAAAAATACTTGTGAAAAAATGTAAATGGTCATAGTAATTAATTAGGAGCAACGTAGTAAAATGATGATTGAAACAACGAAACAGACATGTCTAATTAGAAGTGATATAACAAAATTACTATACAAAAATACTTGGGTGAAGCAGCTGAAGCAGACATGTCATAAATATCTACAAGATATAATTTTTTATTAAAAATTATTAATTTTTTAATATATAAATAATTTATAATAATTAATTAGAGATGATATAATAAAATTATGGAGGAAGCAACTCATGAAGCACGCAGGAGAAACAGACATGTTGACTGAGACCTGCCTGCTTCTCCGCCTCATTCTCCCTTATTAGATATACTAGGTACCGAAAGCCCGTGCCAGCAAGGGCCCAATATATGTTATTTTTAAGCTGTTAACTATTGTACTTCATAATACTTTTTCGACATCATAATTTACTATTTTAAGTTATTTGTTATTGTAATTTATAATACTCTTCTTGATCAAACTTTTGTGATGTTGATAGTCAATTTATATTTTAAAAGTAATTTAGTTTTTAATAATTGTGATTTATAATAATTTTTTCTATTTCAATTTAAGCGACACTGATATAATTTTGAGCGTCAATCAAATATCATGATTGAAGTAACGAAATCGGCATGTCTTGAATGACTCAGAATAATTAATTAGAAATGATATAGCAAAATTGTTATAAAAAATACTTGTGAAATTTTTTAAAGCGGGCCTCATATAAGATGTCAAATTAATTTAAAAAATCAAGAGTTAATTTATTATTTTATGTTTATTTTACCTTTTTTATTAAATATTATTAATTTTTTAATACTTAGATAACTTATAATAATTACTTAGTGGTGATATAGTAAAATTACTGTTGAATCAACTGAAGCAGACATGTCATAAATATCTATTTTATTTTTTTTTAAAAAATTAAATTTTATTAATTTTTAATACGTAAATGTCATATAATAATTAATTAGGGATAATATAGTAAAATTACGGAGCAAGCAGACAGCTGGAAGCAAGCATGACAACCGCTAGCTGTCTGCTTCCTGCAACTGCTACTCACACTTATATATAATAACACGATTGAAGTAGAGAAACCGGTATGTCTTGAATGATTCATAATAACTAATTAGAAGTGATATAACAAAGTTGCTATAAATAATACTTGTGAAATTTTTTTAAGTGAGTCTCATATAAAATGTCAAATTAATTTAAAACATCAGGAGTTAAAGCAGCAGAAGCGGACATGTCATAAATATCTATTTTACTTTTTTTTTAAAATTAAATTTTATTAATTTTCTAATACATAAATGTTATCTAATAATTAATTAGGGGTGATATAGTAAAATTACAAAACAAGTAGACAACCGGAAGTAGGCATATCGACCGTCATCTGCCTCAGCTGCTACTCGATCTTCTATATAGTAGTAAAGTAAAGTAAAATATATGATCAAACCTCATGCCCCTCGCAACATATAGGATAATAGCTATAAAAGGATTTAAGGAACAACATCTCATTTATTTACAAGTGAGCCAATTGTGGGTATTGTATATCTTCTTGCATGTCTTTTAGAGCCATTTATATGTAGTGCTACGAATTTTTACAATAAATTGATTTGATAAATATAAGCATTACTAGTTTAAATAATTAGTATCTGATCTTGATTAAATTATATTCAATACTAGGTAATTTGTGAATGATCTCATTAATTAAACCTTGATCGTTGTTATTAAAACTGAAAATATTAAGAAATTTGTACATAAGTTAGAAGATTTGAGATTGTAAGAAAAAAGTGACATTTTTGAAATAAAAAATGGTTTTGGATTTTTTTAATACAGTCTGTTAATTAAAGGGCAATGAAGATGACACAAAAGGCTATGGAGAGGAAGAAAATATCAGTTCATACTTGCAAAGGAATCCAGCCATATATTCATCCCCTTTTTCCCTCTATTTTTGTTTATTACTATCTATAATCTATATATATATATATATCTATATATATATCTATATCTATATCTATAATCTATATCTATATCTATATCTATATCTATAATATATTAAAAGTGTAAAGATCCTTAGAAACGTGATTTAAACTTTTTGCCCTTCATTAAAAGACTCTTCTTTAGACAAATTTATCTTTTCATAATTTGTTTAATTTATTATTTAATTATTTTTATTATATTAACTCAACTTCCTAAAATATATGGGACTCCTAAAATATATGGTAGGAGAATTAATTAATATTTTTCTTTCTACTATTCAATTAGAAAAATACTCCTAAAATAGGACTCTATTAAGGAAATAATTTTATAAATATTGAGATGTACGTTAAACCAGAGAACAAACCGGTTTGTCTATTGAAAAATTTGATTGATGTTCATGTAACTTAATTCGATTGCATGTCTAGATTGGTGGACGCTTTATTTTCTAACCCTCAATTTCTTCACTATTTTTGTCAGCATAATAGAATTCAACATGTGTGTATATATATATCTTCTTTATTTTCATTCAAAATCATTCTTTAGGGTCAAATTTTCGCCCAGACAAGAATTAGTTGGATCAAAATTGAAGCTTTGTGATCACTATTATATTATTTTTTATAGTTTACAGGCAGTAGATGAATGTCGGTTGGCTTTGAAGATTTTTCTGTGTAAATGTTAGGTTTAATTGTATTGTTTTGATATCTTTATTATGTTATTGTTTTATTTTAATTTACAGATGCTAGATGAATGTGGCCGGCTTTGAAAAAATTATTTAGATAAAAGTTAGGTTTAATTGTATTATCGTAATATCTCTATTAGTTTGTTATTTTGTCATAGTTTACAATTCGTAGATAAATCTCGATCGGTTTTGAAAATTTTTTGTGTGTTAAATTTAAGTTTAATTGTATTGTTTTGATATCACTTTCATCGTATTATTTTATTATAGTTTACAAGTAATAGATAAATGTTGGTCGGCTTTGAGAATTTTTTTTATGTCAAGGTCAGGTTTTGTTGTATTACTATTTTGATATCTCTATTACCATATTATTTGTTATTGTTTACAGGTGGTAGATGAGTGTCGGAAGATTTGAAAAAAATTTTGTGTGTAAAGATTAGATTTAATTGTATTATTTTGACGTCTCTATCATTGTATTATTTTGTTGCAATTTACAGATGGTAGATGAATGCTGATCTACTTTTAAAAATATTTTTGGTAAAGGTTAGGTTTAACAAATAAATTCTTCATCTTTACATACTCAAAAGATATTAAATTTAATTATTAGTAGTACAAAAAGGGAAACTCGGTGCACAAAGCATCTAACGTTAGCTGGGTTCGGGGAATGCCATACCCTTTGTTTGGATGATGGTTACCCATGATATAATATGAGATCGTTTTTAACACCAATATATTGTCAAACACATTTGAATTCATTAATTAATTTAGCTTAATTGACATCAACATTCATCTAAATTAATATGTAAATTTAATAAGTTAAACAATATCAAAAAGTTATATATCAAAAATTAATAATATTTAAAATTCAATTAAAAATATTATCACTTTAAATTTGGGTAATGTCATGCAATCGTTTTCAAGTAGCTGCAACATGTGTTTGAACATTTCATGCTGGATGTAATTTTTATAGTTATGATTAGAAATTTTAGTATTAGCCATTTAATGCTAAATGAGTAAAATATTATGTAAGATGATGTTAGGTAAAATTTACTGAGTAATCACTATTTATATTTTAATTCTTTTTGCTTACAATTTTCTTTTAATTTTAAGTTTAAATCGAATAACAATAACAAATAAAAAATCTTTACTTGATGATTAAGATTTAACACTTAATCTATAATCTATATCTATAATCGATAATATATTAAAAGTATGAAAATGCTTAAAAAAGTGATTTGAGCTTTTTGCCCTCCATTAAAATATTCTGCTTTAGATTAAATCCTCTTTTCACCTTTTTTTTCCAACTAAATATCTCAAAAATAAATTATTTCAGCTTGACCTTTTTCAACTTGGTCTCTTATTTGGTTTGTGAGACAATTTTTCATGCTATAACTTTCCTTATAACAATAATAGACTGATTATTTAAGGAGAAAAATAATTTAAAATAATAATTAAATTTCAACGAAAATTAAACATAGAAGTGCAAAATTTTTAAAAGACTATATCAATTCTTTTTTTAAAAAATATTTTCTATGTTTTGAGAACTTTCAAAAAGAAATTTTCCTAAAGTTCTAAAAGGAACTGTCGTTCGTAACTTTTATTAAGTAGTTTTTACTTTTGGAAAATTTCATTTATAAAACTTAAAAATTACTGACTTCTAAAATACATGATAAAAACAAAATAATTTTTTTTTTTTTCTGGAGAATTCATTTTATATATTTTGAAAATTAATGACTTCTAAAATCCATCTATTTATATCTATAATAATATAATATAATATAATATAATATTGTCACACCCCTTTTTTAACTCGAAAAGGTATCATTTTTAAGTTTGAAAGGGTTTTTATTAGTAAAGTGACAAAATGAAGATTGGTTCCGAAAAAAGATTATTTTTACATTCAAAACTCAGAATCGCCACTTGGCATAATCCGGTGTGCCAAGTCACCTTTGAAAAACCCTTTTCAAAATAATTTGACTCTTGAAGACTGGCTTGCAAACAGAGATTCCGGCTAAGGAATTCTGTTGACCGAGGGGAAGGTGTTAGGCACCCCTCGGTCCCGTGGTTTGACCACGGTCGCTTGGTGGAGCGTATCGCTTAATTTGACACTACGAAATGTATAAACCACACAAAGCACGCAAAAACAATCAATAAAGCAAACAAAACAAAACAATTCAAAATTTAATGTCCAGTCCAATTATACAGTCCCAAAATAGAAAAATGCAAAAATATAAACCTACTCTATTCTAGGCTAATCCTAAACTACGCTCCATTGCTTTCTCCACCTGACGTTCCGGCCTTAATCGTGCGCCGTCTTCGAGTACATAATACTTCGGGGCATTCCCCGGTGAATAAATACAATGTCAATTTCATGCGATAAATTAAAAACATCCAACACATTCAACATTCCATGCATTCAACCAAACATCATTCCTAAATTTGCCTACCCGAACCTAAATTTTGCCTATTCATTTCAACAAGATTCATGCTCATTCCGAATTAAATAAAAATAAATCAAAATTGATCTAAATCCACCCATTTTTATCAATCTCGCAACTCCAACCCCCAAATTCACTTTTAATACCAAATTTTCATGATTCGCAATTACCATTTCAACGATCACAAACTCATATTATCATCACATTCGCTATTGAGATCAATTATTCAAAAGCAAACAACATCACACATCACCCAAATCATCCAAACAAATAATCATAGCCATTTCAATAAATAAACATAAAGAAAAGAAAGTGGGTTAAAGAAATGGACCTTCCGAGATCGACTTTTGATGATAATAAGAGTTAAAAAAAGTCTGAGTCCAAAAGCTCGAATTGAAAACCTCAATGACGAACCAACTCAATACAAAATCCGAACTCGCAGTCCAATTCAAATACCAAATCCACGAAAGTGAATGAGAGTATTCAATACAAACACCGAACAACCGAAACTAACCCGAACAAACCAAAATTAACCCGAACAGACCAAAACTGACCTCGAACGAACTGAGATCGACCTCAAAACGATCGGAATCAACCCAAAATAAATTGATTTCAGACCGATTTAACGATTCGATCCTGGTTTTCAGTGATGGAGATGGTTTAAATTGAGTTTTTAATGGATTTTGGGGTTAAATCGAACCTAGTGAAGTTATTTCCGATGAAGAGTGGCCGAAAAACTCGATCTCCGATCAACTTCTTCTCTCTCGAAGTCTGTCATGTCGTTCTCTCGCTGTTACTCTCCGATTTTGTCTTTTGTGTGTACGTGCTCAGTTTGCTGTGTGGGTGTGTTAATGGTGTATTGTGGAAAGTGACTATGAGTTGTCCATGGAATGGAAAAAATCATCAGGTCCCTTGTGCCTATTTGGTGTATTGTTGAAGAATAGAAATGAAGTCTTTCCTCAGTGGAGTTTGTGAGAGGTGAGTGAGAGTGTATGAATTCTATATGGCAGTGGAGTTGTTGTTGGAAAAGTGGGGCGGGCACGTGGGGGTGGAAACCTAGTGGGTGGATTAAGTGAGGGCAAGGGTAGGGAATAGGTAGGGGTAGGGTAGGGGTAGGTAGGGAGAGGTAAAAATGAGTAAATTAATTTTGGAGACGGATAAAATTACGTGTCTACATTATGCCCCTCTTTGGATGTAAACATAAAGTGTTTCCAGACAAAGAAGTAGACAATGAGACAAAAATTTTGACCGACCATTATTCAGAAGAACGATGAAAAAAAATGGAGTATAATTGAATCTTGACTTTGGGCGTCCTACCTATCCCATATTAGGTGAGAGTCAGGTCACAGGTATCTCAAATGATTGGAAGGAGGAGGACTATACCGAGTTGGAGAGTCGAGCGAGGTCCCGTCGAGGTTCCGGTCTGCGGCTCTGTTATTACATCAAAAATGAAAATTATAAGTTAAAACATAAATGTAATTACAAAAATCCTATCTATGCAGCTTCTTTTGGACTCTTGACTTGAGTTTCATCACCCTATTCTTCAGGCGGGCTCCTGACTTGCAATTTCTTCAACTTGTTGTTTGGTTTTCAATTTCTTCAACTTGTTGTTCGACTTTCAACTTATTTGCCCTACTCTTCAGGAGGGATCCTGACATTTGGTTTCATCAACTTCCGATTTCATCACCCTGTTCTTCAGGTGGACTCCTGACCTTCAATTTTTTCACCCTATTCTTCAGGCGGGCTCCTGACTTTTAATTTCATCACCCTGTTCTTCAGGCGGGCTCCTGACTTTCAATTTCATCACCCTGTTCTTCAGGCGGCAGGCTCCTGACTTTCAATTTTATCACCCTATTCTTCAGGCGGGTTCCTGACTTTCAATTTCATCACCCTGTTCTTCAGACGGGCTCCTGACTTTCAATTTTATCACCCTATTCTTCAGGCGGGCTCCTGAAACCAAAATCAAAGCTAAAACGAAAATTATCCCAAATGAAGATTATGATAAAGAAAGATTTCATTCATTCATTTTTTGTTAAAAGTAATATCCCATTATCCAGGAGGGTCCTGAACATAAAGTAAAACCCCATTTTCCAGGAGGGTCTTGAACAGAAAGTAAAATCCCATTTTTCAGGAGGGTCCTGAACATAAAGTAAAATCCCATTTTTCAGGAGCGTTCTGAACAGAAAGTAAAGTCCCATTTCTCAAAAGGGTCCTGAACAGAAAGTAAAGTTCCATTTTTCAGGAGGGTCCTGAACAGAAAGTAAATTCCCATTTTTCAGGAGGGTACTGAACAAAAAATAAAATCCCATTTTTTAGGAGGGTCCTGAACAGAAAGTAAAATCCCATTTTTCAGGAGGGTCCTGAACACTAGTAAAATCTCATTTTTCAGGAGGGTCCTGGACACAAAGTAAAGTCCCATTTTTCAGGAGGGTCCTGAACATAAAGTAGATTCCCATTTTTCAGGAGGGTCCTGAACAAAAAGTAAAGTCCCATTTTTTAGGAGGGTCCTGAACATAAAGTAAAATCCCATTTTCCAGGAGGGTCCTGAACAGAAAGTAAAGTCCCATTTTTCAGGAGGGTCCTGAACAGAAAGTAAAGTCCCATTTTTCAGGAGGGCCCTGAACATAAAATAAGTTCTCATTTTCCAGGAGGGTCCTGAACATAAAGTAAAATCCCATTTTTCAGGAAGGTCCTGAATAGAAAGTAAATCCCATGGATGTGCATTTCCAATGGTAGCTGAATTAAGTGGAGAGAATTTGCCCCTGTTTCAACAAAGAAAATTTGTCAATTAAAAATTTAGTGGTGTCTTGCAGCACTTGGCTTTCCAGATATATGCTCCAACACTTGTTCCTTTCATCTTTGTTTCAGATTGCTTACACTTGCCCCTGTCTTGTCGTATCATTGACCCAAACCAGATCGAGGGAAATGACCTTGACTCAAGCACCGAGTTTTTGTTATGCCATGCCTCTGAGATGTACCTTTTGACATTTGATACTTCCATGAATCCAGCAACCTGTCGGTTGATAAACTACCTTTGCCTTGCTTTGAATTATGATCGTGTTTCTCTCATGTGCTGGTCTTGGCTTTCCTCATACAATTGGGAAGACTGATAGCAAGTTTTGAAGTCCTCTCTCACTTGTTTTGATACAGAATAGACTCAAAAATGTAAAGAAACGAAAGTGACTTTATTTTGATAAAAGACATAAAAGGACAAAAACATGAATGTGTAAATGAAAGAAAAAGGGCAATGTCCCTTAGAAAACTTATCTGAATATGGAAACCAACTCCAATGACTATGACATGCATTTTGGATTGAGATGCCTGATCTTCCTATCTAAACTTTCCATTTGCTGTTAAGTTCATGCCTTTGCCTCTGAATTTCTTCTTCAAGCCCGTTGGACTCGTACAATTCCATTAATTGACGACATCTTGAAAGATTTTCGCCAACAAACCTCTTTTCTTTTCACTTTTCTAAAACTCGCCATCGTCTTACGGTGCCCGTGAGGGTTTTCACCAATAAGACTCTCTCATTTTTCATTTCTCTTAACTCACCAACGCCTTATAGTGCCCGTGAGGGTTTTCACCAATAAAACTCTTTTTTTTATTTCTTTCCTGATTCTTTATGCTGAGGAAGACAAGTAGTTTCCAAAATGCGTCATCATATCCATTGCATGCTTAGCCTTAAAATTCTCAAAGATTGATCTGAAGGTCTTTCTTTGGTTGTAGCTTGGCTTTTGGATAGGGTTAGAAAGAAATGATAGCATGAGGCTCAAACAACACTAGAAGTAGGGTAGGACTTACAACTTTTGGAATCAACTCAAACAATGAGGATTAACTCGTGCCCTAGTTTTTGACTGGACAATTCTAAATTATTTATTTGGTTGGACCGAGCCTCGAATAGGGCAGCCTACGTATCTCACTTCCGAAAGAAGAGAATCAGGTCACACGTAGTTCCATCAGCTTGTTCTTTGTTTTGGTTTGATTTTTTTTTGATTGATTAATTTTTTTTATTTTATTTTTTTTTATTTTTTTTGACACTTTATTTTTTGATTCTGTTTTGATTCCAAAAGAGGGGTATGAAAGAAAAATGAAACTAAGCTCAAAAGGGGTAAACAAAGGATGACATAATGTTTGGATAGCAGAATGAAATGCCTTCATCATATCAATCTTCAAAAAATGCTAGTACTAAACATGGAATAGAACCAACAAGGAATAAAATATCATACATAATATCTTTTGACTGCATCTGTATTGATAGCTATTTCTGCCATTTTGCCTTCAATATCTGTCAAATATAAGGCTCTATTGGGCAACACTTTCTTCAAAATAAAAGGACCTTGCCAATTTGGGGAGAACTTGCCTTTCGCTTTGATCTGATGAGGAAGGATACGCCTCAATACCAACTGACCAACTTCAAAATGTCTGGGCCGTACCTTTTTGTTATACGCTCGAGCCATTCTCTTCTGATACAATTGGCCATGATATACCGACGTCAGTCATTTTTCATCAATCAAGCTCAACTGTTCCAATCGGGTTTTGACCCACTCATCATCATCAATCTCTGCTTTAACAATGACTCGAAGAGAGGGAATTTCAACTTCTGCGAGAATGACTGCTTCTGTTCCGTACACTAATAAATATGGGGCTGCCCCTATTGAAGTGCGAATAGTAGTGTGATAACCTAGCAGTGCAAACGACAACTTCTCATGCCATTACCTGGACCCTTGTACCATTTTCCGCAGTATCTTCATGATATTATTATTAGCGGCTTCCACAGCACCATTTGCTTTTGGATGATATGGAGTGGAGTTTTGATGTGCGATCTTAAACCGTTGGCACACTTCTTACATAAAATAACTGTTGAGATTGGTAGCATTGTCTGTAATAATCATCTTTGGAATTCTAAACCTATAAATGGTGTTGGCATGAACAAAATCTACTACCGCCTTCTTTGTTACTGACTTGAAAGTTACTGCTTCCACCCACTTTGTGAAATAATCAATGGCCACCAAAATGAATCTATGTCCATTTGATGCCTTCAGCTCAATCGGTCCAATCACGTTCATTCCCCAAGCTACAAAAGGCCATGGAGCAGCCATTGCATGCAACTCAGTAGAAGGAGAATGTATCTGATCACCATGTACTTGACATTGATGACACTTTCGAACAAATCGAATAGAATCCCTCTCCATAGTAAGCTAGTAATAACCTGCTCGAAGAATATTCTTTGACAAGACATAACCATTCATATGCGGCCCACATACTCCAGAGTGTATTTCAACCATGATTGTCGAGGCTTCTTTTGCATCCACACACCTCAAAAGTCCCAGATTTAGGGTTCTCTTGTATAAGATTCTCCCACTTAAGAAAAATCCACTAGACAAATGCCTAATAGTCCTCTTTTAATCACTGGTGGCATGTGTTGGGTAGTCTCCTGATTGAATGTATCGCTTGATATCAAAGAACCAAGGTTCTCCATCGAGCTCTTCTTCAACCGCATTACAGTAAGCATATTGATCACGACTCTGAATATGCACTGGGTCGATGTAGGCTTTATCAGGATGCTGGAGCATTGAAGACAGAGTGGCTAAAGCATCAACAATCTCATTGTGAATTCTCGAAATATGCCTAAACTTTAATGACACAAATCGTTGACATAGCTCTTGCAAGCATTGTCGATATGGTATGAGCTTTAAATATCGCGTCTCTCAATCGCCTTGAATCTGATGGACGAGAAAATCTGAATCTCCCAACACTAATAGTTCCTGGACTCCCATATCAAAATCTAACCTCAAACCTAAAATGCAAGCTTCATATTCCGCCATGTTATTGGTACAATAAAATCAAAGTTGCGCTGTTACCGGAAAATGTTGCACCAATTCAGAGATAAGAACTGCACCTATTCTGACTCTTTTCATATTGACAGCTCCGTCAAAGAACAACTTCCAACATGGATCCACATCTATAACGATTTCATCGACATACAACACCTCTTCACCAGAAAAGTATGTTTTTAATGGCTCGTACTCTTCATCAATGGGATTCTCAGCAAGATGATCTGTCAATGCTTAGGATTTTATGGAAGTTCAAGTCACATATACAAGGTCGAACTCGGTAAGCAATACTTTCCACTTTGCTAATCGACCGGTCGGCATAGGCCTCTGAAAGATATACTTCAAAGGATCCATGCGGGAGATGAGATAAGTAGTGTAGGACGAAAGATAATGCTTCAACTTCTGTACTACCTAAGTCAGGGCCCAACACGTCCTTTCAAGAAGAGTGTACCTGGCCTCACATTCTGTGAACTTCTTGCTAAGATAATAAATAGCCAGCTCCTTTTTTCCCATGACATCATGTTGACCCAACACGCAACCGAATGAATTGTCCAAAACTGATAAGTACAAAATCAATGTCCTGCCAGGCTCGGGTGGCACCAGTACCGGTGGGTTTGAAATATATCTTTTGATTTTATCGAATGCTTCCAACATTCTACAGTCCACTCAACAACAACACTCTTCTTTAGCAACTTGAAAATGGGCTCACAAGTGGTTGTGAGTTGAGCAATGAACCTACTGATGTAGTTTAGTCTACCAAGCAAAATCATAACCTCCATTCTATTCTTGGGCGGCGGCAGATCCTGTATGGCTTTGATCTTCGAAGGATCCAATTCAATACCCTGATAGCTGACTACAAACCCCAACAACTTTTTGGATGGAACTCCAAATACATATTTTGCCGGATTGAGCTTGAGATTATACCTGCGAAGCCTCTCAAAGAACTTCTTTAAATCTTTAACATGGTCAGCCTGACTCTTTGATTTAATAATCAAATTATCTACATAGACTTCAATCTTCTTATGCATCATATCACGAAACATGGTGGTCATGGCTCTCATGTATGTTGCTCCAATATTCTTCAAACCGAATGGCATCACTCGATAACAATAAGTCCCTCATGGTGTGATAAAAGACATTTTTTCCACGTCTTCATCATCCATAATGATCTGGTGGTATCCGACATAGCAATCCACAAAAGAGGCTACCTCATGTTTAGTGTAGTTGTCCAGCAAAATATGGATGTTGGGCAGCGAAAAATCATCCTTCGGACTTGCTCTGTTCAAATCACGGTAATCAACACATACTTGAATTTTGCCGTCTTTCTTTGGGACAGGAACAACATTGGATAACCACGTAGGATAACGAGCCACTCGAATGACTTTGGCTTCAAGTTGTTTCATGATTTCCTCTTTGATTTTGATACTTACATCAGTTTTAAACTTCCTCAACTTCTATTTCATAGGGGGGAAGGTAGGATCAGTTGGCAATTTATGAGTCACTAATTCAGTGCTTAAACCAGGCATATCATCATAAGACCATGCAAAAACATCCTTATAATCAATTAATGCTTGAATCATTCCATCTTTTAGCAGTCGCAAAGCATGTACACTGATATTAGTTTCCCTAACATCTTCTTGATTCCCTAGATTAATTGGCTCAGTTTCATTCAAATTAGGATTCAGCTTGTCTTCAAACTGTTCCAACTCTTTGCTTATTTCTTCTAGTGCCTCTTCTTCATTATATTCCCCCTTTTACTTCATTATATCTTGATTACTTTAGATTTTAAGATCAGGATGAAATTCCGCATGCATGTCATGTCATTAGAGTCAGCATAAAGAGAACTGTATAAAGAAAAGACAAAATAAAATACATTAGACACAAAATAAAAAGGGACATTGCATTTCATTAAAAGGGAAAGATAGAAGGGTTTAAACATAAACAACAGAATATAAACAAGCTAAATTCTGAGTTACAACCCTTGAATAACTTGAAAAACTGAAAGGAAAACAAAATGAACTACCAAAACTCCCTCCTGACGGGGAGAAGAATGACTTCCCAATTGTTGAGACGGACAACTGGGCCCATGAACTGCACATTTGCCTTACTGGTACCTTCTCCTGCTTCAACCATGTCAACTTTAATCAACAGGTTCTGGAAGTCATCAACCAATTCAGCTTCAAATTCTACAGGCTTCGTGACACCGCTCTTGACAAATGACTCACTGAGCAGCGGCATTGGGCGGGGGAGTGACCATGCTTCCTTTTTTCTTTCCTTGGCCTTTTTCAGATCTTTAACCATAGGTTTAAAACCCAGACCAAAAGTGCCCATGCTCTTCCTCGTACATATGGGATGAACTATACCGTGCAGAGTCACTCCCAAACCCCTTCCTGGCTCGAATCCATATTTTAACATTTCATTTATCATCATGACAGAAGCGGGAGACAATTGTGGCCCTGGAATAACCTGCCCTTCAAAGATACGATACACCGACACTGTATCAAAAGTTTGATAGACAAATGTCTCCTCTACGTTGTTCGCTTCAATAAGAGACAAGGGAGAATCTTTGTAGGCGGATAAATCCCCTTCACCATGTATAACCACTTCTTTCCTGTCATGCTCAAACTTAATCATATGGTGCAACGTAGATACAACCGCCTTGGCCTTGTGGATCCACGGTCTTCCCAACAACAGATTGTAAAATGAGTCGATATTCAATACTTGAAACTCTATGGTGAATTCAACAGGCCTTATGATCAACATCAGTTCTATTTCGCCAATGGAGTTTGATTTTGCTCCATCGAAAGCCTTGACACATACATTATTGGGCCTGATCCTCTCAACACCAATGTTTAACTTTTGCAAGGTGGAAATAGGGCAAATATTTACGCCAGAACCTCCGTCAATCATGACATGAGTGACGTAGAAATATTCATACTTCACGGTAATGTAAAGACCCCGATTATGCCTCATACCTTCAACTGGAAATTCATCATCAGAGAAGCTGATTCGATTTAATTCGAAGATTTTTTCGACCATTTTCTCAAGATGATTTACCATAATCTCCCTAGGAATGTATGGTTCGTTCAATACCTTCAGTATAATGTCACAATGTTCCTTGGAATGCAACAACAAAGATAAGAGGAAAATTTGAGCATGGGTCTTCTTTAACTGATCTATTATTGAATACTCTAGCAATTTTATCTTTTTCAAAAATTCTTTGGCTTCTTCTTTGGTGACAGGTTTTTTGAGAGATGAAGGCCCACTCACCACTGGCTTGGGCTTCCTCAAATCTTCAAGCACGAAGCATCTTCCTGACCGAGTCAGACCCCCTACCTCATCTACTTCTTCCTCGACTTTCTTCCCCTGATAAGTCATCACAGTCCATTTATAATTCCAGGGGACTTTTTTCGTATCAACTATCGGAGGTTGGGTCACTGGTTTGATGATAATAGGCACTGCAAGTGCTCCTTTCACCGTCAAGATAGGCTTACCCGAAGATCCTACCACCGTCAACTTAGGTTTGTACTGAATTAAACCAACATCTTTTCTGGCGCCTTGTACCGTGATCACGGGTTTCTTTACGCTCTCTTGGACTTTATCTACTCTCATTCCTTCCTGGCTTAATGACATTGCTTTCAATAAATCTGCTGTATTCACCGATCTGTCCTCATTGGTCTGTATTATGACAATAGGCTTATAACACATTGACGATTGTTTGCTATCATATATTAACTCCAATATATTGGTTTCAACATGGGTTGGCAATGGATTCTAGTTAATGTTCATGACTTCCAGGGCCTGGACCAAAATCTGATTTGCGTCGATTAAATCTTGGATAGCTCTCTTTAAATACCAGCATTTCTCGATATCGTGGCCTGGCATATCAGAATAATATGCACACCTTAAAGAATAATCAATATTCCTCGGAGGTGGATTTGAGAGCCTTCCTTGGATTGGGCTTAAGACCTTCATCTTTCTCAACCTATCAAACAAGCTAGCATATGACTCCCCAAGAGGTGTGAACTAATTTTTGACCGCCTTCTCTTTCTTATACTTGGGCCTAGGTTGGAAACCGGGTCTGGAGGGGTTTTGGTAATTTGGTGGGGCTGATGCACGATTTTGTGGAGCTTGCGTGTGCCATTGCGGGTAACAAAAGGTTTGGGCATATGGCTGCGCGCTATATACTGGTTACGGGGGTGGTGGAATGAAATATAATGGGTTTTGCGCAGGGTAGTAATGGTGGGGAGGAATATATGGAGCTTGGGCGTAGACTTAGGCTTGGGATTGGGGATAAGGGCGAGACGGTCTTTTGGGATAGGAATGAGTTCTAGCTATAATAGTTGCCACGTCCTCTTTCTTCTTCTTACATCCGAACGCTCCAGAGCCACCTTAAATCGCTTGGGTGGTGGCTTTCAATGTGGCAAAACTCACTATCCGGCCGGTCTTAATTCCGTCCTCTATCATCTCTCCTATTTTGAGGACTTCAATAAAAAACTTTCCCATTGTCAGAAGTAAATATTGAAAATAGGTCTCATCCTGTGCCTGAATGAAACCTCTACCAGCTTACTCTCCTTCATTGGAGGCTTTACCCTGGAGGCCTATTCACGCCATCTTATTGCGTATTCCCTAAAGCCTTCAATACTTTTCTTCTTCATGTTGACCAAGGATTTTTCATCAGGAATCAGGTCAACGTTATACTGAAAATGTTGCACAAACTCAATAGCTAAGTCTTCCCAGCTGTTCCATTTGTCAATATCCTGATCGACAAACCATTCTGAAGCCAGATCGGAAAGACTCTCGCCAAAGAAAGCCATGATCAACTCTTCCCTTCCTCCTGCAGCCCTCAATTGGTTGCAATAACATCTCAAGTGCGCCACGGGATCACTGTGCCCAGCATACTTCTCAAATTTGGGCATTTTAAAACCAAGGGGAAGGTTAACATCTGGGAACATACAAAGATCTTTATAGGAAACACTCTTATAACCTCCGATTCCCTGCAAATTTCTCATGGCCTATTCCAAACTTTTCAGTTTCCGCGCCATGACTTCTTGTTCCTCTATTGCAACAGGCTTCTCTGTATCAAATGGAAATGCAGGTAGCTAAGTGTACCCATACAATTCATTCATCCTCAAAGTAGGTTCCGAGGCATAATACTGATCATCTGAAACCTTCAATACTGGCTCACTAGCAGACCGAGTGAGTACCATCGTCGGACACACAACACAGGTGGGGGCTTCAGGTGGTGGCGGAGCCACAAACACAGGCGCTGCAGGTGGCGCCGGCTGAGCAGCGGGCCTTGGTTGGGGAACTGCCAAGGGCACACTAGGGGTGCCAGGATAATATTGACGCAGAGTGAATCCTGGCGCGTGCACATGTGACTCAGTGGGAGCAGAGAATTGATCCTGAGAGAGCGGTGGGAAATTAAAGATATTCCCAAGATCTTCGGGGAGTGGAGGAGGAGGCATTCTTCTAGCCTACGCCTGTTACAAATCTATCAATTATTGCCTGAGCCTTACTACCTCATCATTGCGTTCTGAACTTTCTTCCCTGGGATCCTGATTTGGGTTAATGAGCGAATTTTCAATCTCCCGGCCAGCCATTCCAAGCTTTTCTTTTGATCTAGTGAAGTATGGGTGACTAGCCAGAGGGCTACAATACCAACCACTTTTATCTGAAAGAACATGCTCATCAAAGACAACACCTGTTAGGATTAGGTCGCACAACAAGCATGGGAATCACATTTGCAAAGATTGTATTAGATTCATGCGTATTTCTACTAACCTTTGAGGGTAGCAAGGTCATTTTAACATCATCTCAATCTTTATTCTATGCCCAATTGCTTCTTTCCTCCAACCACACCTCTTTTTTTCTTTTCGCCCTCACTTCTCTCTTTTTTTCATCAGTCTCTTTTCTTTCACCTTATTCTCTCGTCACTCTTTCTGTTTTTTTTTTCTTCTCTTGCTATCTACCTTCTTTTTATCATTCTTTATGGCTTTTTATTTTTTTTAAAAGAGGAAAAATAATGAAGAACGAAGAATCAAAATAATTAGATCGAACCCACAAGTAGGTTGCCTACGTATCATGTTGTACATGAATCAGATCTTACGTAGTTCGGGCAGCGCATGCATAACTATCACAAAGTTGAAGATTTTTGATTGATTTTTTTTTACGAAGAACACACAAAAGAAAACAACACCGCAACATCACTAAATTTCATAAAAGAGACAACTAAAACAAAACTTCGAATTTAAGATAACTTTGAAACTAATTAACAAATACGAAATAACACTTTAGACCCACAGGACAACATATGTAACTTTCCTAATAAAGACTCCAATGTTAAAACAAACTTGACACCGACTTAACAAAGACACAACAATACAAATGACAAAAACAAAGGACTCAAAAATAAAAGAAATGAAGTGCTCCTTCAAACTGCTGCACTGCGTGATGACCCTGGCTGAGATAGACCTGTCTATGGAGTTCTTGCTCTCCCATTCAAACTTTGTAGCATATCCTACAATGTATCTTTAATGCTTGGGAAGAAGCTCCTGGCACGTATTCCTGCCTCTTGAGGGGTACACCTGAAAAGATTTCTCTGATACCCTTCCATAGTTGTAAGCAAACCTAATAATTGAACCTTTAACGACTCCATTTTGGCCCCCACACTTTCATCCTGACAATCATTAATTATGCATTCTTCCTGTATTCTCCCTCTAAGTTGCGCTGGCAATGGTCTACTGATACCTCGAGGAATAGATTGTAGCCAGATTTCATATCTCGGAGTGTATCCTGGATTATCCAAACCTGCTTTGAGAGAATCTACACCCATTTTCGTTGCATTAAGCAAGAATTGCTCATATCTGATTTCCCCTTTTGCTATATTCTTAAAATACTCGACATCCTTTTGAAGATCCATTATTGGTGGAATGTCCTGAAGTCTACCCAATTGACGCATTACCCTACTCGGGCTGTAAGGTCTAGTGCATTTGAGCCCAATCAGAACAAGAAGAGGTTGCATGTGACATCTATACAAGATTACCTTTGAATTGAGCCAACGATAAGTCCAAAGGATATTTTCATGAGTTCTTGCTTCGAGAAATTTGACCCAAGCATTGACTCCTACAGGCAATGAGAAGTTATCAAAATGCATTATTTGTTCGATGGCGTTCACTCGCTCGTTTAAACAACGATCAATCACATCCGGTCTGACCAAAGAAGGAATATGCAAATGTTCCATCATCCATAATTGTAATATCAAATTGCTTCCTTCAAAAAATCGTAGCCCCCCTCTTACGTCGGTCAAAGCCTTATATAGTTCCACCAAAATCATAGGTACGATAGTAACTCCATCCTTTTTCTTGAACAAGGACATCACTACTGATTGTAAATGGGTGTTGATACGCCTTTCATCTAACGGGAACACTAAAGTACCTAACAACGCCAAACAGAAAACCTCAAGACGCCGTTTTTCCCAATTCTTCTTGGTAGTACAAAATTCATCCCAAAAGTGATCAAAACCATCTGGAGATCCGAATCTAGCGAACAAATAATCTAAGGAAATCCAAGATTGTATCAGGGACCCTAGGTGTTCATTATCCTTTAAACCGCAAAGCTCGATAAATCTCCTGCTAGAATGATTCCGATCTAGGATTAACTTCTTACCGATATATGGCAAATGAAACAAACCAGATATTTCTGCCAGGGTAGGCATTATTTCATAACCTCCAAACCTAAACACCAAGCTGTCTGAATCCCAGAAGGTCGATGCGGCCTCTATCAGATCTGACCGGGGTGTGATATTCAAAAGCGATGTAAGATTGCCTAATAATTTTTCTATCTCATGCCTTTAAGAGTAGTTGAGCATGCCCTACTATTTGATTAACTTTTTGGGCACCTTGGAAACCATTAAGACTCTAGACCCTGTGGACGGCTCTATCTTGTAACAATACACAAAGCTATGACTTACGATTCAATAAGGGCAAGAGAATTCCCGACCCTCGAGATTCTGACACAAAGAAGTGTCACATAACACAGGGACAAGCTGACCTATAAATCAAAATCGCCGAATGGAAACGCTAAGAAGACTCAACCTAGCTAGCTATGACCTCTAACAATACTTGACTAAGCAGAAAATGACTTTAACTAGGACTAGGACAACAATCGAACTTAAACTATTACCGGACCCATCGAGGGATGCCTATGTATCCCGACCCGAGAGAAGAGAATCAGGTATGCGTAGTTCATCCAGATTGGACAAATAAAGATTAGACAAACGATTGAACCCTAACCTAAGAGACACGACCATAAACAGACGACAAACAATGTTAATAAATCTTTTTGGGTTTTCCAAATTGATACTTCATATAAAACTGACACCAACAACAGTGAAAGAAAAATCTTTTTGATATTTTTGTTATATGAAATGTACAAAACTTCTATCATTTTTTTTATTTTAAAAAAAAACTCCTAAATTTTTTTTTTTGATTGAATCTTTGAATTTTGAATGTTTACTAAAGAAGACAAAGAAAAATCTTTTTGATGCTTTTTTTTGACAAATGAGTGCAAAAATAAAAAAAAACTTTTTGAATTTTGAAAAACAAAAGCCATAAAGAACTCTAAAACTACGACACTCTCTTTTTCTTTTCGATCTCACCTTTTCTTTGTTTTTCCTCTCTTTTTTCTTTCTTTTTTTTCAAATGTTTTGTCTACACACTTTACTTCTAACACATGCTTTTCCCAAATCAGTCCGTCGAATGACCACATTACCCTCAGAGATGCAAATATTTAGCATGTAGAGATGCTTTAGAGGTGAGTCTCCTACAAATGACCACACGGGTCCTGCTAGGTCTCGATATGATGCAGATAAGCATGACCTAAAGGCTGACCTACGCTGGGGTTCACTAACAAGACTGTTAAGGGGAGCGTATGGTCGATAGTGGCTGCGATAGCTTTCCACCACTCCATACGTCCGACGGCTCCCCCTCCTAAAATAAGGGTGACTCCACTAGAGTTCGTGTACACGACGTGCACTCCGAGACTTGTTGCAGAAAGAATTGTCTCGGATTATGCAAATGATGCCAAATATAAAGAGGTAACACATAAAGAAAAACTGTTAAACAAAGAGCACGTAGGCACTCAACAATGGTAAACAATAACACAAAACAACACAAACAAAATGTCTATACACCTATAGTGCCAAATTAAGCCGATACAACTCCAAAAAATAAGCTCGAATAATTTAGAACTCCCCAGCAGAGTCGCCAGAGCTGTCACATCCCTTTTTTAACTCGAAAAGGTATCATTTTTAAGTTTGAAAGAGTTTTTATTATTAAATTGACAAAATGAAGATTGGTTTCGAAAAAGGATTATTTTTACATTCAAAACTCAGAGTCGCCACTTGGCATAATCCGGTGTGCCAAGTCACTTTTGAAAAATCCTTTTCAAAATAATTTGACTCTTTAAGACTGGTTTCCAAACAGAGATTTTGGCTAAGGAATTTTGTTGATCAAGGGGAAGGTGTTAGGCACTCCACGGTCGCTTGGTGGAGCATATCGGCTAATTTGACACTACGAAATGTATAAACCATACAAAGCACGCAAAAAAAATCAATAAGCAAACAAAACAAAACAGTCTAAAATTTAATGTCCAGTCTAATTATACAGTCCCGAAATAAAAAATGTGAAAATATAAACCTACGCTATTATAGGATAATCCTAAACTACGCTCCATTGCTTTCTCCACCCGACGTTTTGGGCCTTGATCGTGCACCGTCTTCGAGTACATAATACTTCGGGGCATTCCTCGGTGAATAAATACAATGTCAATTTCATGCGATAAATTAAAAACATCCAACACATTCAACATTCCATGCATTCAACCAAACATCATTCCTAAATTTGCCTACCGAACCTAAATTTTGCCTATTCATTTCAACAAGATTCATGCTCATTCCGAATTAAACAAAAATAAATCAAAATTGATCTAAATCCACCCACTTTTATCAATCTCGCAACTCCAACCCCCAAATTCACTTTTAATACCAAATTTCCATGATTCGCAATTACCATTTCAACAATCACAAACTCATATTATCATCACATTCTCCATTGAGATCAATTATTCAAAAGCAAACAACATCACACATCACCCAAATCATCCAAACAAATAATCATAGCCATTTCAATAAATAAAAATAAAGAAAAGAAAGTGGGTTAAAGAAATGGACCTTCCGAGATTGACTTTTGATGATAATAAGAGTTAAAAGAAGTCCGAAAGCTCGAATTGAAAACCTCAATGACGAACCAACTCAATAAAAAACCCGAACTCGCAGTCCAATTCAAATACCAAATCCACGAAAGTGACTGAGAGTATTCAATACAAACATCGAACAACCGAAACTAACTCGAACAAATCAAAATTAACTCGAACAGACCAAAACTGACCCCGAATGAACGGAGATCGACCTCAAAATGATCGGAATCAACCCCAAATAAGTTGATTTCAGACCGATTTAACGATTCGATCCTGGTTTTCAGCAATAGAGATGGTTTAAATTGAGTTTTTAATGGATTTTGGAGTTAAATCGTACCTAGTGAAGTTATTTCCGATGAAGAGTGGACGAAAAACTCGATCTTTGATCAACTTCTTCTCTTTTGAAGTCTCTCACGTCGTTCTCTCGCTGTTACTCTCCGATCTCTCTTCTGTGTGTGCGTGCTCAGTTTGCTGTGTGGGTATGTTAATGGTGTATTGTGGAAGGTGACTATGAGTTGTCCATGGAATGGAAAAAATCGTCAGGTCCCTTGTGCCTATTTGGTGTATTGTTGAAGAATAGAAATGAAGTCTTTCCTCAGTGGAGTTCGTGAGAGGTGAGTGAGAGTGTATGAATTCTCTATGGCAGTGGAGTTGTTGTTGGAAAAGTGGGGCGTGCACGTGGGGGTGGCAGCCTAGTGGGTGGATTAGGTGGGCGTAAGGGTAGGGGTAGGTAAGGAGAGGTAAAAATGAGTAAAATTAATTTTGGAGGCGGACAAAATTACGTGTCTATAAATATAATATAATATAATATAATAATAATAATAATAAAAAAGCGTGAAGACCCTTAAAAAGGTGATTTGAGCTTTTTGTTCTTCATTAAAACACTCGGCAATAGATAAAATCATCTTTTCACTTTTTAAAAAATTATTATTTTAATTATATTTATTATAATTTAAAGTAAAGAGTCCTAAACTATATGATAAATTTTATAAATTAAGAAGTACTAAAAGATATGGTAAGAATTATTAAAAAAATCAAGGAAAAAGGGTCAAATATGCCCCTAAACTTTGCGAAAATATTCAGATATACCCTCCGTTAAGAGTTTAGCTCATCAATGCTCTTGCCGTCGAAGTTTTGGTCCGTATATACCCCTGTTGTTAAGTTTTGGATCATATATACCCATGTTTCCAAGTTTTAGGTCATATATACCCCTGTCGCCATTAATTGCTTTGCTGGAATTTTTCAATCCACTTTTTTTTTTCCTTAAAAAATTATATTAGCCATATCATTTTCTTATTTCAGCATCGCATATAATTAAATTTACCCCTTCTTCTACACATTAAACGTCCGTCAAATGCTCTCATATGCCTCACAATCTCTTCGGATTTTCTCTAATTTATCGAAACCTTTTTTTGTATTTTCAGAATCTTGCATAACGGTTTCTCTCATACATACATAACACGTACAAAAGATATCCTCTTAATTGACAACTTATTTTTGTTGTATCTATATGGGCAGCCTCTTTTACACTTCTACATCTCAATTTTTCACTTGGGGTTTCCTTATTTTTCTTATTCTTGATGTTGGAATTGATGGTGGTGTGAAAGATGAAGTCGGTTGATATGATACTAAAATAATTTGCAGTTGGTAAGTACTTTAATTCTTATTTTTTATCGCAATTGTGCATTGAGGTTTTTATGGGGTGTTCTTGACTTTTTTCACTTTTTACTTGATTATTCTTGGGGTTATGCAAGCATTGAAAAACACAACAAAGAAATTTTGATAAATTAGAGAAAATTTAAAGAAATTACGAGGTAGATGAGAGTATTTGACGGAAATGTGCTGAAAAGGGTGAATTTAATTATATGTGATATGACAATTAAAAAGTGATATGGAAATATATTTCTTAAAAAAAAGGAAAAAAGGGGTTGAAAATTTTTAGCAAAGCAATTAACGGCAAGATGGGTATATATGACCCAAAACTTGACAACAGGGGTATAT
This sequence comes from Capsicum pubescens, assembly GCA_030864215.1. NCBI lineage: Eukaryota > Viridiplantae > Streptophyta > Magnoliopsida > Solanales > Solanaceae > Capsicum > Capsicum pubescens. The sequence continues at coordinate 284,936,214 of CM061542.1, forward strand.
ATGACTCAAAACTTGACAACAAGGTTATATATGGCCCAAGACTTGGACGACAAGGGCATTGGTGAGCTAAACATTCAACGGAGGGTATGTCTGAATATTTTCACAAAGTTTAGGGGCATATTTGACCCTTTTTCCAAAAAATAACAATACACTTTTTTCAGCGAAAAAAGACATTAGACGTTAACTTCCTTTTAAAGAAGAAGTTAACATTGTGTAAAGTTTAAACATGCAAAAAAGAAAAACTAAAAGACCTATTACTATATAAATAAATCAAAACCAACTAAATATGTTATTAAATTTATCACTCACATGTCTTTTTATTTTGGTATAAAAAAATTGCGTAATTTAATTATTCCTCTATGGGTTTGAAATCAACTAAAATAATTTATTAATTTTTTCTTATTTGAGTTATGAAATTTAGAACTTTCAAACCGATTAATATTGTATATTAATTTTTTCTTATTTAGAATTATCTTATATATAGGGATAGAAAAGTGCCAACATCACAAAATTCTCGAGGTATGCTTCTAATCTCGAGCATTTTGTTTGTTCGGTGAATTTTACACTTTTTTCTTCAAGATTCAAGATGTTTGTTTTCCCTTCAAAATTCAATTGCATAACATGAAAATTTCAAATTTTTTTTTCTTCGGCATCTATATTGGTTCTTCTTTTACTTTGTTGTTTTCCCTTCGCCATCGATATTCGTTCTGCTTCTACTTTATTATAACTAGTTGTAATACCCCCTATATTTCTAAGCTAGAAAATGAACCGTTGCTCCTACACATGAAACCTCCTATCCTGTGATTCATATTTGAGTACATGAATTAGGATGAGTATCCTAGTGATAATAGAGCTTATGATGTGTTAATCATATTCATAAGAGTCACTTAGAGTAAGCCAAGCTAAGAACTTTTGAATCCACCAAGTTTTAGTATGTGATTTCACATAGATCATCTTTTAATGAGAAAAACTTGGTTTATAGGTGGTATTTTGGAAGATTTATACCCTCTAAATTGTAGAAAATTGATTAAGCTTTCCGTCGATACCAAATTCGCCTAAAATGGACACCCGGTGAAGAAGTTATGGCGATTTAAAGTTTCAGTAGCGTCATTTCAGTCAGTGGCGCATCGCGCCATAAGCCAAAATGACGTTTGTCAATTTCCAATGTCTCTCCACAATTCCACCACATCGCGTTGAGTTTCTAGGTCACAAACGAGTGGCAACGCGATATCTCCGCATTGCGCTAGGGGCCCAAATCGGGTAATTTTCACAGAAATTAAATGACGCATCTAGAGGGGTATTTGGGTCATCTTTCCACCCCTATATATTTCATAAACACAGAATTTAGCCCCAATCCAATCACATTATACTCTCTTTTCTCAAAATTCTCTCAAGAACTCCATAGGATTTTCATAGGAGCTTCAAGATTCAAAGGATTTCACCGTTAATTTTCACGGATCTTCTATCTAAGGTATGCGTAGTGTTCATCCATGGATCCATTTCATTCATAGAGCTCAAGAACCATGTTTTAAATATTATTTAGTAATTTTCTTGTTGTGGTATGACCATGTACATGTTGATGATTGTTGTTTAAGTTTCAAGATGATATCTAAAGGTGTATTCATGAAGTATATGTTTTCGTTAGTTGAAATCCATGAACTTTATGTGGTTTAAAATGGGGAAATTCATGAAAACACACCTAAGCTAAAAGAATGCATGCAAAGTGTTTGATAAAATGCTTAAGGTGATAAGATTCGTGTCCCATGATTTAATAGTGCTTAAATGACAAGTCCATGCTCTATGCTCTATGATTTCACATGAATTCCACGTGATTGATATGCATCATTGTTGTGATATGATTGAGCATGATATTGAAGATATGCAAGTGTACACATGTTGTATGAATTTCCCTTCCATACGTAAGATGTTGAGAACTATGCTTAGTGTGAAATCCTCTACTTATGATATGGTGAATTGTGGACTCCATTTCTTTTATGATTAAGTCAGTTATATGTGTCAGTTTCCTTCCACCGATTCCCGGGGGTACTTGTACCCAAAAAATATAGTTGTGTGCCTAGAGCCATGTCACATTATTATGATAATCTCAGTCAATCCATGATCTATAGAACTCAGTCAGTTATGTGACTCAGAAAATCTCAGAAATCTCAATAAATTCTCAGATTGTAGTACTATTTCGTCAATCAACGAAAGTCAGTTACTCAGTTTATGTACAGCCAGTTAAATCATGATTCAGTCTGTTCAGATGGTAGTAGAAGTTAGTACCGAGTGAACCTAAGGATGGGAACTCACCTGCCAGTTTAGGGTGTGATTCTTAGTAGTCATCCCTGTGTTCTAGAACTACATAGCCAGTGTAGTTTGAGACATTTTAACCTGCCAGATTAGGGTTGATGAAGTGGCTTAACCTGTTAGTTTAGGGTTTCCACCATTCTTATTTGAGTACCTGCCAGCTAAGGGTCACTCACAACTATCCTTACCAGTGGCGCGGTATTGATACCCTTCCAGTTGGGGCAGAGATTAGACCCCAACTTATCTATATGAGTTATTGGGGCATGTCGGTTAAATAACTACCTCCCACAGTTTTAGTATCAGTCTCAGTAAAAGAACTCAGATAGTTTTCAAGATATCAGGACTGTCAGATACAATCAATTCAGTCATAGTACGGAACTCAGGTAGTTTCATCAGATTCAGGAATGTCAGACACAGTTATCCATGTATTCAGAATTCCAGTATTAGTTATGTTGGATATCAGTAAACCATGTATTAGCGTACAAATCCAGATATCACGTATTCACGATCTCAGTTACTATGTATGCATGCTTGCACTCTCATGTTCATATTAGTCAGTCAGTTAGCATTGCTCATGCATGTAAACCCTTTTGCATTTAGCCTACCCCACTCATATACTCAGTACTTTTAGTTGTACTGACGCATTTGTGCTATGGTGCTTTCTTTTATGTTACACCATAGGTTCAGGGTCACGAGTTCCAGATCAGCAGTAGCAGTAGCATCCCAGTACACAGAGTGGCAGTGAGTCCTCATCCATCTGAGGAAGATATTATTTTATTTCATTCGTTATTTCAGTTCAGTTTTGCTAGACGGAGTTAGTTGGAGACATGTTCCTTCAACTCCTTATTTCAGACAGTATTTAGAGGCTTTCAGATTTAGTTCAAATTTAATTCAAACTTCAGTTGTTTTAGGTGTTTGTCACCCATATGGATGTTATGTTTTGTCAGACACTTTATTCAGTTGAACCTTATGGCTATTATTCATGTTTTCTGCATTATTACATCATATATTGCAGTGTACAGGTACATATATCAGTCATGGGTTAGCTTGTGGTCCTTCGGGGTCATAAGCACCATGTAGAATTCCAGTTCAGAAAATTAGGGTGTACCAACTTGGTATCAGAGCCTAAGGTTTAATAGAGTCCTAGGAAGTCTGAAAGCCGCATCTAGTAGAGTCTTGTGCATGGGTGTGTTGCGCGCCATATTTATGTGCAAGAGGCTATGATATGTTTTAGGAACAGTTTCCCCTCTTTCAGTATTCATATCGTGCTAGTGAGCATAATCTTAAGTTAAACTTTCAGTTTAATCCGTTCTTCTCTTATTTCAGAATATGCCTCCAAGAGAAGAAACCAGCAAGCTCCTCAGCTCGAAGATCCTTTGGGCGAACATTTTTCTCATGCGGAGTTTAGGGCCGCATTCACCACACTTGCTCAGTTTGTGGCTGCCCAAAATAAATGGCCACCAGTTATTCCGGCCAATCCAGTGATCAACTCAGCTGCAACTAGGATTTGGGACTTCACCCGAATGAACCCTTCATCTTTCTTCGGGTCTAAGTCTGATGAAGACCCTCAGGAATTCATTGACCAAGTCCAGAAGGTCATAGACATCATGGGAGTTACTTCTTGTCAGAGTGATGAGTTAGCCGCATACCAGTTGCAAGATGTGTCTCATACGTGGTACAAGCAGTGAAAGTCTGAGAGGTTAGAGGATGCAGGTCCCTTCGAGTGGGAGGAATTTGTCACGACTTTCTTAGATAGATTCTTTTCCCAAGAGCTGAGAGAGGCAAAAGTTCTTGAGTTCATCAACCTCAGGCAGGGAAATATGACGGTTAAAGAGTATTCTCTCAGATTTACTTAGCTAGCCAGATATGCCCCTCATGTGGTTGCTAACAACAGGGCTAAGATGAGCAAGTCAATGTCAGGAGTGAATGATAGCGTGGTAAATAAGTGTAGGTCTGTAATGCTGAACAGTGATATGACTTTATCTAGGCTCATGACCCATGCTCAGCAATTAGAGGAGCAGAAGATTAGGACTAGGGAGAGGCAGAAAAAGAGAGCAAGATCAAGCAGTTTCAATTTTGTTCAACCCAAATCAGAAGGAGGAAATCGTTCGCAGTTTCATCCCAAGCTAACAGTTCTAGCTCCTTCATCCGCCAGTGCCCCAGTGCCAAAATTCAGAGACGGCAACAGAGATCGAGCACCAGGATCTAAGTCTTAGGGCAGTATCAGCAGTGTCCGAACTAATCCCCTGTGTCAGACTTGTGGTAAGAACCACAAGGGTACCTGTAAAGCTGGTAGCGATGTTTGTTTCGGTTGTGGAAAGCCAGGACACAGGATTAGAAAGTGTCCGCAGTCAGGTCTACAGGGTCAGCAGAATCGTTCCACAGCCCAGTCCGATTGCCCAAATCAGCAGGGTGCCACTTCCAGTGCTACTAGTGGGCAACGCCCAAACAGACTCTATGCTCTTCAAACCCAACAGGATCAGGAAAATTCTCCTGATGTTGTTACTGGTATGTTGCAGATTTTCCATGTTTATGTTTACGCTTTGCTAGATCCAGGTGCATCCTTGTCTTTTGTTACTCCTTATATAGCAGGCGATTTCGGAATCAGTCCTAAAATTTTAGCAGAGCCCTTTTTAGTCTCTACCCAGTGGATAAAACCATCATAGCTTGGTGGGTATACAGGAACTGCCCGATTATGATATTTCAGAAAGCCACGTTAGCAGATTTAGTTGAGTTAGAGATGATTGATTTTGATGTCATTCTCAGCATGGATTAGCTTCATTCCTGCTATACCATAGTCAACTACAGAAATAGGATAGTTTAGTTTCAGTTCCCGAATGAACCCGTCCTAGAGTGGAAGGGTAGCGTATCCGCTTTTAGGGGTCAACTTGTTTCCTACCTTCGGGAAAGAGAATTGATATCTAAGGGATGTGTTTATTATCTCGGTCATGTTAAAGACTCTGGTTTCGAATCTCCTAGATTTGAATCAGTTCCAGTGGTTAACGAATATTCAGATATATTTCTCGAAGATCTTCCAGGCATTTCTCCCGAAAGGGAAATATACTCCGGCATTGATCTCAATCCAGATACTCAGCCTATTTTTATTCCGCCATATAGAATGGCACCAGCAAAACTCAAAGAACTGGATGAACAGTTGAATGATCTCTTAGATAAGGGATTCATTAGACCCAGCATTTCCCCGTGGGGTGCACCAGTCTTATTAGTGCGTAAGAAAGATTGTTCTATCAGGATTTGTATTGATTATCGTCAACTCAACAAAGTCACGGTCAAGAACAAATATCCTCTTCCCAGAATAGATGACTTGTTTGACCAACTTTAAGGTGCTAGTTATTTCTCCAAGATAGACCTCAGATCAGGCTATCATCAGTTCAGAGTTAGAGAATATGACATCCCGAAAACAGCTTTTCATACTCGGTATGGTCACTTCAAATTTCTAGTTATGTACTTTGGTCTTACCAATGCCCCAGCCATTTTCAGGGACTTGATGAACAGTGTGTTCAAGCAGTACTTGGACATGTTTGTCATAGTCTTCATAGATGATATCCTGGTCTATTCCCCCACCGAGTGCGATCATGCAGACCATCTCAGAATTATTCTTCAGACTCTCAGAGATCACCAGCTATTCGCCAAATTCAGTAAGTGCAAGTTTTGGCTAAGGTCAGTAGCATTCCTTGGCCATATTATTTCTGGTGATGGCATTAGAGTAGATCCCCAGAAGACTGAAATGGTAAGAAATTGGCCTCACCCTATCTCTCCATCAGATATTAGGAGTTTCTTGGGTTTGGCTAGCTATTACAAGCGGTTTGTTGAGGGATTTTCTTCTATTACATCCCCCATGTCCAGATTGACTTAGAAGAAGGTCAAGTTTCAGTGGTCAGATTCTTGCGAGAAGAGTTTTTGGAGTTGAAGACTTGACTCACCTCAGCTTCAATTCTAGCTCTTCCAGATGGTTCAGACAGTTTCGTAGTCTATTGTGATGCATCTAGAGTGGGTTTAGGTTGTGTCCTCATGCAACACGGTAAGGTCATAGCCTACGCCTCCAGGCAGTTAAAGCCCCATGAGAAGAATTATCCTACTCATGATGTTGAGTTAGCAGCCGTAGTATTTGCCTTGAAGATTTGGAGGCATTATCTATACGGAGTTCATGTAGATGACTTCACAGATCATAAGAGTCTCCAATATGTCTTTTCTCAGATGGATCTCAATCTTCATAAGAGAAGGTGGTTAAAGCTCTTGAAAGATTATGACATGAGTGTCCTTTATCATTCGGGCAAGGCCAACGTTGTGGCCGACGCTCTCAGTAGAATCGCCATGGGTAGTGTTTCTCACGTTGAGGATAGCAAGAAGAAAATAGCTCAGGAAATCCATCAGCTTGCCAGACTAGGTATTCGCTTAGTCGATTTTTTAGAGGGTGGTGTATGTGTTAAGGATAGTTCAGAGTCATCTCTAGTTTCCGAGGTGAAAGAAAAGCAAGATAGGGATCCTAGCTTTGTCAAGCTAAAAGAGTCAGTTCATAATTAGAAAGTAGAGGTTTTCTCCCAAGGGAGAGATGGGGTCATTCGTTGTCAGGGTCATCTCTGTATTCCAGGTGTAGATGATTTAAAGCAGTAAATTCTTATAGAAGCGCATGGTGCGCGATACTCTATTCATCTAGGGGCCACTAAGATGTACCATGACCTTCGGGAGATCTATTGGTGGAGTGGGATGAAGAGAGATGTTGTAGAATTTGTGGCTAAGTGCCCTACATATCAGCAGGTTAAAATAGAGCATCAGAAACCTAGCGGTTCCATGCAGGAGTTCACCATTCCTACTTGGAAGTGGGAAGAAGTGAACATAGATTTTGTGATGGGTTTGCCTCGAACTCGTTATCAGCATGATTCAGTTTGGGTCATTGTAGACAGAATGACCAAGTTAGCTCATTTCCTTTTAGTCCATACCTCTTATTCAATCGAGGATTATGCAAAAATCTACATTAGGGAGTTGGTTAGATTACACGGTGTTCCATTATCTATCATCTTAGACAGAGGTACCCAGTTCACCTCTTACTTCTGAAAAGTATTCCAAAAGGGTCTTGGTACCCAAGTTCATCTCAATAAAGCTTTTCATCCTTAGATAGATGGTCAAGCAGAAAGGACCATTCAGACTCTTGAAGATATGCTAAGGGCGTGTGTAATTGATTTCAAGGGAAGTTGGGATGACCACTTGCCTTTGATTGGGTTTGCATACAACAATAGCTATTATTCTAGTATTAAAATGGCTCCATTTGAATCTCTCCATGGTAGGAGGTGTAGATCACCAATAGGGTGGTTCGAAGTTAGTGAGGCCTCAGTCATAGGGCCTGACTTAGTATTCAATGCCTTAGAGAAAGTCCAGTTGATCAGAGAAAGACTTCGGGCTGCTCAGAGCCGACAGAAGACCTATGCAGATGTCCGCAGAAAGGATCTCAAGTTCAAGATTGGTGACTATGTCTATCTAAAGATCTCTCCCATGAAGGGAGTGAAGCGGTTCGGCAAGAAGGGAAAGCTCAGTCCCCGATATGTCGGTCCCTTCAAGATTCTCAGTCGTTTAGGCAAGGTAGCTTATGATCTTGAATTGCCTTCAGATCTAGCCTCAGTTCATCCAGTCTTTCATGTCTCTTTGCTCAAGAAGTGTATAGGTGATCCATCATTCGTAGTCCCTATTCAAAGTATTAACGTTGAGAACAGTCTCTTCTATGAGGAAATTCCAATCGAAATTCTAGACTATCAGACTCGTAGACTGAGGAACAAAGAAGTCCCTCTAGTCAAAGTTCTTTGGCAAAATTAGTCCGTTGAGGGATCTACTTGGGAAGTAGAAGTAGATATGCATACCAAGTATCCTCAACTCTTATCCGCCAATCCATATCAAGCTCGAGGTAACAGTTCTCCTTAAGCTTATTCAGTTTCTCGTTCAGTATTCTATACAACTTGGTATCCAGTTCATGCTCATGTTTCATCACAAATCTAGGATCAAGTACCATTGCATATTCAGTCATGAATTCATGTATCAATCTAGTGTATAATCATACATCAAATATTCATTCTCATTGGGAGAACTCAGTTAGCAAAAATCTCAGTTATGCATTCATGAATCAATAACTCACGCATTAGATATGCATGTCCAGCATAATATGTTTAACTTATCAGTCATGTCCTTCATAAGATCATGTTCCAGTAGTTTATGTATTTTACGTACTCCAGTTTATCGTCCCTCCCCATTTCAGTCAGTCTCATTCGAGGACGAATGTTTCCAAGGGGGAGATATTGTAATACCCCGTATATTTCTAATCTAGAAAATGAACCGTTGCTTCTACACATGAAACCTCCTATCCCGTGATTCATATTTGAGTACATGAATTAGGATGAGTATCCTAGTGATAATAGAGATTATTATGTTTTAAGCATGTTCATAAGAGTCACTTAGAGTAAGCCAATCTAAGAACTTTTGAATCCACCAAGTTTTCGTATGTGATTTCACATAGGTCATCTTTGAACAAGAATAACTTGGTTTATAGGTGGTATTTTTGCAGATTTATACCCTCTAAATTTTAGAGAATTGAATAATCTTTCCGTCGATACCAAATTCGCCTAAAACGGACACCCGGTGAAGAAGTTATGGCAATTTTATGTTTCAGCAGCGTCATTTCAGTCAGTGGCGCGTCGCGCCATAAGACAAAATGACGTTTGTCAATTTCCAGTATCTCTCCGTGATTCCACCGCATCACGGTGAGTTTTCAGGTCACAAACGAGTGGTAACACGATATCTCCGCATCGCGCCAGGGGCCCAAATCGGGTAATTTTCACAGAAATTAAATGATGCATCTAGAGGGGTATTTGGGTCATCTTTCCACTCCTATATATTCCATAAACACGGAATTTATCCCCAATCCAACCATATTATACTCTCTTTTCTCAAAATTCTCTCAAGAACTCCATAGGATTTTCATAGGAGCTTCAAGATTCAAAGGATTTCACCGTTAATTTTCACGGATCTTCTATCTAAGGTATGCGTAGTGTTCATCTATGGATTCATTTCGTTCATAGAGCTCAAGAACCATGTTTTAAATATTATTTTTTTGATTTTATTGTTGTGGTATGACCATGTACATGTTGATGATTGTTGTTTAAGTTTCAAGATGATATCTAAAGGTGTTTTCATAAAGTATATGTGTTCGTTAGTTGAAATCCATGAACTTTATGTGGTTTAAAATGGGGAAATTCATGAAAACAAACCTAAGCTAAAAGAATGCATGCAAAGTGTTTGATAAAATGCTTAAGGTGATAAGATTCGTGTCCCATGATTTAATAGTGCTTAAATGACAAGTCCATGCTCTATGCTTTATGTTTTCACATGAATTCCACGTGATTGATATGAATCATTGTTGTGATATGGATTGAGCATGATATTGAAGCTATGCAAGTGTACACATGTTGTATGAATTTTCCTTCCATACGTAAGATGTTGAGAACTATGCTTAGTGTGAAATCCCCTACTTACGAAATGGTGAATTGTGGACTCCATTTCTTTTATGATTAAGTCAGTTATGTGTGTCAGTTTCCTTCCATCGAGTCCTGGGGGTACTTGTACCCAAAATATATAGCTGTGTGCCTAGAGCCATGTCACGTTATCACAATAATCTCAGTCAAGCCATGATCTATATAACTCAGTCAGTCATGTGACTCAAGCAATCTCAGAAATCTCATGATCTCAATAAATTCTTAGATAGTAGTACTATTCCGTTAGTCAACGGAAGTCAGTTACTCAGTCCATGTACAATAAGTTAAATCATGATTCAGTCTCTTCAGATGGGAGTAGAAGTTAGTACCGAGTGAACCCAAGGATGAGAACTCACCTTCCAGTTTAGGGTGTGATTCTTAGTGGTCATCCCTGTGTTCCAGAACTACGTAGCCAGCGTAGGTTGAGACATCTTAACCTGCTAGATTAGGGCTGATGAGGTGGCTTAACTTGTCTGTTTATGGTTCCCACTATTCTTATTTGAGTACCTACCAGCTAAGGGTCACTCACAGCTGTTCTTACCAGTGGCGCGATATTGATACCCTTCCAGTCGGGGTAGAGATTGGACCCCAACTTAGCTATATGCGTTATTGGGGCATGTCGGTTAAAAATCTACCTCCCACAGTTTCAGTATCAGTCTCAGTAAAAGAACTCAGATAGTTCTTCAAGATATCAGGACTATCAGATACAGTCAATTCAGTCATAGTACGGAACTCAGGTAGTTCCCTCAGATTCAGGATTGTCAGACATAGTTATCCATGTATTCAGAATTCCAGTATCAGTTATGTTGGATATCAGTAAACCATGTATTAGCGTATAGATCCAGATATCACGTATTCATGATCTCAGTTACTATATATGCATGCTTGTACTCTCACGTTCATATTAGTCAGTCAGTTAGCATTGCTCATGCATGTTAACCCTTTTGCATTTAGCCTACCCCACTGTATACTCAGTACTTTCAGTTTTACTGACGCATTTGCGTTATGGTGCTTTCATTTATGTTACACCATAGGTTTAGAGTCACGAGTTTCAGATCAGTAGTGGCAGTAGCATCCTAGTACGTAGAATGGCAATGAGTCCTCATCCATCCGAGGACGATATTATTTTATTCCATTCGTTATTTCAGTTCAATTTTGCTAGACGGAGTTAGTTGGAGACATGTTCCTTCAACTCCTTATTTCAGACAGTATTTAGAGGCTTTCAGGTTTAGTTCAGATTTGATTCAGACTTCAGTTGTTTTGGGTATTTGTCACCCATATGGATATTATGTTTTGTCAGACACTTTATTTAGTTAAAACTTATGGCCTATTGTTCATGTTTTCCACATTATTACGTCATATATTGCAGTGTATAGGTACAAATAGCAGTCATGGATTAGCCTTTGGTACTTCGAGGTCATAAGCACCGTGTAGCATTTCGGTTAAAAAAATCGGGGTGTTACACTAGTTTAGGTGTACGCGTCTTGCGCGTGTACCTCATTTTAATGAGTTGGAACATTACATTAAATAGGATATTTGTTTAAATAACAAAAACGAATATAATAATTTAATATCTTTTGAGTATGTGAAGATGGAAAATTTATTTATTAAACCTAATCTTTATCGAAAATATTTTTAAAAGTTGATCAACATTCATCGACATCAAAATAATACAATTAAATTTAATCTTTACACATAAAAGTTTTTTTAAAGTGGTCCGACACTGATCTACCACCTGTAAACAATAACAAGATAATACGATAATAGAGATATCAAAATAATACAACTAAACCTAACCTTTACATAAGAAAATTCCTTAAATCCGACCAACTTATCTATCACCTATAAACTGCAATAAATAATACGATAGAAGTGATATCAAAACAATACAATTAAACTTAAATTTTACACACAAAAATTTCTCTAAGCCGATCGAGATTCATCTACGAACTGTAAACTACCACAAAATAACAAACTAATAGAGATATTACGATAATACAAATAAACCTAACTTTTACCTAAAAAAATTTCAAAGTCGACCCACATTTATCTAGCATCTGTAAATGAAAATAAAACAATAGGATAATAAAGGTATCAAAACAATACAATTAAACCTATCTTTTACGCAAGAAATTCTTCAAAGCCAACCGACATTCATCTACGACCTGTAAACTATAAAAAAAAATATAATAGTGCAACTAATTCTTGTCTGAGCGAAAATTTTGACCCTAAAGAATGATTTTGAATGAAAAGAAAGAAGATATATATATATATATATACACACATGTTGAATTCTATTATACTGACAAAAACATTGAAGAAGTTGCACGTGGGTTGAAAAATCAAGCATCCACCATCTGGACATACAGTCGAATCAAGTTAGATGAGCATCAATCATATTCTCCTAATAGGCAAATTGGTTTGTTCTCTAGTTTAACGTACATCTTAATATTTATAGAAGTATTTACTTAATATTGCCATATCTATTTTAGGAGTATTTTTCTAACTGAAAAGTAGAAAGAAAAATATTAATTAATTCTCATACCATATTTTTTAGGAGTCCATATATTTTAGGAAGTTTAGTAGAACGGAAAATATTAATTAATTCTCCTACCATATATTTTAGGAGTCCCATATATTTTTGGAAGTCTAGTTAATATAATAAAAAATAATTAAATAATAAATTAAAAAATAGTGAAAAGACAGTTTTGTCTAAAAAAGAGTTTTTAATGAAGGGTAAAAAGTTCAAATCACTTTTCTAAGGTCCTCACACTTCTTGTTGTTATTTTTTTTTTTATAAGTAGTTGTGTTATATTATTATACTAATATATAATATAGCTTTATTATTTAGAATACGTTTTCATGCATCAAGACCAATATAATTTTAACTTTTCATATTAGTAGCGAAATTTTGTTCACTATATTTAATTTGCTCCTTAATTGTTAATGTGATGATGAATTATCATTATATTAATTTGTGATTTTTGCAGGAACCTGCAAATTTCAAAATCTGCTCTATGTTTATATAAACATATCCATGTTTATATAGAGTAATATAGTTGTGACTACATAAATATATTAAGTAGGAACCGATAATTGTAGAGGTAACAAATCTTAAAGTATATTGTTAACCGACCAAAAACTTTATAAAGAAGGGGACATAAAACCTTACATCCCAAGGTAAACATGTCATATTTACACATTCAAAACATAATTGAATAATTGTATTTGTATAATAACATTAATTTCCTCTATTTAAACAAATATTGCATTTTGTGTAACATTAATAAGTTTTTTCTAAATAAACTGTTATTCTTCTTATTATATATTATCTGACTCAATATACACGTGCAAAGCACGTACAATGGATTAGTAAGTTAAACATTATGTAGGATATTAAACTTATTCAATAACTACTATTCTTAATTATTACTTTCTCTTTCACAATATTCATATATTTTTAATTTAAATTAAATAGTATTTTAGCCCACGGGCTGGCCCAGCTTAGCCTCAGTCAAGCCTCAAGAGCCAGTGGGCTGACTTGGGCTGGGCTTATAAGCCCCAGTTTTAAATGGGCTCAAAAATCATAACCCAACCCAACCCTAATAGAAGACTGGGTTGGGCCGACCTCAAGGGCCAAGCCCATTTTGGCGGCTCTATGTGTATCCTATTTTTCTACTAGGTTTATACTTCAAACTTAACGACAGAAAGCCATACAATCTATCCAAATATTGTATTCATTAAAACAATACAACACTATACAATACAACACAATACCGTACAATACCTGAATGGCATTATAGATCCATTGAAAATGGATATTGTTATTGATTCTCAAGTGAGTTCTGATTTTAATTTAATTGTTGTTGGTTGGACTTTAGAAGTTTGAAGAGGTTCTAGGTGTTTTCTCTCTCTCTATCTTTCTCCTCGATCTTATATTTTTTTGTCCTATCACGCTAGGGAGCAATCCTTAGTTGTTTAGGATTTAATTTTTATTTAATTCATGTCTTCTCAGGAATAGAATTTGTTTTTTGGTTCCCTAGTCCTAGTTTAATTTGTTTTGTAGACATGTAAAATTTATTGGGTCAAATCATATAAAATTTAAATTTGACCCATATTTTATTAGGTCTAAATTATTTTGAGCTATAAAAAATAATAGGCCCATTTTATTCCTCATTAAGGTCCATCTCACATCGAGGCCCAAACTCACGCCACGTGCCAAGTGTCGTGACATCCCAGTCAAATTAAAAACCAACAAGACAAGGCCACACACTCAAATGATGTGGCAATCTAAGTCAAGTTCAAGAGCCAATGAAACATCGCCAAAAGTTCCAAATGACATATTTTTGTTCAATCACAATCAACCTTGTCACATAACATTTGTGATAAGCTTGAAAACTGAATGGACCAATCAAAATGAGTCAGAAGAGGTTATATACACTTGGGCTGCCTACCCCCTATAACTATAAATAGGAGGGTTACATAATTTTCTGAGGTCATTCTATAAGTAGTGGAGAAATCTTTTGCATTGACTACATATCTCTTCAAATAATTGACTAACAGAGTTCTGCCCAGAGATCAACTCGACAAGACGAAGTGCTGTCTGACATTTCTGGAGATCCAAACGCATTTCTAGGAGGTTCAAATCATCCTACGTTCGAGAAACATGCTACAAAAATCCCTCGAATCACGAAAAAGCTTCGGAGAGAAGAATTGAGAGAATAACGATTCTCAGCACCATGAATCATTTAAATAAAATTATTCTTTTTGTTTATTTTATTTTTGCTTGCAATTAATTTTCAGCGCCACGAAAATTTATTGCGAACAAATTTTGGCACGCCCAGTGGGACAAGTTCTGCTCTCCATCTTTTCTTCCTGCAAATCAAATTCAACTACTGCTATGGACTTCAAAAATATGAAAGATGTCTCATGCAAGAACTCTGCTACTGCCACATCTGATGAGCTCAGCCTTGTTGGTACCCTCACTCGGTGCAAATTTAAGACCAGTAGTTGGGACAGATTTGAATACTTCACTTCTTTGGAGAAGGCAAAAAAGAGCAAATCTCATATGACGGCTGAAGCTGTAGCTCCTGGGAGCAATTTGATATCCTTGCTATGTGATAAATTCTCTCAGGCTGGCATCAATTTTAGTGAATATGAAGATTCGACTGATTCATCAGTTTCAACAAAGGTCAATGCCTTGATGGCTGACACAACTGATATGGATGAGAAGTTCACAAGAATGGAACAAAACATTGAAGTTTGGAAGAAATCTGTCGAGGATAAAGATCTTCAAATTGCTCAACTGATGAACAAGTTGGGAGTTCTTTTCCTCTGGAGAATCGAGCCGACCCTGCTTATCCACCCAGCTTTACTCTGCAAAATAAGCATGTCGATGAGTCACCTAGCAAGACTAAATCTCAAAAAGAGAAGTAGTCTACATCGATTGCTACTCTAACAATATAACAACTACAAAATATGATTGCAAATACCATCAAGGCACAGTATGACGGTCCATCACAAAGTTTCATAGGATACTCAAAGCCGTATTCTAAGCGAATCGAGGGCTTACCGATGTCAATTGGATATCAACCTCCAAAGTTTCAATAATTTAATGGAAAGGGAAATCCAAGGCAACAAATCGCTCATTTCATTGAGACTTGTAGCAGTGCTGGTACACATGGTGATCTTCTTGTCAAGTAGTTTTTTCGCTCTTTGAAAGGCAACGCTTTTGATTGGTACAAGGACTTGGAGTCTGAATTACTTGATTGTTGGGAGCAACTAGAAAGTTAGTTCCTAAATTATTTCTACAACACCCGTCGTACGGTCAGCATGATGAAGTTGACAAATACAAGACAAAATAAAGATAAGCCTGTAGTGGACTATATAAATTATTGACGAACATTGAGCTTTGATTGCAAGGATAAACTTTCTGAAACTTTTGCGGTTGAAGTTTGCATTCAAGGGATGCATTGGGGCCTTGTGTATATCGTCTAAGGAATTAAGTCTCTAACTTTTAAATAATTATCTACACACACTCATGACATGGAGTTGAGCATTGCAAGTCATAGAATGGCGTCACCTATTTTTGATCCTAGAGAAGAAGTCATAAAATTCAACGACTCGTTAGAGGACCAAATTGGGGAATATATGGTGACAACTGTGAGTTCTAAAAAGACCTTCACAAGACAAAACTGAAAGAGAAAGGTCCAAATAAACAAAGGCAAGAAGTGGAAAATCAACCAACCTTAAAAGAGTTACAAGCAAGGGTATGTTCTTTTTCCGAATCTGATATTCCTGGAATTCTAGATGAGTTGCTAGCCAAAGAAGTCATTGAACTCCCAAAGTCAAAGCGACCTGAAGAATCAAACAAAGCCGACGATCCTAAGTACTGAAAATTTCATTATTATTGGTCATCACACCATAAAATACTTCATCTTGAAGGAAAATATCATGACATTAATGCTAGAGGGAAAAATCATAATTGATGATGGCGATACAGTTGATGCAAATCATGTTAGTGCCAAATTTCACCATATAACATGTTCAATTTCAAAAATTCTACAAGCCATACGCTCTGTGGAATCACCAAAAGTTGAAGAAATCATCATGCTACAATTTAGGAGCTTTGACCCAATTAGGGTTCCAGCCTTGAAAAAAACGACAAGTAAATTCATGGCAAACGACTTCTCCAATAGCAAAAAGGGTGACATTTGGACATTGATCACTCACAAAAGAAAAAAAATATCAAAAAGCTTCTACACTCCAACTTTCAAAAGATGAAACAAGATCAAATGCATATCCGCTTTAACAAATGGGGGCAATAAATACCAAATTAAAGTGAAACAATACTTCATTACAAAGGGTTGAGAGGAAAGTTACATTAAAAGAATTCTTCCCTAAGCCGCTCCTTAAGGCACGAGCATAAACTTCATGATGCTCCTCGATGCACGAGCCTAAACTGTAAGTCAAGATGCTCTTCGATGCATGAGCCTAAACTGCAATTCAAGATCCTCCTCGATGCATGAGCCTAAACTGCAAGTAAAAAATGCTCCTCGACGACAAGCCTAAACTGCAAATGCTTCTCGACACACGAGCTTAAACTGCAAGTCAAACACTCCTAGCCCGTATGAGTCTAAACTGTGAACAACTTTAAAAAAAAATATTAAAAAAAAGAAAGGAAAGTATGAAGCTTGAGTGCATATTTGGAGTCCTTTGAAGATGTCATCCTTAAAGTAAAAAAGATTCTTCATTATCTTTGTACTAAAGTCTTCTCTATAAGGAAACGACTTGTGGTACTTTGAATATTGATCTAGTCTGTCCTTCAACATATTACGGAAGTGATGAGGCCCAAAACTTTAAATAGATGATGAAATTCATGAAGTACCCAAAATCTGATGAGAAATATATATCACAAGATTTAGGCTGCAACTTTAGAAAAGTACCTGAGAAAATATAGAAGTTCTACGATGGTGGTTTTCACGTGGGACATAGATCTGTGAGTTCACTTTGCAATGCAAAAAACCCTCTTCTAATTTTGATACTTGTACGTCAAGATACAAAATTTGTCGAGATGCTGCACAAGGTTGGTGAAACTGGCGAAACAGGATTAGAAGACTTGTTTTGAAGCAATAACTGGAACGATTCAGGTGTAGTCTGATTGTGATTTATATGTGAGATATAGCTATACGAATCTACTTCCCAATTCAAAAAACGACACCTGATTTTGGTAATTCTACATCGAGATACACGATTTATCGTGACACTGTGCAAAGCTGATAAAATCAGCGAGCCGAGATTAGAAGACCAGTTTTGGAGCAATATTTAGGACAATTCTCGCACAATCTGGTTGTCATTTCTATGTGAGATATATCTCTAAGATTCTACTTTCCAATGCAAAAAATGACACCTGATTCCGATACTCTCACGTCGATAAATAAAATTTATCATGACGCTGCGCAAAGCTGATGAAATTGGCGAAACAAGATTAGAAGATCATTTTTTAGGCAATATCTATTACTATTTGGATGCAACCTGATTATGGTTTCCACGTAAGAAGTAGCTCTATGAATCTACTTTCCAATACAAAAAATGGCACCTGATTCTAATACTTTCACGTCGAGATATAAAATTTATCGTGACACTGTGCAAAGCTGATAAAACTGGCGAAAAGAGATTAGAAGACCATTTTTGGGGCAACATCTAGGATGATTTGGATGAAATCTAATTATGGTTTCTGTGAAAGATGTAGCTCTGCGAATCTACTTTCCAGTGAAAAATTGGCACCTGATTCCGATACTCCCACGCCGAGATATGGAATTTATCGTGACGCTGCGCAAAGCTGAAAAAACTAGCGAACCAAGATTAGAAGGCCGTTTTTGGGGCGATATTTGGGACGATTTGGATGCAATCTAATTGTGATCCCCGCATGAGACGTAGATCTACGAGTCTAGTTTTCAACGCAAAAAAAGAGCAAAAAGAGAAGAAGAACGCGAGTTGAATTGCGGCTCAGGCTAAATTACAATGACTTAATAGGGCGGTGATGTCTTTTTATAGACTATTAAGGGATCCAGTTTGACTTCAAAAAGGAATTTGCTAAACAAGTTGTCTTCAACAAGAACTGGGACGTCCAAGTGTCCAAAATAAGTTAAATTCCTAATCCTTTTTGAAGTGAGATAACATCATTATTCAATATTACTAAAATTCATTATAAGACTAATACTTGAATCCTACATGATTTGGATATATTTAGTTTTAAACAGAATTTACACTACTAAGGAAGTGTCCCACTGGGCGTGCCAAAAAATTTTTCGCAATAAATTTTTGTAGTGTTGAAAATTAACTGGAAGAAAAATGAAATAAACAAAAAGAATAATTTTATTTAAATGAATTTTGCGGGTACAATTCCATTATTCTCTCCTAAGATTTTCCGTAATTCGAGGGCCTTTTGTAGCGTGTTTCTTGAGTGTAAAATGATTTGAACCTCCTAGAAATATGTTTGGGTCTCCAGGAATGTCAGACAACACTTTGTCTTGTCGAGTTGATCTCTGGGCTGAACTCCTTTAGTCAATTCTTTGAAGAGCTATGTAGTCAATGTAGAAGCTTCCTCCATTGCTTGCAAAATGACCTCATAAAATTATGTAATTCTCCTATTTATAGTTGTAGGGGGTAGATAGTCCAAGTATAAATAACCTCTTCTGCCTCATTTTTATTGGTCCATTCAGTTTTTAAGCTTATCACAAATGTTATGTGACAAGGTTGCTTGTGATTGGCTAAAAACATGTCATTTGGGACACTTGGCGATGTTTCATTAGCTCTTGAACTTGACTTGGATTGCCACATCATTTGAGTGTGTGGCCTTGTCTTGTTGGTCTTTAATTTGATTGGGATGCCACGTCAATTGACACGTGGCGTGAGTTTGGGCCTCAATGTGAGATGGACCTTGATGAGGAATGCAATAGGCCTACTAATTTTTACAGCCCAAAATAATTTAGACCCAACAAAATATGGATCAAATTCAAATTTTATATGAATTTGACCTAATAAATTTTACGTGTCTACAGTCCTCTTCTTCTTTCTCTTCACATTTCTCTTCTTTCTATTTTTCCCCTCTGGAAGATCTTAACACTCTCGCCTTTCTTCTTTTACTTTTCTAGATAAATTCATCCAAATCCAAGGGCATTTGAATTTTTCGAGAAAAAACTATTTAACGTCATTGGATCAATTGGATTCTTTGAAAAATAATAATAATGATATAATCAGTATAATTCACTCGTATGATATATGAAATGTAGAGCGAATTAAATCTTACACCTACATAATAGAGATAGAAAGGCTATTTACATAAACCATCAGCTTAAAACAAACTACTTTCAAGCAGTTTGAAAAAGAGAACATACAGAAATAAGAGTCGTAACAACAACACGCAATATTTTAGTTTATTTTAGAGATAGATAGGATGTTGTGATAGACCCTCAACTTGATGTTATTTTTGTTTTTCATATATATCACATATTTAAAATAATCTTTTAATAGATAAAAATATTATTTTAATTATAAATATTAAAAATAATGCAAAAATTGGCAAGCAATAGATAAACTTTATAAAAGTTTATCACATGTAACATGATCAATAAAATTAAGAACATAAAAATGTCTCAAACATACATAACTAAATATTAAATTAGTGATTTTGAAGAGATCAAACTCTCCGTGAAAGTAATTATTTCAAACCTTTGACGCGGTCTAATAAATGAATCAAACATAATCCAAATGGTCCTTTCACTGTCCTTAATAAGTAAATTCCGTCAGTGTAGCCATTAATTAGTACATCACCATCTGCAAACCTATAAATTGGTTTGGCTACATAAAGACTGGTAACTTTTATGTTAAATAATTGAGTCCACGATTTCTTGGCACCATAGTACCCTCATCACGAACCTTAAAAGTGGAAAAAAAGCAAAGCATTCCTTCCAATATTGAAAGGCCAAAACTCCCTGCCATAAAAAGGAATATGTTTGTGCATTTGCTGTTAGTTGTGGTTTGCAGCAGTACATTGCAAGCATCTTAGGGGTCGTTTGCTGTGAGGTATAAAGGATAAAAAGTCACAAAAGGGGAAGTGAAGGAAATAAAAAACACTCAAAGAAATAATATAGGCACATGTGAAAGATCCAGTGAAAAGATTAATTAAATAAGAGACAAGAGGTAGGAGACTATAATACCCCGTACTTTTTCCTAGCTTGAAATTATCCCAAGAATATTAGAAGCTTTCTTTGAAAGATGAATACACTTTTGGACATGTGGTAGTTTTAAGATTTTCACTTTTTATCATGTGAAAAATTGAATAATCTTTCCATCGATGCCAATTTCATCAAAATCTGACATCGGAAGAGAAAGTTATGGACAAAATACAGAAGGCAATATAATTGCCCAGGTGCGACGGTGGAGGCCGACGGACCGTCGGACTAGCGACGGCCGTCGCCCACGCCGTCGTAGCGAGGCAGTGTGACAACCTTTTTCCTAGGAGTGATGGCCCAGGCCGACAGACCGTTGGACTAGCGACGGACCATCACTCAGGCCGTCGCAAGGGAGACAGTGAAGCCCCTTTCTGCCCAGGTGCGACGGTCAGGACCGACGGACCGTCGACCCAGCGATGGAACGTTGAACCCACCATCGCACATCCCATCCAATTATTTTTAAGTCATTTTTAAAGAGGCTTTTTGGTCTTTTACCACTCGTTTATATACCTAATTATATCCGACCAAAGCTCAGAAATTCATTATCCATCTACAACATTAAAATTAGAGTTTTCTCCCTAAGAGCAACCCTCAAGAACTAAATCCAAATCTTCTTCAAGAACTAAGAGATTCAAATTCTTTAAGTTCAAGAACTTTAAGAAACTCAACTCAAGTATGCATAGTGTTCATTCATGGACTCCTTTCATCCATGAAGCCCAATAATCTCTTTTCAAAGTTCAAGTGTATGGATTTCTTTATGAATTTCATGTTGGGTTTGTTTTTGTTCATGTTGATAATGAATAATTGAATTCTAATCCATGTTGGGTGATAAATTTTATGTGGAATTGATTAGTATAGGTGTAGATTTATGTGAACCTATAATTAAGCCCTTGAATGATGAAATTAGAGTTGAATCGTGAAGTGTACTTGTTGTATGATGTTGTCTATATATACTATGCTTACCATGTGTTTGATTAAATGCCCATATGAAGGAAAAATGCCTAACTAGTATGATATTATGAAATCCCCATTTGTGTACAAGCTTATGCATATCACATGCTTGATGAATTGCCTCAATAAATGAATTATGGATTGTGATGATTGGTCATGTATTTAAGAAAGTCATGCTTTGTCAGTTTCTTTTCATCGAGTCCCGGGGGTACTTGTACCCGATAATTTAGCTGTATACCTAGAGACAGTGTCATATTTTTATGATATCCTCAATCAAGTCATGATCCATAGAACTCAGTCAGTCATGTGACTCAGGAAAGCTCAGTAATTCAGTAACCTCAATAATCTCACGAACTCAGTCATTTGTTAGATATCAGTAGTATTCCGTCAGTTAACGGAATTTAGTAAACTCAGTCCATGTTCAGATCAGTTAATCATGTTCAGTTTCTATTCAGATGGGAGTAGGATTCAACACCGAGTGAACCCAAGTATGGGAACTCACATATTAGTTGAGGGTGTGATTCTTAGAATCAATTCTTGCATTCCAGAACTACGTAGCCAGTGTAGGTTGAGACATCATACCTGCTAGTTGAAGGTAGATGAGGTGGCTTAACCTGCTAGTTGAGGTTCCCACCATTCTCATTAGAGTAATCTGCTAGTTGAGGGTCACTCACATGTTGTCCTTACCAGTGGTGCGGTAGGGCACATATTGGACCCCAATTCAGCTATAATGTGTCATTTGGGGTATGCCGGTTAGATGACTACCTCCTATAGTTTTAGTATCAGTATCAGTAAAAGAACTCATATAGTTCTTCAGATCTCAGGACTATTAGATACAGTCAACTTAGATACAGTACGGAACTCAGCTAGTTCCATTATATACAGTCACTCATGTTATCAGTT
The DNA here is from genome assembly GCA_030864215.1 of Capsicum pubescens. Lineage (NCBI taxonomy): Eukaryota > Viridiplantae > Streptophyta > Magnoliopsida > Solanales > Solanaceae > Capsicum > Capsicum pubescens. Next base: position 284,958,646 of record CM061542.1, read on the forward strand.
ATATCAGTTATCAGAACTCAGTCATTAGTCATGTTAGTTATCAGTAAATTCATGTTATCATGAGTTACTATGTATGCATGCATGTATTCTCACACTCATATTAGTTAGTTAGCCAGTATTGCTCATGCATATGAACCCCATGCATTCAGCCTACCTCACATGCATACCAGTACATTCAAAGTACTGACGCATTTTCTCTATGGTGTCTTATACCATAGGTTTCGAGGCACGAGCACCAGAGCTTCAGTAACATTCCAGTCTCAGCAGTCAGAGTTAGCAGTGAGTCCTCATCCTTCAAGGACATGATCATTTCTTTATTATTTCATTAATTAAATTATTAGTTGGGGACATGTCCCATCAACTCCTTATTCAGATAGTTCAGTTAGTTAGAGGCTTTTCAGACTACAGTATGTTCAAATAGTTTATTTCAGTTTTATTTTGGGTATTTCATACCCCACCCATATGTTATATTTTATCAGATATTATATCTTAGTTTTGAACCTTATGGCCTTTCAGTTCATGTCTCCGCATTATACAGTATATTATGCAGTATTCAGGTACAAATATCAGTCATGGGTTAGCTTGTGGTCCTTCAGGGTCATGAGCACCGTGTAGCGTTTCGGGTAGTAGATTCGGAGCATTACAGAGACTTTATTCGATAACTCAAAAGCTCTTGAATTTCTACTTAATGAAAATATGTAACATAGTGATAACGCCCAAACTACAGCTCTCGTTAGAAAGTGTAAGCGGTCGCTGTCAAATATAGAACCCAACTGGGTTAGGTGTCGAATCCCACAGGGAATACTTGGTCACTAAGTGTTGCAATTGTTAGTAGACTGTTGGTCGAAAATTCCACGGAAAAGGGGGGTTTTGATTTAGGCGTGAATTAATAATATCAAAGTAACGAATGAATGATTTGTTTAGTAAAGGTTAATCACAGAGAATAATAAGTTAGGGTTATGTCCACCTTGTAGTTTCTACTTCTCTATTAACTATGAGTAACGCGGAATTTAGACATGCATGCACTTATAGAGAATCGTATTCTAATTCTAAATCCAAGAGTTTCCCAACCATCAAGGATTTATTTCACTTTAGCTCTCCCGAGCCTAAAGTGTATAACGAATGGTACAAATTCTCCAAGAAGTTAATCCGGTTAAGGCATTAACGTGTAAATAGAGGTTAGAAGCCCTATTTGCTTTTCACACTCTCTTTTCCAAACATGTAACTTTTCTCCCGAACAAGTTAATGCTATAATGGCATGTTCTCTATGTTTGAAACCATGAGAATTTAATTAAAACGAAGAGAGTAATGATATAAGTAGCATACACATAAAAAATTCACAAACTCATAGAAACAAATAGTATCTTACAAGGTTTCCATAACCCTAACAGAGAATTTTAGCTACTCATGAGTACCACGGAAATCACCATAGACATAATCATCATACCACAGCTTAGAATAATCTTAGCGATGGGAATGATTCTTGGCGTCAAAAGGGGAAGAACGTCGTTCTCCTATCCGATGCTCTAGCCTTAGCGTTTTTCTCTGTCTAAACTTATAGAATCTGTAAACTGAATAATGAAAAGTGATCGAATGAATAATGATCCAAAGAATGCTGAAAAATTCAGCAAATAGGGTTTTTATAACATCCTTGTCCTACTAAGTTACTGCTGCATCCCTACGTATTTAGAAATACTAATTTTGCCCGGGACAAGTTCTCCATGCATCACATTCAGTCCACAAGCTTCCAAAAGTTGCCTTCCTTCTTATGTGAAGTTTCCCTTTGCTGCCCAAAGGTCCACAAAGTGCTGAAATCTTCATCATTAATACCTGAAAAATATGCTAATCACATAGGTTAGCTCACTTAAAGGAAAATGGACTAAAAGTGCAGGAATTATATATTTTATCCTCCAAAACTTAGCTAAAATATGGGTAAATTATGGTTCTTAGGGGTATAAATACGCCCAACATCACCACCCCACACTTAAAGCTTTGTTCGTCCTCGAACAAAATATTACGTCCATGAAAACACCTAACTAGAATTTCACAATAGCAACACAAAATATTCAACAAGACATGCACGACAATTATTAACAGAGAGTAGGTTTCTTGATCACTACTAGAAATAATTCAACCTCCAACATAGACTCGTGAAGATGGTTAATTCGTATCCACAAGTTAAGCCACAAAGAATCATATAACACTACCCAAAAATCATCAACCATGTGTGTCTCACACAAGATATTACCCATGATCACTCACAGTTTTGCAATTTTCGAAACATGGGTATAAGACTCTCCTTGCTCTCACTTCTCACAAAGAATTCTTATGTTGCAACTGATGACCATAGGCTTGCCCTTAGTGTAATGCTCTACTAATATCGGAATGCTAAGCTTAGGATCAAATAGGTCTTTACAGGTTGTAATGTAGGCTAAGGGACAGGTAGGACTATTTTGGCCAGAAATAGTGACTATGTTCCCTAAGCACTTTAATACACTACGTTATGTCATTAACACTCTCTTTTAAACAACCCCTCTACTTTCCTTTCATCTACCACCCCTTCTCACCTATTTTGTTATTCAATTATAAACACAACTATCTTTTTATTTTTCTATTTCTTTTCCTTTTTTTCTTTTCTTTTCTTTTTTTATTTTATAAAACACCTCTATGATAGCCACTTTTTTTCACAACAATTTCAAGTACCAATACACTCTGAGGCATCACTCTCACCCAATTTCCTCTTATTTTGTCACATGACTCTACAATTTAAAGCTCTTAGGAATTTGGATCAAATTATGGTCTTGAAAAAATGGATTAGGCTACATATGAGGCTGTCAAAGAAAGTATCTAAAGGCTCAAAGGGGGTTAACTAGGATAATGTACAAATGTAGGTAAAAAGAAGGTAAACAATTACAGGCTGCCAAAGAAATGCCTAAATCATCTCCTAAACTCACACTCTTTATTTCGCTTTACACACACACCAGGCAAGTTCTAACATCAGTCACAACATAGAATATACTATAACCTCACACACACAAGGCACATGGTCACTTTATTGGGAGCAGTATAGACTCTTGACCCAACAGATGAATGAATTAAACCACACAATTCTCACACAGTCAGTCACACTTAGAGCCTAAATGTCTCAATAGTAATGAATTAGCACAAACTCTTATTATAATACCATGCCGTCTATCAGAACAATTTCATGCAAAATATAAAAAAAATTCAAAAAATTTAACTAACTAATTACGACTAATTAGCAAAAACAAGAATAAATGTAGGCAAAGAAGTACCATACAACATACAAATACCAGCACCCCACACTTAGACTGGACACACTGCCCTCAGTGGAAAATAAATAAGGAGAACCTGATTAGTCGGACTCTTTCTCTATATCTGGGGTCATACCCCCTGCGTCGGAATCATCATCAGAGTCGTCGTCATCAGAGTTTTCCTCCACGTCTGAGTCTGGCAGTCGACGATTATCGTCATTCGGCACGTCATCATCGAGAGGTTCCTCAAAATGTACCCCTACGCCACACATAGCCCGCGCATGCTCATTCATCGGGTAGTCATAATCCAATTGTTGAAGCTCTGCATCAGTCGGAACCCGACCCCCACTCATCATGGTAAACCGAGTCATGCCATATAGATGGAGAAAGAAACTTTCATCCCGAGCATGTCTTTCTGCCGTGGTAAGGTTGATGCCATGACCAGTTTCAGGCTCTTTTAACTTTCGTAAGATCAACCTTCTTCGGGTTATGTGGAAGCTTATGATCTGCAAGTTCCTCTTCAATGTGCTCCTTCCTTAAGATCGCAGTCAACAAATTGCCAAAGCTGAAATGGGACCTTTTGTGCAGCCTAGACTTACGCATTGACGATCGTATAACCGCACCAATGTTGATGGGAATATTAGTCATCAGAGCGTACACCAAGCATACTCTATCACGTGTGATCTTTGTGTACTGTGTCCCAGGAATCAGGCAAGAGTTGACTATCCTCAACCATATACGAGCTTCTCTGTTCAAGGAAGCATACAGAAAGGTATTGTGCCGACCGTTATCCTTGTGACGAATCCACCGGGCCATGGACCTTGTTCCGTACAGTGTGTGTCTGATTGTCCTGTAGGGAGGTCTGTGATAAAGCTCCTTGAGCGGTGATGGATCCACAGATGGAAGACCCAGAAAAGAGTTGAAAAACTCCGCATTCAGTTGCAAGACTTGGCCCCGAATCTTCACTTCACTTCCGGTAGTCTTTGGGGACCAATTGGCATAGAACTCTCGCGTTAGATCAAGATTGCATTCCCCCATATCTCGTAAAATGAAATCAAGATTTAGTGCCATGATTTTCGCCAAAATGAGGGGCTCTCTCTTTGCTAGATTCTCCTTCTGCATCAAATCCACGTGAACATATTTTTTCACTTTGTTGTTCTTGTACCACTCCTTTCCTTCCTCCTCTAGGACCCATTTTATCCCGAAAGTGCATCGAGGTATTTGTAGAGAGGAGGACTCAGCTTGATCTTTTCTTCCCCTTTTCTGACCTTTCTGAGAGGTGGACACTTTTTCTTTTCCTTGTCGTCCTTTTGGGGCCATTCTACCTGAGATTAAAATAAAGTCATGTTAGCTTCATCTCGGAAGATTCCATCGATAAACAAACAGTAATGGCACCACCCCACACTTAATTTGTTAGCACAGACTAATTAAGTGAGTGATGTTGATTACTCAGACTTCATCGACATACATTTAGGCGATATGTTCCAACAACATGTTTAGCACAATCATACTTTCATGTAATCTTTGAATATCCTTTCCAACTTTGTTTCATGTAATCTTAACTATACTTTCATGTTTGGATTAATGCACTTCTTGAATAAGACTACCACATAGAGATCGTATCAAGTTATTGCAGAGAAATAATCACAACATCATATGCTCGTGGTCAATCATGATCGTTATCTCGATGAACGAGTCATTCAAACATTCAAGCTTTCAACTTTCACGATTACGCATTAACTTTACAATTTCGACTCCATAAAAATATGATAGTGTATAACAATCAAGTACAAGTCGAAACAAAGTCAAGAACACCCACACGTATTCTTTTACTCAATCTAGATGTATCATAACAAACCAATCATATTCTTATCACCAAACACCACTTCAAAATCTAAAATACCATTATAAACGTAGTATTGCAACAACTACGGAATATAAAAGAATAACTTACTTGGTGATGGTTCGGGAAGATGATCTTGCAAGATTAGATGAGCAAAAAGAAAATTTTTGAGAGATTTGGGAAGCTTAGGCGGCGCCTAGGTTGAGCAAACAAGTGCATTTTGTTCTAAGGTTGAAGATCTATTTATAGAATAAGCCATGGGTCGGGTTTGATCCATGTAAAATTGGGTTAGGAGACAAAAATGCATAAGTAGGCGGCGCCTAATGATTTGCCTATGCTTAGCATAGGCGGCGCCTTTGTCAATGCCTAGTTGGGCATAGGCGGCGCCTTTGCTAATGCCTTGTTGAAACAGTGAGCATAGGCAATGGCATAGGCGGCGCCTATGGTATTGCCTAGATTTACACAGGCGGCGCCTATGGTATTGCCTAGATTTGCATAGGCAATGCCTTGTCCGTTGCCTATGTGAGGCAGTGAGCATAGGCAATGGTATAGGCCTTGCCTTGTCCATTACCTAGATTAGCATAGGCCTTGCCTTGTCCATTGCCTAGATTAGCATAAGCAATGCCTAACCAATAGCATTTGCTCCATCATTCCTAGCTTACCACCCTTAGCATGGCTCACTTTCAAATCAAAATTTTAGGACCAATCTCCTCCTTTATACATCTTTCACCTACACTTAATCAAAAACAACAAGAAAATGATTAGACGGATGGGTTGCCTCCCACCAAGCGCCTTAGTTTTGGTCGTGGCTCGACTCTTCTTTTTAGATTTTTATTTAACAAAAACAAACTCCTAGTAAAACAATACTATTAAAAACCATGGGTTGCCTCCCATGTAGCGCTTGATTTATTGTCGCGGCACGACATAGTTATCTCGATTACTTTAGACTTCATCGAGATAGACGGTGGCTATACATTTTATCGAGTCAAGTGGACCGATATATGGCTTCACTCGTTGGCCATTCACCTTAAAGACACCACCATCATTGTTTTCTAACTCTACTACTCCAGACGAGTAGACTTGGCTAATTTTAAATGGACCAGACCATCTAGACTTCAACTTACCTGGAAATAGCTTCAGTCTAGAGTTGAAAAGAAGTACCAAATCACCCTTTTGTAAGTTTCGTTGGATAATCCTACGATCATGGTACTTTTTCATCCTTTCCTTGTAGAGGTATGCTCTTTCATACGCGTGTAGACGGAATTCATCCATCTCATTCAGCTGTTCCAATCTCAGATTAATAGCATCATCCCAATTCAGGTTAAGCCGCTTCAACGCCCACAACGCTTTATGTTCGAGCTTGATTGGCAAGTGACAAGACTTCCCATAAACTAGTTGGTAAGGTGACATACCAATTGGTGTCTTGAACGCAGTCCTATAAGCCCATAAGGCATCATCCAGCTTTCGGGACCAATCCTTCCTACTAGCATTTACAGTCTTAGCAAGGATCAACTTGATCCCCCGATTAGAAACCTCTACCTGCCCACTAGTTTGCGGGTGGTAAGGTGTAGCTACCTTATGTTGCTTGACCCCATATTTCACCAACACGGCTCTGAACAGCTTGTTGCAAAAGTGTGATCCTCCATCACTTATGATGGTACGTGGTACCCCAAAACGAGAGAAGATATTTCTCTTTAAGAATGCTACAACACGCTTACCTTCATTATCAGCCAGCGCTACCGCTTCGACCCATTTGGATACATAATCCACAGCAACTAGGATATATTTCATCCCAAATGAATTCACAAATGGGCCCATGAAATCAATACCCCATACATCAAATAACTCCACTTCAAGAATTTTAGACATGGGCATCTTATGGTGCTTTGAAATCGCGCCTTGCCTCTGACACTGATCACATCTTCTCACAAAATCATAGGCATCCTTGAATAATGAAGGCCAATAATAGCCGCTTTGCAATACCTTCCTGGCTGTCCGATCACCTGCATGGTGACCCCCAACTTGGGAAGCATGACTTTCTTCCAAGATGCTAGGCACCTCCACATCAGAGATGCATCACCTAATAACACCAACAGCACATCGTCGAAAAATATACGGTTCATCCCAGAAGTAGTGTTTCACATCATGCATGAACTTTCTCTTTTGATGAAAGGAGAGATTTTCAGGCATCACTTTACTTACCACGTAGTTCACAAAGTCTACATACCACGGTAAGTCTTCCACCATAGTGGCTAGGATCTCTTCATCGGGAAATGCATCATCAATCTCAAGGTCGGGTTGCGCTATGTGCTCATTCTCAAGCCTAGATAGATGATCAGCTACTTGGTTTTTGCAACCTTTTCTATCCTTTACCTCGAAATCAAATTCTTGAAGCAATAACACCTACCGAATTAGCCTTGGATTAGCATCCTTCTTTTCCATTAAATATCTCAGAGCCGCATGATCTGTATGAACTACCACTTTGGTTCCCAACAAGTAAGCACGGAGCTTTTCAAAAGCATAAACAACTGCTAGAAGCTCTTGTTCTGTGACTGTATAGTTCTTTTGGGCTCCATTCAAGGCCTTGCTCGCATAGTATATTGGATGAAATAGCCTTTCTCTTTTCTGACCAAGTACAACACCCAAAGTTACCCTACTTGCATCACACATCACTTCAAACGGTAGAGACCAATCGGGTGCTACAATAATAGGAGCTTCAACTAGATTCCCTTTTATGCATTCAAATGCCTTCAAGCAATCTTCATCGAAGTCAAACTTTGCATCCTTCTCCAAAAGTTTGCATAATGGACTAGCAATCTTGGAGAAGTCTTTAATAAACCTCCGATAAAAACCTGCATGACCGAGGAAACTACGAACTCCCTTTACAGAAATTGGAGGTGGTAGTTTCTCGATAACTTCAATCTTGGCTCGATCAACCTCAATTCCTCTTTCAGAAACTTTATGCCCAAGAACAATGCCTTCCTTCACCATAAAATGGCACTTCTCCCAGTTTAGCACCAAGTTGAATTCAACACATCTCTGCAACGCCATACTCAGATTTGCCAAGCATGATTCAAACGACTCACCTACTATTGAAAAATCATCCATGAACACCTCCAAGGTGTCTTCAACCATATCAGAAAAAATGGACATCATACAATGCTGAAAAGTGGCAGGTGCGTTACATAAACCAAATGGCATACGTTTGAAAGCAAACGTACCATACGGGCATGTAAAAGTTGTCTTCTCTTGATCTTCAAGAGCAATACAGATCTGATTATAGCCGAAATAACCATCTAAGAAACAAAACCATCCCTTCCCTGCCAATCGATCAAGCATTTGGTCCATGAATGGCATTGGGAAGTGATCCTTTAGCGTCCACGAATTCAGCTTCCGGTAGTCCATGCACACTCTCCACCCTGTGACAGGTCTGAGTGGAATAAGCTTATTCTTTTCGTTTGCGACTACCGTCATGCCCTCTTTCTTGGGCACACATTGTACCGGACTCACCCATTTACTGTCGGAGATTGGATACACCACCCCAACATCTAACCACTTAATAATTTCTTTCTTCACCACCTCTTGCATAGGTGGATTCAAACGACATTGATGCTCAATTGTGGGCACGCAATCTTCTTCGAGCTGAATCTTGTGCATACATATCCCAGGAGGGATACCAATTATATCAGCAATAGTCCAACTGATGGCTCTCTTGTATTTTTTTATAACAGAGATGAGAGCCGCTACTTGCTGTTCACCTAAATCAGCCGCAACAATAACCGGAAGTGTATCACCACTTCCCAAAAATGCATACTTCAGGTGGCTGGGCAGCTCTTTCAATTCTAGCACTGGTGGTTCTTCAATGGATGGCTTTGCTGGTGGTGAAGGTCGATTCTTAAGATCAAGGTCCAGCTTCTTAGGAGCATGAGAATATGAACCTATTCCTGTTAAAGCACAAATAGTTTCTTCATACTCTTCAACATCCTCACGCTCAAAATTCATAAGCACAACAGCCAATGGATCAACAATAAGCTACTTCTCTACAGATAATTCTTTCTCATCTTCATAATAAACATCAGCTACAGAGAACACATTCATATCTTTGGGCTGCTTCATTGATTTACATACATCAAAACGGACCACTTCGTCATTCATCCAAAATAAAATCTCATTAGCTCTTAAATCAATAAGCACACTTCCTGCTGCAAGGAAAGGACGCTCTAAGATTATGGGAACTTCAGAATCCACCTCACAATCCAAAATAACAAAGTCTGCAGGAAAAATGAAGGTGGAAACCTTCACCAATACATCATATAAGATACCAACAGGTCGTTTTACCGACCTATCTGTCATCACGAGCCGCATATTGGTTGGTATAGGATCACCCAACCCCAACTTTCTATAAATAGATAGCGACATCAAATTGATGCTAGCTCCCAAATCACACAATGCCTTAGCAAAATCCAAAGATCCAACCGTGCAAGGAATAGTGAAAGCACCAGGATCTGCCTTCTTCTGAACTAACGATCTTGTAGCGATTGCACTACAATGATGAACATTATCTGCCAGCTCATAGCTTGCTGCCCGCTTCTTTGTCAAAAGGTCCTTCATGAATTTAGCGTACCCAGACATCTGTTCCAGCGCCTCCACCAATGGAACATTAATAGTCAGCTGCTTCAACATAGTCATGAATTTACTGAACCTGGTGTCATCAGCTTTCTTCTTCAGTCTCTGAGGAAAAGGTGGTGGTGGAAGGAGAATAGTTTTCTCCACCACTTCCTTTTTATCTTGCTTCAGATTATCAATCTTTTCAGGCTGGTGAAGTCTAAGTGTAGTGTCATGAACGTTCTGACTTTCAGCTTCTACAGAATCATAACTATCTGCTTCAATCACATTCTCTTCTGTATTATCAACCACCTGCTTGCCTTTAGATGAATTTTCCAACACCTTACCACTCCTAGTAGTAATAGCCATACATGATCCATCATTCCTTGGATTTTGCATGGTGTCGCTAGGTAGGGTGCCAGCTTTTCTTTGATTGAGTGCCGCTGATAATTGACTCAATTGTTGTTCCAACTGTTTTATTGAAGTGGAATGCGAATCAACCAATTGATTTATTGAGGAAAAATCATTTTTTACCTCCGTTACTCCCGTGTTGGTTGCCTCCACTCCTTTCAACAGCTTAGCCATCATATCTTCCATGGACATCTTCCCAGATCCAGATGCCGCGGCCTCATGATTTCCAGGAGGAACATACAAACCACTCCTGTCAGTCTTATTCTTGTATCCGTATTTATCATAATAGTTCCGACCTTGGTTTCCTTGGGCATTGCCTCGGAAACCCCCTGATTATTCAAATAATTTGCTTCCTCCTCAGAATCGAATTCATCTCTTCCCTATGATACAACGGCCTTAAACTTTTCGGTCTTCCCTTATAATAAATGCTTGGTAAGAAAATCCATCTGTTTTTTCATGTGAGCCATATCCTGGTCACGTTCCTCTTCTCTTCGCCTTTGTTCTGCCGTCAAGCCAATAGATACAGTAGAGCTTGCTACCTCAGAATCCCTGGTATGCCAAGCTCTACTCTGCTTTGTCATACGATCTAGCATATCACTTGCCTCAATAAAAGTAAGGTCCATGAATGACCCACCTGCAGCATTATCAACCACTGTCTTAGTCACCGAATTCAAAGACCTATATAATATCACCATCAAGTGGATATTGGTCATCTGATGGTTTGGGCACTGCAAAAGCTTCTTCTTGAACCTCTCCCATGTTTCGTGGAGAGCTTCAGTTGGAAGCTGTCGAAAATTGCTGATCTCATATCTTAATTGTGCTCTTTTGGATGGCGGAAAGAATCTTTCTAGGAAAACGTCTTTCAGTTGCCTCTAATTAGTAATAGAATCAGGAGTTAGCCCGTTCAACCATAGAGTTGCCTCTCCAGATAGAGAAAATGGAAATAAGCGCAGTCGAATTGTATTTTGTCCAACTCCTGGATTGTCAAACGACTTGCATGTTGAGATAAAGTTGATCAGATGCATATTCGGATCATCGCCTGCAAGTCCACCAAATAACCCTTTGAGTTGTAATAGCTGGATCATGGTGCTAGTGATATTGAACTTGGCTCCGGGTGCCAAGGGCGGAGGAATAATAGCCCCTGTGGCACCATCCCCATCCAGATCGTCATCATCATCATCAAAAGGAGCCTGCACAGCTCGGCGTTCAGGTCTCATTCTAGCTTGATGATCTCTCCTATTCACAGGTGCTGCCACCTCATCTGCACGCCGTGGATTAAGTAACTCATCATCACCCAGGTCCTCATCATCAGGATTTGTTGCCCGACCTAGGTTATCAATATTCTGTTGATGTACTTGAGCAGCTTCTAACGCAGCTAACCTAGCCTGCTCCTGTTGAGCAGCCCTTCTTTCAAAGTCACGTTGTGCATCCATTCTGCCAATAAGTTGTGGTTCAGGATTTATGGGTAATAATGGCTGACCAGATCTTCGTGTATTTGGCATGCACTCTACCAAACCTGAACAAAACAAAAACAACAAACAAAAAGTAAAATTCGAGAATCTTTGACCAAAGGGTCTAGTAACTATCACAAACTTAGTTGACAACCGTATTCCCCGGCAACGGCGCCAAAATTTGATAACGCCCAAACTACAACTCTCGTTAGAAAGTGTAAGCGGTCGCTGTCAAATATAGAACCCAACTGGGTTGGGTGTCGAATCCCACAGGGAATACTTGGTCACTAAGTGTTGCAATTGTTAGTAAACCGTTGGTCGAAAATTCCACGAAAAAGGGGGGTTTTGATTTAGGCGTGAATTAATAATATCAAAGTAACGAATGAATGATTTGTTTAGTAAAGGTTAATCACAGAGAATAATAAGTTAGGGTTATGTCCACCTTGTAGTTTCTACTTCTCTATTAACTATGAGTAACGCGGAATTTAGACATGCATGCACTTATAGAGAATCGTATTCTAATTCTAAATCCAAGAGTTTCCCAACCATCAAGGATTTATTTCACTTTAGCTCTCCCGAGCCTAAAGTGTATAACGAATGGTACAAATTCTCCAAGAAGTTAATCCGGTTAAGGCATTAACGTGTAAATAGAGGTTAGAAGCCCTATTTCCTTGTCATACTCTCTTTTCCAAACATGTAACTTTTCTCCCGAACAAGTTAATGCTATAATGGCATGTTCTCTATGTTTGCAACCATGAGAATTTAATTAAAACGAAGAGAGTAATGATATAAGTAGCATACACATCAAGAATTCACAAACTCATAGCAACAAATAGTATCTTACAAGGTTTCCATAACCCTAACAGAGAAGTTTAGCTACTCATGAGTACCACGGAAATCACCATAGACATAATCATCATACCACAGCTTAGAATAATCTTAGCGATGGGAATGATTCTTGGCGTCAAAAGGGGAAGAACGTCATTCTCCTATCCGATGCTCTAGCCTTAGCGTTTTTCTCTGTCTAAACTTACAGAATCTGTAAACTGAATAATGAAAAGTGATCGAATGAATAATGATCCAAAGAATGCTGAAAAATTCAGCAAATAGGGTTTTTATAACATCCTTGTCCTACTAAGTTACTGCTGCATCCCTAAGTATTTAGAAATACTGATTTTACCCGGGACAAGTTCTCCATGCATCACATTCAGTCCACAAGCTTCCAAAAGCTGCCTTCCCTCTTATGTGAAGTTTCCCTTTGCTGCCCAAAGGTCCACAAAGTGCTGAAATCTTCATCATTAATACCTGAAAAACATGCTAATCACATAGGTTAGCTCACTTAAAGGAAAATGGACTAAAAGTGCAGGAATTATATATTTTATCCTCCAAACTTAGCTAAAATATGGGTAAATTATGGTTCTTAGGGGTATAAATACACCCAACATCACATAGCATCCTTATTTATAGTACTAGAATAAAACCAAATTAAACTACAACTACAATAAATGTGCAACACTAGGTTTTGAAGCATATACAATTGACTTCTACAGCATTTAACCTTCCCAGCAGACACTCTTTCTTCTGCAATCATTTCAATATTTTGATGTCCTCTGAAGCTATTCTTCCTACTAAAGCTGTGCATCGTACTGTCCTGGACCATATGTTTGTGCAGCAAAAATATTAAGAGGTCTAATATCCCTACAACGCATGTATGTTAGAAACTGCCCAGGTAGCTCCTCTAGAAGTACTTGAACAACTGAAATTTGCCCGCTATGTACTTTTCGCATTGGAACAAATTGAACAATATCTCGTGTAACTATTCTTCCTGTTGAACTCTCTAATCGGTGTCCATTATCAGCATCAAGGATTTCCATCTGTGAAAAATCTGCATTGCTGACTCCTACAATAAGGATTGAAAGTGGTAGGTCAGATGCCCTCACTAGAGCATCTATTGTTTCTTGCATATCAGTAATGACACCATCCGTTATTATGAGGAGGACAAAATATTTGCTTTGGTTGTATTTGAGGGACTCGACAGCAATTTCTGAAGCCTTGTTAACTACACGCCCGAACAATGTAGGTCCAGAAAGAGTAAAATTCTGCAAATCACTAGAATAAGCAGCCATAACACCTCCCACACATTCCACCTCGGAGGCACCTGAACTTCCATTTAAGTTAAAACAGTGAGATACTATTCCACTATTCGCCTTGCCCCCAAATCCCCAAACAGGAAAGAACTTATCAGAATCGTGGAATTATATGATATCTCCAACCTCCATAATAGCCCTCTGGTAAGTATTCAAACGCCCAGAAGGATCAATATAATACAAGGAATCAGGACTGTGAGGATTTTCGTTTGAAGCAGTAAAATCCATAGCAACCATAAAATTAAGCTCAAATCCACTAGAAATGTAGTCAAGAAAACTATAGAGTTGCTTCTCAGCATATCCAAAAAGTTGACCTTTCAGGACCTTTTCATTACCTCAATGGGGTTCAAGTTATTATCGACGACTTCTGTCTTGCAAATTGGAACAGAACCTCCATTTTCAATAATCCTAGATATTCTCAAGAAAGGATCATTTTTCAAGAATAAATCCTTGTTTTCCAGGTTTATACATCGCAATGACATCTCTACGGCATTTCTTGAAGTGACTATTTCTTCTGCCAGAATAGTAATTTCCCCAAAGTTTTTCTGGACATGGCCATTCCTACCGTACAGATTCAGTGTTAAGCATCGGTTGCACTTGGTTACAATCTCGGAGAGAACACAGCTAGCTTCACCAAGGAAATCTTGGTCTTTCAATCTAAGATCCTTGGCTGGTGTGTTATGATATTTTGTGTCAACATCATAGACATGTAAAATCCATGTCTGCACAGTCTCAAATTGGTACATGACACTAATTTTTTGTACCCATACAGGATCCAAATTGTTCATTATAACTTCTGTTCGGCCAAGCTCTTCCAATGTCCCATCTCTTTTTCTAATAGATACCCTTGCTATTGGATCACTCTTAGAAATAATATCAAGATCACGTAGCTTTGAAGCTGATAATGATAACTCGATTGGAATGTAAAGGGCGTTAAGACCCTTTTTCCTATAGAACAAGTCAACAACATCATTAGGCCCTCCAACAGCAGCACCATTACCACCACCGGTGCCACCTTTTGGGTCCATATGGTGGCCTACTCCTCCTACCGCCTGCTTCTAACCTTTAACATCCGACAAACAATTCCCCATTCTCTCGCAATAAAACCACTCGAAGAAATAATATAAGCACAAGTGAAAGATGCAACAATGACACAAGAGGTAGGAGACTTTATACAATAACTCAAAAGCTCTTGAATTTGTACTCTATGAAAATATATTAACATAGCAGCCCTATTTATAATACTATAATAAAATCAAGTTAAACTAGGACTGGGAAATCTATTTCCTATATCAACTAGGACAAACAAATCCTATTCCTAACTTGACATGAATTAAATAAATATTAAATCCTAAAGAACTAAGGATTGCTAGTCTTGGTTTAATTCCTAAAGGAAGTAGTATTGATTCTCTTGTGGAAGAGTTCCACAGGCCACAGTACAAGCTGATCATTAACAGACTAGCAACTCTGATAAGAACCAATCCATCACAAGAACCAAACAGTACGCGATAAACTGGAGAGTCATTGTTTGAAGGGATATAATCATGTTTTTGTACATTCTCCGTTGAAGATATAGAAGAAGTAGAATAAAAGTTGCGACAAGTTCGAGTCCTAGTCATGGTACGATCGTAATAGAGAAGAATAAATATAAAGGGATTAGCATGATGACTTTGATGCGATATATCCCAAGATTTTGAAACACATTTGAATCGAAAAAGAGACTGCGCAGACAACCAACCTAGTAATCTCTATCATTATATCCTCTTTTAAGAGAATTTCCTAGCGCGATAGAACGAAAAAATATAAGAAAGGTAGAGAGAGAAAAAGCACCTAAAATCTTTTCTAACTTCTACAAGTCCAACCAACAACAATTAAACTGAAATCAGAACTCACATGAGAATCAACAACAATATCCATTTGTTCGAGCTATGGAGGCAGCTATTATTATCTGCATTAGGATAGGTTGTCTGCATCACACATATTATTCTATAATGTAAGGTATTGTATGGTATGGTAGTGTGTTGTATTGTAAGGTACTGTATTGTTTTAATGAATACAAAGTTTGAATAGATTTAATGTTTGTTTGTATTACGTAATCTTACACATCAATAACTTGAAGAATAAACTAATTAGAAATGTAGGATCCGAAGTAGGGCTATTATAAACAAATAGGATTATTAAAAAGATGTGATCACACAAATGGTAACTTTGGACTACAAAATGATAGGAATTTATTTCAATTAATTTGATAATTTAAACAGCATAAATAATAATGTTATAAAAAGTAAATATTTATGATTTCACTACAATTGAGTAAATCAAGAAAATATAACAAAAAATCAATTAGTAAATAGAAATCAAACAACTTATATGAATAAGATTATAATAATCAAAGTCATTCCAAAATAAAAAATATTTCAATAGAGATGTCATTTCTTAAAATATGTGAACAATTAATTTAAGCAACATAAATAATAATATTATAAAAGTAAATGTTTATGATTTCACTAAAATTGAGTAAATAAAAAAAATATTACATAAAATCAATTAGTAAAGAGAAAATGGTCAAAAGCCCCCCCAACCTTTGCCCCAAATCCCAACTACACACTTATACTTTGTGGGGGTCCTATGACCCCCTGAACTATTTTAAAGTGGAATTATTACCCCCTGAAAGCTGACATGGCAAGAGAGTGTGTTTCACAGAATGAATTTTTTTTATTAAAAATTTATTTTTAATATTTCTTTATTGATTTTCTTTCTTCTTCTTCCTCCTCTTCCTCTTACTCCTCCTCCTCCTCTTCTTCTTCTTCCTCTTATTCCTCTTCTTCCTCCTCTTCCTCCTCTTCTTCCTTTTCCTCTTCTTCCTCCTCTTCCTCTTCCTCTTCTTCCTCTTCCTCTTCTTCCTCCTCTTCCTCTTCCTCTTCTTCCTCCTCTTCTTCCTCTTCTTGTTCCTCTTCTTCCTCTTCTTCTTCTTCTTCTTCTTCTTTTTCTTCTTTTTCTTCCTCCTCCTCCTCTTTTTCTTCTTCCTCCTCCTCCTTCTTTTTTTTTCTTCTTCTTCTCCCTCCTCACAAACAATGACATCCAAGAACTCATCAATGACATTTAAAATTAATTTATCATTTTTCTCATCTCCAAAAACAAAATCGATTGGTTTCGACTTTAAATTCGTTGAAAATTTCAAAATGGTTATTGTTCATTATTTTCAACTTTAAGATTGTCGGAAATTTTAAAATCGATATTGTCTATTATTTTCGACTTCAAAGTCATCGTAAATTTTAAAATGAGTATTGTCCATTGTTTTCGACTTAAAGGTCATTGAAAATTTCAAAATTCTCTATTGTTTCCAACTTTAAGGCTATTAAAAATTTTAAATTTGGTATTGTTCATTGTTTTCGTCTTCAAGGTCGTCAAAAATTTTGAAATTGGTGTTGTTCGTTATTTTCGGATTTAAGATTGTCGGAAATTTAAAAATTGATATTGTTCATTATTTCCTCTTCAAGGGTGTCGAAAATTTTAAATTCGATGTTGTTTATTATTTCCGACTTTTAGATCATCAAAAATTTTAAAATCGATATTGTCCATTATTTTCGACTTCAAGATCGTCGTAAATTTTAAAATGGGTATTGTCCATTATTTTTTACCTCAAGGTCGTCGAAAATTTTAAAATTCTCTATTGTTTTCGACTTTAAGGTCATCGAAGATTTTAAATTTGATATTGTTCATTGTTTCCGGCTTCAAGGTCGTTGAAAATTTTAAAATTGATATTGTTCGTTGTTTTCCGATTTAAGATCGTCGGAAATTTAATAATTGATATTGTCATTGTTTCCCACTTCAAGGTTGTCGGAAATTTAAAATTCGATGTTGTTTATTATTTTTGACTTCAAGATCATTGAAAATTTCAAATTCGGTATTGTTCATTATTTTCCACTTCAAGGTCGTCAAAAAATTATTTGCATTGAAGTAGGAATAATAAAGTTTGAAAAGAAAAAGAGATTAAAAGTAGTGGTGAAAAAAATAATGATGAAAAATGATAAAAAGTGATAAAAATGGAAAAAAATAAATAAAAAATAATTTTAAATAAAAAAATACGTGTCAAAATGTTGTTGGCGCGTGCATCACACCTTATTCAAAATGACTGGTTGTCAGGTTTTGGGGGGTAATAATTTCATTTTAAAATAGTTCAGAGGGGTCATAGGACCCCCGCAAAGTATAAGTGTATAGTTGAGATTTGAGATAAAGGTTAGGGGGGCTTTTGACCATTTTCTCATTAGTAAATAACAATCAAGCAACTTATATGAATAAGATTATAATAATAAAAAAAGTCATTCCAAAATAAAAAATATTTCAATAGAGATGTCATTCCTTAAAATATGTGAACAATTAATTTAACCAACATAAATAATAGTATTATAAAAGTAAATGTTTATGATTTCACTAAAATTGAGTAAATCAAGAAAATATTACAAAAAATCAATTAGTAAATAGTAATCAAGAAACTTATATGAATAAAATTATAATAATCAAAAAGTCATTCCAAAATAAAAAAATATTATGAAAAAAATATTTGTAACAAATCAGTCGGACACGTCAGAGGCCCTTAGACGTAGAACAAGGGGTAAATAATTACCAAAGTATTTGGACTACTATGTGGTCCCAAATTCCAAAGGAGTACCTCCCCGGCCAAGCCGTTAGAGAATGGGACAAATCCAGCCTTGCATAGAATAACATAAATAGACTAAGACATATTGAGAATAGTGTGAATGATCTCGCTTATATTTTTTTTGCTTAGAATGGTAGATCTGGAACCTCCCCCTTTCTAGTTTTCCTTTATTTTTTGCTCTATTTTATTCCAAGAATTTAAGGACAAACCCCTTTTGTGGCCTGAAAATCAATTTATCAATATATCTAAGTTTTGATTGTTCCATTTGGTGTTTTCATTGATCCTCCCTCTACAAATGGGTGATGGTACACACAACACACGGTTACGATCCTTGGATGAAGCTATGAAACAACTCTAAGAAGAGTCAGACGCTCACACAAAAACTCTAGAATCTATTAACAATACCCTTCAAAAGCTTGTTCTACAAAGGGCTTCTTCGAGAGTTCCTTCTCCACCGACGACACCACCCGTAGCTAACCCTTCTTCTTCGGTGTTGGGTCAATCGTCAATGGCACAACCACAAACTATTTTTTCGCAACATCCCACACCACAACGACTAAGTTTTACCTTCAATCCTCCACACCCCTAACTTTTTCCTACCCAACAACCCTTTAATTATTTCCGTAGAGACAAACCCGCTCCGATTGATTTGCCAAAGTATGATGGTACCGTTGGTGAGAGTTGGATATTCCAAGCCAATCAATATTTTGAAACCTATGCTATTTCTGACGAACATCGTATTAATCTCTGCTCATTCTTTTTTGAAGGCGATGCTGGAGATTGGTATCAATGGATGTACCGGAATCACCAGTTATGGGGCTAAGATCGACTCATTTTGGGGAGAAATCCCTAGAGTCACCAGAGAGTTTGCTTGGTAAATTGCAAATGACTTCCTCTGTTCATGACTATTTCTCAGAGTTTGAGAAGCTTGCAAATCAAACCATCAAGATGTTCCCACCGATACTAAAGCATTATTTCACGTCTGAGCTTCCTCTAGATATTAAAGCAAAAGTTCTGTCCTTTAGGCATGCGTACCATCTTGAAGCCATTGGGTTGACATTTTTATAGGAACAGAAACGCTTGGCCCAACCTAAGTCTTTGACCCGACCCATATTTTTTCCTAAAACACATCCTATCTATTCTTCACGACCACTTACATCGAACCCTAAATTGAACCCATCTCTTTCTCAATCTTTAAACTTTTTGGCAGCATCTCTCCAAGGAGTTTGTAATGTTCCTTTTAAAAACTCACATAAGTTGAAATTCAATGTAAATGTGAACTAGGTCTTTGTTTTAATTATGATGAGGTCATTGTTGCTAAACTGCACCTCAACTTTTCCATTTTATTCCTGATGAGGAACAGACTGATGAATCATCACCGGAATTGTCTCCACCAACTTCTGACTCCATTCCTGCATCTATTTCCTCAGAAGTGTCACCAGAAATACTCTCTTTCCTTACCATCAGTCTTCGGGCCTTTTTTGGTGGATTGCACCCAACTACTCTTAGTTTTATGGGATACATTAAGGGTTTACCATCACAAATACTTATTGATAGTGGTAGCACACATAACTTTATCAATCCATGCTTTGCAAGAAAGCTCCAACTTCCAATTGAACCATCATCGAGTTTTTCTGTTGTGGTTGGTAATGGACAAACACTAGTCTACCTTGAGGTAATTCATGACACTTTCATCCCTGTTCAGGGTTTCACATTTACTATCATTTTTTTATAATTGATTTCTATGGTTCTGATTTAGTTTTGGGCGTTTCTTGGCCAGCAACCTTGGGCTCGAGTGTCACAGACTATATGAAACATTTATTCTCCTTCACCATATCTGGGCAGTGCATTACTTAGGTTGGTGACCCTTTTTCTTCTCCGGCTCAAATTAATGTTTCCACCCTCCGTCGCTTCTCTCGTACTGATTCCATTGTTTAACTTTTTCTTTTAAATCTCAACACTACTAGCTCTATCTCTATCACAGACCATCCTCTTGCTCTTTCTTCACTCCTCAATTATTATTCTGATATTTTTTAGCCACCAACAACTCTTTCACCCACCCGACCTCAATATCACTGCATTCCACTTTTATCGAGTGCGGGACCCTGTCAATGTTCGACCCTATTTCTATCCCCCTTTTCAAAAGGCTAAAATTAAAAGACAAGTTTCTGAGATGCTCAAAACTGGCATCATTTGTTCTAGTTCTAGTCCATATTCATCTCCTGTTCTTTTGGTTCGAAAGAAAGACGAGACATGCATTTTTGTGTCGACTATCGTGCCCTTAATTTCATCACTGTGAAAGATAGATTTCCTATCCCAACAGTTGATGAATTGTTTGACGAACTACATAGTGCTGGTTTTTTCTCTAAACTGGATCTTTTGGCTGGTTATCACCAAATTCGCCTTCACCTACTAAGCATTGAGAAAATTATTTTTCACACCCATAATGGTCACTATGAATTTATTGTTATGCCATTTGGCCTATCAAACGCTCCCTCTACTTTCCAGGCTACCATGAATTCTGTTTTTAAACCATTCCTTCGTCAATTTGTGTTGGTATTTTTTGACGACATTCTTGTGTATAACCATTCTTGGGAAGAAAATTTGGCTCACTTGAAATATGTATTTGACACTCTCAGGGAAAATTCTTTGGTGGTTAATCTCTCTAAATGTCATTTTAGTCAGTCCTCTATTGCTTATTTGGGACATATTATCTCATCCAAAGGTCTTCGGGTAGATCCCGAGAAGATTACAGCCATACGTTGTTGGCCTTTACCTACTTTACTCAAGGAGGTTCGAGGTTTTCTTGGCTTGACGGGATATTACCATTGTTTTGTCAAAGGTTATGCACAATTAGCTTCCCCTTTTACAGATCTTTTGAAGAAAGAGTCTTTTGTTTAGACGGAGTCGACATCAACGACAATTTTTCAACTCAAAGAGGCTTTAAGTTCAGTCCTTGTGTTTTCTTTACCAGATTTTTCCAAAGTGTTTGCTATGTAAACTGATGCATCTGGCACAAGGATTAGAGCAGTTCTATCCCAAGAAGGTCATCCTATCGCATTTTCAGTCAAAATTTTTCCACTAGCATGCAAGTTGTTGCTACCTATAATAGAGAAATGTTTGCCATCACTCAAGTTGTTCAAAAATGGCGACAATATCTATTGGGTCTTCGCTTTCTAATCATCACAGACCAACAACCCTCAAAGTCCCTTATCGGCCAAGTAATACAAACCCCGGAGCAGCAACGTTGGCTAAGTAAGCTTATTGGCTATGATTTTGAAATTCACTATCGGTCGGGGAAACTAAACTCGGTAGCAGATGCTTTGTCCCGAGTTCCTGCCCTACAGGCTTTGACTTTGGTTGTCACTGAATTAGCCTTACTAGACGAATTACGTACCCTAAAAAAAACTGATGAAGGCTTACTCGCATTGCAATAACAATTAAAATCAGACCCTGCTTCTGTGCCTCATTTTTATTTTAGGAGGGACTTCTTTTGTTTCGAAATCGATTGGTTGTTCCACAAGTTGCTAACCTTCATTCCTTGCTGCTTACTGAGTTTCATTCGTCCAAACTTGAGGGTCATGCTAGTGTCTCACGTATATTTCATCGTCTTTCTTCCAATTTCTATTAGATTGGAATACGTGCTGATGTACAGAAGTTTGTCTTGGAATGTCAAACTTGTCAACAGATGAAATACTCGACCTTAACACCTGCTGGTTTATTATCCCCATTACCCATTCCAAATGCCATCTTTGAAGATATTTCAATGGATTTCATCACTTGGCTTCCTTCATCGCAAGATTGTACTGTTATATTGGTGATTATAGATTGACTCTCCAAATATGGAGACTTTATTGCCTTGCCAACCCATTTTACTAGCCAAAATATTGTTGTGGTATTTGTTTAGGAATTTGTTCATTTACATGGATTCCCTATCACAATTTTTTCTGATCGTGATCCTCTATTTCTCTCAAAATTTTGGCAAGAACTACATAGGCTCCAAGGGAATCAACTTGCTATGAGTTCAGCGTATCACTCCTAGTCGGATGGCCAAACCAAGGCTCTTACTAAGTGCTTAGAGATGTACCTTAGGTGTTTTTCTCCTGATACTCCATCCACTTGGTTTTTCCTGTTACCGTGGGCAAAATTTTGGTATAATATGTCGTACCAACGCAGTTCTAAGTTAACTCCATTTGAAGTGATTTATGGTCGTTCCCCACCAATTATTTTCAGATTTATCCAGGATAGTTCAACTAATACTGATGTGTCTGTCTCCTTTGTCCAACGAGATGAAGTCTTAGCTCTTTTGAAGGCCAATTTGTTGCATGCTCAATAGCGTATGAAGATCAATGCAGACAAGAATTGCAGGGATGTGGTTTTCAATGTCGTTGATTGGGTCTATGTCCGTCTTCGCCCTTATCGATAACTCTCTTTACGTTTGCAGCTCAATACCAAACTGAGCAGACGCTTCTTTGGACCCTTTCAAATTGTTCAACGAATTGGTGAGGTTTTCTATAAGTTGGAACTTTCTTCTTTTTCCAAGATTCATCCCATCTTTCATGTTTCTGTTCTAAAAATATGTTTGGGAAATCCAAGTTACTCCAATTGATCTTTTGGATCAGTCATCATCCTTACTCTGGAGGATATCTTGCAGACACACACCATCTCTAGGGGTGGCCATCAGATACATCAATGCCTTGTTAAATGGTCAGGCCTTCCCACTTCTGATGCTACTTGGGAAGGCACTTTTACATTGCTGCTAAGGTTTCCAAATCAGAACCTTGGGGACAAGGTTCATCTCCACGGGGGCGGCATTGTAACAAATCAGCAGGACACGTCAGAGGCCCTTTGACGTAGCACAAGGGGTAAAAAATTACCAAAGTATTTGGACCATTATGTAGTGCCAAATCCCAAAGGAGTACCTCCTCTGCCAAGCCGTTAGAGAATGGGACAAATCCAGCCTTTCATAGAATAACATAAATAGGCTAAGACATATTGAGAATAGTGTGAATAATCTTGCTTATCTTTTTGTTGCTTAGAATGGTAGATCTGGAAACCTCCCTCTTTCTAGTTTTCCTTTATTTTTTGCTCTATTTTATTCCAAGAATTTGAGGACAGATCCCTTTTGTGGCCTGGAAATCAATTTATCAATATATCTCAGTTTTGATTGTTCCAATGTTATTCCTAAAAAAATATACACAATTAATTTAAATAATATAAATAATAATATTATTTAGAAAACATTTATGATTTTACTTAAATTTAGTAAATGAAGAAAGTATTACAAAAAAAATCAATTAGAGAATAACTAATTAATAATCAAGTAACTTATTTGAAAAAATTATTATGATAAACGAGTCATTCCAAAATTAAAAATATTATGAAAAAGATGTCATCACTCAAAATATGTATATAATTAATTTAAATAACAATAATATACAAAAAAGAACATTTATGATTTGATTACAATTGACTAAATCAAGAAAATATTAAGAAATATCAATTAAGAGAATAACCAATTAGTAATCAAATAACTTATATGATTTTTTTTTTATAATAATCAAAGAGTTAGTCAAAAAATAAAAATATTATGAAAAAGATGTGATCACTCAAATGGTAACTTTGAACTACAAAATGAAAAGAATTTATTTCAAGTAATTTGATAATCTAAACAACATAAATAATAATATTATAAAAAGTAAATATTTATGATTTGACTACAATTAAGTAAATCAAGAAACTATTACAAAAAATCAATTAGTAAATATCAATCAAGCAACTTATATGATTAAGATTATAATAATAAAAAAGTCATTCCAAAATAAAAAAATATTTCAATAGAGATGTCATTCCTTAAAATATGTGATCAATTAATTTAAACAACATAAATAATAATATTATAAAAGTAACTGTTTATGATTTCACTAAAATTGAATAATTTAAGAAAATATTACAAAAAATCAATTAGTAAATAGTAATCAAGCAACTTGTATGAATAAGATTATAATAATCAAAAAGTCATTTCAAAATAAAAAAATATTATGAAAAAGATGTTATTCCTAGAAAAATATGCATAATTAATTTTAAATAATATAAATAATAATATTATTTAGAAAACATTTATGATTTTACTACAATTTAGTAAATAAAGAAAGTAATAAAAAAATCAATTAGAGAATAACAAATTAATAATAAAGTAACTTATATGAAAAGATTATTACGATAAATAAGTAATTTCAAAATTAAAAATATTATGAAAAAGATGTCATCACTCAAAATATGTATATAATTAATTTAAATAACAATATTATACAAAAAAAAAAACATTTATGATTTGATTACAATTGACTAAATTAAGAAAGTATCAAGAAATATCAATTAAGAGAATAACCAATTAGTAATCAAACAACTTATATGAAAAAAAAGAAAAAAGGATGTGATCACTCAAATGGTAACTTTAGGATTAAATTTACCTTCGTTGTTATGAAACTTCTCACATGTACCTTTTCTTTAACAGAAAAGTTCAAATCAACATTAAATGCCCCATTTTTAAAAATAAAATGCACCCTAATCTAATTCGCCCGACCCAATCTGACTCACAAAAAAGACAAATAAATATACCCCTCCCTCTATTTTATTGCTCAATTTTTTGCAATATAACTAAGGGAGGGGTATATTTGTTTGTGTCTTTTTTTATGGCTGGAGGTGGTGGGATTTATATTATGATGTGATTTTTTTTAAAAATAGGACATTTAACGTTGATTTAGTCTTTTCTGTTAAAGAAAGGGTTAATGTGAAAAATTTCTTAACATTGAGGTTAAATTTGACCCCAAAGTATGAAAACAAGGGCTAATTTGACCCTTTTCCTTTCAAAGAAATATATAAGAGGGAAAGATCCAACAATGACTAAATAGAATAAATTAATTAAACAAGAGACAAGAGGTTGGAGACTTTATTCAATAACTCGAAATCTCTTGAATTTCTACTCTTTGAAAATATGCAACATAGCGCCCTTATTTATAATACTAGAAATTAAACTACGACTACGATAACTGTGCAACACTAGTTTTTGAAGCATACACAATTGACTTCTGCAGCATTTAACCTTCCCAGCAGACACTCTTTCTTCTGCAATCATTTCAAGATTTTGATGGCCTCTGAGCTATTCTTCCAACTCAAGCTGTGCATGGGACTGTCCTGGACCATAAGTTTGTGCAGCAGAAATGTTAAGAGGTCTAATATCCCTACCACGCATGTATGTTAGAAACTGCCCAGGTAGCTCCTCTAGAAGTGCTTGAACAACTGAAATTTGCCCGCTATGTACTTCTCGCATTGGAACAAATTGAACAATGTCTCGTGTAGCTACCCTTCCTGTCGAACTCTCTAATCGTTGTCCATTATCAGCGTCAAGGACTTCCATCTGTGAAAAATCTGCACCGCCGACTCCTACAATAAGGATTGAAAGTGGCAGGTCAGATGCCCTCACTAGAGCATCTATTGTTTCTTGCATATCGGTAATGACACCATCCGTTATTATGAGGAGGACAAAATACTTGCTATGGTTGTATTTGAGGGACTCGACAGCAATTTCTGCAGCCTTGTTAACTACACGCCCGAACAATGTAGGTCCAGAAAGAGTAAAGTTCTGCAAAGCACCAGCATAAGCTGCCATAATACCTCCCACACCTTCCACCTCGGAGGCATCTGAACTTCCATTTAAGTTAAAACAGTGAGATACCGTTCCATTATACACCTTGCCACCGAATCCCCAAGCAGGAAAGAGCTTATCAGAATCGTAGAATTGTATGACATCTCCAACCTCCATAATAGCCCTCTGGTAAGCATTCAGACGGCCAGATGGATCAATGTAATGCAAGGAATCAGGACTGCGAGGATTTCCATTTGAAGCAGTAAAATCCACAGCAACCATAAAGTTAAGCTCAAATCCACTAGAAATATAGTCAAGAAAACTATAGAGCTGCTTCTCAGCATATCTTTCAACAAAAAGTTGACCTTTCAGGACCGTTTCATTACCCCGAAAACCAGAAGGTTGTGAGATAAAATTTGCACCAACTCTGCTCTTGTGCATATTTTCAAGGTCTGCCACTGTTTTTTGTAATTTGCCGATGAGAACATGATTTCCACTGCTGTTAAAGTCGAAGCACTCTATAACTAATGGATTATCCTTGCTCACAAATTGTTGCATAGTTAGACAAACAGGCCTCCATATGGGGTTCAAGTTATTATCGGCGACTTCTGTCTTGCAAATTGGAATAGAACCTCCAGTTTCAATAATCCTAGATATTCTCATGAAAGGATCACTTTTCGAGAATAAATCCTTGTTTTCCAGATTGGTACATCGCAATGTCATCTCTACGGCAGTTCTTGAAGTGACTATTTCTTCTGCAAGAATAGTAATTTCCCCAAAGTTTTTCCGGACATGGCCATTCCTGTTGCGCAGATTCAGTGTTAAGCATCGGTTGCACTTGGTTACAATCTCGGAGAGAACACAGCTGGCTTCACCAAGGAAATCTTGATCTTTCAATTTAAGATCCTTGGCTGGTATGTTATGATATTTTGTGTCGACGTCATAGACATGGAAAATCAATGTCTGCACAGTCTCAAATTGGTACATGACACTAATTTTCTGTACCCATACAGGGTCCAAATTGTTCATTATAACTTCTGTTCGACCAAGCTCTTCCAGTGTCCCATCTCTTCTTCTAATAGATACCACTGCCATTGGATCACTCTTAGAAATAATATCAAGATCACTTAGCTTTGAAGCTGATAATGATAACTCGATTGGGATGTAAAGGGCGTGAAGACCCTTTGTCCTATAGAACAAGTCAACAGCATCATTGGACCCTCCAACAGCAGCACCATTACCATCACCGGCGGCAGCTGGGTCCATATGATGGCCTACTCCTCCTACGGCCTGCTTCCCGCCTTTAACATCCGACAAACAATTCCCCATTCTCTCTGCAACAATGACTAGATAGAAGAAATTAACTAAACAACAGACAAGAGGTAGGAGACTATATTCAATAACTCAAAAGCTCTTAAATTTGTACTCTATGAGAATATGTAACATAGGACCCCTATTATAATACTAGAATAAAATCTCATTACAGTTGTTGGCTTCTAGGAAGTTGCAGCATTGTTCAAATTAAATATACAAGCTTCGAACGATCTATCTCTTACAAATATCATGATAGCTTTCTATGTAGCTTAAAATCCTACAACACTAACTCCATTCCAACCTAACATTAACCAAATACATTTTTTCAACTTCAAATACTAATCTTTTCAAATCTAAACCAA
The DNA here is from genome assembly GCA_030864215.1 of Capsicum pubescens. Lineage (NCBI taxonomy): Eukaryota > Viridiplantae > Streptophyta > Magnoliopsida > Solanales > Solanaceae > Capsicum > Capsicum pubescens. The sequence goes on from CM061542.1 coordinate 284,986,362, forward strand.
CTCACTTTGCTCGAACTCTTCAAAAATGTCAATGAATATGTATCGAATTCTCCAAAAGTAGTGTATTTCTGAAGAATTCGATACGAGTGTGACATGAAAAGCAAAGAATTCACACAACTCACTCAAGTTTTAAATTTATGCTAGCATTTCTAGGAAAAAGAAGAAGGCCTTGTAGTAAGCTAACAACTAACATGGTAGGACAATTGCAGTATCCTCAAACAATACAAAGATTATATCATCTAAATTAGAGATAAAGCTGATTATGTGTGTGTCTACATATACACACGTGCACACATAAACAAACACCAACACGTACCACGATATGCATTCAAAGTCTATCTATATACACTAAAAAATACCTTCGTGTTCTCTTGCAAAGTTTAACGAAAACCTCCAACTCCAGTGAAAACCATCAGCCTTTTGTCGTGTGGGGGTGTGATTTATATAGGTGTATGAATGTATTATGAATTTAGAGTTTGGGTTCAAAGGTTTTTTTTTTTTAAAAAAAAAAAATTCAGATTTAAAATAGGAGACAAACTTTTTAAAACTTGAGACTAATCTTTGGGTGAAAGTTCTAAAGGAATTAGGTAATTATCTAGGAAATCTTTCCCCCCCTTTCTTTAAGCTTTTGTTATGTGTGTTTCTCTCTTTATTTTTATTTTTATTTTTAATTATTTATTTAGGAATAAATATTTCAAAAAGTTACTAATAAATATGAAATATTAAGTACTTTCGTTTCAATTTGTGACTTTTATAATGATTTATTTAAGGTAATATTTTAATTGATGTTACAATCCTCAATTTAAGGTATACAATTCAAACAAGGAAAGATTTAATGACTAAATTTAAGTGAATTTTAAGTTTTTAATTTAATTAATAATAAAAAGATGATTTTGTCTAAAGCGGAAACATACTTTTAATATATTATTATTATTATTATTATTATTATAGATTATAGATATAGATTATAGATATAAATTATAGATTATAGATAGGGCAAATAATATAAACTCCAACAGTTCGCTACCTAATTACACTCTGTCCCAACTTTTTGATAATTACACCAAATTCCTTCTAGATACATAACTAATAGATACATACTAGCAAATTAATTGCTTATAAAAAACGAAAATAATGATTAAGATATTGAATGACACAAAAATTAATGGGATTTTTATTGGGATATGTTTCTTAAATCCTGAAAATTAGCAACAACTTCATAATTCAAATTTGAACCACCATCATAACATCCTCTAATCACAATTCTCAAAAATCATAACATCCTCCAATCACAATTCTCAAAAATCCTCTAAATTAAAAGGACAAATAACATAAACCCCAACAGTTTGCTACCTAATTACATTCTCTTCCAACTTTTTTCATAATTACACCAAATTCCTTCTAGATACATAACTAGCAAATTAATTGCTAATAAAAATGGAAAGTAATGATAAGATATTAAATGACAGAGAAATTAATGGGATTTTTATTGAAATATGTTTCTCGAATCCTGAAAATTAGCAACAACATCATACTTCAAATTTGAACCACTATCATCAACATCCTCCAATCACGATTCTCAAAAATCCTCTAAATTAAAATGCTGCACAAAATGTTATACAAAATTAAATCAACAAAAAACGTCAGAAAAACTTATACGTACCTAATTCAAAACATATTATTGTTAATGATACATAAGCTACTACTTATTTTTTTTGGATGAACTATAAACACAATACATATGTATTAGTTGTACGCAATACAATTCAAAACAATTTCAAAATTTAGTATGTATTAGATATAATGATATATCTTAGAAAAATTGATCTATGCATCATAATAAGTATGTTGAATGTATCAGGGGTAAACTAACTCAAATTACATATAATTTCTTATTATGTATCATAAAAATAATGTAATATATCGTTAAAATTAGATCAATCTATAGTCTCAGTATATTGATGTATCATGTATAACAAGAACCCAAAACACATATAAATAAATACATAAAGTAGCATACTTAAGTATGAAATTACAAAAAATAACAATATTTTTATCAAATTACATTTTATAGCATATGTATTTATATGTATTTGTATTTTTATAGCAACAGTTTACAAAAATACAAAATATATATCGATCCTAAGGGCAGTAAAAATTATATGCATTTGTATTTTTGTAGCAACAGTTTGCAAAAATAAAAAATACAACTTGCTATATTATGTAATTATAAAACTGTTGCTATGAAACTCATAATAAAGGAGATAAGTATACTATTTCTGAATTTTGCCCCATATTAGTAATGTATCATAAAAAAAAACACTTTGAACCCAATTTTAATCCCCCAAGGAATACTATACCTATACCAACTCTAAATTCTACTCCCCCAAGTAACAAATTCGTAATACATTCATACACCCCCACATTCCGTCTCTCTTGTATGGTTTAATAACACCATAATTAGTATAACATATAATTTATTCTCGGTGTTCACCTGAATCCCCTTCGGGCATCGACGAAAGATTGTGAGGTATTTTTTAGTGTATATAGATAGACTTTGAATGCGTATTGTGGTATACGTGAGCTTCTTTGGTGTTTGTTTATGTGTGCACGTGTGTATATGTAGACACACACATATAATCAGCTTAATCCCTAATTTTGATGGTATAATCTTTGTATTGTTTGTGGATACTGCAATTGTCCTAGCATGTTAGTTGTTACCTTACTACAAGGCGTTCTTCTTTGTCCTAGAAATGCTAGCATAAATTTATAACTTGAGTAAGTTGTGTGAATTCTTCGCTTTTCATGTCACACTCGTATCGGATTCTTCAGAAATACACTACTTCTTGGAGAATTCGATACATATCCATAGACATTTTTGAAGAGTTTGAGCAAAGTGAGTTGGTTTAGATTTGAAAAGAATAGTAATTCATCTTGAAAAGTTTTAAACGCCGCATCATTTACAGTTGCTATAAATAGTGGATGTTTGTTGCAATTTTATGTATCATTAAAAATAATTCATTTCATTTTTTTTTTTGAAAGAGGCTATTGATCATTAGATGTGCTATATTGACTATGTGACCAATAAGTTATAGGTTTGAACAGTGGAAGCAAGAGGTAACACTTGTATTAGTTAAACTGTCTGCATTATATTTTTCAGGTTGCGACCCTTTTCTAAATCTACTAAAGCGGGACAATTAGTACTCTGAGGAGCCTTTTTCTAAAAAAAGAAAATCACTGGCTCGCACAATTGCCTTATAATTCTATTAGATCATGGCAATCTGGACCAGATAGGTTTAATGACATGAGAAACCACGGGTAATCTATCTATAAAATCTCTTCCAAGTTAGCTTTAAGATATTTTATTTCAAGCAATTGCTATTTTGTAATACTATATTCTTCTTTTATACATTTTATAGTGATTGACGGCTTGACTTGGTGCACGTGCAACGCTAGTATTAAGAAATTTGTACATATAGTAGAAGAAATAGTAATCCTTAGTTGTTTAGTATTTAATATTTATTTAATTCATGTCTAGTTAGGAATACAATTTGTTTTGTCCTCGTTCATATAGGAAATAAATTTCCTACTCCTAGTTTAATTTGGTTTTATTATAGTATTATAAATAGGTGTGCTATGTTACATATTTTCATAGAGTACAAATTTAAGAGCTTTAGAGTTGTTGAATATAGTCTCCTACCTCTTGTCTGTTGTTTAGTTAATTTCTTCTATCTAGTCATTGTTGCTGAGAGAATGGGGAATTGTTTGTCAGATGTTAAAGGCGGGAAGCAGGCCGTAGGAGGAGTAGGCCATCATATGGACCCAGCAGGCGCTGCCGGTGGTGGTAATGGTGCTGCTGTTGGAGGGTCCAATGATGCTGTTGACTTGTTCTATAGGACAAAGGGTCTTAACGCCCTTTACATCCCAATCGAGTTATCATTATCAGCTTCAAAACTACGTGATCTTGATATTATTTCTAAGAGTGATCCAATAGCAGTGGTATCTATTAGAAAAAGAGATGGGACACTAGAAGAGCTTGGTCGAACAGAAGTTATAATGAACAACTTGGACCCTGTATGGGTACAGAAAATTAGTGTCATGTACCAATTCGAGACCGTGCAGACATTGATTTTCCATGTCTATGATGTCGACACAAAATATTATAACATACCAGTCAAGGATCTTAAATTGAAAGATCAAGATTTCCTTGGTGAAGCCAGCTGTGTTCTCTCCGAGATTGTAACCAAGTGCAACCGATGCTTAACACTGAATCTGCACGGCAGGCATGGCCATGTCCGAAAAAACTTTGGGGAAATTACTATTCTTGCAGAAGAAATAGTCACTTCAAGAACTGCCGTAGAGATGACATTGCGATGTACCAACCTGGAAAACAAGGATTTATTCTCGAAAAGTGATCCTTTCTTGAGAATATCTAGGATTATTGAAACTGGAGGTTCTATTCCAATTTGCAAGACAGAAGTCGTCGATAATAACTTGAACCCCATATGGAGGCCTGTTTGTCTAACCATGCAACAATTTGTGAGCAAGGATAATCCATTAGTTATAGAGTGCTTCGACTTTAACAGCAGTGGAAATCATGTTCTCATCGGCAAATTACAAAAAACAGTGGCAGACCTTGAAAATATGCACAAGAGCAGAGTTGGTGCAAATTTTATCTCACAACCTTCTGGTTTTCGGGGTAATGAAAAGGTCCTGAAAGGTCAACTTTTTGTTGAAAGATATGCTGAGAAGCAGCTCTATAGTTTTCTTGACTATATTTCTAGTGGATTTGAGCTTAACTTTATGGTTGCTGTGGATTTTACTGCTTCAAATGGAAATCCTCGCAGTCCTGATTCCTTGCATTATATTGATCCTTCTGGCCATTTGAATGCTTACCAGAGGGCCATTATGGAGGTTGGAGATGTCATACAATTCTACGATTCTGATAAGCTCTTTCCTGCTTGGGGATTCGCTGGCAAGGCGTATAATGGAACAGTATCTCACTGTTTTAACTTAAATGGAAGTTCAGGTGCCTCCGAGGTGGAAGGTGTGGGAGGTATTATGGCAGCTTATGCTAGTGCTTTGCAGAATTTTACTCTTTCTGGACCTACATTGTTCGGGCGTGTAGTTAACAAGGCTGCAGAAATTGCTGTCGAGTCCCTCAAATACAACCATAGCAAGTATTTTGTCCTCCTCATTATAACTGATGGTGTCATTACCGATATGCAAGAAACAATAGATGCTCTAGTGAGGGCATCTGACCTGCCACTTTCAATCCTTATTGTAGGAGTCGGCAGTGCAGATTTTTCACAGATGGAGGTCCTTGACGCTGATAATGGACAGCGATTAGAGAGTTCGACAGGAAGAATAGCTACACGAGACATTGTTCAATTTGTTCCAATGCGAGAAGTACATAGCGGGCAAATTTCAGTTGTTCAAGCACTTCTAGAGGAGCTACCTGGGCAGTTTCTAACATACATGCGTTGTAGGGATATTACACCTCTTAACATTTCTACTGCACAAACTTATGGTCCAGGACAGTCCCATGCACAGCTTGAGTTGGAAGAATAGCTCAGAGGCCATCAAAATCTTGAAATGATTGCAGAAGAAAGAGTGTCTGCTGGGAAGGTTAAATGCTGCAGAAGTTAGTTGTATATGCTTCAAAAACTAGTGTTGCACAGTTATCGTAGTCATAGTTTAATTTGGTTTATTCTAGTATTATAAATAAGGGCACTATGTTATATACTTTCATAGAGTAGAAATTCAAGAGCTTTTGAGTTATTGAACAAAGTCTCCGACCTCTTGTCTCTTGTTTGATTAATCTATTCTATTTAGTCATTGTTGGATCTTTCTCTGGTGCTTATATATTTCTTTGAAGGGAAAAAGGTCAAATTTACTCCTCTACTTTAAAAAATTAGCAAATAGAGTCTTCGTCATACTTTGGGGTCAAATTTATCCTCGCTGTGTACTTTAGGGTCAAATTAGCGCTTATTGTCATACTTTGAGGCCAAATTTACCCTCAATGTTAAGAAACTTTTCACATATATCTTTCCTTTAACAGAAAAGCCTAAATCCATGTTAAACGTCCCATTTTTTTTTTTTTTTTTAAAAACACACCATAATATAACCCCCTCCCCTCCTCCCCTCCTCCCCCCCCCCCCTACTAGCCTAAAAAAAAAGACTAACAGATATACCCCTCTTTGCTGGTTGGGTCTGGCGGGTTAGATTAGGGTGCATTTTATTTTTAAAAATGAGGCATTTAACGTTGATTTAGACTTTTCTGTTAAAGGAAAGGTACATGTGAGAAGTTTCATAACAACGAAGGTAAATTTGATCCTTCATTTTGTTGGGGAACAGGCAGAGTAACACATTTGTTGGTAGTGTTGACTTACTTCATTAGGACTACTAATGAAACAAATTAGCCAGTGAGGAAGTTATACAGCAAAGAGATCTTCACTAGTTTACTGGAAGAAAAAACAAGATTAATTTATCCACAAGAGACTGAAGTTTGTCAGGCGATCTTCGAAAAGCTCTGGGAGAATAACTGGCAGTACTGTGGACATGCAAAATGTTTTTGGCTGACCGGCATGTAGAGGGTGGGTAACTGTCCAACACCAGATTGCAACTATGATTCTGCACGAGGAGATCAATGTGACAAGTGTGGGAAGCTCTTAAATCCCACCGGATTGAAGGACCAGAGATGCAAGGTTTGTCGTAACACCCCATGCATCCGAGATATGGATCATTTGTTTCTTGAGCTCCCTTTGCTGAAGGATAAATTAGAAGCATACGTCAACAACCTGTCAGTGGTTGGGGGATATAAGGACGTGGTTCGATGCTCCTATTGGATATTCATCAATAACCTCATGCTACACAACTGAGTGGGAGAAGTGGTGGAAGAATCCAGAGAATGTGGAGGTCTATCAGTTTATGGGCAAAGATAATGTGCCTTTACACCCTGTAAAAACTGGACTCTTACGGAAACTATTACTGTAACAGAGTACTTGAACTATGAAACAGGCAAGTTCTCGAAGAGTAAGGGCATAGGAGTATTCGGTAATGATGCAAAAGAGACGAACATTCCTGTACAAGTTAGGAGATACTACTTGCTGACAAACAAGCAAAGTTAAACAGCGAGTTGCTAAGCAACTTAGGCAACTTTGTCAATAGAGTCCTGAGTTTCATTGCAAAAGATTCAGGTTATGGTACCGTAATTACCAATCGCGAAGGAGCTGAATCACACCCTTTAATTAAGTCCTTGGGTGAAAAAGTTGGACATTATGTGGCCTAGTATATCGTCCGGCCTTTGTGTTCCATAGTGATGAGCACTGGTTCCAGCCTAGTATATCTTCTTGCTTGTCTTTTAGAGCCATTTATACCATCCTTATCACGGCAGGTGCTTAAGCAGCTTAACTTTCCTCCCGAAACACAACTTTCATTGTCTGATGAAAGAGGTGACGACGTAGAAAAAAAGCAAAAGACCATGCATATTCATATTCTACCAGTAGGTCACAAAATTGGAATACCAGCACCATTATTCAGCGAGCTGAAAGATGAAGTTAACTTCTACAGAGAGAAGTTTACTGGAAGTCAGGTGGATAGGAAATTTTTGAAGGCTGAAGCTGAGGCAATGAATGATAACAAAGCGAAAATTTCAGATGCTAATAAAAAGAACGTGCAACTTGATATTCAAGTTGATCTCATTACAAGAGCGCAAAAACATCCGGATGCTGATTTTCTGTATCATGTAGGCCTGGGCATCGAGTCAAGCAAGCTGAGCCTAATCGAGCTGAGCTCATCTGAGCCGAGTTCGAGCTAAGCCCCGTAGACTCTTTGATATTAGTTTTGTATAGTGCTACGAATTTTTATGATAAATTGGTTTGATATATATAAGCATTACTAGTCTAAATTGGTAATTGATCTTGATTAAATTTTATTTAGAGTAAATACATAAAGTATCCCCTGAACTTGTCAGACTTTTTCAAAAAGACACCTAGACTATACTTTCGATCTATTACTCCACGAATCTTACTTAAATCGTTGCAAATACATCATTTTTCATTGAATTTCAGTCACAAAATAGAGAGTGCAACCACGCACCAATTACAGTTTTCCAAGTGTTAAATATTTTTTTAAATTTTTATTTATAGTTTTCTTATTTTTTTAACTTTTTTTTTTTTCTAACTCTAATTTCAATCCCTTACAGAAACCTGATGGCTACTTGTTAGAGTACGAGCCCTACTAATTGCCTATCTGTCGAACAAGTCAGTAAACGTGGTTCACAGAAGTAAATACTGAACACAATGTTTTTACGTGGAAAACACCCGGCTCAAGAAAGGTGTAAAAAACCACGACCTGTACCTCTACAAGATTTAACCCAACTTCACTATAATACTTGAGCCTCAATCAACAAAATTACAAGACTTCTTGTAAACTAGGAATTAAAACTTCTAACTCCTACTACTACAAAAACAAATCTTTCCAAGATAAGTGTTCCCAAGTCTTCGAGTTTCCAAACTTGAAGACACAATTTCTAACTCAGTTTATAGATCACCGAGACTAAAACAATGACTTCTTACAACTCAAAGAACCTACTCACTATACAAATTCTACAACTAGCCAAGTAAGAGATCAGGTTCTTTCTTCAAGTATGAGAACTGATATGCTGATTGTTGATATGCTTTTTTAGTGCTTGACACTGCTTTTGAATTCTTTTCTTGTATTTAAGCACCCATCTCATGGAGTCCTTCAATTGATATCAACTTCTATATTCAATAGGACTCCAGATAGTTTCCTGGTACTCTTCGCCGCCCCTCTCTTCTTCTTTCAATAGGATTCCTCTTTTCTCTTTCTTCAAGACTCTTTGTTCAACTCAACTTTTGCACTTCTTATTTTTTCACTCAACTTATGCAAGTCTTCTTTTTCAACTCAACTTCTAATGTGATAAATGTTATCCACTTCTGTTTGTGAGCCAGGTCATCATATCAATAACTTATCTGCAGGTGACCTTGGTTCAGTTGGATGGAACAACTTTTACCACATGTTTCATTCTCATGTCTATCATAAAAATTGCACATGCTCTAACAATTTCCCCCTTTTTGATAATGACAAACCTAGCAGTATCATACCACAAACCTGACATACTCACCAAGAAGTTAAGTAAAGGAAACAGAATGAAACACAAATCAATCAGTTGAGTTATAAGCACTGTCTAATTTGTTCTTCCCCCTTTTGACATCATCGAAAAACTGGACCAATGAGTGAAACAAGTCTTATAATTCATGGCCACTAGGTCTATCACTAAAACATGAAGACATTAGAGAAAAAAAAAACAAGCAATGTATCAATAAAACAGAAGTGAGCCACATAAAAAAAAAGAGACCATTTCATTGATAGAACAGAATACAATGATCACATCCCATAATAAATAATAAGAGAGAAACAGCTTAACCAAAAATTAGGAATTAAAGATGCCTAAGGACACTAAGAGGGCTTAAGTGGATGAGGAAGAAGGAATAAGGGAGGTCAACTTCTTAATGATATCTGGATTTTCAGCTCTTTCCTTTTCCAAAAGGGCTGTGAGGGAGGCAATTTGAGCTTGAAGGACCTGTTTCTCCTCCCCATGAGTAGTCTGAGCAACTTCCAATGCAGCTTGTGCCACATCCACCTCACTTTGCTTGGCAACAAGAGCATTCCTCAGCCTTTGCATAGGATTATCAACACCCTTCATAGCAGCATGCAACATAGCATGGTTCACAGACCCAATGCCATCCTTTGTGGTCTGCAATGACCATACTTTGACAGGAATATAAAAGTCCTCAAAAACAGAGGCAAGCCAGAACTCATATGGAAAAGCATGGCCATTTGCATCTTGAATTAAAACCCCTTGCATGTGCTTAATGATTAGTGTAGGAAGATCAATTGGAGTCTGAGAGTCTAGTAATTCCATCAAGGTGAGATCAAGAAAATTTTCTACTGTTCTCCTTTCCTGTCTAGGAAGGATCATTTTATGAACCACATCAAAATAGAACTGGTGAAGAGGAGACATCTCATTCTTGAGAACCCTTCTATGAGTTAAAAGAGAAGGATTTCTAGAGAATTTTCTAGAAATATCAATAGCTGAAAGAAGGTTATCAAGAGGAGGCCAAGCACCTTTCACATAATGACCCCAACCCCCAGTAGGAACATGTAAAATTCTACTCAGATCAGCAGGGTAGAGATTTATGGTTTTACCATGAATAGTGGTGGAGAACATCTCCCCAACAACAACTCAATTAGTGTAAAATTCATACACTTCAGCTTTCCCAAACTTCCTTTGATAATCACCTTGAAGAAACAGGTGTGACCACCACTGAGCATTCAGTTTAGTAAGAAACACATCCATATCAGGACCCCCAAAACCAGTAACAACTCTACCCCTAGCCAACTTACATTTTTGAAAGTGGAGAACTTGAGTTGACAGGAAGGCCTTGGCAGCAGGAGTATCAAAAGCAACATCATAGTTAAGATCTAAATCAGGTTGAGTAGATGAAGTAAGGGGGATATCAGGAAGAAAATCAGAATCTGAGTCCGAGGAATCAGAAGGAACAGGTTGGGATACTTGTTTCTTCAGACGAGAAGAGGATTTTGAAGAGCCTCTGGTGGAAGGGTATCCTTTAACAGTGGAGGCTTTCTCAGGAAAAGCTTTCTCCGTAGATTTTGAGGACAACGAAGTTTTGGAAGTGGGTTGGGATGGAGATACAGGTGTGAAAGAGGATTTTAAGTTTTTGACAAGGATATGCTTTCGTTTTCTTTTAGAACGAAGGAGAATATCAGGAGAGGGATTACTGAGAGGTGGAGAACCAGAAGGAGCAACCCTTTTATTTTTACTTGCATGAAGTGCTTCTTCCAATGAAGCATCTTGTTTTTGTTTCTTTCCTCGAGTAAGAGGAATCTGAGGAGAAACAACTACATGAGAAGGCTTAACTGAAGTAGATTCATCTACATCAATGACAACAGAAGAGGGTTTTTGTTTTAGAACTGATCTGGACCTTCGAGGGATGAGATTTGCAATGGGTTCATCATCTTGATCAATAATTTGAAGTGGGATTGGTGGAGAAAGTGGCGGGTTGGAGTGGAATGAGGTATTTGGAGAAAATTGTGTAAAAAGATTTGGGAAGTTTCTGAACGCAGCAAAATCAGAGAATTTTTGGGTGATTTGAGGAGGAATTAATGGAGGTAAGGTGATGTTTGGGTGGATGACAATGAAGGTGAAAGTGTTTGTGGCGGAGTCAGGTGAAGAGGATGAACAAGATGATGAAGAATCCATGGCTACTAAGTCAGAAGGTTTTTGTGTTGTTGTAAGGAAGGTGTAGAGGGAATAAGAAGAAGAGAAAAAAAAAGAAACGTATTTAAGAGTGATTTAGAGGAAGTTGAATCGTGTGAGAAAAGGATTTGGATAGAAACATAATGATGAAGGGGTCTGAACTGATGGGAAAAGGCTGGCAGCTTTTTGAGGCAGATGACTTTTGAAGTTTTGGCGGTTTAAGTATAAATGAAGGGACCAAGAAAAGAAACTTGTTTCTCTCTTATGCAATAATGAATAAGTGAAAATCATACCTGTCACACCCCTTTTTAACGTACTCTAAAAATTTATTTTAAAGTTCGAAAGGGTTTTATTATTTAAGTGACAAGAATGAAAATTTGTTTCGGAAAAAGGATTATTTACATTTTTTATTCAGAGTCGCCACTTGGCATAATCCGGTGTGCCAAGTCACTTTTAGAAAATCCTTTTCGAAACCATTTGACTCTTAAACTGGTTTTGCGAACAAAGATTCCGGTTAAGGAATTCTGTTGACCAAGGGGAAGGTGTTAGGCACCCCTCGATCCCGTGGTTTGACCACAGTCGCTTGGTGGAGGGTATCGACTAATTTGACATTACAAATGTATAAACCACACAAAAACACATAAAACAATCCATCAAACACATAAAAAAAACAAATCCAAAATTAGTGTCCAGTCCAATTATACAGTCCCAAAAATAGAAAAATGCATAAAAATAAATCCTATTCTAAATTAATTCTAGATTAATGCTCTAACCGACGCCTCGGGCCTTTATTACGAACATCCTTCGGGTACAAGATACCTCGGGGCATTCCTCGGTGAATAAATAAATACAGATACCTCGGGGCATCCCCCGACCAAATGAATACATTTTTAGTGCGGAAAAATAAAACTATTCAACAAAATTTCAAACACTCCACAGAATTTCCAACATTCAACCGAAGCCACAAATCCTAAATTTTGCCTACCCAAACTATGTTTGCCTAAACCAATCGTCGTATCAAGATACTACCAAGTTCGATTAACGTTCATTTCGAGTCAAACAAACAATGAATCAAACTAATCCAAATCACCAATTATACCAAATTTTAATTCTCGCCCCCAAGTCCATTTCAACTATATTTATAATTAAACCAAATTAAACCAAAAGTCTTTAATCAACCCAAATTCACCATTTCTATTTCAACGACCCACCATCACTTTTCAACGACATTAAACAACGAGTCAATATCAAAATAACAACCACATCACCAACCAAAACAACATGCATTCATCACCAACAAGTATCAAACAACACCCGAAGCTTAATCCAAACACCAAATATAATAAACGCTGAGATAAAAAAAGGAAAGAGTAGAATTGGACCTCGATTTAAAGGTTTTCTCAATTCGATGAATTATTTCGATTAAATCCTATAGAGTCAGTGCCGATGAACCTCGAATCGAACCTCAACAGTGAATCCCAGCTACGGTATGCATCCCTCTCTTTGTTTTCTACTGATCCGAAACAGAAATCGCCAAAAAAATAGACAAACCCAAATCCAATTTTGTGCAAACCGAACTGTTTTCCCACGGTTTAGGAGATGACACGGCTGGTTGGCTTACCTCAACGGTAGGAGATAGACGAAGATGGTGTTTCCGGTCAAATTCAGCCGTAACGGTAACAAACAATGGCGGTAGTATTCCTCGATTGAAGATTTCGGCGATATGTCACCGGAGAATTAGAGACGAAGAGGATTCACAGATTTTTGGGTCTGCAGGTGGTCAGATTTATAAAGGAACGCCGAAAACTCTCTCGTTTTCTCTATCTCTCTCCCTCACGTCTTTTCTCTCTCGATTCTCTATTTTTAGTCCATGGTCGGAGGAGTGTGTGCGTGCGTGTTTGAATATCGTTGCTGAATCAGTGGGTGTGTGTAGATGATGAAAAATGGAGAATGATCTTCTCCCTGTGGTGAATTCCCGTGAGGTGAGGTGTGAGTGGATTCTATTCTTCTGTAGAAGATGAAAATGGAAGATGATGGTAATAATGGTTTTGTGTGTGTGTTTTTTGTGTTGAAGAGAATAATGGTGAGGTCTCCTCTTGTGATAATCTGTGTGTGTCGTGTATATAGGCTGTGAGGTGAGGGTGGGGTAGTGAGGTAGGGTAGGTGGGGTCACGTGGGGTAGGGTTAGGGTGTCTTCAGATCTTAGTCCATGCAGGCAACACGTAGTGCAACTTGTTTCTCTGACCAAAACTGGTTTTGTTCCTTTTGGTCTGAGAAGATTTGTTAGCCAGATTTTGACTATTTAATCTGCTTTTTGCAGCTACTGGACATTCAGTGGTGGGATGTCCAAGGTTTCCACAAATGTAACATAAATCTTTTGGATCATCAAAACTTTTGTGGAATCCCAAACCTGCCTTTTCATTGAAATTTTTCTCACTTAATTTGTGAACAATTCTAGAGGAGTTTGTACACCTGTTTTCCCTTTCAAGATCCAATTTTAGTTTAGTAATTTCCTGACTCAACTTATTTATTTTTTCAGTTAAATCATGGCATTCTTGTTTGTATTTTACAAGGTCAAGTTTAGCATCTTCTTGTTCTTTACTCATGGCCTTCTTCCCATTTTCAGTGAGAGTTAATTTGAGAATTTCAGACCTAAGATTGTTATTTGAAATCTCAAGTTCTGCAACCTATTTCTTGAGACTGCAATTTTCCTTGTCAACTGTGTCTGAGCAAGCCTTTTAATCGATGAGATCAAATTTAAGACTTTCTAGACTGTTGAACAATTCATCCCTATCACAGGTTAACTCTTGGAAATCATCATTCAATGCACTCATCAAGGAAACAAGTTTTGGCTTTGAGAACAATTTCAGCTTTTCTTTGAGTTTAAGTATACTTACCTCAGAATCCTCATCTTCTTCATCTAGATCTGAATCCCCAAGGGCCATGAATGCATTTTCATCAACTTCATCTTCATCTGAATCTAATCCCCAGGCTACTACCATTGCATGCTCCTCTTTTTTTTTTGCCTTCAGCTCCTTTTCAGCCCTTTTCTTCTTCTACTCTATTTCCCAGAATGGACAGTCCATAATCTGATGATCAGTTTTTCCTCATTTGTAGCACCCAATTGGATTATCATTGGAACATTTCTTAGTATTTGTTCCCTTCTTCTTTTTGAAGAATTTGCTGAAGTTCTTAGTTATGAAAGCAACTTACTCTTTATCAAGTTCAAATTCCTCATCTCTATCAGAGGCTTTCAATGCCAAGATTTTCTCAGGAGCTGCTCGTTCTTTGAATCCATCAACTTCCATTTCATAAGTCCTTAGGTTCCCTACTAGTTCATCCAGAGTCATACCTTCAAGATCCTTATTAGCCTCTCTGATTGCAGTCACCTAGACATTCCATTTTGATTTGGGTAATACCCTCAGAACCTTTTCAACTTTATCTTCCTCAGAGATGACTATTCCTAAGGAAGTCAGCTCATTTATTAAAGTGGTAAGCCTTGTCATCATTTCATGCAGGGTTTCATTTTTTTTTATTTTGAATGCCTCATACTCAGTAAAAAGAAGAGAGATCCTAAATTTTCTTACTTGAGACGTGCCTTCATGAGCATTTACCAGTGCATCCCAAATTTGCTTAGCAGTAGAGCAGGTGGATACTCTGTTGTATTTAGCAGGTCCTAGTCCACAGACCAAGATGTTCTTAGCCTTTGCATTTTTCTTCAAGGCCAACAAGTCATTAGGAGTAAATTCACTCCTTACCTTTTTGACTTGTTCACCATTAACCGTCTTCATTGGAATAGTGGGACCATCAGTAATACTGTCCCATAATTCATAATCTTCCCCTTGAATGAACATCTCCATCCTTGCTTTCCACCAGATAAAATGAGAGTCATCAAAGAGTGGAGGTCTAGTAGTTGACTGACCTTCACTGTGACCAGTAGGAGGTGCGGAATTCATCATAGTGATATTTTCTTAGGTACTAACCTTATTTATGAAAAACTCTCTCTGATACCACTTGTTAGAGTATGAGCCCTACCAATTGCCTATTTGTGGAACAAGTCAGTAAACGTGGTTCACAGAAGTAAATACTGAACACAATGTTTTTACGTGGAAAATACCCGGCTCAAGGAAGGTGTAAAAAACCATGACCTGTACCTCTACAGGATTTAACCCAACTTCACTATAATACTTGAGCCTCAACAATCAACAAAATTACAAGACTTCTTGTAAACTAGGAATTAAAACTTCTAACTCCTACTTGCATTCCAGAACTATGTAGCCAGCATAGGTTGAGACATCAACACTGTCGATGAGGGTTGATGAGGTGGATAAGCACTGTCAGATAAGGGCCTCACCATTCTCGTACAGGGGACACTATCAGATGAGGGTCACCCACAGTCTTACTGATGGTGCGGTATTGACACCCTTCCAATTGAGGTTACAGATTAGACCTCAACTCAGCCATAATAGGGTATCAGAGGCATGTTGGTTAGATATCTACTTCCCACAGTTTTATATTGCAGAATTAGGACTGTCAGATACAGTACGGAACTTAGATAGTTCCATCAGATTCAGGACTGTCAGATACAGTCACTCATGTTATCAGTTATATTCAGATTCAGTAATCATGTTATCACAATATTAGTGTCAGTTGTTATGTCTTATGCATGTACTCTCACGCTCATGATAGCTAGTCAGTTATTCTCATTGTTCATGCATATGAACCCCATGCATTCAGCCCACATCACATGCATACCAGTATATTTAAAGTACATACATATTTACGCTATGATGTCTCATACCATAGGTTCAGATACACGAGCTCCAGATCAGCAGTAGATTCCAGTTTCAGTAGTCAGAGTTAGAAGTGAGTCCTCATCATTCGAGGACATGATTATTTTTCTATTATCTCATTAATTAGTTTATTAGTTGAAGTTAGTTGGGGACATGTACTATCAACTCCTTTCTCAGACAGTTCAGTCAGTTAGAGGCTTTCTAGACTATCATGTTTCAGACTTCAGTATGTTCAGCTTTGTTTTAGGTATTCTATTACCCCACATAAATGTTATATTATTTGAATTATGTTTAGTTTTGAACCTTACGGCCTTTCAGTTTATGTTTTGCATTATTCAGTATTTTATGCAGTATACAGGTACGAATATTAGTCATGGGTTAGTTTGTGGTCCTTCGGGGTCATGAGCACCGTGTAGCATTCCGGTTACCAGATTCGGGGTGTTACAAATTTGGTATCAGAGCCTAAGGTTCAATAGAATCCTAGGAAGTCTGAAAGCCGCATCTAGTAGAGTCTTATACATGGGTGTGTTGTGCGCCACATTTATGTGCAAGAGGCTATGAGATGTTTAGGAACAGTTTCCCTTATTTTAGTTTTCATGTCGTGCTAGTGAGCATAATCACAAGTCAATCTCTCAGTCTAATCCGCTTATTCTCTTTATTTCAGAATATGCCTCATAACAGATGAAATCAGTCAGCCCCTCATCCCGAAAAAACTTTGGGCGATGATGTTTCTCTGTCGTTCTGACAAACCCAGTGGCCAACTCATTTGCAGTTAGTATTCGAGAGTTTTCCCGAATGAATCCTCCGTCCTTCCACGGGTCTAAAGTAGATGAAGACCCTTAGGAATTCATTGATCAAGTTCAGAAAGTGACAGACATCATGGGGGTGACTACTGTTGAGAGTGCTGAGTTAGCCACATACCAGTTGCAGGATATGGATCATACTTGGTTAAAACAGTGGAAGTCAGAAAGGTCAGATGATGTAGGTCCTATAGAGTGGGAGAAGTTTGTCACTGCATTCTTAGACAGATTCTTTCCCTAAGATCTTAGAGAGGCTAAGGTGCTAGAATTCATCAAACCCAGGCAGGACAATATGACGGTGAAAGAGTATTCTCTAAAGTTTTCTCAATTATCCAAATATGTCCCTCATGTGGTTGTAGATGGCAGAGACAAGATGAGTAAGTTCACTTCAGGGGTAAATGATAGCGTGGTTAATGAGTGCAAATCCGCCATGCTAAATAGTGACATGACTTTAGCCAGACTTATGACCTATGCTCAACAGATAGAGGAATAAAAGATTAAACAGAGGGAAAAGCAGAATAAGAAAGCTAGGATAGGTAGCTTCAATTTTAGTCAGCCTAAATCAGAAGGAGAAAACCATTCCTAGTTTCATCCTAAATCATCAGTTCCAGCCTCTTCTTCAGCCAGTGCTTCAGTTCCTAAGTTCAGGGAGGGTAACAGAGATAGAGTGCCAGGCTCTAAGTCTCAGGGCAGTGTTAGCAATGCCCGAACTAATCCCCTTTGTCAGACTTGTGGTAAGAACCACAAGGGTGCTTATAGAGCTGGCATCAATGTCTGTTTCAGTTATGGCAAGCCAGGCCACAGAGTCAGAGACTGCCCTCAGTCAGGTTATCAGAGTCATCTTTGCTCCTCAGCTCAGTTCGGTCGCCCGAATTAGCAGGGTGCCACCACCAGTGCTACTAGTGGGCAATGCCCAAATTGTCTCTATGCTCTTCAGTCCCAAAAACATCAGGAAAATTCTCATGATATAGTTACTGGTAAGATACAGATCTTTCATGTGCTTGTTTACGCTTTTCTAGATCCAGGAGCTTCTTTTTCTTTTGTTACTCCCTATATAGCAGTTGATTTTGGAATCAGTCCTGAAATTCTTACGGAGCCCTTCTCAGTCTCTACCCTAGTGGGAAAAACCATCATAGCCCAGCGGGTATACATGAACTACCCAGTTATGATGTTTCAAAAAGTCACTTCAGCAGACTTAGTCGAATTAGAGATGACTGATTTTGATGTCATTCTCGGCTTGGATTGACTTCATTCCTGCAATGCCACAGTCGACTGCAGAAACAGAATTGTCTAGTTTTAGTTTCCAAATAAACCCATCCTTGAGTGGAAGGGTAGTGTATCCGCTTTCAAGGGTTAGCTTATTTTCTACCTTCGGGCAAGGAAAATGATATCTAAAGGATGTGTTTATGATTTTGTTTGAGTTAAGGATACTAGTTTTGAAACTCCCAGTCTTGAATCAGTCCCAGTAGTGAATAAATATTCAGGTGTCTTTCCCGAAGATCTTCCAGAAATTCCTCCCAAAAGGGAAATAGACTTCGGCATTGATCTTCTTCCAGATACTCAGACGATCTCTATTTCTCCATACAGAATGAAACCAGCAGAACTTAGAGAACTGAAAGAACAATTGAAAGATCTCTTAGATAAGGGATTTATCAGGCCCAATATTTCCTCGTGGGGTGCTCCAGTATTATTCGTACGCAAGAAAGATGGTTCTCTCAGAATGTGTGTAGACTACCGTCAACTTAATAAGGTCATGGTCAAGAACAAGTATCCTCTTCCCAAAATCGATGACTTGTTTGACCAACTTCAGGGTGCCAGTTATTTATCTAAGATAGATATCAGATCTGGCTATCATCTGCTCAGAGTTAGGGAATGTGACATTCCGAAAATAGCTTTTCGTACTCGGTATGGTCACTTTGAATTCTTAGTCATGTCATTTGGTCTTACTAATGCCCCAGCAACTTTCATGGACTTGATGAACCGTGTGTTCAAGAAGTACCTGGACATGTTCGTCATAGTCTTCATAGATGATATTCTGGTCTCTTCCGGCAGTGAGCGTGATTATGCAAACCATCTTAGAATAGTACTTCAGACTCTTAGAGATCATCAACTATTCACCAAATTCAGTAAGTGCAAATTTTGGCTAAGGTCAGTAGTATTCCTTTTTCACATCATTTTCAGTGATGGCATTAGAGTTGATCCTCAAAAGACCGGAGCAGTAAAAAACTGGCCAATACCTGTCTCTCCATCAGATTTTAGGAGTTTCTTGAGTTTGGCTGGCTATTACAGATGGTTTGTTGAGGGATTTTCATATATTGTATCCCCTATGTCCAGATTGACTCAGAAAAAAGTCAAGTTTTAGTGGTCAAACCCTTGCGCGAAGAGTTTTCATGAGTTGAAGACTCGACTTACCTCAGCCCCAGTCTTAGCTCTTCCAGATGGTTTAGATAGGTTCGTGGTGTATTGTGATGCATCCGGAGTAGGTTTGGGTTGTGTGTAAGGTCATAGACTACGTCTCCAGACTACTTAAACCCCATGAGAGGAATTATCCTACTCATGATCTTGAGTTAGCAGCCATAGTTTTTGCATTGAAGATTTGAAGGCATTATCTCTACGGAGTTCATGTAGATGTCTTAAAAAATCACCAGAGTCTTCAGTATGTCTTTTCTCAGAAATATCTCAATCTTCTTCAGAGAAGGTGGTTAGAGCTCTTGAAAGACTATGACATGAGTATATTCTATCATCCGAGAAAGGCCAACATAGTGGCCGACACTCTCAGTAGGCTATCCATGGGTAGTGTTTCTCATGTTAAGGACAGTAAGAAGAAGTTAGCTCAGGAAGTCCATCAGTTTGCCAGACTAGGCATCCACTTAGTCGATGCAAATGAGGGTGATATATGGGTTCAGAGTAGTTTAGAATCATCTCTAGTTTTCGAGGTGAAATAAAAGCAAGATAGAGATCCCAGCCTTGTCAAGTTGAAAGAGTCAGTTCAGGATCAGAAAGTAGAGGTTTTCTCCCAAGGGGGAGATAGTGTTTTGCGTTGTCAAGGTCGTCTCTGTATTCCAAGTGTAGATAACTTAAGGTAGCGAATTCTTACAGAAGTGCATGGTGCGCGCTACTATATTCATCTAGGGGCCACAAAGATATACCACGACTTGCAGGAAATCTATTAGTGAAGTGGGATGAAGAGAGACATTGCAGAGTTTATGACTAAGTGCTATATATGTTAGCATGTTAAGAGAGAACATCAGAAGCCTAGTGGGTCCATGCAGGAGTTCAGTATTCCTACTTGGAAGTGGGAAGTTGTGAACATAGACTTCGTAATGGGTTTGCCTCAAACTCGTTATCAGCATGATTCAGTATGGGTCATTATAGACAGAATGACCAAATCAGCTCATTTTCTTCCAGTTCATACCTCTTATTCAGCCGAGGATTACACCAAACTCTATACCAAGGAGTTGGTCAGATTGCACTGTGTTTCGTTGTCCATTATCTCAGACAGAGGTACCCAGTTCACCTCTGATTTTTAGAAAGCATTCCAAAAGGGTCTCGGTACCCAAGTTCATCTTAGTACAACCTTTCATCCTCAGATAGATAGTCAAGCAAAAAGGACCATTCAAGAGTTAGAAGATATGCTAAGGGCAT
Organism: Capsicum pubescens; assembly: GCA_030864215.1. Taxonomy (NCBI): domain Eukaryota; kingdom Viridiplantae; phylum Streptophyta; class Magnoliopsida; order Solanales; family Solanaceae; genus Capsicum; species Capsicum pubescens. The sequence goes on from CM061542.1 coordinate 285,006,905, forward strand.
GTGCAATCGATTTCAAGGGAAGTTGGGATAACCACTTACCTTTGATTGAGTTTGCATACAACAACAACTATCATTCTAGTATTCAGATGGTTCCATTCGAAGCTCTCTATGGTAGAAAATATGGATCTCTAATTGGTTGGTTTGAAGTTAGTGAGGCCTTAGTCATAGGTCCTGACTTAGTATTCGACGCCTTAGAAAAAGTCCAGTTAATCAGAGAAAGCCTCCAGGCTGCTCAGAGCCGACAGAAGTCTTATGCAGATGTTCATAAAAAAGATCTCGATTTTGAGGTTGGTGATCATGTCTATCTAAAGATCTCTCCCATGAAGGGAGTGAAGAGATTCGGCAAAAAGGGAAAGCTCAGTCCCCGATATATCGGTCCCTTCAAGATTCTCAATCATTTTGGCAAGGTAGCTTATGAGCTCGAATTGTCTTCAGATCTAGCCTCAGAGAATTGATGTTCAGAACACTCTCTTTTATGAAGAGATCCCAGTCGAAATCTTAGACTATCAGACTCGTAGATTGAGGAACAAAACAGTCTCTCTAGTTAAAGTTCTTTGGGAAAATTAGTCCGTCGAGGGATCTACTTGGGAAGCAGAAGCAGATATGCATACCAAGTATCCTCACCTCTTCTTCGCCAACTCAGATCAAGCTCAAGGTAACATTTCTTCTTAAGCTTACTCAGTTTCATGTTTGGTATTCATCATAAACTTAGTATGTAGCTTCATGCTCATGTTCCCTTAGAAACTTGGTATCAAGTACCATTGCATATTCAGTCATGCACACATGTATCAGTTCAGCAATGTAATTATGCATTAGACATGCATTCTCATTATGAGAAACTTAGTTCTTCAAAACACTCAGTCATGCATTCATGAATTAGTTACACATGGATCAGATATGCATGTTCATTATTATATGTTCAGCTTGTCAGTCATGTCAGTCATGAGATCATGTTCCAGTTATTCATGTTCAGTATGTCCATCATTTATCTTTTCTTCCCTCTTATTTAGTCTCATTCGAGGATGAATGTTCTCAAGGGGGAGCTATTGTTATACCCCATACTTTTTCCTAGTTAATTTCATCCTAAGAATGCCTAGTATTATCTTCTAAAGTGAATGATAATTATTCCATGAGGAATTTTCAAGATTTTCACTTTTTGTCATGTGGAAAATTCAATAAGCTTTCCATCGATATATGATTCGCTTAAATCCGATAACCGGGTAAGAAGTTATGACTATTTCAAGTTCCCATCGTAAAATAGTGACATATTAGTCAGTGGCGCACCGCACCACAAGAGGAAATGGAATTTGGCAGATTCCAGTATGGGTCCACGATTATGGCGCATCGCGCCAGGGTCCAAATTCAGAATTGTCCTTTTCCAGTGTCTTAGCATGATTTCCTCCACGTCGCGCCAAAGTTCCAGATCGCAAAAGAAGGGGCAACACAATGGCTCTGTGTCGCGCCAACCCTCAGTTTTCCAATTGTCAAATTCCAGTTACACGATGCGATAGCATCGCATCGCGCCAGGGGACCAGTTCGGGAAAATTTACCTAAATTAAATGATGCATCCAGGGTTAAAAGGGTCAACTTCCCACCCCTATTTAAGACCTTTAACACGTGATTCAACCACTTTTCACCCAAAATACACTCTCTTCTCTCAAGTTTCTCTCAAGAATAAGCTAGGGTTTTCATAGAAGATCCAATTTCAAGAAAGTTTCACCGTCAATCTTTACGAAACCATGAACTAAGGTATGCGTAGTGTTCATTCATGGACTCCTTTCGTCCATGAAGCCCAAGAATCTCTTTTCTAAGTTTAAGTTTATGGATTTATTTATGAATTTCATGTTGGTTTAGTTTTGTTTATGTTGAGAATGATCAATTGAATTCAAATCCATGTTGGGTGATCAATTTTATGTGGAATTGATTTGTATAGATGTATATTCATCTGAACCTATGAATAAACCCTAGGATGATGAAATTAGAGATGAATCATGATAATTAATTATTGTATAATGTTGTCTACATGTTCCATGCCTATCATGTGTTTGATTAAATGCCTAGATGAAGGAACAATGCCCAACTAGTATGATATCATGAAATCCATGTATGTACAAGTTATGCCTATCATATGTTTTGATGGAATGCTTCTATAAATGTATTATGGATTATGATGTTAGTTAAATGTTCAAGTAAGTTATGCTTGGTCAGTTTCCTTCCATCGACTCCTGGGGGTACTTGTACCCGAAACATTAGCTGTGTGCTTAGATCCATGTCATGTTTTCACGATACTCTCAGTTAAGCCATGATCCTTAGACTTCAGACAATCTTATGACTCAGGAAATCTCCATGATCTCATGAACTCAGTCAGTTGTCAGTTATTAGTAGTATTCCGTCAGTCAACAAAATTCAGTAACTCAGTCCATGTTCAGTTCAGTAAATCATGTTCAGTGTCCATTCAGATGGGAGTAGAAATTAGCATTGAATGAACCTAAGGATGGGGACACACACTATCAGATGAGGGTGTGATCCTTAGCAGTCATCCTTGTATTCCAAAACTATATAGCCAGCTTAGATTGAGACATCAACACTGTCGATGAGGGTTGATGAGGTGGATAAACACTGTCAGATAAGGGCCCCACCATTCTTATACAGGGGACACTATTATATGAGGGTCGCCCATATCTTGTCCTTACCAATGGCACTATATTGACACCCTTCCAATTGGGGTTACAGATTGGACCCCAACTCATCCATAATGGCGTATCAGGGGCATGTCGGTTAGATAACTACTTCCCACAGTTTCATGTTACAGAATCAGGACTGTCAGATATAGTTAACTCAGATACAGTACGAAACTCAGATAGTTCCATCAGATTCAGAACTGTAAGATACAGTCACTCATGTTATCAGTTATATTCAGATTCAGTAATCATGTTATCACAATATTAGTGTCAGTTGTTATGTCTCATGCATGTATTCTCATGCTCATGATAGCTAGTCAGTTATTAACATTGTTCATGCATATGAACCCCATACATTCAGCCTACCTCACATGCATACCAGTACATTCAAAGTACTGACACATTTACGCTATGGTGTCTTATACCATAGGTTCAGAGACACGAGATCTAGATCAGCAGTAGATTCCAGTTTCAGTAGTCAGAGTTAGAAGTGAGTCCTCATCATTTGAGGACATGATTATTTCTCTATTATATCATTAATTAGTTTATTAGTTGGAGTTAGTTAGGGACATGTCCCATCAACTCCTTACTCAGACAGTTCAGTCAGTTAGAGGCTTTCTAGACTATCATGTTTCAGACTTCAGTATGTTCAGTTTTGTTTTGGGTATTCTATTACCCCACACAGATATTATATTATTCAAATTATGTTCAGTTTTGAACCTTATGGCCTTTCAATTCATGCTTTCGCATTATTCAGTATTTTATGCAGTATACAGGTACAAATATCAGTCATGGGTTAGCTTGTGGTCCTTCGGGGTCATGAGCACCGTGTAGAATTCTGGGTACCAGTTTTGGGGCGTTACAAAAGCCAAGGTGTTTCAATGCTTCTTCATGTTCAACTGCATCAACTCCTATTCTTCCTTCTCCAGTAGCAACAAATAATCCACGCATCACCTGCACCTATAGCCGTCAAACCTATATGGTTACTCCATCCATCCAATCTCCTCAAGTTTCACCAACCAATGCCTTATAACCAGCACACCCTTAATGCCCCTCCACCGCAACCAAAACTAGCCACCCTTTCGCACCCAATGGTTACCAACTCACAAAAAAATAGTCTAAAACCCAAGAATTTATTTGCCAAAACCAATCTCTTGCCACCAATTACCTGATCCAACTGTCAAGCACAACTATATCCCCTGTGAAAGAAGCAATGAAATAAAATATGGTGCTCTAGTAAAAAATCATCATGGAATTTGGTTACTAGTGATCCCTCCCGGAATGTTATGGACTGTAAGCGGTTGTTTAGAATTAAACATAAACCTAATAGAAGAATTGACATGTATAAGGCTCGCCTAGTTGCCAAAGGCTTCACTCAAATATATAGGTTAGATTATCATTCCACATTCAGCCCTGTTGTCAAGCCTGCAACAATCTACTTGGTCCTTGTAATTGCTTCCCATTGTTCCTGGACTATTCATCAGCTAGATGTCAATAATGCATTTTTACAAGGTAGACTTGAAGAGGAAGTTTACATGATAAAACCTCCTAATTTTTAGTCCTCTCAAAATCTACGTATATTTGCAAGCTCAAAAAGGCCATATACTGACTAAAGAAGGTTCCTAGGGCATGGTACACTGAGCTCACCAACTACTTGACAAGTATTGAATCTGTTAAATCAAAATCAGACTCATCCTTGTTTATCCTCTATAATTTTAGTGTCAATGTATACATTCTGATATGTGTTGATGACATAATCATTACAAACAACATTCAGGGAAGTACAATATCCATAATTAAATCACTTTCTCAGCGATTCTCTCTCAAAGATCTTGGGCTCTTGCATTATTTTTTGGGTATTGAGGTAATATCTACGCCAAATACCATATACTTATCCCAACACAAATATGTCATGGATCTTATAGATGAATTATATATGGCTGACTGCAAGGGTGTTCCAATGCTAATGACATCAACCTGCTCCTTCATTGACTCAGAGACCGATTCAGTCGTTGATGTTTCACTTTACTGATGAATCATTGGTAAGCTTCACTACCTATCCTTTACTACGGCTGACATCGGGTTTCCTATGAGCAAGTTGTCCCAATTTATGCATAATCCCAAAGAGTCTCACTGGAAGGATACCAAACGCTTGTTCCGCTACTTAAAGCAAAAAAGCACATTGAGGGTCCAGTTAAGTCAACAATCAAAAAACCGTTTGCTTGCATATTCTGACTCTGATTGGGTTGGAAATCCACATACATAAACAATATGTTATGTTGTATACCTTGGGAACTTACCAATCTCATGGTATTCCAAAAAACAAAAGTCTATCTTACGCTCATCCACGGAAGCTGAGTACCGAGCTATTGCTACTGCTATTTCTGAAGTCAATTGGCTCACAAATTTGATCCAGGAGCTTTACCTATCACTATCTTCTGCTCCAACTGTTCTTTATGACAACGTCAGCACCACTTACATTTGTGATAATCCTATTTTTCATAGTAGGATGAAACATGTAGCTATTGATTTCCATTTTGCTTGTGAGGAAGTTCAAAAAAAGGCACTTGAGGTCCGTCACCTTTACTCCGGTGATCGATTTTCCGACATCCTCACCAAGCCTCTTCCACGTAAAACTTTTCTGTGATATTTTCACAAGTTGGGGCTTGTTTATGTCACCCCCAACTTCCGGGGGCGTATTAACAGATAATACATGCCACCTCAGTTTGTTATTAGCTTAGGATAATGTAGCTATCTAAATATATTCAATTATACGGTAGTTAGTTATGTGTTATATTTAGGAGTTTCATTGTTTTCTATATTTTAGGTGTTTCTGCTTTTTTGTACTTATCAGATAGAGCTTCCAGTTCTGTATCCGCTCTATAAAGAGTTGTTGTACGTGAATAGCATTTATGTTTCTCTTCTACATCTCAAACCTTTATAGGTTGGACTTTTATAAGTTTAAAGAGATTTTAGGTGTTTTTCTCTGTAACACCCCGATTTTCTGAACCAGAATGCTACACAGTGGTCATGACCTCGAAGGACCACAAGCTAACCTATGACTGATATCTATACCTGTACACTGCATAATATAACATAAAAATGCAGAAACATGTACTGAAGGACCATAAGGTTCAAATCTAAATAAAACATTTGATAAGAATAATGTTTGAAAATGGTATAACAATACCAAAATAAATCTGAAATAATTGTTTGACATGCTATAGTCAAGAAAACCTCTAAACTGTCTGAATAAGGAGTTGATGGAACATGTCCCCAACTAACTCTGTCTAGCAAAACTGAACTGAAATAATAAATAAAATAAAATAATATCATCCTCGAATGGATAAGGACTCACTGCAACTCTGCGACTGGAATTCTACTGCTGATCTGGAACACGTGCCTCTAAACCTATGGTGTAACATAAGAGAAGGAACCATAGTGCAAATGCGTCAGTACGTTTGAATATACTGAGTATATGAGTGAGGTAGGATAAATGCAAAGGGTTATATGCATGAACAATGCTGACTAATATGTACGTGAGAATACATACATACATACATAACTGTAACTGAACTCGTGGAGATACTGACTACTGAGTCTGAATACTGACAACATGAGTGTACTGATACTGAGATACTGAATAGATGAACGACTATTTTTGACAGTTCGAATTATGAAGAACTGGTCTGATTGATTGTGTCTGACAGTCCTGAAGCTGAATACTAATATCATGAATTCTGATAACTGATGTGACTAATACATGAATTCAGAGAACTGATATAATTGATAGTATAAGTGACTGTATTTGAAAGTCTCAAAATCTGAAGGAACTATTTGAGTTCCATTTTATTTCTGAGTTGACTGTATCTGACAGTCCTAAAATCTAAAGAACTATCTGAGTTCTTTTACTGAGACTGCGTGACTGTAGATGACATTCCTAAAATCTGTAACTGAAACTATGGGAGGTAGTTGTTTAAACGATATACCCCATATATGCTATAACAGCTGAGCTGGGTCCAATCTGTGCCCTGATTAGAAGGGTGTCAATACCGCGCCACTGGTAAAGACAGCTGTGAGTGACCCTTATCTGGTAGGTACTCAAATGAGAATGGTGGGAACCCTAAACTGACAGGTTAATCCACCTCATCAACCCTAATATGACAGGTTAAGATGTCTCAACCTACGCTGTCTACGTAGTTCTGGAACACAAGGATGACTGCTAAGAATCACACCCTGAACTGGTAGGTAAGTTCCCATCCTTGGGTTCACTCGGTGCTAACTTCTACTCCCATCTGAAGGACACTGAACTAAATAACTAAGCTGAACTGAATAACTGAACTGAACAGATTAGCTTAACTGATACTGATTAAATGGACTGATACTAGTGGTATTGTTTAGCGAATCTAAACTAAGTTTACTGGATTCCGATGACTGATGAAATGTATTAAGTTCTGAGGACTGGTTGAGAGTTCTGAAGTTACTGGGATTAACTGTGAATACTGAGGTTGCTGAGGTTACTGAGCACTGAGATTATTGAGATTACTGGACTACTGAGATTACTGAGTTTTCCTGTGTCACATGACTGACTAAATTCTATAGATCATGGCTTGACTGAGAGTATCGTGATAACATGACATGGTGCTAGGCACACAACTCCATTTTTTTGGGTACAAGTACCCCCTGGACTCGATGGAAGGAAACTGACACAACTTGACTTTCTTAAGTACATGCCATCAATAACAATCCATAATATATGAGTGAGGGATTTCATGAAGTACATGGTCATCATAATATCTAACATGAATAGGAATGCTTATAATCAAGTCATAAATCTCATATTCTAATATCATGGGCATTCCGACAACATATACTATTCATAACAATGGCATGGAAACCAGTTAAACATAAGGGAATGACAAACATATAACATTTAGTTCATATCGTAATAATTTGGGGATAACTCATATGATACTTCAAAATTATGATCTTGTTCATAGCATGGAAGGCATATAGACACACTATGAATCCATTCCCCAATCATCATGTACATTCCATTAACACATATATTGCACAACAATGATAAGTGAGCTCTTTGAACATAATAGACTAGCATGAATTTATCATATTGTTCACCCCTAAGTTATAATACATGATTTTTATCATTCTAGGCATTTTATCAAACACCTTACATGCACAATATTGAGAATAGGTATACTTAACAAATTTAGAAATCTTGAACCACCCAAATTCATGGAATTCCAACTAACATGCCTATACACTTGTTGGAAACACATTTAGATACCATCTTGAAACACAATTAACAACCATAAACATGAACATAATCACACAACAACATAAAGATCATAATTTATTATTTAAAACACAGTTCTTGAGCTCCACGGATGAAAGGGATCCGTGGATGAATACTACGCATAACTTAGTGATTGAATCTTGAAAGAGATCTAATATTTTTGAAGGTTCTTGAAGAAATCCTTAGGCTTGATCTTGAGGAGATAATCTTGAGAGGAAACTCTAATCTTGTGGTTGAGAGTGTATGAGAGAGCTTTTTGAGATGTTTAACTAAAGAGAATGAAAGATAATATGTTTCTTGAGGGTTATAAGTCATGGGAAGTGAAGAAAAAATACCAAAAATACCCTTACAAAAACGTCCCTCAATTGCTGGGAAAAATAGCTGATGACATTCATGATAAGCCGTCATACTGGTGATAGGTCGTCATGAATTGTCGTCACAAAAAGGTGAAATCTTGGTTTTCGGGTTAAGGTTGACGACATTGGTGATAGGCCGTCACGGGAGTGATGGCTTGTCACAAAATGTCGTCACTGGGGGTGAAAATCTGCCCAGGGCTGCTGACATTGGTGATAGGCCATCACGGGCATGACGGCTTGTCACAAAATATCGTCACTGGGTTTCCCATCCTGACATACCGGAGTAAAATGGGCATAATTACTTCCTCTGATATTGGATTTAGGCGAAATTGGTATCGTTGGAAAGATAATTCAAAGATTTTTCATTTGATATATAGTAAGCCCCGCAGTTCGTTATATGCAATTAGTTATGGACGATTGAAATTGACCCAAGTTTTGACGCTTATTAAAACTTGAATGATAGGAAAGCTTTCAACTTGTACTTGAGTTAGGGGACTTTTATGATCTAAATTAATGCTCAAATAGATTCCCACACTACATAATTGATTAACACACTAAATTTACATAGAATTCAAGGCTTTTGAAATATCTACGCATAGAAATGACGAATTTTCATCCTAGTCCAAAATGTGGGGTATTATAATATCTCTCCCTTGGGAATATTCATCCTTGAATGAGACTGGATGAGATGAGAGAAAAGACAACTAACATAGATATAGAGCATGAATGACTGATCATGATTTCATGGATGACATGATTGATAAGCTGAACATATCATACTGAACATGCATATCTGATGCATGCATAACTGATTCATAAGTACATGAGGGAGAGTACTGATAAGATGATCACACATATATGATGAGCGAATATATGACTGAACTGGATCATGATCATGCAAATGAATATACAATGGTAAAGATACCAAGTTTGAATTGGGAACTGAGCATGGAGCAGAATACCAAGTTTGTACTAAAATTTGAACATGAGAATGAGTAAGATCAAGGAAGACTGCTACCATGAACTGAAAATACCGATGATTTTGAGATTGATTACTCAATATGCATGAGCGGAGACATAAGAACATAACTGAGTCTGGAACATGGTATGTGAACTGAACTAAGTCTCTAATACATGACATGGACATATTAGCGTATCGTGGCTACACTGATCCATTGAGTACATAGCTTACTACTGAGTTTTGAAGCTAGAGGGTTGGATCATAAGTAACACTTCCTCCAAGATAGATTCATCAAAGAAAATGACATGTCTAAATCAAGGAAATTTGGGGTCTATAGTGTATCTCCCCCTTGGGACACTATGTCCCTTGAAGGATGCTGGAATGACCTTGCTGAGATATTGAGAAAGTTGAGGAGATGCACAAGGCACCTAGGTACAAAATTATGACTGATTATTTGAGATCTGAAACTGAAGCGTAATACACAAATACATAGGCATACTAACTTATCTGATTAATTGAGTAACTGGTAACTGAATGCTGGGTATGAAAGCCTGAATTGTACTAAATATGAGTAGCTGGGCTGAGGTTATAAAGTATTATGCATATGAGAAGGGACTGACAGAGTAACATGAGGTAACTGATCATGGATTTCATGAAAGCTATATTGTCTGAAAATGCAGGACCAAGCTATTACATGATTTGGAAACATTCCATAGACTGAGGTATTGGAATATCTATAACTTAGTAGATGATAACTGTATGTTATGGTCAAGCAAGTCTAAAACTAAACTAAATTTCTGAGATGAATACAGATCTAAACCTGACACAATAACTTAAGACTGTTACTGAGATCCATACTGGAACTAAATGCTGGGTCCCGATAACTGAATACTGAAACTGAGGTTTTGACTAATAATGAAGTGCTTAATTATGAGACTGAGCACTAATTACTGAGTGTTGAGTACTGAAACTGTAACTGAGACGATAACTGAGTTATGATAGTCGCATAATGAAGGCTGACATAAGTCAAGGATCTGAATACACATTCACACTCTGAATTTTTTTCTTTCTAAGTACTACCTCTTGCTAGGCCTTTGCTTGCATACTAATAGGATATTCAAGCCTATCTTCATATCTACACCCTCGTATAAAACATGCATGCAATAATCTGCTCTTAACATGAAATATTAACTCTCTCCCATATAAGAAATTTCTCAACACTACACTATTCTCATAAAGAGAGCTCATGAAGGGTTAAATCAGGAGAACCTGAAACATGAATGGATACTGACTGAACTTGACACATGACTGAAACCTGAGGAATAGAATATCAACAACATGGATTTACCAAAAAAGTCTGAACTGAGTATATACATGATATAGTCTGAATTTATCTGATCAGTGGGGGCGTAGCATGGGTCATGGAAACTGAGTATACTGGAGAGCATGATACGTGTACATGAGTCATGAGTTGCATGACCTGAGTCTGGAATTTTTGAGTTCATGGAACATAATTTATAACGCTGAGTGATCTAGAACTGAACTTCCTATACTGGGAACTGAAAGCACACACAATTTTATGGAATACGTGTGAACATAAGCTATATCCATGGAATTTGAGACATGAAGCATGCATAGGAACTATGCTGACTGAAGTACGAAGCTTTACGCTGAGATAAGGATGGGTCGGGAATCGCCTTTACTAACTGCTTTTATGTACATACTAGAACTGCTACTGGAATTTGAGATCCTAACTTGGGTACTTGATCTACCACCTCCCCCTTGGATTTAAGCCATCATCACAAGTCTGTGAACACTAAACTAATCTCTGAACTGCACTAAAATCATTATCATATACTTACACTCTGATCAACATATGCTCGCCTTACTAAACACATCATCTGCCTCTATTTTCTCACATACTACTAATATCACATCCACACCTTCATGCCTAATTTCAAGTCAATAAACTTAAATTTCTAACTCCCACTTCTCAAGCCTACTGATTTATTCTGGCACAACTACCCCCATGAATACATAGTCTGTTCAATCTGGATATCATTATCCCAACTTGTCTACTGCTAAACTCTTGAGTTCATGCTTCTAAATTTGGGTCACATGCTATCATAGGATTTTGAGAAAGGATCTGATGGTATATCTTAATCTGGGTTTAAGAACGAGTTCTCATGATCAGGAATGAGATCCGTACAACTTTGGAACATAAGGGAACTGATGGGATACTATCTGAGAAAGCCCTATCTTTAGGACTTGAGCTTCACTGTTTCTGTTACCTTGAAAGTAAGGTGGAATTAACATGAGTGAAGCATGATAAGAATCTACATGAGTTTCTTAGAGAACCTTGCTATAGCACGATCTAAGACATGAAAGAAGGGAAACTATTCCTAAAACACCTCATAGTCTCCTGCACATAAGTGTGGTGCACAACACACGCATGTACAAGACTCTACTAGATGTGACTTTCAGACTTCCTAGGACTCTATTGAACCATAGGCTCTGATACCAAGTTTGTAAAACCCCAATTTTCTGAACCCGAATGTTACACGGTGCTCATGACCCCGAAGGACCACAAGCTAACCCATGACTGATATCTATATCTGTACACTGCATAATATAACATAAAAATGCAGAAACATGTACTGAATGACTACAAGGTTCAAATATAAATAAAAACATTTGCTAAGAATAATGTCTGAAAATGGTATAGCAATACCAAAACAAATCTGAAATAACTGTCTGACATGCTATAATCTAGAAAGCCTCTAAACTGTCTGAATAAGGGGTTGATGAAACATGTATCTAACTAACTCCGTTTAGCAAAACTGAACTGAAATAATAAATAAAATAAAATAATATCATCCTCGAATGGATAAGGACTCACTGCAACTCTGCGACTGGAATTCTACTGCTGATCTGGAACACGTGCCTATGAACTTATGGTGTAACATAAAAGAAGGAACCATAGTGCAAATGCGTTAGTATGTCTGAATGTACTGAGTATATGAGTGAGGTAGGATAAATGCAAAGGGTTATATGCATGAACAATGCTGACTAATATGTACGTAAGAATACATACATGCATACATAACTGTAACTGAACTCGTGGAGATACTAACTACTGAGTCTGAATACTGACAACATGAGTGTACTGATACTGAGATACTGAATAGATGAACGACTATTTCTGACAGTTTGAATTATGAAGAACTGGTCTGGTTGATTGTGTCTGACAGTCCTGAAGCTGAATACTAATATCATGAATTCTGATAACTGATGTGACTGATACATGAGTTTAGAGAATTGATATAACTGATAGCATAAGTGATTGTATCTGACTGTCTCAAAATCTGAAGGAACTATCTGAGTTCCATCTATTTCTGAGTTGACTGTATCTGAAAGTCCTAAAATCTGAAGAATTATCTGAGTTCTTTTACTGAGACTGGGTGACTGTAGCTGACAGTCCTGAAATTTGTACCTGAAACTGTGGGAGGTAATTGTTTAACCGACATGCCCCATATATGCTATAACAGCTGAGCTGGGGTCTAATCTGTGCCCTTATTAGAAGGGTGTCAATATCACGCCACTGGTAAGGACAGCTGTGAGTGAACCTTATCTAGCAGGTACTCAAATGAGAACGGTGGGAACCCTAAACTGACAGGTTAATTCACCTCATCAAACCTAATATGACAGGTTAAGATGTCTCAACCTACGTTGTTTACGTAGTTCTGGAACACAAGGATGACTGCTAAGAATCACACCCTGAACTGGTAGGTGAGTTCCCATCCTTGGGTTCACTCGGTGCTAACTTCTACTTCCATCTGAAGGACACTGAACTGAATAACTAAGCTGAACTAAATAACTGAACTGAACTGATTAGTTGAACTGATACTGATTAACTGGACTAATACTAGTGGTATTGTTTAGCGAAGCTAAACTAAGTTTACTGGATTCCGATGACTGACGGAATGTATTAAGTTCTGAGGACTGGTTGAGAGTACTGAAGTTACTAAGATTTTCTGTGAATACAGAGGTTGCTGAGGTTACTGATAAAGCTCAATCTACAGCTCTCGTAGGAGTGTAAAGCGGTCGGTTGTCAAATATAGAACCCAACCTGGGTTGGGTATCGATCCCATAGGGAATAGCTTGGTCAACAAGTAAGAAAGATTACTAGACTTTTAGTGAAAGTCTCGAAAAAGGGGGGAGTCTAGTTGTGCAAGTAATGTAACCAAATAGTAGAGAAAAAATGGAAATATCAAAGTAAAAAGAAAGAATGTTTAGTAAGATGTAAACGATGAGAATTGAGAAGTTGGGGTTATGTCCACCTTCTGAGTTATACGTCTCTATTGGCTATGAGTGTGCGGAATTCAGACATGCATGTGCTTATAGAGAATTGTATTCGATGGTAAATCCAGGCATCTTTCGACCTATTTGAGGATTATTTCACTTTAACTCTTTCGAGCTTAAAGCATGTCTAACGGTACGAATTCTCCAAGAGGTTAATCCAGTTACGGCACTAACTTTTTAATAGGGGATGGGACCCTACTACCTTGACATTATCTCTTTTCCAGACAGATAACCTTTCTTTCAAACAAGTTAAATGTTATACTTGCGTATTCTTGCGTTTGCAACCACAAAGAATTTAGATTAAGATGAAGAGAATAATGATATAAGCAGCATACGTGTCACGAACTCACAAACTCACAGCAATAGATAGTATCTCATTCGGCTTCCATAACCCCAACAGAGAAGTTTAGTTATCCATGAGTGCAAAGGAAATCACAATTGACATTGTTGTTATACCACAATTAAGATTTCACGTTTATAATGGTGTGGTAGACGTTTAGGCGTGAATTCCTTAGCAAGGTAACGTTTCTCTTGTTGCGGAATTTAAGAATTGAATAGATGAGTAGAAGAAGAAAAATAGAATTAATGGGAGAATTAGAAGAAGAGTTGTAGAGTAATAGAATTCATTCCCCCCTCCTCAAAATCTCTAGCAAGATAGGGTATTTATAATACCCATATCCTAATTCTTCTAAGCTAATGAAATACTTAACCCAATTGTACTAGGTTAATGTATCATTATCCTAATCCTAATAAGCTAATGAAATACTTAACCCCATTGTACTAGGTTAATGTATCATTATCCTAATCCTACTAAATTACTGCTAGTCCCCAAAGTCTTCAGAAATATTGTTTTAGCCCGGGACAGATTTTCCATGCGCCATTTTTAGTCCTTGGCGTCCAAGATTGGCTTTTCTCCTTTCGTGAAGCTTTCTTTGGCGTCAAGTTATCCATAAAATGCTGAATTCTGCATCATTTATACCTGAAACTTTGCTAATCATGTTCGTTAGCTCACTTACAGGAAAAAGGACTAAAAGTGCATAAAATATATAATTTGTTCTCGAAACTAGGCTAAAATATGGGCAAAATATAGTGCTATAGGTGTGTAAATTCGCCTATCATCAACACCCCACACTTGAAGCTTTGTTCGTCCTCGAACAAAATATCATGTCCTTCTAAACATCAACTTAGGGTTTCACAGCAACAACACAAAATATTCGTCAAGACAAGCACAACAATTATCAACAAAGAGTAGTTTTTTGATCATTAGTAGAAACAATTCAGCCTCCAACATAGACTCGTGATGGTGGTCAACTCATATTCAAAATTCAAGGCACAAAGAATCATACATCAACCATGTGTGTCTCACAATGTATTACCCATAATCACTCACAAGTATAGCATATTTTTCAAACATGGGTATAAAAATATCTTTGCTCTCACTCTCACAAAGAATTCATATGTTGTAACTGATGACCATAGGCTTGCCCTTAGTGTAATGCTCCACTACATGTCAGAATGCTAAGCTTAGGATCAAATAGGTCTTTTCCTGGTTGTAATGTAGGCTAAGGGACGGGTAGGACTATTTTGGCCAGAAATAGTGACTATGTTCCTAAGCACTTTAATACATCACATTATATCATTAACACTTTTCTTTCAAACAACCTCTCTACTTTCTTTTAATCTACCACCCTTTTTCTCCTCTTTTGTTTTTCAATTTTAAACATAACCAACTTTTTAGTTTTTCTTTCCTTTTTATTTTCATAACATACCTCTTATGATAGCACTTCTTTTTCATAATGAATTCAAGCACCCATACATTCTAAAGCATCATATTCACCCAATCTCCTCTTATTTTGTCACATGACTTTACACTTTAAAGCACTTAGGAATTTGGATCAAATTATGGTCTTGAAAAAATGGATTATGCTTTCATATGAGGTTGTCAAAGAAAATAGGCTCAAGGCTCAAAAGGGTTTGACTAGGATAATGTCCATGGGTAGGTAAAAAGAAGGTAAATAATCATAGGTTGCCAAAGAAATGCCTAAATCATCTCCTAGACTTGCACTCTTTATTTTCGCTTTACATACATACCAGGCAAGTTCTAGCATCAGCCACAAGCACAGAATATACTATTATCTCACACACACAAGGCACATGGTTGACTTTATTGGGAGTAGTATAGACTCTTGACCCAACAGATGAAGGAATTAAACCAAACAATATCACATAGTGAGTCACAATTAGAGCCTAAACGTCTCAATAGTCATGATTTTAGTACAAACTCTTGTCATAATCTCATGCTGCCTATTAGAATAATTTCATGCGAAGCTAAGTAAAAAAAAAAATTTAACTACTAAAAAAAACAATTAACTACTAACAAAACAACAAACATAAATAAATGCAAATGTGGATAGAGAAGTATAGCATGCAAATACCAGCACCCCACACTTAGACGGGACACACTGCCCTCAGTGAAAAATAAATAAGAAGAACCTGATTAGTCGGACTCATCCTATATGTCTGGGGTCATACCCCCTGCATCGGAATCGTCATCAGAGTCGTCGTCATCAGAGTTCTCTTCCACGTTGGAGTCTGGCATTCGTCGATCATCATTGGTTGGTATGTCGTCATCAAGAGGTTCCTCAAAATATACACCTTCTCCACACATCGCCCTCGCATGCTCATTCATTGGGTAGTCATAATCCAACTGTTGGAGCTCTGCAGCAGTTGGAACACGACCCCCGCTCATCATGGTAAACTTCATCATGCCATATAAATGGCGGGAGAAGCTTTCGTCGCGAGCATGCCTTTCTGAAGTGGTAAGGTTGAATCCATGAGTGATTTTAGCATCTTTAACCTTCGTGAGGTCAACCTTCTTTATGTTGTGTGGGAGTTTGTGATCAGCCGGTTCCTCTTCGATGTCTTCTTTCCTTAGTATTGTAGTCAACAGGTTGCCAAAACTGAAGTGGGACCTCTTGTGTAGCCTAGCTTTCCGCATTGTGGAATGAATAATTTCCCCGACGTTGATAGGGACATTCGTCACCAATGCGTATACCAAGCACACTCTATCTCTTGTTATCTTGGTGTACTGAGTCCCTGGTATGAGGTAAGAGTTGACAATACGCAACCATATCCTTGCTTCCCTATTCAAAGGAGCATAGGGGAAGGTGTTGTGTCGCCCGGTGTCTTTATGTCTTCTCCACCTTGCCATGGATCTACTTCCACAAAGTGTGTGTCGAATTGCTCTATATGGAGGTCTACTGTACAGCTCTTTGAATGGTGTTGGATCAACTGAAGGCAAGCCAAGAAAGGAGTTGATGAAATCCGCATTGAGTTGCAAAACTTGGCCCCAAATCTTGACTTCACTGCCTGTGGTTTTCGGCGACCAGTTGGCATAAAATTCCCTTATCAAATAAAGATTGCATTCTCCCATGTCTCGGAAGATGAAATCCAAAGGTAATGTCATGATCTTTGCCAACATGCGCGGCTCCTTCTTCGCTAGGCTTTCCTTGTTGATCAGGTCCACATGAACATATTTTCTTTCTTTGTTGTTCCTATACCATTCCTTCGCTTCCTCCTCAAGAACCCATTTTATTCCAAACGTGCGGCGTGGTAATTGCATTGAGGATGATTCTCCTTGCTCCTTGCGACTTCTTTTCTTGCTCTTTTGGGAAGTGGTAGCCTTATCTTTGCCTTGTCTTGCTTTGGGTGCCATTGTACCTGAGACTTAGAACAATGTTCATGTTAGCATCAACTCAATGGATACAATCTATACACAAGCAGTAGGGGTACCACCCCACACTTAGTTTGTTGGCACAAATTAGTTAAGTGAAAGTGGCCGATTACTTAGGCTTCATTGACATACGTTTTAGGGGCTATATTCCAACAGGAAATTCAGAGATGTAACACTTCTTGCAATCTTTGCAATACTTTCATGTTAGGTATATCAAGACTTCTACATAGGGATTACATCATGGTATAGTTTCTATCAATAATCACAATCTCCTATGTCGGTAGGCAACTATAAGTCTTATTCCGATGAACGAGACATCCCAACATGTAAGTATTCAAGTGACAAGAGTATGCAATGTTCATGACTATAGCAATTCCGCAAGTAGTATGCATCAAAATCGAATTGAAGTCGGAAACAAGTTAAGATCGTCCTAACGTATATGTTCACTCACTTGGTTGTAATTCAAACATTTTCACATCTTCAATACTTCTTCAAGATTTAGCAATTCATAATAGACATAGTAACGTAGTACTTACAAAAAATAGATGAAGAACACAAGAGTACTTACGTGATTGAAGCCTTTGGAGATGTTCTTGTGAAGTGGAAGAGCAAAAAGAAAAGTTTTGAGAAGATTTGGATGCTATGTGCAGCACCTATGTTAGGTTTTCAATGTGTTTGTGCCTCAATACTAAGTCTCCTATTTATAGAAAAAGATTGGGTCGGGTTTTGACCCATTTAAAATCGGATTTGGAGACATAAAGTGACCATAGGCGGCGCCTTTAGCTTTGCCTATGCTTGGCATAGGCGGCGCCTTTTGCAAAGCATTGTCTAGCATAGGCGGCGCCTATGCCATAGCATTTGGTGAGCATAGGCGGCGCCTTTTACTTTGCATTTAAGATTCAGAGACAAAATGCTTTAGCATAGGCGGCGCCTATGCTATGGCATACTTGAGCATGGGCGGCGCCTATGCTATGGCACACTAGATTCCGAGACCTTGGGCCATAGTATAGGCCTTGCCTTGTTTGTGGCCTAGTTTTACCTAGGCCTAGCCTTGCTCGATGCCTATATTTTCATGAGCAATGCTCAATCCATATCCTTTTGCATCTTCATGCCTAACTTACCACCTTTACCATGCAATACGTCCAAATCAAAATTTGAAACCGATCTCCTCGTTGAATACCTCTTGCACCTACATTTGCTCAAAACCAATAAAAATGATTAGTACGATGGGTTGCCTCCCACCAAGCGCCTTAGTTTTGGTCGTGGCACGACTCTTATTTTTGGATTTTTATTTATCAAAAACAAAAACGTATTAGAATGAAAGAATGAAAAACGATAAACGATAAACGATGAACGATGGGTTGCCTCCCATCTAGCACTTGATTTATTGTCGCGGCACGACATAGTTACCTCGAGTACTTAGTCTTCGTTGAGATAAGTGAGGGCCATATAATTTATCGAATCAAGAGGACCGATATAGGGTTTTATTCGTTGGCCATTCACTTTGAAGACAACACCATTATTGTCTTCCAACTCTACTACTCCAGACGAGTAGATTTGGTTAACTTTGTATGGACCAGACCACTTGGATTTTAACTTACCTGGGAATAACTTCAGTCTGGAATTGAAAAGAAGGACCATATCATCCTTTTGAAAGTTTCGTCGAACAATCCGCTGATCATGATACTTTTTCATCCGCTCCTTGTATAGGTCTGATCTTTCATAAGCATGGAGACGGAATTCGTCCATCTCGTTCAGTTGCTCGAATCTCAGATTTATTGCATCATCCCAATTCAAATTCAATCGCTTCAACGCCTACAATGCCTTATGCTCAAGCTCAATGGGTAAGTGACAAGCCTTCCCATAAACTAGTTGGTATGGGGACATGCCAATGGGTGTTTTGAATGCAGTCCTGTACGCCCATAGTGCATCATCCTGCTTCCTAGACCAATCTTTCCTATTAGCATTCACCGTTTTAGCAAGGATTTGCTTGATCTCTCGGTTGGAAACCTCTACTTGGCCGCTAGTTTGTGGGTGATAAGGTGTGGCTACCTTATGTTGCTTGACACCATATTTTTCCAACACGGATTTGAATAGCTTGTTGCAAAAGTGAGATCCTCCATCGCTTATGATAGTACGTGGTACTCCAAAGCGAGAGAAGATATTTCTCTTTAAGAATGCAACAACGCGCTTTCCCTCATTGTCGGCCAACGCTACTGCTTCAACCCATTTTGAGACATAATCTACAGCAACTAGGATGTACTTTATTCCAAACGAATTTACGAATGGACCCATGAAATTAATACCCCATACGTCAAAGAGCTCTACTTCAAGGATTTTCGACATGGGCATCTCATGGTGTTTCGAAATAGCACCTTGTCGCTGACATTGGTCGCATCTTCTAACAAAGTCGTAGGCATCTCTAAATATCGAAGGCCAATAATATCTGCTTTGCAATACCTTTCTTGCTGTCCGATTACCTGCGTGATGTCCCCCAACTTGGGAAGTGTGGCATGCTTCCAATATATTAGGCATCTCTGCATGGGATATACATCGTCGGATAACACCATTCGCGCATCGTCGAAACAAATATGACTCATCCCAAAAGTAGTGTTTTACATCATGCATAAACTTTCTCTTTTGATGGTAAGATAAGTTTGCAGGTATCACATTACTTACCGCAAAATTTGCAAAGTCGGCATACCATGGTAACTTTTCCATTATCGTTGCTAAGATCTCCTCATCAGGGAATGCATTATCAATCTCGATTTCAGGCTGCGCCATATGCTCGTTTTCGAGTCTAGATAGATGATCAGCCACTTGGTTCTCGCAACCCCTTCTATCTTTAACTTCGAAATCGAATTCTTGCAGCAGCAACACCCATCGAATTAGTCTTGGTTTCGCATCCTTCTTTGTCATTAGATATCTTAGGGCTGCATGGTCTGTATGAACGATCACTTTGGTCCCCAACAAATAAGCACGGAACTTCTCAAACGCGTACACAACCGCTAGGAGCTCTTGTTCTGTGACATTGTAGTTCTTTTGGGCTTCGTTCAGGACCTTGCTAGCATAGTAGATAGGATGGAATAATTTCTCCTTCCTCTGGCCAAGTACAGTGCCCACGGCTACCCCACTAGCATCACACATGACTTCGAACGGTAGAGACCAATCTGGTGCAACCATGATAGGGGCTTCAATTAGTTTTCCTTTGAGGCGTTCGAATGCCTTCAAACAATCTTCATTGAAGTCAAATTTTGCATCTTTCTCCAAGAGTTTGCACAATGGACTAGCAATTTTGGAGAAGTCTTTGATAAACCGCCGATAGAAACCTGCGTGACCGAGGAAACTACGAATTCCCTTTACGGAAATTGGTGGTGGTAGCTTCTCAATAACCTCAATTTTCGCTCGATCAACCTCAATCCCTCTTTCGGAGATTTTATGCCCCAGAACAATACCTTCTTTAACCATGAAGTGGCATTTTTCCCAATTAAGCACTAGGTTGAATTCTAAACATCTTTGCAACGCCATACTTAGGTTTACCAAGCACGCTTCAAAAGACTCACCAACGACTGAAAAATCGTCCATGAATACCTCCAAAGTATCTTCAACCATATCAGAAAAAATGGACATCATACAAGTTGAAAGGTGGCTGGTGCGTTACATAGCCCGAATGGCATACGTTTGAAGGCAAACGTGCCATATGGACATGTAAACGTTGTCTTCTCTTGGTCTTCGGGGGCAATACAAATCTGATTATAGCCTGAATAACCATCTAGAAAACAAAACCATCCTTTCCCCGCTAATCGATCTAGCATTTGGTCCATAAATGGCATTGGAAAGTGATCTTTGAGTGTCCAAGAATTCAGCTTTCTGTTGTCCATGCATACTCTCCATCCGGTGACGGGTCTGAGTGGAATAAGCTCATTCTTTTCATTTGCGACCACCGTCATGCCTCCTTTCTTGGGAACACATTGTACCGGGCTTACCCATGTACTGTCGGAGATTGGATACACAACTCCTGCGTCTAACCACTTGATAATTTCTTTCTTCACCACTTCTTGCATAGGTGGGTTGAGACGCCTTTGATGCTCAATGGTGGGTGTGCAATTTTCTTCAAACTGAATCTTGTGTGTACAAATCCCAGGTGGAATACCAATAATATCAGTAATGGTCCAACCAATGGCTCTTATATACTTCTGTAGAATAGCAATGAGAGCTGCAACTTGTTTCTCTCCCAAATCTGCTGCCACAATGACTAGAAGTGTGTTTCCGATTCCTAAGAATGCATACTTTAAATGACTAGGCAGCTCCTTCAATTCTAACGTGGGTGGCTCTTCGATAGATGGCTTGGCTGGTGGTGTGGGTCGATTTTTTAGATCGAGGTCCAGCTTCTTGGGAGTATGGCGATATGTCCCTAATCCTGATAGAGCACAAATAGCTTCTTCGCAATTTTCAGCATCCTTATTCTCTTCATTCATGAGCACAACCGCCACTGGGTCATCAATAATTTGCTCTTCTTCAAGTAGTTCTTTCTCATCATCAAAGTAAACATCAGCCACCGAGAATACGTTCAGCTCTTTGGGTTGCTTCATTGATTTGCACACATCAAAGCGAACTACTTCGTCATTTATTCAGAATGAAAGCTCATTAGCTCTCAAATCAATAAGCACGCTTCCTGTAGCAAGGAAAGGGCGCCCCAAGATTATGGGAACTTCTAAGTCTGCTTCACAATCCAAAATAACAAAGTCTGCCGGAAAGATGAATGAAGAAACCTTTACCAATACATCACATAGAATCCCAACAGGTCATTTTACCGACCTATCCGCCATTACGAGCCTCATATTGGTTGGAGTAGGGTCACCTAACCCCAACTTTTTGTAGATAGATAATGGCATCAAATTGATGCTGGCTCCTAAATCACATAATTCCTTGGCAAAATTCAAAGATCCAACAGTGCAAGGAATAGTGAAAGCTCCGGGGTCAGCCTTCTTCTGAACTAGTGATCGGGTAGCGATGGCGCTGCAGTGATGAACATTATCTTTTAACTCATAGCTTGCTGCCCTCTTTTTCGTCAAAAGATCTTTCATAAATTTTGCATACCCAGGCATTTGTTCAAGTGCCTCTACCAATGGAACATTAATGGTCAGCTATCGTCCGCCACTTCTTCAATCTTTGAGGAAAAGGTGGTGGTGGGTACGGAATTGTTCTCTCCACGACTTTCTTCTCCTCTTGCCTTCGTTTTTCAGCCTTTTCAGGCTGCAACATACTCGGTGTACCGTCATGGACGTCGTGGGTGGATTCTACGGCAGCTTCTCCTTTTGCCTTGTCATCAATGTCTGCTACATCGTCGACCACTTGTTTGCCCTTAGATGAAGTTTCCAGCGCTTTACCACTTTGAGTAGTAATAGCCATGCATGATCCCTCATTCCTTGGATTTTGCACAGTGTCGCTAGGTAAAGTGCCAGCCTTTCTTTGATTTAGTGCTGCTGAAAGTTGGCTCAATTGCTGCTCTATTTGCTTGATTGAAGTGGAATGTGAATCAAATAATTGCTTCATAGTGGACAAATCATTTATTACCTCCGTTACTCCCGCGCTAGTTGCTTCCACTCCTTTCAGTAGTTTAGCCATCATGTCTTCCATACTTCCAGAACTAGATGTGGTGGCGTCACGTCTTCCAGGGGGAACATACAAACCACTTTAGTCATTCTTGTTCTTCCAACTACCTTGGTCCTTGTTTCCATATTTATCATAATAGTTCCGACCTTGGTTTCCTTGGGTATTACCTCGGAAACCCCCCTGATTGTTTAAGTAGTTGGCTTCTTCTTCCGAATTAGATTCGTCTCTTCCTTTTGACGCAATGGCTTTTACTTTTTCGGTCTTCCCTGATAATAGATGCTTTGTAAGAAGATCCACTTGTGTCTTCATGTGCGCCATATCTTGATCACGTTCTTCTTCTCTTCTCCTTTGTTCTGCAGTCATGCCTATAGATAAAGTGGGGCTTGCTACCTCAGAATCCCTGGTATGCCAAGCTCTACTTTGCTTCGTCATACGATTTAGCATATTGCTTGCCTGACCAAAGGTGAGATCCATAAATGATCCTCCAGCCGCATTATCCACAACTGGTTTAGTTATTGAATTCAAGGCTCTGTAAAGTATCTCCATTAGGTGAACATTAGTCATGTGATGGTTTGGGCACCTCATTAGCTTCGTCTTGAACCTCTCCCATGTTTCATGAAGGGCTTCAGTTGGAAGCTGACGAAAGTTGCTGATTTCATCTCTCATTTGTGCTCTTTTGGATGGCGGAAAGAATCTTTCTAGGAAAGCGTCTCTCAATTGCCTCCAATTTGTAATAGAATCAGGAGTCAACCCATTCAACCATAGAGTTGCCTCCCTAGACAGAGACAATGAAAATAAGCGTAACCGAATTGCATTCTGACCAACTCCAGGATTGTCAAACGACTTGCATGTAGAAATAAAGTTGATGAGATACATATTCGGATCATCGCCTGCTAGTCCACCAAATAATCCCTTGAGTTGCAATAACTGAATCATGGTGCTCGTGATGTTGAACTTGGCTCCGGGTGCCAATGGTGGCAGAATAATGGCTCCTGTGGCTCCGGCTCCATCAAGATCATCATCATCATCGTCGAAAGCTGGCTGCATAGCTTGGCGTTCAGGCCTAAACCTAGCTTGACGATCTTTTCTGTTGGCAGGTGTTGCGATCTCAGCGGCATGCCTAGGGTTTAGTAGCTCGTCATCACCTAGATCTTCATCGTCAGGATTTGTTGCTCGCCCAGGGTTATCAATATTCTGTTGATGCACTTGAGCGGCGGCTAGCGCAACTAGTCTCGCCTGTTCCTGTTGAGAAGCCATCCTTTCAATTGCGTGTTGTGCCTCCATTCTGCGAATACGTTGTGGTTCAGGATTGATAGGTAATGACGGTTGACCTGAACTTCGGGTATGGGGCATGCACTGAATAAAAACCTGCAGTAAACAAAAACAAAAACTAAAAGTAAAAGTACGAGAATCTTTGACCAAAGAGTCTAGTAATTATTACGAACTTAATTGACACTTGTATTCCCCGGCAGCGGCGCCAATTTTTGATAACGCTCAATCTATAGCTCTCGTAGGAGTGTAAAGCGGTCGGTTGTCAAATATAGAACCCAACCTGGGTTGGGTATCGATCCCACAGGGAATAGCTTGGTCAACAAGTAAGCAAAGATTACTAGACTTTTAGTGAAAGTCTCGAAAAAGAGGAGAGTCTTGTTGTGCAAGTAATGTAACCAAATAGTAGAGAAAAAACGGAAATAGAAAAGTAAAAAGAAAGAATGTTTAGTAAGATGTAAACGATGAGAATTGAGAAGTTGGGGTTATGTCCACCTTCTGAGTTATACGTCTCTATTGGCTATGAGTGTGCGGAATTCAGACATGCATGTGCTTATAGAGAATTGTATTCGATGGTAAATCCAGGCGTCTTTCGACCTATTCGAGGATTATTTCACTTTAACTCTTTTGAGCTTAAAGCGTGTCTAACGGTACGAATTCTCCAAGAGGTTAATCCAGTTACGACACTAACTTTTTAATAGGGGATGGGACCCTACTACCTTGACATTATCTCTTTTCCAGACAGATAACCTTTCTTTCGAACAAGTTAAATGTTATACTGGCGTATTCTTGCGTTTGCAACCACAAAGAATTTAGATTAAGATGAAGAGAATAATGATATAAGCAGCATACGTGTCACGAACTCACAAACTCACAGCAATAGATAGTATCTCATTCGGCTTCCATAACCCCAACAGAGAAGTTTAGTTATCCATAAGTGCAAAGGAAATCACAATTGACATTGTTGTTATACCACAATTAAGATTTCACGTTTATAATGGTGTGGTAGACGTTTAGGCGTGAATTCCTTAGCAAGGTAACGTTTCTCTTGTTGAGGAATTTAAGAATTGAATAGATGAGTAGAAGAAGAAAAATAGAATTAATGGGAGAATTAGAAGAAGAGTTGTAGAGTAATAGAATTCATTCCCCCCTCCTCAAAATCTCTAGCAAGATAGGGTATTTATAATACCCATATCCTAATTCTTCTAAGCTAATGAAATACTTAACCCAATTGTACTAGGTTAATGTATCATTATCCTAATCCTAATAAGCTAATGAAATACTTAACCCAATTGTACTAGGTTAATGTATCATTATCCTAATCCTACTAAATTACTGCTAGTCCCCAAAGTCTTCAGAAATGTTGTTTTAGCCCGGGACAGATTTTCCATGCGCCATTTTTAGTCCTTGGCGTCCAAGATTGGCTTTTCTCCTTTCGTGAAGCTTTCTTTGGCGTCAAGTTATCCATAAAATGCTGAATTCTGCATCATTTATACCTGAAACTTTGCTAATCATGTTCGTTAGCTCACTTACAGGAAAAAGGACTAAAAGTGCATAAAATATATAATTTGTTCTCAAAACTAGGCTAAAATATGGGCAAAATATAGTGCTATAGGCGTGTAAATTCGCCTATCATCAGTTACTGAGCACTAAGATTACTAGACTACTGAGATTACTGAGTTTTCTCGAGTCACATGACTGACTGAATTCTATATATCATGGCTTGACTAAGAGTATCGTGATAACATGACATAGCTCTAGGAACACAACTACATTTTTTTTTGGGTACAAGTACCCCTAGGACTCGATGGAAGGAAACTGACACAACTTGACTTTCTTGAGTACATGACCATCAATAACAATCCATAATATATGAGTGATGGATTTCATGAAGTACATGGTTATCATAATATCTAACATGAATATGAATGCTTATAATCAAGTCATAAATCTCATATTCTAATAGCATGGACATTCCGACAACATATACTATTCATAACAATGGCATGAAAACCATTTAAGCATAAGGGAATGGCAAACATGTAACATTTAGTTCATATCATAATAATTTGGGGATAAATCATGTGATACTTCAAAATCATGATCTTGTTCATAGCATGGAAGGCATATAGACACACTATGAATCCATTCCCCAATCATCATGTACATTCCATTAACACATATATTGCACAACAATGACAAGTCAGCTCTTTGAACATAATAGACTAGCATGAATTTATCATATAGTTCACCCTTAAGTTATAATACATGATTTTTATCATTCTAGGCATTTTATCAAACACCTTACATGCACAATATTGAGCATAGGTGTACTTAATAGATTTAAAAATCTTGAACCACCCAAATTTATGGGTTTCCAACTAACATGCCCATACACTTGTTGGAAACACATTTAGATACCATCTTGAAACACAATTAACAACCATCAACATGAACATAATTACACAACAACATAAAGATCATAATTTATTATTTAAAACATGGTTCTTGAGCTAAACGGATGAAAGGGATCCGTGGATGAACACTACACATACCTTAGTGATTGAATATTGAAAGAGATATAATATTTTTGAAGTTTATTGAAGAAATCCTTAGGCTTGCTCTTGAGGAGATGATCTTGAGAGAAAACCCTAATCTTATGGTTGAGAGTGTATGAGAGAGCTTTTTGAGATGTTTAACTAAAGAGAATGGAAGATAATATGTTTCTTGAGGGTTATAAGTCGTGGGAAGTGAAGGAAAAAGACCAAAAATACCCTTACTAAAATGTCCCTCAATTACTGGGAAAAATAGCTAGCGACATTCGTGACAAGCTACTTACTAGTGATAGGTCGTCATGAATTGTCGTCACAAAAAGGTGAAATCTTGGTTTTCTGGTTAAGGTTGACGACATTGGTGATAGCCCGTCACGGGCATGACAGCGTGTCAGAAAATGTCGTCAATGGGGATGAAAATCTGCCCAGGGCTGACGACATTGGTGATAGGCCATCACGGGCATGACGGCTTGTCACAAAATGTCGTCACTGGGTTTCCAGCCTGACATGCCGGAGTAAAATGGGCATAACTCCTTGCTACGATATCGGATTTAGGAAAAATTGGTATCATTGGAAATATAATTCAAATATATTTCATTTTATATAAGTACTACACCCATTTCATCATATACAACGAGTTATGGCCGATTGAAATTGACCTAAGTTTTGACGCTCACTAAAACTTAAACGATAGGAAAGCTTTCAACTTGTACTTGAGTTAGGGGACCTATATGATCTAAATTCATGCTCAAATAGATTCCCACACTATATAATTTATTAGCACACTAAATTTACATAGGATTCGAGGCTTTTGAAACGTCTACGCATAGAAGTGACAGATTTTCATCCTAGTCCGAAATGTGGGGTATTACATGCTCTCTCTACCTTTCTTCTACGATCTTATATTTCTTCATCTCCATTACTATCGCACCATGAATAGGAATCGGACTTGTCAAAACTTCTATCCACTTCTTCTTCATCTTCCGTGGAGGATGCACGAAAATAGAGTAAATTTCATTCATGGTCGCTTAGCTTTGTGTCTATTATACAAAAATCACTTTTTATTTGTTCATTAAACAAAAGTCATTTTACTTTGCTCCGTCCATCACAAAAGTCACTATGATCGGATTTTACATTAATCCCTTCAAAAAAAATTATGTGATAACCTTAATTAGTCCTTAATTTTAATTTAAGAGAATATAATATATTACCCATATCTTGACCTTTTTTATATGTGTCTAACACAATTTTTCTTATGAATTATATAATGAAAGAATATCAATTTCTTAATATGTAATAGACAACTTATTATTTTCTTTTAATGAAGGGTTTAATTGGTAATTATAACCAATTATTAGTATTAATTAAGAAATTAAAAAGGGACAAGCCAAAAGCTTTCAGTTTCACATTAAAGATCAGCATAAATAGAACAGTTGTTCTGGGAAGGTAACAACAAGCAAAACAACATACCAAAAGAAAAAAAAAGAGATAGACAAAGAGTATCTATACTGTGTTGGCAGGCATCTTTATGAAGTGATAAGGTATGAATTTGTATGTAGTTTGGGCATAGAATTTTGGCAAAGAAGTAAATAGTGTATGTTTGATCTTCTTCATAGTGCTAATAGTCTGCTGCTGCAGTAACTAATATATGTGTATATGTTTGAGATTTTCATAAAGTGTTGTTTGTAACATTCTTTGTTACTGTAAGGGTAGAAATTGATTACTGTAAGGGTAAAATCCAACCAATCCAATCATTCTTTGTTACTGTAAGGGAAGCAATAATGTTAAGGCAATAATTGATTAGTGATGAGAGAAATGGTTGGCACTGGAATCGATTTTTAAGGGTAGAAATTTAAATAGTGAAGTTATTGACATTATGGGTTAGAAATCATTGGTTGTTATGTTGAAATTTTTGTTTTGGCAGCCTTTCCTTATTAAATTATCCTTAATTCATGGATAATGATGTGAGATATTAAGGTTTATCATTAACCTTGAACAGTAAGGTTATTGGAATCTAACCCCGAGTAATATAATTGATATCGTTATTTAATGTTTTTGCATAGATTGAAGCCATTGAAGGGTATTTGGTTGGCGTTCTACGCATAGTGAGGTTGTTGAACTTGTCGTTAGTGAGGTAAGTGAGACTTTAAGCTTTGATGCTAGCTTTTCAAATCTGCTTTATAAAACTTATGTTTTTCTGCCTAGTCCATGTGTTGGAACAAACATGCGACTTGGTAGAATCGGTGGTATTGATTATTTGCGGATATGTTTTTGTAAAGTTTAGTGAGAGCTATTTAGTGATAATCTGTGAGGTAATGTACGGGTGTTGAACATATTTTTCGTCACTGCCGTTATAGTCTCTAGGGGCATACATAGATGCAGTAATATGTTAGGGGCATTACTTATGCTGCCGTAATATGTTAGGGGCTTGTACATGTTGCCGTAGTAGACTTTTTGGGGCATTATATATGCTGTCGTGGACTTGTTGGGGTGTTAGGCCGATCACCTTCACTTCCGTTTATGACAAGTCGTGAGAATGGATTGAGTTGAGATATAGAGAGACATATTTTTTAACTTCCTTTGGGTCTTATTGACATTACTTTGTGAGAGACATTATGTACATATTATTTGAGTATTTTTGTTGTGTCTTGTATTTTCTAATAATTGTTTCAGCAATATTAAAGTAGCGGGTCGAGGATCTTACTGGGTTATATTTATATAGCTCACTCCTTACTTGCATATGTGCAGATACGGCTGCAAAGAGAGAGGCTCGTGGCTGACTGTCTTTACGTATGGATTCTGTCGCTAAGGTGATCCTTCATATTGTTCGTGAAGGCTGTCATTCATCTTTACTTATTTTTAGCTTATGTTTCCTTTTGTTGGGTTTGTATGTCCAAAAGTTGAACTCATGTAACTCTGTTTAGATGCTCTATGAACTTCGTGTGGGTCTTGGGTTAGAAATTTGTTATCTAAACTATTGTCGTTTTCATAAATCGCTATGTGGTATCTTGTTGGATAATTACCTTGCGTTAATGATTATTTCTTGCATGTGGAGTTGTAAATATTTTTATCTCAGTGTTTATAGATATTGTGAATGTATAGAAAATTGGTTCTTCAGGCAAGCGGTGTTGTCGGGCACCATTCACGCCTAGGGGTTATTTTGGGACGTGACATAATAAATTTGTCAAAGTGACAAAACCAAAATGTTCCAATTTTGTGCGAAACATTGTTCACCACTCACCGCTTAATATAAAAAAGGTAATTCGAGAAAAATAAAATTCTTTTCGTGTTTTTCTATTTCTGGCTCATTAGAAGATCCTATTTTTTCAACTATTTTCCAAATTATGACCAATTTTTAAATGTATAGAACAGGAAAATCAGAAACTTAAGGAGGGGTTTACAATTAATTACAGTAGAAAACAAGTTGAAATAGTACTAATAATCCTTTTGAGTAAATCTCTCTCTCTCTCTTTCCTTTTTAAAAAACGGTGCTGTTCAGTGTAACCTTTCCATAAGAGAATCAATACTATTATAAATAGGGTGCTATGTTACATATTTTCATAGGGTAGAAATTGAAGAGCTTTTGAGTTATTGAATAAAGTTTCCTACCTTTGTCTGTTGTTTAGTTAATTTCTTCTATATAGTCATTGTTGCGTCTTTCACTTGTGCTTATATTATTTCTTAGTGGTTTTTGTTAGGAATTCGTGCCCTACTGATTTTCTTATTTTCGCCTAACTTTTGCTTATCGATGGAACGTGTTGCCTGACGTGTTCCACTGACGTGTTTCAAGGAAGCAGTAAATAGAAAGTAAAGAACACAATGATTTTTACGTGGAAAACACCCGGCTCAAAAGGTGTAAAAAACCACGACCTTCACCTCTACAGGATTTAACCCCAACTTCACTAAAAAACTCTGAGCCTCAACAACGACTGATTACAAAACTCTTGTAACCAACAAATAGGAATTATAAACTCTAATTCCTATAACTTAACAACTAGGAATTATAAACTCTAATCCCTATAACTCAACAACTAGGAATTATAAACTCTAATTCCTAACTACACACACACCTCCCAAGGTATGTGTTCCCAAAGTCTTTGAGTTTTCCCCAACTCGAAGACTAGCTCCTAATTCAGTTTATAACACACTGAAACTAATATTATATGAATAGCTCAAACACAATGAACAACTCTAAAAATCAACGTTAAAACTCTTAGATGGATTCTGTACTGAGGACCAGGTTCTTCAACGTGTTTCTTCAGTAATTGAGTAGCACTTCGTGAAGTCAATCTGTCGATTGAGCTTTTCTGCTTTTTTAAGTGTGTGAATTATTCTGGCTGTTGCATCTTCTATTTAAGCACAACTCTCCAAAGAGTCAATCTTTATTTCAAACTCCTACTTTAATTAGAAATCTCATGGCATAGCCGTATGAGCTGGGCTTACTTTCTCAAGTTCAAATCTGAAGCATTTGAGAATTTCAGGAAATTCAAGGCTCTCGTGGAGAAGAAATCAGGCTACAACATAAAAGCTCTTCGCACAAATCGTGGTGGTGAATTTTTATCTAATGATTTTAATTTATTTTGTGATAAGAATGGAATTTGCAGGGAGATTTCAACACCGTACTCGCCGCAGCAAATTAGAGTCGCCGAGTGGAAAAATCGTACAGTGGTTGAGATGGCCAGAAGCCTACTTAATGGAAGGGGATTTCCAGTTCAGTTTTGGGGAGAAGCAGTGGCTGCAGCTGTGTACCTCCTGAACATCTCTCCAACAAAAGTTTTTTTGGATCGAACTCCATATGAAGCATGGACGGGACGAAAACCACGAGTAAGCCACTTGAAAGTATTTGGTTGTATAGCTTATGCTTTGGTTAATATACATTCTAAACTAGATGAAAAATTAGAGAAATGCATTTTCATTGGTTATAGTCCTCAATCCAAATCATATAGACTATATAATCCTACTAGTGGTGAAGTGATTATCAATAGGAATGTTGTTTTCAACGAAGAAGTAGCCTTGGAGTGAAATTGTGAGAAAGAAGATTCAGTAATCCATATTTCGGTCCAATCAGAAGGAGAGCATACTACGATTCTTGAATCTATAGGTTTTGATCCTTCTTATTCTTCCAGTAGTAATGCTAATCATTCTTCTCATGGTAGTAGCAGCAACAACTCTAATCCAACAAGCTTCCACTCTCCATCTTTGGCGTCATCCAACGAAATGCCACCAATTAAGTTTTGGTTGCTGGAAGATATTTATGCATCTTGCAGTTTTTCCTTGTTAGCTGCTAAACCAACATGTTATGAAGAAGCTGCAAAGCGGCCTGAGTGGCAAAATGCAATGATTGAAGAGATCTAGTCCATTGAGAAAAACCAGACCTGGGAATTGGTTGATTTTCCTGAAGGGAAGAATGTTATCAGGCTAAAATGGATTTTCAAAGTGAAGTACAATGCTGATGGAAGTGTGAAAAGGCATAAATCTCGACTTGTTGCAAAAGGATATTCCCAGAAATAAGGCATCGACTTTGAAGAGACATTCTCGCCGGTAGCTTGCTTTGAAACGGTTAGAACTACTCTAGCCTTGGCTGCTCAACTTGGTTGGCCTTTGTACCATTTGATATTAAGTCTGCCTTCCTAAATGTCGACTTACATGAAGAAGTAGACGTCTCTCAACCTGAAGGCTTCATCTCTAGTGAAGGGAAGAGCAAAGTATACAGATTGAATAAGGCATTGTATGGTCTAAAGCAAGATTCACGGGCATGGTATAGCATAATTGATACCTTCTTTCAAGAGTAGCAGTTCAGAAAAAGTGAGAATGAACCCACACTTTATGTGAAGAAAAGAGGTAATGGTGATTTTCTAGTTGTTTATCTTTATGCCGATGATATTATATAAATAGGCTATTGTGCATCTATTGTTTCAGAATTTAAGAGTTGCATGATGGGTAAATTTGAAATGTCCGACTTGGGTATGCTGCATTATTTTCTTGGACTTGAGGTGAGACAAGGTTCGGATGGAAAGAAAATATGATACTGAACTTTTACCGAAGTTTAGCATGCTGAATTGCAATCCACCCCCACGCCCATAAATATGAAAGAGAAAATGGTACTTGATGATGGTACAGGCGCAACAAATACTTCTTATTTTAGAAACCTGGTTGGTGGTCTAAATTACTTATCACACACAAGGCCCGATATAGCATTCTCTGTCAATTTGATTTTAAGGTTCATGCATAGTCCTTCGAAGCAACACCTGGGTGCAGCCAAAAGGATCTTGTGATATGTTGCTGGCACAATAAACTATGGAATTTGGTACTCAAAAGTTTCAGATTTCAGATTAATTGGTTTTACTGATAGTGATTGGGCAGGTAGCTTGGAAAATCACATGAGTACATCTGGGAATATCTTTAATCTTGGTTCTGGAGCAATCTCATAGAGTTCAAGGAAACAATATACAATCGCCTTATCATCTTCGGAAGAAGAATACATGGCTGCAACTTCCACCGGTTGCCAAGCTATCTGGTTAAGGAAATTATTAGTGGATCTTCAACAAGAGCAGATTGGTCCAACTGAAATATGATGTGACAACAAGGCGGCGATTTCTATGATAAAAAATCATGCATTTCACAGTAGGACGAAGTACATCGACATCCGCTATTACTTCATCCGCGATCTAGTTGCTGGTGGAATAATTTCCTTAACATTTTGTGGCACAAATAATCAGGTTGCTGATGTTTTTATGAAATCGCTTCCGCGCAACAAGCATGACTTTTTCAGGCTATAAATGGGAGTATGTGATTTTGAAGAAAGAGGGAGTGTTGACTAGTTCTTCAAATAATCAATCACTGCAAAATTTGTTCTTTATGGTTCTGTTTTTTAGTCTTAGAGGTCCTGTTTTTTAGTCTTAGTGGAGTTATGTTTTACTTGGTCAATGTTTTTCTATTTTCTGTTTTCTATTAGTGGGAATGTTGGTGTTTATGTCATGTTTTACCACTACTTGTTAGTTCCTATGTTTTAGCTTAAGTTGTTGAGTTGTAAGCCTATAAAAGGGCAGTAGATTTCCTGTTATTCTACAGTTGAATTGAGAAGTAAAAAAATAGTATGAGTTTTTTCTTCCTCATCAGTTTCTCTGCTTCTTTTACTCTTCTTTATTCCAACAACACGTTCCATAATCATACTAAAAAGATAATGAATTGGGACAAATAGCAAATTGTTACTTTATGGAATTGAGATGAACAACAAATTTTCACTTTGTTGAATTATTTTGCTTAATATGGATTCCCATTTCTTGTTTGGATAAATCCTATGTTATAGAGTACATAACTTAGATCATTAGTGTAATTTCTAGTTGCATAATTTCATAATAATGTTACAAAGAGGGGCAAGCATTCACCTATGTGTTATCCATAAGCCTATCCAGGGCCCTGGTGCTCAGTTCAACTGAAGAGGCCTAGTTTGATCTAAGAAGTGCTAATTCGATTTATGTTAAGAATTCGTGCCCTAGTGATTATCTTATTTTCACCTAACTATTTCCTATCGATGGAACGGGTTACCTGGCATGTTCCAAGGAAGCAGTAAAATAGAAAGTAAAGAACACAATGATTTTTAGGTGGAAAACACCCAGCTCAAAAGATGTTAAAAACCAAGACCTGCACCTCTACAGGACTTAACCCTAACTTCACTAAATAACTTTGAGCCTCAACAGCGACTGATTACAAAACTCTTGTAACCAACAAATAGGAATTATAAACTCTAATTCCTTTAACTCAACGACTAGGAATTATAAACTCTAATTCCTTTAACTCAACGACTAGGAATTATAAACTCTAATTCCTAACTACACACACACCTCCCAACGTATGTGTTCCCAAAGTCTCTGAGTTTTTCCCAACTCGAAGACTAGCTCCTAGTTTAGTTTAAAACACACTGAAACTAATATTACATCAATAGTTCAAACACAATGAACAACTCTAAAAATCAATGTTAAAACTCTTAGCTAGAATCTATACTTAGGACCAGGTTCTTCAATGTGTTTCTTCAGTGATTGAGTAGCACTTCGTGAAGTCAATCTATCAATTATGACTTTTCTACTTTGTAAGTGCGTAAGTTATTCTGACTAATGCATCTTCTATTTAACCACAGCTCTTCAAAGAGGCATTCTTTATTTCAAACTTCTCCTTTAATCAGAACTCTCATTACATAGAGTTCTACTTCAAGTGAGACTCCTTCTTCAATTCCAACTCTTGTCTCCTTAGTGTTGTAGTAAAACTCCAAATCTTTTGAATTCTTCAATTTTCAAAATCTTTCTCCTTCCACACATTGGACTCTTAAGGATATGCTTAGAAGTGAAACTCCTTCTTCACATAGGACTCCTAAGGATATGCTTAGAAGTGAAACTCCTTCTTCACATAGGACTCTTTTTTCAACTCAAATTGCTTTCCCTTATCATTAAGTGTTTGAATCAAATTCAACTTGTTTCATTCATATTGTAATTCATCGAAACTTCAAGGTTCCAACAGTTTTATTGAGAGAGAATGGGTAATTGTTTGTCGGATGTTAAAGGTGGGAAGCAGACTGTAGGAGGAGTAGGCCACTATATGGACCCTGCAGGTGCTGCCGGTGGTGGTAATGGTGCTGCTGTTGGGCGGCCGAATGATGTTGTTGACTTGTTCTATATGACAAAGGGTCTTCACGCCCTTTACATTCCAATAGAGCTATTGTTATCAACTTCAAAGCTACATGATCTCGATATTATTTCTAAGAGTGATCCAATGGCAGTGGTATCTCTTAGAAAAAGAGACAGGACACTGGAAGAGCTTGGTCGAACGGAAGTCATAATGAACAATTTGGACCCTGTATGGGTACAAAAAATTAGTGTCATGTACCAATTTGAGACTGTGCAGACATTGGTTTTCCATGTCTATGAAGTCGACACAAAATATCATAACATACCAATCAAGGATCTTAAATTGAAAGACTAAGATTTCCTTGGTGAAGCCAGTTGTGCCCTCTCCGAGATTGAAACCAAGTGCAACCGATGCTTAAACTTGAATCTGCACGGCAGGAATGGCCATTTCCAAAAAAACTTTGGGGAAATTACTATTCTGGCAGAAGAAATAGTCAGTTCAAGAACTGCCGTAGAGGCGACTTTGTGATGTAACAACCTGGAAAACAAGAATTTATTCTCAAAAAGTGATCCTTTCTTGAGAATATCTAGGATTATTGAAACTGGAGGTTCTATTCCAATTTGCAAGACAGAAGTCGTCGATAATAACTTGAACCCCATATGGAGGCCTGTTTGTCTAACTATGCAACAATTTGTGAGTAAGGATAATCCATTAGTTATAGAGTGCTTCGACTTTAATAGCAGTGGAAATCATGTTCTCATAGGCAAATTACAAAAAATAGTGGCAGACCTTGAAAATTTGCACAAGAGCGGAGTAGGAGCAAATTTTATCTCACAACCTTCTGGTTTTCGAGGTAATGAAAAGGTCCTAAAAGGTCAACTTTTTGTTGAAAAATATGCTGAGAAGCAGCTCTATAGTTTTATTGACTACATTTCTAGTGGATTTGAGCTTAACTTTATGGTTGCTGTGGATTTTACTGCTTCAAATGAAAATCCTCGCAGTCCTGATTCCTTGCATTATATCGATCCTTCTGGCCATTTGAATGCTTACCAGAGGGCTATTGTGGAGTTTGGAGATGTCATACAATTCTACGATTCTGATAAGCTCTTTCCAGCTTGGGGATTCAGTGGCAAGGCATATGATGGAATGGTATCTCACTTTTTTAACTTAGGTGGAAGTCCGGGTCCCTCTGAGGTGGAAAGTGTGGGAGATATTATGGAAGCTTATGCTAGTGCGTTGCAGAATTTTACTCTTTCTGGACCTACATTGTTCGGGCATGTAGTTAACAAGGCTGCAGAAATCGTTGTTGAGTCCCTCAAATACAATCAGAACAAGTATTTTGTCCTCCTCATTATAACGGATGGCGTCATTACCGATATGCAAGAAACAATAGATGCTCTAGTGAGGGCATCTGACCTGCCACTTTCAATCCTTATTGTAGGAGTCGGCAGTGCAGATTTTTCACAGATAGAGGTCCTTGACGCTGATAATGGACACCGATTAGAGAGTAAGACAAGAAGAGTAGCTACACGAGACATTGTTCAATTTGTTCCAATGCGAGAAACACATAGCGAGCAAATTTCAGTTGTTCAAGGACTTCTAGAGGAGCTACCTGGGCAGTTTCTGACAGACATGCGTTGTAGGGATATTATACCTCATAACATTTCTGCTGCACAAACATATTGTCCAGGACAGTCCCATGCACAGCTTGAGTTGGAAGAATAGCTTCAGAGGCCATCAAATTCTTGAGATGATTGCAGAAGAAAGTGTGTCTATTTTGCTGCAGAAGTCAATTCTATATGCTTCAAAAAGTAGTGTTGCACATTTTATCCTAGTCTTAGTTTAATTTGGTTTTATTATAGTATTATAAATAAGGACGCTATGTTATATACTTTCATAGAGTAGATATAGAAATTCAAGAGCTTTTGAGTTATCGAATAAAGTCTCCAACCTCTTGTCTCTTATTTAATTAATTTTTTCGTTGGATCTTTCACCCATGCTTATATTATTTCTTTGAGTGTTTTTGATTTCCTTCATTTCCCTTTCGGGACTATTTATCCCTTATACCTCGCACAGTAAACAACCCCTAAGATGCTTGCAATATACTACTGCAAAACACAACTAATCGTGAAACCATGCTGTAGAAAGATACCATTGCTAGATCAAATGCACAAACGTATTCCTTTTTATGGCAAGGAATTTGCCCTTTCAGTACTAGAAGGAATGCTATGCTTTTTTTCCCACTTTTAAGGTACGTGACGAGGGTACTATGGTGTGAAGGAATCGTGGACTCAATTATTTAACACCGATATATAGGTTTGCAGATAGTGATGTACTAGTTAAATGCTACATTGACGGAATTTGCTTATTAAGGACATCAAAAGGACCATTTGGATTATTGTACGATTCATTTATTGGATCACTTAAAAGGTTTGAAATAATTACTTTTGGTGAAAAGTTTGATCTCTCCAAAAGCACTTATATAATATAGGCCAAATCCATCGATAGCCCCCTAAACTTGGCACCATATTTCACTTAGGCACCTTAACTGGACTATGTTCATTTTAAACAACTCAAGTAGATAAAAGTGTCTTACTTTGACACTTTTTGCCCTTATTAAAATTAAGCTGAGGCGCGTGTGGGTCGAACGACCCACGTGGATTTTATAATCCATTTAAAACCTGCCACGGAGGAAACTACTTTACACATCAGCATATCAACATTTAAGGGGTAAAATTCCACAAAATTCCCATTTCCATTTCATTTCTCATACCCGATTTCAGAGCTCTGGTAATTTTTTTTTCTTCTACTTTTGATTCGATTTTCGTTGATTCGTAGAAAGATCTAGCTAAGAATGCTATTTTTTGTAGGTACAATGCATGCACTGAAGTGTTGATTAATGTTCATCGACGAAGTTGAAGATTTTTTTTAAAAAATTGACGAAATTGAAGAAATTTGAGGTACAACTAAAGTTGTTCTATATTTTTTTTCTATTTGCCTTACTTTATGGATATTTTACCGCAACAATTTGTAGTGTTTTTGCTGAATTTTGTTATTAGGGTTCTTTTAGGGATTTCAGTGACAAAGTTAGGGTTTTGTGTGGGTTATTTTGGGGATTTGACTAATTTATGTGTTATTTTCCAGATTTCACTATAAATACAAGGTTATTTTGGTACTTTTCTTGTTCAAGGGTATTTTGGGTATTTTCTTTTGTTGAGAATCTTCTGGGGGCTGTTAAGGAAATATATGGACAACTATATTTTGACCTATTTTCATCACAGGGGAAATGTTGTAGCCGACCCTAAGCTTAGTTATAAAGGTGAGGTTGATGTCTTTGTTGTTGCTATTGATAAAGATCACTATAGTCTTTTTGAGTTTCTTTCCTACGCCAAAGATCTTAGGTATTCAAATATTGAGGGGTTCTGCTGTCAACATGCATATGGTGAAGAGTTAGTTCCAATTAATTCTGATTGGGAGTTACTATACTTTGTGAAGGACTTGAAAGATGGTGATGAGCTTGATGTGTTTCTTCTTCATGGCATTGATGAAGATATTGAGGTTGTGTCAAAGTCTTCTCTTCTTTTAGAAGGGCCACCCGCGTGTATTGATGAAGATGATATAAACAGTGATGGTAATGAGGGTAGGGGTCTTGATGAAGATTTGAATGGTATTGAATCAGATGTGCCCAGTACTGATTCAGATGCTGAAATCCCTAATGAGGATGGTTCAGACATTGATGAAGATTTGAGAGCCTTTAGGCTAAAAATAGAAGCAAAATAAATACAAAAAAAAAAGCAAAAGCTAGAAAAGAAATACCTGTAGGTGAAGCTGGTATTGACAAAGATTTTCAAGACATTTTCAGAAAAAAGAAAGATAGATATATGGGTAGATTAGGAGGTGATGAAGAGTTCATTGATAGTTTAGACTGTGATAGTATTAATAGCACTGCTTTGGTAGATAAGGATGCTGTTGTAGGTGATGACTTACCAAGGAGAAGAAGAAGTAGTAAAATCAGATTTGATGATGATTGTGGTGTTGTTGTGTTTGAACTTGGGATGATTTTTAATGGTCCTAAGGAATTTAGAAAAGCATTGGGGAGGTATGCAGTACAAAACAAAGTTCAAATTGTTTTAAGAACTAATGAGACTCATAGAGTGAGGGCTAAGTGCAAATTTAAGCCAAAATGCAGTTGGTTGTGTTATGGTGCAATTGATAGGGATTCTGGTAATTTCATGATTAAAAACTATAATCCAGTGCATAAGTGCACAACATCAAACAAGAACAAGATGTGCACAACTAAATTTGTTGCTGACAGATTTAGAGATGACATAATTAAACAACCATCTTTGAGGATTTGGGAAATACAAGAACTATGCAGAGAAAAATTGGGATTATATGTGGGTAGAACAATCTGTTATAAGGCTAGATTACATGTTCTAAGTGATACAAGAATGACAACAGAAGGCACAAAACATACTCCAAATCAGTCCACAATCTTAAGGATCTGAGGACCAAGATGGAGACCACTCTCAGATTCACTATCAACAAGAAGAATACAATGTGTATTTTAACATCAAAACAGAACAAAAACAAGAACAAGATTAACACAAGATGATAAAAAAGAAGACACAAAATTACAACACAAATAATAACCAAGATTACAAGAAGGTAAAAAGATAGATAGATAGACCACATGAAGGTATAATCTTAAGAACCCAAGAATGGAAAATCTTGGACCCTTAACACTACACACAACAATAAACCTATCTCTTACAAAGACACAAGATCGGAATCCACCTCCCAAGCATCAATATTTCCAAGCAAACAACAATAAAAAAGAATCTACCCTATTGTTGTATCCTAGTTTTGGTTTTGCCTCCAAAGAGAAGAGAGTACTTGTGTTTTCCAATGTCTTAAGACTTACAACATCATCAATAAACTAAATCTAAAAACCCTACAATTTTCCTTTTTATAACTACTATAAAATATAAGTTAAAATGACCAAAAGACCCTTCAAAGAGTGGGCACCCATCTATTGTAATTTATGGGATGATTTGGGTGCATTTTGGGCCTCTTTTACACTTCAATTGCACATTCCAAGGCTCGGGTCCAACATGCACTCTCCTAAGTCCATATCCGAGATTATTCCCGTATCATCCTCTCTATTTTGAGAGGAATTTGTCCACAAATTCAGGGCTTCACCTCGTTCAATTTGTCACTTCAAAGGAAACCTACTCAAAACAATCCGCAAACAAGTCACAAAAACAAGTCAAAAATAGTCCACAAAATCATGCAGAATCCGAGGGCTCAATAACAACAATTCTCGTCCAACATCTTCATTTTGAACCTCGGCTTCCTCTCCATCTTAATCCTTGTCTTCAATCTCATCCGAAACAAGTCTCCTACCATTATACAAGTATTGTAGTAGTCTCCATATCCTTCATGTTCCTTTCTACCATACTCCTCTACATGGATATATTGGTTTTGGTAAAGTAGAGTTTTGGTTGAGAGGAATGATTTGGTAAGGAGGAGCTTTGGTTGTGGATCTTGGATGGGAGGAAATTGGCTTTCAAATCCTTTTTGTTGGACTTGATAGAGTGGAGGAGGGATCGACCTATGTAGGTCTCGGGTTGGAGGAAATTTGGTGGCTTGGCTTATGTCTATGTCATTTGGTGGTGGTCTTGGAGGATTGATTGCTTGAGGTAAAGCTTTGGAAGTAGATTCATGAGAATTCCTTCAACTCTCCACTCGATCCAACCTCTCAAGTATAGTAGACATATCCGAGCCCAATTTATCAAGACCCGCATTCACCTTAGCTATTTCTCGGGCAATAGCATCAAGGTGGGCCAAAATGGTATCCATTGTGGAAAAGAAGTTACCTACAAAATAGAAAACATGTTAGTTATACAAAACATCCCCACTCTCTCTTTTATTTCGGGTCTCTCGGATCCCTCACACTCAATCTCACAAGTATTGAAAGCTTGCTTGTACTCCGAGAGGTGTTGAGAGGTGAATCCAATACTGAAAATGACTCCAAAGAGTAAGGAAAAAAAACATAAGGACGTTACAATGACTCAAAGGATTAAGACACACAAAGGAAAGTTAACACGAAGAACGGTTTCAAAACTAACTTACAATCTAGTACTAGCTCGTACGTTAGTAATGGAATCAACAAATGAAACTAAAGATACAACACAATGAAACTAAAATATCAAAATTTGAGCTTAAAATTTTGTCGTGTGAACAACAAAACGTGATGTGGCAGACACGTATTGGTTTGGTTTTATCAAGTTGTTAATTTCAAAAGTTCAAGTCTTGGTCAATTTTCAATTTGGGACCTTTGGTGTAACTTGTTCAATGAAGGGAAATACAAACTAGTCTTTGGAGCTTCTTTTCAATTAAAAATTCAAGTCTCAAATATCTTTGACTAGACTTTTACTACCCTTAAAACATGGATTCTTGAATCATGGAAAGTTGTTGG
Source organism: Capsicum pubescens (assembly GCA_030864215.1). NCBI lineage: Eukaryota > Viridiplantae > Streptophyta > Magnoliopsida > Solanales > Solanaceae > Capsicum > Capsicum pubescens. Next base: position 285,048,852 of record CM061542.1, read on the forward strand.
AAAGTGGTTGAGATGTGATTGACTAGTTGATGAGTGATGGTAAGTATTTCAAGACTAACAAAGCTTTACCTTTTTCTCTTCATCTTTATAGATCTAAGGTTCACTTTATTTTAAAAAGCTATGAAGGTTGTGAAGAACTCCATGAACAACATCAACAATCACCAAGAACAACCAACAACAATCTCCAAGAACACCAACAATTTTCACACGGCCAACTTCCAATTTTCACAATAAAATATCTTCAACACTTGGCCAAGACAACTACAACTTCAACAAGATGGTTCTTAGGGAACTAATGAGAAAAAATAACACGTGGCCAAGCTTATAAAAACAACAACATGAAGACCACAAGTCCAAAGCAGTCCACCACAATAATGTTTCAACAACAATTCGGCCAAGTCTTATGTTCACAATAACAACATCAATTTTTAAAGCTCAAATCTAGATATAGACTCAACGTGTTATTGAGGAACAAAACTAACACTTATAGATAACAAATACAAGTAAAACACTCGGCCAAGACACAATAAGAACACACTTTTCGGCCAAGAACACAACACGGACAGATTGCTATTTTTTCTGAAATTTTCAGTTTTGAACACTTTTTTTTTATTTTTCCACTAACAAGCCCAAGATTGATCTTGTGGGAACAAGATCAAGCCATGATTTGATACCAAATGATACAAGAATGACAACGGAAGGAACAAAACACACTCCAAATCAGTCCACAATCTTAAGGATCCGAGGACCAAGATGGAGACCACTCTCGGATTCACTATCAACAAGAAGAATACAAGATCCAATGTGTATTTTAACACCAAAACAGCAACAAGAACAAGATTAACACAAGATGATAAAAAATAAGACACAAGATTCGGATTTAACAATAACAACAAGAACACAAGATTACAACATAAACAATAAACAAGATTACAAGAAGGTATCGGAATCCACCTCCCAAGTATCAATGTTTCCAAGAAAACAACAACAAAAGAGAATCCACCCTATTATTGTATCCTAGTTTCGGTTTTGCCTCCAAAGAGAAGAGAGAACTTGGGTTTTCCAATGTATTAAGACTTACAACATCATCAATAAACTAAATCTAAAAACCCTACAATGTTCTTTTTTATAACTATTACAAAATATAAGTTAAAATAACCAAAAGACCCTTCAAAGAGTGGGCACCCATCTAGTGTAATTTATGGGCTGATTTGGGTGCATTTTAGGCCTCTTTTACACTTCAATTGAACATGCCAAGGCTCGGGTCCAACACGCACTCTCCTAAGTACATATCCGAGATTATTCCCGTATCACTAAGAGAGTCCATGAGAGACTGGAACTTGGAGTTTGCAAGATTATGTGATTATGCTGAGATGATAAAACAAACCAATTCTGGTAGTTCTGTTTGGATGAGATTGGATACAGAAACTGTCCCTGGTAAAAATTTATTTGTGTATTTCTATGTGTGTCTTGATGCATTGAAGAAAGGGTGGTTGGAAGGATGTAGAAGAATTATAGGATTTGATGGATGTTTCTTAAAGGTTGCTTGTAAGGGTAAACTTCTAGTAGAAGTTGGGAAGAATGGTAACAATCAGATGTTTCCTATAGCCTGGGCTGTTGTGGACAAGAAAACTAAGCATAGTTGGACTTTTTTTATCAAGTATTTGAAAGAGGATCTGCAGTTGGGTACTGGAGAAGGTCTTACTGTGATGGCTGATATGTAAAAGGTAATTTTTTGTTTTTTTAACTATCAATAATTGAAATACTTGATTTCTCTGTCTAGTACTTTAACTGTTTTCTATATGTAGGGCTTTCTTGCTGCTGCTTTTGACTTGCTACCAAATGCTGAAGCAAGAAGATGTGCTAGACATATTTGGTCCAATTGGAGTCAACAGTGGAAGGGAGAATAAAAGAGAAAATAGTTTTGGAAATGCTCAAAGTCAAACTTTGAAGTGAAGTTCAAAGAGGAACTTGATTACATGAGCCAACTTGGTATGCAAGGTAAGGATATTGTTGGGGATTTATTGCATTATCCTAGGCAGTCATGGGTTAGGGCATTCTTTAAAGAAGATTGTAAGTGTGATGCTGTTGAAAATAACACGTGTGAGAACTTTAACTCATGGATCTTAGTTCCTAGACATAAATCTATCATTACCATGTTGGAGGATATTAGGAGAAAAATCATGACTAGAACTGTAGGTATGATTAAGTTTGCCAATACCTGGATATGTGATATTGCACCTATGGCTAGGGCTTGCAAGGTTCTTTGGAATGCTGATGTTGGATTTGAAATTGGAGAAGGGGAGTTTAGGCATACAATGGACTTGAGTAATAGGATTTGTAGTTGTAGAACATAGCAGTTAAGAGGCATTCCCTGCCAACATGCTATTTCTGCTTTGTATCATGTTGAACAGGAGCCTGAACCTTATATGGAGCATTGGTATAAAAAAAAAACCTTCATGAAGGCTTACAGTCACTTTATACAACTAATCTCCAATATGAAGATATGGCCTGAGACAAACAATCCAAAGATTGAGCCTCCTGAGCCTAAGAAAATGCCTGGCAGACCTGTAAGAAATAAAAGAAGAGGTAAAGGTGAACTAAAGAAGAAATATGGAAAGCTGTCAAAACAAGGGGTGAAAATAACATGTTCCAAGTGTCATCAACAAGGCCATAATAGAAGATATTGTAAGGTAAAACAATGACTTTTAATTTAATTTTAGAAGTTGATTTCATATTGATTTAACTGTTGTGTATATGTTTATAGATTCCTAATCCAAATGAACAAGTTCCTAGCCAAGGATTCCAGCCTAGTGGTCATAGTTCACAAGCAAGTTGCCATCCTAAAAGCTCAAGCCAACCTGCACCTTCAACCTAAAAAAAATCAGCAAAATACAGCTCAAGTAAGTTTGCACCAACAAGCTCAAGTCAAGCTGCAACTTCAACAACAGTTTGTGCTGATACAAGTAGAGTTAGGAGGTTTAAGGCAGCTGGAACATCTACATCTTGTGATGATACTAGGATCCCTGTTACAGAAGGAATAAAAAGCCAACTACCTCCTAGAAATAGAAAAATTGTTGGGCACAAGAGAGGTAGAGTTGAAACTACAATAGATGCTGATTGTGGTGGATCTAAAAGGTCAAAGAATGCTGGATTTGAAATCTACACAAGTCCAAGGGGAACCCAAATATTGAATGTAAGTTAACTCAAACATTGATTTATTAACAAGAAAGTACATATATATTAATTATTATTCCTTCTTTTAAAAAAAACACAGCCGGGGACATCAAGCCAAAGGATCCTACAAAGTGGCACAACTTACAAGGATGCAAGTTCTAAAGGTGTTGATCTTGGTTATAAGCCAAGAGGCTTGAAATGGAAAAGTAAAGATGCTGTCACCACCAATCAATTGCAGTAAATGGCAAACAAAAAGAAGAAGAAGTAGTCAAGAAGAAGTAGTATATTTTGATGGTGTTTTGTGTTTTTTGTTGTATAACATATTGTACCAAATAATTTGGTAGTTTAAATCTAGTAGTGTATAGTAGTTTACATATGCAAGCGTATGCAGTAAACAATTGGCCTAAACAATTGGGTTGTTTGAAACATATTTTGTATGCATATTACTGTGACTTTGAGCTCAAAATGGAGCATAGTTATGAAGTTATTGTTGGTGTTGCTTTGTGAAGTTGTTGTTGGTGTTGCTTTGAGCTGTATTAAGTTGTTGTTGTTTGTCTTCTTTGACAGTTGTTATAAATGTGTGATCAAAAGTTAACGATAAATATTTTATTTCAGCAAATGTAAGAAATATTACAAGGCCAACATTACATCAACAAAACTACGCCTGTAAGAAATATTACAAGGCCAACATTACATCAACAAACTACACATTACAAGTCCTAATGCACATCACAGCTATACACCTAAATGGCCAATTTACAACATCAATACCAGTTGAATCAGTTGAATGAGTTCAACGCAAACCTTATGCAATTAGCATCAATATCAGTAGAATGAGTTCAACGCAAAACTTCAGCAATTAGGTTTCAACATCCATATTCCCAACAATAGCAAAGCAGTGGCAATAACACCAATAATATGTAATCTTCTTGCTCAATTTTGATTTTCTTCAAACGTCTTCACCTTTTTCAACAAACCCCAAATCACCCTATTTGCTTGTGAAGGGTGTCGTTCTTCATACCAATGAAAATAATTACAGCCACCCAATTTCTACAAAATCAATTATAAAATCGATGACGAAATCATAATTAATCAACTAATTTAATTAAGAAGTCAAAAACATTACCTTTGAAAGTTTACAAGTAGAAAATCGACGGCCTGGATTTTGTTGAGTCCAAGAAGTCTTCAGTAATGCTTGATGACCACATTTACAATAGCGGTAATCATTTTCAGAATAGATTATGAACGACGAGCTCGACATTGTCCAATATAATTCGAGAAAATTTAGAAAAAGATTAAACTTTTGAGAAATTGAAGAATAAATTTTCCGTTCAAAATAAAATCTAAAATTAATTGAAAGCCTAATTTAAGGAAGTTGAGAAGAATGAAGAAATTTGAGAAATTAGGGTTATTTTTGGATGGTGGAATGAAGAAGAAAGTAATATAAATAGTGGAAAGAGAGATATAACCGTTGGGGATTTGTTTTTTATGCCCAATCAGCAAAAAATGAGGCTTGAACGCGCCTCAGCAGCGTGTGAAACACGCACTTTGCCAACAGGGCAAAAAGTGTCAAAGTAAGACATTTTTATCTACTTGAGGTGTTTAAAATGAACATGGTCCAGTTAAGGTGCCTAAGTGAAAGATGATGCCAAATTTAGGGGGCTACCGATGGGTTTGGCCTATAATATATTTAGTTATGTATGTTTGAGACATTTTTATGTTCTTCTGTTGATCATGTAATAAACTCTTGGTTTTATAAAGTTTATCTATTGCTTGCCATTTTTTTGTTCCAAAATTTGGTGTTTTATAAACTAAAGCTATCAAAGTTACTTGTTTCATGTTGTCACACTAGCCCATTATCTATTATTGCTACCATGAGTAAAGAATGCACTATGTTCTATTATTGCTTATTTGGTTGTGCCTTTAGGGGTTGGAAATTTTCAAAATCCACCAATTTACAAAAAAAATTCAAAATCAATTTTAGTGGGATCGTCTCAATATTTGGATGACTATTTAAAAAAGAAAAATTCAAAAATGATTTTTGTGCATCTTTTCAATACTTGGATAACCATACAGGCAAGAAAATTCTAAAGTGACTTTATTAGTGGGATCTTTTCAATACTTGGATGACCATATAGGCGAAAAAAACTAGAAAGTGATTTTATTAGTGGCATCATCTCAACACTTGGACAACTATAACTCGTATAAGAAAATAAATTCAAAAGTAACTTTAGTGAATTTTCTCAATAATTAAATAACCATATACAACAACATATCCTGTATATTCCACAAAGAGCGGTATGGGAAGGATAAGTATACGCAGTTCATACCACTACCTTAGAAGTGAGGCACTGAGGCTGTTTCCGATAGGCCCACTCAAGACAAAAAAAAGTTCATGAAAGACATCGTTTAAGAGAAATGGGTAACAATAATTACATTGACAATATTAAGAATTTCTATATTACTTGATTGACCATATATGGAATAAAAAGTCCTCTACAAGACAATACTTTCCAACAGTTTTTTGAAGCAGCTTTGCGCAGGGTTGAGCAGGGTAACAGTAGTAAGAGAGACAGTGGCAAGCCTCCTGACATCACTCAACTGACTGAATGACTGTGGCCTCCTGGAATGTGAAGGGCTTTTATAAGCAGTTCACTGCAGTGTATGGCCTTCATATTATTATTGATAGAAAGGAAATGTGAAGGGATATTGAGGTGTTATCGACTGGTATTCAGAGCCCATGGATCATTATGAGTGACTTTAATGCCATCCTTAATCATGATGATAGATTAGGAAGCCAGGTACAAGAGGTTGAAGTTAGATATTTCAATGCACTATTGACCAACACTAGGGTGACAGTCCTCAGGACAGTGGGCCGATTCTACACATGTACAAATTCTCATGTCCATAGTAGAATTGACAGAGCTCTTGCCAATCCTGCTTGGCTCAGTATGCGGCTGCATTTTGAAGTTGAAGCAAAAGACCTTCAGTTCTCTGATCACGCTTTAGTGTGTGTTGCTATTACATACCCACCGGATAGACATGCTAGACCTTTTAGATTTCTTAATCACATGTGTAACCATAAAAAGTTTATTTTCATTGTGGGTGAAACCTGGTCATAGCCAACACAAGGGAATTACATGGTCAAGGTATGGAATAAGTTGAAAAAGATGAAGGAAATTATGAAACTATTGAATAGAAAGGAATACTCAAAAGTGGAGCAATGGATTAAAGACACCAGAGTCCAGTTACAACACATACAAACACAACTAAGAGACTGTCTTCATGACCAGTCCTTGTTTGATCTTGAAAGGAGCCTAAAACTAGGCTAGTCATAGAGAAAGGTGAGGTCCTACAAACAGATTAGGGGATTGAGGATGAGGCTATAGGTTTCTACAAGCGGCTTCTAGGGAAATGTGTTGATCAGCTACACTTCTCATATTACACGTGTGAATTATAATGATTATATCATTATTATTTAAACTTTTTCAGAGGGACAAAATGGAAAGAAGAGAAATGTGAAGACAAAGAAACACCTAGAAATATCAGAGTTTTAAACTTTGATAGAATTTTGATTATGCATTGTTATTTTTAATGGTTTTAGAATTAAAAAATAATTATTTTAATATATTAAAGATTATATTAGTTACGTGATATTTATATGAATGGATGTACATACCTATTCATTAGGTTACATGAACCTTTTGCGGATAAAAATATATCTATTATTTTTGGCATGTAATATTGGTGATGTTGGAGTGATTTCTCATCCTATATATATATTGAAATTTTATTCACTGTTGTATGACACACTTAAAAAAGGAAATGAGATAAATTATCTCATCTATATACATCGTCTTAGATATCTTGCTACATAAGTATTATTCTTCTTGTTTTCAAATTTATATTGTTCCGAACTTAATTCTATAATACGTTATCAGTATTAAACTTTAATCAGTTAAAAATATTTTCGATTTGATTTTCATTTTTTGATATAAAAATCTAAGTGAGGTTTGTGTTAGGATAAATTACACAACTCCCATACTTAAAAACTATATTACCGAATATCCCTTACTTTTTAAAATTTACATAAAATTCCATTTTTTCAACTTTACTCTTAATACATATCAAGAAAACCCACATCCTAATTTTACTTCATCATTAACTCATTCAAGATTTTCTTCCCTAAAATATCTCCTTAATTATCAATAATTAAATCATCTTCCTTTCTGATTTTTTCTCTTCCATTAATACTTCTGTTAATGCATGCAACTTTTTTTCCCCTCTCCTAAAATCTCTTCCATTTTTTTTTACAAAAATCTATTGATACATATATAAATTTATTTAGTTATTCATACATGTTTATTCTTTTAATGGTGATTCATATGAATGATAAATATGATATCATTATATGGGTATTATGGTGATTCATACGATAGAAACATTTTGTATGATTTTAACGGGTGATACATATGATATTAATGGGTGATACATATTGTATTATGGTGATTCATATGGTAGATACAATTATTTATTTTAATTATTGGGTGATTTATATGATATTAATGGGTGATATATATGGTATTATGGTGATTCATATGGTAGATACAATTATTTATTTCAATTATTGGGTGATTCATGTATATGGTATTATGATGATTCATATGGTAGATACAATTATTTATTTCAATTATTGGGTGATTCATATGATATTAATGGGTGATATATTTGGTATTATGGTGATTCATATTGTAGATACAATTATTTATTTCAATTATTGGGTGATTCAGATGTTATTAATGAAAGGTAATGGTGTAGTCAGTGTAGGAAACAAAAGTAATAATATTTTTTAAAAAAAAAACTAAAAGAAGAATTGAAAAAAAAAAGGGCAGCCCGGTGCACTAAAGCTACCACTATACGCAGTGTCCGGGGAAGGGCCCCGCCACAAGGGTGTATCGTACGCAGCCTTACCTTGCATTTCTGCCAGAGGCTGTTTCCAAGGCTTGAACCCGTGACCTCCTGGTCACATGGCAACAACTTTACCAGTTACTCTAAAAATAATTAAAATTAACTCTAAAAAATGCATACGGAAATTAAAGATGAAAAAGGAGAAAAAAGATCAAAAAAATATATCTTTCATAATTAAAGACGAAAAAAGGGAAACATAATTAAAATACCTAAATTAAATCTAAAAAAAAAGAAAAATTAGATATCTTTCCTTAAATAAAAGAATACAATGAATAAAAGAGAATCTGTTACTTCCTTAAATAAATATCTTGTTAGTTTCAAATGTATCACTTTTTTATATGTATCACCATATAACATATGTATCACCATTTCAAAAAATTGGGATAAAATGTAATTAACAAAATAGTCGAAATTTTATGTAATATCAGTTAAAGATTCAGGAATTTATGTAAGTTGTGTTATGTTTGGTTGTTTGATCAAGGGTGATGACTTATCAATTAATTGATTTTATATATATATCTATATATATATATCTGGGGTCAAACTACTGATGCCTCTCACAACATGATATAGAATAATAGCTATAAAAGGATTTAAGGAACAACATCTCATTTATTTGTAAGAGAGCCAATTTTGGGTATAGTATATCTTCTTCCATGTCTTTTCGAACCATTTTATATATAGTGCTACGAATTTTTACGATAAATTGATTTGATAAATAGAAGCATTACTAGTTTAAATTAGTAATTTATCTTGATTAAATTATATCCAATACTAGGTAATTTGTGAATGACCGCATTAAACCTTGATCATTGTTAAAACTGAAAATATTTAGAAATTTGTACATAAATTAGAAGATTTGATATTGTAAACAAAAAAAAGTGACATTTTTGAAATAAAAAAAAAAGGGAAAATTACCCGAATTAGTCATTATTGGACTTTTATTATCATTTAAAGCCTAATTTTTAATTAATGACAATTCATAGCCCCTTCTTACCTATTAATTATTCTTAATTACAATTCATAGCAAATAATTTGGAGGAGGAAGACTTCAGTCTCACAATAAGAAAAAAATTATTCACGTTAGGGATGAGAGGAAAGAGTGAACAATATCTCTTAATAATTTAGATAGAAGAAAATAGTACGTAACTCTCTAAAGATTTTATGTTTTACTTTTAGTTCTTTAAAAGTTTGTGATAAAAAGATATAAATAATTCAAACCTTGCACATATATCAACTAATGTTTTTTACTGACTTTATTTTAATTTATTTGTCTAATTTTCTTTTTTCAATTTTTTTTCTTCAGTTTTTCTTTTCTTTTTTTGTTGCTTTCTCTTTATTTTTAATTTTTTCACTTTTTTCTTTTTTCTTTTTAGTTTTATTCATTTTTTTTTCTTTTTCTTTTTTCCTTTTTATTTTTCTCCTTTTTTCTACTTTTTTTTTTTGTATTTTTTTCTATATTTTCTATTACTCTTTTTTTTTCTTTGTATTTTTTCTCCTTCTTTTTCTCTCATTTTTCTCCTTCTTTTCTTTTTCTTTTCAATTTTTCTCCTTTGTTCATTTGTGCGAACTAGCAAACACAAATACAAGTGTGAACTATAAAATACAAATACGAATTATAACATACAAATACAAGCGTGAACTGTAAAATACAAATTCAAATGAGAACTATAACATATAAATACAAGTGTGAAATATAAAATACAAATACAAATGCAAACTATAACATAAAAATACAAGTGTGAACTATCATTTGTATTTTTTAATTATTGAAAAGGAACGATTGATTTTCTTTCTACGAATACTTGTTTGTATTTATTGATACTAGTTGTATTTATTTATACAAATAAATACAACTAAAATTTGTATACAAATACAATATATACAAATGCATATTATATTTGTATTTTTAAAATTATTTGTTTCATTTGTTTGTCATTGTATTTGTATCAAGTGATATTTGTTTATTTACAAATATGAATGGTAATTTTGATATACAAAACGGTACATTTGTATCAAATGATACATTACATATTTATATATTTTAGAATCACGAAAATATAATTAATGCATTTACTTGTTTGTATACAAATACAAATGATAAATTGTACATAGTCACGACTAAATACAATATGCAATCAACTTACAAATACAAATACAAAATAATTTCTTAAAAATAAAAAGATAATGAAGAAAATAGAATACAAATACAAGTATAATCCAAATATAATCTAAATATACAAACACAATAAAACCATAATATAAATATAATCCAATATAATATTCAATCAATTATAAAATACAAATACAAAATAGTTCTTTAAAATACAAGTGTGAATTATATAAAATATAAATGATGGTGCAAACTAACAAATACAAATACAAGTACGAACTATTAAATACAAATACAAATGCGAACTATAAAATATAAATACAAGTGCGAACTTTAAAATACAAATAAAAATATAGTTGTATCAATAAATACAAAAATATAAATGGCGGTGTGACTAAAAATACGATAAACAATTGTGGTATTTACGTTATCACCCATGACTTGTGCTCGACTAGTCACATTTTTCGAAAATACAAAAAATATAAAATAGAACTAAAAAAATGATATAGAAAATAAGTACAAAAAAAAATAAAAAAAAATCAAAGAATAAAAGAAGAAAAGAAAAAAAGAAAGAGAAATAGAAGTTAGAGATTAAAGAGAGAAACAAAAAAATAAAAAGAAAGAAACGAAAAAAATAAAAGTAGGAAAAATAGAAAAAAGAAGAAGAAAAAAGGGGAAAACACACAAATTTTTTTTTTAAAAAAAGGATAATGGTAGTGTTAGGCAAGAAAATATTCATTTCAATGAGATAAGCGTGATTGAGATTTTTTCCTTTTTAAAAATATTGAATTTCATTTTTGGCGCAACTAAATAGGGACTGAATACATATTATCTGTAAAACCGAATACAACAGATATAAATAGAATACAATGGCTATAAATGTTAATTATGTAAGATGTGGCTATGGAAGGTGGGTTTTATAGCAAAATGCTTCTAGTTTTGAAAGATCCCCTAAAAAAAATAGTTTTAGTATTTTTTAATACAGTATGTTAATTAAAGGGCAATGAAGATGACACAAAAGGCTATGAAGAAGAAGAAAGTATCAGTTCATACTTGCAAAGGAATCCATCCATATATTCATCCCTTTTTTTCCCTCTATTTTTGCTTATTACTATCGTACTAAAAAAGGAAACTCGGTGCACAAAGCATCTAGCGTTAGCCGGGTTCGGGGAATAGCCATACTCTTTGTTTGGATGGTGGTTACCCATGATATAATATGATATCTTTCTAAGAGTACCATATTTATTTTGCCTTAAAATATATTGATATGGTATAGTTTGATTTCATAGTTAGATAATTCTGAAAAGTCTCACTTCATGTAACCATCAATTTGGCGGTATCATATCGTTACCTTAATTTTTTTCTCATTTTTATTTATTTATTATTTCATAATTCTATTTTATCTCATACCTATTTATAGTAGCCCTAATGTGTATTTAGAGCTGTCAAAATAGGTTGGCCTAACCCAACCCAGGCCAAGCGTCACAGACCAAAGAATTTGATGGGTTAGGCGTCACGACCCGCTTTATGTAACCATCAATTTGGTGGTATCACATCGTTACCTTAATTTTTTTCTCATTTTCATTTATTTATTATTTAATAATCCTATTTTATCTCATAACTGTTTATAGTAGCGCTAATGTGTATTTAGAGTTGTCAAAATGGGTTGGCCTAACCCAACCCAGCCCAAGCATCACCGACCAAAGAATTTGTAATACCCCGTACCATTTCTAGCTAAAATTCGCCCCAAGAATGTTAAGGGATAGCTTCCAAAATGAAAAATAATTATTTCGTGTGAAATTTTCCAGATTTAGACCCCCCATTGTGTGGAAAATTTAATAAGCTTTCCAGCGATATAAGATTCGCTCAAATCCGACACTCGATGAAGGAGTTATGGTATTTTTAAGTTGATAGTGTGCCACCTGGGCACTCAGCGCGTCGCAGAAAAAGGAAAAATCCGCAATTGTCAAATTTCAGTGGCCCTCCGCGATAGCCCCATATCGCGGAGAAGCCCATTTTCCCAATTATCTCATTCTAGTGAGATTCCGCTATTTTGGCGCGTCGCACCAAGGACCAAAATGGCAATCTAAGGGGCACTGCGATTGTGGCGCGTCGTGGTAAACACCCAGTTCCCGCTCGTCCTTTTCCAGAGAGCCACCGCGATAGTGGTGCGTCGCGGTGGCCAGTAAATCGGGATTTTTGGTCAATTTCAAGTTTTGATTTAAAGTTTAATAGGGGCATTTTGGTCAATCCTTAGGGCCCCAATCCATCCAAAACATATCATTAAGCATATACCAAAGAACTTTATGCTTATTTCATCACTTTTCTCTCAAAAAAAAACCCTAGATCATCGAAGCTCCTTCTTCAAGAAACTCAATTCTTCCACTACTTCTCCAAGGAAATTCAAGATTAAGGATTCTCAATACAAGGACTCTAAGAATTCATCTTCAAAGCATCAATAGAGATCCAAGATTCAAGTTTTAGTATCTAGTTCATCAATTGCGATATGTGAGGTTATGAACAAGGATACTCCTTTCATCCTTGTGCCCAAAACTTATTTTAATTCCAATTTTATTAAAGTTTATATGATTTCCCATGAAATTCAAGTTAGGGTTTATGCCCAATATTGCTATTTATGAGATTATGAGATTTCAAGTGATTGAATGTTGAATTACATGACTATTTTCATATAATTATGCATATAATGCTATCTTCTAGATTTTTTCCATTTTGTTTAAGCATGATATTGAGATTCTTCATTTTATTATTTTGATATCATTGAATTATTTTCAAGAATTATATTGAGCATGATGTTTTGCTATGATTTTACATGAGTTTGAAGCATGGGTCATTAAGCCCTAGTATTGATTATTTCAAGATTGATTGTGCTGTGAGCACTTTATGACTAGATTCTTTTTAGATTATTGATAAAGATTTGACCTTTTGGTCTCAGAATAAATATGAAATTCACTTTACAGATTCAGATTACAGATTTATCTTTACAGATATACAGTGGGTTTTCATTATAAACCACTATACTATTTTAAAAGTGAATTTCCATCAGAATGAGCATACAGATTTAATGGGAGTAGTATTTAGCACCGAGATGGGTACGTTACTACGGTTTCATACCCCAAAACTATGTGCCAACATAGGATTTAGATTTATTTCCACTTCTACGTGGATGATAGATACATGATCACTCAGATAGGCTATACTCCCTGCAAAATTATGATTCCTCTCCCCCAACGTGAGGATTCCTCTTTAGGGGGACAAGAATGTTGGACTCCATAAATTCTCACATGATTTATGTCGGTTAGAAGAACCTCCCATGCAGAATAAGTTTTCAAATTTCTAAACCCTTCAGATAGAAGATAAAGTATTCTCCTTAGTGGTAAAAGAAGAGCAGAAAAGCTTTTAGAAAACTAAGCGTAAAGGCTCATAGTCTTATTCAGATTATGTTTTACAGAAAAGATAATAGCTACAGATTTTAGATTTTAGATTTTAGAGTGAGTTCTTTCTACGCTTAGACAGTATGATTCAAAGGAAGGATACAAGTACAGTTTTAGAACTAAATGTTATAGCCCACAAGATTTATAAAGTATGTTTTGCTTCTCATTGAGTATTTCAGATGTTCCAACTTATGTGAGTCATTTACATTTAGAATGCATTGTTTTATAAATGATGATTATAAGATGATGTTTTACTTATGCATTGCACCCCATATACTCAGTACATCCTCAAAGTACTGATCCACATATACGTCTATGTGCTATATTGTCTCATAATGTAGGTTCAGGTGCTTAGTCTCAGCAACATGAGTGATTTTCGAGCATTCCACCTACATCTCTGCAGTTGGTGAGTCCTCATAGTTCGGGGACCTATAGATTCAGATTTCCAGTTTTTTAGTAGATGACTTAGCATTTATTTCAGACAGTTTAAGTCAGCTGGGGCCTGTCTCAGTGACTCTCTAGATTCATTCAGTAGAGGCTTGTCGAACTACTAGATTCATTTTTAAATTTTAGTTGTAGTATTCAGATTTTTAGTATTTATTTTATTAGACTGATGAGATTAGTATTTTTTAGATTTACTTAGACATTTCAGACAGTTTTCTACATTTATTATGATTTTACATTCATATCCCCTATTTTGAGATTCAAACTTAGTAGAAAGAAACCAGGGTTAGCTCAGGACTACTTGTAGTTCGGAGCACCGTGTGACATCCCGGAAACTTAGATTTTGGGGCATTACAAACTTGGTATCAAAGCCTAAGGTTTAGAGAGTCCTGGGGAGTCAGAAAAGGCACGTTACGTAGAGTCTTAATCATCGGTGTGAAGTGCGCCACATCTTTGAGCAAGAGGCTATGGAGCATTTTAGGAAATTATCTCTTCTTTTATGACCTATCGTGCATTCAGTGTATCTATCTTATTCTAACTTGTGCTTTCACATGATAGAAAATGCCTCCTCGTCGAGCTAACGCCCGCAGAAATGATAACCAGCCACCTCAGCCCGTAGATCCTTTGAATGAGAATATGTCATATGTAGAGTTCCAAGTTGCCTTTCAGGCACTAGCCCAAGTTGTGACAATTAATGTTCAGGGCAATCGTCAGGCTGTAGTCCCACTTTAGCAAGACAGGGACTTAGCCGTAGCCAAAATTTGAGATTTTATGAGAATGAACCTGTCAAAGTTCTATGGGTCGAAAGCAGGTGAGGACCCATAACTTTATCTAGATGAGGTAAAGAAGATCACCCAAATTATGTATATTTCTGAAGAGGAGAGTGTAGAATTGGCATCTTATAGGCTGAAGGATGTTGCATATGATTGGGTAGTAATGTGGAAGAAAAGTAGAGGGGAGAATGCAGCTC
Organism: Capsicum pubescens; assembly: GCA_030864215.1. Classification (NCBI taxonomy): domain Eukaryota; kingdom Viridiplantae; phylum Streptophyta; class Magnoliopsida; order Solanales; family Solanaceae; genus Capsicum; species Capsicum pubescens. The sequence goes on from CM061542.1 coordinate 285,063,976, forward strand.
TCATGACTTGGCAGATATTTTATGATGCATTCTTAGACAAATTATTCCCACGTGAGATGAGGGAATCTAAGATAGAAGAGTTCATGAACCTAAGGCAGGGCTCAATAACAGTGAAGGAGTATTACCTCAAGTTCAACCAGCTGTCTAAGTATGCCCCTGATCAGATGGCTGACCCTAGGTTAAGCATGAGTAAGTTTGTGACCGGTGTGTCTGGGTTGGTAGTTAAGGAGTGTAGGACTGCTATGATCATTAGAGACATGGATCTTGTTAGATTGATGATGCATGCTCAGCAGATTGAGGTAGAGAAGTTGAAGAAGAGAGAGAAAGAGTAAATAAGAAGGCTAGAATAGGGCAGTTTGAGTATGGCCAGGATAGATCTCAAAGAGGAAATTTTTCGCAGTTCCAGAATCGTTCATCTATGCCCGCTCCTTCTTCAGCTAGTTCTCTTATACCCAAAAATAGGGAGGAATAGTGGGGTAAGTCTTTAGTATCTAAATCTCAGAATAGTGTGAGTGGGAAGCCCAATCATCCTCCATGTGCTAAGTGTGGTAAGAATCATACGGGTCAATACTTGTGGGGTCAGAAAGGTTGTTATGGTTATGGACAGATAGGTCACGAAATCAAAGAGTGCCCGCATGCTAGACAGGGAAATAGGGATATCCATTCCCAAACTCAGGCTACTAGTGCACCAGCTCCTTTAGGTCGCCCAGCTTCTCCCCAGGGCACTTCATCCAGTACCAGTGTCGATCATCGCTAAAATAAGTTCTATTCTTTACCATCCCACTAGGAACAAAAAGATTGTTACTGGTATGCTTTGTGTCTTTCATCTTGATGTTTATGTGTTGCTATACCCTGGGTCAAATTTCTCTTATGCGACCCCGTTAGTTGCAGTAAATTTTGAGATAAGTTCTGAAAAAATCTCTGAGCCTTATTGGTTTTTGCCCCAGTAGGTGAGTCAGTTGTTGCTAAACAGATTTATAAAAAGTGTTTTATCACTGTCCTTCATAAAGTCATGTTAGCAGACTTGATAGAGTTAGATATGGTTAATTTTGATCTTATTCTTGGTATGGATTGGATTCATTCCTGTTATGCTTATATATATTGTCGCACCCGAGTGGTGAAGTTTTAGTTCCCAGATGAGCCAGTCTTTAAGTGGTCAGGTAATTCAGTGTCTCCCAAGAGTCATTTCATATCTTACCTTAAAGACAGAAAGTTGATATCAAAAGTTTGCATTTATCATCTAGTTTGAGTCAAGGATACTAAGTCTGAGACTCTAACAATTCAGTCTGTCCAAGTGGTCAATGAGTTTCCTAATGTTTTTTCCAAAAGATCTCTCAAGAGTACCTCCCGATAGAGAGATAGAATTTGGTATTGACCTTCTCCCAGATACTCAGCCTATTTCTATCCCTCCTTATCATATAGCTCCCACAGAGCTTAAGGAGTTGAAAGACCAACTTAAAGATCTTTTAGATAAAGGTTTTATAAGGCCTAGTGTTTCTCTATGGGGCGCTCCCGTCCTATTCGTGCGAAAGAAAGATGGTTCTTTGAGAATGTGCATTGACTATCGTCAGCTAAATAAGGTCACAGTCAAGAACAAATACCTTTTTTCTAGAATTGATGACTTATTTGATCAACTCCAAGGTACAAGTTATTTCTCAAAGATAGAACTTAGATCCGGCTATCATCAACTTAGAGTAAGAGAGTGCGATATTCCAAAGACAGCTTTCAGAACTCATTATGGTCATTTTGAGTTTCTAGTCATGTCTTTTGGGCTAACCAATGCCCAGCAGCTTTTATGGACCTCATGAACCGAGTGTTCAAACAGTATCTAGACATGTTTGTCATAGTATTCATAGATGATATCCTTGTGTACTCTCGTAGTGAGTATGATCATGTTGATCATCTTAGAATTGTCTTGCAAACTCTTAGAGATCATCAATTTTTTTCCAAATTTAGAAAGTGTGAATTTTGGCTAAGATCAGTAGCCTTTCTCGGTCATATTATTTCTGCCGATGGCATCAGAGTCGATCCCCAAAAGACAGAAGCCGTAAGAAATTAGCCTAGACCTATATCTCCGTCAGACATTAGGAGTTTCCTGGGTCTAGCTGTCTATTATAGACGTTTTGTTGAAGGTTTCTCATCTATTATATCCCCTATATCTAGACTGACCCAAAAGAAAGTTAAGTTCCAGTGGTCAGATTCCTGCAAGAAGAGTTTTCAGGAGTTGAAGAATTGACTCACTTCAACCCCAGTCTTAGCATTACCCGATGGTACCGACAGTTTTATGGTGTATTGTGATGCCTCCAGAGTTGGTTTGGGTTGTGTGTTGATGTTGAGAGGTAAGGTCATAGCCTATGCCTATAGACAGCTTAAGCCTCATAAAAAGAATTACCCAACCCATGATCTTGAGTTAGCTATTGTAGTATTTTCTTTGAAAATCTAGAGACACTATCTGTATGGTGTGCATATTGATGTGTTCATGTATCATAAGATCTTGCAGTATGTGTTTACCCAAAGGGAGTTGAATCTTCATCAGAGAAGATGGTTAGAATTGTTGAAGATTATGATATAAGTGTGTTGTACCATCCGGGAAAGACCAATGTAGGGGAAGACGCCCTTAGTAGATTGTCTATGGGCAGTGTTGCTCATGTGAAGAATGATAAGAAAAAGTTAGCTGGAGAAGTTCAGCGCTTGGCTAGATTGGGTGTTAGGCTGGTTGATTCAGCTGAAGGGAATGTTTGGGTTCAGAGTAGTTTTGAATATTCTCAAGTTTCGGAAATGAAGGAGAAGCAAGATAGGGATTCTAGTTTGGTCAAACTGAAGGAGTCATTAAAGACCAAAAGGTAGAGGTTTTCTCCCAAGGGGGATATGGCGTGTTGAGATACCAAAGCAGATTGTGTATGATTTGTGTTGATGATTTGAGAGTGCGGATTATGTCGAAAGCGCATGGTGTGCGCTATTCTATTCATCCAGGTGCTACCAAGATATACTGTGACTTACGAAAAATTTATTAATGGAAAGGTATTAAAAGAGATATAGCAGAGTTCGTAGCTAAGTGTGCAACTTGTCAACAGGTTAAGGTAGAGCACCAAAGACTTGGTGGTTCATTGCAAGAGTTTGGTATTCCCACCTGGAAGTGGGAAGAAGTGAATATGGATTTTGTGACTGGTTTAACCCTTTCGCTCATTCAACATGATTTGATTTGGGTTATCTTAGACCGGTTGACTAAGTCAGTGTATTTCTTGCCAGTTCATATGTCCTATACTGATGAGGGTTATGCTAAGTTGTATATCTGAGAGTTAGTCAGATTGCATGGAGTGCCTTTGTCCATTATTTCAGATAGGGGTACTCAGTTCACCTCTCAGTTTTGGAGAGCCTTTCAGAAGGGTCTTGGTACCCAAGTCCACCTTAGTTCATCTTTCCACCCTCAAATAGATGGTCAAGCAGAGAGGACCATCCAAACTCTAGGAGATCTATTGAGGGCATGTTCTCTTGATTTCAAAGGTAGTTGGGATGAGCATTTGTCGTTGATTGAGTTCGCTTATAATAACAGTAATCATTCTAGCATTCAGATGGACCCATTTGAGGCTCTCTATGAGAGGAGATGTATATCACCCATAGGTTGGTTTGAAGTGGGTGAGGCCACTTTTATTGGGCCCTATGCAGTATTTGATGCTATGGAGAAAGTTAAGTTGATTAGAGAAAGATTAAAAATAGCCCAGAGTCGTCAAAAATCATATACAAATGTGAGAAGAGGGGACCTCGAGTTTGAGGTTGGTGATCTAGTGTATTTGAAAATTTCACCCATGAAAGGGGTGAAGAGATTTGAATAAAAAGGGAACTTACTCCCTGGTATGTTGGCCCTTATAGAATTTTGAGTCGTGTTGGGAGAGTAGCTTATGAACTTGATTTTCCCGTAGACTTGTTAGCCGTTCATCCTGTATTCCACGTCTCTATGCTTAAGAAGTGCATCGGTGACTCCACTATTATAGTTCCTTTAGAAAGCTCAGATATTCAGAACGACCTTTCTTATGAAGAGATTCCAGTTGAGATTTTAGATTATCAGATTCATAGACTAAGGAACAAAGAAGTCCCCTTGGTCAAAGTTCTTTGGTGGAATCAGTCTATTGAGGGTGCCACTTGGGAAGTAGAAGAAGATATGTGAGCCAAGTACCCTCACCTTTTCTCCGCTAACTCAAATTTAGCCGAAGGTAATACTCTTCCTTGATTCAGTTCTTTTCTAATCATATATTCAGCTATATAGTTGTCCTCATGTAAGTTCATGCACTCACAGAATTACTCAGAAGCATAAAATGATTTAGATTTAGTTGTTCAGTTTATTTCAGTTGTGCATGATAGGTTATAGCCTCAGATTCCTCAGTATTCTCAGCTTATCTAGCCACATTCAAAGATGAATGTTCCCAAGGGGGAGATATTGTAATACCCCGTACCTTTTCTAGCTAAAATTCGTCCATAGAATGTTAAGGTATAGCTTCCAAAATGAAGAATAATTATTTTGTGTGAAATTTTCTAGATTTAGATGTAACACCCTGAGTCTGTACCCCGGACGCTACATGGCGCTCATAATCCCGAAGGATCACAAGCTAACCCATGACTGTTACCTGCTGCAATAACTGAATAATAATACTGTAATATGCGAAAATTAGATGAAAAACATGCCATAAGGTTCAATACTGTAATAAAACTGAATACGGTATAACAAATACCAAATCTGAAACAGTTGTCTGAAAATACTCTAGTCTAAAAAGCATCTAAACTGCTGAAGTGTGGAGTTGATGGGACAAGTTCCCAACTAACTCCAAACTGCTGAAATAAGCTAAACTACTGAAATAATAATCATGTCCTTGAACTATGAGGACTCACTGCTAACTCTGAATGCTGAGGATCTGAACTGCTAAGGGTGCTCGGGATCCCGTGCATCTGAACCTATGATATAAGACATCATAGCACAAGAGAAAAATGTGCATCAGTACTTTAAATATACTGGTATGCTAAGTGAGGTAGGCTGAGATGCATGGGTTCATATGCATGAACAATACTGACTGAATGGCATGAATATAACTGAGTGAGAGTACATGCATAAATACGTATACTGTAACTGAGATCGTGAGAACACTGGATACTAAGTCTGGATACTAATTTACTGATATTTGAGTTTCTGATACTGTATTACTAATAATTGAATTCACTGTATCTGACAGTCTTGATTCTATGGAACTATATGAGTTCCGTTCTGAGCTGAGTGACTGTATCTGACAGTCCTAATTTTTTGTAGAACTGAACTGATTCTATACTGAGACTGGAACTGAAACTGAGACTGTGGGAAGTAATCATCTAACTGACATGTCTCTCTATGAACTGATTGGGGTCTAACCTGCAACCCCAGCTGGAAGGGTGGCAGTACCATGCCACGAGTAAAGACAAGATGAGTCACCTTCATCTGGCAAATGCCCTGAATGAGAACGGTGGTACCCTCCACTGGCAGGCAGATCACCTCATTAATGATCAACTGATAGGTTGATGTCTCAACCTACGCTAGCTATGTAGTTCTGGACCACAAAGATTGCTTCTAAGGATCACACCCTCTACTGGAAAGTGAGTCCCGATCCCTGGGTTCACTCAGTGCTGAATCATACTCCTAACTGAATAGACACTGAATTAAATTCTAAACTATTCTAGGCTGGACTGAACTATTACTGATCGTTCTTTATAACTGAACTTAACTGAGGTCACTGGATTCCGTGGACTGACGGAATATTACTGAATTTTGTTAACTGACTGAGTACTACTGAGTTTTCCTGAGTTCTATAACTGGCTGAATTCTACTGTTCATGAAGTGACCAATACTATTCTATAACTGGTCATGACTCTAGGTAATCAGCTAAATTATCGGGTATTAAATACCCCCAGGACTCGATAGCATAAATCATAAGACATGGCACAATCTTGAAACATGATAGCTAAGTACTTGATCATCGTGCATTCATTTAGGAAATTCTAGAAAACACTTATAGGCTAACATGATATAGTTTCACTATTCAACTCACATAGACAATTCATCAAACACTTGAAGAACATAATCTATGCATATGACACTAAAAAAATATGTAAGCATCATAGTTCAATTCCACATTTACAACTTCAAGGGTTTCAATATGATTTCACATGATAATGCACACATATAAATCAATTCCACATAAATCTTGTAGTAAATCATGAACTAGAATCACCATTAACGTGGTAATCATGAACACAATCAAATTCAACCATGAAATTAATCAAAACCCATAAACTTGTAGTAAAAGAGGTTCTTGAACTCCAAGGGTGGAAGGGAACCCTTGGATGAACACTTGACATACCTTGGTTGCTAAATTCCTAAAGAACAATGGTGGAAATCTTGAGCCTTGGCCTTGAAATTAAAACACCTAGGGTTCTTGTTCTTGAGAAGTTTGAGAGAAAATAAGTATATTTTGCTCAATGAGGACTGAATCTCATGTTTTAGGGCTGAATAGGGGTGGGAAAAAGACCCAAATACCCCCTAAGATGTGGATTTTAATGACTGAAAACTGGACTATCGATGGGCAGGATGACGCACCGCATCATTGTCATTGACGTGATAGCCAACGCACTGAGTCAGTTCACTAAAAATTACCCTTGGGAGATAAGAAAAAATATTGATCGACGCGATGGCCGCCGCGCCGTGCTGAGATTGCGTCGTTCACTATTTTGGATAATGTGGTTCAAATGAGGTCCAAAAAATCCGAAACTCGTCTGGGGAAACCTACTGACATTCCTTATCATAAATCAACCTAAAGATTGACATTTTAAGGCAATAGAGGCTGCGAAATAGAGTTACCAACTTACGAAGGATAAAATAACACTAAGTTTAAATACTTAGCAAAATTTTCTAAGTCGGGGACCCCTTAATGAGTTTCAAAGGGCTAAATCGAGCTAAGGATTTTGCGGGGTCTTACAATATCTCCCCCTTGGGAATATTCGTCCTTGAATGAGACTGATTAAACTGAGAATACTGATAGACTGGATTTAGACACTGGATATGCACAACTGAAGCATGACTTCATGACTGAAATTACTGATTTACTGAATTATCATACTGAACATGCATATCTGATGCATGAGTACATAGCTAAACATAATTCATGAATGCATGACTGGAATTACTGATAAGCTAAGTTTATACACTAAACATGCATGTCTAATGCATGAGTACATGACTAAACTGATTTGTGAATGCATGACTGAGTACGCAACATTAATTGATACCAAGTTAGAAGCAAAATCTGAACATGAGACTGAGTAAATTCAAAGGAACACTGTTACCTTGGACTGAGTCTGAGTGTGTGGAGAAAAGGTGAGAATACTTGGTCCACATATCTGCTTCTGCCTCCCAAGTAGCTCCCTCAATGGACTGATTCTGCCAAAGAACTTTGACTAGAGGGACCTCTTTTTTCCCCAGTCTGCGAGTCTGAAAATCAAGGATTTCAATTGGAATCTCCTTATAAGAGAGGTTGTTCTGAATATCTCTGCCCTCTCTAGGGACTACGACTGCTGGGTCACCTATGCATTTCTTAAGTAAGGAGACATGGAACACTGGATGCATTGAATCTAAGTCTGAAGGCAACTCGAGCTCGTAAGCTATCTTTTCGAAATGGCTGAGAATTTGGTAAGGACAGACATATCGAGGACTGAGTTTCCCCTTCTTTCCAAACCTCTTCACTCCTTTCATAGGAGAGATTTTTAGATAAATAAAATCACCAATCTCAAACTCGAGATCCTTTCTGCGTATGATTTCTATCGGCTCTGAGCAGTCTTAAGCCTTTCCCTGATCAACTGAACTTTCTCTAAGGTGTCGAACTCCAAGTCAGTCCCTACCACTGTGGCCTAACTCACTTAGAACCAACCAATGGAAGATCTACACCTCCTATCATAAAGTGCCTCAAACGGAGCTATCTGAATGCTGGAATGATAAATGTTGTTATATGCGAACTCAATCAAGGCAAGTGGTCATCCCAACAACCTTTAAAGTCAATCGCACACGCTCGCAGTATATCCTCTAAAGTATGGATGGTCCTCTCTACCTGACCATCTGTTTGGGGATGAAAGGATGTACTGAGGTGAACTCGGGTACCAAGACACTTTTAGAATGCCTTCTAGAAATGAGAGGTGAACTGCATACCTTTGTTTGAAATAATGGACAACAGAACACCGTGAAACTTGACCAACTCCTTAATATAGAATTTGGCATATCCTCAGCTGAATAAGAGGTATGGACTGGTAGAAAATGAGCTGATTTGGTCATCCTGTCTACGATGACCCAAACTGAATCATGCTGGCGACGAGTACTAGGAAAATCCATCATAAAGTCCATGTTCACTTCTTCCCACTTCTAAGTGGGAATACTGAACTCCTGCATGGACCCACTAGGCTTCTGATGCTTAATCTTAACTTGTTGACATGTTGAGCACTTAGCCATAAACTCTATAATATCTCTCTACATCCCACTCCACTAATAGATCTCCTGCAAATCACGGTATATCTTAGTGGCCCCTGGATGAATAGAGTAGTGTGCACCATGCTCTTCAACAAGAATTCTCCATCTCAAGTAATTTACACCTGGCACACATAGCTGACCCTGGAAGCGCAACACACTATCTCCCCCTTAGGAGAAAACTTCTACCTTCTGATCTCTGACTGATTCCTTTAACTTGGCTAGACTGGGATCCCTATCCTGCCTTTCCTTTACCTTGAAACCTAGGGATGATTCTAAACTACTCTGCACCCATACACTACCTTCTGCTAAATCGACTAAATGAACACCTAGTCGAGAAAGCTGATGAATTTACTAAGCTAACTTCTTATTACCATCCTCCACGTGTGCAACACTACCCATAGACATCCTACTGAGAGCATCATCCACTACATTGGCTTTACTCGCATGATATAGGATGCTCATGTCGGAGTCTTTCAACAACTCCAACCACCTTCTATGATGGAGGTTGAGATCTTTTTAAGAGAACACATATTGCAGGATCTTGTGGTCTGTGAACACGTCAACGTGCACACCATATAAATAGTGCCTCTAAATCTTTAATTAAAAAACTACTGCTGCTAACTCAAGGTCATGAGTAGGATAGTTCTTTTCATGGGGTTTAAGTTATCTGAAGGTGTAGGCTATGACCTTACCTCTCTGTATTAAAACACACCCCAAACCAACTCTGGAAGCATCATAATACACAACAAACCCGTCTGAACCATCTGGTAGGGTCAAAACTGGAGTTGTAGTGAGTCGAGTCTTCAACTCCTAAAAACTCTTCTCATAAAAATCTGACCACTGGAATTTGACTTTCTTCTGAGTCAATCTGGACATAGGAGATGCAATGGATAAAAATCCCTCAACAAATCATTGATAATAGCCAGCCAAGCCCAAGAAACTCCTAATATCTGATAGAGAGATGGGCCTGGGCCAGTTTCTCACTGCTTTGGTCTTTTGGGGATCAACTCTAATGCCATCTTCGGAAATGATATGGCCGAGAAAAGCTACTAACCTTATCCAAAATTCGCACTTATTGAATTTGGCGAATAGTTGATGGTTTTTAAGAGTCTGTAGTACTGTTCTTAGTTGGTCTGCATGATCATGCTCACTGCGGTAGTAGACAAGAATGTCATCTATGAAGACTATGACGAACATGTCCAAATATTACTTGAACACGCGATTCATAAAGTCCATGAAAGATGCTGGGGCATTGGTAAGGCCAAAGGACATGACTAAGAATTTAAAGTGACCATACCGAGTTCTGAAAGCTATTTTTGGGATGTCATATTCCCTGACTCTGAGCTGATGATAGCCTGATCTGAGGTCTATCTTAGAGAAGTAACTAGCACCCTAAAGTTGGTCCAACAAGTCATCAATTATGGGAAGGGGATACTTGTTCTTGACCGTGACTTTATTTAGCTGATGGTAGTCAATACACATTATGAGAGAACCATCTTTCTTGAGCACGAACAGAATTGGTTCTCCTCACGGAGATATACTGGGTCTGATGAATTCCTTATCAAGGAGATCCTTCAATTGTTCTTTTAATTCTCTGAGTTCTGCTAGAGCCATTTTGTATGGCAAAAAAGAGATGGGCTAAGTATCTAGAAGAAGGTCTATTCCGAAGTCAATTTCCCTTTCAGGAGGAACTCCGGGAAGATCTTTGGGAAACACACTGGGAATTCACATGCTACTGATACTGACTCATGAGTAGGGGTTTTTGAACTAGAGTCTTGGACTCGAACGAGATGGTAGACACATCCCTTATATATCATTTTTCTCACCCGAAGGTAAGAAATAAGCTAACCCATAAGTGCTGAAGTACTACCCCTCCACTCTAGGATGGGCTCATTCGAAAACTAAAACTGGATAATTCTATTTCTATAGTCAACTGAGGCATGGAAGGAATGAAACCAAGCCATGCCGAGAATGACATCAAAATCAGTCATCTCTAATTCGACTAATTCTGCTGAAGTGACTTTCTGAGATATCATAATCGGACAGTTTCTATATACCCGCCTGGCTATGATAGATTTACCCACTGGGGTAGAGATTGAGAAAGGCTCTACTAGAATTTCAAGACTGACTTCGAAATTAATGGCTATATATAAGTAACAAAGGACAAAGAAGCTCCTGGATCTAGCAAAGAATAAACATGTAAATGATAAACTTGTAACATACTAGTGAACACATCAGGATAACTTTCTTGATCCTGTAGATACTGAAGAGCATAGAGTCTGTTTATGCGCTGCCCACTGGTGGCACTGGAAGCGGCACCCTGTTGATTCAGGCGATTGTACTGATCTAAGGGATGGTATACTGACCCTGAGAACCTAACTGGGGATAATCTCTGACTCTGTGTCCTGGCTTGCCACACACAAAACACACATTGCTGCCCGTTCTGCAGATACCCTGGTGGCTTCTGCTTTATTTTTTAAAAAGGGGATTGGTTCGGGCATTGTTGACACTACCCTGAGGTTTAAGGCCTGGTTCCCTATCTCTATTATCATCTTTGAATTTCGGTACTGGAGCACTAGTTGAGGACAAAGTTGGAACTAAGGATTTCAGGTAGAACTGAGAACGATTACCACCCTCTGACTTAGGTTGAGTAATGTTGAAGCTACCTGTTCTTGCTCTGACTTAGGTTGAGTCTTATGCTCACTCGCACGACATGAATACTGAAAGAAGGGAAACTTTTCCTAAAAACATCATAGCCTCTTGTCCATAAGTGTATAGCGCTACACACCCATGCATAAGACTCTACTAGATGCGCTTTCAGACTTCCTAGGAATCTGTTGAACCTTTAGCTCTGATACCAAGTTTGTAACGCCTCGAGTCTGTACCCCGAACGCTACACGGTGCTCATAATCCCAAAGGACCACAAGCTAACCCATGACTGGTACCTACTGCAATAACTGAATAATAATATTGTAATATGCAAAAATTAGGCAGAAAATATGCCATAAGATTCAATACTGTGATAAAACTGTGTATAAAAAATACCAAATCTGAAAATATCTGTCTGAAAATACTCCAGTCCGAAAAGCCTCTAAACTGTTTGAAGTGTGGAGTTTTGGGACATGCCCCCAACTAACTCCGAACTACTGAAATAAGTTGAACTACTGAAATAATAATTATGTCCTCAAACTATGAGGACTCACCGCTAACTCTGACTGCTGAGGATCTAAACTACTAAGGGTGCTTGGGAGCCCGTTCGTCTGAACCTATGATATAAGACATCATAGCGTAAGAGAAAAGTATGTGTCAGTACTTTGAATGTACTAGTATGCTAAGTGAGGTAGGCTGAGATGCATGGGTTCATATGCATGAACAATACTGACTGAATGACATGAATATAATCGGGTGAGAGTACATGTATAAATACGTATACTGTAACTGAGATCATGACAATAGTGGATATTGAGTCTGGCTACTGATTTACTGATATTTGAGTTTTTGATACTATATTACTGATAACCAAATGACTGTATCTGACAGTCTTGATTATGTAGAACTATATTGAGTTTCGTTCTGAGCTGAGTGACTGTATCTAACAGTCCTGATTTTCTGTAGAATTAAACTGAGTTCTATACTGAGACTGGAACTGAAACTGAGACTGTGAGAATTAATCATCTAACTGACATACCCTTTTCTGAACTGATTGGGGTCTAACCTGTAACCCCAGCTATAAGGGTATCAATATCGTACCACAGGTAAAGACAAGATGAGTCACCCTCATCTAGCAGGTACCCTGAATGAGAACAATGGTACTCTCAACTAGTAGATAGCTCACCTCATCAAACCTCAACTGATAGGTTGATATCTCAACCTACGTTGGCTATGTAGTTCTAGAACATAAGGATTGCTTCTAAGGATCACACCCTCTACTGGCAGGTGAATCCCCATCCCTGGGTTCACTCGGTGCTAAATCCTACTCCAAACTGAATAGAAAATGAATTGAATTCTAAACTGTTCTAGGCTGGAATGAACTGTTACTGATCATTCTATATAACTGAACTAAACCGAGTTCACTGTATTTTGTAGACTGACGGAATACTATTGAATTTTGTTAACTGACTGAGTACTACTAAGTTTTCCTGAGTTCTGTAACTGGATGAATTCTACTGATCATGAAATTACTGGTACTATTCTGTAACTAACCATGACTCTAGGTATTCAGCTAAATTGTCGAGTATTAAATACCCCCAAGACTCAATAGCATAAATCCTAAGACATGGCACAATATTAAAACATGATAGCTAAGTACTTGATCATCGTGCATTTATTTAGGACATTCTAGAAAACACTTGCATGACATGAACTTGAATATAGGCTAAAATGATATAATTTCACTATTCAACTAACATAGACAATTCATCAAACACTTAAAGAACATAATCTATGCACATATCAATCAATTCCATATGAATCTTGTAGTAAATCATGAATTAGAATCCCTATTAACATGGTAATCATGAACACATTCAAATTCAATCATGAAATTCATCAAAACCCATAAACTTATAGTAAAAAAGGGTTCTAGAACTCCAAGGGTGGAAGGGAACCCTTGGATGAACACTTGACATACTTTGGTTGTTTAATTCCTGAAGAACAATGGTGAAATCTTGATCCTTGGCCTTGAAATTAAATCACCTAGGGTTCTTGTTCTTTAGCAATTTGATAAAAAATAAGTATATTTTTCTCAATGAGGGCTGAATCTCGTGTTTTAGGGCTGAATAGGGGTGGGAAAAATACCCAGATACCCCCAAGAATGCTACTTTTAATGATTAAAAACTAGACTGTCGACGCGCAGGACAACGCGTCGTTGGCATCGAAGCGAAAGCCAACGCATCGCATTGAGTTTGCATTGGTTCATTATAAATTGCCACTGGGATCCTAGGAAAAATATTGATTGATGCGATGGTTGTCGCGCTACGTCGAGATCGCGTCAATATACTATTTTGGATAACGTGGTTCAAACAAGGTCCAAAAAATCTAAAACTCATTCGGGGACACCTACTGACATTCCTGATCATGAATCAACCTAAAGATTGACATTTTAAGGCCATAGAGGCCGCAAAATAGAGTTTCCAGTTTGCGAAGGCTAAAATAACACTAAGTTTAAATACTTAGCAAGATTTTCTATGTTTGGGACCCCTTAACGAGTTTCAAAGAGTTGAATCGAGCTAAATATTTTGCGGGGTCTTACATTAGACCTCCCATTGTGTTGAAAATTTAATAAGCTTTCCAACAATATAAGATTCTCCCAAATACAACACTCGATGAAAGATTTATGGCATTTTTAAGTTGACAGTGTGCCACCTGGGCACTCAGCGCGTCGCGGAGAAGTCAAAATTCGCAATTATCAAATTCCAGTGGCCCTCCGTGATAGCCTCGCATCGCGGAGAACCCAATTTTCCCAATTTTTCCATTCCAGTGAGATTCCACGATTTTGGCGCGTCGCGCCAAGGAACAAAATGGCAATCCAAGGGGCACCGCGATTGTGGCGCGTCGTGGTGAATACCAGTTCCCGCTCGTCCTTTTCCAGAGAGCCACCGTAATAGTGGTGCATCATGGTGGACCAGTAAATTGGGATTTTTGATCGATTTCCAGTTTAGATTTAAAGTTTAGTAGGGGCATTTTGGTTAATCCCCAGGACCCCAATCCGTCCAAAACACATCATTAAGCATATACCAAAGCACTTTATGCTTATTTCATCGCTTTTCTCTCAGAAGAAAACCCTAGATCATCAAAGATCTTTCTCCAAGAAACCCAACTCTTCCACTAATTCTCCAAGGAAATTCAAGATTAAGGATTCTCAATACAAGAACTCTAAGAATTCATCTTCAAAGCATCAATAGAGATTCAAGATTCAAGTTTTAGCATCTAGTTCATCAATTTAGGTAAGTGGGTTTATGAACAAGGATACTCCTTTCATCTTTGTGCCCAAAACTTATTTTAATTCCAATTTTACTAAATTTTATATGATTTTCCATGAAATTTAAGTTAGGGTTTATGCCCAATATTGCTATTTATGAGATTATGAGATTTCAAGTGATTGAATGTTGAATTACATGACTATTTTCTTATAATTATGCGTATAATGCGATTTTCCAGATTTTTCCCATTTAGTTTAATCATGATATTGAGATTTCGGATTTTATTATTTTGATATCGTTGAAGTATTATCAAGAAACATATTGAGAATGATATTTTGCTATGATTTTACATGAGTTTGAAGCATGGGTCATTAAGCCCTTATGAGTATTGATTATTTCAAGATTGATTGTGCTGTGAGCACTTTATGACTAGATTCTTTTCAGATTATTGATAAAGATTTGACCTTTTGGTATCAAAATAAATATGAAATCCACTTTACAGATTTAGCTTTACAGATATATAGTGGGTTTTCATTGTAAACCACTATACTATTTTAAAAGTGGATTTCCATCAGAATGAGCATACACATTTAATGGGAGTAGTATTTAGCACCGAGATGGTACGTTACTATGGTTTCATACCCTAGAACTACGTGCCAATATAGGATTCAAATTTTTTCCCACTTCTACGTGGATGATAGATACATGATCACTCAGATAGGTTATACTTCCTAGCAAGAGTATGACTCCTCTCCCCAACGTGAGGATTCCTCCTTAGGGGGATAAGAACATTGAAATCCATGAATGCTCACATGATTTATGTCGGTTAGAAGAACCTCCCATGTAGAATAAATTTTTAAATTTCTAAACCCTCCAGATAAAAAATAAAGTATTCTCCTTAGTGGTAAAAGAAGAACAGAAAAGCTTTTAGAAAACTAAGTGTAAAGGCTCACAGTCTTATTCAGATTATGTTTTACATAAAAGATAATAGCTACAAATTTCATATTTCAGATTTTAGAGTGAGTCCTTTCTACACTTACACAGTTTGATTCAATGAGAGGATACAAGTACAGTTTTAGAAATAAATGTTATGGCTCACAAGATTTATAAAGTATGTTTTGCTTCTCATTGCTACATATTTCAGTATTTCAGATGTTCCAGCTTATGTGAGTCATTTACATTTAGCATGCATTATTTTACAAATGATGATTATGAGATGATGTTTTAATTATGCATTGCACCCCGATGTACTCAGTACATCCTCAAAGTACTGATCCACATATACGTCTGTATGGTACATTGTCTTATAATGTAGGTTCAGGTGCTCAGTCTCAGCAGCGTTATTGATTTTTGAACATCCCACCTACATCTCTGCAGCTGGTGAGTCCTCATAGTTCAAGGACCTAGCTATTCAGATTTCCAGTTTATTAGTAGATGACTTCTCATTTATTTCAGACAGTTTGAGTCAGCTGGGGCTTGTCCAAGTGACTCTCTAGATTCAGTCAGTAGAGGTTTGTTGGACTACTAGATTCAGTTTTAGATTGCAATTTTAGTATTTAGATTTTTAGTATTTGTTTTATCAGACTAATTAGATTAGTATTTGTTTAGATTTACTCAGACACTTTAGACATTTTTCCATATTTATTATTATTTTACATTCATGTCCCCTATTTTGAGATTCAAACTTAGTAGAAAGCAGCCAGGGTTAGCTCAGGACTACTTGTAGTTCGGAGCACCGTGTGACATCCCGAGAACTTAGATTTTGGGGTGTTACAAAATTTGATGGGATAGGTGTCTCGACCCAAGCCGGGGCCCTAGCCGTGATAGGCATCCCAAACCATCAAGGCTCTACAAACCCCTGTAACTCCCCAACTCACTAGTGATATTGTCCTCTTTGGAACCAGTCCCGCATGGCTTTAAAATGCATCGCTAGGGAGTAAGGCTTTCTTACTTATATACCCAGCATACCTCCTGTGTTTTGCCGATGTGGGACTCCTTATCCTAAGTTAGTAGATAAAATGATTTCTTCCATTTCTGAATCCCAAAAAATTTGATTAGGAGTCAGTACACTAAGATTTAAGGTCATTTTGATCCCAAACCATCAAGGCCTGAGAGACCCCCGTAACTCCCCAACCCACTAGTGATATTATTCGCTTTGGGCTCAGGCCCACACATCTTTAAAACGCATCACTAGGGAGTAAGGATTGCTTACTTATATAGACGGCATCCCTCCTATGTTTTACCGATATGGGGATCCTTCCTAAGTTGGGGTGTTACATACACCCCCCTTATGGACTCAGCGTCCTTGCTGATGTTTGCCCAATCGAATGGGATTCATCTACACTCAGAAATAAGGTTTTCCCAACCTTACCAGGATTTTCCTACACTCAATTTGAAATCTGGCCCATATTGATGGGGCTGACACACGAGCAGCTTTGATACCATTCATTCATGACCCGAGATGGGGCCCTGGCCGCAAACCTGGCTCTATTGTAATTCCCCGTATTCCTTAAGCTTAACTTAGCTCTAACTATGTGAGCTATACAATATAAAACTTTTGGAAATACTCAGTATTTTTAGTTTAGATCTTATCATCTTGTAGGAAATTCAGTCAGTTTTTCAACGATATAAAATTCGCCTAAATCCGATAATCGGGTGAAGTTATGGCGATTTAAAGTTTCAGTCGCTAAACACCGTCATTTCGGCCAGTAGCACATCGCAGAGCATGTCCAAATGACAATTGTCAATTTTTAGTAAGGTACCGCGATACCGACGCATCGCGCCACAACTCATTTTCACATTTTCCAATTTCCAGTGGCGCTCCGCGATTTTACCGCATCACGTCACAGGCCAAATTCCCATTCGTCCTTTTTTAAATAGTTTTCTGTGGAATTCCAGTAGCATGGCGCAATGGTGGCGGGTGTGCCAAGGGCCCAAATCAGGAATTTTCAGTGATGATTTTTAAATCTGTTCCAGGGGTAATTGAGTATTTTTTTTTCCATGACCTAAGCCAGCCTTTCACACATAAATTACCCCAAATTAACCTAGTTACATCATCATTATTCAATTTTCCCCAAAATCAAAGCATTCTCTCTCAAGGAAACAAACCCTAGCTTCAAAAATCAAGGTCAAAACTCAAGAATTTCTTCAAGCACCTTCAAGAGTTTGTTAGGTGTTCATCTATGGGTTCCTTTCACCCATCGAGTCCACGAATCCATTTTCAAACTACAATATTGTTGAATTATGAACTTTCATGTTTGGATTGAATTAAATTCATGATCATGTTATTGTTGGATTTTTTCCATGATTAAATTACAAGATTTCATGAAATAAATCACTATATGTGTTGAATTACATGATCCTCTTAATGAACCCTTCAATAACAAGTTGATTGATCTAGCCATGATAACTATGTGTGTTGATTGTTGTATGATCTAAGCATGCTCCCCATGTGTTTGATAGAATGCCCATGTGAATGAAATAGTGTCATTATAACATGATAGCATATATTCTCCATTCATGTATGAGTAAATGCATTACAAGTGTTTGCTAAAATGTCTCAAAGAGTGGATTGTGATCAAGTATCCATTATTATGTTTTCAAGATTATGCTATGCTTTACTTTTTATGCTATCGAATCCTGGGGTATTTAATACTCGATAATTTAGCTATTTACCTAGAGCCAGTGTCAGTTACAGAATAGTGTCAGTCATGTCATGATCAGTAGTACTCTCTGTCAGTTACAAAACTTAGTATAACTGTCACGCCCCAAAAATCTCATCGGCCCGGATTGGCACCCGAAGCCGAGAAGGCCCGGGAGAACCCATTCAAATACCTGTACTTTCACTTATATGTCACCAAAAATTTGGACAACACTTCGTTGCATATAGAAGGGTCTAATTACCTGTATCAGCACAACACACACAAATATATATATATAATACTTGGCCGTCGGGGCCACCACATATACAAATATAACATCACTATATAAACTTCCATGACTCTACCCTTCCTTATGTCTACAATGCCTCTAGGATATACATGACATAACTAGGGTCGGGACAAACCCTCACCCACACATGACTCCTGTACAATAACAAAACATAAGGAACCGACTCGGAAAGCTCCGAAGCAAACTGGAGCTCACCAACAATAGTTGTATGACCTGGCTCCTACTTGTGCGGTGTATGAGCTGAGGTACCTGTGCCTGCAGCATGAAATGCAGGTCCTCGTGGGGGACGTCAGTACAAAATATGTACTGATTATGTAAAGCTGTAGATAATCACATATGATATGGGAGCTCAATAGAAATCAAAAACAAGTAAATAAATCGTAATAGGAGTGGACCACACTTACTAGAACTTGTGACAACCTGTACATTGTATTTATTCAATCACTTTACCTTCGTTCTTATCGTCTTTGTAATCATTACTGTACTGTACTGTGACCATTAGGCTGCCTCCAGTACATATCAACTGGGATCGACCCATGCTAGGCTTATGCCCCTGGGATACCACCCATAAACACATAAATAGGGATCGACCCATGCTAGGCTTATGCCCCTGGGATACCACCCGATAAGAGAGAACTTCCATCACTTAGTTCAATTAATCTTTGAGATTGTTATTTCGGTCGCCACCACATTTTTGATACTTTGAAACAATGATACATCAATAGGAACCAAGTAATAGACCTTCTATACAATAACGATGTAATAAAGACTCATTGGTACATCAACAATGTGTTTAAGAATCATCAATATCACAACAATGAAATAGGAGCCTTTTGGTATATCAATGAAACATTTTGACACTTTATAGGATGGAAACAACTTCGTTGGTAACGTAGAACAATACATGTTTTTGGACAACCTCGGAATCTTACTTGATGGAACATTGGTGTTTTCATGCCAAAGAACATTGTTAGAGTATGCTTTACATACCTCGTCGTAGATTCGGATACCAATTCAACACAACTTCCCGCCTTTACAAATCACTTATCTACAATGAAATGTTTGGCATCTACTATTAGCAACCCAACACCACAATTCTCTTCCATAATTCCATACAACCAATATTTGCATAGCATTCCAAAAACCAACTTGAACAATAGGTTTATGTGTATATATATATATATATATATATATATATATATATATATATATATATATAATCATCATTTCAATACCACATCATCACACCAAATCCCTTCACAATTCAACATAATCCAACCATGCACAAGAATAATCCAACATCATTTCGAATCATCTTTCAACAACAATCAAATAACACACTTCTTATGCTTACATGCATATATATACATATCCATATAAATAACACCAACATAATTTACATCCTTACCATAAAATGACCCTTTTGATTTCAAAGTCCTGTTGGCACAAATAAGGGGTGCTTCTCGAAGCCCTCGAGACGGTGAACACAACTACGGAATCAATTTGGATTTTCTACGGTTGAATCACAAGATAATTGGAATTGAAATTTGGCTAGGGTTTCTTATTCTTCAATAATGGATGATAAATAATGGATATGAGACTAAGTATATGTATATAATGACCAATTTTCGTTCAAGAGGTGACTTGTATTCTACTATCCGCATATGACTTGTGTCGACTTTGGGCTGTTTTCAATCGTTGCTGAATCACCTTGACTTTTTCTATGGCTTGACACACAAGATCCGGTCCGAACATAAGAGTTTCACCCGCTTCGAACCATCCTATTGGTGATCTACACTTCCTCCCATATAAAGCTTCATATGGTGCCATTTTGATACTTGAATGATAGCTATTATTGTAGGCAAACTCAATAAGAGGTAAATGATCATCCCAGCTGCCTTTAAAATCTATAACACATGCTCGTAGCATATCTTCAAGTGTTTGAATGGTGCGCTTTGCTTGTCCATCCGTCTGAGGGTCAAAAGTTGTACTCAGATTCACTTGTGTTCCCAAACTCAGTTGGAAAGACTTCCAAAAGTTTGCGGTAAATTGAGTTCCCCGATCTGATATAATAGAAGTTGGCACTCCATGTAATCAGACTATTTCCTTAACATACAGCTTCGAATATTCTTTAACTGTGTAAGTGGTCTTAACGGGTAAGAAATATGTGGATTTAGTAAGCCTATCCACAATCACCCATATAGAATCAAATTTCCGAGCTGTACGAGGCAAACCTGTAACAAAATCCATGTTGATCATGTCCCACTTCCAAATTGGAAGATCTATGCATTGCATATAGCCTCTGGGTTTTTGGTGCTTAACTTTAACTCTTTGACAATTTGGACATTCAGCTACAAATTCTGCAATGCTCTTCTTCATGTCATTCCACCAATACATATCTTTCAAATCTTGATACATTTTGGTTGATCCTGGATGAATGGAATACCTTTAAAAATGTGCCTCTGTCATAATCTTCTTTCTTAGCCCGTCTATATCCGGCACACACAATCGGTTTTGGCACTGAAGTACTCCTTCTCGCATAAGCTCAAATGACTTGGTCGCACCACTCTGAACGTTCTCCTTAAGCTGTAATAAAATAGGGTCTGCATATTGCTTCTCTTTCACTTCAGCTACTAATGAAGATTCCGCAGCATTATGTACGATAAGCTCTTTATTCGGAGTTTCAAGAAGGCGAACTCCCAAACTAGCTAACTGGTGAAGATCCTTAACCATCCCTTGCCTTTCTATAGGCGCCATCATAGCCTTACGACTTAATGCATCAGCTACCACATTTTCTTTCCTTGGATGGTACAAGATATCAACATCGTAGTCCTTTAATAGTTCAAGCCATCTCCTCTGCCTTAAATTTAGATCCTTCTGATTAAAAATATATTGCAAGCTCTTATGGTCAGTATATATATCAACATGAACCCCATATAAGTAGTGGCGCCATATCTTTAAAGTAAAAATAACTGCTGCCAGCTCAAGATCGTGTGTAGGATAATTTTTCTCATGTGGCCGTAATTGTCTAGAAGCATATGCTATTACCTTACCATATTGCATCAATACAAATCCTAAACTAATTCTGAAAGCATCACAATACACTGTATACCCTTCGGTGCCTTCTGGAAGTATCAACACGGGTGTAGAAATCAACTTGTTCTTTAAATCTTGAAAACTCTTCTCGCAGGCATCATTCCATTGGAATTTGGATGCTTTATGGGTTAGCTTGGTTAAGGGTGCTGAAATGGAAGAAAAGCCTTTAACAAACCTTCTATAATAACCGGCTAACCCGAGAAAACTACGAATCTCCGTAGGCATTGTGGGCCTTGGCCAGTTCTTCACAGCTTCTATCTTTTGAGCATCAACCTTTATCCCTTCACTAGATACAATATGACCCAAAAATGCCACCGACTTTAACCAAAACTCACATTTAGAGAACTTTGCATAAAGCTTACAATCACGAAGAGTCTGCAATGCCTGTCGTAAATGATTGGCATGGTCCTCTTCTGATCTAGAATAAACTAGAATATCATCTATAAAAACTATCACAAATACATCCAGGAATGGCTTAAAACCCTATTCATCAAATCCATAAAAGTTGCGGGTGCATTTGTTATCCCAAATGACATAACTAGAAACTCATAATGACCATACCTTGTTCGGAAAGTTGTTTTGGGTATATCTTTTTCTTTGACCCTCACTTGGTGGTAACCTGACCTCAAATCAATCTTAGAAAAGCACTTGGTGCCCTGTAACTGATCAAATAAATCATCAATTCTTGGGAGAGGATATTTATTCTTAATATTCTCCTTATTCAATTGCCGATAATCAATACACATCCTCAGCGAGCCATCCTTTTTGCGTACAAATAACACTGGTGCTCCCCAAGGGGAAATACTAGGCCTAATGAACCCCTTTTATAGCAAATCTTTCAATTGCTCTTTCAATTCTCGTAATTCTGCTGGGGCCATTCTATACGGAGGAATGGAGATTGGTTGGGTGCCTGGTATTACATCAATACCAAACTCTACTTCTCGTTCAGGAGGCAAACCTGGAAGGTCTTCAGGAAATACATCAGAAAATTCATTTACCACCGAAACAGCGTGAAGAGTTGGTGGCTCCGCTTCTGTATCCCTTACTCTAACTAAATTATATATATATCCCTTGGAAATCATTCTTCTTGCCTTAAAATAAGAAATAAATCTACCTCTTGGCGCGCTAATTTCACCTTTTCATTCAAGGACTGATTCATTTGGAAAATGGAAAATACCTTTTTCGTGCAGCAATCAATTGTGGCATAACAAGACGCCAACCAGTCCATACCTATTATAACATCAAAATCTACCATTTCTAACTCCACAAGATCAGCCATCTTATCACGACCACAAACAGTTACTATACAGTTTCGATAAACCCTTATAGCTATAATAGATTCCCCGACCGGTGTGGACACTTCAAATGGCTTAACTAACAGTTCGGGTATTCTTTCAAACTTTCCAGCAACCAATGGAGTTACATAAGATAATGTAGAACTGGGATCAATTAAGGCATATAAATCGAATAAAAATATAGACAACGTACCCGTAACCACATCTGGGGAAGACTCTAAATTCTGTCGATCCGCTAGAGTATACGTACGATTTTGAGCCCCGCTAGAACTCGTGGCTCCTCTATCACCTCTAACACAACCCATTGGATGTGCACCCCTTCCTGAATAAGGCATCGATGATGATGATGCAACAAATGACCCCGTAGGTCATGCCATACCTCTTATGTCCCTTCGTGGGCATTCCCTCATCATATGCCCCGACATACCGCACAAAAAGCAAACATTGGTCCCCAGCCGACATGCGCCCAAATGATACCTTCCACATTTATTGCATGGCTCTCAAGGAGGTCTCGATTGGCTCATATTCCCTTGCCCTTGGTAACCCACTGATCGCAAACTATGACCCTCACTTCTTTGCCCAAATTGACTGCCTCTGAACCCCTGATGCTGTGGTGGAGCACTAGCTGCAGAATAAGAAAAAAATGGCCTAGGTGGTCTAGCATAAAATTGAGGTCTAAAACCTCCCTGTGGCGCCATAAACTGCCCTGTAGATCTGGCCCTCTTAGAAGATCCGCTTTCAAATTCCTGTGTTCTTCTTCTTTGCCTTTGATCTTCCATTTTCTGTGCAAATTCTTGGATCCTAGCTATATCCATGTCTTTATTCAGTGCAGCAATAGTACAATCCCTAACCAAATACGGATCCAATACAACCACATACCGATGAACTCTGTCATCCATTGTAGCTATAACATTAGGAGCATATCTGGACAAAGAATTAAATCGAAGACTATACTCCCTCACAATTGTATTACCCTGTCGAAGATTTAAGAACTGATCGGCACGGGCCTGACGAGTCTCATATGGAAGATAATGATCAATAAATGCCTCTTTGAACTCTTTCCAAGTAGCTGGGGGGTGCATCAATGCCCCTTGACCATTTCCAGTCTTCATACCAATATATAGACTTACCTTTGAATCTATACGCAGCTAACTCCACTGTCTCTCTGCCCGATACATGCATCACCTCTAGGGCCCTTTAGATCTGATTAATAAAGTCTTGTGGGTCCTCGTTAAGATCTGATCCAGTAAAAGTAGGAGGATCCATCTTAAGAAAATCCTGTGTTTGAAGGCTAGCCGCCCTATCTATACCACTAGGACCTGCAGTAGGAATGGCTTTCCCTTGAGCTTGCCCAGCAACTATACGAGTCAAAAGTTGCACTGCATTTCTAAGATCTTGATCAACAGCATTAATAGGTGGCTCTGGGGATATAGTTCTCCTCCCCTTTATTTCTTCCGGACTGGGGGAAGTTTCTGATGCATGCTCAGCTGGAGCCTCACTTTGATTAGCTGGTATAGTGGGTGACTTACTAGTCCCCTCTCCGGCAGCCACATCTACTTGCTTACCGGTATTCTTGCTTCTGGTAACCGGCATCATTACTATAATAAGAGAAACAAACTAATTCAGTGGTCAACTATGACTACATATACAATATAAGCTCTATCGCACGATCTAAGACATGAAGAAAAGAAACAATTCCTAAATGTCCATAGCCTCCTGTTTATAGATGCGGTGCACAACACACCGATAAACAAGACTCTACATAGACACGGCTTTGTAGACTCACTAGGAAGAACCAGTCTCTGATACCACTATTGTCACGCCCCAAAAATCCCATCGGGCCGGACTGGCACCCGAAGCCGAGAAGGCCCGGGACAACCCGTTCAAATACCTGTACTTTCACTTATATGTCACCAAAAATTTGGACAGCACTTCGTTGCATATAGAAGGGTCAATTGCCTGTATCATCATAACACGCACAAATATATATATATATAATACTTGGCCGTCGGGCCACCACATATACAAATATAACATCACTATATAAACTTCCATGACTTTACCCTTCCTTATGTCTACAAAGCCTCTAGGATATACATGACATAACTAGGGTCGAGACAAACCCTCGCCCACACATGACTCCTGTACAATAACAAAACATAAGGAACCAACTCGGAAAGCTCCGAAGCAAACTGGAGCTCACCAACAATAGCTGTATGACCTGGCTCCTACTTATGTGGTATATGAGCTGAGGTACCTGTGCCTGCAGCATGAAATACAGGTCCCCGTGGGGGACGTCAGTACGAAATATGTACTGATTATGTAAAGCTGTAAATAATCACATATGATATAGAAGCTCAATAGAAATCAGAAACAAGTGAATAAATCGTAATAGGAGTGGACCACACTTACTAGAACTTGTGACAACCTGTACATTGTATTTATTCAATCACATTACCTTCGTTCTTATCGTCTTTGTAATCATTATTGTACTGTACTGTAACCATTAGGCTGCCTCCAGTACATATCAACTGGGATCGACCCATGCTAGGCTTATGCCCCTGGGATACCATCCATAAACACATAAATAGGGATCGACCCATGCTAGGCTTATGCCCCTGGGATACCACCCGATAAGAGAGAACTTCCATCACTTAGTTCAATTAATCTTTGAGATTGTTATTTCGGTCGCCACCACATTTTTGATACTTTGAAACAATGATACATCAATAGGAACCAAGTAATAGACCTTCTATACAATAACGATGTAATAAAGACTCATTGGTACATCAACAATGTGTTTCAGAATCATCAATATCACAATAATGAAATAGGAGCCTTTTGGTATATCAATGAAACATTTTGACACTTTATAGGATGGAAACAACTTCGTTGGTAACGTAGAACAATACATGTTTTTGGACAACCTCGGAATCTTACTTGATGGAACATTGGTGTTTTCATGCCAAAGAACATTGTTAGAGTATGCTTTACATACCTCATCGTAGATTCGGATACCAATTCAACACAACTTCCCACCTTTACAAATCACTTATCTACAATGAAATGTTTGGCATCTAGTATTAGCAACCCAACACCACAATTCTCTTCCATAATTCCATACAACCAATATTTGCATAGCATTCCAAAAACCAACTTGAACAATAGGTTTATGTGTATATAGATATATATATATATATATATAATCATCATTTCAATACCACATCATCACACCAAATCCCTTCACAATTCAACATAATCCAACCATGCACAAGAATAATCCAACATCATTTCGAATCATCTTTCAACAACAATCAAATAACACACTTCTTATGCTTACATGCATATATATACATATCCATATAAATAACACCAACATAATTTACATCCTTACCATAAAATGGCCCTTTTGATTTCGAAGTCCTGTTGGCACAAATAAGGGGTGCTTCTCGAAGCCCTCGAGACGGTGAACACAACTACGAAATCAATTTGGATTTTCTACGGTTGAATCACAAGATAATTGGAGTTGAAATTTGGCTAGGGTTTCTTATTCTTCAATAATGGATGATAAATAATGGATATGAGGCTAAGTATATGTATATAATGACCAATTTTCGTTCATGAAGTGATAGAAAATGACCATATTGCCCTTAAAATTTTAAGTAAATCCGAATCTGTCCACGGTGGACTGTTTTGACAAGCTAAAGTAGATCGACCATAATTCTTTTCTCCGATATCGTATTTGGGTGAAATTGGTGTCGTTGGAAAGATAATTCAAAGGGATTTCATTTAATATAAAGTAGTCCACCCAGTTCGTCCTTTACAAGGAGTTATGATCGTTTGAAGTTGACCCTAAAAATCTGTTTTGAGAGGCTAAAGTAAAACGAGTATAACTCCTTACTCAGATGTTGGATTTGGATGAAACCAATTGCATTGGAAAGAAGACTCAAAGATCTTTCTTTTGATAGATCGTATCTCTCCCAGTTCATTATATTAAGGGAGTTATGATCGTTCAAAATTGACCCAGAAAACTGGCAGGCCTCAGTAGTTTGTGTGCAGGAAATTTTCCTGCACATTTACTATTCACCATATCCCGGCCACCGTTTTATAGTTTCGAACGTGCTCGATTATATCCGAAACTTATCCGTTTTTGGAAATCTTTATATCGTTGGAAAGCTTATTCAATAACCTTCATATGGAACCATCGACGGGCAAATTCCGGTATAAATAAAATAAAAAAATTAATTCCATATAAATAAGACCAATACACGTACTTGAATACGCCAATACATGTACTTGAATATGGGGTGTTACAATAACTCAGTCAGTTACAGAACTCAGAACTCGGAAAAACTCAGTAAATTTAGTATTAGTCTAATTCAGTTCAGTATAATCAGTTCAATGTCTTTCAGTTGGGAGTAGGATTCAGCACTGAGTGAACCCAAGGATGGGGGCTCACCTGCTAGTAGAGGGTGTGACCCTTAGAAGTAATCCTTGCGTTCTAGAACTATGTAGCCAGCGTAGTTTGAGACATCAAACCTGCCAATTGAGGGTTGATGAGGTGTTTTAACCTGCTAGATGAGGGTTCTACCATTCTTATTAGAGTACTTTCCAGATGAGAGTATCTCTTCAGTTGTATTTACCCATGGAACGGTACTGACACCCTTCTAATTGGGGTTACAGATTGGACCCGTTATCTTATCTTATTTATAGCATGTCGGTTAGATGATTACCTCCAACAGTTTCAGTTTTAATCTCAGAATAGAACTCAGTTCAGTTCTACAGAATCAGGACTGTCAAATACAGTCAATCAGTATCAGAAACTCATTTTTCAGTAACTTTAGATTATCAGTTACTCAGTATCAGAACTCAGTACTCATCTTTAGAAAGCTCAGTTACAATATGCATGCATGTATATGCATAGTATTACATACTCAGTAGTTACAACAGTATTATTTTTTCATGTACTCTCATGTTCAGTTACTCTATATCATTCAGTTAGTTATTTTTTCATGCATATGAACCCTTGCATTCAGCCTTACCTTGTATAGCATACCAGTACATTCTACGTAATGATGCATACTCTTTCTTTGCACTATGATGTCTCATATCATAGGTTTGGACGCTCAGGTTCCCGACCGCGCATAGACAGATTCAGATTCAACCAGCATATCAAATTTAGTAGTGATTCCTAATCTATCGAAGATATTCTTTTATTTTATTATTTTAGTAGACTCAGTATTTTAGTAGATGGAGTTAGTTGGGGGATTATCCCATCAACTTCACTTTCAGACAGTTCAGTTAGAGGTTTTTCAGAGTAGAGTTCAGTTAGTTTTTAGTTTTACAGATTATTATTTCAGTTGATACACTTTATTAGTAATTACAGATTTTGAATCTTATGGCATTTCAACCTATTTTTCTGCATTATTATAGTATCATATTTTTAGTGCTCACAGCAGATATTAGTCATGGGTTAGCTTATGGTCCTTCGGGGTCATAAGCACCATGTAGCATCCAGGGTACAAACTCGGGGTGTTACATGGTATCAGAGCCTAAGGTTCAACAGTGTCCTAGGAATTCTAAAATCCCATCACGTAGAATCTTATGCATGGGTGTGTAGCGCGCCACACTTTTGGGCAGGAGGATATGAGATATTTTAGGAAAAGTTTTCCTTCTTTTAGTATTCATGTCGTGCGAGTGAGCGTGAGCTCAAGTTAAACTCTCAGTCTAATCTATTTCTTCCTTTCATTTACAAACATGCCTTCCAAAAAAACTAATAAAAGATGAACCAAAAATCAGTCAGCACCTCAGCCCGTCCAGGCAGATCCCATGGATGAGCATGTCTCTCATGCGGAATTCAGAGCTACATTCACTACTCTAGCCAATTCCATAGTAGCTCAGAATGAACGACCAACGGTTGTTCAGGCAAACCCAATGGCCAATACGACTGCATCCAGGATTTGGTACTTCACTCGAATGAATCCTCTTTTATTCTCAGGATCTAAGACAGAAAAAGATCCATAGGAGTTTCTCGATCAGGTTCAAAAAGTCATGAATATCATGGGAGTGACTTCCAGTGAGAGTGATGAGCTAGATACCTATAATCTACAAGATGTAGCTCATACGTGGTTTAAGCAGTGGAAGGTAAAAAGGGGCACAGATGCAGAGCCCTTAGAGTGGGAGGAGTTTGCTAATGCCTTGCTAGATAGATTTTTTCCCTTAGAGCTGAGAGAAGCCAAGGTGTTAGAGTTCATCAACCTAAGGCCAGGCAGTATGAGCGAAAAGGAGTATTCCCTAGATTTTACTCAGTTATCCAGGTATGCTCCACATGTAGTGGAAAACAATAGGTCCTGAATGAGCAAGTTCATATCTAGGGTGTCAGATAGTGTGATTAAGGAGTGCAGAATAGCGATGTTGATTAAGAAGATGGAAATATCCAGACTCATGGTCCATGCTCAGCAGACATAAAAGTCTAAGATCAGAGAGATAGAGAAAGGCAAAACTAGAGCTATAATAGGTAGCTTTAATTTTAATCAGCCTAAGTCAGAGGGCGGTAATCGTTCCCAGTTTCACACAAGGTCTTTAGTTCCAGCTCAATCCTCAACCAGTGCTATAGTACCTAAGTTCAAAAATGGCAACAAAGATATGGCGCTAGGCTCTAAATCTCAGGGTAGTGTCAGCAGTGCCCGAAAAAATCCTTTATATCAGTAATGTGGCAGAAACCACCAGGGTATCTACAGAGCTGGCAGTGATATTTGTTTTGGGTGTGGCAAGCCAGGCCATAGAGTCAAGGATTGTCCTCAGTCAGGTTTTCATGGTCCGTATAATCATCCTTCAGCTTAGTCCGGTCGCCCGAATCAGTAGGGTGCCGCTTCCAGTGCCACCAATGGGCAACGCCTAAATAGGCTTTATGCATTTCACTCTAGAAAAGATCAGGAAAATTCTCCTTATATGGTCATTGTTACATTATAGATCTTCCATTTACATGTTTATGCCTTATTAGATCCAGGAGCTTCTTTGTCTTTCGTAACTCCTTACATAGCAGTTGACTTTAAAGTCAAACCAAAAGTCTTATCAGAACCATTCTTAGTCTCTACCTAGTGGGTCATTCTATCATAGCCCGGCGAGTATACAGGAACTGTCCGGTTATGATATCTCAAAAAGTCACTTCAACAGAATTAATAGAATAAAAGATGACAATTTTCGACGTCATTCTTGGCATGGATTGGCTCCATTCATGCTATTCCTCAGTTGATTGTAGAAATAGAATTGTTCATTTCCAGTTTCCAAATGAACCTGTCCTTGAATGGAGGAGTAGTACTACAGTGCTTAAAGGTCAGTTGATTTCATACCTTAGAGCGAGAAAAATAATATTCTAAGGGTGTTTCTATCATCTTGTGCGAGTCTAAGACTCTAGTTCAAAAACTCCTAGTCTTGAGTAAGTTCCAGTAGTAAATGAATTCTCAGATGTGTTTCCTAATGATCTTTCTGGAGTTCCTTTCGTTAGGAAAATGGTCTTCAGAATAGACCTTCTTCCAGATACTCAATCCATATCTATTCTTCTATACAAAATGGCTCCAGCAGAACTCAGAGAGTTAAATGAACTATTAAAGGATTTCCTAGAGATTCATTAGACCTAGTGTTTCCCTGTGGGGTGCACCAGTCTTATTTGAGTGTAAGAAAGACGGTTCCCTCAGAATGTGTATAGACTACTGTCACCTGAACAACAGTCACAGTCAAGAATAAGTACCTATTTCCTAGAATTGATGACTTATTTGACCAAATTCAGGGTGTTAGTTACTTTCCTAAAATAGACCTCAGATCAAGCTATCATCAGTGTAGAGTCAGAGAATGTGACATTCCGAAAATAGCTTTCCGAACCCGGTATGGTCACTTTGAGTTTCTAGTCATGTCCTTTTATTTTACTAATGCCCAAGCAGCTTTCATGGACTTTATGAATTGAGTGTTCAAGCAGTACTTAGACATTTTTATCATAGTCTTCATCGATGACAATATTGTCTATTCTTGTAGCGAGAATGATCATGCAGATCATTGAAGAATCATACTTCAGACTCTCAAAACTCATCAGTTGTTCGCCAAATTTAGTAAGTGCGAATTTTGGTTAAGTTCAATAGAATTCCTTGGTCATATTATTTTCAGTGATGGCATTAGAGTTGATACTCACAAGACCGGGGCGGTGAGTAACTGGCCTAGAACTATCTTTCCATCAGATATCAGGAGTTTCTTGGGTTTAGCTAGATATTACCATTGGTTTGTTGAAGGGTTTTTGTCTATTTCATTCCCCAGGTCTATATTGACTCAGAAGAAAGTTTAGTTTCAGTGGTCAGATTCCTACGAGAAGAGTTTTTAGGAATTGAAGACTCGTCTTACCTCAGCCCCTATTTTGACTCTACCAAATGGTACAGATGGGTTAGTTGTGTACTGTGATACATCCAGAGTAGGTTTGGGTTGCGTTTTCATGAAGAGAGGTAAGGTCATATCCTATGCCTCAAGACAGCTTAAGCCCCATGAGAAGAATTATCTAACTCATGATCTTGAGTTAGCAGCTGTAGTATTTTCCTTAAAAATTTGGAGGCACTATTTGTATGGGGTGCATGTAGATGTGTTCACAGATCACAAGATCTTACAGTATGTCTTTTCTCAGAAAGATTAAAATTTTCATCAGAGAAGGTGGTTAGAGTTATTGAAAGATTATGACATGAGTGTTCTTTATCATCCGGGCAAGGCTAATATAGTGGTTGATGCTTTCAGTAGACTTTATATAGGTAGTGTTAATCATGTTGAGGATGATAAGAAGAAGTTAGTCTAGGATGTTCATCATCTTGCCCGACTAGGTGTTCACTTAGTCAATTCAACAGAAGGTAGTGTGTGGGTTCAAAATAGTCTAGTTTCCGAGGTGAAGGAAAATCAGAACAAAGATCCCAGTCTAGTTAAGATGAAAGAGTCATTCAGAGATCAGAAAGTAGAGGTTTTCTCCTAAGGGGAAGATGGTGTTATGCGTTGCTAGTGTCGACTATGTGTACCTGGTGTAGACGACTTGAGGCAACAAATTCTTGCAGAAGCGCATGGTGTGCGTTACTCTATTCATCCAGGGGACACTAAGATGTACCGTAATTTATGGGAGATCTATGGTGGAGTGGGATGAAGAGTGATATCACAGAATTTATAGCTAAATGCTCTACCTATCAACAAGTTAAGATTGATCACCTGAAGCCTAGTTGGTCCATGCAGGAGATCAATATTCTCACATGGAAATGGGAAGAAGTGAATATGGACTTTGTGATGGTTTTGCCTCGTAATCATCATTAGCATGATTTGATTTGGGTTATTGTAGACAGGATGACCAAATCAGCTTATTTCTTGCCAGTTCATACTTCCTATTTAGCTGAGGACTACGCCAAACTCTATATCAGAGAGTTGGTCAGGTTACACGGAGTCCCAATATCTATTATCTCAGATAAAGGTACCCAGTTTATCTCTCATTTCTGGAAAGCATTCTAAAAGGGTCTTGGTACCCAAGTTTATCTCAGTACAGCCTTCCACCCTCAGATAGATGATCAAGTAGAAAGGACCATTAAAACTCTAGAAGATATACTAAGAGCATACGTTGTTGATTTTAAGGGTAGTTGGGATAACCACTTGCCTTTGATCAAATTAGCATACAATAACATCTATCATTCCAGTATTCAAATGGCTCTGTTTGAAGCTCTCTATGGTAGGAGATATAGATCTATAATCGGTTGGTTCAAAGTAGGTGAGGCTGCAGTAGTAGGGCCTGATCTAGTATTTAACGCCTTAGAGAAGGTTCAGTTAATAAAAAAAGGCTTAGGGCTGCCCAGAGTCGACACGAATCATATGTGGATATGAGGAGAAAAGATCTCAAGTTTGAGATCGGTGAGATTGTGTTCTTGAAAATATCTCCCATGAAAGTGGTAAAGAGGTTCGACAAGAAGGGAAAGCTCAATCCCCGATATATCGGTCCTTACAGAATTCTCAGTCATTTCAGAAAGGTAGCTTATGAGCTCGAGTTGCCTTCAGATCGAGCTTCAGTATATCCAGTATTCCACGTCTCCTTGATAAAGAAATGAATTGGTGACCCAGTAGTCATAGTCCCCTTAGAGGACGTAAATATTTAGGATAATCTCTCTTATAAAGAGGTTACAATTCCGATCCTCGATCATCAGATTCACAGACTGAGGAACAAAGAAGTTCCCTTAGTCAAAGTTCTTTGGAAGAATCAGTACATTGGGGGAGCTACTTGGAAAGTAGAAGCAGATATGTGGATTAAGTATCCTCACATCTTCTTCGCAAACTCAGACTTAACTTAAGGTAACAGTCTTTCTTAGCTTTACTCAGTTCCATGTTCAGATATAATTATAAACTTGGTATTCCTTACCATTGCATATTCAGTCATGCATTCATGAATCAGTTCAGACATGTACTCATGCATCAGATATGCATGTTCAGTATGAAAAACCAGCTTATCAGTAGCTTCAGTCATGTATTCCATGCATTAGATATGTACGTTCAGTGTAATAGCTCAGTTTGTCAGTAGTTCATCCAATATACATATTTGGTGTGTCATCTTAGTCTATCAGTTTTTCTCAACTTAATCAGTCTCATTCAAGGATGAATATTCCCAAGGGGGAGATATTGTAATACCCCGTATTCCTCAAGCGTAACTTAGCTCTAAGTACGTGAGCTATCCAATATAAATTTTTTTGAAATACTCAGTATTTTTCAGTTTAGAGCTTACCATCTGTAGAAAATTCAGTCGGCTTTCCAACGATATAAAATTTGCCTAAATCCGATAATCGGGTAAGAAGTTATGGCAATTTTAAGTTTCAGTCACTAAACACCATCATTTCGTCCAGTAGCGCGTCGCAGAGCATGTCCAAATGGAAATTGTTAGTTTTCAGTGAAGTACCGCGATACCGGCACATCGCGCCATAACTCATTTTCACATTTGTCAATTTTTAGTGGCGTTCCGCAATTGTACCGCATCACGTCACAGGACAAATTCCCATTCATCCCTTTTTAAACAGTTT
Source organism: Capsicum pubescens (assembly GCA_030864215.1). NCBI lineage: Eukaryota > Viridiplantae > Streptophyta > Magnoliopsida > Solanales > Solanaceae > Capsicum > Capsicum pubescens. Next base: position 285,097,841 of record CM061542.1, read on the forward strand.
CCTATGGAATTCCAGTAGCATGGCGCGATGGTGGCGCGTCACGCTAAGGGCCCAAATTGGGAATTTTTAGTGGCAATTTTTAAATTTGTTTCAGGGGTAATTGAGTATTTTTTTCATGACCCAAGTCAGCCTTTAACATGTAAATTACCCTAAATTAACCTAGTCACATCATCATTATTCAATTTTCTCGAAAATCAAAGTATTCTCTCTCAAGGAAACAAACCCTAGCTTTAAGAATCAAGGTCAAAACACAAGAATTTCTTCAAGCACCTTCAAGAGTATGTTAGGTGTTCATCTATGTGTTCCTTTCACCCATCGAGTCCACGAATCCATTTTCAAACTACAAGATTGTTGAATTATGAACTTCCATGTTTGGATTGAATTGAATTCATGATCATGTTATTGTTGGATTTTTTCCATGATTAAATTACAAGATTTCATGAAATTAATCATTATATGTGTTGAATTACATGATCCTCTTGATGAACCCTTCAATTACAAGTTGATTGATGTAGCCATGATAACTATGTGTATTGATTATTGTATGATCTAAGCATGTTCCCCATGTGTTTGATAGAATGCCTATGTGAATGAAATAGTGTCATTATAATATGATAGCATGTATTCATCATTCATCTATGAGTAAATACATTACAAGTGTTTGCTAAAATGCCTCAATGAGTAGATTGTGATCAAGTAGCCATTATTATGTTTTCAAGATTATGCTATGCTTTACTTTTCATGCTATCAAGTCCTGGGGGTATTTAATACCCAGCAATTTAGCTGTTTAACTAGAGCCAGTATCAGTTACAGAATAGTATCAATCATGTCACGATCATTAGTACTCTCATTCAGTTACAAAACTCAGAAGAACTCAGTTAGTTACAGAACTCAGGAAAACTCAGTAAATTCAATATTAGTCCAGTTCTATTCAATATAATCAGTTCAGTGTCTTCTAGTTGGGAGTAGGATTCAGCACTGAGTGAACCCAAGGATGGGGGCTCACCTTCCAGTAGAGGATGTGACCCTTAAAAGCAATCTTTGCATTATAAAACTATGTAGCCAGCTAAGGTTGAGACATCAAACCTATCAGTTGAGGGTTGATAAGGTGTTTTAACCTACCAGATGAGGGTTCCACCATTCTCATTGGAGTATCTGCCAGATCAGAGTATCTTCCAGATTAGGGTATCTCTTTAGTTGTCTTTTCCCATGGAACGGTACTGACACCATTCCAATTGGGGTTACAGATTGGACCCCAACTCAGTTATTTTATCTTATTTGTGGCATGTCGGCTAGATGATTACCTTTCACAGTTATAGCTTCAATCTCAAAATAGAACTCAGTTTAATTCTATAGAATCAATACTGTTAAATATAGTCAATCAGTATCAGAAACTCAGTTATCAGTAACTTTAGATTATCAATTACTCAGTGCTCAGCTTCAGAAAAGCTCAGTTACAGTATACATGCATGTATATGCATAGTATTACATACTCAGTAGTTATAGTAGTATCATTTTTCCATGTACTCTCATGTTCAGTTACTCTATATCATTCAGTTAGTTATTGTTCATGTATATGAACACTTGCATTAAGCCTTACCTCGTCTAGCATACCAGTATATTCCACGTACTGACGCATACTCTTTATTTGCGCTATGATGTCTCATATCATAGGTTTGGATGCTTAGGTTCCCAACCGCGTATAGATAAATTCAGATTCAACCAGCATATCAGATTTAGTAGTGAGTCCTCATCTATCGAGGATAGTCTTTTATTTCATTATTTCAGTAGACTCAGTATTTTAGTAGATGGAGTTAGTTGGGGGATTATCCCATCAACTCCACTTTCATATAGTTCTGTTAGAGGCTTTTCAGGCTAGAGTTTAAATAGCATGCAGTTTTACAGATTGTTATTTTAGTTAAGACACTTTATTAGTAATTACAGATTTTGAACTTTATGGCATTCAACCTATTTTTCTACATTATTACAGTATCATATTTTCAGTGCTCACAACAGATATTTGTCATGGGTTTTCTTGTGATCCTTCGAGGTCGTAAGCACCGTGTAGCATCTGGGGTACAGACTCGAGGCGTTACAAATTTGGTATCAGAGCCTAAGGTTCAACAATGTCCTAGAAAGTCTGAAAGTCGCATCACATAGAGTCTTATGCATGGGTGCATAGCACGCCACACTTATGGAGAGGAGGCTATGAGATGTTTTAGGAAAAGTTTCCCTTATTTCAGTATCATGTCGTACGAGTGAGCGTGAGCTCAAGTTAAACTCTCAGCCTAATCCATTTCTTCTTTTCATTTACAGAACATGCCTCCCAAAAAGACTGATGAAAGAAGAACCAAAAATCAGTCAGCACCTCATCCCCTTTCGGAAGATCCCTTAGACGGGCATGTCTCTCATGCAGAATTCAGCGCTGCATTTACTACTCTAGCCAATTTTGTAGTAGCTTAGAATGAATGGACAGCTGTTATTCAGGACAACCTAGTGGTCAATACTGTTGCAGCCAGGATTTTGTACTTCACTCGAATAAATCCTCCTCTATTCTCAGGATCTAAGCCAGAAGAGGATCCACAAGTGTTCCTCGATCGGGTTTAGAAAGTCATGGATATCATGGGAGTGACTTCCAGTGAGAGTTATGGGCTAGCTGCCTATCAGCAAAAAGATGTAGATCATACGTGGTTTAAGAGGTGGAAAGTAGACAGGGGCACAGATGTAGAGCCGTTAGAGTGTGAAGAGTTTACTATTGCCTTCCTAGATAGATTCTTTCCCTTAGAGCTGAGAGAATCCAAGGTGTAGAGTTCATCAACCTCAGGCAAGGCAATATGAGCGTGAAGGAGTATTCCCTCAAGTTTACTTAGTTAGCCAGGTATGATCTACATGTAGTGGAAGACAGTAGGTTCGGAATGAGGAAATTCGTATCTGGGGTGTCAGATAGTGTGGTTAATGAGTACAGAACATCGATGTTGATTAAGTAGATGGACATATCCAGACTCATGGTCCATGATCAGCAGATAAAAGAGGCTAAGTTCAGAGAGAGAGGTAGAACAACAGAGCTAGAATAGGTAGCTTCAATTTTAATCAGCCTATGTCAGAGGGCGATAACCGTTCCCAGTTTCGCCCAAGGTCATCAGTTCCAGCTCCGTACTCAACCAGTTCTCTCGTACCTAAGTTAAGAAATGGAAACAAATATAGGGTGACAGGCTCTAAATCTCAAGGTAGTGTCAACAGTGCTCGAACAAATCCTCTATGTCAGCAATATGGTAGAAACCACCAGGGTGTCTGCAGAGTTAGCAGTGATGTTTGTTTTGGGTGCGGCAAGCCAGGCCACAGAGTCAGGGATTATCCTCAGTCAGGTTCTCAGGGTTCGTATAATCGTCCTTCAACTTAGTTCGATCGCCCGAATCAGCAGGGTGCCGCTTTCTGTGAGACCAGTGGGCAATGCCTAAACAGGCTCTATGCACTTCACTCCAGAAAAGATCAGGAAAATTCTCCTGATGTGGTCACTGGTACGTTATAGATCTTTCATTTACATTTTTATGCTTTATTAGATCTAGGAGCTTCTCTGTCTTTCGTAACTCCTTACATAGCAGTCGACTTTAAAGTCAAACTAGAAGTCTTAGAAGAACCATTCTCAGTCTCTACCCCAGTGGGTCAGTCTATCATTGCTCGGTGAGTATACAAGAACTGTCCAGTTATGGTATCTCAGAAAGTCACTTCAGCAGACTTAATAAAATTAAAGATGATAGATTTCGACATAGTTCTCAGAATGGATTGGCTTCATTCATGCTATGCCTCAGTTGATTGTAGAAATAAAATTATTCATTTTCAGTTTACAAATGAACCTATCCTTAAATGAAGGGGTAGTACTACAACACTTAAAGGTCAGTTGATTTCATACCTTATAGTGAGAAAAATGATATCCTAAAGGTGTGTCTATCATCTTGTGTGAGTCAAATACTCTAGTTCAGAAACTCCCAGTCTTGAGTCAGTTCCAGTAGTAAATTAATTCTCAGATGTGTTTCCTAAAGATCTTCCTGGAGTTTCTCCGTTAGGGAAATAGACCTTCTTCCAGATACTCAGCCCATATCTGTTTTGCCATACAGAATGGCTCCAGCAGAACTCAGAGAGTTAAAGGAACAGTTAAAGGATCTCCTAGAAAAGGGATTCATCAAACGTAGCATTTTCTCGTGGCGCGCACCAGTCTTATTCGTACGTAAGAAAGACGGTTCTTTCAGAATGTGTATAGACTACTGTCAGCTCAACAAAAGTCACAATCAAGAATAAGTACCCACTTCCTAGAATTGATGACTTATTTGACCAACTTCAGGGTGCTAGTTACTTTTCTAAAATAGACCTCAGATCAGGCTACAATCATCTTAGAGTCAGAGAATGTGACATTCCAAAGATAGCTTTTCAAACCCGGTATGGTCACTTCAAGTTTCTAGTCATGTCCTTTTGTCATACTAATGCCCAAGTAGCTTTCATGGACTTGATGAACTGAGTGTTCATGCAGTACTTGGATATGTTCATCACAGTCTTCATCAATGACATTCTTGTCTATTCCCATAGCTAGAATGATCACGCAGATCACCGCAGAATCATACTTCAGACTCTCAGAACTCATCAGTTGTTCGCCAAATTCAGTAAGTACGAATTTTGGCTAAGGTTAGTAGAATTCCATGATCATATTGTTTTCGGTTGTAAGCACCTAATTTTTTACCAAACCTAATGTTTTTATATCATTTTAGTATTCAATTTTTTTATTTTTTAGTTTATTTTAGGTCTAAATTAGATATTTTAAGTTCATCCTATTTTACAAGGTTTGGTTTAATAGTTTTGAAAAAAAAAATAGAATCACATTTTAAATAAGCTTTTATTTTTTATTATTTATTTATTTATTTAAAAAAACCAAAATTATATTTGTTTTCTTCTTTTAATTTTTAATAAAGAATCTAGTGATATTAATATTTCTTAATCATATTTCTAAGACTAGTTATTTAACTTATTTTGTATTTTGTTAGTTTTAAATAGATTTTATTATTTTTATTTTATTTAAAATATTAATAAAAAAAAGAGAAAAAAAAAACTTAACCTAATCTACCCTAACCTCTTCCCACCTTCTCACTTCCACTCAACCTCTCCCCACTTCCTCCACACAAACACACGACATACACCCACATACACTAGACATATAACACACACAGAGACGAAGGAAAGATGGAAAAAGAAAAGAAGGATAACCTACAATAGAAAAGAAAAACAAGAAAATATTAGAAAATAGAAAGAAAGGAGAAGAGAAAAAGAAATAGAAAGAAGAAAGAAATAAAAACAGTAGGGAACAAAGAAGAGGAAGAAGAAACACACGAGTGATAAGTGGAGTTCGGGGTTTTCATTCGAGTTTTGATTCGACGTAAGAGCTTCTCTTTTGATTTAGTTCGTCATACAAGTTCTTATTCAATCCCTGTACTATTACTTTTTTGTAAATTTGGTTATGAATCGAAGCATGAATAAAGTTAATTTCATGACTTTTTCTATCGTTCGTTATGTGTAATTTATTATCTTTATATACTTTACTTTATGTCACCATCTATAACTAGTTTGCTATTCCAAAGTAGCGTTAACTAAATTTAATTGATTTCTAAATGAGATAATCGTTAGAGTCATTAGTGGTAAAAGATGTGTATTCAATTAACATGCGATTAGTACAATTGCGTTGTAACTAGAATCTTAGACCTATACGCGTGTATGCATGCAAAAAATAATGTAGAAGAAGAAAACAGGGTTGCAGTAAGCAATATTTCATAATCACATTCTTCAATTGTGTGACTATACTGGCTTTTGCTTTGTCTGGGTTTTTCAATCCGGTTCAGTTTTAACAACAACGCTACGCTTGGCGAGAAAGTGTTGCAGAAGCCTTTACTGTTACTAGGCGTGTGGCTATTTGTTGTTTCAGTTTTTAGTTTTGGTTGGATCGCTACGCCGAGTTACGTTAATCATATGTATATATTTGCGTGTATTGTTTTGCTCGTTGTGGGGTTGCTCTATTTCACGTTGCTCATTGTGAATGAAGAGAATTGGGAGGAGAGTAAGAGTTATTCAGTTGATAGCAAATTTTATCATCATGTATCTATTGGCAAAATAGGATTCATAATAGGGAAATCTCATAGAACAAATAGAGACAAAATTTATTAATCATTAGTCATTCATCCTTGTAATCATTAGGTAAAAAAAAAAGAAGTCAACTCATTATTTAACCTTGTAAATCATAATGTTCCAGAAATAAAATCATTAGTATAATTCCACCGTCGAATCATTACGAACATAGTTGTAGGAATAAATTCTCTAAGAATGCTAACCCGAAGCGAAGCCGTCTAGAGTTTTTGCTTTTACACTTTGGTGTAAAGAAAAGCCTATGTTGTAACTTATGTGTCCCACTTGTTTGAAACTTTTGGATTCCTCTTTAAGTTTTATTTTATTAACTGTTTCATCCCTCCCATTCTTTGATAATTTTTAATTTTGATACTTAAAATGTTATATGAATATAAATCAGTTAAATTTAGGTGTCATATTATTCGTATTATGTATAGTTTCTTATTAGTTTTAAAAGTAAATTGAGTGGTAGACCATTTAATCATCATAATCTCTCGACAGTTAAATTTCAGGCTTAGGCATTCTTTTGAAGGTTAATTAATTAATTAGTGTAAAGGTTGAGGAAAATGGATTGCAATCTTATTCAAAATCCGTTATCATCGATAAAATAAAAGAGAGGAAAAACTTGTTTGTAAGGGAGCGAACTCGAAAAAGAATGATTTAGTTCTTGATCTTTAGAAAATTAAGAATTTAACATAGAAGAGAAAATTAACATTGAAGTTGGAAAGCCCTGCTAACGACCATTCGTTATAATAAAATTTAATATACCATTTGAAGCCGATTAAATCGGGTTGGTTAGACTCTAAACCTATTAGGTGCTTATTCAGACTAGGAAAATGGGAAAGACTCATAAATTCCCCAAAGACACGAGAAATGTATCAAAACTTGTGGTATGACCGGAAAGTACTGCTACTGGGAAGCCACGCATTAATATAATTAGATAATTTAAAATAAATTCAAAGTAGGATGTAAGTAACAGGCTAACAAATGTTTTATATATCTAAAAGATTAATTTAAGCCAGACATAAGTCATTAAAGTGACCATGCTAGAACTACGGGAATCGAGAGGTGCCTAACACCTTCCCCTCGGTCAACAGGATTCCTTACCCGGATTTCTAGTTCGCAGACCAAAAATAAAGAGTCATTTCCTTTTGAATAGGGATTCAATAAGGTGACTTGGAACACCCAAACTCAATTCAAAGTGGAGACTCTGTAAATAAAATAATCCCTATTCAAAATGTCTCTTTAATTAGAAAAACTCATTTTCTCTCAAACCAACTTTCCTAGCGGGGTCGGATGCGGTGAAAAATAGGGGTGTGACAGATGGCGACTCTGCTGGGGACAACCAGAATTTGAGCTTTTATATTGACTTGTTTGGCTTTATTTAATTTTTATATTATATATTGTTGGCCTAAATGTGCTCTTTGCCTACATGTTTAACTGCTTTGATATTATTTGAATTGCAATATAAACTGTTTTCTCTTGCGCACCCATCTGAGTCTTTTGAGATACTTTATATTCGGAGATGTGGTGTATGCTCCCGAGCTTGAGATACCAGATATGCGGCAACGCTCCTGGGAAGAATTCTGTAGTCACCCATGATTTAGGACGGGAAGGGACCAACAGTAAGGCCGAAAAGCCCTGCTACAGGTAAAGCTATCCCTTGCCGACTCGAGTTTTCCACTCGTTTTATAGCCAGTCTAGATACCTAACTCCACCAGGTTGAACCTAGCATAACTGAAACTTAGACATGGCTATCCCTAATAGGCTGCGCTTTATTTACATCACGTGCATTTTTACTTAGTGGGGCTTGACACGGGGGTCGGGTCCGTTTAGGACAGGTGACACCTTTCGAGACCATCATGTACATTTTATGTGCTACTTGTTGCATTATATAAAATGCCATATCGCATGTTGACCAGCTTTTAAGTGAATTAATTGATCTGAAAAAGGGGGTTAAATAAAAAATTTTAAGGGTTTATTTTAGAAAATATATAATATTTTTACATAGAACTTTTTTGTAAAGATTAAGTCGTTTTAACATCGTGGTCTCGTTATGTCCATTTTCTTTGGTTTTAAAACCTCTCTTAGGAATACCATAGAGCACATTTTTGTTAAAAACAGTTAAAATTTTGTCAAACAATTCGGTCCACCATTTTGTTTTAATAATTTAATTATTTCTAATGTGTCTGGTCCAAACGTCATCAAATTATTGTCTCCACTCTAGGATGTTTTAGAAGACTTTTTTGCCGGTTGCTATTTTCTCATGCTCATTTTGAAATCTTATTTCGTGTCATTCCGTCTACTTCTTTTGAAAATTATTTTTGTCTTATTTTAGGATGTTTAAAATAGAATTCTTATTTTCCATCATTACCCTATAGGTCAATATGAACTCATTCGGAAGGAGTGACAAGAGGCCGAGGGATGTTGAAGTACCCCTTTTCATGGTGTTGGATAAAGTTCTGAATCTGTTGCGGAGATGGTATAACAATATGACTGACTATGGATAGGGAGAAGTATATAAACATTTGGGATTTTTAAGGAGTCTATTGAGTGTTGAACCACGAAGAGACGTGATAGAAGCTTTGGTACAGTTTTGGCACCCTTCAAACAACATATTCTGATTCTTCAACTTAGAGCTCACTCCCACACTGGAGGAAATAGGAGAATTTATAGGAAAGGGAAAGAATCTTCACCGAGGAGAACCTATGATACCGAAGCACGTCACTGCCAAAAGAATTTTTGAGCTATTGCACATAAAAGAGAAGAACATAGGGGCTACCTATAAAATGGATAGGTTCGTCTAGAATTTTTATATGAAATATATGGTCAGAAAAAGGGATTCAAGTTGTTTAGATCAGAACTTAACAACGGGGGGTGCTACCGGACCTGGGAAAAGCATAGTTCTGAAGCATTCATAGTGGCTTTTTTGGGAATCATGGTATTTTCAAAGAGAAGAGGAAAAATTAGCACTAATCTGGTTGCGTTTATTACCGCTTTTGAGAGAATCCTAAGGTCACCCTCGTGCCTATAATTCTGGCAGAAATTTATCGAGCCCTGATGATGTGTAAAAATGGGGCGGACTATTTTAAAGGATGTAACATTCTATTGCAATTATGGATGCTCGAGCATGTTCGTTATCATCCATTTATTGTGGATTTTCGAGTCGAGTGGAATGATTATATCAAAGGCCATGAGAAGGGGTTGGAGGACCAAAACTTTCCCGAAGGAATAGGATCTTGGAAGGAGTACTTGGAGGGGTTAACGGCGAACAAGATAGTGTGGAATTATCATTGGTTCCCCTCAAAAGAGGTGATATATATGTCCACTTTCTGACGTTTCATTGTATTAATGGGTCTCTGAGGTGTTCAGCCCTACGTTCCACTAAGAGTCATGCGACAATTCAGTCGACGTCAGCATATACCGCCAGTTGAGGATATGAAAGAGTTTATGTAGGAATTCCTCCCTGACATTCCTCTAAGGAAGTCTGAGATACTTAAGATTTGGGGAGGATGTGTACTTTCAAGTTTCGAGCACATGGTGGAAGACTTCGACAAGGGCGAGGTAGACTGTTGGTATCTACTATGGTTTCATGACCAGCCTCCTCCTAAAGCTATGCCAGAAAGGTCAGCCAGAGAGCCAGTGGATCAAGAAGAAGAGATTGAAGTCAGAATTAAGCAGGCTCGACGAGAGGTAGAAGGGAATTATTAGTCTACTCTGCACGTCTTAAATACATATCTGGAAAGGGCTAGAGAAGAATTGGTTCATCAAGAGGCAAGATTTGAGGCCAGAATTAGGTCGGTTCGTAAGGAGATTAAGAAAGAGAACCGTGTTGCCATGCATGCCCTACAAGAAGACCTGGATATTGTCACTGGTGCTATGGAGCAGCAATTGAGTGATTTCAAGAAAGAGAAATCCTTGCTGACAAACACATAGTATAAGCTTTGGGCTCAGCTAAAAGCTTCCATGGAACGGGAAAGAGAAATAGTGAGTCGCATCACGACTTTTCAGAAGGAAGTTGAAGTTGAGAGAAGCCAGTGGATGACCGAACGACAGGCGCTTCACTATTAGATTGATGACCTTCATGAACAAGAAGAAGACCTAAAGCATACCATCCCCACTATCCAGCATTGGGTGCGAAACTGCCATGAGAGTATGACCGAAGCCAGGGGAGAAGTACTTTAGCTCAGTGAAACCTTGATCAATGTTTATGCTAAGTATCTTCATAGAGATGATGAACATCTGGGTCGTCAGGCACGTGCTCTCGCTCCACATCTGCCAAAAGCATTATCCAGCAGGATCTACTCAAGTCTGAGGGAGGATTAAGTTGCAAGACATCTTTGGAAGGCATCTTGATGATAATTATTAAAGTCCTTTAGTGTTTCTTTTCTTAGAGTTAGTTTCTTTATAGTTTTTTTTAGTATTTCACCAGTATTCTGAGTCTGTTCTAGTTTTAGATAATTTTAGTTTCCTTTCGTTAAAGCTTTGTTTTAAGAACAGTTGGAAATGTATGGAAAAGTTTGCATTTGTTTCAAGTTTTTATTCTCTTTATTTCTGGAAAAAAATATATATTTACTATATCCATGAACTACGTGATGATCTGATTCATGTAAAACATGATACGTAGGCAACCCTCGGCGGGTGCGATCAAATATTTTCCCAAGTTTCAAGTAATAATTTTAAGATGTTGGCGTTAAATAATGAGTGTAAAAAATTAATTCACCAAAGCCGGGATGAAACAAGAGGGCTTTCCTAAGTCCATTTCAGGAATGAAATTACTTAGGTGAATGGCATGTGAATTTGTTATGAATATATCAATATTTTTAAAGCTCTAAATCCTAACATATTTGTTTTTGTTTCATAAAAGAGTCAGTAAGGTGGTTGGTTGTGGTTAAGTTGTCCTCTCACCCGTACAACACAAGGTATAAAGGAAAAAGGAAGATGACTCGAAAAGATGGAACGGAATCTGATAACGAAGAAGGTCGAGATCAGTTAATTCCACGAGAGTTTGCATCTTTGGAGAAGAATAGGTTATTGAAGCAAAAAATTGTGGAAATATATCAGGCCTGGGTGAATGGACAAGCCCTGCCTTCCTCCATTCCTAGTCTTTCGGATGCAAATCATCCCAGTTCTACTCAAGCCCAAGCCGACGATCCACTTTATCCACCTGGATTTGGTCCATACGCTAATATGTCTAGTACTGCTAGCACATCCACCATGAGTCCTCTAAATCCATCATTCATGAATAACCCGCTTTTTATTCCGGCCGTGCCAACTAATATAAATCCTCCATCAATGATAGAGAAGCCTACCGACGAGCTAAATCATGATCAAGTCCATCTTCTTGAATTGGCGTTCAAACCCGTAAATTCATATCAGCCCACTCATCAGCCTGAGTCTCATATCGTGATTGAGAAAGATATTATGAATGAAGAATGAGAAGAGATAGCCAGAAAAGTGAGGAGTCTGGAGCAGAGTATGAGAAACATACAAGGATTGGGAGGACACAACAGTGTATTTTTCAAGGACCTGTGTATGTTCCCTAATGTTCATTTGCCAATAGGGTTCAAGACCCCAAAATTTGACAAATATAGTGGTCATGGTGACCCAGTGGCCCACTTAAAAAGGTATTGCAATCAACTCAGAGGAGCAGGAGGGAAAGAGGAGTTGCTTATAGCCTATTTCGGAGAAAGTCTGACGGGAATAGCCTCCAAATGGTTCATCGATCAAGACATCTCCCATTGGCATATTTGGGATGATATGGCTCAAGATTTTGTACAATAATTTCAATATAATCTCGACATTGTCCCTGACCGTACTTATCTCGCTAATATGAAGAGAAAACCATCTAAAAGTTTCTGAGAGTATGCCATAAAATGGAGAGAACAGGCGTCCAGAGTCAAACTGCCAATGAAGGACCAGGAATTGATTGACGTCTTTCTCCAAACTCAAAAGTCCGATTACTTCCATTATTTACTAGCTGCGATTGGTAAGCCTTTCGCGAAGCAATAAAAATTGGGAAAATGGTGGAGAATAGCATCAAATTAGGAAAAATTGTGAGCCAAACCACACTCAAGGCCACTACACAAGCCATTCAGAGTGGATCAGGTGGTTTCAGAAATCGGAAAAAGAAGGAGAAAGAATCCATGACGGCATCAGGACCGGGAAATACCCAAAGGGGATGGAACTACCCTTACATTCATGTCCAACAGGGGCAACCCATCCCTCCTCAACATTATTATATACCTCAACCTGTTGGTCTTAATGCTCAAGCGTATGCCCGACCTCCTCAGCGTCCATAATGGCGGGCACCTGTGCCACTAGGTTTTCATCCGCGGCAACCAAATTTTCAAGCCCCTCGTAATCCTTATGTTCAGGCGTATTATACAAGAGAACAGAGGCCAAGGGAAAACTTCACCCCAATTAGAGAATCGTATACGAGCCTGTTGCAGAGATTGATCAAATTAGGATGGATTGAACCTGTTTTGCCCTTCAAAGTGGATCCGAATGCAAGTTGGTTTGATCCTAATGTAAGGTGTGAGTACCATTCAAACATCCAAGGTCACAGTATCAAAAATTATTGGAATCTAAAGAGAGCCATTGAAAAGTTAATTGAAAGCAAGGCAATCGTAATACAAAAAGAGGAAGCGTCAAACATCACCGACAATCCACTTCCTAATCACAGTAGCACACACGTCGTAAGGATGATTTTTTATGATAGAGACTACAGGACAACAAGACAAGCAGTGATGGAAATAGGCACCCCAAAGGAAAACCCGGGTAAAGCACTAAAGTCTTTGCAAGGAGAACCACTGATCGTGAAAGGAGCGAGTTCCATTATAAGACCCCAAGATTCAGTAAAGATGGTATTTTATGTTCCTGCAAAGCCAAAGGGAATAGCACAAGATGGGCCAAAACTATATGTTCCGACTGGTCCCTCATGGTGCGACCAACAGCGCAACAACATGAGAAAGATAACAGAGCCAATTGTCATAAGACACGCAGCACAGCTCCCAGTGATAAGCTTGAAAACCATCCCATGGAACTACAACAAAAGCACTGTGATGTACAAAGAAAAAGAGGTCATGGAAGAAACAAATGAAACAGGGGGCTTGACTCGATCAGAAAGATGCTATGCTCCAGAAGAATTAAAGAGACCAAAACAGCTTAAAGATAGTCAAGGGCTAATGAAAAAACCTGTCACAGATGAAGAGGCTGAGGAATTTATCAAGAAAATAAAAACCCAAGACTATTCCACTGTCGATCAATTGAGGAAAACCCCAGCTCAAATCTCATTGTTATCCCTACTGCTACATTCTAAAGAACATTATCAGGCATTGATTAAGTTGTTGAATGAAGCATATGTCACAAAGGAAACTACGGTCTGTCGAATATAAAGGATGGTTCGTAGAATATTTAAAGCAAATAGAATCACTTTCACTGATGATGAGTTACCTACAGAAGGGTCTAGTCACAACAAGGCTTTGCATCTAACTATAAAATGCGAAGGATATTACATAAAAGGGGTAATGATCGATGGAGGTTCAGGAGTAGATATCTATCCCCTCTCTACTTTGCAAAAAATAAAAATTGGCCCAGATAGGATCCGATCCAATAATGTATGTGTTCGGGCTTTTGATGGTGAAAAACGAGACACAATTGGTGAGATTGATCTTGCTTTGGTTATTGGACCAGTCGAGTTTGTGATCACCTTTCAAGTAATAGACATGGATACTTCCTATAACCTACTTTTAGGAAGACCATGGATCTATACGGCCAGAGCCATACCTTCTACTTTGCATTAAGTAGTTATGTTTGAACACGACAATCAGGAAATTATTATGAATGGAAAGGATGACCTTTCCATACATCGAGATTATTCTGTACCTTGTATCGAAGCAAATGGGGATTGTGAATCTTCCATTTATCAGTCCTTTGAAATTGTGACAGCTGATCAAGTTGTGGAAGGCACGCCGATTTTAGGGCCTCATCTCTCTTCTACTTCAATCATGGTGGCTAGCTAAATGCTACAAAATGGTTATGAACCGGGAAAAGGATTAGGGATTTCGCTGCAAGGAATTACAAACCCTGTAGATCTATGTGGTAGCCACAACACCTTCGGCTTAGGATTTAAGCCGACTGCAGTAGCTAGGAAATGGGCGAAGGAACAGAAAAAAAAGGCTTGGCAATTGACAAGTTCGATTCCACACATTAGCCAATCTTTCACGAAAGCTCAAAAGGAAGAAAATCAAGACCCATATGCTAACAAGGATGTGGATGAAATATGTCAAGGTCTCAAGGAAATGTTTTATAAAGTAAACATGGTTCAGATGGGTGAAGGCCCTAGCCATGCAGATGTGCAGTTCGTCGGGCCAAATGTCAAGCTCACTAACTGGGAAGCCACTCCTCTCCCTACAAGGAAGGAGTCTTGGTAGTTTATTTTGTTGTTTTGCTATTCTTTCTTTTGCATTTTGGATTATTCTCAGGGTTGTAATCCACTTTGTTTAGTTGCTCTGCTTTGATGTTAACCCTCCTATCCTTTCCAATTCAATGAAATAAAATTCAAGTTTCCTAGTAAATTTATCTTTTCTTCCCTCTTTTAATTTTCATTTTTTTTATCTTTATCTTATTTCAGTTATGTTATACTGGCTTTGATAACATGGAATGCACGTGGAGTTCACATTAGATCCTAAAATATTGTCTAATCTCGAATCAGCAAACCAAACGGTAGATGAATACGATGAAGATGAAGCTGATAAGGAAGTCAAAAAAGGATTAGATCAATTTGAGGATAAGCCCAAACCCAATTTAAATTATACTGAGATAATAAACTTGGGAACTGGTGAGGAGGTTAGAGAAATAAAAATAAGTATTCGTGCGGATCAAAATATCAGGAATGATATTGTTCAGATTTTGCTCAAGTATAAAGATGTTTTTGCTTGGTCTTATGATGATACGTCGGGTCTAAGCACTGATTTGATAGTCCACAAACTACCTACATACCCTGATTTTTCATCAGTCCAGCAAAAATAAAGAAAGTTTAAAACTGACGTGAGCGATAAAATCAATGAAAAAATCATAAAGCAATTGAATGCAAACGTGATCAGGGTCGCTCAGTACACCACATGGTTGGCTAATATGGTGTCCGTACCAAATAAAGATGGTAAAATCAGAGTTTGTGTTGATTATAGGGATTTGAACAAAGCAAGCCCTAAAGATAACTTTTCGCTACCCAATATTCATATCCTTGTTGATAATTGTGCTAAACATGAGATCCAATATTTCGTGGATTGTTATGACGGATTTCACCAGATCTTGATGGATGAAACAGATGTAGAAAAGACTGCTTTCACCACCCCGTGGGGTACTTATTGCTACAGGGTCATGCCATTTGGTTTAAAGAATGCGGGAGCTACGTACATAAGAGCTATGACTTCTATTTTTCATGACATGATGCACAAAGAAGTAGAGGTATATGTTGATGATGTCATTATTAAGTCCAAGACACAAGTCGATCATGTATATGACTTGAGGAAATTCCTTGAAAGGTTGTGAAAGTATAATCTTAAGCTCAATCCAGCCAAGTGTACATTTGGAGTTCAATCCGAAAAACTCTTGGGTTTCATAATTAGTCGCAGAGGCATTGAATTGGACCCCTCCAAGGTAAAATCCATTCGAGAATTGTTGCCTCCAAAGAATAAAACTGAGGTCATGAATTTTCTTGGAAGGCTGAATTATATAAGCAGGTTCATCGCTCAACTCAGCTCTACATGTGAACCGATATTTAAGTTGCTGAAAAAGGATGCTACTATCCAATGGACAGACGAATGTCAAGAATCATTTGATAAGATTAAAGAATATTTGGCAAATCCTCTAGTACTGGTCCAATCGGAACCTGGTAGGCCTTTATTTCTATATCTGTCGGTGATGGACAATTCTTTTGGTTGTGTTTTAGGACAGCATGATATCACAGGAAAAAAGGAACAAGCAATCTATTATTTGAGCAAGAAGTTCACGAGTTATGAGGTAAAATATACTCTTTTAGAAAAGACATGTTGCGCCCTAACTTGAATTGCTCAGAAATTAAAGCTCTATCTTCCGTCCTACACAACCTACCTCATATCTCAAATGGATCTTTTAAAGTATATTTTTCAAAAACCTATGCCCACAGGTAGATTGGCGAAGTGGAAGATTTTACTTACAGAATTCGACATTGTGTATGTCACTCGTACTGCTATGAAAGCACAAGCATTGGCCGATCATTTGGCAAAGAACCTAGGTGACAATGATTATGAGCCTTTACAAACTTACTTTCCTGAGAGATTAATTCAATTGAGGAAGAATTTCAAGATGATATTTATGCGTGGAAATTATATTTTGATGGGGCGGTCAATATCAAAGGAGTAGGAATCGGGACGGTTCTTGTCTCACCGACTGGGCGTCATCATCCCACCACAGCACGACTTCATTTTTCTTGTACTAATAACACAGCAGAATATGAAGCTTGCATCATGGGTTTAAATATGGCAATGAATCTGGATGTACTTGAGCTAGTGGTGTTGGGAGATTTTGAATTGCTCATTCGACAAATTCAAGGCGAATGGGAAACGAGAGATATCAAGCTCATTCCATACAAATAGTGCTTAGAGGACCTTAGAAAAAGGTTCAAGTCTATCGAGTTTAGATATATTTCCCAAATCCCATAATGAGCTGGCTGATGCTCTGGCTACCCTAGCTTCCACGCTCCCATACCCAGGAAATACGCATATCGACCCATTGGAGATACAGATACAAGATCAACATGGCTATTGCAACATAATTGATGCAGAACCAAATAATGAACCCTGGTACTATGATATCAAATACTTTCGAAAGTCAAAAGAATATCCAATACACGTCAAAGCAAATCAAAAAAGGACTATTAGGCGACTTGCTAATCATTTCTTCTTAAGTGGGGAGATTCTATACAAACAAACTCCAGATTTGACCTTGTTGAGATGTGTTAATATTCAGAAGGCTAAAAGAATCATGAATGAGGTACATTCGGGGGTATGTGGCTCGCATATGAATGGCTATGTTTTAGCAAAGAAAATTATGCGGGAAGGATATTATTGGTTGACTATGGAGCAAGATCGCTTTCGCTTTGTTCACAAGTGTCATCAGTGCCAAATTCACGGTGATTTGATTCACTCACCACCTTCAGATCTGCATCTTATGTCTGCTCCTTGGCCATTCGTTGCTTGGGGAATAGACGTAATAGGTCCAATGGAACCAAAAGCTTCAAATGGGCATCGATTCATACTGGTCGCTATTGACTATTTCACCAAATAGGTAGAAGCTGCTACTTTCAAATCAGTCACGAAGAAAATAGTAGTGGATTTTGTTCATTCCAACATCATATGTCATTTTGGTATACCGAAGTCCATTATCACGGACAATGCAACCAATCTCAATAGTCATCTAATGAAGGAGGTTTGTGAGTAATTCAAGATTACGAATCATCATTCTACCCCTTACCTTCCCAAAGCAAATGGAGTCGTTGAAGCAACGAACAAGAATATTAAGAAGATTCTTAGGAAAATGGTCCAAGGATCTCGACAGTGGCATGAGAAATTACCATTTTCTCTTTTAGGATATCGTACAACTATTCGTACGTCGAATGGCGTAACTCTTTATTTACTAGTCTATGGGACTGAAGCTGTGATACCCGCAGAAGTCGAAATTCCCTCGCTTCGAATCATTGTTGAAGCCGAGATTGACAATACTAAATGGGTCAAGTCTAGACTAGAAAAATTATCATTAATAGATGAAAAAAGGTTGACGGCAGTTTGCTTTGGCCAATTATACCAGCAGAGGATGGCGCGAGCTTACAATAAGAAGGTACGTCCTAGAAAATTCAATGTCGGCCAACTTGTTGTAAAACGCATCCTTCCACATCAAGAAGAGGCTAAAGGAAAGTTTACTCCAAACTGGCAAGGTCCATACATATTTGAACAAGTATTATCAAATGGAGCTTTGCAACTTGCGGATATGGACGGAAAATGGTAGAAAAAGCTATCAATGTCGATTCAGTCAAAAGATATTATATTTGACACACGTGTGCTTAACACTCTCAAGTTGAGATGACGAAAGGCCATCACTCTACTCAACTAAATGTCGTTAATCCCTTGTCAGCCCTTCGAGCTTTATTTACCTTTCCTTGCTTTCCCTCTTTGGAGACAAAAAAAAATCTTATAGGTGAAAACCCATGGAGGCACCCATAAGATGATTAAAAAAAATATATAATGTGTATATTATTGAACTACGTTCGACTTGATTCCTAAATGGATACGTAGGCAGCCCTATTTTGGGGTTCGGTCCGACCAAAAAAAAAATTAAATCTTGGTATTCAAAGAAACCGAGACATATATCTTACTATCACTTTTATATGGCTCCTAAGTTGTAATTTATCCTAAAAATCCTTGTCTCTTTGTCCATTAAAGACCTTCCAATCAATTTTCGAGAATGTCAAGCCTTGTGTGCCGTTAAAAAAAAGTCTTGTAGGTGAAAACCCATGGAGGCACCACAAGATATCAAAAATAATAATCTTATAGGTGAAAACCCTCAGGGGCACCATAAGACAATGATGAACGAGACAACCAAAATTAGAGAGGTCAATTGTGAAAATACTAAAAGGATAACTTTAGTAAAACAAAGTTTATCATGATAGGACAATGATCAAGAAGGATGAATTGATTTGATTGAAAGGTACAGCCTAATTCGAGATTAGACAGTTTTGAAGGGTCAAATGTCTACTCCAAATTGCGTGTCATGTTTCATTGAAGTTAATATACACCTCCAAATAAGTTTCATTCCTTTACTGTTAGAAATACCTTTTATTTAAACATAATCCTTTTATTTCTTCTTTTAACTTTTCCTTATTTCATTTTTACACGCTTTGTTTTTTTTTATGCGTAAGTCTTGCATCAAATACAAAATAAAGAAAGACGCACAAAATTGACCATGGCTCCCAGTAAAATTAAGCAGAGATTATTAGGAGTACACCACCTTGGCAAGGACAGGGACCCAGTTAAGATAAGTGTTATGAGTGAAGCATTTGAAAATGAAGAACAGAATCGTACTAAAACAAATAGAGATGCAACAGAATTTGAAAGACAAAGATTCAAGCTCGCCAACCAATTAGTTGAATCAACCGTATCAAGTTGGGACAGGGATAAGGCAAACCTCCAAGGGATTCAAGTTCACAAACCAACTACCAATTTTAAAAATCACAAAAAAAAATTATCTTTGCTTGAACAGGGGCAAAGTAGTCTTGTGAAGTTTATTGGGAAAAACAAGTATAGCAAAGTTAAGTTTTCTTAAATTTTCTCTTTTTGTTATACTCCTATAATTCTAAGATCGTATCAATATAATTATAATAATAATAATAATAAAACCCCTCATATTCAAAACTGGGGCATTTTTTTTCTTTTCTAAAAATAAAATAAAATCCTACATCTTATTCGTCTTCATAGGGCGTCATCCCCTAGTTAACAT
The DNA here is from genome assembly GCA_030864215.1 of Capsicum pubescens. Lineage (NCBI taxonomy): Eukaryota > Viridiplantae > Streptophyta > Magnoliopsida > Solanales > Solanaceae > Capsicum > Capsicum pubescens. The sequence continues at coordinate 285,117,539 of CM061542.1, forward strand.
CTTATTTTCTCTTCATAGGCCACCATACCCTAGTTGACATCTTATCTCGTCTTCATAGGGCGCCATCCCCTAGTTGACATCTTATTTCATCTTCATAGGGCGTCATCCCCTAGTTGACATCTTATTTCATCTTCATAGGGTGTCATCCCCTAGTTGACATCTTTTTTCATCTTCATAGGGAGCCATCCCCTAGTGGACATCTTATTTCATCTTCATAGGGCTCCATCCCCTAGTTGACATCTTATTTGTCTTCATAGGGCACTATCCCCTAGTTGACATCTTATCTCATCTTCATAGGGCGCCATCCCTAGTTGACATCTTATTCGTCTTCATAGGGCGCCATCCCCTAGTTGACATCTTATCCCGTCTTCATAGGGTGTCATCCCCTAGTGGACATCTTATTTCGTCTTCATAGGGCGTCATTCCCTAGTTGACATCTTATTCGTCTTCATAGGACGTCATCCCCTAGTTGACATTTTATTTCGTCTTTATAGGGCGCCATCCCTTAGTTGACATTTTAGGAAATAAACCTTCCTATTTTTCTTCTTTACGTCTTCATAGGGTATGACAATTCCTAGTTGCATTTTAAAAAGCAAATATCCTAACTCTTTTTCATGAATTCATAAGGCATAACTTCCTTTGATTACTTTATTGAGAATAGGGTTCTTATTTTATTGCGCACCTAGCCTAGATTTCTATCATTTCCATTTATTTATTTATTTTTAAACTAGTTTATATTTTTTTCTAATAACTCACAAAATTTTCCAAGTGCAAACTGAGGCAGGAAATTTTGTTTGTTTTGTTTTGTTTTCTTTGATGGCTTGCAAGTTTTCTGCAAAACACAGGTTTAATGCCAAGAATGGCATTCCATCTCTGATTTGAGTAGAGAAGAATGATTAGTTTGAAAATACAAAGTCAGCTTTGCATCTGTAGCGGCCCAACATCTCAAGAGTCATCTTCATATCTTCTGATCAAGAGAACAAGCATCCAATAATATTCTATGAACAATCCTTGGGAGGAGCGCCAACGACTCAATCCAAGTTTCAAGTTCAAGTCTCAAATCCTAACTTCAAGATCAAATTTTGAGATCAAGGTACCCACCAGAAGAAGGTGAGGCGATAACTGGAGATCCAAGAGGAAGATCTGAAGCAAGAGAATCAAGACAATTAGAATCGATTGGATCTTGTATCTTTCATTTTTAGTTTCACTTTGTCTTTTTCTGATGTAATAAAAGGAGCCACGGACCGGAAACTCAACGGGACCTCACCTCGACTCTCTAACTCATTCCTTCAGTCCTACAACCATTTGAACTACATGTGACCTAATTCTCTTATAACCCGAGATATGTAGGGTGCCCAAAGCCAGGGCTCGATCACACCTCTTTCCTACTTATTTATGTATTACTTTTGAATAAATGGTTGGGCAAAAAATTAGTCATGTTTACTTCTTTACTTGAAAATTCTCCATATTTCCAAGCAAAGAGGGGCATTTTGTAAGCACCTAATTTTTTACCAAACCTAATGTTTTTATATCATTTTAGTATTCAATTTTTTTTATTTTTTTTTAGGTCTAAATTAGATATTTTAAGTTCATCCTATTTTACAAGGTTTGGTTTAATAGTTTTTTTTTAAAAATAGAATCACATTTTAAATAAGCTTTTATTTTTTATTATTTATTTATTTATTTAAAAAAAATCTAAATTATATTTGTTTTCTTCTTTTAATTTTTAATAAAGAATCAAGTGATGTTAATATTTCTTAATCATATTTTTAAGACTAGTTATTTAACTTATTTTGTATTTTTTTAGTTTTAAATAGATTTTATTATTTTTATTTTATTTAAAATATTAATAAAAAAAAAGAGGAAACAAAAAACTTATCCTAATCTACCCTAACCTCTTCCCACCTTCCCACCTTCCCACTTCCACTCAACCTCTCCCACTTCCTCCACACAAACAGATGACACACACCCACATACACTATACATATAACACACAGAGAGACGAAGGAAAGATGGAAAACGAAAAAAATGACAACCTACAATAGAAAAGAAAAATAAGAAAACATTAGAAAATAGAAAGAAAGAGAAGAGAAAAAGAAATAGAAAGAAGAAAGAAAGAAAAACAGTAGGGAACAAAGAAGAGGAAGAAGAAACACACGAGTGATAAGTGGAGTTCGGGGTTTTCGTTCGAGTTTTGATTCGACGTAAGAGCTTCTCTTTTGATTTAGTTCGTCATACAGGTTCTTATTCAATCCCTCTACTATTACTTTTTTGTAAATTTGGTTATGAATCGAAGCATGAATAAAGTTAATTCCATGACTTTTTCTATCGTTCGTTATGTGTAATTTATTATCTTTATATAGTTTACTTTATGTCACCATTTATAACTAGTTTGCTATTCCGAAGTAGCGTTAACTAAATTTAATTGATTTCTAAATGAGATAATCGTTAGAGTCATTAGCGTTAAAAGATGTGTATTCGGTTAACATGGGATTAGTACAATTGCGTTGTAACTAGTATCTTAGACCTATACGAGTGTATGCATGCAAAAAATAATGTAGAAGAAGAAAACAGGGTTACAGTAAGCAATATTTCATAATCGCATTCATCAATTGTGTGACTATACTGGCTTATGCTTTGTCTAGGTTTTTCAATCCGGTTCAGTTTTAACAACAATGCTACGCTTGGCGAGAAAGTGTTGCAAAAGCCTTTACTGTTACTAGGCATGTGGCTATTTGTTGTTTCAGTTTTTAGGTTTGGTTGGATTGCTGCGCCGAGTTACGTTAATCATATGGATATATTTGCGTGTATTGTTTTGCTCGTTGTGGGGTTGCTCTGTTTCACGTTGCTCATTGTGAATGAAGAGAATTGGGAGGAGAGTAAGAGTTGTTCAATTGATAGCAAATTTTATCATCATGTATCAATTGGCAAAATAGGATTCATAATAGGGAAATCTCATAGAACTAATAGAGACAAAATTTATTAATCATTAGTCAATCATCCTTGTAATCATTAGGTAAAAAAAAAGAAGTCAACTCATTATTTAACCTTGTAAATCATAATGTTCGAGAAATAGAATCATTAGTATAATTCCACCGTTGAATCATTATAAACATAGTTGTAGGAATAAATTCTCTAAGAATGCTAACCCGAAGCGAAGCCATCTAGAGTTTTTTCTTTTACACTTTCGTGTAAAGAAAAGCCTATGTTGTAACTTCTGTGTCCCACTTGTTTGAAACTTTTGGATTCCTCTTTAAGTTTTATTTTATTAACTGTTTTATCCCTCCCATTCTTTGATAATTTTTAGTTTCGATACTTAAAATGTTATATGAATATAAATCAGTTAAATTTAGGTGTCATATTATTCGTATTATGTATAGTTTCTTATTAGTTTTAAAAGTAAATTGAGTGGTAGACCATTTAATCATCGTAAGCTCTCAACAGTTAAAGTTCAGGCTTAGGCATTCTTTTGAAGGTTAATTAATTAATTAGTGTAAAGGTTAAGGAAAATGGATTGCAATCTTATTCAAAATCTGTTGTCATCAATAAAATAAAAGAGGAAAAACTTGTTTGTAAGGGAGCGAACTCGAAAAAGAATGATTTAGTTCTTGATCTTTAGAAAATTAAGAATTTAACATAGAAGAGAAAATTAACGTTGAAGTTGGAAAGCCCTACTACCGACCATTCGTTATAATAAAATTTAATATACCATTTGAAGCCGATTAAATCGGGCTGATTAGAATCTAAACCTATTAGGTGCTTATTCAGACTAGGAAAATGGGGACGACTCATAAATGCCCCAAAGGAACGAGAAATGTATCAAAACTTGTGGTATGACCAGAAAGTACTGCTACTGGGAAGCCATACATTAATATAATTAAATAATTTAAAATAAATTCAAAGTAGGATGTAAGTAAATTTTAGGCTAACAAATATTTTATATATCTAAAAGATTAATTTAAGCCAGACGTAAGTCATTAAAGAGACCATGCTAGAACTACGGGACTCGAGAGGTGCCTAACACCTTCCCCTCGATAAACAAAATTTTTTACCCGAATTTCTAGTTCACAGACCAAAAATAAAGAGTCATTTTCTTTTGAATAGGGATTCAATAAGGTGACTTGGAAAACCCAAACTCAATTCCAAGTGGCGACTCTGTAAATAAAAAAATCCCTATTCAAAATGTCACTTTAATTGGAAAAACCCATTTTCTCTAAAACCAACTTCCCTAGCGGGGTTGGATGCGGTGAAAAATAGGAGTGTGACATCGGCGATGGCATTAGAGTTGATCCTCAAAAGATCAAGGCGGTGAGAAACTGACCTAGAACCATCTCTCCATCATATATCAGGAGTTTCTTGGGTTTAGCTGGCTATTACCGTCAGTTTGTTGAAGTGTTTTCATTTATTGCATCCCCCAGGTACATATTGACTCAGAAGAAAGTCCAGTTTCAGTGGTCAGATTCCTGCGAGAAGAGTTTTCAGGAATAGAAGACTCGACTCACCTCAGCCTCAATTTTGACTCTACCAGATGGTTCATATGGGTTTGTTCTATATTGTGATACATCTAGAATAGGTTTGGGTTGCATCCTCATGCAGAGAGGTAAGGTCATAGCTTATCCCTCCAGACAGCTTAAGCCCCATGAGAAGAATTATCCAACTCATGATCTTGAGTAAGCAGCTGTAGTGTTTGGCTTAAAGATTTGGAGGCACTATTTGTATGGGGTGCTTGTAGATGTGTTCACAGATCACAAGAGCTTGCAGTATGTCTTTTCTCAGAAAGATTTAAATTTGCATTAGAAAAGGTGGTTAGATTTATTGAAAGATTATGACATGAGTGTTCTTTATCATCCAGGCAAGGCCAATGTAGTGGTTGATGATCTCAATAGACTGTCTATGGGTAGTGTTACTCATGCTGAGGATGATAAGAAGAAGTTAGTCTAGGAAGTTTATCAGCTTGCCCGACTAGGTGTTTGCTTAGTCGATTCAGCAGAAGGTAGTGCGTGGGTTCAGAATAGTTCAGAATCATCTCTTGTTTTTGAGGTGTAGGAAAAGCAGATGAGGTGTTTTAACCTGCCAAATGAGGGTTCCGCCGTTCTCATTAGAGTACCTTCCAGATGAGGGTATCTCTTCAATTATTTTTACCCGTGGCACGGTACTGACACCCTTCAAATTGCGGTTACAGATTGGACCCTAACTCAGTTATCTTATCTTATTTGGGTCATGTCGGTTAGATGATTACCTCCCACGGTTTTAGTTTTAGTCTCAGAATAGAACTCAATTTAGTTCTACAGAATCAGGGCTGTCAATTACTGTCAATCCGGTTCAATCACTTGAAATCTCATAATCTTCAAATAATAAAAATTGGGTATGAGTCTTAATTGCAAATCATGTAAATTTAACTTAAAAGGATAGTTTTGGGCACAAGGTCGAAAGAATTGTCCTTGTTCATAACCCCACATACCTTCATTGATGATCTTAGATGAGAAAGCTTGAATCTTCGATTTCTATGATGCTTTTGAAGATGAGTTCTTGAAGTTCTTGACTTGAAAAATCTTAATCTTGAACTATATTTCAAAATTAATGAGGAAAATTGGATTTCTTGGAGAGTAAGTTTGAGCTTTAGGGTTTTCTTTTGAAAGAGAATTGATGAATAAGTTTGACTTGAATTCCTATTTGTGTTTTTAAAGGTTGTTTCTTGAAGAAGATGAATCAAATTGATGTTCTTAGGAATGTTCTTGAATGTTTTTCTTGAACTTCTTGGAATAGAAAGCTTAATTCTTGATTGTTTTATTGCATAGAAGGTGATGAAATGGATGAATCTTGAAGAGAATTGATTAGGGTTCGTTCTTGGGAGTAAAATAGGATAATAGGGGGGAAATAATTCCCCAATGACGGCTATACATTGTTATACTACGACCTGGGTTTAAGGGAGAAAAGACCCTATTGCCCTTCATTCATTTAAATAAAAAATTCATAACCCGTATCCCGATTTTGCTCTTCGCCGCGATGTAGTACCATCATGGTAGCTTACTGCCTAACATAAAAATAGCTATAACTTTTCACTCGGGTACTGAATTAAGGCGAAATTGGTACAGTTGGAAAGCTAATTTGATTATCTACAATTTGATGGGTCTTTAGCTGAAAAATTCTATATAAATCAAAAGTTATACACTTTTAAAGTTGACCCTTGTAGAATTGGACACCAAACTTTGAATGAATCTAATGTTCTTAGCTCCACTTGGATCTAAGTGACTTCTATGAATATTATTCATCTATTAAGAACTTTACATACTGCATTATTTTCTAAGGTTATTACGTGTTGTGAGTGGTTAGTAATATCGTTGAGTTGCTAAGTAGAAGAAGACTTGTTAGATGGTATATGATGCTCTAAATAGCTAAGTTAAGGAGTTTTGATTTATAGTATTGAGCCTTTTGATATGATCTTGATTCTCATGGTTTAGAGAAAAATGTAAGTTTAGAGATGTGATATTAGTAGAGTATGATGGAAGTTAGTATGGTTCAGCAAGGGTTTGGAAATATCCATGTTAAGTGAAGATTCTAAGTTAGTGAGTGTTTAAGTTGTTATATGATGACTTTTGGGGCTATAGAAATATAAGAGTTGAATCTCAGAAGGAGGTATTAGCATTGGGAGTTACCCGTTAAGATACAGTCCTTCAGGGTAAGTTTAGTATTATGTGTATTGATTTTACGCCAAACTCTAGAGTAAAGTGATTTCAATTTATATTAGAGTTTATTCAGTGTTCCACAGACTTAGAATGATGGCTTAAAGCTAAGGGCAAGATGATAGGATAAGTAACTAAGTCACACTTCCAGATTCTAGTAGTGATGATGAATACTTGTGCTGATGGGAGAAAGTAAACGTGTTATGTTTGGGAAGATTGTTGTATGCTTGTTTTATGTAGGTCTATAAATGAAAGAATATTGAGGTGAAGCTTTTTGTGTATGACTTGATTAGTTGGGAATATTTTATGTGTGTCTTCCTAAAAAAATTGAATAGTGCATGGAAGTTGTTATTGATAGAGATATTGAAGAATATGAGAATATGAAGATAGGCTTGAACGTCATATTGGTATATAAGGGGATAGTATAGTTAAGTGAGTATTTGAGAAAGTATTGCTAAGCTTTAAAGTAAGAAGTTGCATTGTTTAAGGCCTAGTAATAGTACTTCTATCCTGACTTATGATTTATAGGTCTATGTTCAATGCTATATATTTGGGGCCATGTTGTAATTTCTTATTTTGAGGTCTTGTTCAGATCATGTCCGAAGTTTCTTACTCCCTAATATCGATAGAAATCCCTAAAAGAGTGTTGAAGAAATACCCTATTTGGGTGTGAATATTTAGTATGATTCAGTTCGTAAGTATCCTGTGTATCATCTCAGTCTTTTCCTAGGATTTCAACCAAATCAGTATCATTCGGGGATGAACGATCCCAAGGGGGAGATGTTGTAATACCTCGAGTTTTCATGTCATAAACCTCTCATTCTTTTTCTCACGAAATCAAATCTAGCATAAATTAATGGTTACTCATAAGTTGACGCTCTCTTTTCTATCTCAGCCATATAGCTATTTTCTTGAGAATTCATGCACTCGCAGCTCAGTTCAGTAGCTCATTATGTTTAAGATTCAGTTATTCAGTTTATTTTAGTTGTGCATGATAGCTTATATCCTCATATTCCTTAGTATTTTTAGCTTAATTATCCATATTCAAGGACGAATGTTCCAAGGGAGAGATATTGTAATACCACGTGCTTTTCCTAGCTTAAAATTCGTTCCAAGAATGTTAAGAGTGGGCTTAAAAAATGAATAACATTTATTTCATACGAAATTTTCTAGATTTAGACCTTTCATTGTGGGAAAATTGAATAAGCTTTTCATCAATACCAAATTTGCCCAAATCCAACACTCGGTGAAAAAATTAGAGCATTTTTAGTAATGTAGTATCCCACCTGGGCACTCACCGCATCGCGGTGGATGCCAAAATGGGAATCGTCACATTTCAGTGGACCTCCACAATATTAGCGCATCGCGGAGAGACCCAAATTACCAATTTTTAATTTTTAGTGGCGCAACGCGATAGCACCGCATCGCGCCAGAGTGCAAATTCGCACTCGTCCTTTTCCAGTAGCGTACCGAGATTTCACCGTGCCACGGTGAAGGTGTAATTGTCGTACTCTTGATCCATAATTCGAATGCTTGTTTCATAACTTTAATGCTAAGTATGTGAAGTTCTTATTAGGTGAATAATATTCATAGAAGTCTTTTAGAGCCAAGTGGAGCTAAGAACATTAGATTTATTCAAAGTTTGGTGTCCAATTCTACAAGGGTCAACTTTGAAAGTGTCTAACTTTTGATGTATGTAGAATCTTCCAGCTAAATGCCCATCAAATTGTAGATAACTGAATTAGTTTTCCAATGATACAAATTTTGTCTTAATTTGATACCCGAGAAAAAATTTATAGTCATTTTCGTGTGAGGCAGTAAACTGCTGTGATGGTACCGCGTCGCGGCGAAAGCAAAATCTAGTTATGGGTTGTGAATTTTTTATTTAAATGAATGAGGGACAATGGGGTAGTTTCTCCCTCAACCCAGGTCATAATATAGCAATGTATAGCCTCCATTGGGGAATTATTTTGCCCCCATTATCATACTTTACTCCCAAGAACAAACCCTAATCAATTCTCTTCAAGATTCATCCATTCCATCACCTTCTATTCAAGAAAACAATCAATAATTAAGCTTTCTATTCCAAGAAGTTCAAGAAAAATATTCAAGAACATTCCTAAGAATATCAATTTGATTCATCTTCTTCAAGAAACAACCTTTAAAAACACAAATAGGAATTCAAGTCAAACTTATTCATCAATTCTCTTTCAAAAGAAAACCCTAAAGCTCAAACTTACTCTCCAAGAAATCCAATTTTACTCATCAATTTTGAAATATAGTTCAAGATTAAGAATTTCCATGTCAAGAACTCCAAGAACTCATCTTCAAAAGTATCATAGGAATTCAAGATTCAAGCTTTCTTATCTAAGATCATCAATTAAGGTATGTGGGGTTATGAACAAGGATAATCCTTTCGTCCTTGTGCCCAAAACTATCTTTTTAAGTTAAATTCACATGATTTGCAATTAGGGCTCATACCCAATTTTTATTATTTGAAAATTATGAGATTTCAAGTGACTGAATGTTGAATTGCATGTTTATTTTCACATCTTTATGCGTTAATGCGATTTTTTAGACTTTCCAATTGAGGTTAAGCATGATATTATGATTCTTGATTCTATTATTTTGATATTGTTAAAGTATTTTCAAGAAGTATATTGAGCATGATGTTTTGCTATGAATTTACATGAGATTTAAAGAATGGGCTTTAAGCTCTAAGATTGAGTTTTGATACTTCAAGAAGATTATATTTTTAGTATGCTTTGATAAGCAAGTATTCAGATTTTCAAGAAATAAGTTGATCTTTTGATCCTAAGCTAAGATAAGGAATCCACATTGTTCATATAGTTTGAGATTTAAAGAAAGAGAAGCATAGTTGATTTTCATTATAAACCCTTTTTGCTATTTTAAGGTGGATTTCCTAAAGAATGAGCGTAGCAGATTAAAGGGAGTAGTATTTAGCACCGAGTTGGGTATGATTCCAAGGTATCATTCCCCAGAACTACGTACCACCTTAAGATTAAGATTATTCCCACTTCTACGTGGATGACTAAGATTGTGATCACTTAAGATAAAGTTGTACTCCCTGGCAAAAATATGACACCTCTCTCCAACTTGAGGTTTCTTCCTTAGTAGGATGAGATGTTGGACTCCATGTAGCTCGTATGGTTTATGTCGGTTAAGAGAACCTCCCTATCAGTAAAGATTTGCAGAATAGTTTTAAAGTATTTTTCCCTACAAGTAAAGAAAAGCTTTGAAACATCTCCCAAATAGTAAAGCCTAACAAAAAAGATTTATAGAAAAGCTTTTAGAAAACTAAGTGTAAAGGCTCATAATTTTATTCAGATTATTCTTTACAGAAAGATAAGAGTTACAGATTTCAGCTTTCAGATTTCATATTTAGAAGTGAGCTCTCTCTACACTTAGATAGTATGATTTAAAGACAAAATATTAGCACAGCTTTTAGAACTAAATGTTATGACTCACTAGATTTATAAAGTGTGATTTTCTATTCATGATTTTAGATTTCAGTATTTCAGATATTCCATCTTATGTGAGTAATTTACATTTAACATGCATTATTTTATAAATTATGATGATGAGATAATGTTTTACATATGCGTTTCACCCCATATACTCAGTACATCTTTAAAGTATTGATCCACATATATGTCTATGTGCTACATTGTCTCATAATGTAGGTACGAGTTGTAGCATGCATACCATATTCAGACAGTTGCAAATTTCAGCCAGCAAATGATGAGTCCTCCTACTTTGGGGACTTTAGTTAGATGTTATTTATGTACTTTACTTTCTTACTCATATGTATTGATTAGTAGTAGTTGGAGTCACACCCTAACTATCTATAGTCAGTATATTAGAGGCTTCACAGATGTCAGTTAGAGTCAATCTTGTAATTTCAGTCCTTCTTTTCAGAATTTATCAAAATGTAAAATTGTATCAGTATTATATTTCCATAGATTCCATCACTATTACGTTTCCGCACAGTAAACTCAGTTATTTCATACGTATTTAATTAGATGCTTAACAGTATGCCAATTCATGGGTTAGCTTGGGATCACTTGTGGTCCTAAGCACCATGTGACATCTCGGGACAGATTTTTGGGGCGTTACAAACTTGGGGTATATGTAACACCCCAACTTAGGATAAGGAGCCCCACATCGGCAAAACACAAGAGGGATGTTGGGTATATAAGTAAGAAAGTCTTACTCCCTAGCGACGCGTTTTAAAGCCATGCGGACCTGGTCCCGAAGCGGACAATATCACTAGTGGGTTGCGAAGTTACAGGGGTCTCTCGGGCCTTGAAGGTTTGGGATGCCCGTCGCGGAAAAGGCCCCGGCTCAGGTTGTGACACTAGGATGGGTTGGCCCTTCACCGGGCCTTAAAATATATGGCCCAACCCAGCCCTAATAGGGTTGTGGGTTGAGGCGGGCTAGTCCTTTATTTTTATCAATTTTTTGTTAGCTTTTCTTCTTCAATCTATATTTGAACTAATAGGGTATGGCAATCCATTCACACTTCTAACATATTATTATAGACAAGTATCAATTATCCCCTGAAGTTGTCACATTTTATTCATGGTACACCTGAACTTTGAGTCATCTTAAGTACCCTCAAACTTGTTGTTTTACTACGTCGCGTGACCCTTTTTGACCTATATGGCAAAATGTGTGATTTCAAACTCCATCACACGTGTGATGGAGTTGTTGTTGTTTTTTTGTCAAATCAGCACCTCCCAACGAAAAAAATAAAAAATCCTATTTTTCTTTAATTTTTTCAAAAACTTCAAAGTCTCTTCTCTGTTTTCTTCCTATTTATTATCCCTCTTTCTCCATCACTTCCAAAATGTGCAAAAAAAAAAAATCTTTCAATTGCTTCTATTTTACCTACTTAAATTAGGAGTGTGCATCGATCGGTTTGATTTAATTTTTATATTATCGGCCTAATTTACCGATTTTTGATTTTTAAATACGCTAAATCAATAACCAAACCAATAAGATATTTTCTTATCGATTTTTGTCCTAAAAGATTCGATTTTTGATTTAACTGATAAGAAAATACTTATAAAATAGAAAAAATAGTAACTAGCATGAAAATAAAATGAATCTTAGTTGCAACCAAAATCCTACTTATATATTTATATATATATGGAGTGTAAAATAATAATTTAGTATAATCTTATTGGGTTATTGGTTTACCCAATAACCCAATAAAAAAATCAAAACCAAATCAATAAGCCAATATTTTTTTTTATAAAATCATTAACCCAATAACGATAAATCAATAACATTTTTATCGGTTCGATTTTTGTACATTCCTGACTTAAATTGCGATTTCTAATTCCATTAATTATAATAGGAAGTGTATTTGTGGATGTGAGTCTCCTCAAAATCCTAATCGAAACAATAATCGAAAACTACTATAAAAACTAATCGGAAAAAAATAATCTCATATTTTTAACACAAAAAAATATAATTTATTTTTAGATAATATCTTACTTGATCGACGAAAATTCAACCTTTTACTATTTCGGAGTAGAGCAAACTCAAAAATATAATATTTTTTAGAGAGAAATCGGATAATTAAGGGTAGGAGTGAGTTATTTTTTTATATAGGTTAAATATGAGGGAAGTGGATGGTATTTATTCACGTGGATAAACACATAAGTAGTTTTTTTCACGTGTACACATGTATTTTACACGTTGTGGTCCATGGATCAAAATGGGACACGCGACGTACTAAAACAACAAGTTCGGGAGTACTTTAGACGACTCAAAGTTCAGGTATACCATGGATAAAACGAGACAACTTCAAGGGGTAATTGATAATTCTCTCTAGTATTATATAAAGTACATAATTCTACAATGATATATAATTTTTTAACACCAATACATTGTCAAGCACATTTGAATTCATTGATTAAATTATCTTAATTGACATCAACATCCATCTAAATTCACATGCAAATTTAATAAGTTAAACAATATAAAAAAGTTATATATCAAAAATTAATAATATTTAAAATTAACTTAAAGATATTATCGCTTTGAATTTGGGTAATGTTATGTAATCGATTTCAAGTAGTTGCAACAAGTGTTTGAACATTTCATGATGGATGCAATTTTTATATTTATGCTTAGAAATTTTAGTATTAGCCATTTAATGCTAAGATACTAGGTAAAATTTATTGAGTAATCACTATTTGTATTTTTAATTCTTTTTGCTTACAATTTTCTTTTAATTTTAAGTTTAAATTGAATAACAATAACAAATAAAATATCTATACTTGACGATTTAGATTTAACACTTAATAAGTTAAATATTATGTAGGATATTAAACTGATTCAATAACTACTATTCTTAATTATTACTTTTTCTTTCACAATATTAATATATTTTTAATTTAAATTAAATAGTATTTTAGCCCACGGGCCGGCCCAGCCTAGCCTCAATCAAGCCTCAACAGTTAGTGGATTGACTTGGGCTAGGCTTATAAGCCCCAATTTTAAATGAGCTCAAAAATCATAACCCAACTAAATCCTAATAGCGGACTGGGTTGGGACGGCAAGTCCATTTTGATACTCTATGTGTATCCTACTTCTTTACTAGGGTTATACTTCAAACTATTGATGTGTGAGATTAGCTGACAACTGAAAGCAATACAATTTATCCAAAGTTGTATTTATTAAAATAATACATTACTATACAATACAACACAATACCTACAATACCTGAATGGCATTGTGGATCATGGATATAGTTGTTGATTCTCAGGTGAGTTCTGATTTCAGTTTAATTGTTGTTTTTTGTTGTACTTTTAAAAGTTCAAAGAGATTCTAGGAGTTTTTGCTCTCTCTACCTTTCTCCCCAATATTATATTTTCGTCCTAGTTTAATTTAATTTTATTCTAGTATTATAAATAAGAGTGCTATGTGCTTTGGAGTTACTGGATTAAGTCTCTTACCTCTTGATTCTATCTAGTTATTGTTGCGTCCTTCACTTGTGCTTATATTATCCAGGTTTGAGGGAGAGAGAGAGAATGGGGAATTGTTTGTCGCATGATAAAGGTGGGAAGCAGGTCGTAGGAGGAGTAGGCCATCATATGGACCCTGCAGGTACTGCCGGTGGTGGTAATGGTGCTGCTGTTGGGTGGCCGAATGATGTTATTGACTTGTTCTATAGGACAAAGGGTCTTAACGCCCTTTACATCCCAATCGAGTTATCATTATCATCTTTAAAGCTACGTGATCTTGATATTATTTCTAAGAGTGATCCAATGGTAGTGGTATCTTTTAGAAAAAGAGATAGGACGCTAGAAGAGCTTGGTCGGACAGAAGTTATAATGAACAACTTGGACCCTGTATGGGTACATTTCTGCTTCACAAACCTATAGTCCAGGACAGTCCCATGCACAACTTGAGTAGGAAGAATAGCTTCAGAGGCCATCAAAATCTTGAAATGATTGCAAAAAAAAGAGTGTCTATCTTGCTGCAGAAGTTAATGTATATGCTTCAAAAACTAGTTTTGCACATTTTATCCTATTCGTAGTTGGGAAAAGGCTCAAATATGCCAATGAACTATCAGAAATGACTCATTTATGCCATCAGATAAAAGTTGAGCACATTCATGCCATCGCCGTTACAAAATCAGTTCATCCATACCATTACTTTTTAACGGTGGTTTTCAAAAACAACTTTACCACGTGACCTTTTATTAGAGGTCCACGTCATTAATTAAAATAAGCAAAAAAGCTCAAATATGCCATTGAACTATCAGAAATGGCTCATTTATGCCATCAGTTAAAAGTTTGACTCATTCATGCCATCACCATTATAAAATCAACTCACTCATGCCATTACTTTTTAATGATGGATTTTTAAAAATAGCTTTGCCACGTGTTCTTTTATTAGAAGTCCACGCCATTAATTAAAATAAATCAATATTAATTTCAAAATACCTGAAATTACTTAGTATCAGGATTATTTATTCCAACATTTATACCATAATGATGGCAGAAGTTATCTCATATACATGGCGAGATAATTGGAATAACAGACTTCTTTTAAACCATTATTTGAAAATGATTTTTCAATAATGTATGCTCCACTAATTCGTGCTGGGAGAAGTTATTCCATATGCATGGCGGGATAATTGGGATAACAGACTTCTTTTAAGTCGTTATTTGGAAATGATTTTTTCAATAATGTATATTCCCCTAATTTATGATGGGAGAATGGAGAAGTTCTATTGGTACGCTTCTTTCTTTTTCTTGCTTGCCCTAATCGTTCATTGGTTTATTTTCTTGCAACTTCGGAGTATATATTGAAGTTTCTGGAATTAAAACTAATCAGCTACAGTAGAATAGAATTTTTGAGGTTTCTGTTAAGCTTAGCATTTATAATGATTTAGAATCAACTAGAAATAGCCAAAGGATATACATTAATCACTATTTTTTCTGATTAGAAAAATAGTTGTTGTAAGAAAAAAAATATTTTAATGGGCGTGGATCGGTTTATGTTAATTGAATCGATTGTTTTTAATGGGTCTAAGATATTTTGAAATTAATATTGATTTATTTTAATTAATGTCGCGGACCTCTAATAAAAGGCCACATGACAAAACTATTTTTGAAAACTCACCATTAAAAAGTAATGACATGGGTGAACTGATTTTATAACAAAGATGGCATGAATGAGCTGAATTTTTAACTGATGGCATAAATGAGCCATTTCTGATAGTTTAATGACATATTTGAGCCTTTTTCTTATTTTAATTAATGACGTGGACCGTTAATAAAAGGCTACGTGAAAAATCTATTTTTGAAAATCACCATTAAAAATTAATGGCATGGATGGACCGATTTTGTAACGGCGATGGCATGAATGAGACAAACTTTTAACTGATGGCATAAATGAGTCATTTCTCATAGTTCAATGACATATTTGGTTTTATTCTAGTACTAGTGAATATATTTGCGCTTCACACGGTCTTAAAAATAAATTAATAAATTCTTAAAAGATCTTTAATCAATTTCAAGAAATAGTAATTTGAAGGGGAAAAAAAGTATACTGTGAATAGAACAATGACAATGTATACTTAATCATTTTAAAGCAAACAGTTTTTTTTTGGTTAAAGAAATATATGTTACCAATAAAGAAAATATGATAAAGCTTGTGATTCCGTCCATAACAAAATTGTGTCGTTGATATTGTCAGAGAATTATTAAGTTTTTTTTCTTTTCGGAAATTTTAAATATTTTTATCAAATAAAATTTTTGTTACTTTTTAGTAGTAATAAAATAAATTATTAATCTTAATAAGTCTTTACACATGTGTGATGTAATTAATATATAATCGAGGATATGAATAATAAAACTTAGAAAATAAATAATAATTTTTATCTCAAAATATTTAAAAGGAAAAAGGCTCAAATATGCCACTGAACTATCAGAAATAGCTCATTTATGTCATCCGTTAAAAGTTGGGCTCATTCATGCCATCACCGTTACAAAACTGACTCATCCATGCCATTACTTTTAACAGTCGATTTTTAGAAAGAAACTTTGCCACATGGCGGCATATTAGAGGTCCACGTCATTTTAAAAAAAAAAATTAAAATTAAAATTTAAAAAAAATTAAATTTTTTTTTGATGCATTAAAAAGAATCTACCCAACTTTTTGATCCATTAAAAATTAGTTTGATCTATGCTTTTAAAATTTGAGATTATTTGTATATTGCCCCATATCAATAGTTTTTTTTCCTTTTATGGCTTTCACCTGTGACTCTGTTCACAATACGGATCAATAATATGATCATCTCCCTTTGAACTAAGTTTTACTTGATTAATTACTGTTAATGAGTTAATTTTGAGATTATTTGTGTATCATTTCATATCATCCGAGTATTTATAGTTACCAAGCTCATCGACTTTTTGTTTTGTTGTATGCGGCTTAAAATTGTGGTCAAATATAGTAAATTGATTCATAGACAAGGAAAGACAATAAGACAATACGTCTCATGCCGTCACTCTATCATCCTCATACCCATCCTGCAAAATTTCAGTACGGTGACATTGATATCAATTATTGTGCTAATTAATTACCATAAAATACTTTTAATATTGTATGATATCATTCGCTTTGAACCAAATTGACATTTTTTTTTCAAGAGACCTTAAATATTCGATATTTTATAAATAATTTCATTTCTTTTTTACTTTTCACGTGGGACATTGTTCTCTCAAACACTCATTATACTGCTCCCTTTCATCTTTTTTAATATGTCATTTAATGTTTTGACACAATCATATATTAAGATAATTATTTGACAATCAACATTAATCATTGGAGGTAGAATATTTGTCTAAATTACAATTATATTTTTCTTAAATTACAATTTGATTTAATGATATAGTTACATAAAAATTGGTGAGACGTCATGGTTTTATATCCTTATATAATTAATTTTAAGTGGTCCAATCCTAATTAGAAATTGAATAAAAACAATATATAAGTCATGCATGCAAGTTACAACTCACAAGTATTATGTATGTATAGTCTTTATCATTTTATTATATACTTAATTCAATGAATTGATTAATTTCAAAATTTTATTGTTCCTTTCTCTTCAATGAAATAAAATATCTAAGAAAAAAGAATAAAATGACATGGAATTTGTATAATACAGTCTAAGGCAAGTTGACATATATAAAAACAAAAGTAAATCCAATATATTTTTGATAAGTTAGATAACATGGGAGTATATATTTGTGTGGGAGTATAAAATAAATTAATGTATATTATATATATATATATATATATATATATATATATATATATGTTATATGTTCATTGATTTCTTCATATATATTCTTATGTTATTTTAAAATCTTTTAATGAAAATTTTGACTCTACTATTAACCTAATCGTCATAAATCAAACTAATTTTTAATGGATCAAAAAGTTGGGTGGATTCTTTTTAATGGATAAAAAAAAAAAAAAATTAAAAATGACGTGGACCTCTAATATGCTGCCACGTGGAAAAGCTGTTTTCTAAAAACCGGTTGTTAAAATTAATGGCATAGATGGGTCAGTTTTGTTACGGCGATGACATGAATGAGCTCAACTTTTAACGGATGACATAAATGAGTTATTTCTGATAGTTCAATGGTATATTTGATTTGTAGGGGGGTGTGCGGATTAGGTGCGTAGATTCAACTAGATAATAAATACGTATGTATTTATTTTTATAATGAATATTATTGATTGGAATAATTTTCATTTTTATCTTCTTGACTTAAGATGTTTTATTAATTCATATTCTAAATTAGATATTATCGTGATTAGATTATCTAGTGTTTTAGGATCCTCGTTAGTAATATGTAATCTTTTGTATTCTAGGTATAAACTATATAGTTGAGTTTCTATTTCTTTTAATGATTTATTCTTTTCGTGAGATGTATTCATTAATTTATTTGGTTTATTATTTTATCCTGTAGTAACTGCAGAGTTACAAATTTCTGTATAATAATTTATCCTATCTGTACTGTAGTATATATCTAATTCTAGATTTTCTATGTCATTTATTATCTTGTGTTGTTCTTCTCGTAGTGAGTTTTTTAAATTATGTAAACTATCACATGTACTTTTTTCTAAATTTTCTAAGGTTTTTTCTATCCATATTAACTTTTCTTTTAGATCTTCCATTATTTTTTTAATTCGGTTTCTGTAATTAATCTCATTATTTAGACTATCTTGGTTTTCCCTAGTTTTTCTAATATATTCTAACATCCACAGTCTTGATCTGAATAATATCCTTCTGGGTAAATGTCTTCGTATATCTGTTCTAACGCATTTATTGTTTCAATTTCGTAGTTTATTACTTCTTCTAATATTATTTTCTTAATATCTATAATTTCTATGTCTTTAAGTATATATAAGATTAAAACTTTAAGGTAGTCTAAATGATCTATTTTCTAAAATTGATATTTTATAATTGTTTGTTTTAGCCTTAGTAGTTCTTGCATATTTTTATTAAGAGATTTTATATAAAAAAAAAATTATTTTCTATGTATTTGTCTATATTTATTTTCATCTGTCTTTCTAGTAACTGTATATTTCTCATATCTTTTTCTAAAAATTCTATGTAATTTATCATGCTAAGTATTTATAAGAGTAGTTAGGTAGGTATGGTATATAATTTACTCTAGTCATGTAATATTTACCAAATGCTTTTTCTAATATGATTTTTCTTATATCTACTACTTTTATATCTTTAAGTGCATACAAAATAAGTATTTTAAATTTATCTACCATCACATCAGATAAATAATTATTCATTTTCATAAAATTGCTTTTTTCAAAATATTCCCTTCAACCATGTTCATAACAAAATATGGTCATCTTAGATTACTATATACTAGATTATTCTTAAATAACATGTTCTTCGGTCACTATTAGCATGGTAATCTGGATATTTTCTCTTAAACAACGCCTCTACTCTGGTTACTCCCCACCATGGCTTCTTGCCTTATTGGTTTCACCTTTAGGATGGCATAGTTCTTAGGGATTTTTCTCCTTTTCCACTTTGCTAATAAACTTCTTAACATATTATTCTTCGAATAATTCTACTATAAAGTAACTAACATGAATTTATTTTATCATATCATGATTGTTGGGAATTATGAATTTAGCTATTCATAATCATAAATAAATATACCTGTTCGGGTAGGTTTGATATTTCTGAGCTTTGTTCCTCCATAGATTTTTCCATTGAAATATACCTGTTTTTAATTAACTGAGCAAAATATTTTTTGTGGATTTGAGAGAGTATTTGCTTCAACGCATGAAGGCTTGCTTTGCAATGCCTTCTTGCTTCTTTATTTATAGAGTGAACGAACTTTACAAAGTACTTTACATGTTTTTTACATGTTTTCTGAAAAAAAGCTAAAAAACAAAAAAAAGACTCAAAAAGTCCTAAAGTCTATTTCCTAGACTACCTAAAAGTCTAAGTCTAAAAAGTAGTCTTTACAAGAATAGTAGTTTACAATAATTTCAAAGACTTTTACGTAAATAAAATCTGTACAATAAATATCTTGTCTCCGTTGATTTTGTCGTATCTGCTATATCTCCATTATTGCTCCTTATCTTATCTTCCTGGTTCCTTTATTCTAGGTGGACTTCTGGGATAATATTATCTCATCCATTACATCTCGAACATTGATGGTCTAGATATTTGTGTCCAATTAGCTTGCAATATCTTGTCAATAATCCTTCTGAAATAAATGCTCTCTTAATTGCTCTTGCAGTAGATTATTTTTCTGGGTTAAGTAATGTCATTATCCATTGCCTAACATCTTCCATATCTGTTTGTCGTAGTTCTTTTGAATTTGAATAAATCATCTGATGATCTCTTGAATAATAGCTCCATATTGGGTTCCCATTGGTATAATTATTTGTTAATTCTTGAATAATTGTAGCTAGTCCAATAAGTCGTTTATTTGCGTAGAAATTAGGTATTTCATTTCTGGATATCTCTGGTTGCTGTACAATATCTTCTGGTATGATCATATCTCTGGTTAATCCTATTTTTACGACTTGTATAACTGGTTTTATTTCGTCGTATAATATCTCTGCTGGTGCAGTATAACATTTTATATAAAATAGATTTCCTTTGGTTATTCTTTTATAGGTGGTGAATATTTTATGTAATTCGTCCATAGTTGTTAGTTCTTCTCCGTCTTGGGTATATATGGTATTTAATAATCCATAGCTAAAACAAGTTTTTATTAAGCTTGGATTGGTTTTGGGTAGTGCAATTAGCTTGTTGTAACCTTGTAATTTTTGGGTTATGTAATTTGTGTTTGGTTCTTTGATATTTGTGGCTCTGGGGTTAAGGTTTAGGAAAGCTTGTACTCTATAAATATTTTTTATGTATTTTTGGGCTGTGTAGTTATAAACTTTTTTATCTTTGTTCAGACTATCTCGGTATGTGGTAATTTGTGGGGGTATGTGATGATAGGCGAATTTACACGCCTATATCAATATATTTTGCCCATATTTTAGCCTAGTTTTGAGAACAAAGTATATATTTCATGCACTTTTAGTCCTTTTTCCTGTAAATGAGCTAACGAACATGATTAGTAAAGTTTCAGGTATAAATGATGCAGAATTCAGCATTTTATGGCTTACTTGACGCAAAAGAAAGCTCACGAAGGAAGGGAAGGGAGTTTACACGCCTAAGGACCAAAACTGCTGCATGGAAAATCTGTCCCGGGCTAAAACAGCATTTCTAAAGACTTTGGGGATTTGCAGTAACTTAGTTGGATTTGGACAATGATACATTAACCTAGTACAATTGGGTTATGTATTTCATTAGTTTATTTGGATTATGATAATGTTACATTAACCTAGTACAATTGGGTTATGTATTTCATTAGTTTATTTGGATTATGATAATGTTACATTAACCTAGTACAATTGGGTTAAGTATTACATTAGCCTAGTAGGATTTGGTTAGATATTTTATTTATCTAATAGGATTAGGATATGGGTATTATAAATACCCTATTTTGCTAGAGATTTAAAAAAAAAACTTCGAATTACAACTCTCATTCTACTTTTAACATCATCTTCTTACATCTTCTAATTCTTCCATTAATTCTATTTTTCTTCTTCTACTCTTCTATTCTTAAATTCCACAACCAGAGAATCGTTACTTTGCCTAGGAATTCACGCCTCACGCCTACCACCTAAGCTACACGAAATTACTCAATCTTGTGGTATAACAACAATGTCAATCGTGATCTCCTTCGCATTCATGGGTAACTAAACTTCTCTGTTGGGGTTATGGAAGCCGTATGAGATACTATCTATTGCTTTGAGGTTGTGAGTTCGCGACACGTATACTGCTTATATCATTATTCTCTTCATCTTAGTCTACATTCTTTGTGGTTGCAAACGCAAGAATACGCCAGTATAACATTTAACTTGTTCGAAAGAAAGGTTATTTGTCTGGAAAAGAGATAATGTCAAGGTAGTAGGGTCACCCCCTAAAATTCCCTACTAAAAAGCTAGTGCCGTAACTGGACTAACCTCTTGGAGAATTCGTACCGTTAGACACGCTTTAAGCTCGAAAGAGTTAAAGTGAAATAATCCTCGAATAGGTCGAAAGACGCCTGGATTTACCATCGAATACAATTCTCTATAAGCAGTTGCATGTCAGAATTCTACACACTCATAGCCAATAGAGACGTATACCTCAGAAGGTGGACATAACCCCAACGCCTCAATTCTCATTGTTTACAACTTACGTAACAATATTTCTCTTTTACTTTGCTATTTTCAGCTTTTATTTAATTGTTTTGGTGACACATTACAATCCCCCTTTTTACGAGACTTGCACCAAAAGTTTAGTAATTTTGCTTACTTGTTGGCCAAGCTATTCCCTGTGGGATCGATACCCAACCCTGTTGGGTTCTATATTTGCTAACGACCGCTTTACACTCCTACGAGAGCTGTAGATTGAGCGTTATCAGTATGAACAAGGGGTCTTTTTGTGTTTTCGGTATAAATGGTTTCTCAAATATTTTATTCATATTCATGTTCTGGTATCTTGGTCGACTAACTCCTTTGTTTGTACCTGCAGAAGTAGATTGATAAATGTTATGGGTTTTATGGAGTATCCCAACGTCTCCTTCTAGCTCTGGAATTTTAATGTCTTCCGATCGACATAGTTCTGCACACTGCTGAGTTAGCTGATTTGTAGCTATAGACTTCAGTTTATCTTCATTAGTCTTTAGCTTTTCTATCTCATTACCCATGCTGTCCACTTTTATTGAAAGCGTAGTTAGGGTGTTGAGTATTTTTTCTAGAGTATCTTCTTCTATGATATCAGTCTGTGTAGCTTTGTCTTGATATGTAATCTGTAATAACATTTTTATTAGTACCAATTACTTCAATTGTAAATGTAAAATTTAATATATTCAATACTAGTCTCCGAATTTCTTTTGTTGTAACTGAATTTTGTATTTTCTTTGTTAGCCACCAGCGTACTTGTGTATTATCTGTTCGTACAATAAATTTATTATATACAATATATGGTTCAAACGCTAACAAACATTTATATAATGAACATAATTCTTTCCTATTTATTTCCCATTTTATTTCTGTCTCGTTGAACGTACCTGAGTAATATCTACAATGGTGTTCTATTTTTTCTGTTTCATATTTATATTTAAGTACTCCTCCGTAACTATATTCACTAGCATCTGCTTCTACTATATATATAAATTTTCTATTTTCATCTGGAAATTGTAATTTTGGTAATTCTTTGCAAAGTACTTTTATTTTTTGAACTTGTTTTTTATCTTCTTCATTATAGTTATATTTTATGTCCTTTTTTAGTTTTTTCTGTAGTGGTTTTAAGTTTTCTGCTAATTTTGGTATATACTCTCTTACTTGGTTTACTAATCCTAAAAACGATTGTAATTTCTTTTTCGTATCTAATTCTTCTTTCGAATTTATTATTTTTTGTACTATATGTTGTTGCATTTTTACTCCACTTTTATCTATTTGTATTCCTAAAAATTCTATCTGATTTTTCATAATTTCAGCTTTCTTTTTACTTAAACTTATTCCCGATTTTTCTATTATATCTGTAAATTGTTCCAATAATTTTAAATGTTCTTCTTTGGTTTTTGTATATAATAGTATATCGTCTATATATACTATACAATTAGGTAGTTGTTTAAAATAACTATCCATAAAATGTTGATATCTACCTGGTGCATTTTTATATCCAAATGGTAGTACATTCCATTCATAAAATCCTTGTGGTACCGTAAATGCGGTTAACTCCTTAGATTCTTCTTCTAACTTTAGATGGTAAAATCCTGATTTGCAATCAAATTTACTAAAATAATTATATCCTTGTATTTGTCTTATTTTTAATATCTTATTTGGTATTGGGTAATTATAAGTTATTGTTTTTGCATTTAAATTTCTATAATCAATAATCATTCTACTTTTTCCTCTTTTTTGTTCACTATGTTTATTTACTATAAATGCTGGGCTATTATGTTTACTATTACTTTTTTGTATATATTGTTTTTCTAATAATTCTTCTATATGCATTTTAAATTCTTTTAAATCATCAAAATTATATGTTAATGGTTTCTGGGTTATTATGCTATTTTTATCTATTAATTCAATTTTTATAGTAGTTTTATGTCTTTCCCATCCTTTTAATGGATCTTCACTATATAATTGTTCTAATTTTCTGTTAACTATTTCTATCTTATTTTTTGAAAATATAGTTATTTCTGTTTTATTTATCGAAAATACGACTAGTTCTATTGTATCTTCGGTATTTTTTATATTTTCTAACTTTTGTGTAATTTTTTCACTTCCTTTTATCCAATCAGTTTTCTTTCTTATTTTATTATTAACTCTTTTTGCTCTTACTTTCTGTTTACATGGTGTTGTAAACCACCAGTCTGTTTTAGTTATTATATGTGGGTATAATTTATCTAGAAATGGCATTCCTAAAAGTATATCTTTTGATGTTAGTTCATAATTATAAATTTCTTCTATTGTTAATATTTTATCCCATACTTGTGTTTTTACATTCTTAGCTTTGTAAGTAATTAAGCTTCCTTCGTTATTAAATCTTTTAACTATTATTGGTGTTTTTAATTTATCTCATTTACTTTCTGGTAAGCAATTATATCTACATAAATTAGCTTCTGCTCCTGTATCTATCATAGGCATATAATATCTACTGTAATATCCTTCTACTACTATCTTCATTAATACATATATTTTCATTTTATGTTAATGCTCTTCTTAAGAATAATTTCTCTCTGTTATATGTTATAGTCAATTGTGTATGTTCTATATTATATGGTTTTACTTGTTCTAACCATTTTATTCCTAATATTATGTCTGTTTTTTGCATTTCTTCTTTTACTTCAAATTCTATTTTTATTTTTCTTATTCCTATTATTATTTCTTTTTCTGCTATATTTTTAGTGTTTATTAAACTTCTTGGTAGATCTGGGCATATATTATTGTCGGTTTTTATTTCCTCATTTTTTACTAGATATTTTGCTATATAATTTTCTTCTTGTCCTGTATTTAAGAGTATTAAATATTCTTTTTCATTTACCTTTCCTGTTATGTAATATTGGTTTGAATTATCTATTGAACTTGTTTCATAACTTATTCTTTTTTATGAGCTTGATGATTCCGGTTTATCATAAGTTGTTCTTTTTGTTGTACTTATTCTATCATTTATTATTTCTAGATTTTCTTCTACATCTATGTCTCTATAGCTATAATCATTATAATCTATTGTTTTTACAAATTGTTCAAATGGGCTATCTATTTGTATCTTGTTAATTTTATTTTTTCCTGTTATTTTATGTTTTGTCGTTAATACATATAAATTTTTGTATCTTGCTGTAAATATTTTACTTCCTGGGGTTTATTCTATTCCTGATATCTTCCAATATATTACTAGTGATTTATCTATATTTCTATCTGTTATTGCTACTGAATAATTTGGACTTATTATAAATTTAAATTTTTGGTATATTAAATTTCCTTTTATGGCAGTTATTATACTTTTTTCTATAGGTTTTATAATCCTATCATCTGCTAAATATAATTCAATTGGTGTATCTATTCCTTCTCTAAAACATGCTTTTACTAATATTTCTGTACCTCCAAGGTGTACATATTTTATTGGGTCTCTACTTTTTATATCGTTTATCTCTTTATTAATTATTCTTTTTGTTACTAGTGGTATACTAGCTTTACCTTTTGCATATCTACAGTCTATTACATGTTCTTTTTGACTTACTACATAATATTCTTCCTTTTTTCTAGTAAATATATTTTTTATTGTTGGTATTTTAAATATTTTTTCTACACTTAAGTCTAACTCTTTTCCTTTTATTTCATCAAATACATTGTTATCAAATATTATTTTTTGATCTGTTCCTTCGTCATTTAAATATTCTTCTTTTGTTAATATTTTTATATCTTCTTCAGTCATTTAATTCGTCTAATTCACTATCTATTTCGTTATCTGTTTCATTCTCTGAAATTTCATATATACTGTCTTCACTTTCTAATTCGTAATCTATGTAATCTATCTGCATATATTCTGTGTTTTCTATTTTTGTTTCTGATATTTGTTTATTTTTTGGGTTTTTAGGTAATTTACAATCTCTATCTAAATGTCCTATTTTTCCGCAATTATATCAAGTACATTCTTTTATAGATTTCTTTTTCCTATATGGTCTTTTATGTTTATAGTTTTTTACATAATATCTTTTTCTTGGTTTCTTATACTTATATTTTGATTTTTTGTATTTCTTATATTTCTTATGTCTTTTTCTTTTCTTATAATATCTATCT
The DNA here is from genome assembly GCA_030864215.1 of Capsicum pubescens. Classification (NCBI taxonomy): domain Eukaryota; kingdom Viridiplantae; phylum Streptophyta; class Magnoliopsida; order Solanales; family Solanaceae; genus Capsicum; species Capsicum pubescens. The sequence continues at coordinate 285,143,668 of CM061542.1, forward strand.
TCGCATCCAAATTGAGGTGCTATCTTATCTTTGCAACATGCTAAATTTCTTATTAATGTTTTTTCCATTTTTATTTCTTCTCTATATTTTTCACATAGGTTTCTATACCATTGTTGTAAAAATTTTATTCTTGCTCCTAGAGTATCTACTATTTTTGTTTCATCCCAACTTTTTATTATTTTTGAACTAAATGGTTCAGGTAATTTATTAAAATATAATTTTCTTATTTCTTTACTTTCTTCTATATTATATGCTCCTTTATAATAATATTCTTTAAATGCGCAAGTATATTCATCTATGTAGAACATATTACATATTGCTAATTTTAACATTAAATTCCTATTTATATCTTTCTCTTCATTTTGTTCTTCTTCTGTTGTTGTCATGCTACTAAATTCGTCTTTTATAGCTGTTTCATATTTTTTTAATAATTCTATAGGTGTTAATTTTGTTGATATTGTTCTTTCTGTGGATTTGTCAGTTCTTAATATTTTTTTACTATTTTCAGTTAGATTTAAAAACCATAATTTCACTGTTCCTATTAGTGTTCTTTCTATATATTCTGGTGCATCTGTTACACTTATATTATTATCTAATAATTGTTTTGTCATATATCCTATCCATAATTGTATCATTTTTTTTGTATCTATTACACAATCTAAGTCTAAAAAGTTATAATTTTTATTAACTATTTGTTTTGGTGTCCATTTGTCATATTCATTCTTTAGATTATATCTTTTAAACTTATTCTTATAATATGTAGGTTTCTTTATTTTTGATGTACTAGGTATTATATTTTGATCTCCTTTATTATCAAGAGTATTTATTTCTGTGTTGATATTTTCTAAGTTTTCTTCATTAATTACTTCTTGTTTTTCATTGATTTCTAAATTTTTTGTATTTGTTAATATTTCTGTATAGGTTTCACTATCTTCTGAATCATAATTATCTGTTTCTTCATCATCTATATTATTTATTTCTAATTCCTTGTTTTTTATTTCTTTATCGTCTATTTCTAATTTTTCTTTAAATTGATTTATCTCGTTTAATAATTTTTGTTCTTTATCTTTTTCTTCTTTTTCTTTCTGTCTTTTTTCATATAGATCTTTTAATATTTGTAATTCTTTTTCTAATTCAGCAATCCTACTATTTTTAGTTTCTTCTATTTTTCGTATTTCTTCTGTAGTTTGTTGTTTTATTTTTTCTATTTCCTTTTTTCTATCTATTTCTTCGTTTCTCTTTCTATTCTTACCATAGCTGTCAATTTATCTTCTAATTTTAATTCTTCTTTTTCTAACATTAAATATAAATGTTCGCCTATTTTCTTATATCTTCTTCCTAAATTAAAAAATACTATTCTTATTTTTAATCCTTCGTGATTTTCATATATTTTTTCGTCTATTATAAATTCTTCTTTGTTCATTTTATTGTAAATAGTTCATGTTGATATATATATTCTAAACTATCTATTTGTGATTCTAAATTTGATATTTCATCTTTTTGTGCATTTATTGAGTTTTTACTAACTCCGGCAAATATATTATAATTTAATCTTTCTATTCTTATTTTTAATTCTTTACGTTTTTCAGATATAGTTTGTTTTAGTTCTTTGTATTTTTGTATTTTATTCATTCAAACAATATTTATAGTACTTTGGTGGATATCTAAATCTAATTTTATCATAATTAAGTGGTATATGTCTCATTCTTCTAGATTTTAAATGGATTATTAATTTTGCCTCAATACTAGATATTAAGGTAATTAGGTAAGCTAATCTTTGTGGGTTTTCTTTTGTTTTATTTAAACTTATATATTCTGAATAATTACTAATTAAAGATTCTTTAATTTTTCTAAAAGTTTCTCTGTTTTTAAATGGTCTTCTCATAATTAATATTGATTAATTATTGTCAAGTAAATCTAATCTAAATTCATAAACTCAAACATATATAGTACTTCTGTATTTGTTAAATAAGTGCGCTCTGATACCATTTGTAGGGGGATGCGGATTAGGTTGCGTAGATTCAACTAGATAATAAATACGTTTGTATTTATTTTTATAATGAATATTATTGATTGGAATAATTTTCATTTTTATCTTCTTGACTTAAGATGTTCTATTAATTCATATTCTAAATTAGATATTATCGTGATTAGATTATCTAGTGTTTTAGGATCCTCGTTAGTAATATGTAATCTTTTGTATTCTAGGTATAAACTATATAGTTGAGTTTCTATTTCTTTTAATGCTTTATTCTTTTCGTGAGATGTATTCATTAATTTATTTGGTTTATTATTTTATCCTGTAGTAACTGCAGAGTTACAAATTTCTGTATAATAATTTATCCTATCTGTACTGTAGTATATATATAATTCTAGATTTTCTATGTCATTTATTATCTTGTGTTGTTCTTCTCGTAGTGAGTTTTTAAAATTATGTAAACTATCACATGTATTTTTTTCTAAATTTTCTAAGATTTTTTCTATCCATGTAATCTATCTGCATATATTCTGTGTTTTCTATTTTTATTTCTGATATTTGTTTATTTTTGGGTTTTTATTTCAGACGGATTATTGACAAGATATTGCAAGCTAATTGGACACAAATATCCAGACCATCAATGTTCGAGATGTAATGGAGGAGATAATATTATCCCAGAAGTCCACCTAGAATAAAAGAACCAGGAAAATAAGATAAGGAGCAATAATGGAGATATAGCAGATACGACAAAATCAACGGAGACAAGATATTTATTGTACAGATTTTATTTACGTAAAAGTCTTTGAAATTATTGTAAACTACTATTCTTGTAAAGACTACTTTTTAGACTTAGACTTTTAGGTAGTCTAGGAAATAGACTTTAGGACTTTTTGAGTCTTTTTTGTTTTTTAGCTTTTTTTCAGAAAACATGTAAAAAACATGTAAAGTACTTTGTAAAGTTCGTTCACTCTATAAATAAAGAAGTATTTATTATCTAGTTGAATCTACGCAACCTAATCCGCATCCCCCTACAAATGGTATCAGAGCGCAGTTATTTAACAAATACAGAAGTACTATATATGTTTGAGTTTATGAATTTAGATTAGATTTACTTGACAATAATTAATCAATATTAATTATGAGAAGACCATTTAAAAACAGAGAAGCTTTTAGAAAAATTAAAGAATCTTTAATTAGTAATTATTCATAATATATAAGTTTAAATAAAACAAAAGAAAACCCACAAAGATTAGCTTACCTAATTACCTTAATATCTAGTATTGAAGAAAAATTAATAATCCATTTAAAATCTAGAAGAATGAGACATATACCACTTAATTATGATAAAATTAGATTTAGATATCCACCAAAGTACTATAAATATTGTTTGAATGAATAAAATACAAAAATACAAAGAACTAAAACAAACTATATCTGAAAAATGTAAAGAATTAAAAATAAGAATAGAAAGATTAAATTATAATATATTTGCCGGAGTTAGTAAAAACTCAATAAATGCACAAAAAGATGAAATATCAAATTTAGAATCACAAATAGACAGTTTAGAATATATATATCAACATGAACTATTTACAATAAAATGAACAAAGAAGAATTTATAATAGACGAAAAAATATATGAAAATCACGAAGGATTAAAAATAAGAATAGTATTTTCTAATTTAGGAAGAAGATCTAAGAAAATAGGCGAACATTTATATTTAATGTTCGAAAAAGAAGAATTAAAATTAGAAGATAAATTGACAGCTATGGTAAGAATAGAAAGAGAAAACGAAGAAATAGATAGACAAAAGGAAATAGAAAAAATAAAACAACAAACTACAGACGAAATACGAAAAATAGAAGAAACTAAAAATAGTAGGATTGCTGAATTAGAAAAAGAATTACAAATGTTAAAAGATCTGTATGAAAAAAGACAGAAAGAAAAAGAAGAAAAAGATAAAGCAAGCCTTCATGCGTTGAAGCAAATACTCTCTCAAATCCACAAAAAATATTTTGCTCAGTTAATTAAAAACAGGTATATTTCAATGGAAAATCTATGGAGGAACAAAGCTCAGAAATATCAAACCTACCCGAACAGGTATATTTATTTATGATTATGAATAGCTAAATTCATAATTCCCAACAATCATGATATGATAAAATAAATTCATGTTAGTTACTTTATAGTAGAATTATTCGAAGAATAATATGTTAAGAAGTTTATTAGCAAAGTGGAAAAGGAGAAAAATCCCTAAGAACTATGTCATCCTAAAGGTGAAACCAATAAGGCAAGAAGCCGTGGTGGGGAGTAACCAGAGTAGAGGCAATGTTTAAGGGAAAATATCCAGATTACCATGCTAATAGTGACCGAAGAACATGTTATTTAAGAATAATCTAGTATATAGTAATCTAAGATGACCATATTTTGTTATGAACATGGTTGAAGGGAATATTTTGAAAAAAATAATTTTATGAAAATGAATAATTATTTATCTGATGTGATGGTAGATAAATTTAAAATACTTATTTTGTATGCACTTAAAGATATAAAAGTAGTAGATATAAGAAAAATCATATTAGAAAAAGCATTTGGTAAATATTACATGACTAGAGTAAATTATATACCATACCTACCTAACTACTCTTATAAATACTTAGCATGATAAATTACATAGAATTTTTAGAAAAAGATATGAGAAATATACAGTTACTAGAAAGACAGATGAAAATAAATATAGACAAATACATGAAAAATAAAAAAAATTTATATAAAATCTCTTAATAAAAATATGCAAGAACTACTAAGGCTAAAACAAACAATTATAAAATATCAATTTTAGAAAATAGATCATTTAGACTACCTTAAAGTTTTAATCTTATATATACTTAAAGACATAGAAATTATAGATATTAAGAAAATAATATTAGAAGAAGTAATAAACTACGAAATTGAAACAATAAATGCGTTAGAACAGATATACGAAGACATTTACCCAGAAGGATATTATTCAGATCAAGACTGTGGATGTTAGAATATATTAGAAAAACTAGGGAAAACCAAGATAGTCTAAATAATGAGATTAAATACAGAAACCGAATTAAAAAAATAATGGAAGATCTAAAAGAAAAGTTAATATGGATAGAAAAAACCTTAGAAAATTTAGAAAAAAGTACATGTGATAGTTTACATAATTTAAAAAACTCACTACGAGAAGAACAACACAAGATAATAAATGACATAGAAAATCTAGAATTAGATATATACTACAGTACAGATAGGATAAATTATTATACAGAAATTTGTAACTCTGCAGTTACTACAGGATAAAATAATAAACCAAATAAATTAATGAATACATCTCACGAAAAGAATAAATCATTAAAAGAAATAGAAACTCAACTATATAGTTTATACCTAGAATACAAAAGATTACATATTACTAACGAGGATCCTAAAACACTAGATAATCTAATCACGATAATATCTAATTTAGAATATGAATTAATAGAACATCTTAAGTCAAGAAGATAAAAATGAAAATTATTCCAATCAATAATATTCATTATAAAAATAAATACATAGGTATTTATTATCTAGTTGAATCTACGCAACCTAATCCGCATCCCCCTACAAATGGTATCAAAGCGCAGTTATTTAACAAATACAGAAGTACTATATGGTCTTTTATGTTTATAGTTTTTTACATAATATCTTTTTCTTGGTTTCTTATACTTATATTTTGATTTTTTGTATTTCTTATATTTCTTATGTCTTTTTCTTTTCTTATAATATCTATCTTCGCATCCAAATTGAGGTGCTATCTTATCTTTGCAACATGCTAAATTTCTTATTAATGTTTTTTCCATTTTTATTTCTTCTCTATATTTTTCACATAGGTTTCTATACCATTGTTGTAAAAATTTTATTCTTGCTCCTAGAGTATCTACTATTTTTGTTTCATCCCAACTTTTTATTATTTTTGAACTAAATGGTTCAGGTAATTTATTAAAATATAATTTTCTTATTTCTTTACTTTCTTCTATATTATATGCTCCTTTATAATAATATTCTTTAAATGCGCAAGTATATTCATCTATGTAGCACATATTACATATTGCTAATTTTAACATTAAATTCCTATTTATATCTTTCTCTTCATTTTGTTCTTCTTCTGTTGTTGTCATGCTACTAAATTCGTCTTTTATAGCTGTTTCATATTTTTTTAATAATTCTATAGGTGTTAATTTTGTTAATATTGTTCCTTCTGTGGATTTGTCAGTTCTTAATATTTTTTTACTATTTTTAGTTAGATTTAAAAACTATAATTTCACTGTTCCTATTAATGTACTTTCTATATATTCTGGTGCATCTGTTACACTTATATTATTATCTAATAATTGTTTTGTCATATATCCTATCCATAATTGTATCGTTTTTTCTGTATCTATTACACAATCTAAGTCTAAAAAGTTATAATTTTTATTAACTATTTGTTTTGGTGTCCATTTGTCATATTCATTCTTTAGATTATATCTTTTAAACTTATTCTTATAATATGTAGGTTTCTTTATTTTTGATGTACTAGGTATTATATTTTGATCTCCTTTTTTATCAAGAGTATTTATTTCTGTGTTGATATTTTCTAAGTTTTCTTCATTAATTACTTCTTGTTTTTCATTGATTTCTAAATTTTTTGTATTTGTTAATATTTCTGTATAGGTTTCACTATCTTCTGAATCATAATTATCTGTTTCTTCATCATCTATATTATTTATTTCTAATTCCTTGTTTTTTATTTCTTTATCGTCTATTTCTAATTTTTCTTTAAATTGATTTATCTCGTTTAATAATTTTTGTTCTTTATCTTTTTCTTCTTTTTCTTTCTGTCTTTTTTCATATAGATCTTTTAACATTTGTAATTCTTTTTCTAATTCAGCAATCCTACTATTTTTAGTTTCTTCTATTTTTCGTATTTCTTCTGTAGTTTGTTGTTTTATTTTTTCTATTTCCTTTTTTCTATCTATTTCTTCGTTTTCTCTTTCTATTCTTACCATAGCTGTCAATTTATCTTCTAATTTTAATTCTTCTTTTTCTAACATTAAATATAAATGTTCGCCTATTTTCTTATATCTTCTTCCTAAATTAGAAAATACTATTCTTATTTTTAATCCTTCGTGATTTTCATATATTTTTTCGTCTATTATAAATTTTTCTTTGTTCATTTTATTGTAAATAGTTCATGTTGATATATATATTCTAAACTATCTATTTGTGATTCTGAATTTGATATTTCATCTTTTTGTGCATTTATTGAGTTTTTACTAACTCCGGCAAATATATTATAATTTAATCTTTCTATTCTTATTTTTAATTCTTTACGTTTTTCAGATATAGTTTGTTTTAGTTCTTTGTATTTTTGTACTTTATTCATTCAAACAATATTTATAGTACTTTTGTGGATATCTAAATCTAATTTTATCATAATTAAGTGGTATATGTCTCATTCTTCTAGATTTTAAATGGATTATTAATTTTGCCTCAATACTAGATATTAAGGTAATTAGGTAAGCTAATCTTTGTGGGTTTTCTTTTGTTTTATTTAAACTTATATATTCTGAATAATTACTAATTAAAGATTCTTTAATTTTTCTAATTATTATGTTCTTCTATTGATCATGTAACAAACTCTTCGTTTTATAAAGTTTATCTATTGCTTGCCAATTTTGGTTCCAAAATGTGATGTATTCACCACTAAAGCTGTCAAAGTTACATGTTTCATGTTGTCACAGAAGCCCATTATCTTATAAAATCAAAGTGAGGTCTGGGAAGGATAAATGTACACAGTCAATATCACTATCTTAGAAGTGAGGCAGATAGGCTGTTTCCGATAGACCTCCAATTTAAGACAAAAAATAGTTCATAAAAGACACTGTTTAAGAGCAATAATAATTACATAAACAAGACTAGCACATAACAATGGTTCAATCGATCCACAAATAAGACACTACAAGCATAGCCCAATGCCTACTAGCGTAGATACCAAAACAAAGCAGTCCTACCTACAAGAACAAGAACACACTCCTTTCTACTAACCTTCTACCCTAAGTCGCATCCTCCACATCTTCCTATATAGGGTCATGTCTTCGATAACAAAATAAAATTCAAAAGCTACTTTAGTAAGAATTTCTATAGACATCATTGACCATATAAGGAAGAAATATTTAAAAGTGACTATTGTGAGAATTTCTATGTACTTGATTGACCATCTAAGAAAAAGAATTCAAAAGTGACTTTAATGAAAATATCTATATTATACTTGATTGATCATATAAGAAATCAAAGTTCAAAAGTAACTTTAAAAATATATCTTATACATGAAACAAAAATAAATAGAAACAAAAATAAAATAAAAAAGAAGAAGAAGAAAACGAAAATAGAAAAAGAAAAAAAATATGAGAAAGAACAAAAAGAAAACGAAAAAGGAAAAAAAAAAAGAAATAGAAGAGAGAAAATATAGTGGACAGAAAAAATAAAAAATAAAAAGAAATCAAAATAAAAAAATAAAATGATAAAAAAATAAGATGAAAAAAAAAACTAACAAAAAAAAGGTAGAGATATAAAAGAGTGAAAGATAGTAATGATATTTTATTTTGAAATCTTGAAGATAATTATCTTCAAATATGAAAAAGGAAAAAAAACTGAAGAGAAATAGAAGAGAGAAATAAAGTGAAAATAAAAAAAATGAAAATAAAATAAAATAAAAAATAAAATAATAAAAAAAATAAGATGAAAAAAAAAGGTAAAAGATATGGCTATATTTGGGAGTGGTGAAATAGTGGAGTGAAAATAGAAAAATGTAAAGTAGTGAGAGTAAAACATGCACTTGCCTAGTTGATGAGTAAAATAATGCTACTCTTGCTATGAACTATAATTTTACAAAAGTGTTGTTATTTATTGTAATGGCAAAATGACCTTCTGGACCCCTGTACAATGTCGGTTTTGTAAGTTGGACACTTCTACTTACATGTTTGTCATCTGGACCTCTGAACCCACTAAAAAACAACATTTTAAACCTTTTTTTGGTGAATGTAACACACTCTCCCCCACGTCAGCTGCCACGTCTGCTACGCTTGACACATCTGCCACGTCATTTTTTTAAAAAAATAAAAAAAGTATTACATTAAATTCCAAGTCATTTTTAAAATGCTACATAACAAATTAAATATTAAAATTAATTTAATTAAATAAGAAAAATTTATAAATTGTAGAAAAATTTGAATGATCATATTTTTATTTTTGCTCACAAACTAAACATCAAATCCATTCCAAATAATTAAAATTCTTCTCCAACTAATTTAAATTTCTAACTATAAATTCATATATACAAACATAATAAATTTTTGATTTTTAAATTTGAATTTTTTTAACAAATTCACAAAAGTTTATTTTTTTTCAAGCGAAATTCACTAATTTTTTTTCAATATTCACTATCACTCACTTTCAATTTAAATTTAAATTTTAATTTTAATCCCCCAAAAAATAAAAAGATTTCAAATTTAAATTTTAATTAAAAAAATGAAAAGAATTGAATTGAGAGGGAAAATTAAAATAAAAAATAAAAAGTGAACGTGGGGGGGGGGGCTGGAAGAGTGTTGGGGTGGGGGGTGGGGGCTGGAAGGGTTTGGGGGTGGGGTGAGGATGGGGCTGGGAGGGGTATCGGGGCTGGGGGAGGGGTTGGACGGGGCTGGTGGGGTGTGGGGGGTTGGGGATGGGCTGGGGTGGGGGTGGGAAAGGGGTGGACAGGGTTGGTGGGGTGTGGGGGGGAACGACTGGACGAGTATTGGGGTGGAGTGGAAAGGATGGGGTGGGATGGGTGGGGTAGGGGTAGGAACGAGCTGGGGTGGAGTGGGGAAGGTTTTTTTTTTAAAAAAATAAATATTATTTTTAAATTTTTAAAAATATTTTTAAATTAAAAAAGATGGAGGAAAAAAAGAGCATTTTTTTAATTTTTTTTAATTTTAATATTTCTTTTTTAAAATTATTTTATGGAAGGGGCTGGGGGTGGGATGGGGCTGGGTGGGGGGTGGGGGTGGAGTGGGGAAGCTTTTTTTTTTTAAAAAAAAATATTATTATTTTTATATTTTTTAAAAAAATTATTAAAAAATATGGAGGAAAAAAATTTCTTTTATTAATTATTTTAATGTAAAATTGGTCAAAAATTGACCCTCACTCGCACCCCTAGGCGAGTGACTACACTCTCCTTGTCCTAGTCACCATTTCAATGTCACATAGGCGAGGTCAACGGTCAAAGGCTGCAAAAGCTAATGGGTTCAAGGGTCCAGATGACAAACATGTAAGTAAAAGTGTCCATCTTACAAAACCGACATAGTACAGGGGTCCAGAAGGTCATTTTGCCTATTATAATTATAGTCTTAAGTTTGTTACTTTCTGTAATTTTTTCTTAATAAAACCTGAAAATTAAATTAAAAAAAAAAACTTGATCATCCATCCCCAACAGTGGCGGAGTCAGATTTTTCACTAAGAAATTTCACAAGTAAATATACAAACTGGTCAAAGAGGGTTCAACATCGAATATATATCTATAATCTATAATCTATATCTATAATCTATAATTTATAATCTATTAAAAGTGTGAAGGGCCATAGATATGTCGTTTGAACTTTTTGTCCTTCATTAAAAGTTTTTGTTTTAGACAAAATTGTCTTTTCACTATTTTTTTCTAATATTTAAGAGTTGAAAATTAATTAAATATATTTATGATAAAAAAATTTCTTATTAGAAGTCAGAATTAATGACAATTAATATTTTTTCATTTGTTTAAGAGGTCTAAATCAACTGAATTTAATTTTAAAAAGATTTGAAAAATTTAGAATGTCAACTATTTATATTGTGTCCGCTATAACTTTTCCTAAAATAAAATACCGGTTAAATTTATGTTTTAGTTTCTATCTGACATCTCCAAAAAAATTAGGCAGGAACTATTTTTTTCTCCTATTTATTACTATGAAATAAAATATTATAATTTTAGAAGAAAATAAAAAGGTTCAAAATTTTATATATGAGGAAGGCATTGGTATTTAAGTCCCATTCCTAAAAGTAAATAAAAATTAGCCTTTTTTTCTTTGTTTAAACCTAGCCTAGAATATTATTATCTATTGAAATCTTGATAGTATCTATGATTATAAAGATAAATTTGCTTGCATTTTGAGATAAATTTTATTTATAAAATTTTAGTATGTTCATAAAGTTAGAATAATAAATTATTTCGGTTCAGAATTTTCAATCAAACAAGAATTGTTTTCATCAAAGATCGGAGCTTTGTGATGATTATCATATTATTTTGTTGTAGTTTACAAGTTGTAGATGAATGTCGGTTGCTTTGAGGATTTTTTGTGTAATGATTAGATTTAATTGTATTGTTGATATCTTTATTATCGTATTGTTTTGTATAGTTTACAGGTAATAGATGGATGTTGGTCGGCTTTAAGGAATTTTTTTTAGGTAAAGGTTAGATTAATTGTATAGTTTTGATATCTTTATTAGTGTATTATTTTGTGGTAATTTACAGTTCGCAAATGAATGTTTATCGGTTTTGAGGTTTTTTTGTGTGTAAAAATTATGTTTAATTGTATTCTTTTGATATCTCTATTATCGTATTATTTTGTTGTAGTTTACATGTGATAGATAAATATTGATCGGCTCTGAAGAAATTTTTTAGGTAAAAATTAAGTTTAATTGTATTATTTTGATATATCTGCTTTGAGAAATTTTGTAATGTAAAGATTGAATTTAATTGTATTATTTTGATACCTATTATCGTGTATATATATATATATATATAAATTTTAACCATGTACAAATAGTATAACTTTTTGCAAAGGGGGTTCGTATGACCCCCTTGTCCAAAGGTGGCTCTGCCCCTTATCCCCAATAGTGTTTTGCTACGTATATTATACATAAATATTTTTAGAATAATATTTTTTCGCTCGCTAACCAAACAGTAAAACATAAGTAAGAAACTCTCTTATTTTTCATAATTTTTTTTCCCGTAAAATGCATTTTCCTCCTACCAAACACACCACAAATGTAATGGCATTGTATGTAACTAGTGGTTGAAGTATTATTATACAGCACAAGTGACTAAATAATATAAATAAAAAAATCTAATGATTTACCAAAAAACATTTCTTGTTTTAAAAAAAGGAATGGATAAACATACTCCATGGAAGGTTAAACAAATATATCCATATGAAAGAGGGTAAAAAGCAGCAACTCATGCTTTATCAATCAACTAAATTTATAATTTCTCTATTTAAAGATCCTCTATTAATACAAGTTTTCACAATATATTATAAATCAAATTCTAAAAATTAACATATATTTTCTTAAAGATCAAGATGGCAAGTAATCAATTCAATGCTGGTGAATCTCATGGCCAAGCTCAGGTAAAACAAAAATGTACTCTCTACTCTTTTTTTCTAAAAAAAATAATTGAAAAATTATCGAGGTCAGTGGTGCACGATTTGAAACTCAATGAATGATAGGCCTATTACTCGACCTTTTTTCCAATTGAATATCGATTCTCTTTCTTGTAATAAAGACCGAGCCTATGATGTGCATCTAATAGAAAAATCACACATTGTGCTCGTATCACTACACTCAATGGCGGATCCACAATGTAACATGTGTGTTTATATCATGAAATCAATAACTTTTGTCCGGATCATATATATGTATCAAGAAATTAATCCACTAAATATTTTAAAATATTTGACTTTGAGCATGAATATCATTATATATTTACTTGAGGTTATTATAGAACGTATAATTACAAATCCTGAATCCACCTGCGACTAGATCAACGTCCTGAGATCAAATATTATTATTGTGACCTAAGTGAATTTTACTAAGTAAATTCAGAAGTAAACATACGAACTAACCAAAGGAGGTTCAACATCTACTATATATACATAAAAGATTATTTTAACATATATAAATAGCATAATTTTTCGACGAAGGAAATTCGTCCAAACCCCGTCCCCTTGGCCAAAGGGTAGTTCCGCCCCTGGTCACAGGTTCAAGCCGTCGAAACAGCCTTTTACAGAAATATCAGGTGAGACTGCATTACAATAAAACCTTGTGATGTGATCCTTCTATAAATTCCACACATAGCGGAATCTTTAGTGCACAAAGCTGTTTTTTTTTTTTGAGATTTTGAAAAGTGTACTGTATTTTATGATATAGGCCAACACTGAGCAGTGGATGGATTCAGCCAAAGGTATGGCAAATACTGCAGTTGACAATGCTGAAAATGCTGCGCAAAGAGCAAGTGAGACAGCTGAGCAACAAAACACAGACCAAAATGCTGGATTCCTTCAGCAGGTAATTTATATAATTAATCAGGATTATTCTGGTCCGATCCTTCTCTGAATTCCGTACATAGCGAAATTTTTAGTACATTTGACACCTTTTAATCAAGATTATCTCCAATTTTTCAACTCTTTTTTTGTTTGTTATATTCAATTGTTTGCTTATTTTCAAAGAGAACTTCAATTTGAGTAACAAAGAAAAAATTATATCGTCAGATCATCTAAAAGATGATTATAAATAATCGACAACAACAACTTGTATATTATGAGGATTCATCATGAATTGACGAGTTTTATGCTAGCTGTCAGTCTAACGTAATCCTCCTTTTTTCTTAAAAAGAAAAATCTAGACTTAAGACCGGCAATGTAAGCAAACTCACATCGACGGAGTTGAAAAATAATCCTTCATAAAAATGAAATTAGTTAAGTGCATTAATCATAAAAATTCTTTATATTGTCAATGCATATATATAGATAAGTTAAATCATGATTTAATATTTGATATACTATTATAAGTTTATCTGTTTATTTCTAAAAAGAATTAACTTTTATTTATTTTCATTATATATCATCGAATTATTTCTGCCAGACCAACATAGAAAATATTTAAATACTTCTGCTACAAAAAAAACTTGCGATAAGAAACACTTAATTTTTCCTTCTTTTGCTACGAGTAACACAATTACACATAACTGACAGTAAAATAACGATTTATAACATAAAAATAAGGCAGATTATGTGAGGTACGACATACTTAAATTATATATATAAAATTTATTTTCAAATATATGGTTTTCATAATAGTATATGTTTCTCATATATATATTTTTTTATTTTTATCAGAAAGGAGAGCAAATGATGCACATGGCTCAAGGTGCAATTGATGGGGTGAAGAATTCTCTTGGAATAGGATCAGAGAAGAAGTAAATTATAAAGAGGAATTAATTAAACACCTGGTTTAATTACCTTTTAATATACATATTCATAATATTTTAAAAGTATCCTGTACCCATATATATTAGGTACAAGTGATAATAATAATAATAAATTAATAATAGTAGTTTATGATATAATTTCATTTAAAAAAAAAAAAGATTTCTCACAAATAGCATTTTTGACTATATATGATGCTTAGAGAGGTAATTATTAATATTGTTATGTAATAAAGATGCTTTAAGAAATTAAAGGTTTATTTGGTTTGGAAATTCAATTTTTTTTTCTATCTCTTGTCCATTACATTATAACATTCGAATACTTTTTTCAATATTTTAATTCTTAATAAATAAAATCACGAGTGTATTTTTTTTGGTTTCCATTCGGTATTCGGTGCCCGCATTGAAGCCCCGACTAATCCGGATCACGCGTTGCAGGGCCCATTAAGGTGACAACGCTCCCAACAGAGTTTTCTCTGTACCAGGGTCGAACCTTCGACCTCTGATTAAGGGTGGAGCAATTCCACCCACCGCACCACAACCCATGTTGGTAAACACGAGTGTATTTTGATTTAAAATAAAGGTGTTCCACACATAGAAAGAAAATCAAATTAAAAAAAATGACAATACAGTAATACTACGACATGAACACACAATTTGAATCATCAGTTAGTGGTGACAAATGAACGAGTTAGATCGGATATTATCGAGTTGAAAATAAATTAAGTAAAAACTTATAAAATAGGGATAAAGTGATAAAATTGCAGATATTTATAATTTCGTTTCTACAAGCAAGTCAAATTGTGTAATTACTTCAAATTACATTCAGCTTGAATTTTTATGTGGCTTTTCAAACATGCCTTTTGTCAAACGAACAAGTCAAATCGTGTAATTACACCAAATTACATTTAAATTGAATTTTCATGTGTCTTTTCAAATAGATCGATGTCAAACAAACAAGTCAAACCATGTAACTACACCAAATTACATTTAAATTAAATTTTCATGTGTCTTTTCAAACAGGTCAATGCCAAACAAACAAGTCAAATTTAATTTGTTTAAATTTGGCATCGTAATACTAATCTCCTTTGTAGATATTAGTACTTTTAAGGGCAAGACAAAAATTAAAAATTAAAAAATAAAAAAAGCAAGAGAACCCTTAGAAAATTAACATCAACAATATTCATTCATAAGGACATATATTACTCTTCCAAACTCCATACATCCCTTTTCTTACTAGCTATTAATTCCAATCATGCATTTTGTTCATTTGATCAAGGCTAGGACCAAAATAAAAACCATCTTCTTGTACTTTCCAATAACAATATCGAATAAGAGTTGTTTGGTAATCATCTGAGCAACTATCATCTATTTTTTCTGTATAAACATCAAATGCTGCATCTTTTTTACCCCACCAAAAATGGCAAAAGAAAAGAGTATGCTTAAAGAGTGAGGGGTTGAAACTAAAATGAAAATCGTCACCCACTTTGGGACTAATAGACTACATATATAATTATTAAATACATCTGGGTTATTCTGTAATTAGTTATTCTTCAGTTCTCTATATATACAGCTGTAACCCCTTCAATATTAATAAGATCAATTAATTCTTAAATCTGTATCATGGTATCAAAGCTAGGGTTTCTTCTTCCGCCCAAACCCTAATCTCTCCTCTTTTCCGACGTGTGTGCGCCGCCGCCACCGTCTACACCACGCCGCACGGCCTCCCTCCTCCGCCGTAGGTCGGCGCCATGGACAAGGTTATTGATCCTCTGTCAAAATTACCGTCTGGAGTAAAATTACTGCTCAGGAATCTCCACAATCTCATCCCCGAAAAATTATCTGACAACAACTACCCGGCCTGGGCACTTAACGTCCGCACCGCCCTCGCAGCCAACTTGCTGCTCGGATGGATTGACGGTGCGGAGAAGCCGCAGCCCGAGACAGCCGAGAAGGACGGCGTCAAGCTCCCAAATCCCGACTACCTTCCGTGGATGATCGTAGACACTCAGATCCGAGCCTGTCTTCTCGCAGTTATTAGCCCCTCTGTGCACAAACACGCCCGGGGTTTTCTCACATCGGCTTCACTTTGGGACGCACTAGCCACAAGGTACAACTCTGTGTCCACGGCTCATATTTTTCAGTTGCGTGACAAATTGCATACTCTTCGGAAGGGAACGAAGACGATGACTCAATACCTTGATGATGTGGCCTCTATTCTGTCTGACCTAGATGCTGTGAACGAGATTATTCCTGAACGAGACGTGGTGAATGCCGTGATACGTGGTCTTCCGGCTGGCTATTCCTCTCTCAAACAGCATATTCGCCTCTCGCCTGTCGAAATCACTCTGAATCAACTATCTGGATGGCTTAATGCAGAAGAATTGAATCTAGACATGGAACACAAATTACTGCTCGGAGAAGCCAGTTCCACCCCTGGCGTCACGGCTCTTTACTCGGCTGGCAGCGGAGGCTCGGCCAGGGGTCGCGGTGACGATCGCCGTAACCAAGGGCGAGGCAGCGGCGGCGGTGACCGTCGAAACACCGGGCAGCAAGGCAGAGGCGGGCCTCCACCGAGGGACGGCTTCCAGTCAGGCCGCGGACAGGGACGAGGAAACCAGCGGATGCCCACACGAGATCTTCCGACGTGCCAAATTTGTGCTAAACGGGGCCATTCTGCGGCTAATTGCTGGTATCGTTATGATGACTCGCAGAATGTAAATAGCCAGTCCGGAGGATCAAGGGCGATGCATGCGTCCACAAACGCTCAATCTGGCGATTGGTATCTAGACACAGGTGCTAACACCCATGTGACGTCGGATTATTCACAACTTCAAGCTCCTCATCCGTATCATGGCTCAGAAACTATTACAGTAGGCAATGGTCAATCCCTTCCCATCACAAACACCGGCTCTGGGTATGTCTATACCCCAAATGGTAAATTTCATCTCTCAACCCTTCACCACGTCCCTTCCCTCACATCCAATCTTTTATCTGTTTATCGCTTTACTAAAGAAAATAACTGCACCCTCATTTTTAATGACACCAATTTCCAGATAGTGGACAATACCACGAACCGGGTGCGGTACACGGGCCGCTGTGAGCATGGGCTATACACTCTTCCATCCAGGTCTCCGTCTGTTGTGAGTCAAGCCATTCTCTCGTCAACCTGGCATCGCCGGCTTGGGCACCCATCATCCGCCATCACCAAATCCATTTTATCTTCCTTAGGTTTTAATTTTTCAGAAAAATTACATTGCGAGTCCTGTTCAGTGTCTAAATCTTGTCGTTTACCTTTTTCACTGTCTGAACACAAGGCCACTGCGCCATTTCAATTAATTCATTCTGATGTTTGGGGTCCAACCTCAGTTCCTTCTGTTCAAGGTTTTCGTTATTATATCTGTTTTGTTGATGATTACAGTAAATTCACTTGGCTTTATCCTCTGAAATTTAAATCCGAAGCTTATACTATTTTTGTAAACTTTGACCGAATGGTTCAAAATCAATTTAATGCCAAAATCAAAATTTTTCGAAGTGACAATGGCAAAGAATTTGTCAACAATGCATTTGGTGTTTTTCTTCAAAATCTAGGGGCTCTTCATCACACTTCATGTCCATATACCCCTGAACAAAATGGCGTTGCTGAGCGCAAACACCGTCACCTAATAGAAACAGTTGTTGCGCTCCTCCATGATTCCACCTTACCTGTTTCCTTTTGGGTTGATGCCCTTGCTACTGCCAACTACCTCATAAATCGCATGCCCACTCACACTCTCTCCAACTCCACTCCATATGCCCGTCTCTACAATCATCCACCCGACTATATCCATCTCCGCCCGTTTGGGTGTCTAGTTTATCCCTGGTTGCGTCCGCACACTCAACATAAACTTCAACCTCGGTCAACCCCTTGTGTCTTTCTAGGCTATCATCCCACTATCAAAGGTTACAAATGTTTCGATCCTGTATCTCAGAAAACATATGTTTCCCGTCATGTTCGTTTTGTGGAGGAACAATTTCCTTACACAAGTCTTTCCTCTACTCCATACTCCCCCAATCCACTTGGAGTTGTGCCATTATTTCCGTCCTTTTCTCACGCTCATGCTCCGGCTCACTCGGCACCTAACCCGGTACCCCACTACACCACTACCCACCCGAAACCCCAAACCTCCCACCCGAACACCCAGCCGACTGCCACACAACCCACCACTTCCCTACATCATACTCCTAACACACATACAGCCACCCCATCCACCGCTGCACATCCCAGCTCCCACGGCAGCCCCACCCAACCCCCGCTCACGCATCATACAACTCCACCACCCCTTCCTAATCACCCTCCACTCAACACTCATCCTATGACAACCCGAGCCAAGGCCGGTACCTTCAAACCCAAAGCCTACCACACTCAAATACCCTTTGATGCACATCCCACAACTGAGCCTACTACCTACAACCAAGCCTCCAAAAATAGTTTCTGGTGCCAAGCTATGGATGAGGAATTTCAGGCTCTGAATGAACAACGTACATGGGATTTGGTACCTCTGCCTAGTAACCGAAAGTCTATTGGGTGCAAATGGGTGTTTCGCATCAAACGAAATTCAGATGGATCTCTTTCTCGCTATAAAGCACGTCTGGTTGCAAAAGGGTATCATCAGGAGTATGGTGTGGATTATAAGGAGACCTTCAGCCCTGTTGTTAAGCAACAGACTATTCGTCTGGTCTTGTCTCTTGCTCTTCACTATGATTGGCCGCTTCATCAGCTAGACGTCAGCAATGCCTTTCTTCATGGTCATCTTGAGGAAGAAATCTATATGGTTCAGCCACCGGGATATGTTAATCCCAACCGTCCTCACTATGTTTGCAAGCTTCGCAAATCACTGTATGGCCTGAAACAGGCCCCTCGTGCCTGGTACACACGTCTCTCTACTTTTCTGCAGGGTCTTGGTTTTCGCACCTACCATCATGACAACAGCCTCTTCACCCTTCACTGTTCTCGAGGGACAGTCATCATTCTTATCTATGTGGATGATATTGTTATTACAGGCAGCTCGTCATCACTCATCACTGAAATTACTGAAGCTATGCATCGTGACTTCAAACTTAAGGACCTCGGTCCTCTGGAGTTCTTTCTTGGCCTCGAACTCATCCGCAAATCGGGAACCATATTGATGCATCAGACAAAATATACCCTTGAACTTCTAAATCGGGCTGGAATGACAAACTGCAAACCCGCGGTCACTCCCATGGCAGTCCGCCAATCCCCAGGGCCGAATACTCCCTTTGCCGATCCTACACTATATCGGAGCCTCGTCGGTGGACTTCATTATCTTGCTGTTACTCGTCCGGACATCCAATATGCAGTCAATCAAGTCTCCCAATCAATGCATGCTCCCACAGAACAACACTTTCAGGCCTTGAAACGCATTCTGCGCTATCTTCAAGGTACTCTTCACTGTGGAATTTTATTTCAAAAGGGCTCGTTTGATATATCTGTTTTTTCTGATTCGGATTGGGCTAACGACAAAGATGATCGAAAGTCCACTACTGGATATATTGTTATGATGGGACCGAATCTGATTTCCTGGTGCACCAAGAAGCAAACGCGAGTGTCCCGTTCCTCCACAGAAGCAGAATATCGTGCCATGGCTGCGGGTGTTGCTGAAGCCATGTGGTTACGATACCTTACGGATGCACTTGGCATTCCCCCGACGAAACCACAGATTTATTGTGACAATCAGTCCACTATTTGTGTTACCAAAAATCCAGTCCTTCATGATCGTATGAAGCATGTTGGGTCTGACTGTCACTTTGTTCGCGATGAGGTACTTGCAGGAGCAATGGCCACGCACTATGTCCCATCTACTGACCAGCTTGCTGATATTCTCACCAAGCCTCTTCCGTTACAGCCTTTTCAGTCTCTCTGCTCCAAGCTGCCCCTCGTTACCGCTGATCAGCTTGCGGGGGGATAATAGACTACATATATAATTATTAAATACATCTGGGTTATTCTGTAATTAGTTATTCTTCAGTTCTCTATATATACAGCTGTAACCCCTTCAATATTAATAAGATCAATTAATTCTTAAATCTGTATCACGGTGCCATCCAAGTTCATCGTCTTTAGATGCACAATGAAACTTTATAGGTATGTTATTATTTGGGAGGGCATCAACAATATGTACCTCCGTATGTATATCTTCATAATCTAGGACTTGATATGCATTGATAATATAGAAGGAACTTATGAGTAAAATGAAAAAGCTTCTAATCATCATATAATTGGAACTTATTGTAGATTTCTTGCAATTGTTGCAAATTCTCTTCTTTAGCTAGTATTTATATAGCTCAATAATTTTAAAATAAGGTAACTTAAAAGAGAAATTTATTAATTGGCTTTTGATTAGTCAAACAATATGAATTTTGATCAATATTTTAAGATATATTTTTTATTGAACTTTACCAGCATTTTAAGACATATAATTTTTTATTATATTGATATGAGAAAAATTACAACTTAAAGTACTTTCCATATAGTTTTTCAATGTCCAAATTTTAATTTTAACATATTGAGTTAATCTAATCTAATTTAGCTTTGAAAATTAATCAAATATTGATCCTCGAGAAGCAAAGCATGACAATTATTTTGAAAAAGAGTGAGTAATATAATGTTATGAAAAAATTAGTGTAATAATTTGAAATTTGTGAGTTTTCATTTTTATGTGTTTTGACCCTTTTATCCTCCCCCATAGTTGCTACACATTTATTTTAGAGTTTGGAGATGGTTGATTCGATTTCCGATACGACCGATAATGATTTGTGTGAGTTTATGACTTTTAGAGGTTTGAGAAGCCATATAGTTGACTTCGATCAACATTAGTTGTTAGTAGCATGTTTGGTTCAGGACTTTTATCTTGCATTTTGATCCTTCATTTGAAAAATAGTGAAGAGGAGATCCAGGTATTAATTTATTGAAAACAATCTTTTTTTAAAAAAAATCAAACTCCAACTAGTCTGGAACATTGAAATTAACCTACTAGCATCTATGATTTACTTCTATCGGGTCCGAACGAATTTCGAGGATCCATTCAGAGATTTTAAAAATCATGCAAATCAGTTGGTTTGTTTAATCTGGTGCAGTTATAAAAACTTCTTCGCGAATACGGGCCCCTAGTCGTGAACGTTGAGAAGGAAAATCCGTTTCAATTCAATTTCGAGGTAGTGTCCATGATCGCTAAGGATATCGGGTTAGGTCAGATCAGTCCCTTCTTTGTGAAAGTGACTGGGCTGTTGCGAACGTGAGAGTCCAGGTCATGAAACTTTATGAATGCGAAGCCCTGACAGTGAACACAAAGGTGTAAATCAATTGGTCGGTCAATGCTTACCTTCGTAAACGCGAAGGATTGACCGTGGTAGTGAGGCACTGTTCACTGAATAATATAAAAGTTTCATTTTCATGTTTTTCTTCCAATTTTGGACCTTTGAGCTTTGATTTTGGGCTATTCTTGAGGGCTTCTTTACCATTTGAGCTTGGGTAAGCTCTAAAACCTTACTCCTATTAACTTTCATTGGTTATACCATCAAAAATACCTTTAAATTATGATTTCAAAATGAAAATTTAGACTTTTTACTAGCAAAGTTTAAAAAGAATTCTTCTTCAATTTGGACCTTATTTTAAATCCGTCTTCATGTGGGGTTTCTTGACACGACCCAAACTAGGGTCCTGTCGTAATGGATATATCAAGTCTAACAAGGACCGAAGATCACCCCTGATATCTAATCCATCCATAACCACCCTACGCCCTAATCGAACGAGTCTCAATCATATAACATAGCAAAATGGAACAATCATAAATCAAATACAATCAAATGGTATCAACCCCAATACCAATACCAATGCTAAGCCTGACACCAATACCGACACCGTCCATACCAACCCAAAGTAGTCTCACAAAGCTTCTATCTGAAATCAAAATAATATCCGGTCAGGACATGCCCCCGACCATAGCCAAAAACCAAAGTCTAAGAAATAACCAAAGTATGTAGAGAAGACCATAACATGAAATGGAGTCTTTCGGAGTATGGAAGCTTACTATTTCAATTCGACACAAAGTTGTCCCCGAATTCAAGTCACTGAGAAGAAGGTGCGATAGTATGACCAGCATCTGCATTGCGTGGGGATACAACATCCAAAGATTGTTAGCGGTTGGAGAGCTAGTATGTAACTCAAGGATAAGGATAAAATAGAGCCAACAGTTCAAAACCAATCAACTAATACATATAAACAATGCAATATATATATATATATGCATATATACCATGCCGGGATAGGGAACAAGATTAACATGAGCTTTGAAAATATTTACCTGGGCTGTGTAGCATAACCGTTATAGAACAAGGCACCCATAGGCTATGTGTGCCTAGATCTCCCCTAGATGGAAGGGCTCCAGTGCGTGTAGCCGCACGAACCAAAGAATATCCATAACGGTATATGCCTATATGGGGGACTCAAACCTTCCGGCATAATCAAGGTGACTTAAGAACCAATGTATACAATATAGGGGGACTCAAACCTCTCATTCATATGTAAGTTCGGGGGACTTAAACCTCCCGATCAATAGACACTCGCACCGGTGAGCGCGATTTCCAGTGTTAGTACTTCAGACTCTAAATTTTACGGCGCGGCTACACATCCCACTGTAAAGACCAATTTAAAACCATCATTTCACATACACAACCATTAGCCAAGTACTTACCAAGGCACTTCGTTGGTATCATCATACCAATACCACTTACAAGCTCACAATATACCGCTACCATTATCAATCAACCAATCATTCATTTGACTTTGAAACTCAAACCCATTGTCTAACAAATACACTAGTTCAATTCAAAGTTTAGGGACTCGAACCCATTATCTAGTAAAGCCATAAATTAATTTATTGTTTAAGGACTTAAACCCTTTTAGCCAAACGAACCACCAAGGTTACCATTTAAATCATTACATTCCCAACAAGGCCTTCACAAATCATTCATATTCATTAGGCCAATGCCTTAGTTCAAAACACCAATTAACATATGACTAGTTTATTCTCTTAGGTATTTTCACAAACATGTTGAGGGCATAACATTATCAAGGCCAAAACCTAAAGTAAGATCCATCAAATTTAGGGTTAACCATAACCCAATTGTTAAATCACAATCACCAAGCACCCACATGTGAAAACCATCATAAAAAACATGTATAAATACAATTTAAATCAAGGATAAACAATACTCAACAATATGCAATAAAACTCTCAACATTGATTTTTCAAAACCACTATTAATGAATCATAGTCAATGTTTAAAATACATGATATTTGAGTACTATCAATTAGGGAAGAGTCAAATGCCTTATTCACGAAGACTCATGGAAAGAACTTAACCCTTGAGCCTCTAGATGAACACTTGAAGAAAACACTAGCTCAATCTTTAAGAAAAAATTTAGAGAGAGTTTTAGGAGTGTTTTGATCCTTTTAAGTGTGTTTTGAGAGGAAACAATGTGTTTTAAGACGTGGGGACTTAAGTATTTTGGGATGAAAAATGTATAAAATATCCTCACCTTAAAAACTGAAAAATAAGTGCAGGAGGGTACGACCCCCCCCCCCCAAATCTTACACACAACATAGAGTGGTACCCACCACTCGTACCCTAGGTAATAACTTGGACCCCAACACTAACCAACACACGATGACAATAACCAACTCATATCCAAAACATATGATTGGTACCCATAAACCATAGCAGAATCATCTAGGCTAGACATAGGACATCATACTTTTTGGATATCGTACCCTAAAATGCGACTAATACGATTTCCATTCGTACCTTGGATAGAAACCAATCAAATCACACTGATTATCATACTACCAAGGACTTCAAACCGTATCCAAATCACACTAGTTATCATACGACCAAGGACTACAAAACCGTATCCACATCATACAACAAGTAAGCACAAGTCGTATGCTGTCCAGAGAGCTCAAAATCCAGAATCTTTCTAAGGGTCAAAGCCCAAGGTGTTTCATTTCTCCTGTAGACTCCTATTACCTTGAGGAATATGTGTATTTTTTTTAAAATTTAATTTTATCTATTTATTTTAAAATTTATTTTTCGAATTTTTTTTGGATTCGACCCGAATATAAATAATATAAGTATCTTTATCCTTCTTTAAATGTGTATGTGTTATATCTGAATATGTAGTTGATTCTGAAACTGTTCATGAGGGAAAACCTCTGGGTTGAAGTACTTTAGATCGGAATTTCATCGTTTTGAGACAGGTTATGTCTTAACTTCTTTGAGATTGAGTTGGATAGTTAATAAATAAGTAAAACATGCTATGGGTTGAAAAACATAACTATAAAATTTATATTTCAAGAATATTACTATTGTGTATTGACCGTGTAGGGGTCGTATTTGATACATTAACCCTATCTGTGCATTTGATTGACTTTATTCTAGATATGAATTTCGTGCGGGGGTTATTTTGCTACCATAAGCTTTATTGAGCATTGGTTGCCTTTATCATGATAGAAATACCCGAGTTAGGGGTTGATATGATATAAATAAGGTCTTACATACATATTTATTTTGATGGTGCCTAATTGGAGTTTATGATCATGAATTGTAGACATATTGAGTTGAGATTGAGTTGGTGTCTCATTTTTTGAAAGAAAATGAGACACTTTTATAAAAACTCTATTCGTGAACACGAGTCGTAGAGGTGAGTTGAGATTGAGATATGAGATATAATATATGGATTGTGAATCCTCCATGAATTCTACCTGAGATCTTTGAGCTCAGTGGGTGTGAATCATCCACATTTTATTTCATTGTATTCGCATATGCATCTTTCATGGTTTCTTTGATTTTCTTGATTTCTATTAGTTTCAGTATATTCTTCGTGTATGCTTGTGTTATTTTCATTTCTATTTATATATTAGATTTTTTTAGTGGAGATGATGTGAGCTAGCATTTGAGACTTTTATGCTTGCAGATGACGTGCTCATAGTATATTTTACTTATATTATTTTCTACTTTGCTCAGTCGACCTACGACACCTACTAAGCGTACGTGGACCATACTCACTCCTACAGTGTCCTTTTAGTGCAGATTCGAGTACGAGCGCAGAACATAAGAGCTGATTTTGTACGGGTCAAAGTGGAGTTTGAGGTATTGGGTGCTATATGGATTTCAAAGCCGGCTCCAGACCTCCACTTATCTTACTTTATGTCTTTACTTCATTTTCAGATATATATATATATATATATAGATTAAATTATGTACTAGATGCTTTTACACTATGACACCAGATTTTAAAAACTCATGAGATTTCTTTCATACTTCTATTTTAATTATGTTAATTTTTTACAGTTTTCATTTGCGTTTTTCATTTCTTCTTTCCCTTAATAGTACTAATATCTATAGTGGGGATTAGTTTTACGATGTCAAAGTTTGAACAAACTTCGTTTAAAGTTTTGTTTTTATGTGGTACGTCTAATGTCATTTCTATAGTTATAATATTAAAAAAATATCAAAAATCTTTGGTGGGAT
Source organism: Capsicum pubescens (assembly GCA_030864215.1). Taxonomy (NCBI): domain Eukaryota; kingdom Viridiplantae; phylum Streptophyta; class Magnoliopsida; order Solanales; family Solanaceae; genus Capsicum; species Capsicum pubescens. The sequence goes on from CM061542.1 coordinate 285,169,563, forward strand.
AATACATATGAAATTGGCATGTGAGAGATATTTTTTGACCTTTTTATTGTTTTTTCTGCCTCGTATATTTTTTTCTAGATCTACCTGTTAGAACATGCACAACAGAAGCAATAATTCTACAGGATCAATATAACTTACATATAATCTAGATAACATAAATCATCAAATGAAATTGGAAAACTACTTACCTGTTGAAGTTTTCACACAATTCGTTCACTGCTTTGACCTCCAGGGCTACAGTCTTCTACTATATCCTGACTAACTTTTGCAATCAAACTTGTGTGGACAAGTACTTTTTGGATTCAAAGAGAATAAGTCAAGAGATTATCATCTTCTGAACCAAAACCCCCTATTTATTCCTGTATTCTCTTAAAGAGGGGAAAGCCAAAAGACAAATGTTTTTGTCTTTTCAGTTGTCAAAATATTTTCTGCCTCTTTATTATACAAAACGTTTTGTGCCCTTTCATTGTCCAAAACTTTTTCTTATTTAAAATCAGAAGATATCTTTTCTTTATAGAAGACCAGTAAATAATATTACTTCTTCTAGTAAGTTCTTTCTCTTTTCTAAAATTGATTAGTTAATCAGGTATAGTAGGGACCACAAATTTATTAAGTGAGGCTTCCAATTATGACATTAATTCACAAATAAATGAATTACCATATCCCAAAAAATTACAAATTATTCCACTAAAAATCTGTAATTGCACTCCTCGATTTAATTTTAAAATCTACCATTATATATTATTTAACTTCCAATGTTAGAATTACCGACACCAATCAATTAAATTAAATTTTCTGAAAATTTAACTCATTGATTAATTTAATCCTTTATTTACAATGCTTAACTTATTTCATATAACGAATACAAAATTCACCTGCAGAGTTTTCACGTGAAAACTCATAAGCAACTATAAAGGGGTGTCTTCCATCTCAAGTCCGAGACATGGTTCTATTAACTAATTAATATTTCACTAAGTGATTCGTCATCATCCAACATATTAGGAATATGCTGACTCACAAAAGAGTCTCACCTTTTAATAGAATAAAACGACAAAACAAACCACATAGATCATAATAATTATATCAAGATTAAGAGTATAAGTACATGTAATGGACTAGAGAAATCGTTTATTAATATTCAGAACATAAAGTAATATCTCTAATTGGTCTGTTCAATACATACGAAATGTACTAGCACAAGAAATTAGAATATTACCACTCTCATAATTAAGATTAAATTATTTAATCTTGTGCTACAACCATCAAGATATTTGTCCTAACCTCATCTTTGATTGTGAACATTAATTTATTACCTATAAGAACCAACAATTTTAATCTTCCGTGCATGAGTTAAAATACTCCATACACAAAATTGTCTACTATATAAGTAAAGGACACACATGTTAACACAATGTTCTATTCAAATAAAGATTTTATTAATATACTAAATAGTCTTTTACATGGGATGAAAATATAATACTATAATACAAACTACATGATTAATAATACATCCTAACAATCTCCCATTTAGACTCATAACCATGAATGCACAACTTTAACACCCATTTCTTCCACATGCTTATCAAAAACCTTTTGGGTTAGTCCCTTTGGTAATAGGTCCGCCAAATTATTCTCTGTCTCGATCTTCAAAACTCTCACATCACCCCTTTGAGTTATATCCCCAATCAAGTGATATTTTCTCTCAATATGCTTACTTCTTTTATGGATTTGTGTTTCTTTCGAGTTTGCAACTGCACCACTATTGTCACAATAAAATGGTAGTGGTGTTTGAACCAAAGGAACAACTCCATGCTCTTTCAGATAGTTACTGATCCAAACAACCTCTTCAACCACCTCAGAGGTAGCTACATATTTGGCTTCCATGGTGGAATCAACAACACATGATTGCTTTATACTCCTCCAAATAATGGATCCACCTCCTAAAGTAAACACATATCCTAAGGTAGATTTTCTAGAATTTTTATCTGAATCAGTATACCCAATAGGGATAAGATCCCCAGAGTGAAAAACAAGCATGTAATCCCTAGTCTTTTTAAGGTACTTGATTATATTCTTAACTTCAGTCCAATGCTCTTTCCCAGGATTAGACTAAAATCTGCTAACTATCCCAACAACAAAACAGACATTTGGTCTAGTGCATAACATAGCATAGATGAGGCTCCCTACAGCAAAAGCATAAGGGACTTCCTTTATTCTCTCTATCTCATCAGTCATTTTGGGTGACTGATTTTTTGATCGAGTAATGCCATGCCTAAAAGGAAGAAATCCCTTTTTGAAATTTTGCATACTAAACCTTGCAAGAATAGTATCAATATAAAGTGTTGAGATAAGCCTAACATCCTTTGTTTTCTATCTCTCATGAGCTTGATCCCAAGGATATGAGACGCTTCTCTAAGTCTTTTATATCAAAAAGCAAGGACAACTACTCCTTACCAAAGTTAAACATGCTCACATTATTTCCTATGAGCAAAATGTCATTTTTGTACAGAATAAAAAATGCTACTCTGTCTTCGTCCCATTTTTTATAAACGCATGAATCATTTTCACATTGATCAAAACCATAAGTCTTAATCAAATTGTCAAAACAAGTATTCTATGTCCTAGATGCTTGTTTCAAACCATAAATGGATTTCTTAAGCTTACAAAAGTTATGTTTATTACCCTTTTTAATGAAACCTTCTGGTTCTGCCATATAAATGCACTCATCAAGACTTCCATTTAAGAAAGCCGTTTTGACATCTATTTGCTGAATCTCATAGTCATAATGAGTTGTAAAGGATAAGAGAATCCTAATGGATTTAAGCATATCTACCGGCGAATAAGTTTTCTCATAGTCAATTCCTTCTTTTTGAATAAACCCTTTCGCAATAAGCCTAGCCTTAAAAGTTTACACTTTTCCATCCACACATCTCTTTTTGTTAAAGATCCATATACAACCAATGGATTTAACTCCCGTAGGTGGTTTTACAAGTTTCCAGACTTAATTGGAATACATAGATGCCATTTTAAATTTCATAACAACAATCCACATTTTAGCATCTTCATCATGTAGTGCTTCGGCGTAATTAAGGGGTTCCGTATTAGGCTCCTCAGGGATTATATTGTACGATTCTCCCAAGAGCGCAAACTGTAAAGGTTTTCTAATAATTCTCTCACTACGACGACAAGTCACTACAAAATCTACTACTACTGGAACTAAATTTTGAACACCCTGAATGTCTTTCTACACTCGGACAGGTTCCTCGACATTATCCTGAACGTTTTCCCCCACAATTGCAGACTGCTCGACGTTACTCCTACTACTTTGAGCTAGTGTAATGTCAAGTGTTTTCTCTTATGCAACCACTTGCCTATTGACATTTATCTGTAACGTCCTGAAATCTGATCTCGGGACGTCACACGGTGCTCAAGGCTACGAGTATCCCCAAGCTAACCCTTTGAGCCTGCTACTAGATCTAAACCTTACTTTAAGATAACCTAGTCAAGAAATAATATTGTATGATACCAAAAACTGAGCTGAATAAACTCTAAACACTGTCTGAATAACAAATACTAAAAGTTTGTAAATCAACTAATAGTCCGATAAGCCTCTACTACTAATGAACAAGAGAGCCATTGAGACAGACCCCCAACTGACTCGGATTAAATTGAAAATGATAACTTAAATACTATATGAAAGCTGGAAATCTGAAGAAGTAGGCCCTCGAATCATGAGGACTCACCAACTGTGGGAGCGTAGATAGAGATGCTCAAACTACTCATGTTGTTGATACTGAGCACATGAACCTACATTATAAGACAATGCAGCATATATATGTATATGTGGATCAGTACTTTGAGGATGTACTGAGTATATGGGGGTGCAATGCATAAGTAAAACATCATCATACTTTATAAGAGAAAATGATGCATATTAAACGTGAATGACTCACATAAGCTGGAATGTCTAAAATACTGAAATATAAATCATGCATAGCAATTCAAACTTTATAAAATCTAGTGAGCCATACGTTTAGTTCTAAAAGTTGTACTTAAACATTCTCTTTTAAGTCTTATCGTCTAAGTGTAGAGAGAGATCACATAAAAATCTAAAATACAAAACTAATAGCTTTCTGTAGAACTTAATCTGAGTAAAAACTCGTGAGCTTCTACGCTTAGTTTTCTAAAACCTTTTCTGAAATTCTTTTCTTTTAGGACAAAGAAACTTTAAGAGCTTTAGAAATTTTGGAACTTTTGGGACTTAGGGACTTTGGGAGTTTCTTCTAACCGACATAAACCATGTGAGCTAACATGGAGTCCAACATCTTGTCCTCCTAAGGAAGAAACCTCACGTTGGTGAGAGGTGTCATACTTTTGCCAGGGAGTATAACCTTATCTTAAGTGATCACTGGCTTAGCCTACTATGGGCGCTTAAAACCTATGGTGGCTTGTAGTTCTGGGGCATGAGACCTTGAAATCATACCCAACTCGGTGCTAAATACTACTCCCATACTTTATTGCTCAGAACTTTTAGGAAATCCACTTAAAAAAAAAAGCACAAGGGTTCATAATTAAAATCAATTATGCTTCTCTTTGCTTTAAATCATAAATTATTTGAATAATGTGGATTCCTATCTTAGCTTAGGATCAAAATATCAATCTTTGCTTTTGAAAGCACTAATCAAAACTTGTCAAGAGGACCATCTTCTTATAAAGTCATAAATGGTACTTAGGACTCAAAAGTATAAAGCTTTAATGCATCAATAATTACATAAATAATTAGATTTAAACTTTATGCTCAATAATCATCTTTAAAACTTTCAACAATCTCAGTCAAGATAATGGTATATAACTCATAATATGAATCTTATAATTTCAAATGTGAATATATATATAAATTTCTTGTAATTGGAGCCTTAAATATCATAACAATTTCATAAACTAAAATAATGAGGATTTGGGTATCAACCCTAACTTCATTTTCTTGGGAAATCATAGAATATTCATTAAATTTGAGATAAAATTAAGTTTTGGCCACAAAGACGAAAGATTTGTCCTTGTTCAAACCCCACATACCTTAGATGATGAACTATATGAACAACCTTGATTTTGAGACTCTATTTGTGCTCTTGAATGATGGTTCTTGAAATTCTTGTGTTCGAAATCTTGAATCTTGAATTAATTTGAAAAAAAGGATGGTGGAATCTTGGGATTCTATAGGTTGATTGTTGAAGTTTAGGGTTTTTGGTTGAGAGACACTTCAGAAAAATCTCATAAGATGCTTGTAATAGCCTTAAATCTTGTGTTTGGACGGAATTGGGGGCTGAAAAAAGTCCAAAATACCCCTTTTAACTTCTAAACAAAACTGAAAAAAAAGAACTGGGGTTCCGATTTAATAGACCACCGCGACGTGCTACTATCGTTGTGGCTTACTGAAAACTGACGAATGGGAAATTGGGGTCCTCCGCGACGCGGAGCTATTGCGTTCTCCCACTGGATTTTGACACTTGGGACCTGGAACTTTAATGCGACGTGCCACCATCGCGGTGCCCTATAGAAATTCCATTTTGGCCTTTGACACGATGTGCCACTATCGTGTTAGGCTACTGGAATTCGACAATTGGAGAAATGGGCCTCTCCGCGATGCACCAATATCGCGGAGGTCCACTGAAAATTGACAAATGGGAATTCGGACCTCGCCGCGATGTGCTAACATCACGGTGGTCCACTGAAAAGTGAAAATTATGAAATTTTCCTTCACCGCGATGTGGTGACTGCCCAGTTGGCACACTGTCAAGTTAAAAATGCTCTAACTTCTTCACCGAGTGTCGAATTTAGGCGAATTTGGTATCGATGGAAATCTTATTTAATTTTCCACACAATGAAAAGTTGAAATCTAGAAAATTCTATGTGAAACAAATATTAATTATTTTGAAAGACATCCCTTAACATTCTAGGAATGAATTTAAACTAGAAAAAGTTTGGGGTATTACATTATCCCACTACATGAATGCAATGGTATGTCAATAATAGTTTTTGAAATTTTTTCTTGTGTTTCATTATTCATTATTCTATTGCTCAATTCCTTTCAAACAATTTTACTTATAGAAATGTGGTTCATTAAATAATCCTATTTAAGAAATCTGGCATTTGTCGAAACAATTACCCTCTGTTCCTTAGGAAAATAAAATAAATCCCTTTTTTATTTCTTTTGGATATCCAATAAAAATGCACACTTTTATCCTAGATTTCAACTTATCAGTTTTTCCTTTTAGCACATGTGCTGGACAACCCCAAACTTGAATATGCCGAAGACTAGGCTTGCGCTCACTCCACGATTCAGATAGGGTTAAAGGTACTGATTTTGAAGGAACCAAGTTAAAAATATAATTTGTTGTTTCTAATGCATAACCCCAAAAAGAAAAGGGAAAATCTGAATAACTTAACATTGATCTAACCATTTCCATAAGAGTTTTATTTCGTCGTTCTACCACACCATTTTGTTGTGGTGTTCCCCAAGCAGAATATTGAGATGTAATTTCTGATAAGTATTTAATGAATTCCGCAGAAAGATATTCACCACCATGATCAGATCGTAATGTATGGATATTTTTGTTGTGTCACTTTTCCGTTTGCATCTTAAATTCTTTGAATTTTTCAAAGCATTCAGATTTACGGCACAATAAATAAATGTATTCATATTTTGAGTAATCATCTGTGAAAGTCACAAAATACTCAAACCTCTTACTTGTATATTCATAGGACCACACAAATCAGTATGAATTAATTCTAACTTATTTCCGACTCTATTTCCTTTGGAAGGAAAAGGTTTCTTGATCATTTTACCTTCTAAACAAGATTCACAAGTTGGAAGTGCCTCCACTATCAATGAACTCAATGGTCCATCAGAAACCAACCGTGAAATCTTATTTATATTAATATGACCTAGATGCAAGTGTCATAAGTATATTTCACTCAATTCTGAAATACGTTTTATTTTATGTGATCGATCAACATTATTAAGTTCCATTATTTGTAGCATATCATGGGAAACATCAAATACAAACAAATGATGTATTCTAGGAGCAGAAATAATGAAATACTTATTAAACTTAATAATTGCATAATTATTAGCAAAATAAACATTATAACCAACATCCATTATTCTTGAAAATGAAATTAAATTCCTTCTTATGGAAGGTATGTAAAGAACATTATTCAAAGTCAAAACTCTAGAACTACTAAACGAAATGGAAATATTTCCTATAACTAAAGCTGGTGTTGGTTCCGCATTTGCTTAAAACACGTTCAGTTCATTTTCACTTAGACATCATATTTTCTGAAATCCCTGCAAAAATATGCAGATATGATTAGTGGATCCCGAATCTATAGCCCAAAATTGGATAGAAACAACCGCTAAAAATATTTCAACGATATATTAAAAGGATGTACCTTGATTTTGCATCTTATCTATATAAGCGGGACACTATTTCATATATTGACCAGGTTTTTTGCAATGATAGCACTTGACCTTAGGCTTAGATACACCACCATTAGTACCTGAAACATTACAAATCTTCTTCTTTTTTTTTCTTTTCACCTTTCGGCTTAGAATTAGAAGACGAAGGTTTTTCAACCATCAACGCTGCAGGAGAAACTTATTGCTTAATGATAGATTCTGCCGCTTGCAGTTCATTCAACAATTTTTCAAGATATAATTTCATCTTATTCATGTTATAATTCAAGCGAAACTGCTGAAAACTGTCCGACAGAGTCTTCAGGACCATCTCAATCTAAGATTCCTTATCAGTAACCACACCAAGAATTTCCAGTTTGTTCACTAGACTCATTATTTTAAGAACATGTTCCCTTAATGGAGTTCTTTCAACCATTTTCGTGGTCAAAAGAGATTTCATGATTTTCTGCTTTGCAGCACGATTTTGCTCACCAAACATTTCTTTGAGAGATTCAAGCATATCGTAAGTAGTGATCATGGACTGATGTTGATGCTGCAACACATTTTTCATGGAGGCAAGAATGTAGCATCTTTCCATCTCATCATCCTTAACCTACTTATCATAGGCTTTAATCTCATCATCAGTGGGTTCATCCGACTTAACAAGACATTCCTCAACCAGCGCAAATTTAAAACCCTCAGCAGTAAGAACAATATCCAAATTACATTTTCAATCCACATAGTTCGGGCTTTCTAGTTTATTTTTATTTAGAATAGAAGTTAAGAGATTGAATGAAGACATGGTTAATCTGTTATATAATCAAATTAAAAATAAAACATTAGACATGTTGCAGAATATTAAAATTCTTCAAAACCACATCCTACATATAACCATACACATAAACAATTAAAATCATTAGGGAAACTTAACCATTTAAGCAAACATACATGTAATGTCAGATATTTTATTTCTTAAATAAAATAGAACCAACTCAGTTAGAGAGTTAGCTGTTGATTTAAGTTAGATAAATATCACATTTCATAAGTCTCTGTACCATTGAACCAATATATAACTTAGTTAAAAAGTTAATACAAGTCATAAAAAATAAGAGACTATAAAATAGTATTACAATATACAAGTTTATCCGAAGGGGAAGATAACTGTTGTCAATATGTAAACTCATATTATTTACTGTTATTAACCACTTAAAATTATAAAGAATGATCCCTATCACCACTGGTTTGCAAAAAATAATTTTTTCAGAATTTTTATTTTTTTTGAAAAAATAAAAACACCGAAAAACTCATCAAAAAGACCCCGAATGGCAAAAAAAGGTCCTAGGTCATATTGCACTGTGAGTATTGTTCAGTGGGTCATTTCCAATAAACGTACTAAAGTTCAGATCATTCGGAGTTCGTAAAAGATTAAAAAACTCCAAAACTGATCAAATTAGCAATTATTGGTTGGACTGTTGCGAGGTCAGCACGGCTGCCTGCGCAGCTTGGGATTAGCACTACTGTTCATACAGTGAGTAATGACTATAGTTTTGTTTAGTCGAAACTCATCATAATTTTTCCTTAATCGACAAAAATGAATTTCACAAAACTAAGCAAAACGTGTTAAATTCATTTTGTTGTTTTCTTGATGATAAACTTAGATTCTACTGAAATTATAAACATCATCCATAATAATAAAACTAGCCATCAACAACATGATATTTACAGTGATTATCAAAAACATGTAAACCAATCATGCAATTTCTTTTTACATTATCTAGCATATATAAGAAGACTACTGATACCAATTGTTAGAACATGCACAACGGAAACAATAATTCTATAAGATCAATATAACTTACATATAATCTAGATAACATAAATCATCAAACAAAATTTTAAAGCTACTTACCTGTTGAAGCTTTCACACAATTCGTTCACTGCTTTGACCTCCAGGGCTACAGTCTTCTACTATATCCTGACTAACTTTTTATATCAAACTTGTGTGGGCAAGTACTTTTTGGATTCAAAGAGAATATTTCAAGAGACCATCATCTTCTAAACCAAAAATCCCTACTTATTCCCGTTTTCTCTTAAAGAGAGGAAAACCAAAAAGTAAACGTTTTTGTCTTTTCAGTAGTCAAAAATGTTTTTTGCCTCTTTATTATCCAAAATGTTTTGTGCCCTTTCATTGTCCAAAATATTTTCTTATTTAAAATCAGAAGATATCTTTTCCTTATATAAGACCAGTAAATAATATTTCTTCTTCTGGTAAGTTCTTTCTCTTTTTCAAAATTGATTGGTTAATCAGGTATAGTAGGGACCGTAGATTTATTAAGCGAGCCCTTCTATTATGATATTAATTTGCTAATAAATGAATTACCATATCACAATAAATTATAAATTATTTCACTAAAAATCTGTAAATACACTCCTTGATTTAATTTAGAAATCTACCGTTACATCTTATTTAACTCCCTATGTTAGAATTTCCGACACCAATCAATTAAATTAAATTCTCTGAAAAATTAAACTCGTTGATTAATTTAATCCTTTATTTACAATGCTTAACTTATTTCACATGACAGACACAAAATTCACCTGCAGAGTTTTCATGTGAAAACTTATAAGCAACCATAAAGGAGTGTCTTTCATCTCAAGTCTGAGACATGATTCTATCAACTAATTAATATTCACTAAGTGATTCGTCATCATCCAACCTATTAGGAATATGTTGACTCACAAAAGAGACTCACCTTTTAATAGATTAAAACGACAAAATAAACCACATAGATCATAATAATTATATCAAGATTAAGAGTATTAGTACATGTAATGGACTACAGAAATCGTTTATTAATATTCTGAGCATAAATGAATATCTCTAATTAGTCCGTTCAATACATACAAAATGTACTAGCACAAGAAGTTGGAATATTACCACTCTCATAATTAAGAGCAAATTATTTAATCTTGTGCTACAACCATCAAGATGTTTGTCCTACCTCATCTTTGATTGTGAATATTAATTTATTACCTATAAGAACCGACAATTTTAATTTTTTGTGCATGAGTTAAAATACTCCATACATAAAATTGTCTACTATATAAGTAAAGGACACAAATGTTAACACAATTATCTATTAAAACAAAGATTTTATTAATATAATTAATAGTCTTTACATGAGATAAAAATATAATACTATAACACAAACTACATGGTTAATAGTATATCCTAACACTACCATCATCGGGCGCCACCTACTTTGCCGAAAAAAAGAAAGACCATCAATAAAACTTTCATATCTTATAATCTCTCTGTCTTTCTCTCGATTGGTATTTTTAATTTTTTTAAATATATATGATTTTGGGTCAACTTTTGCCAAGGTCGATTTTCTGGATCGATTTTTGGCATTCTTTTAGTATTGTAATCACAAGAATGACGTTAGACGTACCTAATAAAAATTAAACTTCAAAATTTAATTCCTTCAGATTTGACATCATAATATTAATCTCCTTTGTAGATATTATCACTTTAAAGGGCAAGATAAAATACAAAAAAGAAAAAAAGAAAAAAACTAATAAAAATTAACATCAACAATATTCATTCTATATATATATATATATTACTCTTTCAAACTCCATACATGTCTTTTCTTACTACTAATCCCACTCATGCATTTTCTTCAATTGATCAAGGCTAGGAACTATGTAAAAACCATCTTCTTGTACTTTTCAATAACAATATGTAATAAGAGATTGTTTGCGTTGAGCAGAGCAAAGGATTTGAGCCAAGTTTTTGTTATAAACATCAGAAGTTGCTTCCTTATTACCCGGTCAAAAATGACAAAATAGAAGAGTATGTATCCACCAAAAATATTCCGGATGAAAATGAAAATGAAAATCATCACCTACTTTAGGATAATGCTATCCAAGATCGTTGTCTTTAGATTTACAAAGAACTTTATAGGTATATCATTATCTGGAAGAGCGTCAATAATATAGGTATCATTAGCTTCCTTTTAATACCTAGATTCTATATCCGCATGTTTTATCTTATTCTGCATTTGTTCGAGAGGAAAAAGCTACACGTTAAAGGATTCTAGGTCCCAGTTTCACTACTTTGAGGTAGGTTATGACTTAACTTTCTCCACACTAAATTAGGCAGTTAATAAATGAGTAAAAAGCATACTTTGGATTTGAGAAATTAGCCATGGGAGTTGTTTTCTTTTTTAGAGATTATTTTTGATGTTGTATGTCTGTGTGAGGGTTTATTTGCTTATTGTTGTTAACTTGAGACATCATATTTTACATGTTGCCGTATGAGGACTTTATTGACATCATTGGCCTTATTTGTGCATTAAATGACTTATTCTTAATGTTATGCCGGTGCGGGGGTTTTGAATAGATATGATAGGCCTTATTTTGAGCATTTTTTATCTCCATCACGATAGAAATACTCAAAATAGGGGATTGATATTATATTAACAATGTCCTGCATGATTATTGTTCCGGTTGTGACAAGCAAAAACTTATATTATGGGTTATTGATATATGGAGTTGATTCTAAGCTCACGTATACATGTATCAAATGTAATATTATCTTCATACTGATTTGATTGAGAGCATTACATCCTCATTCATATATACATATTCATGAGATATTGGTACCAATGAGAAACATTGATTTGAAAGAGAAATGAGACATTTTTAATGAAATCCTTGATCCGTTAACATCAACCGACTTGATGAATGAGACACTTTTGTGAAAGAACCTTGATCCTTAAATACTTCGGAGAGAAAAGTTGAGATTTGAGATAGTATACGGGTTGCGAACCCTCCATGGATCCTATCTTGAGAGCGCTGTAGGCATATACAGAAAGTCATACGATGACTTTTTATCATGCATCATGATCTCATCTTTGTTGCATTGCATCACATTTGCATCCCTGAATTTTATGTACCCTAGTTTGTGTTTAGTTTATGTATGCATTTCATGTCTATCTGTTTTCATTTCTTTCCATATATATGTTAGAACTGTTCATGGAGACGGTGTGAACTACCATTTGAGAACTTTTCTGTTTGCAGGTGATGTGTTCATAGTATCTTTTACTTATATTATTATCTTTGTTGCTTAATCGGCCTATGATATCCACTGAGTACAAGCAGACCGTATTCATTCCTACTGAACCTTCTCTGTGCAGATCCTAGCTCGAGTACGAGATGCATTAGTTGATTCGGTGCGGTAATTGTCAGACTTTCGAGTCACTGGAGTGCTCCAATGTTTGGAGCAGATTTTAGGTCTCACTCTATCTTAGTTGTCTTCATTATCTTTCAGAGACACATTTATGTATTTTAGTATTCTGAGTTGTGCTAGATACTCTTATACTTATGGCACTTATATTCTTGGGGGTTTATGATATTTTGTTCAGACACCACTTTATTGTATATGTTTTGACCTGACTTCGTTCTAGAAGTCTTGTTTGTCTTGTCTTTATTTGCATTTTTGATTTTATTTCCATTTTGATGAATGAGCTTACTTATCAAGGCTAGGTCTCGATAAGTGCCATCATAACCTCAATTTTTGAATCGTGACAAATCTTCTTTGTACATAATAGTACTTCTAAGGGCAAGATAAAATTCCAAAAAAAAAAAAAGTGATCGCTTAGAAAATTAAAACAAACAATATCCATTCATATGGATATATATTACTCTTACAAACTCCATACATCTCTTTTCTTATTACTAGTTCCAATCATGCATTTTATCTACTTGATCAAGGCTAGGACCAAAAGAAAAATCATCTCCTTGTACTTTCCAAAAACAATATCGAGTAGCGATTGTACTGTAGTCATCTACGCAACTATTATCTATATGGTCGGTAAAAACATCAAATCTTGTTTGTTTGTTACCTCACAAAAAATGACAAAAGAAAATATATGCTTAAAGATTACTGTCGGTTGGAAATTAAAATGAAAACCGTCACCCATTTTAGGATGGTGATATCCAAGATCGTCGTCTTTAGATGCAGAATGAAATGTCGGAGGTATATTACTATTTGGGAGGGCATCAACAATATGCATCTCTGTATGTGCATGTACATCAGCTAGCACTTGATAAGCATTGATAATATATAAGGAAATTATGGTAAAATGAAAAAGCTTCTAATCATGATGTAATTGGAATTAACTTATTATTGATTTCTTGCAATTGTAGCAAATTCTCTTCATTAGCTAGTTTTTATAGCTCAATTGTAAAAGTAATTAGGTGCCTTAAATAATGGGAAAAGGATACTAAATAGTTTTGACTTTTTTAAAATTGAGATAAGAGTATACTAATATAATGTTTTGAAAGAATCAAATTTTGTATTAACTCATTTTGACTTGCATATTAACAATTGATCATACATAAACACTCTTTTTTATGAAGTGAGTTTTGAATTATGTAGCTTATTCTTTTTTTTTTTTTACTTCAAGTAAAAGTAAACATGGTTGAACTTAAAACGGATAAATTTATTAAATGACTTCAATATATTTTCTCTGTTCCCTTTAACTTATCACAATTTTCTTAAGAGTCAAATAAAATAAACTTTGTCAAACATTTTAAGATATATGTTTCATTGAGCTTTGACCAACATTTTATTAAGATATATGAGAAAATTGCAATTTAAAGTACTTTTCATATAGTTTTTGAATATCTACTAATCTAATTTAGTTTTGAAATTAGTCAAATATTGACCTTCGAGAAGTAAAACATGACAATTATTTAAAATAGAAAAAGTAATATAATATTATGAAAGAATTAGATTCAGCGTTGACTCACTTTTACTTGAATTAATAATAATCCATATCATAACAAATTTCATTTCCACACCATTATTTTTTTCTTACTATCAATTGAACACTTCTACCATCATGAATTTGAACTATTTAAATACCTTTTGTTGAAAGGACATATGAGTGTAATACACATGAAATATACACGTGAGAGCAAGAATTTTTTTGATCAGTTCTTTTGAAGAATTCAGATGTCTGGTTGAAACTTCGTAGAGTAGATGAGTCTAGGGGCTTTGAGCTAAAAGTGACAAAAGAGTTTGAAAATGAGGTGTATGTGACTCAAGTCTTAATAATTGAGTGGATGTGACAATTACTTTATTATGGATTAAGAAAGTTGGGTAAGTTTGAGAATAGCCCGCAAGTTTTTAAATTTATACTTTGATCCAAATGTTTACCTAATATACGGGAAATGGAGGAAAAAAAGACGCATTTCTCTCTCTTCTCATTCATTGTTGTTTTCTCTCTCTTACAAATTTTTGTTGTTCATTGTTGCTGCTACTTTATTCATCATCTTCTGCTTCATTATCATCATCTTCTGCTTCATTATCATCTTCATCTTCTTCTTGTTGACCATTGTTGTTGTTGTTGTTACAACTACTGTTGCTATTTGACCAATTTCTTATGTCAAATTTTATTTTGTGCATCACTTTCCACTTTGGCATTACTTCATAGGAGACTGTGGTAAGTCAAATTATGATTTTTAGTTGAAATTTTCATCTGGGTAACTGCTATGTGCTGTTTTTTCAACAATAGATAACACGCGACATGAATGCAACATAAGAGCCATCTTTTTAAACAAATCAATCATCTGTTGCGACAGATGAGACATCTGTTTCAACGGAAGACTCATATGTTGGATTCATGTTTATGGTTCTATAGTGCCGTAACATGAATCGAACAGATGGGCCATCTGTTGCAACATCTGACCCATCTATTGCAAAAAATTATTTATCTGGTGCATCATGATAAATATCTGTTGCAATAGATTAGTAACCTGTTGCAATAAAACTTGAACTCAATTTCAACAGACGTGTCGTCTGTTGTGACAGGGAAAATATCTATTGCAATATATTAGTAACCATTGCAATAGAATCTAAACTCAATTCCAACAGACGCGACGTTGGAACAGGTAAGTCATCAGTCGCAACAAGGTTAATTATCTGTTGCAACATGTCACTTATGGAATTAGCATCAAAGGTGCCTTAGTACTGTAACATCTATCCCAACAGGCACTACATCTGTATCAACAGATATATAGTCTGTTGCAACATATGATTCACCTGTTACAACAGATGACTCATCTGTTGAAAACACCTTCAGGAGCGTAACATGAATCCTAACAGGTAAGTAATCTATTACGACTAATCACTTACGTATTGCGACTTATTTTCACTTGTTGCAACAAATTATACATTTGTCGGGATTTATGTCCGGCACTATGAAATCACAATTAACTTTTTTAACAAATAGCTTTATTTAGGTACCACTAATGGAGGGATTAATAACAATAGGGGTAAATTGTCTTGGTCAATGGATTGAGAAGAGAAATCGATATTTATGGTGTTGGAAGGAGGGTGAAATGCTAGAGACGATAGCTATGAAAGTCCAAAGTGATATTTTGTATGATGATTTTGCGAACTTAATCATCAGCTATTGTGGACTGAATTATCAATCGAAAGAACTCGTCATCAGCTACATGCACAACTCCTTTGAAAATCAGAAGGTACTACCTTTCAAGATAACCAATTAGGATCGGTTGCGTGCTTATTTTAGTGATTCATCTAGGCCGGTGTTAAGGGTATACGTGGTTAAAAAGACGAGAGAGAATGAGAACCAGAATGTAAAAGAAGAACAACAACAAGACATCTTTGATGATAGGTTGGATGATCTAGACATGAATATTCTGGATGATGATCAAATACCTATGCTCGTTTATGCGACAATACAGTGGGTAGTTCTTCTCGACCGACATAGTATGGCAATCTTCAAGATAAAGGGACAAACTTTTTCAATGGAATGTCATTCAAGGACAAGAAAGAACTATCTACCACTTTGTTTATTTCTTTCTTAAAAAAAATTGTAGAATAAATAAGGTGATTAATTCGAGCAGTGTCTTTTCTTACAAATATGCTGATCGAACTGCAAGTGGTGGTTGAGAGCGGTGAAGTGCATAAGTTCTGATAGATTCATCATTCATAAACATAAAAATTATCACACATGTGGTTTGGAGCATATCTCGAGCCAAAATCCTCATGTCACGACAAAGGTCCTTGGTGAATATTTCAAGAATAGTTTCCCCAATGGCAAAGGCCCTTCTACAAGGGTTATGGCCAATCAACTCCTTACGAAATTTGGTGTTCTGGTCAGTTATTGGAAGATATATACATCCATGGGGATTTCCAAGGACTTAGGTAGGGGGACACACGAGCATGGGTATGCATCCCTGGATGCCTACCATTACATAATAGAGTCCACAAATTCCAGAAGTAAGACTGTAACACCTCGTATTTTGGGTTAGAACGAAAATCATCTTTCCTACGCGTAGATGTTCCAAAAGCCATAAATCCTATGAAAATTTGACATGTTAATCAATTATGTAGTGTGGGAACCTATTTGAGCATGATTCCAGATCATAGAGGTCCCTTAACTCAAGGACTAGTTGAAAACTTTCCTATCGTTCAAGATTTAGTGAGCGTCAAAACTTGGACCAACTTCAATCGACCATAACTCCTCTTATATAATGAATTGGGTTGCCTACTATATATCAAATGAAAGGTATTTGAGTCCTCTTTACAACTCCACTGGTCTTTCTTTAATCCTATATCGAAGTAGAAAGTTATGTTTATTTTACTTTGAAGTGTCTGCCTGCCAAAACGTGATGACGAGGCTGATGACTTATCAGCTGTGTGACGGCCCGTTAGACCTGGTCGTCAGCTTAAGGCAGTGAATGGTGAAAACCAGCCCAAAATTAATGACCTGGGTGATGACTTATCACCTGAGTGACAGCCCGTCAACCCTGGTCGTCAGCTGATGCAATTATGCAATTTTTTTGGGTTCCTTAGGGGTATTTTGGTCTTTTCCTCACTCCAAAAACCTTTCACGCAAATTAAATCACCCCTTAAGCATTATTAATCAATCACTCTCAGTTTTACAACATCAAAAACTTCCTCTGCACTTTCAAAATAAGATCAAACTAGGGTTTTCTCCAAGAACAAGAAATTCAAGAAAATCAAGCCTTAAGTTCAAGATCTCCAAGAAACAAATCAAGATTCGGGTTTCATCTATCAAGATCTAGGTTCTATCATCAGATCTTATAATTTAAGGTACGTGGGGTTTATCCTAAAAACTACATGGACTTAAAACCATTAGAGCATGATTTTTAAAAAAATTTATGCATGAATTTCAAAGGGGTTTTGGAATCTATGTTCTAAATTATGTACTTCAAATATTTTAATGTTACTATTTTTTTGACCTTATGTCCTATCCCCTAAATTGTTTTACATGTATACATATATGTATAGGATTTGAGATTTAAGATTGTTTGAGAGCATAAATTATGAACTCCCTCTCTTGTATTGGATTAAATCTTATGGTTTTGTTGAAAAAGAGTTAAAATGCATGTTTTATGATTTGAAAGATGTTTTCTCAATGTCCTTGTACTTGAATATGATTTTGAATTGTTGAAAGAGTGTTTCTTCATATAACTATGTGATGTTAAAGAGAAAGAATTGCATGAGATTGAGACTTTTAACATGACCACCTTTGTTTACTGAATCATTGCTAAAGAGAATTAACTGCATGGTTTTACATGAGTTTCTTGAAAGAATTGTTGATATGGTGATCCTGAATTTCATGATTTGAAAACAGAGATATAAATTTCTATAAATGGCTCAGAGAACGTGACTTGCAAGTCAATGGTATGACGATACCATCTATGTGTATATGCCATGACCGAGTTAAAGATTTCAGAGTATGTTTTCAAACCATGCATGTTTAAAGAACTAAAAATAGGCATAAAGAGGGTTAGGTGGTTACCCGAAGAAGGCACGAGTTTAATTAACTCTTAGCCTAAAGCCGTATTTTACGATACGGGTAGATTATTATTGTACACTGGCGACGGCCATTTGGCGTAGTAGATTCAGAGACTCCGACCCTTATGGCACACTTGGGTTGGGGGCTTGGCTGCCGAGTTAATGATAGATCCCATATAGCCCATGGGATTACAGATTGTAGGGTACACCACCTAGCGCAGAAGTAAGTTAAAGAGTGTCACAGATTTCAGATGTTTTCACAGTCTTTTAAAATACCCATATGATTTCTTACTATATGATATGTTTATGAACTGCTTTGAATTGCTCTCATATATATTGAATATAAATGGTTATTTTGGATTTTCTCTGCATACCAGTACATCTGTATTAACCCCCCTCCCCTACCTCTCAGGTTTTGAGGCTCAGTTTAGGGGTCTAGATAAGCAGTAGATAATTCAGAAAGCAGATCAGATTGTGCAGTGGTAAGCCTTCTTTATTCCAGAAGGCCTGTCCTTTCAGATTATGACATCTATTATAGTTTCAGTCTACTGGGGGCCTTGTCCCAGTTTCCATATAGTTGTCAGATTTTCATGTAGGAGAGATTTTGCAGACTGTTCCAGACGTTGTTTAGTTGATTTCAGATTTCATTCATTATTGTTAAACTTAATCTAATGTATGACCATGTTTCCGTATTAGATCAAAATTCCATATTTTATTTTATTATATGAATATTGTGAATGACTACCAGATAGAGTAGGACGTCCGGGCCTTCATGGTTCGGGATGTCCGTCACGGCCAGGCCCTAGTTTGGGTCGTGACAAACTTGGTATCAGAGAACGGTTCATGGTCCCAGGGTGTCTGCGAAATTGCATCTGGTAGAGTCTTATTTATGGGTGTGTAGCGCGCCACACTTATAAGAAGGATACTACAAGGCATTTAAGAATGTCTCTCTTTCTTCATGTTCTAGTTCGTGCTATAAAATCATAATGTTCCCCTTTCATACTCTAATTCATTCTATGGTGTCGCCCACACGAAAGTAAAGTCATCTCAATTCTTTTCTTGCTTTGATGTGCTCAGATATGTCTAATGATTGGGGTGATTCAAGTGCAGAAGCTTAGAGTCTAAATGGTATGGTCCTTTTCGATTGAGTCATATAAGATTTTTAAAATTATGTAAGGGCTTGAGAAGAGTCCATTAGTGCCTCAAATTGTATTGATTTTAGTGTGAACTTTGATTCCGATGAAATTGTGCTTTTCGGCCTACAGTAGTATTAAGTGTATTCATTCCCTTTTAAAATTTATGCTGCAGACATCATGCTTCAAGGGGAATGATGTGTAGAAGAATGTTGGAACTGTATTTCCACCCGAGTAGTAGTATAAGTTAAAGTGACGGTGTCATGACCCATTGGTAGTGATATTGGGTCAAGAAGTTGGTGATGTGAAGTCGCAAGGTTAGAAATCAGAGTGAGGGTGCCTTTTGTATAGATAAATATGTTTAGTTGAATAACTGGTATTTGAGAATGATTTACCATTTTATAGTGATAGACTAATGTGGTAGCTAGTAGCATGTGTGGATTGTATGGTAGTTTGTGGGGGAAGTGTTTGACTCAATTTTTTTTTGCAGAGTAAGATGTTTATTCTTAGATCATTGAATGTTGTGTGTCAAGTTTCTATATCTTGTAATCTTGTTATCATTGTGTTGTTGAAACTGAAAGTCTAGTGAAGTCGTGTGGGGCTCTTTCAATTGACTAGCATAGTGGCCTTGACATTCATATCATTTCTTGTTCAAAACACAAAATCAAAGTCTAGTGAAGCCGTGTGAGGCCTATTTTGATTCACTAGCAATTTGTTGTTTATCTTGTTGTTCTTCTGTTGGTTGGAACTGGGGGTTTAGAGGCGTAATGACAAGAAAAGTGGTAAGGGCGATTTATTGAATATATGTATAGCCGAATCTTTTTGCATGAGATTGAGTGGGTAATGAAGTGATACATCCTTGTGTGTTAGTTTAGTAGAAGGTAGATAAGGAGTTATTTGTTAAGGTGAATTGTTGTTTGCTTAAAATATGAAAAGAGTTATTGACGGTGTTTGTTGTGCAAGAAGAGTATAGGTTATTGATGAAGGTACCTGGTGTATGAGTGTTGTTAATTTAGGCATCCCTGAGATTGCAAGAAGGAGTTTAGTTGAAACTTATAGAGTTATGGACTAAGTTTAGCTGCATAAAAAGGGTAGATAGTAATGGTGTGTAGAAGAAGGATGTGTTAATGGATTGTGAATAGGATAGGCCATATGATTATGATCAATTATTATTGTTATGGAGTTCTAGTGTACTAATGTTTCTTGATGTTTTACTTCATAGTTTCCAAGTGAGAATTGTGTGTAAAATTAGGTTGTAAATCATGTTTAGCACTAGACATTAAGTTTGAACAGTTGATGGCCATGGAGGTGGATGTGATGATTTTTTGGTTAATGATACTAGTTATATGAAAGTGATCTAATAGGCTTGAACAGTGCATGCAAGAGCTTAAGTTTATTTGATTCGTAATGAAGTATGATGTTGTATATATGATTTAGAAGTATGCCTAAGGTGATATGAGGTTGAGGTATTTTTTCTAAGGCTATTACATATTGTGTGTGGCTAGTGGTACAGTTGAGTTGCTAGGTGGATAAAGACTAGTTAGATGATACATGGTGTTCTAAATGGCCAAGTTAAGGAGTTTTGACTGATAGTGTTGAGCCTTTTGATACGATCTTGATCCTCATGGTATAGAGATATAAGTTTAGAGTCGCGATATTGGTGTGATATGACAGAAGTAGTATGCTTCATCAAAGGCTTGGTGATATCCATGTTAAGTGTTAGAAGCTAAGATTGAGTTCTTGAAGGTTGAGCTCATAGAAATAAGAGTTAAAGCATTAGAGGGTGTGCACTCCGACTATGGGGATACTTATAAAGATCTGAAGTAAGTGTTCCAGTATTATGTGATGACTATTGGAGCTATAGAATGATAGAGTGTATCTCAGAAGGTGGTATTAGCAGTGGGTTTTCCACTTCCAGGTGTAGTCATTCAGGTTAAGTTCTATTAATTACGTGTATTGTCGTATTCCAGACCCCAGAGTGCAGTAAGTGTAGTTTAGTTTAGAGTCTAGTAAGGGATTTCTCAAACTTAAGATGATGGATTAAAGCTAAGGGGCAGATGATATAACATGTAACCAAGTCAGGCTCTCAGATTCTACTACTGATGCTAGTATGATATGGAACACCAGAAAATGAGGGTGAGGCTCAACCCATTCTTATCTCAGTATTTTTCAGATATCCCAATACCTACTCATGCCTTACGTTTCAGTTCCATGATCATGTTTCATGTTCATGCATATGATAGAAAATCATGTGCTCTTCCAGTTCCTAAATGAGGAATTCTAGTTCATTCAGCAGTCGAAATCATATTTCATAAGTTATGAACTCTAAATTGAGGTCATACAACTCATGACTCATGTACTCACACTTTATAGTGTGCTCAGTTCCCATAACTCATGCTACACGCCAAATGATTGGTGAGATTCAGCTTATATTCAGGTATGCCCTTAATTTAGATCACTTTGATGAATCCCTGATGTTGATTCGCTGTTCCTCAGGCCTTAGTTAAGTGTCGAGTCTCGTATAATATCCTTCCATGATTCAAGGTCTTATGTTCTAACCTTTTAGTGACTCCTCCTTATGTAATGATAGTGGTGAGGAGTAGATGTTTCTTGTTGATAAAAGATCATTGCATGCTTGTCTTAGATAAGACCATAAGTGTGAAGTAAGACTTAGGGCCAAGTCTTTGATACATATGATGGTTAGTGGAAATTTGTGTGTGTATGTTCTTGGGATAGCGCGTGTGAGTTATGTTGACAATGGTTTAGAGACTATATGAAGTATGTATTTACGGTTGTTTGTCTTGAAGTTCATATGTGGTTATAAAGATAGGCTTGAATGACATTTTTGAGATTTAAGTGGAGGAACGTATTATGTGCTAGTAAATCCATAGTTAGAGTTCAGAGCTAGTCATCATTGAAGTGTTAAGGCACGTTATGTTTAGGGTGTGATCTCTAAAACGATATAAAAGACTGAATCATATGGTTTAGACTAGTATCGTTGTGCGGCATGTTGTATTTTGTGGTTTGGAGTTAGGTTTGATCGTGGTGAGAGGATTTAAGTCACTTTAGACATTAGTAGAAAGGTTTATCAATGACCATATGAGAATTTTAAGTTGAATCGATTGAGCATGGTATTTAAGGGGAATAATATAGTTAAGGGAGTATTCTAGAAGTGTGTTAAGATGGAAAGTAAGAAGTTGCGTTGCCTAAGGCCCGGAAATTCTATCCTAGCTTATGAGTTAAATGTCTATATTCCATGCAATAGAGTAGTGCCAAGGTTGTGATCCCTTAGTTGGATGTCTTGTGTAAATCATGCCTAATATTCTTTGCTCCCTAATGCTACTGGAACTTTTTTAGAAAGAGTGTTGAAGAGATAATCTATTCCATCCATGTAAATTGCGAATCCAGTTCATTCTAAGCATCGTGTTTCAGACTCAGCTATCTATTCATGACTCGGTGCATAAGATTTCAGCGCATAATCTCAAAATTTTCAAAGTATTTTAGCTTAGACAGTGAAATACCCATGTACGATCTGAGTCTTGTTGTCTCATGATTCGTACTTGCATAAGTTATCACTTCCAAATTCAATATATATGATTGGATCACGAACATTTCAAGGGAATCCTAAATTCTCAGCATGAACCAGCTCCTTGAAGCAAGTAAAGTCAAATCAGCACAGAATTCAGTTTTATGATAGAAGTTTAAATATTTCAAATCAATTATATCCTTTCTTAGAAAACACATCATGTCTGCGTTATTTCATACCTTTAATCTTCATCATTCCTACCCATCATTCGGGGATGAATGATCCTAAGGGGGAGATAATGTAACGTGCCGCATTTCGAGCTAGAACGAAAACCATATTTCCTATGCGTATATATTCCAAAAGCCATAAATCCTATGCAAATTTGGCATGTTAATCAATTATGTAGTGTGGGAACCTATTTGAGCATGAGTCGAGATCATAGAGGTCCCTTAACTCAAGGACTAGTTGAAATCTTTCCTATCGTTCAAGTTTTAGTGAGCGTCAAAACTTGGATCAACTTCAATCAACAATAACACCTTGTATATCACTAATTGGGTGGCCTACTATATATCAAATGAAAGGTCTTTGAGTCCTCTTTCCAACTCCACTGGTTTTACTTTAATCCGATATCGGAGTTGAAAGTTATCCTCATTTTACTTCAAAGTGTCTGCCTGCAAAAACGTGACGATGAGGCTGACGACTTATCAGCTGTGTGACGGCCCGTCATACCTGGTCGTCAGCCTAAGGTAGTGAACGGTGAAAACCAGACCAAAAGTGATGACCTGGGTGATGACTTATCACTTGAGTGACGGCCCATCAACCCTTGTCGTCAACTGATGCAATTATGCGATTTTTTGGGTTCCTTAGGGGTATTTTGGTCTTTCCCTCACTCCAAAAACCTTTCACATGAATTAAATCACCCCTTAAGCGTTATTAATCAATCACTATCAGTTTTACAACATCAAAAACTTCCTCTTCACTCTCAAAATAAGGTCAAACTAGGGTTTTCTCCAATAACAAGAAATTCAAGAAAATCAAGTCTTAAGTTCAAGATCTCCAAGAAACAAATCAAGATTCGGGTTTCATCTATCAAGATCTAGGTTCCATCTTTTAGATCTTATAATTTAAGGTACGTGGGGTTTATCCTAAAAACTACATGGTCTTAAAACCATTAGAGCATGATTTTAAGATTTTTTTATGCATTAATTTCAAAGGGGTTTTGGAATCTATGTTCTAAATTACGTACTCCGAATGTTTTAATGTTACTATTGTTTTGACCTTGTGGTCCTATCCCCTAAATTGATTTACTTGTATACGTATATGTATGGGATTTGAGATTTAAGATTGTTTGAGAGCATAAATTATGAACTCCCTCTCTTGTATTGGATTAAAGCTTATGGTTTTGTTGAAAAAGAGTTGAAATCCATGTTTTATGATTTGAAAGATGTTTTCTCAATGTCCTTGTACTTAAATATGATTTCGAATTGTTGAAAGGGTGTTTCTTCATATAACTATGTGATGTTAAAGAGAACGAATTGCATGAGATTGAGACTTTTAACATGACCACCTTTGTTTATTGAATCATTGATAAAGAGAATTAAATGCATGATTTTACATAAGTTTCTTAAAAGAATTGTTGATATGGTGGTCCTGAATTTCATGATTTGAAAACAGAGATATAAATTTCTCTAAATGGCTTAAAGAATATGACTTGCAAGTCAATGGTATGCCGATACCATATATGTGTATGTGCCAAGACCGAGTTAAAGATTTCAGAGTATGTTTTCAGAGCATGCATGTTTAAAGAACTAAAAATGGGCATAAAGAGAGTTAGGTGGTTACCCGAAGATGGCATGAGTTCAAGTAACTCTTAGCCTGAAATCATATTTACTGATATGGGTAGATTATTATTGTACGCTGGCGACGGCCGTTTGGCATAGTGGATTCAGAGACTCCGACCCTTGCGGTACACTTGGGTTAGTGGTTTAGCTTCCGAGTTAATGACAGATCCCATATAGCCCATGGAATTCCATATTTTTGGGTACACCACCTAGCGCAGAAGTAAGATAAAGAGTGTCACAGATTTCAGATGTTTTCACAGTCTTTTAAAATATCCATGTGATTTGTTACTATATGATATGTTTATGAACTGCTTTGAATTGCTCTCATATATGTTGAATATAAATGATTATTTTGGATTTGCTATATGTACCAGTACATCTGTATTAACCCCTCTCCCCTACCTCTCAGGTTCTGAGGCTCAGTCTAGGGGTCCAGATAAGTAGTAGATAATTCATACAACAGATCAGATTGTGCAGTGGTGAGCCTTCTCTATTCCAGAAGGCCTGTCCTTTCAAATTATGTCATCTATTATAGTTTTGATCTACTGGGGGACTTGTCCCAATTTTTAGATAGTTGTCAGATTTTCATGTAGTAGAGATTTCGCAGACTGTTCCAGATGTTGTTTAGTTGATTTCGGATTTCATTCATTATTGTTAAACTTAATCCGAGTATGACCATGTTTCCGTATTAGATCAAAATTCCGCATTTTATTTTATTATATGAATGGTGTGCATGACTACCAGATAGAGTAGGACGTCCGGGCCTTCATGGTTCGGGATGTCCGTCAGATGAAGGCGTTGCCTGTTGATGAAAATGAAAGGTTCAAGTAATTTTTTGTATCCTATGATGCTTGGATTCAAGGTTTTAAACATTTGAGAAAAGGCATAGCCATCGATGGTACCTTCTTTAGGAGAAGGTATAATGGAGTTCTGCTAGCGGCGGTGGCGCAAGATGTGGAGAATCACATCTTTCCTGTCACTTTTTGTGTAGCGAGAAAGTAATGTGATACTTCTTATGGATTTTTTTTGAACAACTGCGAAGCTGCGTCGAAGATACCGAAGAGTTGCGTTTTATTTTGGATATGCATCCAAGTATTCCAAAATATGGATTCAATTTTCTTCACTTCAGTTTACTTTTGGTTGTTGAATCAGGCATCTTAGAGAGAACATTCGGGCCAACTATCTCAACGAAAGGGTCGTGACCCTTTTTTATAGAGTAGCTAAAGCATATAGTAGAAAGGAGTTTTTAGACCATTTAAATCAAATAGTGGATGTGCATCTCAAGGAAGTAGAACATCTCATACGTGTTTGTTTTGAGAGATGGAGCTAGGCATTCTGTCCAACAGATAGGTACATTCTTAAGAATTTAATGTCTTGTTTGAGTTACAAGTTTAGTGTGATGACGTACTAAGTGATTCTTTTGTATTGGTACAATATTATGAAATCAAACATAGTTGAATCAGTGAATTCATTATTTGGAGATAAAAGAGAATTTCCCATCAAGGCTCTGTTTGAAATAATAAACAAGAAGTATGACCAATTTTTAATGAAAGGCATGTGCAGTTCGAGGGCACAAGAACCCCATTTGTTCTAGAAATCAAAAAAATAATATCAATGAACATCAATCTGGGGAATAGGTTATTATCTCATCAAATACCATATTACAAGTTCAGTAACAATGGTGATGGTGATGTTGTCATGGTCGATCTTCAAACAAAATCTTGTACGTGCAGAGTTTTTGACTTAGACAAAATAACTTGTCCACATGTTATGGCAGCGCTTCGAGCTCAATACGGTCCAAAATATGGACCTAAAATTTACAAGAACTCCACTCAATATTATTAGGTAAAAAAATATAAAATGGCATATAGTGGGCATATTACTCTAGTGCCTCCCGAAGAATCTTGGATTGTTCCTACAGAGCTTTTGGGGAGATTAATCATCCCCCATATATTGACCCAAACACTATCAAATCAAGAAGAAATACATATAATAGGAGGCGTGGAGTTGGAGAATCATTTTCATCAAGAAGAAACAAGTTCTTCGTATGTAAGAGAGCTGGCCATAAAAGAACTACACGCCCGGATCGTAATCCACCATGATCGTTGTAATTATAAAAACTTGTGTTATTGTTTGTTGTGGACTTTTATATATTTAGCTCATTGTGGTGAATGTAATGTTATCATTTATTATATATAAAATATCCTTTTTAATAACTTGTGCATCAATAAAAAGAGGCAAAACATGAACTAAATACAACAGACCACAATTATTTTCAATAGATTACCCATCTGTGGCAACAAATGGACATTAGGTGGAAGAACACAATACAGTTCCATCAAATTGAATGTTTTCCTTCAACATTGTAACACCCTAAAATCCCATCCCGAGACGTCACACAGTGCTTAAGGCTACAAGTAGCCCTAAGTTAACCCTTTGAGCCTGTTACTACCTCTAATACTTTCTTTAGGATGAATAAACTAAACAATGATACTTTATTGAGTCAACTATAATCAGAAATAACTGGAAATAATGTCAGAATAGCAAAATACTAATAATCTGAAACACAACTTCAATTGATAGTCTAGACTGGCAAAGCCTCTACTACTCAAACTGGAGAGATATTGGGACAACCCCCCAACTGACTCACAATAGTCTGAAAGTAAAACTCAAAACACTATGAAAGAAGAAAAACAACAATATAGGTCCTCGAACTATGAGGACTCACTCAGGATAAGAATGTAGATGAGATGCCCGGAGATCACTGTCACTGCTGGGACTGAGCACCTGAACCTACATTATGAGACAATGTAGCACATAGACGTATATGTGGATCAGTACTTTGAGGATGTACTGAGCATATGCGGGTGTAAGAATTTACATAAAAACAATATCAATACTTTTTAATAAAATCATGCATGCAAATAGGAATGACTCACATGGTTTGAATAAGCCTAAAATATAAAACTCTTAAATCATGAATAGTGAAACATGTAACACAAATCTCGTGAGTCATTATACTTCACTTTAAAATCTACTCTCTTCTCTTATTCTCAGTACTTGAAGGCTAAAGAAGGCTTTAAACAATACTTTCAAACTTAGGCTTTTATCTTGTCGAGAGTAAAACTTCTTTAAAACTTAAGGACTTAGGACTTTTACGAACTCTTAACACTTGGGAACTCTGGAAGACTTTTAGACTCGGGAGTTTCTTCTAACCGACATAAACCATGTGAGCTACATGGAGTCCAACGTCTAGCCCTCGTTGGGGAGAGCTATTCTATCCTTTCCATTAGAGTAGAACCTTAACTTTTAGTGATCACTTATCTTGACCCACTAGTGGTAAATCAGAAACTTATGGGGGCACGTAGTTCTGGGGTATGAGACCTTGGAATCATACCCAACTCGGTGGTAAATACTACTCCCATACTTAAGCTCAAAACTTTTACAAAATCCACCTTAAAATAATTCAAAGGACTATAATAAAGACCAAATATACTTCTCTTGACTTTAAGTCATAATTAATGTGGATCCCTATCTTAGCTTAGACCCAAAAGGTCAAATTTATAACTGAAATCTAAAATAACATAGCTATGGGGTACTTATGACCCAAAAAATCTTTGAACAACAATCTTTAAATGGGGTCTATTGACCTAAACAGTAATCTCAAATCAGATATCTCAAAATTCATGCCTGGTAATGCAATTACCCATAAAGTATCTTAAAATCTGTAAATTTCATTAATAGGCACAAAATTACAATTAAAATCATGTGATTCAACTCTCAATTCATGAGAAATATTAGAATTTTGCAATGAATGATAGTGGGTGTAAACCCTAACTAAATTTCATAGAAAAACCTCATAAATTATAGAAATTTGTAATTTAAAATAAGATTTTGGGCACAAGGGTGAAAGGATTACCCTTGTTCAAACCCCACATACCTTAGATTTTGACTTTAGATGAATAATTTTGCTTGAGGATCTTTTACGAACTCTTGAGTGAGGGTTCTTGAAGCTTTTGGTTTGGGAACCTTGAATCTTAACTCAATTTGCAGAAATTGTGGTGGAATTTTGAAGTTCTTAAGGAAGGAATTGAGTTTGCTCTTGAGGGAAAAAAACCTAGGTCTTGATGTTTTTGATGGATATGAAGTTATTTGATTCGTTCTGAATATATCTAAGTGTTAAAAGGGGAAAAGACCAAAAATTCCTTTTAAAAATAACTTAAAATACTGAACGGGATCTGTGACGGTCAGAGTGATGGTCCGTCACTAGTCTGACAACCCGTCGGATCATCCGTCGCACGTTGGTCAGAAAAAGGCCACACTGCCTCATTGCAATGGTCTTAGCGATGGTCCGTCGCTAGTTTGACGGTTCGTCGTCCTAGCCATCACACCTAGGCCAGAAGAGAGAGTCACTGCCTTGGTTGCGACGGTTTGGGGAACAGTACATCGCAAGCTCAACGGTTTATCAACCTGTCCATCGCACCTGGGTTGTTTCGACAGCCTTAGTAAAACGGTCATAACTTCTCACCCTGATATCAAATTTGGACAAAATTGGTATCGTTCGAAAGTTAATTCAATTTCCCACACGATAAAAAGTTAAATTTAGGAAAATTCTATATGGTTTAAACACCAATCACTTTGGAAGTCATTCCTAAATCTTTTAGAGACAGAATAAGGTTTCACTAGACGTGCTCTAAAGGCTTAAACTACGAGAGAACTTTATGGGGTCTTACAATATCTCCCCCTTAGAAACATTCATCCTCGAATGTCGCTAGTTAGGCTAAAAATATGGAGAAATCAGGGGATGCACAGTTGAAACAAATTGATAAACTGACTCTATATCTTTCTAAACTTTTGAATACTTCGGGAAGTACAAGATCTTGCACAAGAATAAATGCATGGCTGAACTTTAATTGGAAACGAACTGAATTAAGGAAGAATAATACCTTCGGTTTGATCTGAACTCGCGGAGAAAAGGTGCGGGTACTTGGCTCGCATATCTACTTCTGCTTCCCAAGTAGGGCCCTCAACTAACTAATTTCTCCTTAAAACTTTGACCAATGGAACTTCTTTGTTCCTTAGTCTACGGACCTGGTAATCTAGGATCTCAATCGGAGTCTTATCAAACGAAAGACTAGTCTGGATATCTGAGATCTTTGAAGGATATACTACAACGGAATCACCAATGTGCTTCTTGAGCATGGAGACATGAAAGATAGGATGAACAGCTGATAACTCTGCCGGAAACTCAACTTCATAGGCTACTTTCCCACCACGGCTCAAAACTCTATAAGGACCAACATAACGGTGACTAAGCTTCCCCTTTTTCCCAAACCTTTTCACCCCTTTCATGGGTGAAATCTTAAAGTACACCAAATCACCCACCTCAAACTCAAGGTCTCTTCTCCTCACATCAGCATGTGACTTTTGATGACTCTGAGCTATCTTCAACCTTTCTCTAATCAACTTAAATTTCTCCATAGCTTCAAATATTATATCAGGCCCAATCACAATAGCCTCAGCCACTTCAAACCAACCTATGGGTGATCTACATCTTCTACCATACAAAGCCTCAAATGGTTCCATCTTGATGCTAGCATGGTAACTATTGTTATAGGCAAACTCAATCAATGGTAAGTTCTCATCCCAACTACCTTTGAAATCAAGGTCACATGCCCTTAACATATATTCTAAAGTCTAGATGGTCCTCTCAGCCTGACCATCTGTCTACGGATGAAAAGCAAAACTCAAATGAACTTGGGTACCAAGACCCTTCTGAAATGCTCTCTAAAAATGTAAAGTGAACTGAGTACCCTATCGGAGATGATGGACAAGGGCACTCCATGCAACCTGACTAACTCCCGGATATACATTCTAGCATAATCCTCAGCTGTATAAGATGTATGCACTGGCAGAAAATGCGGACTTAGTCAGCCTGTCTACAACAACCCAAATAGAATTATGATGATGATGCAAAAGAGGTAAACCAGTCACGAAATCCATATTCACCTCTTCCCACTTCCAATTGGGTATACGAAACTCTTGCAACTTACCGCCAGGTCTTTGGTGCTCTACCTTAACCTGTTTGCACGTTGCACACTTTGCCACAAACCCTGCTATATCCTTTTTTATTCCACTCCACTAATAGATTTCCCATAAGTCGCGGTATATCTTGGTAGCGCCGGGGTGAATAAAATATAGTGCGCCATGCGCTTCAGCCATAATCCTCTACCTCAGTTCGTCAACACACAGAACACACAATCTACCCTACAATCTCAACATACCATCTCCCCCTTGGGAGAAAACCTCTATCATTTGGGCCTTAACTGACTCCTTCAGTCTGACCAAATTAGCATCTAAGTCTTGCTTCTCCTTCACTTCCAAAACTATAGAGGATTCGGAACTACTCTGCACTAAAATATTCCCTTCAGTGGAATCAAGCAATCTAACATCCAATCTATCCAGATGATGCACATCACGAGCTAACTCTTTCTTATATTTCTCCACATGAGCCACACTGCCCATAAACATCCTAATAAAGGCATCTGCCACTATATTTGCCTTGCTCGGATGGTACAACACGCTCATATCATAATCTTTTAGCAACTCCTACCATCCCCTCTGATGAAGATTCAACTCCCTCTGAGAAAACACATACTGCAAGCTTTAGTGGTCCGTAAACACATCAACATTATCACCATACAGATAGTGTCTCCAGATTTTCAAAGCAAAAACCACAGCAGCTAATTCAAGATCATGGGTTGGGTAATTCTTTTTATGCGGCTTCAACTGTCTAGAGGCATGTGCTATAACCTTACCTTTCTGCATCAACACACAACCCAAACCAACTCTAGAGGTATCACAATACACCATAAAACCATCCGTTCCATCAGGTAAAGTCAACACAGGGGCTGAGGTGAGTCGAGTCTTCAACTCCTGAAAACTCCTTCTCATAGGAATCTGACCAAAGGAACTTTTATTTTGGGTCAATCGGGTCATGGGGATGCAATAGAAGAGAAAACTTCAACAAAACGGCGGTAGTAGCCAGCTAGACCCAAGAAACTTCTGATTTCAGACGGAGAGATAGGTTTAGGAAAATTTCTTACAGCTTTTGTCTTTTCGGGATCGACTCTAATGCCTTCGGCTGAATTAATATGACCCATAAAAGCTATGAACCTTAGCCAAAACTCACACTTGTTGAATTTGGTGAACAACTGATGATCTCTAAGAGTTTGCAAAATAATTCTAAGATGATCTGCATGGTCATTCTCAGTACAGGAGTAAACAAGGATATCATCTATGAACACTATGACAAACATGTCAAGATATTGCTTGAATACTCGATTCATGAGGTCCATGAAAGCCGCTGGAGCATTAGTTAGCTCGAAAGACATGAATAGAAACTCAAAGTGACCATATCAGGTTCGGAAGGCTGTCTTCGGGATATCACATTGCCTTACTTTAAGTTGATGATAGCCGGATCTAAGGTCTATCTTAGATATGTAACTTACACCTTGCAACTGATCAAATAGGCTATCAATTCTCGGAAGAGGGTACTTATTCCTAACTGTGACCTTGTTAAGCTGACGATAGTCAATGCACATACGTAAAGAACCATCTTTCTTTCGAACGAATAGGACGGGTGTGCCCCAAGGAGAAACACTGGGACTTATGAAACCTTTATCTAAAAGATATTTGAGTTTCTCTTTCAACTCCTTAAGATCTGTGGGTGCCATACGGTAGGGAGGAATAGAAATAGACTGAGTGTTAGGAAGAGGTCAATCCCAAATTCTATCTCTCTATCAGGAGGTACCCCTGGGAGATCTTTTGAGAAAACATCAGGAAACTCACTAACAATGTTGACTGACTAAATAGTTGAAGCCTTGGACTTAGTGTCTTTAACTCTAACTAGGTGATAGATGCAACCTTTAGATATTAGCTTTCTTGCTTTGAGATAGGAGATAAAATGACTCTTGGGAGATAATGAACTTCTGACCACTCAAAAACTGGTTCATAAGGAAACTGAAACTTGACCACACGGGTACGACAATCTATAGATGCATAACAAGAATAAAGACAACCCATACCCAGAATTAGGTCAAAATCCACCACGTCCAACTCTATCAAATCAACAAGTATGACTCTATGAAGAACAGTGATGGGATAGTTTTTATACACTTCCTTAGTAACAACAGACTCACCTACTGAAGTAGAAACTAGGAAAGTCTCAGGAATCTTTTCGGGACTCATTTCAAAATTCACAGCTACAAGTGGGGTCACATAAGAAAAACTTGACCCAGGTCCAACAACAAATAAACATCAAAGTAAAATACACGTAGCATACCAGTAACAACATCGGGAGAATCCTTCTGCTTCTGGGGGATGGTAAGGTAAAGAATTTATTCTGGCACTGACCGCCAGTAGTGCTAGAAGAAGTGCCCTGGGGAGGGGCTAAAAGAGTTGGTGCACTAGTAGCCTGAGTCTGAGGTCGCATATCTCTGTTCCCCTGCCTAGTATGAAGGCACTCTCTAAGTCTGTGGCCCATATTTCCATAACAAAAACAACCCCTCTATTCGACGAAACACTCGCCAGGATGGGTCCTACCACACTTAGCACAAGGAGGATAATTAGGCCTGTTACTCACACTGTTCTAGGACCTGTACATAGAGGGCCTGTTCCCTTGCTCTTTACTATTTTGAGGCGTGGGAGCACTAGCTGATGAAGGGGATGGCATAGACAAACGGCTCTGAAACTATGGACGGTTCCCTCCATAGGACCTAACCTGACCATACTCATGCTGCTCGGATCTAGCCCTCTTGTTTCTTCCCACTCTATTTCTTTCCCTTATCTTGTCTACCTCTATCTATTATGCATACATCATCAGTCTGGATAGATCCATATCCCTATTAGGCATAGCAGTCCTACACTCTTTCAGCACCAAACCATTTACACCTATCACGAAATTACTCATACTAGTTCGGGTGTCAGCACTCAAATCAGGAACATATTTGGCTAACTGGTTGAACTTCAAGCAGTACTCCTTAGCAGTCATGGAGCCCTACCTTAAGTTCATAAACTCCTCAATCTTTTGTTCTCTCATCTCAAGCGGGAAGAACTTATCCAAGAACGCATCTTGGAACACCTGCCAAGTCATAGGAGCAGCATCCTCACCTTTACCCTTCCTCTACCCTACAACCCAGTCATAAGCAATGTCTTTCAACTTGTATAACGCTAGCTTAACACTTTCTTCCTCAGAAACATTCATCACTTGGGTGTTCTTCTCCACCTCCTAGAGATACAACTGTGGGTCCTCGCCAGCCTTAGATCCATAGAACTCTGGCGGATTCCTCCGCATGAAATCATGAATCCTAGCAGTAGATAAATCACCTCTTTGCTAATTTAGAACTGCGGCCTGGTTATTGGCCTGAACATTAGCGGTGACTGCTTTGGCTAACACCTGAAAGGCCGCTCGAAACTCAGCATGAGACACGGTCTCATTCAAGGGATCAACATGCTGAGGTTGTTCATTATCATTTCTATGGGCATTTGCTCTTTAGGGAGGCATTTTCTAAAATAAGAGAGCATGAATTAATAGCTAAGAGAGACAAATGTAAGCACAATAGATTCTGAATGAAAGAGATGACTTTTTTTTTCCTAAAACATCTTGAAGCCTCTTGCTCATAGATTTGGTGCACTACACACCGATGATCAAGACTCTACTTAACGCGGCTTATCAGACTCCCTAAACCTTATGCTCTGATACCAAGTTTGTAACGCCCCAAAATCCCATCCCGAGACATCACACGGTGCTTAAGGCTACAAGTATCCCTAAGCTAACCCTTTGAGCCTGTTACCACCTCTAATACTTTATTTAGGATGAATAAACTAAACAATGATACTTTATTGAGTCAACTATAATCCAAAAATAACTGGAAATAATGTTAGAATAGCAAAATACTAATAATCTAAATCACAACTTCAACAGACAGTCTAGTTTGACAAAGCCACTACTTCTCAAACTGCAGAGCCATTGGGACAAACCCCCAAATGACTCACAATGATCTAAAAGTAAAACTCAAAACACTATGAAATCAGAAAAATTGCAATATAGGTCCTCGAACCATAAGGACTCACCAAGGATAAGGATATAGATGAGATGCTCGGAGATCACTGTCACTGCTGGGACTGAGCACCTGAACCAACATTATGAGATAATGTAGCACATAAACATATATGTGGATCAATACTTTGAGGATGTACTTAGCATATGGGGGTGTATGCATTTACATAAAAACCATATCAATACTCTTTAATAAAATCATGCATGCAAATAGGAATGACTCACATGGTTTGAATAAGTCTAAAATATAAAACTCATAAATCATGAAAAGTGAAACATGTAACACAAATCTCGTGAGTCATTATACTTCACTTTAAAATCTATACTCTTCTCTTATTCTCAGTACTTGAAGGCTAAAGAAGGCTTTAAACAATACTTTCAAACTCAGGATTTTATCTTGTCGAGAGTAAAACTTCTTTATAACTTAAGGACTTAGGACTTTTAGGAACTCTTAACACTTGGGAACTCTGGAACTCTTTTAGACTCGGGAGTATCTTCTAACCGACATAAACCATGTGAGCTACATGGAGTCCAACGTCTTACCTACGTTGGGGAGAGCTATTCTATCCTTGCCATCGGAGTAGAACCTTAACTTTTAGTGATCACTTATCTTGAAACACTTGGGGTAAATCATAAACCTACGGGGGCACGTAGTTTTGGGGTATGAGACCTTGGAATCATACTCAACTCGGTGCTAAATTCTACTCCTATACTTAACCTCTAAACTTTTACAAAATCCACCTTAAAATAATTCAAAGGACTATATTAAAGACCAAATATACTTCTCTTGACTTTAAGTCATAATTAATGTGGATCCCTATCTTAGCTTAGACCCAAAAGATCAAATCTGTAACTGAAATCATAAAATAACATAGCTATGGGGTACTTATAACCC
The DNA here is from genome assembly GCA_030864215.1 of Capsicum pubescens. Taxonomy (NCBI): domain Eukaryota; kingdom Viridiplantae; phylum Streptophyta; class Magnoliopsida; order Solanales; family Solanaceae; genus Capsicum; species Capsicum pubescens. The sequence goes on from CM061542.1 coordinate 285,205,398, forward strand.
AAACAATCTTTGAACAACAATCTTTAAATGGGATCTTTTGACCCAAACAGTAATCTCAAATCAGATATCTCAAAATTCATGCTTGGTAATGCAATTACTCATTAAGTATCATAAAATCTATAAATTTGATCAATAGGCACGAAAATACAATTAAAATCATGTAATTCAACTCTCAATTCATGGGAAATATCAGAATTTTGCAATGATATGATAGTGGGTGTAAACCCTAACTAAATTTTATAGAAAAACCTTATAAATTGCATAAATTTATAATTTAAAATAAGATTTTGGGAACAAGGGTGAAAGGATTACCCTTGTTCAAACCCCACATACATTAGATTTTGACTTTAGATGAATAAGCTTGCTTGAAGCTCTTTTATGAACTCTTGAGTGAGGGTTCTTGAAGTTTTTGGTTTGGAAACCTTGAATCTTAACTCAATTTACAGAAATTGTGGTGGAATATTGAAGTTCTTGAAGAAGGAATTGAGTTTGATCTTGAGGGACAAAATCTAGGTCTTGATGTTTTTAATGGATATGAAGTTATTTGCTTCGTTCTGAATATATCTAAGTGTTAAAAGGGGAAAAGACAAAAAATTCCTTTTAAAAATGACTTAAAATACTGAGCGGGATCTGCAATGGTCGGAGTGATGGTCCATCACTAGTCTGACGGTCCGTCGGATCGTCCCTCGCACGTTGGTCAGAAAAAGGCCACACTGACTTGTTGCGACGGTTATAGTAACGGTCCGTCGCTAGTTTGACGGTCCTTCATCCTGGCCATCGCACTTGGGCCAGAAGAGGGATTCACTGCCTTTGTTAAGATGGTTTGGGAGATGGTCTATCGCAAGCTCGATGGTCCGTCAACCTGCTCGTCGTACCTGGACGGTTTCGACAGCTCTTAGTAAAACAGCCATAACTTCTCACCCCGATATTGGATTTGGACAAAATTGGTATCATTGGAAAGCTTATTCATTTTACACAAGATAAAAAGTTAAAGTTAGAAAAATTCTATATGGTTTAAAAACCAATCACTTTGGAAGTCATTCCTAAATCTTTTAGAGATGAAATAAGGCTTCACTAGACGTGCTCTAAAGGCTTAAGCTACGAGGGAACTTTACGGGGTCTTACTAACACATATGGATAATTTGTTGAAAGAAACCCAAATGATCTATTCCAATAGATGGTCCATCTGTTGAAAGAATTCAAATGTCAAAATTTTTATTGCTACTAGATTCAAAATTGCTCCTTACCTCCAACAGTCGACATGTTAACATGTTTAGAAGAAAGAATAGGTAGAATGAAAATTAAATAAGAATTAATATGCCAAAGTCGACCAATAATAAATTTTTTACTAAACAAACAACAAAATACACTAGTTATAGATTCGATATAGAATTAAAAAAACACAATCTAATTATTATTATTATCAGGAACAACATTATTATTGTCAGTCGGGTCAATCTTCAACCGGCAACTGCAAGACCCTCCTAAGCTTGTGAATGTCCATGATTATCCGGGCTCTCATGGAGGACAACTTCCAACACAGTTTACGACTCAAGTTCTCGGACAGTGTCTTGTAGAATTGCAACGTCCTAATTTGTATTAGCCATATCTAGAACACACATGAATTGACAAAAAAAAGTAAACACAAAAGTAAAGAAAAGATTCCAAATGTAATACAGTGTATACTACTAACTGATAGATTTACACAAAAAAAAACTTACCTCAACGAGAAAGGAATATGCTCTTTGAAGAGAATTGGTTGAAGATGTAATCCAAAAAGACAAAATGCAATAAATAAATAAAAATGGAGGGACCTATTTATAGAGGATTGAATCTGAATGTATTTGGAAAAAAGGCATGATTGTTCAGGTCCATTGTATTAATTACATTCAAACTGTTTGCTTTTTGTTTTCTGTGGAAAAGACGCGACTTTTTATTTTACATTTAAACTTCTCACCTTTTCAAAATGGTTTGAGACTTGAGACTTAATAACAACCATTATTATTGAGTTATTGCAACAGATCATCCATTTGTACTAAAAGATAACCCACTGTCACAACAGATTTACCATCAGTTGCAACAGATGGTCTTTATATACAATAAATGATACATCTGTTGCAACATATGGATTATCTGTTGCGACAGATGGACCATCTATTAGAGGAGATGTTTTGATTTCTTCTAACAACAAATTCATCAGTTGTAACAGATGGGGAATTAATCTAAATTGGTGACTGTTTTATTATATAAATAGATTTAAAAATAAAAAAGGCAAAAGGTCACGACTTGTAGCAGTTGTTTTTTCTTGATGGGCATGTAGTCCTCTGACATTGAAGATGGTTACCCTTTGAACCTATGTAGTCTTGTACACTACTTAACGTTGGGAAGTGAAGAATAAACATTGTCCGACATTGATGGGGTAGAAAGAATAAGGTGTATGCAGATGAATGGATCCACTTTCATGCGTTGGAGTTATGTATTACTGATCAGGCTATTGTGACAGACTCATAAAGTATAATGATTTTATAAATCTAGTTTTTTATCGATTAGACATGGACCCTTCAAACAAGATCCTGCATTTTACTGTTTAGTTTGAAAGGTGCAAACTGATAAGGCCGAAGGGTTCCAAGATGGTGGGGTCAATACCCTGTTATAATTTAATGATAGTTTTACTCATGTTTATATGTCAAGTTTGGGGAAGGGTTCAAGTTTTTGGCAGAAGTGTAAATAACAAATAGTTATTGGACCGATTTGAAGGGTTCAATGGACTTTTGAAAGGCCTTTGAAGCCCCGCACTTCAGCAAATAAGAATGGAAAACCAATAGAAATTCCTTCGGTCCAAATTTATATGGATGGGTTGCATAAGGAGACTATTATAAAGCAGAAGGTGATTGGAAGAATACCTGTGTGGGAGGGGGGTGGAGAAGACCATATATCAAGTCAGACATTATTAAAGAAGAAACACAGGGAAGAAAACAAGGAACTTCTAGCCAATCTGGCCAATGAAATTGACTTGAAAGACCATGAATCTAAATGAGCTTGAAATGTGGAAGTGCATCCAAATGTTAAAATCCGTCAGTCGTTAATGAAAAAGAAAAATGGTAAAGAGGACTAGAGTTGGACACTTTGCTAGAGATTGCAACTAGTGAGTGTGGCCTGAATGAAGACCCACAAAGGTACAGGACAAGAACTCTAAGGAAGAAACTTTGAGAACACAGAGAATTGGTAAGATTTTCAGTCAAGAATGTAACCTGAACCAACAAATCCAGAAGTAAAAATAAGGGATCAAGTCAAGGCGCCAATTTCTGAAGTCTAATTTGCATCCTATGACTTTTGTTTGTGGTTCTGATTAGGTCAATGGCAGTAGAAACAAAAAGGTCTGAAGTTGGGAAGAAATCCCATGCCTTGTTGTTTTCACTGCCTTTGACCAGACCAGAGCCATAAACAGGAGCCATGGGATGCAGTTTAACTTGAGAAATTTCCACCTTGGCTTGATCCCTTATTTTTACTTCAGGAGTTGTTGGTTCAGGTTTTATTCTTGACTGAAAATCTTACTAATTCTTTGTGTTCGCCAAGATTCTTCCTTAGAGTTCTCGTCCTGCATCTTTGTGGGTCTTCATTCAAGCCATACTAGCTTGTTAGTGTCCCCTAACAAAGTGCATAGCTCCAATCCACTTTACCATTTTTCTTTTTCAAGAACTACTGATGGATTTTCATTTTTAGATACACTTTCAAGCTTGTAGCTCGTTTAATTTTTTCATTTCTCATGTCAATTTCATCAGCCAGTTTTTCTACACTTTTCTTCCTACCCTGTGTTTCTTCAATAATAAGGCCTGAGTTGATATATGGTCTTTTCCACCCCCCTCTTCCTGCACAGGTATTCTTCCAATCACCTTCTGCTTTATAATAGTCTCCTCGTGCAACCCATCCATATAAATTTGGACCAGGGGAATTTTTATTGGTTTTCTATTTTTTTGCAGCAGTGCGAGGCTTCGGAGACCTTTCAAAAGTCCACTAAACCCTTAAAATTGGTCCAACACTATTGGATATTTACACTATCGCCAATAACTTAAACCCTTCCCTAAACTTGATACATAAACATTAGAAAAATCATAACAGGGTATCGACCCCACCTACTTGGTCCCTCTGCCTTACCAGTTTGAACCTAATAGACTTTAACTATAAAATGTAGGATCTCATTTGAAGGATTAACACCTAAAGTTAAAGAACTAACATTCACAAAATTAGTATACTGGATATGTGTTTTCACGATAGGTTGATCAGTAATACATACCTCCTACATATGAAGTGGTTCCATCTGCAAGCAACTTATTTCTTTGAACCCATTTTTACTCTAACGTTTAATACTGGTTGAGCAAAAGTTAATCCAGTTTTAGTTTCTTTTATCTGTAAACAAGAGAAACATATATTATGTCAAACAAGAGAAGAACAAAAAGAACATTATAAAAGGGTAACCCAAAATTGAATGAATACAACATATTACAATAATCTGATACAATAAATGACCAATTAGATGCATCAGATGAATAATCTGATACAACAGATGATAAATCTGATGCAACAGATGATTAATTTGATGCAACATGTCATCAATCGATTACCATAAATTCATCACCTATTGCAACAGATAATGAATCTATTGTGATAGATGACCAATCTAATGCGACAGATGAGCAATCTAATGCAACAAATTCCTCTTCTGTTCAACAGATGAGTTATCTTTTGCAATAGGAGACACATCTGTGGACACCGATAGATGAAATATTACAACAAATAAGTCATCTGTTGGAATAAATCAAATCAGCCTTGCTACTGGTTTGATTTCTACCCTCAGTTGCTCCGTCTAATCCAATAGCTAATTCATCAGTTGCAACAGTTGATAAAAATATTACAACACCACCAACATCAACAACAACATTAATAATAAAGAAATAACACCATATGTTCTAACACCATCAGCAACATTAACACTACATTTTCCAACAACACCAACACTCCCAATAACAGTACCACCAACAACAATACCACCAACAAAGTAACAAACAACAGATGCAAATATCTAATTTAAATAATATACAAAGAAGAAGACGAGAAGGAAAAAAACAATATTGGACCATACCTGCTATGTCAAAAAAGCAATGGGATCAAAACATCTATTTCAGTTAAGAAAATACCTTGATCGATTGTGATCCAAAAGGATCCTCATGCGAAAGAAGATAGAAAAGTGAGGAAAAAAAGATGGTTGTGATTACCTTAAAGGGGAGAGAAAGAGAATTTTGAAAGAGAGAAATGAGCTAAGTTAAGTTATGGTTGAAGGAGAGAGAATTCTAGAGATGGGTTTTAAGTATTCATTAATATCTTTGAGGGGCACGAGGAGACGGTGACATTGAAAAGACAAGATAAGACTACTCAAAAAGGAAATTTTCCAGTTATCCAAGTAATATTTTTTATCGCCTTAGTATTTTGTATCTTTCATAACGAATAGGAAATTTCTTTCAAATAAAAAAAGATCTTAAAACAAATAAGTCATCTGTTTTTTGTTTGAAAATTTTTGATGGCCCAGTCATATGTTGTGACATATTCAATAATCTATTTGTTAAATTCCAACAGATTCCCCACCTATTGCAAAAGCTTGAACATTTGTTTTTATACAATTGCATGATATAAACTAATGTTTGGTATAAACTAGGGTTTGCTAGATCTAGGGATGAGTACATAGGGTCAACTACAACTTCAATTGAGTCTTTTGAAATTGCATGGTATTGGTGTTGCATTTCTTTCGACTCGAGTCGTCGATCGATCGATCACTCTGAGATGAAAAAATTCTTAGTAACTTATTATTAAAAGATAATACCTAAATTGATTTAGCTTAGATCTAGGGATGAGTACATAGGGTCAACTACAACTTCCATTGAGTCTTTTGCAATTGCATGGTGTTGGTGTTGTGTTCCTCCCAACCCGAGTCGTCGATCGATCGATCAACCTGAGATGAAATGATTCTCATTAACTTATTATTATAAGCTAATGCCTAAATTGATTTATCTAGATCTAAGTATGAGTACATAGGATCAACTACAACTTTAATTAAGTATTATACAATTGCACAGTGTTGGTGTTGGTGTTAGTGTTGTGTTCCTCCCGACCCGAGTCATCGATCGATCGATAACTTGGAGATGAAATGATTCTCATTAACTTATATTATAATCTAATACCTAAATTTATTTAGCTAGATATAATAATGAGTACATAGGGTCAACTATAACTTCAATTAAGTTTTTTGCAATTGCATAGTATTGGTGTTGCATTCCTTTCGACCCGAGTCATCGATCGATCGATCACTATGAGATGAAATGATTCACATTAACTTATTATTATAAGTTAATACCTAAATTGAATTAGCTAAAAATAATTATGATCAATTTGGACCTGTAATACCCACATTTTTCCTAGCTTGAAATTTGTTCCCAAGAATGTTAGAAGCTTTCATTGAAAGATAAATCCACTTGTACACGTGGTATTTTAATATTTTCACATTTTTTCATGTGTTAAATTCAATAAGCTTTCCATCGATACCAAATTTTCCCGAATTCGACACTCGGGTGAAGAGTTAGAGTTATTTTAGTGAGATAGTGCATCACCTGAGCCTTCAGCGTGTCGCAGAGATAGATCAAACGAAAATTGTCAATTTTTAGTGTTTCTCTACAATAGTGGCATGTCACACCAAACTTTCAGGTCACAGAAAAGGTGGCAACAAGATAGCTCCGCGTAGCGCCACCGTGCAATTTCCCATTTGTCACTTTCTACTGTTGCTCCACGATAGTGGCGCGTCGCGCCAAGGATGAAAATTGGGAAATTTTCTCAAAAAGTAAACACGTGTCCTAGGGTTAAAAGGGTCAATTTACCACCCTATATATAAGCCTTATAACATGATATTTGGCTATAATTTAGCAACTTATACTCAATTACTCTCAAAAACTATCAAGAACAAGCCCTAGAGTTTTCATAGAAGGTTCAATTCTAAGGGAATTCACCATCAAATTTCAAGAATATCTCCTTCAATCTTCTAGGATCAAGAATTAAGGTATGCACAGTGTTGATTTATGGACTCCTTTCGTACATGAAGCTCAAGAACCCTATTTTAAACTACATGTCAGGATGTTCTTGTTTTGAATTGATCATGTTCATGTTGTTATTGTTGTATGATTGCCAAGATTGCATATTTATCATGTTTTTATGAAACCATGTTAGTATAGAGTTGAAATTCATACAATTGAGTTTAAATTGTGAAACCATATTGTATTAAATTGATAAATCATACCTATGCCCTAAGTGTGCATGCAAGGTGTTTGATAATATACCCCAATGAATTAATGATGATCAAGTACTTAGTTTTCATGTGTCAAGATCATGTCATGCCTCTTAAGTTATGCTATACCTACTTGATTAAGATGATTCCCATGCAAAACCTATGCATTGTGATTGCTTGATGAGATGTTCATGCGATTATAAGCATGAAATTATGCCATGTTTATATGCATTACTATCCATGTTCAACATTATGATGATCATGTGCTTCATGAAATTCCCAACTATGAAATTCTTAATTGTTGATATTGGTCATATGGCCAAAATTGTCAAGCCCTATCAGTTTCATTCTATCGAGTCCTGGGGCTAATTGTACCCGACAATTTAGCTGTGTGTCTAGATCCATGTCATGTTTGCACGATACTCTCAGTCAATCCATGATCCATAGAACTCAGTCATTCAGGTGACTCAGGAAATACTCAAGACTCTCAGTGATCCTAGTACTCTCAGAAATCTCATGATCTCAGTTAATTATCAGATGCAGTAGTATTCCATCAGTCAACGACACTCAGTGAACTCAGTTTAGCTTAGATAAACAATACCATTAGTATCAATTCAGTTAAGTTAATCAGTTTAGTTCAGTTAATCAGTTCAGTGTCTTTCAGATGGGAGTAGGATTTAGCACCGAGCGAGCCTAGGGATGGGGACTCACCCGCTAGATAGGACTGAGATCTCTAGAAGCAATCCCTAAGTTCCAGAACTACATAGCCAACGTATGTTGAGATACACCCTACGCGTTTAGGGATATATATATATATATATCTCATTTGGGTTACCTACTAGGAGGGGTTGACGAAAGAGCTCCCTGTCAGAGAGGGTATACCCACAGAAGGTCTTTACCCATGGCATGGTACTGATACTCTTCCAGCTGGGGTTACAGGTTAGACCCCACCAATTCAGTTTTGGGGTATGTCGGTTAGATGATCACTTCCCACAGTTTCAGTTATAGTTTTAGTCTCAGCCTCAGTAAAAGAACTCAGCTAGTTCCATCAGATTTAGGACTTCAGATACAGTCAATCATGTTATCAATTATATCAGTTATCAGAACTTCTATTATTAGTATTCAGCTTTAGGACTATCAGAAACAGTTAACCAGAATAGTTCTTCATAATCAGAACTAACAGAAATAGTTATTCATGTATTAGTAACATAGTATCAGTCCTTCAGTATTCAGTAATACAGTGTGAGTCTTTCTCACTTATAAGTGACTCAGATATCAATATCAGTAGACTTAGTCGTTAGAACTCAGTACTCAGTCTTATTATGATCTCAGTTACAGTTACTTAGTCGTGTATGTCTTCTCACATTTATGTTAGTCAGTCAGTTAGTATTGTTCATGCATATGAACCATTTGTATTTAGCCTACGTTACTTGCATACCAATATATTCAAAGTACTAATGCATTTGCACTATGGTGTCTTATACCATAGGTTTAGAAGCGCGAGCTCCAGAGCACCAGTAGCATTCCAGTTCAGCAGTCAGAGACAACTTTGAGTACTCATCCTTCGAGGACATGATGATTACATTACTATTCCAATTTTCAGTTTATTTCAGTAGTCGGAGTTAATTGGGGACATATCCCATCAACTCCTTATTCAAACATTTTAGTTTAGAGTCTTTCAGACTACAGTATGTCCAGATAGTTATCTCAGTTGTTTTGTTATTGCTATTCCATTTTTCAGACATTATATTATCAGATATTTATCCACTTTTTAACTTTATGGCCTTACAGCTTCTATTTCGCGTTCATACAGTGTATGTCTGTATATATACAGTATACTATGTAGTGTACAGGTACAGATATCATTCATGGGTTAGCTTATGGTCCTTTGGGGTCATGAGCACCGTGTAGCATTCCGGGTACCATATTTAGTGTGTTACAAACTTGGTATCAGAGTCTAAGGTTCAATAGTGTCCTAGGAAGTCTAAAAGCCGCATATATTATAGTCTTGTACATGCGTGTGTTATGCACCACACTTATGTGCAGGAGTCTATGAGATGTTTTAGGAACAATTTCCCATCTTTCAGTTTTCATGTCGTTCCAGTGAGCATAGGCTCAAAGTTAAACTCTCAGTCTAATCCGCTTCTTCCCTTTGTTTACAAATCATGCCTCCCAAAAGGGCTAGCGTAGGGGGAGATAGAAATCAGTCAGCACCTCATCCCGTCCATCTAGATCCTCTGGATGAGCATGTCTCTTATGCAGAATTCAGGACTGCATTCACTACTCTAGCTAGTTCAATCGCATCCCAAAATGAACTTCCAACTGCTGTTCCAGCCAACCTAGTGGTAGATTCTACTACAGTCAGGATTTGGGACTTCACCCAAATGAATCCTCCTCTATTCACTGATTCCAAATCCAAAAAGGATCCACAAGAGTTCCTCGATCAGGTACAAAAAGTCACAAACATCATGGGAGTGACTTCCAGTGAGGGTGTAGAGTTAGACACCTATCAGCTACAAGATGTAGCTATACATGGTATAAACAGTGGGGGGTAGACAAGGGTACAGATACAGATCCCATAGAGTGGGAAGAGTTCGCTATAACTTTCTTAGATAGGTTCTTTCCATAGAGCATAAGGAGGCTAAAGTGTTAGAGTTCATCAATCTCATACACGGTATAATGAGCGTAAAAGAATACTCCCTCAGGTTCATTCAGTTAGCCAGGTACGCTCCCCATGTAGTAGTAGATAACAGATCCAGAATGAGTAATTTTGTGTCAGAGGTATTAGGTAGAGTGTTTAAGGAGTACAAGACTGTGATGTTTATTGGTGAAATGGATATATCTAGGCTTATGATATATGCCCAACAGATGGAGGAGCATAATCTTAAGAAGAAGGAGAGAGAAAATAAGAGAGTCAGGACAGGTAGTTATAGTTTTGCACAGCATGGGTCACAGGGTGGTAACTGTTCTCAGTTGTGTCAGAAATGTTCAGCCCCAGTTCACTCTTCTGCTAGTTCCTCACTATCAAAGTTCAGAAATGACCGTTTTAATGAGGCATTAGGCTCCAAGTCTCAGAATAGTGAGAGCAGGATTCTTACTCATCCGTTTTGCGTAGAGTGTGGTAAGTATCATAAGGGTGTGTGAAGAGCCGGCAGTGGTATGTGTTTTGTATGTGGTGAGTTAGGTCACAAGGTCAGAGATTTCCCCCAGTAAGTTTATCAAAGTTATATCTTCTCCTCACTTTAGTTCGGTCACCTAAATCAGCAGGGTGCCAATTCCAGCGCTATCAGTGGGACATGCCTAAGAAAACTCTATGCACTTCGATCCTGGCAGAATCAGAAAAATCCTCTTGATGCAGGCACAGTTCTGTTATAGATCTCTTATTTACATGTTCATGCTTCTTTAGATTCATGAGTTCATTTTCTTTTGAAACCTTGCATAACAGTTAAACCATGGGGTCAGAAAGTCAAGCCTTCAGATTCTATTTATTGTTCCAATATGTGTAGGTAATCACTAAGGGAAGATGATTGCCAATGTACTCTTATCTCAGTGCAATTGTTTTGTACCACAGTTGTTACCTTACCTACACATGTTTCCCACACTTCTCATAGGATCGTGTACGTGTCGAATTCCTAGTAGGATGACTTCCAACACCCTCAGTAGTATGAGCCATGTTCCATGAAGATAGAATTTCAGACTTAAGTCATGCAGCTCATGACTCAGGCACTCATGTCATGTTTTACCATATGTTCAGTCCATATGACTTATGCTCTACTCCTAGTGATCAGTCAAGCTTAGATTACGTTATGTATACCTCCAGTTTAAATCTTCTGATAAATCCATAATGTTGGTATTCTGTTCCTCAGGCCTTAGTCGATTATTGGGGTTGATATAGTATTTATTTGAGCATCAGATCCTTGCCTATGCCAATATTTCCCAAAGTATTTATTAGTATACAGTCTTAGAACTTCAATATCAGTATAAAACTTAATTATCAGAACCCAGAATTCAGTTCTAGTAAGAATCTCAGTTATAGTTTTAGTTATAATACCAACTTCAGTTCAGTAATCAAATCAGAAACTCAGTTCAGTTCCATACTTGCTTGACTAATGCTACAACAATCAGTCACTCAGTTAGTAGTGTTTTAGTACCTCAGTCTACAGAATATTTCCAAACCATGATATACGTCTAGCCTTGCATTCTTGAGGTGATGCAGTTTTACTCATTCATTCTCAGTTACCTCACGTTATCCAATCAATCATTATCTCCTATGCATAATGTTTTACCGCCTTAGTCCAGTTATTCAAACTAAGTACAAACCAGTCTCACATACCCAGTATTTAGCTATTAGTTATCCAGTTAATTAGATAAGTCAGTATGTTTATGCATTCGTTCTCAACACCTCATAAATCTTTCAGTTGTCTTAGTTGCAGTGCATGAAGCTTAGTTGCTTCATCTTAGATGATGTATCAGGCCTCAAGTTTTAGATATCATATAATCAATCACGATTCAGATATAGGTGCCTTGCGTATCGCCTCAGTTCCCTCAGTAGCTCAGCCAAGACAGTAATCCTAGATGGATCTAGTGTCCCAAGGGGAAGATATGCTATGATCCCCCAAACCTTTATAGTATAAGCATCCCATTATCTTCTCACGAAATGAATCCATTTTAAAGTAGGGTATACTCATAAGTTGACCCTCAAATTTGAATCTCAGTCGTGAGCCATGTATTTAAGGGGTCGGATCAGTTCACAAAATTCAGTTTATATGCCATGTTTCAGCCTCAGTTATGTTCTCAGGTTCCCGTTAATGCATACTTCAAGCATAATCATGGGGTCATCATTGCCTTCCATTCACATAATAGTTTTCTTAAACTTACTCAGTTCCATGTTCAAACTACCATTACAAACTTGGTATTCAGTTCATGCTCAAATCCCCATTACAAACTTGGTACTAAGTACTCTTGCATATTCAGTCATGCATTCATATACTAGTTCAGTTATGTAATCATGCATCAGACATGTATTCTCACTATGACAAATTCAAATTATTAGAACATTCAGTCATGTATTCATGAGTCAATTATCCATGCATCAGATATACATGAATTCAGCTTATCAGTCATGCATCAGATATGCATGTTGAGTATGTTATATTCAGCTCTTCTTTCATGTCAGTCATGAGATCATGTTTTAGTTATTCGGGTTCAATATTTATATTAATTTATGTTCTTCCCCTCACTCTCAGTCTCATTCGAGAACGAATGTTCTCAACTGGGAGATATTGTAATACCCGCACTTTTCCTAGCTTGAATTTTTTTCCAAGAATGTTAGAAGCTTTCTTTGAAAGATGAATCCACTTTTGTACACGTGGTATTTTCAATATTTTCACTTTTTGTCATGTGGAAAATTTAATAAGCTGTCCATCGATACCAAATTTGTCCAAATCCGACACTCGGGCGAAGAGTTAGAGCTTTTTTAGTGAGATAGTGTATCACCTGAGCCTTCAGCGCGTCGCAGAGATAGCTCAAATGAAAATTGTCAATTTATAGTGTTGCTCCATAATAGTGGTGCATCATGCCAAACTTTCAGGTCGCAGACAAGGTGGCAACGCAAGAACTCCGCGTCGCGTCACTATGCAATTTCCCATTTGTCACTTTCCAGTGTTGCTTCGCGATAGTGGCGCGTCGCGCCACTGAAGAAAATCGGGAAATTTTCTCAGAAATTAAAGACGTGTCCTAGGATTAAAAGGTTCGATTTCCCACCCTATATATAAGCCTTATAACACGATATTTGGCCATAATTCAGCAACTTATACTCAATTACTCTAAAAAACTCTCAAGAACAAGCCCTAGGGTTTTCATAGAACGTTCAATTCCAAGGGAATTCACCATCAAATTTCAAGAATCTCTCCTTCAATCTTCGTAGGATCAAGAACTAAGGTATGCAAAGTGTTGATTCATGGACTCCTTTCATCCATGAAGCTCAAGAACCCTATTTTAAACTATATGTCAGGATGTTCTTGTTTTGAATTGATTATATTCATGTTGTTATTGTTGTATGATTGCCAAGATTGCATCTTTATCATATTTTTATGAAACCATTTTAGTATAGGGTTGAAATTCATGCAACTTAGTTTAAATTGTGGAACAATGTTGTATTAAATTGATAAATCATACCTATGCCCGAATTGTGCGTGCAAGGTGTTTAATAATATGCCTACAATGAATTAATGATGATCAAGTACTTAATTTCCATGTTTCAAGATCATGTCATGCCTCTTAAGTTATGCTATACCTACTTGATTAAGATGATTCCCATGCAAAACCTATGCATTGTGATTGCTTGATGAGATGTTCATACGATTAGAAGCATGAAATTATGCCATATTTATACGCATTACTATCCATGTACAACATTATGATGATCATGTGCTTTATGAAATTCCCAACTATGAAATTATGAATTGTTGATATTGGTCATGTGATCAAAAGTGTCAAGCCTTATCAGTTTCATTCTATCGAGTTCTGGGGGTAATTGTACCCAACAATTTAGCTGTGTGCCTAGAGCAATGTCATGTTTTTATGATACTCTCAGTCAAGCCATGATCCATAGAACTCAGTCAGTCAGGTGACTCAGGAAATACTCAAGACTCTCAGTGATCCCAGTACTCTCAGAAATCTTATGATATCAGTTAATTATCAGATAGTAGTAGTATTCCATCAGTCAACAAAACTCAGTGAACTCAGTTTAGCTCAGCTAATAATTCCATTAGTATCATTTCAATTAAGTTAATCAGTTCAGTTCAGTTAATCAGTTCAGTGTCTTTAGATAGGAGTAGGATTCAGCACCGAGCGAGCTTAGGGATGAGGACTTACCCGCTAGATAGGACTGAGATCCCTAGAAGCAATCCCTAAGTTATAGAACTACGTAGCCATCGTAGGTTCAGATGCACCCTACGCGTTTAGGGATATATATATATTTATATCTCATTTGGGTTACCTACCAGGAGGGGTTGACGGAAGAACTCCCTATCAGAGAGAGTATACCCATAGCAGGTTTTTACCGGTGGCACGGTACTGACACCCTTCCAGCTGGGGTTACAGGTTGGACCCCACCAGTTCAGTTCTGGGGTATGTCGGTTAGATGATCACTTTCCACAGGTTTAGTTACAGTTTCAGTCTCAGTCTTAACCTTAGTAAAAGAACTCAGCTAGTTCCATCAGATTCAGGGCTGTCAGATTCAATTACTCATGTTATTAGTTATATCAGTTATCAGAACTTCTATTATTAGTATTCAGCTTCAGGACTGTCAGAAATATTTAACCAAACCAGTACTTCATAATCAGAATGGTCAAAAATAGTTATTCATGTATCAGTAACATAGTATCAGTCCCTCAGTATTCAGTAATACAGTGTTAATCAGTGACTCAGATATCAATATCAGTAGACTCAGTCGTCAGAACTCAGTACTCAGTCCTATCACGATCTCAGTTATAGTTACGTAGTCATGCATGTCTTCTCACGTTCATGTTAGTCAGTCAGTTAGTATTGTTCATGCATATGAACCATTTGCATTCAGCCTACCTCACTTTCATACCAGTACATTCAAAGTACTGACGCATTTTTGCTATGGTGTCTTATACCATAGGTTTAGAAGAGCGAGATCTAGAGCACCAGTAGCATTCTAGTTCAGCATTTAGAGATAGCTGTGAGTCCTCATCCTTCGAGAACATGATGATTACATTACTATTCCGGTTTTCAATTTATTTCAGTAGTCGGAGTTAGTTGGGGACATGTCCCATCAACTCTTTATTCAGACAGTTTAGTTCAGAGGCTTTCAGACTATAGTATGTTCAGACAGTATCTCAGTTGTTTTGGTATTGCTATGCGATTTTTCAGACATTATATTAGCAAATATTTATTCAGTTTTGAACCTTAGGGCCTTACAACTTCTATTCCGCATTCATACAGTGTATGTATGTATATATACAGTATATTATGCAGTGTACAGGTACAAATATCAGTCATGGGTTAGCTTGTGGTCCTTCGGGGTCATGATCACCGTGTAGCATTTCGGGTACCAGCTTCGGGGCATTACAGGACCAAATCAACATTTTCAAAACTTATCATTCTTTCCAAAATACAAATCAACCCATATAAATCATCTATTTGCGGGAAAAAGTTTCATCATTACAAATCTCGAGTTCTCGCTCTTTTCTTTCTCTCTCAACAATACAAACAACAACTACTCAACATATTGCTTAATCCTTCACAACAGATCAATTTTCTTTCCATTTTAGACCACATACGTGTTATTTTTGACTTTATTCTTGCTTGTATCCATCATTTTTCTCTGTATTCGTAGGTAAAAAAGTTTGAGAAGAGTTCTATATTTGTTCTATTTCTAAAAATAAAGGCTTTTTATTTAATGATGAAAAAAAAACTTTTAGTTGTATTATCTTCGAAATTAGGTTAACAAATTTGAATCTTGATGGTAAAATCATAGGAAGAACCCAATAAAACCCTAATTTTTATTGTAGTGTTTCATTGACTGTGGTGGTATTGTTGGATGGTGTTTGTGGTATTGTTGTGGTTGTTGATAGTGGTGTTGGTATTGGGGGTTTAGTGGTGGTGGTGGTGGTGGCATTAGTGGTGTTGGTGGCTGTTTATGGTGTTATTTGTGGTGTTGGTTGCATTGGTTGGTTGTGTTTGTGGTGGATGTTGGTGGTTTTGGATATTGGTGGTGTTTTTGGTGGTTGGTGGTGGTATCGATATTCGTGGTATTTATGGCATTGGTTGATGGTGGCTGTTGGTGAGTTGGTATTAGTTGTATTTATGATGTATTTTTAAAAAATTTATGCATACATCAGATGCAATGTAATTTTCTTTTTTCTATTATTGTTAGGTAAAACATGTCTCCCAAAAGAAAAGAAAGTGAAAGTGGATCAACTTCTGACCACCTAACAAAAAAAGCTATAGTATAGAGGGATTCGGAGGAGCTTTCTAAACAATCTTAGTCAGTAAAAAGTAAAGTTGATGAGAGATATGAAAACAACATTGAGGGAGGTGAAAAGGGTCTATAGGTCGTGATGAAGAAAATAAAAGTGAGAAAGAGGAGGAAGTAGAGAGTGAGAAAGAGGATGATCATCAACATGATGATAATGGATCATCAACATGATCACACTCATAATGGTTTATTTTAAAAATTTTAAGAGAAGCATCATTAGCCCTAACAGCAGCACCATTACCACCACCAATATATCCATCACCACTAAGACCATCAACAACAATAAGCTCACCCTCCAAAATTATTTTTCTTGTGATGGTTGTTTCTCTAAACAATTTCATTTTTATTCTGTCAATAACCTTAGGGTCCGATAAAGTTTGTACGGAGCGTAAAGTAAGAAAATATGGCATCTTCAACTCTCGATTAGTCAGAATATGCGATGAATGCACAATCTAACATAAATCATCCTTCGGGGGGGGGAGGGGAGTAAAGAGATCAATAAATTTTGCATTTATATTAGTTTTGGCTGACAACCATCTCAAGATTCTTGGATAGGAAACTTCTTCCTGATAGTTCACTTGTTGTCTCAAATAAGGAATGACTTCAAATGCCAAGTCTATAAAATAATACCATTAAATCAAAACCTTTATTGAATTAAAAAATGAATCATATCATAATAAAATAAAGAAACATTTTTCATGAAAGCCCATGAAAAGCCATATAATTTGACTGTCTTTGGCGTTAACGGAGTCGACAAATATTTGACAGTTATTTTGAAGCTTTCATAACTCCAAGGATAGCTGTTAAATGCCTCAAGATCCTTGGAAAGTTTTATTAAACCAACGCTTATGTTGTTGTTAGCGTCTCTCACCCAAAGAACATTATGTACAAACCAAACCAAGCACAACGATATCTTATGCTTCTTTGAGATTCTTTTAACTTTCGATACTTCTATCAAATTTTTATTTTTGAAGCTTGGACCAACAAGGGACATCAGGTCATCATGATCACTCGACTTGCCTTTGCCTTTTTTGGGTGTACGAGGTGCTCTTTTTGGGGTTAGAATAGGTATAACTTGAGAAGGAGGATAACATTTTAGTCCGGTAACAATGTCAAACTCCTTCCAACCAAAACATACAAGCATGCCATAGTAATTTATCCACACCTCATCCATCTTATCTTTGTTTTCATACATAAACCTATGCTTCATAAGATCTAATTTTTATTCTCAAAGTATTTTTATGAAGGAGTCGAAAGATTTTCCCATGGACGACTTAACCATGAAATCACCCATTAAATCTATGGCACCATAGCAGTGTATTCTCACAGGATAACGATTAATGCTGAAAGTTTTGATCACCTCTTCTGTGGAGGGGCTATTAGCATTTGGATCTTCTCTTTAGAAACATTTCTCCTCCCCATGTTCATCATCTTCTGCTCCTGATTGAGATAACGCTTGCAAAGCAAGCTCATAGAGTGGTGGATGTAGCCTAGCTGCTTCACTTGTTCCTTTACTTGGACTCGATCCAGTTTCTCTTCTTTTGGGAGCCATACTATCTAAAAGATTTTATGAACATAAAATAGATTATAATTGATTAATGCATCGTTAAAAAAGTATAACAGTAAATCAAACATGTAAAACAGTAAAATAACATTACCAACAGATGACTGATCTGTTGCTCCAGATAGGATATCTGTTGCAGCATATAATCAAACTATTGCAGCGGATGAGTAATCCATTGAAAACAATAAAAATAGATCACTGATTTGTTGCACCAAGTAGGAAATCTGTTGCAGCATATAACCAACATATTGCAGCAGATGAGTAATCCATTGGAAAAAATAAAAATAGATCACTGATCTATTGCACCAGGTAGGATATCTATTGCAGCATATAACCAACCTGTTGTAGTGGATGAGTATCCATTAGAAATAATAAAAATAGATCACTAATCTGTTGCACCAGGCAGGATATTTGTTGCAGCATATAACCAACTTGTTGCAGCGGATGAGTAATCCATTGGAAATAATAAAAATGGGCCACACATATGTTGAAATAGATCACTCATTTGTTGTCAAATGAGTTATCTGTTGAATCAATGTTGTTTAGATTTCTTCCAAACAGAAGAATCGTCTGTCGCAACAGATGAATGATCTGTTCTGTTCATCTATTACATTAGATGTTTAATCTGTTGCATCAAATGTTTCATCTATTGTAACAGATGATTTATCTGTTGCATCAAATGGTTAATCTATTGCATCAGATGGTTAATCTGTTGCATCAGATGGTTCATCTGTTGCAACATTATTTTTACCAAGAAAAATAACAAATCAGCCCAGCAACACCAACACAACATATGCACACTAAGAACATCAGCAGTGATAAAAAATCACCAATAAATGGAATCAACAGTTCGACAACAAAAACTACAATAACAATAAAAAATTATATTTCACACCGGAATAAAGAAGAAATGTTAGAAATTAGGATTTTATTTAGTGTATATTTCAAATTTAATCAAGAAATATTGAAATTATTAACCAATACCAGAAGAGAAGTTGGCTCAAGTTTCTCTGTTTCTTCATAACTAAGAAGACATAATTTTTTATCTATGAAAGAAGAAATGGGACGACAAAGAACTTGAAGATGTTGTCGCCAGAGAAGTTGGCTCAAGTTCCTCTGTTACTTCACGTCGATTGACGGTTGAAAGTAAAAAGAAACTCGCATAGCTATTTGTCGCCGGAGGTTGAAGTCACCGGAGATTGAAGTGAGAAATTTTATAGAACTGTTGGTTGGGAGAGAGTTGAGAGAGACTGTCGAGAGTGATGAGAGAGACGGTTGATTTGGAGGAGAAGGGTGTGGGTTGATTTGTATTTTTGAAAATATTAGAAAGTTTTGAAAATATTAATCAAGTCCACAATTAACTTAAACAAATATCCTAATTATGTTTGACCTTTTAAGTTGGTCAATGTCACCAATCCTTCATTCAAGACTTAAAAGACACCTTTCCTTTAATTTTCTCATGAGTCTAGTTGACAATTCAAGCCATATATAAAGTCCCCCTAGGCCATTCCACCTAATATTATTGCCAAAATAAAATGTGGATTATTATTTAATACTAGTTAGTCATTTCTTTACTAGTCACGTGTTAGGGTTTTTGACCTGATTTTTTTATCAAGATTGAATTTTAATTTTTTATTAAAGGATAATAAAAATAGTACCATAATTACTTTATTTTTCCTTAAAGAAAAATATAAAAAATTTTCATACTTGCCAAACCTCTTTTTTAGAGGAAATGTTTTGGACATCTATAAATAGAAGACCCCTCTTCTCATATCAAAACACAATATCATCCACAATGTAGTTATTAAATAATTTTGTTTAGGGGATATTTTCTCCCATAGGTTTTATATTTTTCAATATTAGTTTTTCATACGTAGGTCGTTTGATCTAATCATACTAATAATATATTTTTTATAATAGTTTTATTTGTCGTCTGAATTATCGTCTTCTATGATTTGCAAATTATAAGCTTCTGCATGACACCCTCTTAATTTCGAACCTAGCCTCATGTACCAAGAAATTAGAATGATATAATTTTTTGTTATCGAATTTGATAGAGTACAAGACCTACTAGTTTACTTTTTTTAGCTTAACAGTAACATGTGAGTGAAATAAGTTGCCTAACATGTTTCAATGAAGCAATAACATTGTAAGTAAACGAGTCAAAGATTTTCAAGTGTTAAAAACACCACGCTCTAAAAGATTCAAAAAATCACGACCTGTGCCTCTACATGATTTCACCCCAAATTTCACTAAACAACTTTGAGACTCAGCAAACGATAAATTACAAGACTTATGTAATCTAGAAATTATAAACTCTAACTCATACTCGACACTACTAATAAACCTACAAAGGTATGTGATCCCAAGACTTCGAGTTCCCCAACTTAAAGACAATAATCGTAATTAACTTTATGCTTTACTGAAACTAGAATGGCATCAATATTACAACTCAAGAACCAAACCTAATACATAGAAACTAGGGCACCTTACTTTCTAAGTAAAAGAACCAGGTTCAATTATATGTTCCCTTAAGCTATGAACTGTTAAGTCAATTTGTCAATTGTCTTTTTCTTTATTAGTGAGTAAAGTGACTGTGTAAGTCACTACGTCTATTTAACCACAACTCTCCAAAGAGTCATTCATTAGATGAGACATCTTTCTTAAGTGAAACTCTCAACACTTCAGAGTTTCTTGTGAAGTAGAACTCCTTCTTCAATTCAACCTCTCTTCTCTTCAAGTGTTTATTGCAACTCAAGTTCTTCATCTTCACACGTGATGTTCATTTTGAGTATAATAGAAGTACATGCTTATCCTTTTCTGAAATTACTCAACCTAGTTTTCATGTACCAGTGGACGTGAATCTGTACATTGGTAGACCAACTTGATCAACATGTTTCCTTTATATGACAATCATCAAAATTTCATTGATCCTAACAGGGTTATACATCAAGATGACTTTTATATGGGTCCTAACTCTAGTTGAAGTACAGAAATTGCAAGATTGGGATTATTAGTAGTAAGAAAAGAGATGTATGGAGTTTGTAAGAATAATATGTATCCATATGAATGAACATTGTTTATTTTTTGAAGTGTCTTTTGCTTTTTTGCATTTCTTCTTTCCCTTAAGAGTACTAATATCTGTAATGGAGATTTGTATTATGATGTCAAAATCAAAACAAACTTAGTCTAAAGTTTTATTATATGAAGTATGTTTAATGTCACCCCTATAATTACAATATTAAAAAAATGTCGAAATTTTTTGGTGGAATAATATCGTTCAGATTTGATATCATAATACGAAACTCCTTTTAGATATTAGTGCTAGAAAAAGAAAAAGAACACTTAGAAAAATTAACATCAGCAATATTCATTAATGTGGATATATATTATTACTCTTTCAAACTCCATACATCTCTTTTCTTACTACTAATTCCAATCATGTATTTTCTCCAATTGATCAAGGCTAGGACCCATATAAAAACCATCCTCTTGTACTTTCCAATAACAAAATGTAATAAGAGCCCCTTTGCGTTGAGCTGAGCAATGGCTACGAGCCAAGTGTCTGTTATAAACATCAAACGCTACTTCTTTGTTACCCCACCAAAAATGACAAAAGAAAAGGGTATGTATCCACCAAAAATCTTTCGGGTGGAAATGAAAATTAAAATCGTCACCTACTTTAGGATAATGCCATCCAAGATCGTTGTCTTTAGATGCACAATGAAACTTTATAGATATATTATTATTTGGAAGAGCGTCAATGATATGAACTTCTGTATATATATGATCATCAGCTAGGACTTGATGAACATTGATAATATATAAGGAAATTATGAGTAAAATGAAAAAGCTTCTAATCATGATGTAATTGGAATTAACTTATTATTGATTTTCTTGCAATTGTAGCAAATTCCCGTTTACAGCTAGTTTTTATAGCTCAATTGTAAAAAAATTTGGTGACTTAAATGGGAAAAAAGATATTAAATAGTTTTGACTTTTTAGAAATTGAGATAAGATCATAATATAATGGTTTGAATGAATCAGATTTTGCATTAACTCATTTTGACTTGCATTAACAATTGGTCATATATTAACATTCTTTTCTATGAAGTGAGCTATGAATTATGTAGTAGCTTATTTTTGGCCAAAGCATCGATAGGCACACAAACTTGTTGCCAAAATTCACTTAGACACCTCAACTATGGCCTGTACCTATCAGACCCCTAAACCCCCCGAATTTTGATTCAATTGAGCATTTTTTACCTACATGGCACTGTGCGTGCTGTGTAATCTCGAGAGGCATGTGAAGAGTAATTTTTTTATTAAGTTACGAATAGAAAAGTGTCAAGTGGCACTGAGGAACCCAATTTTCTTTTTATAAAACTAAATTAAAAAAAAAAAAGCCTCCAACATATTTTTAACAAAATAAATTTCTTTTAAAAAAAACCTCCAACATAATTCCTTCCCCCCCCCCCCCCGATACCCTTATTTCATCTTCTTCTTCATTTTTTTTTTTTTTTTGCTAAACTTAATTCTCCTACCATTTTTTCTACTCTTTCTCCTTTCTTGTTCTTACTTTTGAATTTGATTTAAAAAAAAATTGTTGTTAATCTTATTCTTTTCCGGCATTAGTGTGCCGGAAAAAAATGAAAGTTCGCCGGAAAAAATGAAAGTTTGCTACATTTGAATTGTTGAATTTTAAACATATTATTCATAATAAGAGTCAATGTATGTAAATTCATGTAAATAACAACAACAAACAAAATGTAGCAATTCAAATGTAGCACACTTTCATGTGTTTGAAGGGGGATGGAGTGATGACGACGACTATGTGTGTGTGTGAAGACGCCGGGGGAGGGGGTGAAGAAGACGACGATTGGGTGGGTGGGGTATGCTTGAAGACGCGGGGGTGTGTGGTGAAGAAGAAGACGACGGGGATAGGGGTGTTTTTTTTCTTTTTCTTTTTTTTTTTTAAATTAAGAAATTATTATTAAATAAAAAATAGAAAATATCAGCA
This sequence comes from Capsicum pubescens, assembly GCA_030864215.1. Lineage (NCBI taxonomy): Eukaryota > Viridiplantae > Streptophyta > Magnoliopsida > Solanales > Solanaceae > Capsicum > Capsicum pubescens. The sequence goes on from CM061542.1 coordinate 285,228,316, forward strand.
ATTCCATGTATAATTTTGTTTTGCCACATATTTTTTTTTAATTGGTTAATTTTTCTACGTCATCGTGTGTGTGCAACACACACTTCAGCCTTTTGCTGATTGACAAAATAATGCCCAATTGAATCAAAATTCGAGGGGTTTAGGGGACTGATAGGTACAGGCCATAGTTGAGGTGTCTAAGTGAATTTTGAAAACAAGTTTGAGTGTCAATCGATGCCTTTGGCCCTTATTTTTTCTCTCTTTTAACTAACAATAAGACTTGCTTGACTCTGTGTTTATATGTGAATTGAATGTTGTGATGTCTTTCGAGAAGTACTTATGATTAATGGTTGCATTGTAAATTCATTCATATTGATATTATTGAGTTGATGGTGATGAGGATGAGGTTGATATACAACCCATGATGTTCATGAGGTTGATCATGATGATGGTGTGCTGAGATGGTGATGATGTTGATGAGATGATACACACATGTTGCATTCATGAATTCATTCATGTGCATTTAATGAACATTTATAACCGTATTGGATGTAGTAGATGGCACAATCCAATTGGAAGAGAGTGGCACCCACCACATTTTCCAGTAAAAGAACCAATAAATCGGCAGCATTAACCCACACTTAGAGAAAAGAAGAAGAAAATTATCCCATTAGTAATTTTAATATTATCTTATCTAACAACTTAAGAAATTGTGAAAATAAATAATAAAATAAAAACACCCCAAGAATTTGAAAATTGGTGTATCAAACCATACTAAGAATGTCAAAATGGGGATGCAACCCCAAAACCCAAAAGAAAGTGAATAATGTCCATACAAAGGACTATGTCAAAAAAGATAGATTCTATGGTAGCCCGAATAAGTTGCTCACCCCTGAAATCTAAATCACATGCTATAATCACAATTGAGGTTTTGCAAAAGCCGCTAGAATATGCGTTACGCTCACCCAAAGTAAGAGCAAGTGTAGTATCAGCACACAAGAACAACAGTGTATTGGTAGAGTCATTTGGCTAAACCAAGATGAGAATATGAATATTTAACTAAAATACAGTACAACAAGTTAATTCATGTTTGTTATAACCTACACCTAGTATAGCAAGCACACCGATTTGACCCAAAAATGACCTGCTCGTGTCGTTTCGCCTGTTTGACCACCCAAATGGCCCCACCGACCCCAAAGGCCAATACTCCCCCACTCCTCAGCCTGTCTGGGAGAACCTGATCAATTTTCGTCCCAAAGAATACCCATACCCAAGCCTAACCCCGGAAGCATAGACTATAGCACATCGATTTAGCTCGAAAATGGCTAGTTTGCACCGTTTCGCCCGTTTGACAACCAAAATGGCCCCACTGACCCCAAAGGCCTACCTTTCCCGCTTCTAAGCCTTCTTGGGAGCCCCTGATCAATTTTTGGTCCAAAATACGCTCGATCCTCGGTCCCACCCCCAAAATCGTGGGCTATAACACCTAATTTGACCCAAAAATGGCTCATCCGTGCTGTTTCACCCATTTGACCACCAAAATAGCCTTTTGACCCCAAAAGCCTATACTTACCTACTTCTCAACCAATCCGGGATCCCTCGTTCAATTTTTGGCCCAAATTAATCCTAGACCCCGTGCCCACCCTCGGAACCATGTGCTATAACGCACCGATTTGGTTAAAAAATGGCCCATTCATTCTATTTCGCCCGTTTGACCACCCAAACAGCCCCCGACCCTAAAATCCCATATTCCCCCACTCTTCAGCCTGCCTGGGAGCCCTACGATCAATTTTTAACAAAAAATATGCCCAATCCCTGGGCCCACCCTAAGAATCGTAGGCAATAGAACACCGATTTGGCCCAAAAATGGTTCGTTCGTGTTCTTTCACTCGTTTGACCACCCAAATGCCCCCCGACCCCAAAGGCCTAAAATTCCTGAATCCTCAACCTTCCTGGGATCCCTCGGTCAATTTTTGTCCTAAAATACGCCCATGCCCCAGGTCCACCCCAAAACCATGGGCTATAACACACTGATTTAGCCCAAAAATGGTCCGTTCGCGTTATTTCTCCCGTTTGACCAACCAATCAGCCTCTCTAACCCTAAATTCCCATACTTACCCACTCTTCAGCCTTCCTGGGAGCCTCCAATCAAGTTTTGGCACAAAACATGCTTGGTCACCTAGCCCACTCCTAGAACCGTGGGTTATAGCATATCGATTTGGCCCAAAAACTGTTCGTTCATGTCATTTCATCCATTTGACCACCTAAATGGCCCCGTCGACCCCAAAGGCCCATACTCTCTCACTCCTTAGCATGCCTAGGAGCCTCCGGACAATTTTTGGCCATAAACACACTTGGGACCCATTCCCAACCCTAGAACCATGGGCTATAGCACATCGATTTGGTCCAAAAATGGCCCATTCGCTCCATTTCACCCGTTTGACCACCCAAATATCCCTTATGACCCTAAAGGACCACACTTCTCTACTCTTCAGCTTGCCTGGGAGCCCACGATCTATTTTCAGCATAAAACATGCCCGATCCCCAAGCCCACCCCCAAAACCGTGGGCTATAGTACTTCGATTTGCCTTGAAGATGGTTCAATTATGTTATTTCACTTGTTTTACCACTCAAATGGCCCCACCAACCCCAAAGGACCATACTCCACCGCTCCTCAGCCTTCTTGTGTAACACCCCATATTTTTCTAGCATAATCTAAGTCCCACTACATTAGTATTTGTATATAAAAAATTTTAAACACTCATTATTTTTTAGTTTAGAGCCTACCATTGCATAGAAAATTTAATTATCTTTTCAACGATATAAAATTCGCCCAAATCCGATAGCCGGGTAAGAAGTTATGGCGATTTTAAGTTTCATCATTAGACCCCATCATTTTAACCCTTAGCGCATCGCGTAGAAAGTCCAAATGACAATTGTCAATTTCTAGTATAAGTCCGCAATCATAGCGCGTTGCAGAGAAAGCCAATTTTCCATTTGGCAATTTTTAGTAGGCCTCCGCGATCATTGTGCGTCACGGAGGTGATCAAATTGGCATTCCAAAGGCTTACCGTGATATCAAAGCATCGCGGTGTTTGTCCAGGTCCAAATTGTCCCTTTTTTATAGGCTTGGTGCGATAGTGGCGCATCGTTCCAAGTCCAAAAATCAGAATCTTCAGTTTTCAGCTTCCATTTTTAAATTTGTTTAGGGGTATTTGGGTCTTTTTCCAAGGCCCTAACTAACCTAAAACACAAAATTTAACCCCTAAACACCCCAAGTAGTCATCATTATTTCAATTCCTCACACAATCAAAGATTCTCTTTTCAAGAACAAGAAACCCTAGCTCTCAAATTCAAGGCCAATCCTCAAGAACTCACCCAGAACTTCAAGAAATTCATTATCCCAGGTATGTTAGATGTTCATCCGTGGATTGATTTCATCCATGGATCCCAAGTAACCCATTTTAATCACCAAGTTATAATCTATTCAATTTATTATGTTTTAAATTATGATTTCATCCATGAATCTCTATGTGCTATTGATTTTATACCATGTTACCATGAAATTATTTTTATTATTCAATTCTCCATATTTTAATATTATTATTTATTGAATTAAACCATAATTTAGTACTATTATGTTGAATTCATGCTATTTTTATAAGTTCCATGACATTCCTATGATTGTTTTAAACCCTGAACTATAAGTGTTTGATGAAATACCTACAAGAGTGATTGATTTGATAAAAACCTTTATGATTTTTCCTTTAAGATTTAGTGTCATTTTACTATCGTTGTTTTTGAGTCTTGGGGTATTGAATACCCGAAAACCATAGCTGTTTATTTAGTCTAGTCTCAGTATATTACAAAATAGTCTTTAGAATATACTATAAGCATTATCAGAATAGTCATATATCAGTCAATTAAACTCAAAACAGTCTAGTATTTCAGTTTTTTTCAGTTGGGAGTAGGATTTAGAACCAAGAGAGTGTAGGGATGGCGGCTTCCCCTTTATATAGCTAGAGTCATTAGTAGTAGTCCCTATACTCCAGAACTACGTAGCCAGCGTAGGATATAAGAAGTTACCTATCAGATTAGGCTTGACTATCTCGCAATGGTCACCCGTCAGTGTAGGCTTGACACCCTTAGTCCTTTAGACATTATATCAGTTTAGTGGATCCACACAACCAGTGTTAGTACCCGTGGCACGATATTAACACCCTTTCAGCTGGGGTTATAGGTTGGACCCTGATTAGCTCAGATTGGGGCATGTCGATTAGATGATATCTCCCACAGTCTCAGACGTAGTCTTAGTTACAGTCCCAGTTAAGTTATGCAGTCTTAGTGTTGTTTAACCAAAGCATACTGATATCATTATTTTTTAGTATTTAAACTTACATATTTCACTCAGTTTAGGTTATATGCTTGGTCATACATCCTCAGTGTCTATAGATTTTTATGTATCTTCAGTACTTACAGATTTTCATACATACTCAGTATTTTCATATTCTCCATATTTTCAGTATCTACAGATTCCATGTTCTCTACTCAGTACTCCATGTCTTACATGCATATTCAATTAATTATTAGTTCCGTTCATGAAACCATGCATAACAGCCTACCTCATTTAGCATACCAGTACATTCAAAATATTGATCGTATACCTTTCTTTTGTGCTATGATGTGTCATATCATAACAATTTTTCTTCCGTATTTATGATTATATTATTCAGTGGTCACATGGATTAACTTGTGGTCCCTTAGGATTGTAATCACTATGTGACACCCAGGGTGTACACTCGGGGCGTTACAAACTTGGTATCAGAGCCTAAGGTCTTAAAGTGTCCTAGGAAGTCTAAAATTCACGTTGAATGGAGTCTTGTGCAATGGGTGTGTAGCGCGCCACACTTATGGATGAAAGGCTACAAGGAGTTTAGGAAAAGTTTCCCTTCTTTTAGTATTCATGTCGTGAAAGTGAGTATAAGCTCAAGTTATACTGCCTGTCTAATCCATTTCTTCCTTCCGTTTACAGAAAATGCCTCCCAAGAAGAACGAAAGAAGAACATGAAACCAGCCAGTCCCTCAGCCCATCCAGGCAGATCCTTTGGATGAGTATATCTCTAACGCATAATTCAGAGTTGCGTTCACTACTTTAGAGAACTCCGTAGAAGCGTAGAATGAATGACCAGCTGCTATTCTGGCCAACCCAGTGGCCAATACTACTGCAACCAGAATTTGCAATTTCACCGGATGAATCCTACTTCTTTCATGTGATCCAAGTCTAAAGTGGATCCACAAGAATTCTTAGATATAGTTCAGAAGGTAACAAATGCTATGGGGGTGACATCTAGTCAGAATGCTGAGTTGGTTGCATATCAATTGCAGGATATAGACCATACTTGGTTTAAGAAGTGAAAGGTTGATAGGGGTATAGATGCAGGGCCTGTAGAATGAGAAGAGTTTGCCATAACTTTCTTAGATAGATTCTTCCCATTGGAGTTAAGGGGGGCAAAATTGTTAGAAGTCATTAACTTGAGGTAGGGCAACATGAGCGTGAGGAAGTATTCCCTCAATTTTAATTAGTTAGATAGATATGATCCTCATGTGGTAGCTGATAGTAGGTCCAAGATGAGTAAGTTTGTGTCTAGCGTATCTGATAGTGTGGTTAAGGAGTGTAGGACCGCAATGCTGATTATAGAGATGGACTTGTCTAGGTTGATGGTCCATGCTCAATAGATGGAGAAGCAAAAGATTAAAGAGTGGGAGAGAAGAAACAAGAAATCTAGGACAGATAGTTTTAATTTTAGTCAGCGAAAGTCAGAAGGTGGTAACCGTCCTCAGTTTCATCAGAGGTATTCAGCCCTAGCACCCTTTTCATTAAGTTCTCCCATACCCAAATTCAGAAAAGACAATAGGGATAGAGCACCAAGCTCTAAGTCCCAGGGAAGTGTTAGTAGTTCCCGTAAGAATCCTCTATGTCAAAAATATGCCAGACACCATCAGGGTGAGTGTAGAGCGGATAGTGATGTATGGTTCAGGTATGGCAAGCCAGGCCATTGAATTTGAGAGTGTCGGGTAGTTTCTTAGAAGGATAGGGATGTGCACCAACATGGATAGTCCCATTAGTCATCAGTTCCATTAGGTCGCCCAACTCAGCAGGGTGCCACTTCCAGTGCTACTAGTGGTCAGCATCAGAATAGATTATATGCTCTTCAGTTCAACCAAGATCAAGAAAATTCTCCTGACGTAGTTACTGGTACGTTGCAGGTCTTTCACTTACATAGACCCTGGAGTTTCTCTTTCTTTTGTAACTTCATAGATAGCCGTCAATTTCAGAGTCAGTCCTAAAACTCTATCAGAGCCCTTTTCAGTGTCTACTCCAGAAGGCATTTCCATTATAGCCAGACAGGTATACAAGAACTGTCTGGTCATAATATCTCAGAAAGTTACCTAAGTTGATCTCGTAGAGTTAGAGATTGAAAATTTTGACGTCTTTCTCGACATGGATTAGCTCTACTCATGTTATGCCTCAATAGATTATAGAAATAGAATACTTCATTTTTAGTTCCTAAATGACCCAGTCCTTGAATAGAGGGGTAGTACTACAACTCTTAAGGGTCAGTTGATTTCATACCTTAGGTCTAGAAAGATGATATCCAAGGGATGTGTCTACCATATTTTTCAAGTCAAAGACTCAAATTTAGAAACTCCAACTCTTGAGTCAGTTCCAGTAGTAAATAAATTATCAAATATATTTCTTGAAGATCTGCCCAGAGTTTCTCTCGAAAGGGAAATCGACTTCGGCATACACCTTCTTCCAGATACTCAGCCTACATCTACTCTGCCATATAGAATGGCTCCAACTAAAATCAAAGAATTAAAGGAATAGTTAAAGGATCTCCTAGATAAGGGATTCATCAGACACCGCGTCTCCCCGTGGGGTGCACTTATTCTATTCATGCGTAAGAAAGATGGTTCCCTCAGAATGTATATAGACTATCGCCAGTTGAACAAGGTCACAGTCAAGAATAAGTATCACCTTAATAGAATTGATAACTTATTTGACCAACTTCAGGGTACCAATTACTTTTCCAAGATAGACCTCAGATTAGGCTATCATCAGCTCAGGGTCAGGGAATGTGACATTCCAAAAATAGCCCTCTGAACTCGGTATGGTTACTTTGAATTTCTAGTCATGTATTTTGGTCTCACAAATGCCCCAGCAGCCTTCATGGACTTAATAAACTGAGTGTTCAAGCAGTACTTGGACATGTTCATTATAGTATTCATTGATGACATTCTTGTTTACTCTCGTAGCGAAAATGATCATGCAGACCACCTCAGAATAGTACTTCAGACTCTTAGAGCTCATCAGTTGTTTGCTAAATTCAGTAAGTGTGAATTCTTGCTAAGATCAGTAGCTTTCCTTAGCCATATCATTTCTGGTGATGGCATTAGAGTTGATTCTCAAAAGACCAAGGCGGTGAGAAACTGGCCTAGACCCATATCTCCATTAGATATTAGGAGTTTCTTGGGTTTAGACGGATATTATCATTGGGTTTTTGAAGGGTTTTCTTCTATTGCATCCCTCATGTCTAGATTGGCTCATAATAAAGTTAAGTTTCAATGGTCAGATTCCTGCAAGAAGAGTTTTCAGGAGTTGAAGACTCGACTTACCTCAGCCCCAGTTCTTACTTTGCCAAATGGTTTAGATGGGTTTGTTATGTATTGTAATGCATCTAAAGTAGGTTTGGGTTGTGTCCTCATACAGAGAGGTAAGGTCATATCCTATGCCTCCAGACAACTTAAACCACATGAGAAAAATTATCTGACTCATGATCTTGAGTTAGCAGTAGTAGTATTCTCCTTAAATATTTAGAGGCATTACTTTTATGGAGTGCACGTTGATGTGTTCACTGACCATAAGAGTCTACAGTAAGTGTTCTCTCAGAAAGATATAAATCTGCGTTAGAAAAGGTGGTTAAGGTTATTGAAGGATTATGACATGAGTGTTCTATATCATCCAAGCAAGGCTAATGTAGTGGTTGATGCTATCAGTAGGTTAACTATAGGTACTACTGCTCATGCTGAGGATGGTAAGAAAAATTTACCTTAGGAAGTTCATCATCTTTCCCGACTAGGTGTCCGCTTACTAGATTTAGAAGAAGGTAGTGTTTGGATGCAGAGTAGCTCAGAATCATCTCTAGATTCCAAGGTAAAGGAAAAGCAGGATAGAGATCCAAGTCTAGTTAAGTTGAATGAGTCAATCATAGATCATAAAGTGGAGGTTTTCTCCCAAGGGGGAGATAGTGTGCTGCGTTATCAGGGTCGATTATGTGTGCTTGGTATAGATGACTTGAGGCAACGAATTCTTGCAGAAGCGCATGGTGCGCATTACTTCATTCATCCAGGGGCCACTAAGATGTACCACTATTTGCGGGAGATCTATTGGTGAAGTGGGATGAAGTGAGATATTACAGAATTTATAGCTAAGTGCTCTACATGCTAGTAAGTTAAGATTGAGCATCAGAAACCTAATGGGTCTATACAGGAGTTCAGTATTCCCACTTGGAAGTGGAAGGAAGTGAACATAGATTTTGTGATAGGTTTACCGCGTACTCGTCATCAGCATGATTCTATTTGGGTCATCATAGACAAGAAGACCAAATCAACTCATTTCTTGCCAGTCCATACCTTTTGTTCAGCCAAGGACTATGCCAAACTCTATCTCAGCAAGTTGGCTAGGTTGCATGGTGTTTCCTTATCTATCATCTCTGATAGAGGTACCCAGTTTACCTCTCACTTCTAGAAGGCATTCCAAAAGGGTCTTGGTACCCAAGTCCATCTCAGTATAGCTTTTCACCCTCAAAAAGATGGCCAAGCAGAAAGGACTATTCAGACTCTAGAAGATATGCTGAGAGCATGCGTTGTTGATTTCAAGGGTAGTTGGGATGACCATTTTCCTTTAATTGAATTCGCATACAATAACAGCTATCATTCCAGTATCCATATGACTCCGTTTGAGGCTCTTTATAGTTGGAGATGTAGATCTCCAATTGGTTGGTTTGAAGTAGGTAAGGCCACAATAGAAGGGCCTAATTTGGTGTTTGATGCCTTAAAAAAGGTTTAATTGATCAGAGAGAGGCTTAGGACTGCCCAGAGCCGACAGAAATCATATGTAGATGTGAGATGAAAGGATCTCGAGTTTAAGGTGGTGATTTTGTGTACTTGAAAATCTCTCCCATGAAGGGAGTGAAGAGATTCAGTAAGAAAGAGAAACTCAGTCCCCGATATATTGAACCCTTCAGAATTCTCAGTCGTTTCAAAAAGGTAGCTTACGAGCTTGAGTTGCCTTCATATTTAGCCTCAGTACACCCAGCATTTCATGTCTCGTTGTTGAAGAAGTGTATTGGTGATCCAGCTGTAGTTGTTCCCTTAGAAAGTGTAGATATTCAGAATAGTCTTTCCTTTGAGGAAGTTCCAAACTAAATTCTTGATCATCAAGTTTGTAGACTAAGTAACAAAGAACTCAGATTGGTTAAAGTTCTTTGGCGGAATAAGTACGTTAAGGGAGCCACTTAGGAAGCAGAGGCAGATATGCGGACCAAGTACCCTCATCTTTTCTCCGTGAATCCATATTCAGTATAAGGTACTAATCTTCTTAAGATTTCTCTCTATCATGCTCAGTTTCAGTTGCACATCATGTTCATGTCAGTCGTACATTTACAAATCAGTTCAGTCATGTAATCCATGCATTAGATATGTATGTTCAGTGTGTAAGCTCTATCCCATAGTTTTCCTCAACTTAACTAGTTTTATTCGAGGACGGATGATCCCAAGGGGGAGATATTGTAACACCCCGTATTTCCCTAGCATAACCTAAGTCCCACTACTTGAGTATTCGTATATAAAATTTTTGAAAAACTCATTATTTTTTAGTTTAGAGCCTTACATTGAGTAGAAAATTCAATTAGCTTTTCAACGATATAAAATTCGCCTAAATCTGATAACCGGGTAAGAAGTTATGGCGATTTTAAGTTTCAGTCGTTAGACCCCGTCATTTTAACCCTTAGCGCATTACGTAGAAAGTCCAAATGACAATTGTCAATTTCCAGTATAACTCCATGTTCATGGCACGTCGTGGAGCAGGCCAATTTCCATTTGGTAATTTCCAGTGGGCTTCCACGATCATGGCGCGTCGTGGAGGTAATCAAATTGGGATTTCAAAGGCTTACCGTGATAGCTCCACATCGTGGGTTTGTCCGGGTCCCAATTATCCCTTCTCCAATGGCTTGGAGCGATAGTGGCGCATCGCGCCAAGGCCAAAAATCGGGATCTTCAATTTTCAGCTTTCATTTTTAAATTTGTTTAGGGGTATTTGGGTCTTTTTTCAAGGCCCTAACTAACCTAAAACACAAAATTTAACCCCTAAACACTCCAAGTAATCATAATTATTTCAATTCCTCACATAATCAAAGATCCCCTTTTCAAGAACAAGAAACCCTAGCTCTCAAATTCAAGGCCAATCCTCAAGAACTCACCCAGAACTTCAAGAAATTCATTATCCCAGATATGTTAGATGTTCATCCATGGATTCCTTTCATCCATGGATACCAATTAAACAATTTTAATCACCAAGTTATAATCTGTTCAAGTTATTATGTTTTAAAATATGATTTCATCCATGAATCTCCATGTATTATTGATTTTATACCACGTTACCATGAAATTATTGTTATTATTCAATTCTTCATGTTTTAATATTATTATTTATTGAATTAAACCATGATTTAGTACTATTATGTTGAATTCATGCTATTTTTATAAGTTCCATGGCATTTCTATTATTGTTTTAAACCCTGAACTACAAATGTTTGATCAAATGCCTATAAGAGTGATTGATTTGATAAAAGCCTCCATGCTTTGTCCTTCAAGATTTAGTGTCATTTTACTATCGTTGTTTTTGAGTCCTGGGGTATTGAATACCCAAAAACCATAACTGTTTATTTAGTCTAGTCATAGTACATCACAGAATAGTCTTTAGAATATACTATGAGCATTATCAGAATAGTCAGATATCAATCAGTTAAACTCAGAACAGTCTAGTATTTCATTGTCTTTCAGTTAGGAGAAGGATTTAGCACCTATCGAGTGTAGGGATGGCAACTTCCCCATCAGATAGGCAACGTTATTAGTAGCATTCCCTATACTCCAGAACTATATAGCCAGCATAGGATATGAGAAGTCACCTGTCAGATTAGGCTTGACTATCTCGCAGGGGTCACCCGTCAGTTCAGGCTTAACACACTTAGTCCTTTGGACATTGTATCAGTTTAGTAGATCCATATAGCCAGAGTTAGTACCCGTGGCACGGTATTAACACCCTTCCAACTGGGGTTACAGGTTGGACCCATATTAGCTCAGATGGGGCATGTCGGTTAGATGATACCTCTAAACAGTCTTAGACGTAGTCTCAATTACAGTATCAGTTCAGTTATGCAGTCTTAATGTTGTTTGACCAAATCATACAGATATCAGTATTTTTCAGTATTTAAGCTTAGAGATTTCACTCAGTTTATGTTATATGCTTTGTCGTGCATCCCCAGTTTCTATATATTTTCATGTATCTTCAGTAATTATAGATTTTCATGCATACTCAATATTTACAGATTCTCTATATTGTTAGTATCTATAGATTCCATGTTCTCTACTCAGTACTCTATGTTTTACATGCATATTAAGTTAATTATTAGTTCCGTTCATGAAACCATGCATGATAGCCTACCTCATTTAGCATACCAGTACATTCAAAGTACTGATCGCATACCTTTATTTTGCTCTATGATGTATCATATCATAGGTCCTGACGCCCAGTTCCTAGACTACGCTTAGGCTTTACTTCTCAGGCTATCAGCAGTTCAGTAGCAGTGGTGAGTCATCCTCATTTGAGGACAGATTATTTTATTTCATATCTTGGTTAGTAGTTAGTTGGAGTTAGTTGGGTCCTGTCCCATCAACTCACAGTCATTCAGTTTTAGAGGCTTTTCAGACATTAGAGTCAGTTATTCAGTATTCAGATTTTCCGTTGACATGTTAGTCTATCAGTACTTTGTTAGATTCAAACAGTTTCTTTCTATGGATTCACATTTTAGTATTGATTAAGTAATAAAACCTTATGAACATATCAGTTGTTCTTCCACATTTATGATTATATTATTCAGTGCTCACAGTAGGTACCAGCTCATGGGTTAGCTTGTGGTCCCTAGGGATTGCAAGAACTGTGTGACGCCCAAGGTATACTCTCGGGGCATTATATCTTAGGAGCCCCCAATTATTTTCAGCCAAAATTATGCCCCATCCATGGTCCCACCCCGAGAACCATGGTCTATAACACAATGATTTAGCCCAAAGATAGTCCGTTCACATCGTTTGACCACTCAAACGACCCCCTTGACTCCAAAGGCCCACAATCCCCCGCCCATCAGAATATCTAGGAGCCTCCAATGAATTTTTATCCTAAAAAATGCCCGTTACTATGGACCACCCCCAGAATCGTGGGCTATAGCACCCCGATAAGGCCCAAAAATGGCTCATTCGCACTGTTTTTCCCGTTGACCACCCAAACAGCCCCACCAACCCCAAAGTTCCACACTTTCTCTCTTCTCAACATGAATAGTATCCCTCAGTTAATTTCAACTCAAAACATGCTTGGTACCCATTCCCACTATCGGAATCGTGGGCTATAGCACACTGATTTGGCCTAAAAATGGCCCGTTCGCACTGTTTTACCCGTTTAACCTCCCAAACGACCCTGCTAACCCCAAAGGCCAAAATTTTCCATTTCTCAGCCTACCCAGGATCCCCCAATCGATTTTAGTCCCAATCACGTTTGAGCCTCGGGCCCACTCCCAGAATCGAGGGCTATAACACACCGATAAATGCAATAAAATAGACCATTCATGCCATTTTTCCCATTTGACCTCCCAAATGGCCTCGCCAACCCTAAAGGCCCATACTTTCCCGCTTCTCAACCTTCTTGGAAGAACCATCCCAGAACCATGGGATATCACACACCGGTTTGTCCTAAAAATGGCCCATTCACGCCGTTTAGCCTGTTTGATAACCAAACGAGCTCACCGATCCCAAAGGCCCACACTCCCCCACTCCTCAGCCTACCTGGGAGCCCCAGTTTAATTTTTAGCTCAAAACATTCCCATTCCCTGACCACCCCCGGAACCATGGGCTTTAACATACTAATTTGGCTTGAAAATGTCTCATTCGCGCAGTTTGACAAGTCAAATGGGCCCGCCAACCCCAAAGGCCCACACTCCACCGCTTCTTAGCCTACCTAGGAGCCCTTGATCCATTTGAGGCCTAAAATAGGCCCGATCCCCGAGTCCACCCTAGGAGCTGTGGACTATAACATGTTAATTTATCTTAAAAATGGTCCACTTGAGTCGTTTCGCTCGTTTGACCACCAACTGACACCAAAGGCCTATACTTCCCCTTTTTTTAGCCTGATTAAGAGCCCCCAATCAATTTTTAGCCCAAAATACGCTCGACCCATGGGCCCACCCCTAAAACCGTGGGCTATAGCACATCAATTTGGCCTAAAAATAGCTCATTTGTACTATTTGACCATCCAAATGGCCCATACTCCCTCACTTCTCAGCCTGTCTAGGAGACTTTAATGGGTGGTGATTTTACCACCTATTCTCACTAAACATTCATGCACACTACCTTGTTTTGAATGAATAAATGAGACATATCTGTGAGTAAATGCACTTATATCCACTCATTGTAGGCTTAAAATTGAAGAGAACAAAAGATATAGAATGGAGCTTAAAATGATAAAAAGGGAGCAAGAAAGAGTGCAGCTGAAGAACTAGATCATATCAACCTCAGTTACCGCAATCGCGGTCCTTAGTCCACGGTCGCGGTCAGTTAAGTTAGTAAGCTCAATACGGTCGCAAAACACAACCGCAGTTGCAGTTAAACTTGTGTGATCGCGGTTCAGCAGAATTATGCCCCAGGGTAGTTTTGTAAAACTACATAGACGAATCTCAAATCATCTATAGGAATAAACCCTTTCTTCTTTAGGGATTGCTTACCTCATAGCTATTTTTTATTTGAAAACAAAAATCCCTAATTGGGCTAGTGTGTAACTATTCTTGGAGGCTTAATTTCTTAGTAATTTTGTTAAGAATGAATGTTTTGTTTAATCCCCATGGTATCTCTTTTTTACTTTCTTTATGAGTAGCTAAGTAATCTAGTCTTGGTATTATGTTGAATTAAAGTGTAATTGTATATGGGTGTTGTTGTGTTTGCATGATTTTTAGTTGTTGAGTATGGATTCCACCATTGCTTAGGTTAATGAGTTAGAATTTGATGGGTGAAAACTCTAAACTCTAAAAACTCTTCATCATCCTTGAAAGAGTGATGAAGGTAAACTTGAGGTAACCCAAAATATCCTTGAAAGAGGGTTATACGGGAACAAGGTAATGGTGGACAATTGAGTCTATGGTTTACTCCATTATGCAATCTTAGAAATAAGTGTAGTTAGAGTGTAAACCATGTTAAGAGCATCATCCTATAAATAGGGATGCTTGATTGAGGTTTTGGGTGATTATGAATCATACACTTATTAGGTGATTGAAAGAGCTAATTGTCGAAATCGTTGTTGTTTTATTGAAAGATTGACTACAATAACTTTTGACCTAGCCTATCCTTTGTTCAACAACTAAGCTTCATGTTAAACCATCATCAACCTACATGATTTACCTTTAGGTATACATAATCCCAAGATCCTCTCAATTCTTGTTTTAAGTCAAAGGTGTCACATTTGTGCATTAGTAGTCAAAAATTGTTACAAACGAATCCCCCTATTTCCTTTTACATGTCTTGATTATTACCATTCTGAATAACCTTTTAGTAATTAGAACACCCATAAGACTTGAAATTTATAATTTGCTCCTTCTGGATTCAACCCCAACTCTAGTTGGGTTATTGACAACACCTGCCTCACCCCTCGATCACGGGAGTGAGTTGAGCTTTATCAAAATAGCATCGTTGCCGGGGAGTGAAATATAGATTTTTCTTGTGCGGTTTACTTCTTACTTTGGTATATCTGGGGTGGTGTATTTTATTATATTTGTTGTTTTCGGATTTCTTGTAGGTAACCCTAACGTGAATGGAATTATGAGCAAAAAAACTAGTGATATGGAGTCATTTGACATTCTCCTTGATAGATAAAGCCAACCAAAAGGTGCAAGCCAAACGAGAGAAACTCGTATCCCACCTCATGAGAGTGGAACCCTTGTAATACCCCATACTTTTCCTAGCTTCAAAAGTTTTCCAAAAATGTTAGAAGCTTTCTTTGAAAGATGAATCCACTTTTGTACACGTGGTATTTTCAATATTTTCACTTTCTATCATGTGGGTAATCGAATAAGCTTTCCATCAATACAAAATTCTCCCAAATCCGACACCCAGGTGAAGAGTTAGAGCCTTTTTAGTGAGACAGTGTATCACCTGAGCCTTCAGTGCATCGCGGAGATAACTCAAATGGAAATTGTCAATTTCCAGTGTTGATCCACGATAGTGGCATGTCTATCTAAACTTCCAGGCCGAATACAAGGTGGCAACGCGATAGATCCATGTCGCACCACCGTGCAATTTCCCATTTGTCACTTTCCAATGACTTTGTGCGCTAGTGGCGCGTCGCGCCAAGGATGAAAATCGGGAAATTTTCTCAAAAAATTAAATACGCATCCAAGGGTTAAAAGGGTCAATTTCCTACCCCTATTTAAACCCAATAACACGTGATTTAGCCATTCTTTACCCAAAATATACTAGTTTCTCTCAAGTTTCTCTCAAGAACAAGCTAGGGTTTCTATTGGGGATTCAAATTCAAGAAGGTTTCACCGTCAGTCTTCATGAAATCACGAACTAAGGTATGCATAGTGTTCATTCATGGACTCCTTTCGTCCATGAAGCCCAAGAATCTCTTTTCTAAAGTCAAGATTTTAGATTTTCTTTATGAACTTCATGTTGGATTTATTTGGTTTATGTTAAGAATGATCAATTGAATTCAAATCCATGTTAGGTGATCAATGTTATGTGGAATTGATTTGTATAGATGTATATTCATGTGAACCTATGATTAAACCCTAGGATGATGAAATTAGATGTTGAATCATGATGTGTAATTGTTGTATAATGGTGTCTACATATATTATGCCTATAATGTGTTTGATTAAATGCCGATAAGAAGGAATAGTGACCAACTAGTATGATATTATGAAATCCCCATGTTTGTACAAGTTTATGCATATCACATGTTTGATGAACTGCTTCAATGTATGAATTATGAATTGTCTTGTTGGTCATGTATTCACGTAAGTCATACTATGTCAGTTTCTTTCCATCGAGTCCTGGGGGTACTTGTACTCGATAATTTAGCTGTAGGACTCAGTTCATTTTAGTTAATCCATTCAGTGTTTATTCAGTTAGGAGTAGGATTCAGCGCCGAGTGAACCCAAGGATGGGGACTCACCTGTTATTTAGTGGAGGGTGTGATCCTTAGAAGAAATCCTTGTATTCCAGAACTACATAGCCATCGTAGGTTGAGATATACCCTACGCATTTAAGGATATATATACATCTTTTTTGGGTTACCTACTAGGACGGGTTGACGGAAGAGCTCCCTGTCAGTGAGGGTATACCCATAACAAGCCTTTACCAGTGGCGCGGTACTGACACCCTTCCAGCTGGAGTTATAGGTCGGACCCCACCAGTTCAGTTTTGGGGTATGTCGGTTAGATGATCACTTCCCACAGTTACAATTTCAGTCTCAGTCTTAGCCTCAGTAAAAGAACTCAGATAGTTCTTCAGATTTTAGGACTGTCAGATACAGTCAACTCAGATATAGAAAGGAACTCAGATAGTTCCATCAGATTCAGGACTGTCAGATACAGTCAATCATGTTATTAGTTATATCAGTTATAAAAACTTATGTCATCAGTATTCATCTTCTGGACTGTCAGATACCGTCAACCAACCAAGTTCTTCATAATTAGAACTATCAGATACAGTCAATCATGTTATCAGTTATATTAGTTATCAAAACTCATGTCATCAGTATTATCTTTAGGACCGTCAGATACAGTCAACCATCCCAGTTTTTCATAATTAGAACTGCCTGACATAGTTATTCATGTATCAGTAACATAGTACAGTCCCTCAGATATCAGTAATTCCATGTTATTGGTAAAATTCAGTAGTCAGAACTCAGTATTCAGTCCTAGCACGATCTCAGTTACAGTTATGTATGCATGCATGTATTCTCACGTTTATGTTAGTTAGTCAGTTAGTATTGTTAATGTATATAAACCTATTGCATTCATCCTACCTTACTTGCATACCAATACATTCAAAGTACTGTCGCATTTGTGCTATGGTGTCTTATACCATAGGTTTAGAAGCACGAGCTCCAAAGAACCAGTAGCATCCCAGTTCAGTGATCAGAGTTAGCAGTGAGTCCTCATCCTTCGAGGACATGATGATTTCATTACTAATTTAGTTTTCAGATTATTTCAGTAGTCAGAGTTAGTTGGGGACATGTCCCATCAACTCCTTATTCAGACAGTTTAGAGGCTTTCATACTATAGCATGTTAGACAGTTATTTCAGATTTGCTTTGGTATTATTATACCATTTTCAGACATTACTTATCAGATGTTCATTCAGTTTTGAACCTTATGGCCATTCAGTTTATGTTTTCGCATTTTATGGCATATTATGCAATATACAAGTACAGATATCAGTCATGGGTTAGCTTGTGGTCCTTCAGGGTCATGGGCATCTAGTAGCGTTTCGGGTACCAGATTTGGGGCGTTACAAACTTGGTATCAGATCCTAAGGTTCAACAGTGTCCTAGGAAGTCTGAAAAGTTGCATCTAGTAGTGTCTTATACATGGGTGTGTTGTTCCCCACACTTACGTGCAGGAGGCTATGAGATGTTTTAGGAACAGTTTCCCTTCTTTCTTGTCTCAGGTCGTGCTATAGAAAGGTTCTCTAAGAAACTCATGTAGATTCTTCTCATACTTCACTTATGTCAACTTCACCTTACTTTCAAGGTAACAGAAATGGTGAAGCTCAAAGTCCTAGAGATAGGGCTTTCTAAGACAGTCCCTGCAGACAGTTAGTATGGGATTGCCCACAAGCTCAAAAGTATCCCATCAGTTCAGTTATGATCCAAAGTTGTACATCTCTTATTCATGATCATGAGAACTCATATGTCATCAGATCCCTTCTCAGAATTCTATGATAGCATATGGCCTAAAGTTAGAAGCATGAACCCAGGAGGTTAGCAGTAGTAGAGTTGGGATAACGTTATCCAAATTGAGCAGATTATGTATTCATAGGGATAGTTATACCAAGGTAGACCAGTAGGCTTGAACAGTGCAAGCAAGAATTTAAGAGTATTGAACTAAAATTAAGTATGAAGGTGTGGACGTAAATTAGGAGATGCAATATTAGTAGTATATGAAGAAACAAAAATAGATAATGTGTTTAGTAAGGTAAGTATGTGTCGAACAGAGTATTAGTAGGTGACAATGATTGCAATTTAGTTCAGAGTTTAGTAAAGTGCTCATAGACTTATGATGATGGATTAAAGCTAAGGGGGAGATGACAGATCAAGTGACCAATTCAGGCTCTCAGATTCTAGTAGTAGTGTCAGTACGTATAGAAAAGCAGTAAGGGAAGATGATTCTCGACCCATCCTTATCTCAGTGTAAAGTTTGGTACTTTAGTCAGCATGATGCCTACGCATGATTCATATCCCAGTTCCATGAACACAGCTTATATTCACACACTTTCCATTGAATCATGTACGATTCCAGTTCCCAGCATAAGGAGTTCAGTTCTATTCCCCTCAGTAATACAAATCATGTCCCACGAATACAGAAAACTCCAAACTCAGGTCATGCAGATCATAACTCATGTACACATATCATACTTTACAGTATACTCAGCTTCCATGGCTCATGCTATGTCTCTACTGATCAGTTAAATTTAGACTATGTTATGCCTATCCTCAGTTTAGACCTCTTGGTGAATCCATGATATTTATATTCTATTCCTCAGGCTTCAGTCGAGTGTCAAGTTCAGTTAGTGTCCATTCATGCTTCATTTCCTCCTAATTTAACCCTTCGGTGATCTCTCTTTGTGAAAATAGTGTAGTGGATAGCAGTTGCTTAGAAGAGAGAGAGTGGATATTTCATATTAAGACAAGATTGTTACATGTTTATTTTACACGAGGGTATAGTGGTGAAGATAGGCTTGAATGTCATGTTAGTGTACAAGTAAATGGCTAGCAAGAGGTTGTATTTAGAAGTTGAGAAAGTACAGAGCGTGAGTGTGTATTCGGATCCCTGACTTATGTTAGCCCCGATCGTGTAACTATCAGAATTCAGTTCCTATCTCAGTTACAGTTTTAGTGTTCAGTATTTAGTAATCAGTGTTCAATTTCAAAATTTAGCACTTTAGTATCAGTATAAACCTTAGTTATCAGAACCCAGCATTCAGTTCCAGTAAGAATCTCAGTTACATTTTTAGTTATAATACCAACTTCAGTTTGGTAATCAGATCAGAAACTCAGTTCAGTCCCAGACTTGCTTGACCAATGCTACAGCTACCAGTCAATCAGTTAGTAGTATTTTAGTACTTCAGCCTACAGAATATTTTTGAACCATGTTATCCGCCTGGCCTTGCGTTCTTGGATAATTCAGTATTTCATGAATATATGCTTAGCTATCTCACGTTACTCAGTTAGTCCCTTTCTCATGTTCATAAAAACTCCATATTCTTAGCCCAGTTATTCAGACTACCATTCAATCTTACATGCCCAGTACCTAACTATTAATAAGTCAGAAGATCAGATGAGCCAGTTAGTAGGGAATTAGTTTAAATAGCCTGTATTTTAGTCTAGCAGTCAGTCAGACAAGTTTGTACTGTTTGGTTTTCCATCTTTCCATCTATTCGCATTATCTGAAATCTCATGAATGAAACCATTCTAAGATGAATCAATCATGTAGATGCAATCTCAGCTCAGTTCATGTATCATGCCTCGATTTTAGATCTCATCTAATCAGTCACGACTCATCTTCTAGGTTCCATGTGCATCGCTTTAGTCTTCAATATCTCCGCAAAGCCAGTATTCTTCGAGGGACCTAGTGTCCCAAGAGGGATATACCCCATAATTTCTCAACTCTCTCATGCCTTAAATTAAGTTCTCTTTGCATAAATAATCCAGGTTAGAGTAGAGGGTACTCATAAGTTGACCCTCAAAGTCCCAACCTCAGTTGTGGTCCAGGCATTCAAAGGTTCAGTGCAGTTCATGATGTTCAGTTCGTATGTCACGTATCAGACTAGACTCAATTAGGTTCTCATGTTTCTACTCATTCATGTTTAGTAAGACGATCTCGTGTTCATTAGCATTTCTAGTTAAGATAACATTTCTCCTTAGTCTTACTCAGTTTCATGTTCAGTGTTCATCACAAACTTGGTACTAAGTACCCTTGCATATTCAGCCATGCATTCATATATCAGTTCAAGCATGTAATTATGCATTAGACATGCATTCTCACTGCGAGAAATTCAGTTCATCAGAATATTCATTCATGTACTCATAAGTCAATTATCAGTCATGCATCAGATATGCATGAATTTGGCTTATTAGTCATGCATCAGATATGCATGTTCAGTATATTATATTCAGCCATCAGTCATGCCATTCATGAAATCATCTTCCAGCCAGTCATGTTCAATATTTACATCAGTTTGTATTCTTTCCCTCTCACTCAGTCTCATTCAAGGATGAATGTTCTCAAGGGGGGGATATTGTAATACCCCGTACTTTTCCTAGCTTGAAAAGTTTTCCAAGAATGTTAGAAGCTTTCTTTGAAAGATGAATCCACTTTTTTACATGTGGTATTTTTAATATTTTCACTTTCTATCATGTGGGGAATCAAATAAACTTTCCATTGATACCAAATTCGCCCAAATCCGATACCCGGGTAAAGAGTTAGAGCTTTTTTAGTAAGACAGTGTATCACCTGAGCCTTCAGCGCATCGCGGAGATAGTTCAAATGGCAATTGTCAATTTCCAGTGTTTCTCCATGATAGTGGCACGTAGCGCCAAAATTCCAGGTCGCAGACAAGGAGGCAATGCGATAGCTCCGCGTCGCGCTACCGTGCAATTTCCCATTTGTCACTTTCCAGTGATTTGGCGCGATAGTGGCGCGTCGCGCCAAGGATGAAAATCAGGAAATTTTCTCAAAAAATTAAAGACGCGTCCAAGGGTTAAAAGGTTCAATTTCCTACCCCTATTTAAACCCAATAACACGTGATTTAGCCATTCTTTACCCAAAATATACTAGTTTCTCTCAAGTTTCTCTCAAGTTTCTCTCAAGAACAAGCTAGGATTTCTATCGAAGATTCAAATTCAAGAAGGTTTCACCGTCAATATTCACAAAATCATGAACTAAGGTATGCATAGTGTTCATTCATGGACTCCTTTCATCCATGAAGCCCAAGAATCTCTTTTATAAAGTCAATATTTTAGATTTTCTTTATGAACTTCATGTTGGGTTTATTTGGTTTATGTTGAGAATGATCAATTCAATTCAAATCCATGTTGGGTGATTAATGTTATGTGGAATTGATTTGTATAGATGTGTATTCATGTGAACCTATGATTAAACCCTAGGATGATGAAATTAGATGTTGAATCATGATTTGTAATTGTTGTATAATGGTGTCTACATATATTATGCCTATCATGTGTTTGATTAAATGCCGATATGAAGGAAAAGTGTCCAACTAGTATGATATTATGAAATCCCCATGTTTGTACAAGTTTATGCCTATCACATGTTTGATGAAGTGCTTCAATGTATGAATTATGAATTGTCTTAATTTTTATGTGTTCACGTAAGTCATTCTCTGTCAATTTCTTTCCATCGAGTCCTGGGGGTACTTGTACCCAATAATTTAGCTATGTACCTAGAGCCATCTCATGTTTACACAATACTCTCAGTCAAGCTATGATCCATAGAACTCAGTCAGTCATATGACTCAGGAAATCTCAAAAATCTCAGTAATCTCAGTAGTTCAGTAATCTCTGTGATCTCAGTATTCCCAGTAAGTCTCAGTAACTTCAGTACTCTCAGTCAGTCCTCAGATCTCAGTAGCATTTCGTCAGTCAACAGAACTTAGTAAATTCAGTTCAGCTTTGCTAAACAATACCATCAGTTAATCAGTTTAGTTCAGTTAAATCAGTTGAGTTTAGTTAATTCGTTCAGTGTTTATTCAGTTAGGAGTAGGATTCATCACCAAGTCAACCCAAGGATAGAGACTCACCTGTTATCAATGGAGGGTGTGATCCTTAGAAACAATCCTTGTGTTCCAGAACTACGTGTCCTGCGTAGGTTGATATGCACCCTACATGTTTATGGATATATATACATCTCATTTGGGTTACCTACTAGGAGGGGTTGATGGAAGAGCTCCCTGTCAGCAAGGATATACTCACAGCAGGTCTTTACCAGTGGCGTGGTACTGACACTCTTCCATCTGGGGTTACAGATTGGACCCCACCAGTTCAGTTCTGGGGTATGTCTGTTAGATTATCACTTCCCATAGTTACAGTTTCACTCTCAGTCTCAGCCTCAGTAAAAAAACTCAGATAGTTTTTCATATTTCAAGACTGTCAGATACAGTCAACTCAGATATAGAATGGAACTTAGATAGTTCCATCAGATTCAGGACTATCCGATACAGTCAATCATGTTATCAGTTATATCAGTTATCAAAACTTATGTCATCAGTATTGATCTACAGGACTATCAAATACAGTCAACCAGCCCAATTCTTCATAATCAGAACTGTCAGATATAGTCAATCATGTTATCAGTTATATCAATTATCAAAACTCATATCATCAGTATTCATCTTCAGGACTGTCAGATACAGTCAACTAGCCCAGTTCTTCATAATCAGAACTTTCATACACAGTTAATCATGTATCAGTAAAATAGTATCAGTCCCTCGAATATCAGTAATTCCATGTTATTGGTTAAATGAGTAGTCAGAACTCAGTATTCAGTCCTAGCACTATCTTAGTTACAGTTACGTATACATGCATTTATTCTCACGTTTATGTTAGTCAGTCAGTTAGTATTTTCATGCATATGAACCTATTGCATTCAGCCTACCTCACTTTCATACCAGTACATTCAAAGTACTGACGCATTTACGCTATGGTGTCTTATACCATAGGCTTAGAAGCACGAGCTCCAAAGAACCAGTAACATCCCAGTTCAGCGATCAGGGTTAGCAGTGAGTCCTCATCTTTTGAGGACATGATGATTTTATTACTAATTTAGTTTTCAGTTTATTTCAGTAGTTGGAGTTAGTTGGGGACATGTCACGTCAACTCCTTATTCAGACAGTTTAGAGGCTTTCAGACTATATCATGTTAGACAGTTATTTTAGATTTTATTTGTTATTATTATACCATTTTCAAGCATTATTTATCAGATGTTCATTCAGTTTTGAACCTTATGGACATTCAGTTCAAGTTTCCGCATTTTATGGTATATTATGCAGTATATAGGTACAAATATCAGTCATGGGTTAGCTTGTGGTCCTTTGGGGTCATGATCACCGTGTAGCATTCTGCGTACCAGATTCGGGGCATTGCAACCCTCCACATAATGAGCGATATACTTCTGTCATGACCTGAGTCGGGGCCCTGGACATGAAGAGCATCCTGAACTACGAAGGCCCGAATGCCCTTCTCTGTTAGATAATCATGCACAAAATTCACCCAATAAAGAAAAGATGCAGAAAATAAATCATAACGGAACCATGGTCATACTCTGAGTTCAATTTTGACAATAAAGAAAGAAATCCAACTACATCTAGACAACATTTGAATCAGTCTGAGAAATATCTACTACATATGAAAATAACATCTATCTAAAACTGGGATAAGGCCCTTAGTGGACCAATACCATAATGAAATAACAATACTGTAAGAATAGCCTTCCGAAATAAGGAAGGCTCACCAACTGCACACTTCTTACTATCAACTTTGCGGTTTAGCAGGACCTCTAGACTGAACCTCAGACCTTGAAAGATAGCGGGTCAATACAATTGTATTGGTACGCAGAGTAAATCCAAAATTATAATTTTTATTCAACATAGGTGAGAGCAGTTCAAAAAAAGTTCATAAATACAACATATGGTATGAAAACACATGGGCATTTTTAAAAGACTCTAACAATCATCCGAACTCTGTGACATACTCTTTATTTTACTTCTGCGCTAGGTGGTATACCCTATAACTCTGAAATTCCATGGGCTATATGAAATCTGCCCTTAACTAGGCAGCCAAGGCTCCAACCCAAGTTTTCCGCAAGGGTTGGAGTCTCTGTCTCTGTACGCCACAGCGCACTAGGCCAGCGTATAATCCCTGTTGGGGAAATAATGAACCCTTATCGGTAAAACACGGTTTTGGGATAAGAGTTACTAATTCAAGCCTTCTTCGGGCAACCACCTAACCCTCTTTAAGCCCATTTTTAACTCTTTAAAACATGCATTCTCTGAAATCAAACTCTAAAATCTCTTACTCTGTTACAGCATACACTCATATAGTATCGTCAAACCATTAACTTGCAAGTCACATCTCTGAGCCATTATTAGCATATTAAAATATCTATTTTTAAAACATAAGTTTGGGACCACCATATCAATAAATCAGTTCAAAGAACTCTTTCTTTAAATTCATGTAAACACAAGCAAGGAACTTTCTCTTTGTCAACATTTCAATAACATAAGGTGGTCATGTCAATTTACTCAATAACATGCAATTCTATCTTTTAAACAAGCATATAGGTATAACAAGAAACTCCCTCTCATCATCTCTAAATTATGTCAAATACTTGGATATTGAAAAAAAATCACTTTCAAATCATAAAACATGTATTTCAAATCATTCCCAATAAGTTCATAAACTCTAGTTCATCAAAAGAGAGGGATTTTAATAATAATTCTCTCAACCAAATCCTCAATTTCATACATATACATATAGGTATAAATCAATTTAAGGAAAAAGACCACAAGACCAAAACAATTCTACCATTAAAAGGTTCTAATGCATAACTTAAAACATAGGATCCAAAACCCCTTTATAAATTCATGCTTGATAACTTTAAATCATATTCAAGATATTCAACAAGACCATGTAGTTTTAGGATAAACCCCACGTACCTTAGTGACGAAGAAATTGTGAAACATTGGACCTTTAAGCTTGAATTCCTTGATTTCTTATGAAAAGAACTTGAATCTTGTTCTTGGGAATGGATAACTTGGATGATTTAGGGCTTAGGAATTGTAAATAATGTGCTTAAAAATCCCTTATAATGATTTGGAGTGATTAGGGACGGTTTAGGGGTGTGAAATGACTCCAACACCCTTGATATAAGTCAAAACGGAGTATTTTTGGCACTTGGCAATGACTCAGCTAGCGCCCAGTCGATCGTACAATCCAGGGTGGGAGACACCTTGTCAATCACCTAAGTTTGGTTGGGCGGAGCCTAACCAATCCCACACCCTTACTGCCTCTCACTAAAATGATCATAACTTTTTGCTTGGGTGTTGGATTAATGCGAAATTGGTATCATTGGAAATCTATTTCAAAGACCTTTCATTTGATATATAGTAGGCCCTCTAATTCATTATATACAATAATTTATTGTCGACTGAACTTGACCCAAGTTTCGACGCTCACTCAAACTCAAACGATAGGAAAGTTTCCAACTCGTCCTTGGGTTAAGGGACCTCTATGATCTCAATTTATGCTCAACTAGATTCTTACGCTACATAATTGATTAACATACTATATTTGCACCGGATTTATGGCTTTTGGAACTTTTATGCGAAGGAATGACGGTTTACATTCTAGCCCAAAATGTGGAGTGTTACAGCTTCATTTATTGCAAATTAAGGGGTTGTACAGGGGTCAAGCGTATGAGGACCCGTATGTTCACTTAAAGAATTTCTTAGCGGTGTGTGCACCATTAAACATTGTACACACCACTCAAGAAGCCTTTCGGTTCCATCTTTTCCCTTTTCACTAACAGGCAAAGCATTGTTATGGCACCATTCACTCCCTATAGCTTCAATCATTTTGTGGAATGAGATTACAAAGATGTTTTTGTGTCAATACTCACTTTCCCCCAAGGTGTGACATGCAAGAGATGAGATAATCAACTTTAGATAAAAGAGTGGGGAGCTGCTTTAAGAGGTTCTGGGGAAGATACTTCTCCAAATCTTCTACCGGTGGCTAGAACCTTGGAACCAAACTATGGTGAACAATACGGCAGAAGGTTCTCTCTTAAATTTGCACTTCAATGCAGCTACAAAATTATTGAGAGAGATAACTAAACAAAATCAGGAATGGGATACCCAAGGCACCGAAGTCTTGAATAGCTCTCTGTCCATACCCATGGTCAATAAAGAACAAAGAAAGCGGAATGAAGAACAATAGGAGACTATGGCAAAGATTTTGACCCAAATTAAGCTCCTAACCAAATATGTTATGGGTGTACATGCGGAAATGTGAAATATCATAGCATCAAGAACCTATGGTGAGGAAGATAAAAATTTGGATGAAGAGATCAACTGTTTGCCAAACCATTGGAAGGGTTTTCACTGGCTAATAAATGGCAAGGTAAAATTCAAGGTTGTATGAATCGGGATGGTGGTAGATTTTGTGGGGATCGCGAACATGCTTTTTGTAATTTTGTGACCCACCATGACCGAGTTTATAACAAAGAGTTAAGCCCAATTAATCCAACAATATTTAAGACCGAAGATATGCAAGAAAGAATCTTGAATGGAGTAGAACGTATGGACAAAATGGTCCATGAATTAAAAGGGGAGTTCTCTCAACTCTCTAAAACTGTGGTGTCCCACTCCACTTCTATTAAGAAATTTGAGACCCAAATTGGACAAATCTTTGCACGACTAAATGCTAAGCCTATAAATGGTCCCTCTAGTGAAAAAATTTTCAATACAAAAAGCAATGATCAAGTCTTGGCAATATGTTTAAGGAGTAAGAATACAGAGGAAGAGTTACCCCAAAGTCTAGACGAAGAAGTAAAGGAAAAGATGGCAAAAGTGGCCATAAAAAAAATTGATGATGGAGAGGTTTATAAGTGGGGAATTGCAGAACTCCCTTGAAAGTTGAAAAAGAATAACGTCGTGCCACGATGATAACTAAGGCTCTATGTGGGAGGCAACCCACAAATTCCACGAAAATGGCTCGTATCTTTTTTTGGTATATTTTTATAGTGTCAATGCTAGGTTTTGCATATGAATAACTCATGCAAGTGTGGCACTATTGAGTGCATTGGGTATGTTTTGAAAGAAGTAATGTAACGCCTTGAGAGTACACCCTAGACATCATACGGTGCTTTTTTCCTTGAAAGACCACAAGCTAACCCATGAACTAGTACCTGTTGTATGCACGAAATAATACTAATAACAAAAGACCATATGCAGAATTAACTGAAAAATGCAATAAGTTTTTAAATCATAGTTCTAATAATGTCTGTAAAACAATACTAAATCATAGTTTTAAAAGTCTAAGAACATACTGACAATACTAATAAAATGGCTGATAATAACAACTGAAAACTGACTAACTGTTTATACTAGTCAGAAAGCCTCTAAACTGACTGTGGAATTAATGGGACAAGCCCCCAACTAACTCCGACTGGGTAAATAACTGAACTACTGACATAAATGAATGTAAGATAACTCATCCTCAAAGGATGAGGACTCACCACTGTGGCTGCTGCTAAAAGCTCTGTAAGTCTAAGTGCGGTCGGGAATCCAAGCATCCGAACCTATGATATAAGACATCATAGCACAAGAAACGAGTATGCGATTAGTACTTTGAATGTACTGGTACATTAGATGAGGTTAAGCTAATATTCTTGGGTTCATGTACATAAGTAATAACTAATTGGATGAATAGCATGAAGTACTGAGTATGAATGCATGGAATCTATAAAGACTACAAATGCATGACCAAGCATAAAACATGTTTTGAAATAGTCTGTGAACTAAAATACTGATAACTGAATAACTAATATTGTATGCTATATTAAAGCAAACCTGAAACTTAATACCGAACTGAAATTGTGAGAGCTAGCTATAACCGACATGCTCTAATGTACTATCAGGGTCCAACCTGTAACCCCAGCTGGAAGGGTGTTAGTACCATGCCACGGGTACTAATAATGGTTGTGTGGATCCACTAATCTAATGTTCGAACGACGAGGGTACCATGCCTACCTGATGGGGAAACCCTCAAATCCTATGCTGGCTACGTAATTTTGGAACCTAGGGACTGATACAACGTCTCATGCATACTGACAAGGAATACAAGTGCCTCATGCCTAACTAACGGGGTGAGACACCATCCTTATGTTCACTCGGTGATAGGTTTTACTCCCAACTGAATGACACTGAATTGTGGACTGATCTGAGTATAACTGAATACAATAACTAACTGGACTTATTACGCTTATATTTTTACCTAAAAACATTCTAAAACTACGAAAACTAAGTAAGCAGCTAACTTTTTAGGGTATTCAAACACCAGGACTCAACAGCAATAACAATAAGATCATAGTAAACTTTGAAAGCATGATAAGTAGTCATTATTAAAAACTCATTCTTTGAGGCATTTCATCATACACATGAGGGTCATGAATTAAAGCATGGAATAGTTAAACCATATGAATATAACAAAATTACAATACTAAAGCATGAGTCAAGGATTTTTGCATATGAATATCATTATTCGAACACATTAAGGGTAATTTCCAACAAAACACATGGGAATCATAATTTTAAATCAATGTCCATAATCGTTTCATAAATATAACTCATAAACATGTAAAAACCATAACTTTAAAACTTAAAAGCGGTTCTTGGGCTCCATGGGTGAAAAGGACTCATGAATGAACATCTAATATACCTTGCTTGAAGAATTTGTGAAAATTCTTTGGAATTATAGATGGATTACTTGAGAATTGACCTTGGAGCTTGAAGGGGCTAGGGTTTGTTCTTGAGAGGAGATGATTTCAATTTAGGGAAAATATGAATTTTAGGGCTAAAATGTAGTTTTGGAACCTAAATCTCGTGTTTTGGCTGAATTAAAGTGAGTACAATTGACCCAAATACCCTTGAAAAAATGTGACTGAAAGCTGGAAATTTTAGGAACGTGCGTTGCGTGCTCCGAAGTAGTGGAATAGAGCATGTGTTGCATGCTATATCACATGCTCCCTCAGGTGTGAAATTGTGCGTGTGTCGCACGCTAATTGTGGGAAGCTACTTTTTTGGACTCCCAAACATGCCGTTACGCTGGTCCAAAAATTCTGAAACTCACTAGGAATATACTATGATCAACCTTGATCATGAATCAACTTAAAAATTAATGTTTCAATATCGGGAAGGTCAAAATAAAATCATCAAAGTTTGGTAACTTTAAGAATGACTAAGTATCAATACTTGGTGAAATTTTCTAAGTCTTGGACCCTCTTTAACATGCTATAGTAAGCTGCAATGAGCTAGGATTTTTACGGGGTCTTACAATATCTCCCCCTAAGAACATTCACCCTCGAATGAGGCTCATTAAGTTGAGAATATTTAAGATACAGAGACTACTGAGGATACTGAGATTACCTGTTGATTATGTATAATTGAAACATGATTGCGTGACTGAACTGATTCGTGAATGCATACAATGACGTGAGACTGATCACATAGCTGGAACTAAGAATGGACAAATAAAAATCTGAGGAAAACTGTAACCTTAATCTTAGACCAAGTTCATGGAGAAAAGATGAGAGTACTTGGTTTGCATATCTGCTTCTGCTTCCCAAGTGGCTCCCTTTATAGACTGATTCAGTCAAAGAACTTTGACAAAGGGAACTTCTTTGTTCCTTAGCCTTTGATCTGATGATCAAGAATTTCAACTAGCATTTCTTCGTAAAAAAGACTGTTCTGAACATCTACGCTATCTAAGGGGACTACAATGGTTGGGTCACCAATACACTTCTTCAACAAGGAGACGTGGAACACTGGGTGCATTGATGCCAAGTCTGCAGGCAACTTAAGGTCATAAGCTACCTTTCCAAAGTGGCTCAAAATTCTTAAAGGGCCAACATATTGGGGACTAAGCTTTCCTTTTCATCCAAACCTCTTTACTTCTTTCATGGGAGAGATTTCCAAATAAACTAAGTGACCAATTTCAAACCTAAGGTCTATCCTCCTCACATCAGCATAAAATTTCTGTCGGCTTTGGGTTGTCTTAAGCCTCACCCTGGTCAACTGAACTTTCTCTAATGTATCAAATACTGAATCTGGCCCTATCACCGCAGTCTCACCTACCTTAAACCATCCAATTGGAGATCTATATCTTCTCTACTATAGAGTTTCAAACAAAGCTATCTAATATTAGAATGATAGTTGTTGTTATAGGCAAATTCGATCAAAGAAAAGTGGTCATCCCAACTACCTTTAAAATCGATAAAATATGTTCTTAACATATCCTCTAAGGACTGAATTGTCCTTTTTGCCTAACCATCTATCTGAGGGTGAAAGGTTGTGCTGAGATGAACTTGGGTACCAAGACCCGTCTGAAAGGATTTCCAAAAGTAAGAGGTAAACTGAGTACCTCTATCTAAAATAATAGACAACAGAACATTGTACAACCTAACCAACTCTCTGAGATAGATCTTGGCATAGTCCTCGGCTAAGTAAAAAGTATGGACTGGAAAGAAATGGGATGATTTGGTCATCCTGTCTACAATGACCCATATCGAATCATGTTGACGATGAGTATGAGGCAAACCCATCACAAAGTCCATGTTAACCTCCCACCACTTCCAGGTGAGGATGCTGAACTCCTGCATGGAACCACTAGGCTTTTGGTGCTCAACCTTAATATGCTGACAATTAGAGCACTTAGATACAAACTCATCAATATCCCTCTACATTCCACTCTACTAATAAATCTACCATAAATCGTGATACATCTTAATGTCCACTGGATGAATAGAGTAACATGCACCATACATTTCTGCAAGAATCCACTGTCTCAGATCGTCTACACATGACATACATAGTCTACCCTGGCAACGCAACACACTATCTCCCCCATGGGAGAAAACCTCTACTTTCTGATCTCTGACTGACTCTTTTAATTTAACCAAGCTAGGATCCCTATCTTGATTTTCTTTCACTTTGGCAACCAAAGATGATTCTGAGCTATTTTTTCACCCAACTACTACCCTCAGCTGAATCAACCAATCAAACACCTAATCTGGCAAAATGATAAACCTCCCTAACTAAATTCTTCTTATTATCCTCAAAATAAGCAACACTACCCATAGATAATATGCTAAGGGCATCTACTACTACATTGGCCTTGCCTGGATGGTACAAAACACTCAAGTCATAGTCTTTCAGCAACTCTAAACATCTTCTCTATCATAGATTTAGGTATTTCAGAGAAAAATGTACTGCAAGATTTTGTGGTCCGTGAACACATCAACTTGCACCCCATACAGATAGTGCCTCCAAATTTTCAAGGAAAACACAACCGCTACTAACTCAAGATCATGGGTGGGGTAATTCTTTTCATGGGGATTAAGTTGTCTGGAGGCATAGGCTATGACCTTACCCTTTTGCATCAAAACACAATCCAAACCAACTCTGGAGGCATCAAAATACGCTACAAAAACCCTTTAAACCATCTAGCAAGGCCAAAACTAGGGTTGTAGTGAGTCAATTCTTCAACTCCTGAAAACTCTTCTCATAAGAATCTGACAACTGAAACTTGACTTTCTTCCAAATCAACCTGTACATGGGGGACACAATAGTCAAAAACCCTTTAATAAACCATCGGTAATAGCCAGCCAAACCCAAGAAATTCCTGATATCTAACGAAGAAATAAGTCTGGGCCAATTTCTGACTACTTTGGTCTTTTGAGGGTCAACTCTAATGCCATCACCAGAAATAATATAGCCAAGGGAAGCTACTAAGCTTAGCCATTTAGATATTATTTTTCTCGATCTAAGGTACGAAACAATTTGACCCTAAGTGTTGTAGTACTACCCTTCCATTCAAGGACTAGTTTATTTGGAAATTGGAAATGAACAATTTTGTTTCTACAATCAACTGAAGTATAACATGAATGGAGCCAATCCAGGCCAAGAATGACGTCGAAATCTATCATCTCCAATTCTACAAGGTCTACTGAAGTAACTTTCTAAGATACTGTAACTGGACACTTTCTGTAAACCTACCTGGATATAATAAAGATGCCTACTGGGGTTGACACTGAAAAGGGCTCTTCTAAGGTTTTGGGACTGACCCCAAAGTTGACTGCTATGTAAGGGGTTACAAAAGAAAGAGAAGCTTCAGGATCTACTAAAGTATAAACATGTAAGTGAAAGACTTGCAACGTACCAGTATCCACATCAGAAGAACTTTCCTAATCCTGTCGGACTGAAGTACATAAATTCTGTTCCGATGCTGACCAATAGTAGCACTAGAAATAGCGCTCTGCTGAATCGGGCTACCTGCGGATGCTGCTGAAGAGTTAGCCTGACCCAGTGGGTGATCATACCTACTCTTCCACATACAAGTCGGATACTTCCTCAACATGTGGTCTTACTTGACACATCCAAACCACATATCGCTACCATCCCTGCACACACCTTGATGATTTTTTTTACACTTCTGATAGAGGGGATTATTATGGACACTGCTTTAGGACTTCTATCCTGGTTTCCTATCCTGATTATGTCTGAACTTTGGTACAGGTACACTAGCTAAGGATGTGGATGTAACTGAGGATTTTTGACAGAATTAAAGATAGATACCACCCTCCAAGCTCGGTTGAGCAAAATTGAAACTACCTGTTCTTGCCTTGTTGTTCTCCTTTTCTCTCTCCTTAGCCTTCTCCTCTTCAATCTACTGAGCATAGACCATCAACCTATACAAATCCATCTTCTTAATCAACATTGTGGTCCTATACTCCTTGACTATACTATTAGACACTCCAGATACAAATTTACTCATTCTAGTCCTGTTATTAGCTACTACATAAAGAGCATTCCTGTCTAGCTGAGTAAACTTGAGGGAATAATCTTTCACACTCATGTTGCCCTATTTTATATTGATAAACTGTAACACTTTAGCTTTCTTCAACTCCAACGGGAAGAATCTATCTAAGAAGGCTGTAGCAAATTCCTCCCATTCTATAGGCCCTGCATCTGCATCTCTATCCTTCTTCCACTTCTTAAACCAAGTATGAGACACATCCTGCAGCTGGTAAGCAGCCAACTCACCACTCTCACTAGACTTCACACCCATAATATTTGTCATCTTCTAAATCATGTCAAGGAATTCCTACGGATCTGCATCATACTTGGATCCCAAAAATAGAGGAGGATTCATTCGGGTGAAATCCTGAATCCTAGCTACGACAGTATTAGACACTAGGTTGGCTGAAACTGCAGATGGTCGTACATTCTGAGATACTACAGAGTGAGATAGATTAGTGAATATAGCTTTGAACTCTGTATGAGAAACATGCTCATTCAGGGAATCTTTCTAAACGGGCAGAGGTGTTGGCCAGTTTCCATTTCTTCTTCCATTCATCTTTCTGGGAGACATATTTTATAAATGAAAGAAAGAGTTGAATTAGATATAGAGTTTAACTTGAGATCATGCTCATCCACACGATATGAATACTGGAGGAAGGGAACCCCTCCCTAAAATGTCTTTTAGCCTCTTATCCATAAGTATGGTGTGCTTCACACCCATGCATAAGAATCTACTCAACGCGGCTTTCAGACTCCTTAGGACACTTTAAAACCTTAAGCTCTAATACCAAGTTTGTAATGCCCCAAAAGTATACCCTGGACATCACACAGTTCTTGCGGCCTCGAAAGATGATGAGCTAACCCATAAACAAGTATCTGTTGTAAGCGTGGAATAATACTGATAACAAAAAATCATATACAGAATTTAAATGAAAATGCCATAAGGTTTTAAATCATAGTTCTAATAATGTCTGTAAAAAAATACTGAATCATAGTTTTAAATATCTAAGAACATACTGACAATACTGATAAAATGGTTGATAATAACAATTGAAAATTGACTAACTTTTTGTACTAGTCTGAAAGCCTCTAAACTGACTGACTCTGGAGTTGATGGGACAATTCCCCAACTAACTTCGACTGGATAAATAACTGAACTACTAACATAACTGAATGTAAGATAACTCATCCTCGAAGGATGAAGAGTCACTACTGTGGCTGCTGCTAAATGCGTTGTAAGTTTAAGTGCGGTCGGGAAGTCAAGCGTCCAAACCTATGATATAAGACATCATAGTGTAAGAAATGGGCATGTGATCAATACTTTCAATGTACTGGTACATTAGATGAGGTTAGGCTAATATGAATGGGTTCATGTGCATGAGTAATAACTGACTGGATGAATAGCATGAAGTACTGAGTATGAATGTATGGAATCTATAAAGACTGCGAATACATGACCAATCATAAAATATGTTCTGAAATAGTCTGTGAACTAAAATACCAAAAATACAGATAACTGAATAACCGATACTGTATGCAATGGTCAAGCAAATCTGAAACTGAATAGTGAACTAAAACTGTGGGAGCTAGCTAAAACCGACATGCCCTAATGTACTATCAAGGTCTAACTTATAACCACAGCTGGAAGGGTGTTAGTACCATGCCACGGGTACTAACAATGGTTGTGTGGATCCACTAATCTAATGTTCAAAGGATGAGGGTGTCATACATATCTGATGGGGGACCCCTCAAACCCTACATTAGCTACGTAGTTCTGAAACCTAGGGACTGCTACTAACGTATCTACCTACTGATGGGGGAGACAAGTGCCTCATTCCTAACTGATGGGGGAGACGCCATCCCTACGTTCACTCGGTGATAAGTTTTACTCCCAACTAAATGACACTAAACTGTAGACTGATCTAAGTATAATTGAATACGATAACTAACTGGACTAATGACACTCATGGTTCTACCTGAAAACATTTTGAAACTACTAAAACTAAGTAAGCAGCTACGTTTTTTGGGTATTCAAACCCCCAGGACTTAATATTAATAACAATAAGATCATAGTAAACTTTGAAGGCATGATAAGTAGTCATTATTCAAAACTCATTCTTTGAGGCATTTCATCATACATACGAGGGTCATGAATTAAAGCATGTTATAGTAAAACCATATGAATATAACAAAATTCCAATACTAAAGCATGATTCAAGGATTTTAGCATGTGAATATCTTTATTCGAACACATTAAGGGAAATTTCCAACAAAACACATGGGAATCATAATTTCAAATCAAAGTCCATAATCGTTTCATGAAGGTAACTCATAAACATGTAAAAACCATAAATGTAAAACTTAAAAGTGGTGCTTGGTCTCCATGGGTGAAAAGGATTCATGAATTAACATTTAACATACCTTGCTTGAAGAATTCGTGAAATTTCTTGGGAGTTATATATGGATTTCTTGAGAATTGACCTTGGAGCTTGAAGGGGATAGGGTTTTTTCTTGAGAGAACATGATTCAATTTGGGGGGAATATGAATTATGGGGCTAAAATGTTGTTTTGGGACCTAAATCCCGTGTTTTGACTAAATTAAAGTGAGTAGAATTGACCCAAATGCCCTTGAAAATACGTGACTGAAATCTGGAAATTTTGGGAGTGTGCTATGGAGCGTGTGTCGCATGCTCTGGAGTAGAGAAATGTAGGATATGCCACATGCTATATCACATGCTCCCTCAAGTGTGAAATTGTGCGTGTGTCGCACGCTAATTGTGGGCAGCTACTTTTTTGGACTTCCAAACATGTCGTTACGCTCGTCCGAAAATTCTAAAACTCACTAAGAACATACTATGATCAACCCCTATCATGAATCAACTTAAAAATTAATGTTTCAATATCGAGAAGGTCAAAATAAAATCGTCGAAGTTTGGGAGATTTAAGATGACTAAGTATCAATACTTAGTGAAATTTTCTAAGTCTTGGACCCTCTTTAACATGCTATAGTAAGCTGCAATGAGCTAGGATTTTTATGGGGTCTTACAAGTAAGTAATCAGAAATGTGCATCACAAATTGAACAGGGATCAAATAGGTGTAAAATAAAAAAGAGCTGCAAAGGGGAAAACCAGGAGAGCAAAAACGCTCGCAGTTACTACGATTGCGGCCATTTCGGCCACTTATCCCCTATTTCCCTCTCATTTTCTGCACACTCCCTTTCAAGTTTTCAACAGTAGAATTGATCCAACCTTAAGAGGAATGAGGGTGATGCAAAATTTGAGAGCAATGTTAGCCCTTGATGTGGTTCTAGGGAGAACCCTTAGCCCTTTTATCCTTGATTATTTTTGCATTGGGGACACTGCTACTTTTTCAAGTGGGAGGTGAATGCGATCGCGGTTACTTTGTTGCTATCGTGGCCAGTTCGGCCAATTATCCCCTATTTCCCTCTTATTTTCTGCACACTCTCTTTCAAGTCTTCAACTGTAGAATTGATCCAACCTTAAGGAGAATGAGGGTGATGCAAAATTTGAGAGCAATGTTAGCCCTTGACGTGGTTCCAGGGAGCATCCTTATCTCTTTTATCCTTGATTATTTTTGCATTGTGGACACTGCTACTTTTTCAAGTTGGGGGTGTCTCCTCATCATTTGATTTTGGGCCTGTATTACTGGCAATTCTGCATACTTTTCTGCTCTTTTGGTAAATTTTTATTTGGGTTGTAATATTCGGGCACTCTGCGATGGTGCCCACATTTGCATGGATTAGTTACTCTGTTCTTAGTTTGTCTCCCTATTTTAGTTTTAATAGATGTGCTTTTCCATCATGATTGGGTTACTAACCATAGGTGTAGGAGAAGTCTGAGTACCCATGGCATCGAGGCCATAAAATACAAGGGAAGTCTTAGTACCTGTAGCATTGATGATTTGGGATCGATTCATATCCATTGGTGAAGTCTGAGTAACCACATGAGTGGTTCGCCCGTACTATAGTTCACAATGTGAGATTATAGCTTGGGTTGTTGCCAAGATTAGAAAATTATGCATGGTGCAAATACAAAAGAAAACAACCCCCTCCATCCAAAAATTTTGCAAAATTCGAAGGCATGGACGTGAGAAACCTCGTAATGAAACTTTTCCTCTTTCTATGACTCTGAAAGTTGACTTCTGAAAAATATTGAATACTCCATCTTTATCTCGAGTGGTTAGAACAATTGAACGCCCTTGACAACATTCGCATGCCATGTGTGTGAATTTAATTATCTTCATCTTATGTGTACTTTTACCATCTAGAACTTGCCCCATTAGTCTTTCAAAGCTAAATTTTGATTGTACTTAGTTGGTAAAATGATCATAGGCCATCTTGTGATTGTGGAAGTCCACTTTAGCTTAAAAGGCCTCCTAATACATGGGAGTTACCCCTAGTCACCCTCTTTGAGCCTTTGGACTTTTCTTTGGAAAACGCATTACAAGTTGTGACCCTTCTATTCATCCTCTCTTGAGCCCTATCCTCCTAGAACTTAAGAATACAAAATGAGGCTAAAAGCCTAAGTTGGGTGGTGGTGGAAAGAGAAAGAAGTACAGTTGAGCCACGAAGTCGTAATAAAGTGCCTACGAGCTTAAACAAGTAAGCATTTTGCTTTGAATAAAAAGAAAACCCATTAAAATAATGAAATGCATAGATTTTAAATGCATGCAAGAAGAGTAAAGAAAAAGAGGCAAAAAGCATATGAGTAAAGAAAAAAGGGAAAAGTGGGAAAATTGGTAAAGGAAAAAAGAAATGGCCCAAATAGCAATACATAAAAGGATTCTGGTGTGGAAGTTCAAGGAGGGTTTAGCCTTATCGTTCCAATTTAATATTCTACCCTACCCTAAACCTACATTACAATCTCAAAAAGTCCTTTTGTGATTCCCAACCAAGTGTGGTCATTGTAGTGGTGATTAAAAATATGGGCAAGCCTATGGCATGGTACTTGTTAACATGGAGAATTTCCTTAGAGAGTGAGTGTTTTCACTTAAAATTCCTTGTTGCACGATTGGTAACTAGATGTGTGAATTTTTTCTTTCTTGTGACGAGGCATGTGAACTGGTTGAGGTGGGTGATTTTGTCATCTTCTGCGCAATGAGATAAACGGAAGTATAGCATAATTGTAGTCTGCATCTGAGTCATCTGTAGAGTGTTAGTAATTGTTACATGGTTTCTCCTTGAAGTCTTATCACATCCTTCACTATTCCATTTTATAATGAGAGGAGTCATTAAAAACCTATTTACCCATGTGTGAAAAGCTTTTGGTGGTAGAAATCAAGCTTAAGTTATCATGATCATTAGGTGATAGAATGAGGTCATACATATGAAATTGTCTTATAAAAAGGGGTGGTGTTGCTTGAATACAAGCAAGGTCTTAAGTTGGGGGTGTTGATGGGTGGTGATTTTACCACCTATTCTCACTAAACATTCTTGCACACTACCTTATTTTGAATGAATAAATGAGACATACTTTTGAGTAATTACACTAATATCCACACATTGCAGGCATTGAGTTGAAGAGATAAAAAGATATGGAATGGAGCTTAAAATGATAAAAAAAAAGAGCAAGGAAGAGTGCAACTGAGGACCTGGACCATATCAGCCTCAGTTACTGCGACTGCAGTCCTCAGTCTGCGATCGTAGTCAATCAAGTTGATTAGCACAACGCGGTCACGTAGCCACGGTCTCGGTCAAACTTGCGCGATCGCGGTTTAGCGGGATTATGCCCCAGGGCAGTTTGTAAAACTACATGGACGAATCCCAAATCATATATAGGCAAAAACCCTTTCTTCTTTGGGGATTGCTTACCTCATAGCTATTTTTTATTTGAAAATAAGAAGCCCTAATTGGGAAAGTGTGTAACTATTCTTGGAGTCTTAATTTCTTAGTAAATTTGTGAAGAATGATTGTTTTGGATAATCTTCATGGTATATCTCTTTTTACTTTCTTCATGAGTAGCTAAGTAATTTAGTCTTGGGATTATATTGAATTAAAGTGTAATTGTGTGTGGGTGTTGTTGTGTTTGCATGATTTTTAGTTGTTGAGTATGGATTCCACCATTTCTTGGGTTAATGAGTTGGAATTTGACGGGTGAAAACTCCAAATCTCCAAATGGGTTTGATGAGTGAAAACCCCAAACTCTAAAAACCCTTCATCATCCTCGAAAGAAGGATGAAGGTGAACTTGAGGTAACCTATAACATCCTTGAAAGAGGGTTATAGGGGTACAAGGTAATGGTGGACAATTAAGTCTATGGTTTACTCCCTTTTGAAAGATTAGAAATAAGTATAGTTGGAGTTTAAATCATGTCAAGAGCATCATCCTAGAAATAGGGATGCTTGATTGAGGTTTTGGGTGATTATGAATCGTACACTTGTTAGGTGCTCGAAAGAGACAATGGGTGAAATAGTTGTAGTTTTATTGAAAGATTGACTACAATGAATTTCGACCTAGCCTATCCTTTTGTCAACAACTAAGCTTCTTGTTAAACCATCATCAAACCACAAGTTTTACCTTTAGGTAGACATAATCCCAAGATCCTCTCTATTCTTGTTTTAAGTCAAAAGTATTATATTCATGCATTGGTAGTCAAAAATTGTTACAAACCAATACCCCATTTTCTTTTACATGTCTTGCTTATTACCATCCCGGATAACCTTTTAGTAATTAGAGCACCCATAAGACTTGAAATTTATAATTCGCTTCTTGTGGATTCGACCATAACTCTAGTTGGGGTATCGACAACAACCGCCTCACCCCTCAATCATGGGAGTTAGTGGAGCGTTATCAACCTTCGGTCGATTTTCAGCCCAAAACACACCCGGTCCCCTGGCCAATCCCCAGAACCGCGGTCCATAGCACACCAATTTAGCCCAAAAATGGCCCGTTAGCATCGTTTCACCCGTTTGATCACCCAAACGGCCTCGCTGACCCCAAAGTCTCACATTCCCCTGCTACTCAGCCTGCCTGGAGCCTCAGATCGATATTTTTCCCCTAAATGATGAACCCCCGGGTCACTCCCAAACTGTGGGCTATAACACACCAATTTTGCCCAAAAACAGTTCGTTCGTGCTATTTAGCACGTTCGCGCTGTTTTGACCGTTTGACTACCCAAACGGCCCTGCCAACCCCAAAGGACCACACTCCCCCGCTCCTGATACTACCTAGGAGCCCGAGTCAATTTTAGGCCTAAACACGTTCGGGCCCTGGGCCCACTACCAGAACCGTGGGTTATAGCACACCGATTTGGCCCAAAAATGGTTTGTTCGCACTGTTTCACTGATTTGACCACCCAAACTGCCCCGTCGACCTATGATCCCATACACACCCACTTCTCTGCCTACGTAGGATCTTCGGTTTGATAGTTATCCCAAACACGCTCGGCCCTCAACCCACCCCTAGAACCGTGGGCTATAATAGCTCACCGATTAGGCCAAAAATGGCCCTTTCACTCAGGTTTTCTCATTTGACCACCCAAATGGCCCTGCCGATCCCAAAAGCCCACACTACCCCTCTCTTCAACTTGCTTGAGAAACCCAGTTGATTTTTGGACCAAAACACGACCGGGCCCTGGTTCCACCCCCAAAATCGTGGGACCACCAATTTACTCCAAAAAGGATTCGTTCACGTCGTTTGACCAACCAAATGGCCCCGTCGACCCCAAAGGCACACACTCCCCTACTCTTTATCTAAGCCCTCGATTGATCTTCAGCCTAAAACACGCTCGATCTCTAAGTCCACCCCCAAAACTGTGGGCTATTACACACCGATTTGGCCCAAAAATGGCCCGTTCATATTGTTTTGCCTGTTCGCTCTATTTCACCCGTTTGACTACCCAAAAAACCTGCCGACCCCAAAGTCCCATAGTCCCCTGCTCCTTAGCTTGCCTGGGATCCCTCGGTTGATATTTGATATAAAACATGCTCGGTCCCCGAGCCTACCCCTAAAACCGTAGGCTATAGCACACTGATTTGATAAAAAAATGGCCCATTTACGTCGTTTTACCAGTTTGACAACCCAAATGGCTCCATTGACCCCAAAGGCCCATGCTCTTCTGCTTCTCAACCTGTCTGGGAGACCTCAATCAATTTTTGGCCCAAACATGCTTGGGTCCCAAGCCCACCCCAGAACTGTGGGCTATAGTACATCGATTTGGCTAAAAAATGACCCATTCGCATTGTTTTGCCCGTTTGACCACCCAAATGGCCCTGTCGATCCCAAAGGCTCATACTCTCTCGTTCTTCAGCCTTCCTGAGAGCCCCCTATAGATTTTTGGCCCAAAACATGCTCAGGCCTCGGGTCCAGCCTCCGAATCGTGGGCTATAGCACACCGATTTGGCTAAAAAGGGCATGTTTTCCCCATTTCGCTTGTTTGACCACCCAAACGGTCCCTTCGACTCCAAAGTCCCACACTCTCCCGCTCTTCTTCCTGCCTAGGAACCCCAAGTCAATTTTTGGACTTAAACATGCCTAGTCCTCGGGCCCACCTCTAGAACCTTGGCTATAGCACACCTATTTAACCCAAAAAATAGCTCGTTCACACCGTTTTGCCCGTTTGAACACCCAAATGACCCCACCAACCTCAAAGGCCTGAGTTCAGGGATTAATTTATTGAATTTTTTTTTTTTCAAA
This sequence comes from Capsicum pubescens, assembly GCA_030864215.1. Classification (NCBI taxonomy): domain Eukaryota; kingdom Viridiplantae; phylum Streptophyta; class Magnoliopsida; order Solanales; family Solanaceae; genus Capsicum; species Capsicum pubescens. Next base: position 285,270,206 of record CM061542.1, read on the forward strand.
AATTCAAACTCCACTGAGTCTGAAATGCTGAATTTAGCCTAGTGGCATATATGATTTACTTCTATCGGGTTCGAACAAATTTCGACAGTCCGTTCGGAGATTTTGAAAACCATGCAAATCAGTTAGTTTGTTTAATTTGGTTCAGGTGTGAAAAAGTTTCTTCGCGAATGTGGGCCCTAGCTATGAATGTTGAGAAGGAAAATCCCTTCCAACTCAATCATGATATGGTGGTCGCGATCGTGAAGGGTAATCGGGTTGGGTAGTATTAGTACCTTCATTGCGAAAGAGATCGAGCTGTCGCAAACGCGAGAGTACGGGTCATGAAACTTTGTAAATGCGAAGCCCTAACATCAAATGCAAAGGTTAAATTAATCGGCTGGTCACTGCTGACCCTCGTGAACGCTAAAGGTTGACCGCGTAAATGAGGTACTGTTCACTGAATAATATAAAAGTTTTGTTTTTATGTTTTTCCTATATTTTTGGACTTTTGAGCTTCGACTTCGAGTGATTCTTGAGGGTTTCTTCACTATTGAGTTTGAGTAAGCTCTAAAACCTTATTCCCATTAACTTTCATTGATTATATCATCAAAAACAACTTTAAATCATGATTTCAAAATGAAAATTTGAGCTTTTTACTTTAGAGTTTAAAAGAGGTTCTTCTTCAATTTGGAACTCATTTTAAACCCGTTTTCATGTGAATTTTATCCTTAGACTCCTATAACCTTAGGGGATGTGTTTTTTTTTTATGAAAACAACAATTTTACCTTTTCATTTTTTTTCCAAATTATTTTTGGGTCTGATTTGACTATGGACATTATGGGTATCGTTAGCCTTCTTTAAACATGTATATATTATATATGAATATAGAAGTTGATTCTGAGGTCATTCGTGAGGAAAAAATAACTATGAAATTTATATTTCAAGAATATTGTTGTTGTGTATTGACTGTGAAGGGGTCGTATTTGACACATTAGCCCTATATGTTCATTTAAATGCCTTTATTCTAGATATGAAATTCGTACGGGGATTTATTTTTCTAATATAAGCCTTATTTGAGCATAGGTTGCCTTTATCATGATAGAAATATCCGAGTTAGGGGTTGATATGATATCAAGTAGGTCTTACATGCATATTTATTTTGATGGAGCCTAATTAGAGTTTATGATCATGAATTGTGGACATATTTAGTTGATTTCTAGGCTCACTTATACATACGTGTTGGACGAATTGGAAATCATCATATTGAGTTGATTGTGAGCATTACACCATCATTTTATATATATACATTCATGAGATACTGGTACCATTAAAAACCAACATTTTTGAAAGAAATGAGACACTTTTATAAAAATTCTCTCCGTGAACACGAACCAAAGAGGTGAGTTGAGATTGAGATATAAGATATAGTATACGGGTTGTGAATCCTCCACGGATCCTACCTGAGAGCTTCGAGCTCAGTGGGCGTATACAGAAAGTCATGCGATGGATTTCACTTCATCTCATCCACATTTCATTGCATGGCATTCACATATGCATCTTTCATGGTTTCTTTGGTTTCCTTGATTTGTATTAGTTTCAGGATATTCTTTGTGTATTCTTGTGTTGTTTTCGTTTTTATTTATATATTAAAATTATTAGCGGAGACAGTTTGAGCTAGCATTTGAAACTTTTATGCTTGCAGGTGACGTGCTCATAGTATATTTTACTTATATTATTTTCAACTTTGCTTAATCGGACTACGACATCTACTGAGTACAAGTGGATCATACTTACTCCTACAATGCCCTTATAGTGCAGATTCGAGTACGAGCACAGAATACTGGATTTTGTATGGGTCGGAGTGGAGTTTTAGGTACTGGGTGCTCTATGAATTTTCAGAGCCGACTCCAGAACTCCACTTATCTTTCTTTATGTCTTTACTTCATTTTCATAAACATATATGTATTTTTAGATTCAATTATGTAGTAGATTCTCTTACACTAAGATACCAGCTTTTAAAAACTTATGAGATTTCTTTCATACTTCCATTCTAATTATGTTAGTTTTCTAAAAGTTTTCATTTGCTTTTTTTCATTTCTTCTTTCCCTTAATAGTACTAATATCTACAGTGGAGATTAGTTTTACTATGTTAAAATTTCAACATAGTTTAAAGTTTTATTTTCGGAAAAAGGTGTGAAAAATACCGATACTTCAGCGAAATTTGTAGTTATGCATCCTGAACTTTGAGAGGGCCCTATACCCTCCTAGACTATTTTTTTACCGTATTTAACTGGTATATATTTGACCACTTGGACTGTTGTGTGTATTTCCCGCACAATGAGCACGTAGAAAAAAATGTTTCGTAAAGGATAAATATATGCCAGTTAAATACAATAAAAAATAGTCTAGGAGGTCATAAGACCCCCACAAAGTTTAGGATATGTAACTGCAAATTTCACCTAAGTATAGATATTTTTGACACATTTTTTCTTTTTATTTTTATGAAGTACGTATAATGTCATTTATATACTTATACTATTTAAAATATATCAAAATCTTTGGTGGGATAATACATATCAAAATGGCATGTGAGAGGTATTTTTGACTTTTTATTTGTCTTTTTCTTCCTTGCATATTTTTTTAAATCTACCACCATCGGCCGCCACCTACTTTGCCGAAAAAAGGAAGACCACCGCTACAACTTTCATATCTTACAATTTCTCTCTATCTCGGTTGGTATTTTTGATTTTCATTAAATAAATATGATTTTGGGTCGACTTTTGCCAAGGTCGGTTTTCTGAATTAATTTTTGGTATTCTTTTAGTATTGTAATCACAGGAGTGACATTAGCCGTACCTCATTAAAAATAAACTTCCAATTTAATTCGTTCAAATTTGACGTCGTAATACTAATCTCCTTTGTAGATATTATCACTTTAAAGGGCAACACAAAATTAAAAAAAAAAAAACTAATAAATATTAATATCAACAATATTCATTCATATGGACATATAACTCCATACATCTCTTTTCTTACTACTATTCCAGTCATGCACTTTCTTCATTGATCAAGGCTAGGAACCATAAAAAAACCATCTTCTTGTACTTTTCAATAACAATATGTAATAAGAGATTGTTTGCGTTGAGCTGAGCAAAGGATTTGAGCCAAGTTTTTGTTATAAACATCAAACACTGCTTCCTTATTTACCCGTCAAAAATGACAAAAGAGAAGGGTATGTATCATAAAAAAAAATTTGGATGAAGATGAAAATGAAAATCATCACCTACTTTAGGGTAATGCTATCCAAGATTGTTGTATTTAGATTTACAATGAAATTTTATAGGTATATCACTACTTGGAAGAGCGTCAATAATATAGGTATCATTAGTTTTCATTTAATGCGTAGATTCTATATTTGCATGTTTTAGCTTATTCTGCGTCCATTCGAGAGGAAAAATCTCCGTGTTGAAGGATTCTAGGCCCGAGTTTCACCACTTTGATGTAAGTTATGACTTAACTTTCTCCGGACTAGATTGGGCAATTAATAAATGAGTAAAAACATGCTATGGTTGGAAAAATTAGCCATGGAAGTTGTTTTCTTTTTTTGAGATTATTTTTTACGTTGTGGGCTTATTTGCTTATTGTTGTTGACTTGAGACATCATATATTATGTGTTGTCATGCGAGGGCTTTATTTAACATCGTTGGACTTATTTGTGCATTAAATGTCTTATTCTTAATGTTATGCCCGTGTGGGGGTTTTGAATAAATATTATAGGCCTTATTTTGAGCATTGTTTGTCTCCATCATGATAGAAATACTTGAAATAGGGGATTGATATGATATTAACGATGTCCTACAGGATTATTATTGTTTCGGTGGTGCCAAGCGAGAACTGATATCATGAGTTGTTGACATATTGATTTGATTTTGAGCTCATGTATACACGTATCAAATGTATTATTATCTTTGTACTGATTTGGTTGTGAGAATTACATCCTCATTTCATACATACACATTCATGAGATATTGATACCATTGAGAAACATTGATTTTAAAGAGAAATGAGACATTTTTAATAAAATCCTTGATTCGTTAACATTAGTCGGCGAGGTAAATGAGACACTTTTATGAAAAACAATTGATTCGTAAATACTAGTCGAAGAAGAAAGTTGAGATTTGAGATAGTATACGAATTGCGAACCCCTCATGGGTCTTATCGTGGAAGCGTTGAGGCTCGGTAGGTATATACAAAAATTCATGCGATGACTTTCTATCATGAATCATTATCCCATCTTCATTGCATTGCATCGCTTGCATCCCTGTGTTCTTTTATGTACCCTAGCTTGTTTTTCATTTCGTTCCATATATATGTTAGAACTGTTAATAAAGACGGTGGGAGCTATCGTTTGAAAACTTTTCTGTTTGCAAGTGATGTGCTCATAGTATCTTTTACTTATATTATTATCTTCGTTGCTCAGTTGGTGTATGGTACCTACTGAGTACAAGCAGACCATACTCTTCCCTATTGTGCTCTTTCGGCGCAAATCCTAGTCGAGTACGTGACACGTTAGCTGATTTGGTGCGGTGATTGTCAGACTTTTGAGGTACTGAAGTGCTCCATAGTTTGGGGTAGATTTTAGATCTCACTCTATCTTAGTTGTCTTTATTACCTTCCAGAGACACATATATATGTATTTCAACATTCATTCTGAGTTGTATACTAAATACTCTTACACTTATGACACTTATATCCTTGAGATTTATGGTATTTTGTTCAGATTTCTGCTTTATTGTCATGTATTGATCTAACTTCGTTCTAGAAGTCTTGTTTGTCCCTTTTTTATTTGCATTTTCGATTTTATTTCTGTTTTCACGAATCGATTTACTCACCAAGGCTAGGTCTCGATAAATGTCATCATGACCTCAACTTTTGAATCGTGACAAATCTTCTTTGTACATATTAGTACTTCTAAGGGCAAGATAAAATTTAAAAAAAAAATGAGAAAAAAACAAGAGATCGCTTAGAAAATTAAAACAAACAATATTCATTCGCATGGATATATATTACTCTTACAAACTCCATACATCTCTTTTTCTTACTAGTTTTTTTTTTTGGTAATAGGGAATATATTTGTAATTAGTTCAAAGTACTGAAGTTGCCATGGTCAGTAGCCACATCCCAGCGTACTAGGCATAAGTAATTTAAACTTGTCTTTCTTGTAATAGTAGTACCTAATAAGTCATCTTGGACTAATTTTACAAGAGTAGGGGGAGGGGAGGAGAAAATATGGGTGATTCCAAAACTTGTTGCAACGAGTCCAAGCCTTGCTAGTTCATCTACCACCTTGTTTTGCTCCCTAAAGATGTGGATAGGTGGAGCAGCTTGGAGGGTTTCCATCATAGATCTGCATTCATGGATTAAGTTGTGATAGGGAGAATCATTAGTATTAAGCAATTGGATTACCTTAGTCGCGTCAACGTTTATTTGGAGCGGCTGAATGTTGTTAAGTACCGCTATCTGAAGGCCTTTTCAAAGAGCTAGAATTTCAGCCTGAATCGGAGATACCTGAGGGATCGCTTCATAAAAACCTATGACCCAATTTCCCGCATGGTCTCTGATTATCCCTCCAATTCCTGCCTTTCCCACTGAGCTCCAGCATGACCCATCTGTATTCAATTTAAAGGCATTGACTGGTGGAGGTTCCCATTTAAGAGAGTTGAATTGACTGGTTCTTGTGGGTTGTCTCTTTACTAATGATAAGGTCCATTTCCAAGGCCAGATTGATTGGGAGGTCAGTAGGTATGCGTTCAAGGCTTTGGTTGAATTGGTTTTGGTTTCTTATTTTCCAAATTGCCCAAAGACATTGTGGAATCAAAATGCCACAAGTTGTGTATTGGTTAAAGGGAAGATTTCACACTTGTTTCCAGGTACGAATCCAGTTGGTGTGGTTCAAATCTGGGAGAGAAAATAAGAAGGTGGAAGTGGCTTGAAGCTGCAAATCTCTCCAGAAGTTCACTGCATTGGGACATCTGAAAAAAATGCGGTTCACTATTTCGGGGCTGGAACAGCAATAAGAGCAAAGAGGATCAATGTTCAAACCTATCCTGCTAAGATACGAGTTGGATGGAAGCTTCCCATGGGTGAGGAGACACGGAAAAGTCTTGACTTTATTGGGGGCATTAGCTTTCCAGATGTCTGCAAAGCCAACAACATTACTTATAGGCATGTTATCATGATTGTTTTGCGAAAATTTTGACTTTTTAAAAAAGTTGTCACTTAATTTTGAAAAGAAATTAAGAAACTTTTATAAAATACTTAGACGATTCAAAACAGGAAAATCATTTAAGTTAGAGATTCTGAGTAAGCAGTTCCTATTAACGTTTTAGGAAGGTGTTAGGCACCTAAAACGTCCGCTAACTTGCGATTATCCGGACTGTTTGAAAACATATTTTGATTAACTTCAAAAAAATTAATTTGTTGAAAAGTGATTGATTTTAGAAAACGACTTGTGTAAAATGAATTTAGGCGACTTAGTAGGGATTTTAACTAAGTCTAAACAAGACTAATAAACAAATAAACATATGAAAGGAGGAAGGGAGGAGAAAGTAAAGGATTTGGATCATTAGACCCAAATCAACGAGACCTGTCCTAGTCTAATTGGGCTTTCAACCCATTTCACTAGTCCTAATCTAGTTTTCGAGCCTTTGGCTCGAGTCTTGCTCCACCTGTATTAAATTTACAACTTTGGCTTCGAGGCCCAAATGAATGAATAAAGAAATAAAAGACGACAATGAGTATATAAATAAATAAAAAGATAAAAAGAAACTTTCTAGTCTCTTTGTCGGGACTTTAGCCCATTCTTCTGTGTTCGACTCTTCATAACCATGCGCTATGTGATCGGCTTTCAAAGTCTTCTAGAAAGTAGGCCTCGATGGCCCATTGCGTAATGCAAGGGAAAGGAGTCCGATTGAACTCCCGAGCGAGTTCATGCAAAGAAAAAGATGAATGAATTAATGCATGATCAAACAAAAAGGAAGGGAAACAAAAGAGAATAACTTTAAAGGTTCGGATAATATATGATAAACTAATTTCTGTGAAGCACAGGCCAATTCTCACACATGACGCAAATAGCACACGGGTTTATTACCGAATCCCAACTGAAATTATATGGATATTCAAATAACACATCTTCAATAAAAGATAGGCAAATCGCAGCTAACAGGAGAATTGAAGGTTCTTAGAAATTCATTGACAGACAAACCAGCTAAAGAGGGGTAAATAATCAATGATGGTATAAACCTGCCACAAGATCTACAAATTTGTATCGTTGGATCTAAAATAAAATATAAAGCAACAAATCAATGATAGGATAACTAAATCTACTACATCGATGGCATACAATCCGTCATACATCACTAACGAGACAAAATCCATTACTAGATTTCCACGTAATTTCGAAAAGGTGACCCAAGATAAAGGACGCAACTTGAATACAAAATGTATCCTTGAGGGGTCACCGAATGATTTGAACTAATATGACATCTCCCTTATCCCTTCTTGACATTATTTTTCTATAGGGATTTTGGGAATGTTTCCACTTGACTTCGAAAGATTCGAAACAAATACAAGACAAAACAAAACCGAGGCGAACTACCCACAATATTGAACTAAGGCAACGAATCAAAACTAAAACAAACAATAGTCGGCTAAACGAATAGCAAATTGGGCCAAAATAATCAAGTACAAAACGATATAATGGAAAATGAAAACAATCAAACGTTACAGTGATTTTGAAGACAAAATTGAAATAAAATTATAAGGTCAAAGTATGAAATAATAAACGATAAATTAAAGGGAAATACTGGATTTCATCAAAACAAGGTGATGACTAAAATGAAAATCTAAAATCTTGCAGTGAAAAGCATCAAATAATATAGAACAAAAATGAACTACACAAACAACAATCAACAGGCAAAGCATTTAGGTTGAAACAAATAGTGAATTAATCCTACAACCTTTGTTGACTCCTATTATATAGATTAATAAACTACCCAACAACACTTAATACAAAGCAGTGAATTTAGGGAAAGTGAACCCAAATATGAAGCCAGCAGTGAAACACAGATAATGATTCAACATAACAACCATCTCTGCCTTCCGAGGCTCCTACAATAAGCGATTCTCAACAAACCACAACATGCTCAAACAAATCCTACAGCCGAAGCCTCTACAGCTACTCCTAGCATAAAATAACATCGAAAAAGTTATTTATAACTACAGAAGATCGAGATGAAGCAGAAAAGATCGAAACTTAAACGGAAAAAGATATTACCTGTTAGGGAGCGGCAAAACGGGACTACGAGCTGACGTCGGACTCCACCACCACCAGAAAGCTCGATGCCGATACATGAATTTCAACTAAACTGAATGCTACTTCCTAAAATCTTTGCCGAATAAAAGTTGCTCTTTCCCGAAACCCTTTTTTCTTGACCCAAAAGAAATTTTTTCCAACCTAGCTTTTTTAGAAAATTTTTGAACCCAAGAGCCAAAATCTGCCTTTTCAGCCCAACAAATGAGCTTTTTATAGCCACAAAAAATGAGGGTTCTCAAAACCTCTTCCTCCATGTGGGAACACAACCCTTTTTGGGGTAATTTCAGAATTTTCCCAAGGGGTATTCAAATTTCAAAACTCAAAACCAAAATTCTCCCCAACAGATCCTCCCAAATGAACTATTTTGAACAAATCAAAAACCAAAATCAGCCAATGAGAATTGGGGCCAAGAAAAAATTCTCCAAGAACCAATTAAAATTCAACAGGTATGTACGAACTCGTACGAAATACTCTGAGATTTGCGGAATTGAACGTTGGACGGGCCAACTAATCAGGCTTCTCGAAGCTTCTCGCCTTTCTTCTCATAAATCCACATGGGAGGGCGCGTGACACATGTAAGAGACGGTTTGAGACCGGTTCGGATTCGTTGAAGTTGGAGATGGGTCGGGTTTGATTTTTTAACGTGGTGTCGTTGCTGAATTGGGATTTTGCCGTTGCTGGAACTATTGTTGTTGCATCGTGTTTGGATGGTTGTTTTCGCACTGTTGTTGGTTGTCTATTGTCGATGTTAGGTTAAGGGAAGAGGAAACAGAAGTTGAACCGGGTCGGGTCGTGGATAAGTGGGTTGGGGCGGTGATGGGCTTGAGGGATTGGTGTTGTTTGTTATGTGTAAGGGAGAATGGATGCTAAAATTGTTATTATTTTTGGGCTGATTTGGCTATTTTAATGGATTTGGCCAATTTGTTTAAGTTTTGGCCAATTGTGGCCAATTCGATTTCAATTATGACCAAATCTAATAGATTGGCTAAATTGAATTAAAATTCAAAATGAATTAATATCTCATTTAATCTTTGCGTTTCTCAATTTAATAAAATCAAATAAATATATATCCGAATAAATTATTTCGATAATAAATTATATAAAATCAAAATTTTAATCATTTGAATTTATTTTCAATATAAGCCTTGATTAAAATTCGATATTTTATAAAATAAACATTTAGGTAACAAAATTATAAAATTTCGTATAATTGAATATGATAATATATAATCGCTACTTATAATGACAAATTTACCCAAATAAATGCTTTGAAAATCTTTTTATTCGGATAAAATAAGTGATGTAATTTTATTCAAAAATCAAAGAAACTCAAAAATAAACTTAGTCGTGGAGGGAAAAAATTAGGTGTCAACAATTGTCCCCTCCTTTTGGGTAGGGTGGATGCAAGTAACCTTGGGCAAAGAGAGGTTGACGTTCTTAATTTTTGTCCGACCACAACTTTGAATCTGAAAGAGGTTAGCTTTCACACGAGTTTCATAGAGTTATGGACGGGCTTTGGTATCAGGTTTTCTACATATCTCAGGTTACATGAGAATTCAGGCCACTTGTAGCTCATAAAGCTTGATTTAAAGCACGATTTTCAAATAAAAATTCACCAGTTATCTCGATTTTGGAGTTTTTGATGAAACCAAAAAGCTAGAGAATAAAGAGATTTGGAGGGAGGTTGAAATGCAATCGATTTTTTTATATAGAGCTCAGTCTACATATTCTCGAGACTCAGGGAATCAGACTGCTTGTATTTTGACTCAATCGGTAGAAAAGATAGCCTTTTATTTCAGACCATCTTTGGCTCGGAATGAGTGACAAGTTGATTGAGTTGCGGAAAAGAGGCTTGTAACCTCTTAACCATGAATGTGGGATCCTTCGCATCCATAGACAATAACTTACCTGGACATAATTTCCAAAACTCTAAGTGTGTTGCCACCCAAATTTGAAAGAAAGAGAAGTTTACCCTCGGTATGAGTTTAGAAATATCCCGAAGGTGAAGCTGAATCCAAAATATCCCAGAATACCCAAATGCCTTCGAATAGGGGTTTGGTTAGATGGTGGTGGTGATCATCCTTTAGCTCGCGTCCAGAGAGTTTGACGTCACTCTCTAGACTATGTCCCATTTTGCTACTAAGAAAGAGTTTCACGTTGTGTTGCGTCCCATTTGAAGTCGTCCGCACCTGTGGTTTTGATTTGAGATTTTCATCCTCTCGGATGCTTTCGACAATGCTTCAAACAAAAAGTGTTAGTGCTAAACATAATTCACAAAAGAGGTATATATTCTTTACCATATCTCCGCGGGAGTTGTCGCTTGAAAAGCAAAGTCATTCCTTTCATATACCTTTTTGGAAGGAAAATAACTTGCAACAACAGACACAACAGCCTTCTTGGTTGTTGCATAATTATCTCATTTGTCGGTTGAATATGTTTTCAAAGTAGGGTGTCTCTCTTGGACACCGACGGCACTTTATCCAGAACGGTCCTTGCAACCGTCTAATCTTGTGCTGATGTGGTAACCTTTTTGGTCACATATAATGCTAGTTGTATGTGGCATGATAATTCTTTGCATATGATCTCAAGTAAGTCTTGCACATTTTTTGTACCGATACGACTTATAAATTTCTTTGAGTTGTCAATCTTTAGATAATCTTGCACATTATTTGATGTTGGATACGAGGCGACTTACAGATATATTTTGAATTGATAGCTTTTAGGCGATCTTGCATATTATCTGACCTTGGATAAGAGATGACTTACAGATATCCTTCCAATCGTTAGCTCTCTAGTATTCCTGTACATCATCCGACCTTGGATACAATATGGCTTGCAGATATGTCTCAAATTGCTAGTCTTTGGGTAATCCTTCACATAATCGATCTTGAATATGACGCGGCTTATAGAGAAACCTTGGACATTATCAATTTGATAATCTTGCATATTCTCCGATAAGGATTTAGTTGCGACTTACGGATAACCTTTGGACTATCAATTTTTGGGTAACCTTGCACACTATTCGGTTAGAATATTTTTGCGGCTTACGAATGAACTACGGTCTATCAACTCATAGGTAATCTGGCACATTATCCTATTTCAAATAATATGACTTATAGATGACCCTCAGATTGTCAATTTCTAGGAAGTCTCATATGCCGTTCACTTTTAGATAATGACTTAAAGGCGTCCTTTTGAATCACGTGCTTTTGATGTATTCAGGTGATGATTTATTAACTATTGATGATATCCTCGACGCCAGCATTAGTGTCTCGCATGTCAATAGATATTGAATGATGATGATACCCTCGACGCTAGCGTTTGTGTCTCGCGTATCAACAGATATTGAATGATGATGAACTCCTCAATGCCAGTGTTTGTGTCTCACGTGTCAATAGATATTGAATGATGATGATATCCTCAATGCCAGCGTTTGTGTCTCGTGTGTCAATAGATATTAAATGGCCTTTTCGGCAATGACATGAATAACCCTCTTGGCAATGATATGAATGGTACTCTCGGCAAATGGCATGAATGGAACTTTTGGCAATGGCATGAAATGGCCCTCTTTGTAATGATATGAAATATCCCTCTTGGCAATGACATGAAATATCCCTCTTGGCAATGATATGAAATGACCCTCTTGGCAATGATATGAAATGGCCCTCTTGGCAATGGCATGAAATGAACCTCTTGGTAATGATATGAAATGGCTCTCTTGGAAATGATATGAAATTGCCCTCTCAGCGATGATATGAATGGCCCTCTTGGCAATGATATGAAATGGCCGTCTTAGAAATGGCATGAAATGGCCCTCTCGGCAATGGCATAAAATGGCCCTCTTGGCAATGATATGAAATAGCCCTCTTGGCAATGGTATAAAATGACACCCTCTCGGTAATGATATGAAATGGCCCTCTCGGCAATGATATGAATGGCCCTCTTGGCAATGATATGAAATGGCCCTCTCGGCAATGATATGAATGGCCCTCTTGGCAATGATATAAAATGGCCCTCTTGGCAGTGATATGCAATAGTTTTTCCGGTGATTTGAAAACAGTTTCACCTGAGTTTGTTTGTTTGCGTCTTGCTTTCTACATGTACCGTTTGCTTCACTCCTAGGCAAATTTTAAGGATGACTTTCTGCTCTTCCCCCTATTGAGTGATCCTTTTGATTGTTGTAGTTATTGCACCAACTCTCTTGAATGTACCTGTGCTTAAGGTAAATATTTAGTAGACACAAAGTCGTTTTTGCTAACGACTATTTTTAAGAAAAATTCTAAATACAATATTCATAAAGAAGATAAGACGCCTTTGTTTGTCCTTCATGATCTCAAGAAATGAGATACACAATTCAAAAGGTCCTCGATAAAGGGTATTAAACCCATTTTTAGAGATACCCCAAAAATACCGTTTTTAAGCATTATATGATCTAGTGTGGCTCCCAACTTGTTCGGAGATATTTTGGAAAAGACTCTCATTTTTGTGTACTGATCCCTGCATCCACAGAAAAAATGATTAGTTTGAATGAGACTACTCCGTGTTGACCTCCTTCGATCCTTGATTTGCTCCTCGCCATCTTTCAGGTACTCCGTCATATTGGGACTTCCACCCCTGACTCTCCATCCCAATTAATGTCTAGGCAATCACTAAGTAAAAGATTCATACAGATTTTTTAAAGTATTTTTAATTTTAGAAAATAGTTTTGAAGGTTTCTAAAAAGCTTTAGAAAATCTCTGCCAGTCATGTCTGTACTAGCTCAACGAACGTCTTCCTCTTGGTTTTGACTATATCCGATGGAGGATTTTCAAAACTCATCATCATTGTTGGAGGGTTCTTCAAATAGTTCTGTCATAGCCAAAAATTGAGTCCACCTAAACTTTATCGCAGCTGGTGACTTCAAAAGTTTGACTTAGACCTCGAGTGCTGGAGAATTTGAAATATATTCCAGTGTTTGGTGGAAATTTTGAGGCCTTCCTCAAAATTTCTGCTCCAGTTTAACGTTGTTTGAGATGATATCAACTCGAGAAGATCCGAAGTCTTTGTTGGTCTTCGTTTTCCTTGTTGGATGATGATCTTCCTCTTGTGAATTTTTGAGATTCCTTCTCAAAAATTCTGCCCCAGTTTCCATTTCCTAGGGCTATATGACCGAGTCATTGGGGTGCCTACGTATCCCATTAAAGCAGAAATCAGGTCAAACGTAGTTCAGGACTACGCTAGGGATATATTGAAAATCTAATAGGTTGACCGAAGACGACATAGGCCGCCTACGTATCCCTTTCTTGGGGATTTAGGTCAAACGTAGTTCGTACATGAAGAGAAAGGATAAATTGTCCTAAGGGAGTTGACCGAAGCCGACATAGGCCGCCTACGTATCCCCTTCTTAGGAATTCAGGTCAAACGTAGTTCGTACTACACTAGGGATATATATAAAATTTTAATGGGTTGACCGAAGCCGACATGGAACGCCTACATATCCCTTTTTGGGAATTCAGGTCATCACATAGTTCATACATGAAAGGAAAGGATAAATTTTCCTAAAGGTTTTACCGAAGCCGACATAGGCCGCCTACGTATCCCTGTCTTGGGAATTCATGTCAAACGTAGTTCGTACATGAAGAGAAAGGATAAATTGTCCTAAGGGGGTTGACCGAAGCCGACATAGGACGCCTACGTATCCCTTTCTTAGGAACGTAGTTCGTACATAAAAGTAAGGGATGCTAGGCAATTACACATCATAAAACAAATGCTATTATAAAGGCGATTACAAACAAAGGAAACAAAATCTAAAACATCTTTCAAACATAGTATCGCTTTACCGAATCAGAATTGATTGGCTTGGTCCACTCTTGACCATCCATCTCAGGTAGGATTAGGGCTTCTCTAGGTTGGGCTTCTTTCGGTTTTCTAATTCCTCTATATCTTTCATTAACTGCTCCTCATCACTTTCTTTCCATTCATCATCATTCTCTTTGCTTCGTTCGTCTAACTATTTTCATGACATGATATTGGCAGGTTTTTAAATTATTGATACCAAAACAAAACATGTTAGATTATAACAAGCTAATAAAAGATAATAATATAATTATATTTAAAAATAACTTCTTAAATAAAGGGAGGCCTTTTGGAAAATAAATAAAAACTATGGCTCATGACCCACTCAAATGTGAGCCTATGCCTTTTTTAAAGCGGTAAAACACGAAACAAAAATTTGAGATATAAAAGGATAGATCACGGGGCCTCCTCCAGATCATCACCGATTTTTAAAACCATTAGTAATTGTTATTTTATCTACTCCGACGGGCTATAAATTAGGAGCAGAGTGAAAGTCCAATTTTGCAAAGCCTCTCTTGGTGCAACCTTCTTCACCCCACTGGACTTTGGGAAATCTTCTGGTATAGCATTCCATTCCTCAAACAGATTTCCTATCCCATCCCCAAGACCATCATCATTTGACATCTCACGCATGGGAAATGATTGGTACAGGAGTAGAGACAGTTTGGACGGACTCATCTTTGAATTATCTTCAATCTCGTCTTCCTTTCTTGGTTGGTACCCTATTCTATGCTTAAATGTTTTTTCTGAGACCATAAGGGGCTTAATAATTCCTTTCAAGTTCCTTTCCACTCTTTTTGTCTTTTCCGAATTTTGCGGATCCACCTTAGTAATAGTCTTGCCAAATACCCATTCGTTTGTTATTTTGGTCATGCTAACCGTAGCTTCCTCGTGATTAAGCAATGGATTACTGGTGATATTTGATGTCGATGCCTGAAGAGTGATGATCTTCTGTCAATCAAGTCCTGGATTTTGTGTTACAGATTAATGCAATCTTCCGTATTATGCCCGGGCGCTCCTGAATGATAAGCAAAGAATTGATCGGCCTGAAAGAATTGGGAATTGAGATTGGCAAGCTTTGGTGGAATATGCTATAAGTAACCATCTTTCATCAATCTTCCGAAGAGTTGGGTACGACTTTCAGCTAATAGAGTGAAGTTTTGGGGAGGCCTTTTCTCGAGGTTTGGACGTGAAGGGTTATAATGATTTTGATTAGCAGGAGGAGGTACTTGATGATAATTTGGAGGATCTTGGACGTTTATTTAATTGTTTGGAAGAGTATCTTGAACATGAGACTGATAATTTGGCTGCGAAATTTGACACTGGGGTAAAATATTTGGAAATGGAGCTTGATATTGGGGCTGAATATTTGGAAGTGGAGCTTGGTACTGAGATTGGTCAAAGAATACAGGATGAAACTTGATGATGGAGGTAAGGAAAGAATATTTCTTGGCTTGAATTTCCTCTTCAATTTATCCCAAGAATTAGTAGAGACCGCAGTCACATCCTCTTTTTTTTTCTTTGAGAATGCAGAAGATTCAAATGATGTTGGGGTTTTGACAATCTTTCCTGTTCGAATGCCTTCTTCTAGCGATTCTCCAATTTTCACCAAATCTACGAAAGTTTCCCTAACCGCGGATACCATCCTAGTATAATATTCTCTCTCCTGTGCGTGAGAGAAAACTGATACCATTTCTTCCTCAGACATGGGAGGTTGTACTTTGGCAACTTCTTTTCTCTAATGGAAGGCATAGTCTCAGAAACACTCATCATTCTTCTTCTTGATCCAGTCTAATGAGTATCGATCAGGAACTATTTCAATGTTAAACGCAACCCTATGAAGGAAAACTTTAGTCAATGCCCTCCAACTAGTCCATCTTTTCAGTTCTTGAGACATGAACAAATCTAACGCTTCTCCGCTTAAGCTCCAGCTGAACAGGCGCATCAATAATTCCTTATTTTTCCTACCCCCACCATTTGATCATATTACCTTTTTAGATGAGCCATCGTATTTCCAGTACCGTCGAACACCTCAAATTTAGGGACCTTGTATCCTTCTGGTAGATCTACTCCAGGGTGAACACATAAATCATCGTAACCTAGGCCATCATTGTCCCCTGTCCTATGAGATTCTTTGATCCTCATAATCTCTTCATTCATAGCCAACAACTTCATTTTATGCTCGATCCTCCACTCTTTTTCCTTCTCCTCATAATGGTCTATCTCGGGATTAGGAAATGAATTGTAGATGTCAGGGGATACGATGGCATGAGGAGGAGTTAGAAGGGTAGCATGATTTTGAGGATGAGAGGAGGTTGGTTGGTAGGTAGGGAGGACATTTTGGAAATTGGGAAAGTGTTGTGGACTTTGGGAGTAGTTTGGTGGTATCTAAGAAGGATTTTGCGGATTCAAAAATGAATTTTGTGGGTTCGGAGATAGATTTGGTGGATTTGGTAGATTTGGGGATGGATTTTGCAGATTTTGGAGCGAATTTTGTGAATTTAGAAGCGGGTTTTGTAGGAATTTTATGGATTTGGAGATGGATTTTGTGGAGTTAAGGATGGATTTGGTGGATGGTAAATATCTGGGTTGTTTTCGCGATTGGTATTTTGGACAAGTGGAGGAGCGGAGACGAATAATATGTTACTTGGATGGTCCCCGAGAATAGGCGTACTGAGAGGAGGGATCTGGAGTGGAGTCTTGTGACCTTCTGGAGCGAGAGCATTGATAGTGATGGCTAGGTTAGCCAAGTCTCGAGTACGATTCATCTCTTCCTGAAGCATTTCCAATTTTCTCACGAGTTCAGCAATCATCTAGCTTTGTTCCACTATTACAATGTCCCTAATGGTCAATGCATTTTCTTCGTCGTTTCCAGTCATTTTTGAATGATGGTCAGAGGATGGAATTTTATGCCCTTTTAATCGGGTGAAGTAAGGATGTTCTTCCATCTTATTTCAACACGGAGTAGTTTTCTATTATCTGTAAAGAAAAATAACTCAAAGGCAGATATGTTAATTTTCATATGTGAGCCAAATCAACGAGACTTGTCCCTATCTAATTGAGCTTTAAACTCATTTCACATGTCCTAATCTAGTTTTTGAGCCTTTGGCTCGAGTCTTTCTCCACCTGTATTAAATTTACAACTTTGGCTTCGAGGCCCAAATAAATGAATAAAGAAATAAAAGATGACAATGAATATATAAATAAATAAAAAGATAAAAAAAGAAACTTTCTAGTCTCTTTGCCGGGACTTTAGCCCATTCTTCTTCGTTCGACGCTTCATAACCATGCGCTATGTAATCGGCTTTCAAAGTCTTCTAGAAAGTAGGCCTCGATGGCCCGTTGCGTAATGCAAGGGAAAGGAGTCCGATTGGACTTCCGAGCGAGTTCATGCAAAGAAAAAGATGAATGAATTAATGCATGATCAACCAAAAAGGAAGGGAAACAAAAGAGAATAACTATAAAGGTTCAGATGATATATGATAAACTAATTTCAGTGAAGCACAGGCCAAGTCTCACACATGACGCAAATAGCACACGGGTTTATTACCGAATCCTAGCTGAAATTATATGGATATTCAAATAACACATCTTCAATGAAAGATAGGCAAATTGCAGCTAACAGGAGAATTGAAGGTTCTTAGAAATTCATAGACAGATAAACTAGCTAAAGAGGGATAAATAATCAATGATGGTATAAACCTGTCACAAGATCTACAAATTCGTATCATTGGATCTAAAATAAAATATAAATCAACACATCAATGATAGGATAACAAAATCTACTACATCGATGGCATACAATCCGCCATACATCACTAACGAGACAAAATCCATTACTAGATTTCCACGTAATTTCGAAAAAGTGACCCAAGATAAAGGACACAACTTGAATACAAAATGTATCCTTGAGGGGTCACCGAATGATTTGAACTAATATTACATCTCCCTTATCCCTTCTTGACATTATTTGTCTATAGGGATTTTGGGAATGTTTTCACTTGACTTCGAAAGATTCGAAACAAATACAGGACAAAACAAAACCGAGGCGAACTACCCACAATATTGAACTAAGGCAACGAATCAAAACTAAAACAAACAATAGTCGACTAAACGAATAGCAAATTGGGCCAAAATAATCAAGTACAAAATGATATAATGGAAAATGAAAATAATCAAATGTTACAGTGATTTTGAAGACAAAATTGAAATAAAATTATAAGGTTAAAGTATTGAGGCCAAAACTGAAATAATAAATGATAAATTAAAGGGAAATACTGGATTTCATCAAAACAAGGTGATGCCTAAAATGAAAATCTAAAATCTTGCGGTGAAAAGCATCAAATAATATAGAAAAAAAATGAACTACACAAACAACAATCAACAGGCAAAGCATTTAGGTTGAAACAAATAGTGAATTAATCCTACAACCTTTGTTGACTCCTATTATATAGATTAATAAACTACCCAACAACACTTAATACGAAGCAGTGAATTTAGGGCAAGTGAACCCAAATATGAAGCCAGCAGTGAAACACAGATCATAACGCAGATAATGATTCAACATAACAACCATCTCTGCCTTCCGAGGCTCCTACAACAAGCAATTCTCAACAAACCACAACATGCTCAAACAAATCCTACAGCCGACGCCTCTACAGCTACTCCCAACACAAAATAACATCGAAAAAGTTATATATAACTACAGAAGATCGAGATGAAGCAGAAAAGATCAAAACTTGAACGAAAAAAGATATTACCTGTTAGGGAGCGGCAAAACGGGACTACGAGCTGACGTCGGATTTCACCACCACCAGAAAGCTCGATACCGATACGTGAATTTTGACTAAACTGACTGCTACTTCCTAAAATCTTTGCTGAATAAAAGTTGCTATTTCCCGACACCCTTTTTTCTTGACCCAAAAGAAATTTTTTCCAACCTAGCTTTTTTAGAAAATTTTGAACCCAAGAACCAAAATCCCCCTTTTCAGCTCAACGAATGAGCTTTTTATAGCCACAAAAAATGAGGGTTCTCAAAACCTCTAACTCCATGTGGGAACACAACCCTTTTTAGGGTAATTTCGGAATTTTTCCAAAGGGTATCAAATTTCAAAACTCAAAACCAAAATTCTTCCCAACAGATCCTCCCAAATGAACTATTTTGAACAAATTAAAAACCAAAATCATCCAATGAGAATTGGGGCCAAGAAAAAATTCTCCAAGAACCAATCAAAATTCAACATGTATGTACGAACTCGTACGAAATACTCCGAGATTTGCGAAATTGAGCATTGGATGGGCCAATTAAGTAGCCTTTTCAAAGATTCTCGCCTTTCTTCACATAAATCCACATGGGAGGGTGCGTGACGCATGTAAGAGATGGGTTGAGACCGGGTTGGGTTTGCTGATGTTGGAGATGGGTCGGGTATGGTTTTTTAGCATAGTTTCGTTGCGGAATTGGGATTTTGCCATTGCTGGAATTGTTGTTGTTGTATCGTGTTTGGATGGTTATTTTCACATTGTTGTTGGTTATCTGTTATCGATGTTGGGTTAAGGAAAGAGGAAACAGAAGTTGGATCGGGTCGGGTCGTGGATAAGTGGGTTGGGGCGGTGATGGGCTTTAGGTATTAGTGTTGTTTGTTATGTGTAAGGGAGAATGGATGCTGAAATTGTTATTATTTTTGGGCTGATTTGGCTATTTTAATGGATTTGACCAATTTGTTTAAGTTTTGGCCAATTGCATCGCAATTGTGGCCAATTCAATTTCAAAAATGACAAAATCTAATAAATTGGCTAAATTGAATTAAAATTCAAAATGTATTAATATCTCGTTTAATCTTTGAGTTTCTCGATTTAATAGAATCAAATAAATATACATCCGAATAAATTATTTTGATAATAAATTACATTAAAATCAAAATTTTAATCATTTGAATTTATTTTCAATATAAGCCTTGCTTAAAATTCAATATTTTGTAAAATAAACATTTAAGTAACAAAATTATAAAATTTCATATAATTGAATACGATAATATATAATCGCTACTTAGAATGACAAATTTACCCATATAAATACTTTAAAAATCTTTTTATTCGTATAAAATAAGTGTTGTAATTTTATTCAAAAATTGAAGAAACTCGAAAATAAATTTAGTCGTGGAGGGAAAAAATTAGGTGTCAACAACGATTATGGGAGATGACTTTGTACATACTACATGTTGTGAATTTCCCATTGGTGGAGAGTTTCCAATAAGGATGATCATCATTGGATCTTATTGGGGGAGGGGTGGAGTTGAAGATAATTTGGGTTATGCTCTCAGGAAGTTATATGGAGAGATTGGAGAGATCCCAGGAACCATTGGTTACAATATCCTGAACTTTAAGATTCTCCTCTTCCTTGGTTAGGGGTCCATGAACATAATTTCAAGTAGAAGCGATAGTTGAGAAGCTACCACCTTTGTGGAAAGACTTCAAAAACTACTTGAAGCATAAATGCAAGGAGATGTCTGTCGAAGATCTTATTGTCCGACTACGTATTTAAGAGGACAATAAAGCTATTGAGAGAAGGTCAAAAGGGAATTCTACAATTAATGGAGCACATATTGTAGAAGATGACCAAAACAATTCTAAGAAAAGAAATAAAGATGAAAAAGAAAGCCATCAACCCAAGAAGAAATTCAAGGGAAAATGCTTCAATTATGGTAAAATTGGCCACAAGTCCACGGATTGTCGAGCCCCGAAGAAAGGCAAGAAGAAGGATCAACCAAATATGATTGAATCCAACAAAGAATGCGATGATATGTGTGCTATGTTCTTAGAATGCGACTTGGCGGGGAATCCTCGCAAATGGTGGATGGATTCTAGTGCCACCCACCATGTATATGCCAACAAAGAGTTGTTTTTGTCATTCGCTTCGGCTCAAGTAGAATAAATGATTTACATGGCTAACTCCGCTACTGCTAAGGTAGAAGGAACAGGAAAAATATGTTTGAAAATGACTTCAAGAAAGGTGTTGACACTTAACAAGGTCTTGTATGTTCCGTAGTTACGTAGGAATTTAATTTCGATTTCACTTCTAGACAAGAAAGGATTCAAATGTGTAACTGTTTCTGGAAAATTTGTAATTAGCAAAGGAGAAATGTATGTAGGAAAAGGCTATCTGACCGAAGGCCTTTATAAGATGAATGTAATGACTGTTGAAATAAATAAAAGTTCAAAGTCTTCTTATTTGCTTGAGTCTTATAATTTATGGCATGAACGTTTAGGCCATGTTAATTACAAAACATTACGAAAACTGATTAACTTAGAAGTTTTACCAAACTTTGAGTGCAATAAATCAAAGTGTCAAACGTGTGTGGAATCGAAGTATGCAAAGCATACTTATAAGTCCGTTGAGAGGAATTCCAATCCCCTAGACTTAATACACGCTGAAATTTTTGATATGAAGTCAACGCCATCACGTGGTGGGAAAAATTATTTCATAACTTTTATTGACAATTTCACTAGATACTATTATGTATACTTGCTTGATACGGGTGTCACGGGCTTGAGACCATTTACTAGAAGTCAAGCTCGGGAACTACAAAGGCTTCAAGGCGCGTTTATAAAAATGGACGCGGTTGAGCTTGTTGCGAACTCGCCCAAGGGGGTGTACGTCTTGACATGTGGGGTCTGACCTTAGGGGACCAAAAGACACCCCAAGGCTTCCCCAAACACTCCACACCCGCCACCCCTTCATTAAGGGCAAAAGGGTCTTTTTACCATCTTTTTTTGTAAAGACTACTTAAGGTGTTTCTTTAGTGTTGTTCTCTTTAGCTAGCTCATTTTAAAATCACTTTGTGACATTGAACACCATATTTCCTCTCAATAAGAGAGTAGACCACCAAACATCTTAAGCTTCACAAGTAAAAGGTTCCATTTGTGTTTTGAGACGGCTAGAAACGAGAGTGCTTGAGTGAACGGAGTTCCTCTTGTGTTCCCGTAAGAACTTGGTGCTTGTTAATGCAATTTGTAGAGGTTTTAGAGTTCGATAGACTCTTTAGTTTCTGCATTTTATATTCTCTTTGTGTCAAGTTATCTATCTCCTTATCTTTCAAGTTTGTGTGTTTGTTGTTTCCGTTTGATGTCTTGTACGTGTGGACTGTTTTGTGAGTTTGTGGACTGTTTTGTGCTCTTGTATATACCATTTGGTATCATTTGGTATCATAAAAAAGTCTGGTCTTGTTCTTACACCACCAATCTTGGGCTCTTCTAGTTGAAAAAGTCCAAAAAAAAAGGCAAAAAAAAAAGTGTTATCTGGTGACTTGTGTTGGCCGAGAAGTGTCTAGATTTAGGTGTTATTTTTACTTGTCTTAGTAGTTTCTTGTATTATCTTGCTGTCCCCCTAGAAAACTTGAGTCTAAGGTCCAAGATTTGAATCTTTGTTTAGTGTTGTTGAAGGGTTGGACATTATGAAGAACAATAAGAACGCTTATGAACACTTATGTTGTTGTTGTTGTTCATAAGTGTTCTTATTGTTCTTCATAATGTTCTTGAGATGAATGTTTAACAAAAAGGGTGTTTGATTTGAAAAGAGGAAGAGAGAGGTTAGGTCTTGTGTTTGTCTTGGAAATAGTTTCAAGAAAACACCAAAGAGGCAAATCAGCCAAAGACCCCCAAAAGGTCCCTTACCAAAAGAGTGTCAAAACCTTTTTCAAGAAGGACCAAAAGAGAAAAGGGACAAAGCCAAAACAAAAGGGTGCTTTGCCATTTTGGTGCAAGTTGGTGAAAAGTTTATTGACACCTTTTTTACCTTTGGAAAAAGAGTCCAAGTCCTTGTCTTGGTACTCCAAAATTGAAAATCCTCATCAACACACAAGATTGAACCCCTTAAGTCTTGAAAAAAAAAATCATACTCCACTTCAACAACAAATTCAAACGGCCAAAAAGAAAAAGAAGTGAGGGCTACATCAACAACAAAACTCAAGTCGTAAGACCTTCCAAGTTTCTTTTCTTGTCTCTACTAGTTTTCTTTCTAGTGACTCCTACACTAGTTGGCAACTAAGTAAGAACCTACTAAGTTGTGAACTAGTTTTCGAGTACGTCTTCATGTCAACGTTCTTTGTGGTGATTTTCTCGTTTAAAATTTGTAGTTTTTTTTGGTTCAAGTGCGTACAAAAAAAATTTTGAGTCTTCAAACTGAAATCCACTCCAACTCAAGAGTCGACTCATTCCCAAGTTCTCATAAGTTGATAGCCGGCTTACAACACTTGAAGAACCAAGTGAGGAAGTCGAGTGTGAAGATTGTGTGAGCGTATTTTGAACTAATGTTTGTTCATTTTTTAGGTACATTAGAAAATGGAACCATTACACATGGAACCCGAAACTTTCAATGCACAAACCGTGGACCAAAATGTTTTGAATGCTCTTGTGGCTAATCTTGAATCCTTGTCTCGGGATGTAGCTAGAGTGAATGCAGGTCTTGATAAGTTAGGGGTAGAAGTGGCCTCTATTAGTGGTCAAATGGAAAGGGTAGAAAGACAATGGAGTTCTCGACCCTCAACTCCTCAAAACACATCCCCAACCATTACCCCCGAAGCTATACACCCAAAAATGCACCCACCAAATGCCATACCTCAAGCCAACTATTATTCACAAAGCCGAGGCCTTAAAGGACCTATCCATTCTCTACATCACCAAGTCCCACATGACGGACTTGGAACCCAAATTCCACCCTTAAATCTGACTTCTCCAAACCAAAATCAGCCAATCCAAAGACCTCCACCACTAAATACCAATCCGCCAGACCAAATTCTAAATGTCCAAAACCTGCCAATTCAAGAAGAGGGATTTGTGAGAGAGAACCGAAGGGAAGGGTATGGAATGTATGATGATCCTTATTTGATGGAAGATGGGATGAGAGTTAGAAGGGTAGAACCTAGGAAGAACCGGGGGCTTAAAGGTAGGGGTGGCCAAGGTTTCGGGAAAGGGATGTTGGCCTCAACACCATAAAAATAGGGCTTTCGATCTTTAAGGGAGAAAGTGATCCCGAAGAGTTTCTTGCATGGGAATCCGCATGTGAGAGAGTCTTTCAAGTGAATGATCTCATGGAGGAAAAGAAGAGCTTCTACGCCATTGCTCATTTTGAGGGATATGCTACCATGTGGTGGGAGTATGTCAAATATTTTGGCAACGTATTGATTGAAGGGCAACCCCCTCCTTGGTTTCGATTAAGGTATCTTATGAGGTAAAGGTACCTTCCTGAAAGCTATCAACAGGAACTCCTTGCAAAATTGTACAACTTGAAGCAAGGAAACAAAAGTGTGGCAGCTTACTATGACGAGTTTCAACAACTCATCTTGAAACTTGATCATAGAGGAGAGCAAGTGAGCAACGAAATCATCCGATTCAAGTTCGGCCTAAATAAGGAAATCTCTACGCACATGACACTTCATAAGTTTGAAACTATTGAAGGGATATTTCAAGCGGCTTTAGAGATTGAATGAGAGAACAAGGAAAGGTCGGCATACAAAACCAAATCCCACCAAGGGTCCTCGGGTTGGACCAAGGGGAAAGAAATTGTTTCGTCGTCTTCGAGGTGGAAAAAATTCAAGCAATAACCAAACAAGAACCTATCCGTGAGCAAGAGTGCTCAACTACTTCCTCCACGGTTTGAGGGAAAGCCGAATGTCTCTTCCAACATCAAGGGATTCCAATGCTTCAAATTCCATGGATGGGGACACAAGGCTAGTAAGTGTCCTAATCGGAGAAATGTGATATTAAGGGAAGGAAAATTGTATTTCTTGGGGGAAGAATTGGGGCTTGAAATGGTTGAAAATAAAGAAGTCTCACAAGATAGAGAGGGAGGGGAGGCCAAGAGGCATAGTGATGATGATGAAGAGGAGGTTTCGCCTCAAGAAGGAGAACTTGAAGTACCTAACTATGTGGTACGGAGAGTTATGATTAGCAAAGCATTGGATGATCCTAGCCAATGGGAAAACCTCTTTCACACCAAGTGCCTCATTAAGGGGAGTATGTGCTCCTTGATTATTGATAGCGGGAGTTGTGCTAATGTCGCTAGTGCCTCGGTGGTGGATCACTTGAAATTGCCAACTACTCCACATGCGAGTCCGTATAGGCTCCAATGGTTGAATGATTGTGGAGATTTGAAGGTGACCCATCAGTGGTGATTCGGTTCAAAGTTGGAAATTATGAAGATGAGGTGCTTTGCGACATCATTCCTATACAAGATTGTAATCTTTTGTTGGGTCGGCCATGGAAATATCATAGGTCGACCAAGCATGATGGCCGAACCAACCATTATTCCTTTGAGTTCAAGAGCCGTAAGTACAACCTCCGACCAATATCACCAGCACAAGTGTGTGAGGCACATCGACAAATGAAGAGTTTGCAAGAAAAGGGAAAAAAAAAAGAACCCATGGATAGGGGAGAGGAACCCGAGAGTGGGAAGAGTAAGGGTGAAGACGGAGTTTCGGCATTGAGGGGTAGGGATTCGATGGTAATGTTGGCTCGCAGGGGCGATATTTTCAAAGAGTATGATGATACTACTCTCATGCTACTTTTGGCTCATGTTTTGAATGCTAACCCATCCACTTCTCCTATCCTGTCTTTTATTTCTAATGTTTTGCAGGAATTTGATGATGTATTTCCAAGGGAGTTTCCGCAAGGACTTCCTCCACTTCGAGGAATTGAGCACCAAATCAACTTTGTTCCGAGGTCATAATTACCGAACAAGACAGCTTATAGGGGCAACCCCACGGATATGAAGGAACTCCAACGGCAAGTTGAGGACCTCCTCAACAAAGGATACATCAAGGAAAGCATGATTCTGTGCGCGGTCCCGGTGTTGCTTGTGCCGAAGAAGGATGGGACGTGGCGAATGTGTGTGGACTGTCGAGCCATAAGTAAAATTACGATAAAGTGTCGTCACCCTATTCCTAGGCTAGATGATATACTTGATGAACTAAATGGCTCTTGTTTGTTTTCTAAGGTTGATCTTAGGAGCGGATATCACCAAATTCGTATGCAACCGGATGATGAATGGAATACTGCATTCAAGACCAAATTTGGTCTATATGAGTGGATGGTCATGCCATTTGATCTTACCAACGCTCCTAGTACCTTTATGCGGCTAATGAATCATTTGATGAAACCGTTTATTGGAAAATTTGTGGTCGTGTACTTTGATGATGTTTTAGTTTATAGTAAGTCTCTTAATGAACATATCTTACATCTAAGGAGTGTGTTTGATGTTTTTAGGAAATAAAAGTTGTATGCTAATATTGAAAAGTGCTCCTTTGGTGTGGATAAAGTTGTATTTTTGGGATTTGTTGTGAGCTCGAGGGGAGTGAAGGTAGACGAATCCAAGATAACCGCTATTAAAGATTGGCCAACCCCAAAAACCGTGGGTGAAGTTCGGAGATTCCACGGGTTGGAAAGTTTTTATAGGAGGTTCATCAAAGGATTTAGTACTGCCGCACCTTGACCGAAATCATCTGAAAGGACCAACCTTTCCAGTGGGGTGAAGAGCAATCTAAGGCCTTTAAAACCTTAAAAGATATGCTCATTTCGGCACCGTTGTTGCCATTGCCTAACTTTGATAAGATGTTTGAAGTTGAATGTGATGCTAGTAAGGTAGGCATTGGGGCTATTTTGATGCAAGATTTAAAGCACATTGCTTATTTTAGTGAAAAGCTCAAAGGAGCAACTCTAAACTACTCTACGTATGATTTGGAGTTGTATGCCTTGGTTAGAGCATTAGGCAATTGGCAACACTATCTTTGGCCCAAGGAGTTCGTAATCCGAATGGATCATGAATCCTTGAAGCACCTTCGGTCACAAGATAAACTTAACAAACGGCATTCCAAATGGATTGAATTTCTTAAACTTTTCCCGATGTAATTCAATACAAAAAGGGGAAGGATAATGTGGTAGCCGATGCATTGTCTAGGAAGCATATTCTTGTGTCCACTTTGTCTTTCAAGTTAATGGGGTTTGAGAGCCTCAAGTCTTTGTATCCCGAGGACCCTTACTTCGCTCCTATCTTTAGGGAAGGTGAAGCTGTGGGTAGGGAAAGGAGGCCCTTGGATTCTAGTCCTTATGTCGTATTTGATGGGTTTTTGTTTTGGGGGAGATAATTGTGTGTACCTTCTAGCTCTTGGAGAGAGTTGTTTGTGAGGGAGGCACACGACGATGGTCTCATGGGTCACATTGGAATTTATAAGACCCTCGGAATATTAGAGGAGCAATTCTATTGGCCAAGGATGCGCAAAGATGTTGTCAAAATTTGCTGCCAATGCATGGATTGTAGGAGTGCTAAGTCGAGGCTTCTTTCTCACGGGTTATACACCCCACGTCCCACTCCATCATGCCCATGGTTTGATATTTCTACGGATTTTTTTTGGGGGATGCCACGGACTCAAAGGGGTCGGGATAGCATTTTTGTTGTCGTTGATCGTTTCTCCAAAATGGCACACTTTATTCTTTGCAAAAATAGTGAAGATGCGGCTAGTGTAGCTTCTTTGTTTATTGAAAATGTTGTTAATTTATACGGCATCCCAAGAACCATTGTAAGTGATAGGGATTCTAAGTTCCTTAGTCACTTTTGGAAGTCAATATGGGGTAGGCTCGGCACTAAATTGTTGTTTTCTACGTCTTGCCACCCACAAACCGATGGCCAAACGGAAGTAGTAAATCGAAACATAGGTTCCATGCTACATTCCATGGTTAAATCTAAGTTGACATCTTGGGAATATCACCTACCTCTCATAGAATTTGCTTACAATCGGGTGATCCATTCGAGTACGGGCATTACGCCCTTTTAATGTGTCTACGGCCTCAATCCCCTAACCCCCTTGGATCTAAATCCTTTTCCAAGTGATGTTGTTATTATCTTAGATGGAAACAAGAGGGCTGAAGCCATGAAAATCTTGCATGAGAAGGTGAGGATGCGGCTTGAGAATAAGAAGAAAGATGTGGCGAAATGAGTCAACAAAGGGAGAAGGCGTCTTGTACTTGAGCCGGGAGATTGGGTGTGGGTACACCTATGTAAGGACCAGTTTCCCAACCAAATAAAGGTCAAGTTTCTTCCAAGAGGTGACGGTCCATTCCAAGTTCTTGAAAGAATCAACGATAATGCTTACAAGATCGACTTGCCACCGGAATACCAAGTGCATAACACGTTCAACGTGTGTGATCTCTCACGGGTTGATACCATTGAAGATGAAGAACCCATGAGTTTAAGGTCAAAATACTCTCAATATGGAGAGGATGATATGTTTGTCACGTGCTTGAGACCATTTACTAGAAGTCAAGCTCGGGAACTACAAAGGCTTCAAGGCACGTTTATGAAAATGGATGTGGTTGAGCTTGTTGCGAACTCGCCAAAGGGGGTGTACGTCTTGACATGTGGGGGATTACCTTAGGGGCCCAAAATACACCCCAAGGCTTCCCCAAACACTCTACACCTGCCACCCCTTCATTAAGGGCATAAGGGTCTTTTTACCATCCTTTTTTTGTAAAGACTATTTAAGGTGTTTCTTTAGTCTTGTTCTCTTTAAATATCTCATTTTAAAATAACTTTGTAACATTGAACACCATATTTCCTCTCAAGAAGAGAGTAGACCACCAAACATTTTAAGCTTCACAAGTAAAAGGTTTCACTTGTGTTGTGAGACAGCTAGAAACGAGAGTTCTTGAGTGAACGGAGTTCCTCTTGTGTTCCCGTAAGAACTTGGTGCTTGTTAATGTGATTTGTAGAGGTTTTAGAGTTTGATATACTCTTTAGTTGCTGCATTTTATATTCTCTTTGTGTCAAGTTATCTATCTCCTTATCTTTCAAGTTTGTGTGTTTGTTGTTTCCGTTTGATGTCTTGTACGTGTGGACTGTTTTGTGAGTTTGTGGACTGTTTTGTACTCTTGTAGATACCGTTTGATATCATTGATAAATAGTAAGGATGAAGCAATAGATGCGTTTAGGCAATATAAAACTGAAGTTGAAAATCAGTTAGACAAAAAGATCAAAATAATAAGAAGTGATAGGGGCGGAGAATATGAATCTCCCTTTGCACAAATATGTGTAGAGAATGGAATCATCCATCAAACTACTGCCCCATATTCACCTCAATCTAATGGAATTGCGGAAAGAAAAAAATAAACTTTAAAGGAAATGATGAATGTCTTACTTATAAGTTCTGGTTTACCGCAAAACTTGTGGGGAGAGTTTATCCTTACGGCCAACCGTATACTCAATAGAGTTCCCCATAGTAAGACACAATCAATTCCTTATGAAAATTGGAAATAAAGAAAACCCAACTTGAAATATTTCAAAGTGTGGGGGTGTCTAGCAAAGGTCCAAGTTCCTGTGCCTAAAAGGGCTAAGATAGGACCTAAGACGGTGGACTGTGTGTTCATAAGATATGCTAAAGCAGTAAGGCATGTCAATTTTTGGTTCATAAATCCGAACATCCGGATATTAATGAAAATATGGTAATTGAATCAGACAATGTTGAATTCTTTGAAAATATTTATCCGTATAAAACTAGATATGAACAGTCTAGTGGGGGGTCTAAACGACCTCGTGATGAACCAATTGAGAATGAACATAATGAAGAAAATCCAAGACGTAGTACACGTCAAAGAACGTCTACTTTGTTTGTATCGGATTTTGTGACATTTCTTTTGGAAAATGAGCCTCAAACATTTAAGGAAGCGATGGCATCTTTGGATTCATCCTTTTGGAAAGAGGCCGTCAATAGTGAGATAGATTCAATCTTAAGCAACCATACATGGGAATTGGTTGACCTTCCTCCCGGAAATAAACCTTTAGGTTCCAAATGGATCTTTAAAAGGAAGATGAAAGTGAATGGTACTATTGACAAATACAAGGCAAGACTTATAGTAAAAGGTTTCAAACAGAAAGAAGGCCTTGATTACTTCGATACATACTCGCCAGTAACAAGGATAACATCGATTCGAATGTTAATTACCTTGGTTGCGGTATATGGCCTTGAGATCCATCAAATGGATGTGAAAACCGCTTTCCTAAATGAAGAATTGGAGGAAGAAATATACATGGAACAGCCTGAGGGTTTTGTGGTTCCAGGAAAGGAAAACAAGGTGTGTAAATTTATCAAGTCATTATATGGACTAAAGCAAGCACCAAAACAATGGCATGCGAAGTTTGACCAAACCATGTTGGCAAACGGATTCAAAATAAATGAATGTGATAAATGTGTTTATATTAAAGACGGTCCAAATCACCAAGTCATTGTATGTTTATATGTGGATGATATGTTGATCATCAGTAGAGACATTTCTGACATAAATGTAACAAAACGAATGCTCGAGAGCAAGTTTGATATGAAAGACCTTGGAGTTGCAGATGTAATCTTAGGTATAAGAATCCATCGAACTCTACAAGGATTGACATTGTTACAGTCTCATTATATCGAAAAGGTACTTGACAAGTTCAAGTATATGGAATTCGGTATTGCCAAGACTCCATTGGATGCGAGCTTTGCACTTCGAAAGAATGAAGGTGAAAGTGACTCGCAATTGGAGTACGCAAGAGTATTGGGATATTTAATGTATATAATGAACTGTACACGACCAGACATAGCATGCACAATTAGTAAATTGAGTCAGTACACGAGTAATCCCAAAAAAAATCACTGGATGGCAATGAAAAGAGTTTTGGGGTATCTTAAGTACACTCAAAATTATGCCTTGCATTATAATAAATATCCTGCGGTACTTGAAGGATATAGTGATGCAAATTGGATCACCGAATCAAATAAAGTAAAATCCACAAGTGGATATGTATTTACTATCGGTGGAGGAGCAGTCTCTTGGAAATCATCCAAACAGACTTGTATTGCTCACTCTACAATGGAATCTGAATTTATCGCATTGGATAAAGTCGGTGAAGAAGAAGAATGGCTCCGAAATTTCTTAGAAGATATTCCTTATTGGCCCAAACCAGTGGCACCAGTATGTATACAATGTGATAGCCAAGCGACAATAGGTAGGGCAGGGGGCATGATGTACAACGGTAAATCTCTTCACATACGACGGAGACATAATACCGTTAGGGAACTTCTCTCTAGTGGAATTATCACTATTGACTATGTAAAGTCAAAGGATTATGTGTCGGATCCACTTAAAAAAGGCCTATCTAGAGAAGGAGTGGAAAGAACATCCAAGGGAATGGGTTTAAGACCTAGGACGAGTCAGCATAACGGTAACTCTACCTAGCAGACTGGAGATCCCAAGAGCTAGGTTCAAGGAGATCAAACAAAGTTATGCCTAACAGGTTCAACATTGTCAATTACCCAACCCATTCTCATGATGTAGACAATGTTTAGTAAACAAGGATAAGACTTGCTGAGAGGAATCTGCCTGTTACGAACCATGGTCCACCGTGTAACACTTTTTGGGCATTTTCCTGTGCTTCAAATTTTGCTGTATAATAGTCGTGTCCCAAGTCTATAAGTGTTAATGGTTCGGAAGGCTTCCATAGCTCCTGAAGTTCTCTTTTAAGATATTGATGAGCTAGCTTCTTGCCATACAGTTTAAGGATAATAGGATTTCGCCATGGATGATAGATTCTAAATTTTTCTTCATCTGATAGTGCAATTGTATCGTCTTCTTCTTTTCCTGCTGGTGTGTTGCTTTCCAACTGGTTGAGATAGTCTTGGTTTAGAGAGGTTGGTTTATTCAGCAATACATCTTTGAATGTTGCCTCTTTGTCGATTGGGTCCTCTTCCATGATGGCCGATAGATCTGGTGGTTCTGGCAGAACCGGTGGTAACGTTGGTGGTAGGGATTGAAGACACTGTTCACAGAGATTTTCTTACTAGTTACTAGTTCCAATCATGCATTTTATCTACTTGATCAAGGTTAAGACCAAAATAAAAACCATCTCCTTGTACTTTCCAAAAACAATATCGAGTAGCAGTTGTACGGTAGTCATCTGTGCAACTATCACCTATGTGGTTGATATAAACATCAACTTGATTGTTTGTTACCCCACCAAAAATGACAAAAGAAAAGGGTATGCTTAAAGATTACTGCCGGTTGGAAATTAAAATGAAATTGCCACCCACTTTAGGATGGTGATATCAATATCGTCATCTTTAGATGCACAATGAAATGTCATAGGTATATTATTATTTGGGAGGGCATCAACAATATGCACCTCTGTATGTGCATGTAAATCAGCTCGGACTTGATAAGCATTGATAATATATAAGGAAATTATGAGTAAAATGAAAAAGCTTTTAATCATATGATGTAATTGGAATTAACTTATTATTGATTTCTTGCTATTGTAGCAAATTCTCTTCATTAGCTAGTTTTTATAGCTCAGTTGTAAAAGTAATTAGGTGACTTAAATGGGAAAAGGATATCAAATAGTTTTTGACTTTTTAAAAATTGAAATCAATATATATATATATATATATATATATATATATATATATATATATATATATATAAAAGAGAAACATGAAATTGGTGATGTGGCGCTCTCTAAAGCCAAGAATATTATTTATCTATTTTGTCATTTTTTTGATATTTTTTCTCCCTTAAAAGATGAAAAATATACTTTAAAAAATTTACAAAATATTAAAGATAGCCACATTTAATTCCTTTCCACATTAATGCTATTAATCTCCATTTTAAAAGAATTTCAGTTACAATACATACTGTTTTTTATCTTCTAGCCATAAAAAGATTTATAATTAAATAACATAGAGTTAATTCTCATAATTAATTCTCACTCAATGTGATAAATATATAATCTCTCCTAACTAAAGATTGTTGTTTGTCACTTTTATGAATGACACAGGTACTCTATTTTGCTGCCACCAATTTTAATATCTTATTAATTTTCTTGCTACTAGATGCTATTATTTATTTATAACTTTTTCTTATCATTTTGATTTTGTTGATTGTAGTTGAAATATTGTGTTATTGAAAGCAACAAGAACAACAAAAGGACCTGTCAAAGAATGACTTGCAGGTGTGATACTGAAACTTTCTTGTTTTCTACTTGCAATTATTGGCATTCCTCTATTGACTACCTCTAAGTAGATTTTCGTGTTTTTGGCACTAGGATGAAGAGTTTATGGATATCGACTCTCAATTCAACAAACATGTCAAGCCTAGAAATGGTAACAGACGTCAGCGTGCTACAAGAACTCAATGTAAATGTTGTAGCGGTTGTATTTGAATTATGGAGATATCGTTAAGTTTTATTTTACTTGATATCTCTTGAGATCATGATAAAATGAGAGTAAATATATCATTATATTTCTCAAAAGATTTAATGATCAAAAACTGTACGAGTTTTCAAGTTATTTTTCTTTCGTCTAAAAAAGTTCTACATCTATGCATTTGATTTCACATGAAAAGAAACTAATATTAGATAGTCGTATTTTTATCATTTAGTTTTATTAGTATTCTTTATAATTAAACGGCATACAAAAAACTCAAGTACAAAAAAGGTATCTTCAACTAATTCTACTTTTCTATTTTATTTCTTGATCTTTGAATAGTAGATCATCTAATTAATTGATTAAGTAAGGCAAGATCTCCTTTCACTCTCTTAATATAATCTATTTTTTCTTAAATTTTTTATCATCCTTTTTGCATTATTTAATTAATTAAAAGGTGAATAAATTATGTTTTTGTTTTTACAGGTGTTTTAAATTTCTGATTGCTAATAATTTTTTAAACTTTTGGTGATAATGTATCAGATAGAGTCAAATGAATCACTTTGCAGTCTTTATGTTATGGCAAGTGATTAAAATTTCACAAACAACGATTTTAAGTATTTTTTCTGGGTATTTCTTTTGTAGTATATTTTTACTAAGTATTATATTTTTTTTTATTTGTAGTGAAGTTATGTTGAGCTCCACTGAAATAATTAACATGTTTTTGAAAATATCATTTAGATTATATGTAAGTGGATTATATTTATTAGAATGAAAAAGATACCGCGTAAACAAAGATTCAAACAAAGATTCAAACAAAGATCTGATGTTGTCCGATGACGAACAAAAATATAACAAAAGTTACTTATATGTTTATGCAATGATGAAGTTGAATATTCACAACAACTTTATATATATGTATACATATGTATATATATATATATATATATGATATATATATATGTATCATATATATATGTATATATATATGTATGTATATACTAGAAGGTCATTACTTTTTTTCTCCTTTTTGGCCTTCTTACTATTTATAAAATAAAAACTTTAATTATATCTTAATTATTGTATGCTTAATAATGGACAACTGAAAAGACTCCTTTTCTTGAGAATACGGTATTTTCGTTACATTATAATGATCATTTATGTGAATTTTTGGTTACTAAATTTTTAGGTGAAATTAAACTTAATTTTGTGCTCTTTTAAATTACATAAAAGTTTTCATATTATCTTTACCAATGAACATATTATAATTAGAAGTAATTCAAGATTTGTAGTTTTTTTCCTTCAAAAATAATTGATGTTGGAGAAAAAAATAAAGTCTTGCAAGATTCGATAAGATGAAGTACATGAGATGAAGATAAGAATAATGATGGTGGTGTCAAAAAATTAAAAAGAAATTTTGAGAAATAAGGTCCAAGAGAGTCCTTAGTATGATTTAAGTTACGTTCTTACTATTAAAAAAATAATACTCAACGAAGAGCGGATAAAATAGTAAAGATAGAATATCAAAATCTTATCTGACAAAAGATGAAAGTAGAGGAATAAATGTGAGAAGTAAACAAATTAAAATCGAAAGAACAGGTATTAAAAAAAGTTTTTTGATAAGATCAACAATTAGTCAAATTTTATTCTTTTTAGCAAAGCAATGATTCACTTCTAATAATTAATAATTATGAAATTATAAATGCCTAAAATAATATATTAGCCAATTTTATTTTATTTGTTTTTGCTTCATCTACTCATATAAATATTTATAAGAGTATGTTGTTAAAAATAGTGAAATTTGATCTATTAGTATTATCAAACTATTTAAATTTTAAAATTGATTAAATTTATAGAACTAATTTTTATATACATTTATAGTAGATTTAGTGTATATTTTATATTTTCATAAATCTTTTTTAATTCAAGACCTTCATGTATATTTACTATCTTTTTTCTCTTTTTTTGGAGAGATTTTTACCTATTTTAATTCATCTAATTGTATAAAAAAATTAGAAAGTATTTAATATGTATTTACTTTACCTATTAAATTTTGAGAAAAATTATGTTTAATGTGCTATCTTATTAAAATATTGTTAAATATAGTGAAAAGTCACTGTATAAGCGTTAATAGTATTACATTTAATGATGCCAATATGTTAAGTCTTTTTCGTTTCTATTCTTTCATTCCATACAAATATTTATTTCTAAATTGCTTTAGTAAAGGAAGGAAATCTAGGAGTTATAATGAAGAATGAGGGGTTACCATTCATAGGTCTATAAATATAATATTTGTTATATGTATTCTTGGGTATCATTTTTTTATTTCTCTGCAATATAACCTTGTCATTGCGATATGTAAGATCCATTTTTATTCTTATTTCAATTTCATTACTTTATGTTTCAACTTTTAGTAATTGTAGCTACAATCTGTTACTACTTGATTTTTGATTGAGTTGGTAATTCATCAATCAATTGATTTAATAAAATATATTTTTTTCCTTCATGTTATTCCTCTATAACACTTTACTGAGTTTTTGATTCATTTGACTTCAAATTCCTTTTATTCCTACAATTTTTCATGCTGAGGGCTTAAGATTCTGCTGAGTATCGAACTTAATATTTGGCATCTTGCTTTTTTTATTTTTTTAACCATTCTTTCATATCATAATGTTAATTTTAAAGGTGTTGTTGCAAATTACTATGTCAACAACAATGATTTTTTTTTTTTGTCAGTATTATATGATATGTATGATGCAATTTTGCAGAGATTTAGGATTAAAGATAGAGGGTGACATTATATTCAATTTATTCTCACAAAGTGGGGTTTGAATAGGGTAGAATGTACACATACATTATTTTTATATAAGAGATAAGGTAAATAGGGTTGTTTTTTATAGACTCCCGTCTCAAGATCAAAACATATTTAAATATCTTTTAATTCTTAAAAAATTTACTTCTCATTACTTTTAATGTTCAAGTATTATTAAAGATCTTTCATAAATTTAATAAATATTTCGCGCGATCAAGTTATCTATTAAGAGTATAACAGTATAATGTTTTGAAAGAATCAAATTTTGGATTAACTCATTTTGGCATGCTTTAAAAATTGACCATATAGTAACACTCTTTTTTATGAAGTGAGTTTTTGAATTATGTAGCTTATTCTTTTTTTTTTTTTTACTACAAGTAAAAATAAAAATGGTTGAGCTTAAAACGGATAAATTTATTAAATGACTTCAATATATTCTCTACTTTCCTTTTTATTTATTATTCTTGTTGAGAGTCAAGTTAAATGAACTTTGATCAATATTTTGAGATTCATTTTTCATTGAGCTTTGACCAACATTCTAAGATATATATTTTTATTATATTGACATGAGGAAAATTGCAACTTAAAGTACTTTTCATATAGTTTTTGAATATCTTAAGTTTTAATTTTAAAATATTAAATTAAACTAATTTAATTTAACTTTGAAATTAGTCAAATATTAACCTCCGGAAAGCGAAACTTCAGAATTATTATTTGAAATAGAAAAAGTAATATATGTTATGAAAGAATTAGATTCACGGTTGACTCATTTTTAGTTGCATTAATAATTGTCCATATCATAACAAATTTCATTTCCACACCATTAGTTTTGTCTTAATATCTATTGAACACCTCTACCACCATGAATTTGAACCATTTAAATATCTTTTTTCTATATTATAGAAGAGGTGGTTTCAACATGATAGTTTTTGGTTTTTAAATTCATACTTAAGGGTATTAAAGTTATTACAATAAATTATAAGTTAAATTCAATTATTTTTTGTGCTTTGATTTTGGAATCTCATCAAAAGTTTGAATAAAAGTCCATATTTTTCTCTTTAATTACAAGCAATGCCATGTAAAAAATTTACTATAATGTCATCACACATGGCCTTGCATATATTTCCACATATGTGGGCCCTCTATCTTCCATTTATTTTTCAATCTTATTTATCTTTTTTATGTATAAAATTGTTTCAAATATATTTAAGTAAATTGATTAGT
Organism: Capsicum pubescens; assembly: GCA_030864215.1. Classification (NCBI taxonomy): domain Eukaryota; kingdom Viridiplantae; phylum Streptophyta; class Magnoliopsida; order Solanales; family Solanaceae; genus Capsicum; species Capsicum pubescens. Next base: position 285,307,644 of record CM061542.1, read on the forward strand.
AGGATGATAATTTATTGTAAAAATTAATTATAATTGATGCAATTAAATAAATTTTATTCTTTATTTAATTTCATATCAAAAATATAATTTACTTTCTTTCTTATTTGTTACTACAATTTCAATTAATTTATTTTTTCCTAATATATTCAATCGTGATTTTACTATATCACCTCTAATTAATTATTATGGTCATCTAAGTATCATGTCACTTAAATTGGAGTAGAAAAAGTTTTACAATAATTAAAAATTTAAATTATTTTAAAAAATATAATTGACTATCAATGACACAAAACTTTGGACAAGGAAAGTAGCATATATTTTTAAAAAATTGCATAAAAAATATTATAAATTACAATAATTAAAAACTTGAAATATCTAAAAATAATTTGATCTATTATATATTTTAGAAAAATACTATAAATCACAATAATTAACAACTTAAAAATTTAAACGATATAAATATTTGATTGACTCTCAATCCCGGATGAATCTTAGGATGTATATGCAATCCATCTTTTTTTAAAACTTTTGTTTAAATATATCAAAATTGAAAATGCAAGTTCTAATACAGTACATCAAACAGTGTATAAGAAATAATGTAAGCATAAATAATACCAATATTATTAATACAAACATTATTAAGCAAACATTATTAATACATTCTATCAACATTTTTTATACACTCTAACAAATGACTCCACGTTTGAAAGGAAGGAGAATATACAAAAGTAAAGTTCAATAAAATATCTACATAAGTATGTTTTATCGTGTTCTCAAAGTCAAATAATTTAAATTAATATGAAAGATGGTTCTATATAATTTTTGAAACACTTAAAATTTGAATTTAAAATATTAATTTAGTTTAACTTCAAAGAACAAGTTGACAAATAAAAGAGAAAGAGAAAATGAAAACAAATGATATTTATGGCAGTTTAGTAAGGGAATATAATGCGAATTATTAATTGCAACCCACATGTGATGGAATATGCAATGACTAGATAACCCTTTATCTTTTTCAACAATTATTCTTTATTTTATACAACAAGTATCAAGTCTTATGTATCAATTTTAATCTCATATTTTCTACTTAATGTAGCAAATCTTAATCATATGATTAAATATATAAACTTCTATATGCATCGAATTTTGTTATTTATACGAGTAAGTTATACATAATTATCTTGTAAGACTTGATTCCTTGAAAAATACTACCAAGCAGTTAATATGTTTTATGTATTCATATTTTATAATTCACAATTTGAACTAATATCAATTTAACTTACTGTACATAGTAAAAATATTTTAACGTTGGGCTCATGCTGACACAGACAATGCTTCTCTAGTGTTGAAAAACATGAGTGTATTACACATGAAATATACACGTGAGAGCTAGAATTGTTTTGACCAATTCATTTGAATAAGTTCAAGTGTCTGATTGAAACTTCTAGGCCAATCCACCTAATATTATTACCAAAATAAAATATATATTATTATTTAATACTAGTCAATCATTTCTTTACCAGTCATGTACCAAGAAATTAGAATGATATAATTTTTTGTTCCTAGATTTGATAGAGTACGCAACCTACTAATTTACTTATTTTAGCTTAACTGTAATATGTGAGTGAAATAAGTTGTTTAACGTGTTTCAATGAAATAATAACCACATAAGTAAATGAGTCAAAGATTTTCACGTAAAAAATATCCGGCTCAAAAAGGTGTGAAAAATTACGACTTGTATCTCTATATGATTTCACCCCAAACTTCACTAAACAACTTTGAGCCTCGATAAACGACAAATTATAAGACTTATGCAATCTAAAAATTATAAACTCTAACTCCTACTCAACACTACTCACAAACCTACCAAGGTATGTGACCCCAAGTCTTTGAGTTTCCTAACTTAAAGACAATAATCCTAATTCAGTTTATACTTTATTGAAACTAGAATTACATCAATATTACAACTCAAGAACCAAACTTAATACATAGAAACTAAGGCACCTTACTTTCTAAGTAAAAGAATGAGGTTCCACTACATGTTTTCTTAAGCTGTGAACTGCTAAGTCAATTTGTCAATTGTCTTTTTTTTTGTAAAAGCGTGAGTGACTGTCTAAGTCACTACCTTTATTTAACCACAACTCTCCAAATAGTTCTTCATTAGATGAGACATCTTTCTTAAGTGAAACTCTAAACTCTTCAGAGTTTCTTGTGAAGTAGAATTCCTTCTTTAATTCAACTTCTCTTCTCTTCAAGTATTGTATTGCTACTCAACTTTTTCATCTTCACAGGTGATGTTCGTTTTGAGTATATTAGAAGTATATGCTTATCCTTTCCTGAAATCACTCAACCTTGTCTTCATGTACCAGTGGATTTGAATTAAGCCTGTCAAACGGGCTGGGTTGACCCGGCCCGAACCGGCCCATTTAATAAAATCGGGTTGGTTTGATCCGGTCCGGTAAGCCCATGGGCTTTAGGGTACCGGGTCCTGGGCCAATTTTTTTTTAATTTTGGGCCTGATTAACCCCGTTCGGACCCAACCCGATTGGGCCTGTCGGTTAATCGGCCCGGCCCGATTTATTTTTTTTTTCTTAATTTTTGGATTTTGGGCCAAACTAGACGTTGGCCCAACGGCTATATAGCCGTTTTTGGGTCCAAACGGCTAGTTTGGGCCCATTAATTAAAAAAAAAATTACTTTTAAAATTATTTTTTAATCCCAAAAATTTTTCTATAAATACCCTACGCATTCAAATCATTTTTCACATAATTTTTAATTCTCTCAAATCTCATTCTCTCTCAAATCTCAATTCTCAATTCTCAAATATTCTATAAATTTAATTTCCTAAAGTGCCACTTTAATTTTTTAATTTTGCGATTACAAAGTACGAGTGAAAGTTTCTAAAGTCACAACCTTTGGATACTTCCAAAATTTGGTATTGTCTTTCCATCTCTTAATTTGAATTTTTATTTAGTGTATTAATTGTTGAATATTTAATTTTATTATATTTGTGGATTTTGAATTTTTTTAGTTTAATTTATATTATGGATAAATTAAGAAACCTCGCTACTAAAGGTGTTAAAAAATTTTGTCCCAGAAGTGGTAGTGGTAGTAAAAAGTGAATTACTAGCGGTAGAGGTAGTTCAAGTAGTAGATATACCCGTGTGCCTCCGACACCGCTTAGTCAACCTTTTGAGGAAGAAGTAGGTGTACCTTTAGGTGTAGGTGCTCACGATATGGATTATGTAGAAGCTCAGGAAAATTACGGTATAGAAGAAGAAAATGAAGTAGATGCGATTAATTTAGATGAAGATGATGAAAATATTGGTGAAACACCCGCAGTAGGAAATGCTAACGTTAGATCTGAATCGGTTAATCTCCCTTTCCGTCCTCCCCGTGCCTCAAGAGCTCGTAAAACAACTAGTATTGCATGACATTTTTTAAACGTATATCAGATACTGAGGTGCAATGCAATATTTGTCAATAAATATATAAGCATAAATGCAGAGGCAAGCAAGGGAGTACGGGTACGTTAATAAGACATAAAGGTGATGCTTACGAAAGAGAGTTAAATATTGCACGAGGTGGTGGGGATGTTGGTGGGCCAACACAAATTAGAATGGACCCAGCAACCGGTCAGGTAACGAAGAAGTATAAAAAATTGAAGGACCGGGAAGAAATAGCTAAAATGGTAGCTGTGGGTTGTTTGCCTTTTAGTTTTCCTTCTTCTGATGCCTTTATTCATTATATTCAAACAATTTATAATCCTATGTTTAATGGTGTTCCTAGAAGTACTTGTCGATCTGATATTTTTAGACTTCATTTACACTATTGTTTTTATTTATCAACATTGTTAAAAAATATTCAATGTAGATTGTCCCTAACTTCTGATCTTGGTCGTGCTGTAAATAAAAATGATTATTTAACCGTTATTTTTCACTGGATGGATAGTAATTTTGTGATGCAAAAACGTATTCTTGCTTTTTTATATGATGAAGATCGTAAACATACTGGAGATTTTATTGTTGATTCTATTGTTAAAGTTGTCGGATTTTACGGTATCGAAAATAAAATCTTATATATTGCTTTTGATAATGCTTCTAACAACAAGACTGCTATAAAAAAAATTAAAATCTAAGTTATCTCCGTCGTTGCCTGAAATTTGTCATATTAAGTGTGCATGTCATATATATAATTTAATTGTAAAAGATGGTCTTGAGTTTTTTGACCTTTATATTGAAAAAATCCGTCTTGTTGTTGGTTTTATTCAAGGAAATAATCAAACAAAAAGCATTAGAGAATTTAAAGTTAAATGTCAAGAAAATGGACTTGCACCGATATTGATGCCTGAGGAAATTGATATTAGATGAAATTCTAAGTATGATTTTTTAAAAAGTTGTTATAAATATAGAGTTCCTATTACACTAGCTTTTAACCAACATTGCGATTCATTTGCTGATTCTGCTGATTGCATGCTACGTGATTCTGATTGGGTTGTAATTAATGATCTTGTTAAGTTTTTAGAAAAAATTTATGTAGCTACGGTTGAATTTTCCGGTGCTTATTATCCTACTGTTTGTAACATTTTGGCATATATAGCCGATATTTCTGGTTTGTTCAAAGAATATAAAATAAATAAGGTTATAAAGAAGTTGTTGGTGTCATGTTTACTAAATTTAAAAAATATTTTTTTCCGATTCCCCTTATTTACTTGGTTGGTGCTATGCTAAATCCGTGCATGAAATATAATACTATGTGCCACTTTAGTACTATTATTTATGCTAACTTAGAAATAAATACTAATAATGATTCTGAACAAGTACAACCTAATTTGTGGACGGCTATGAGTGATGCGAATGAATACATAGAAAAATTATATAATCACTACGCTGATTTATTTGATTTAGCCGTACCTACAAATATCACTCCAACTGTCGCTCCTCATCCTCTCGAGGAGCCAACATCTTCTAAAAGGCCGGCACATAGTGGTTTTCCTGATTTCTTTTATGATTTACCTTGTTGGAACAGTGTTGATGACAGAGCTTACACATTAACTTATCGAGAAGAGCTGAAATATTATCTTCGGTCGCCGCCAGAGGATCGCAGACGACGGATCAACACGTTGGATTGGTGGAGGAGTAATGAAACACAATATCCTGTGCTTTCAAGATTAGCTAGAGATATCTTGAATGTTTCAATGTCAACCGTTGCATCAGAGAACGCCTTTAGTCAGGGACGACAGCAGCTTGGAGACAACCGACACTCATTGAGAAGCAATGCAATGAATGTTCTAGTTTGCCTCAGAGATTGGATTAGAGCGGAAAGAAGAAACCAAGGAATGGAACCGGAGCCGAACGACGAGCTGAAACTTGAAGAAATTATGTCTTCACGGGAGAACTCAGCAGAATCAAGTCCAATGCATGATTTTGCCCCCGTTGACTTTGACTAGCCTATGCAAGTTCTCGTTAATATTAACATGAATGAGTTAGAAAAAATGATGCATAATTTGTAGATTTTTCATTCATGTAAGTTATAAATTTTGGATCATTTCGCAATCAATAAAATTCAACATCATTCACTCCTTAGTCCTTACTTTGTAATTTTTTTCATTTAATGATTTAAATTGAATTTCTACGTTAAATTAAAAACTTACTTCTAATATATTATTAATTTACTACCAAGTATTATTAATTTATTATATTAAGTAGCATATGTTTTGTATATTTGTGTATATATCTTCTATAGATATGCATATTTAATGTATACATGTGTATAAGTTTTATAAATTGTATATATATTGTAGTGTATATATATATATTGTAGTATATGTTTTATTTAAAGTAATACATATATATTGAATGGTGCGTATATGTGTGCATATATCTTCTATAGACGTGTATATTTAACGTATACATGTGTATATATTTTATAAATTAGTATATAACTATATATTTATATTGTAGTATATTTTATTTAAACTAGTACATATACATTGAATGGTGCATATATATGTGTAATATCTTCTATAGACGTGTATATTTAACGTATACATGTGTATATGTTTTACAAATTAGTATATAACTATATATATAGATATATATATATATATATATATATATATATATATATATATTGTAATGTATATTTATTGTAGTATATTTTATTTAAAATAGTACATATATATTGAATGGAGCGTATATATGTGTATATATCTTCTATAGACGTGTATATTTAACGTATACATGTATATATATTTTATAAATTAGTATATAACTGTATATATATTGTACTATATATATATATATATATTGTAGTATATGTTTTATTTAAAGTAGTACATATATATTGAATGATACGTATATATGTGTATATATCTTCTATAGACATATATATTTAACATATACATGTGTATATGTTTTATAAATTAGTATATAACTCTATATATATACTTATATATATTGTAGTATATATATGTTGTAATATATGTTTTATTTAAAGTAGTACGTATAGTCGTATATATTGAATGTTACGTATATATGTGTAATTGTGTATGTGTATATATTTTTTAAATTCTAATGTAGTATATACTATATATATAGTGTATATATATTGTTTAACGTATTTAAAATGTATATAGGTGGGTATATATAGTGTATATTGGATTTATTTTTTATCGGGTTTGACCTTTTTTAATCGGGTTTGACCGGGTTTAGGTGGGTTAGACCGGGTTGGGTTAAGTGGACTGGGTCAGAGTTGTTTTTAAAAATTTTACTGTTTAACTCAGAACTGGCCCGGCCCAGTTAATCCCAACCCGACCCGACCTACAAATTGGTTAATTTTAACGGGTCGGTTCCGGGTTGACCCGACCCGACCCACTTAACACCCTTAATTTGAATCTATATGTTGGTGGACCAGCTTGATCAACATGTTTCATTCATTTGATAATCATCAAAACTTCATTGATCCTAACAGAATTATACATCAAGATGACTTTTATATGGGTCCTAACCCTAGTTAAAGTACATTACATGATTAAAATTATCAGTAGTAAGAAAAGAGATGTACGGAGTTTGTAAGAGTAATATATCCATATGAATGAATATTGTTTATGTTTTTTTTTTTTAAATGTTCTTTTGCTTTCTTGCATTTCTTCTTGCCCATAAGAGTACTAATATCTAAAATGGTTTGTATTAAGATGTCAGAATCTGAAGAGACTTAGTCTAAAGTTTTATTTACATGACGTACGTTTAATGTCATCCCTATAATTACAATACTAAAAAAATGTCAAAAAACTTTGGTGGGATGATACACATGGAATTATCATGAGAGAGGTATTTTTGGACTTTTTTTCCATCTTCTTTTTCCTTGTATATTTTTATCTAGATCGACCACCATCGGACGCAACCTACTTTGCCAAAAAAAATGTAGACCACCACTACAACTTGAATTATCGTATAATTTCTCTCTCTCTCTCTGTGTGTTGGTATTTAAAAACAAAAATAAAAAAATTATAAAAATAATATGATTTTTGGATCGACTTTTACCAAGATCAATTTTCTGGATAGATTTTTGGCATTTCTTTAGTAGTGTAATCATAGAGTGAAATTAGATGTACCTCATAATAATTAAACTTTAAATTTAATTCGTTCATATTTGACATCATAATACGATCAATGTGGGTTGTGGTGCAGTGGATGGGGCTGCTCCACCCTAACCAGAGGTCGAGGGTTCGATCCTGGGTACGGAGAAAACTCTGTTAGGGAGCGCTTCCCCCCGAATGGGGCCCTACACGGCGCGAATCGAATTAGTCAGGCTCCAATACGAGTACCGAACACCGGATGAAAAATCAAAAAAAAAAAAAATCATAATACGAATATCCTTTGCAGATATTAGCGCTTTAAAGGAAAATAGAAAATGCAAAAGAAAACACTTAGAAAAATTAACATCAACATTATTCATTCATGTGGATACATATTATTACTCTTTGAAACTCCATGTATCTCTTTCCTTACTACTAATTCCAATCATGTATTTTCTCCAATTGATCAAGGCTAGGACCCATATAAAAACCATCTTCTTGTACTTTCCAATAACAATATGTAATAAGAGCCCCTTTGCGTTGAGCTGAGCAATGGCTACGAGCCAAGTGTAGAACATAAATTGCATGATTGGTAATTACACATGATCTTAATTATAATTTTTATAGCGACAATTTCAAAATTACGAAAACTAGCAATGTGTATTTTGTATTTTAGTAAAAGGTTGCTATAAAAATATATATACAAAGAGGGTAAAACGTTCCTTATTTAACTCTAATCAGTTAGAGTTAAATAAGGGATAAAACTGTTACTTATTTTATGCAACATTTAATTAACAGATTCATTTACTTTTATGACTCTTTTAATTTTACCTTAACCGTTTATTTACATACTAGTCAAATATACGTGCTTTGCACGTGTGTTTCACGTTAATTAATAATTTTTTTATATAAAAAATAAATTATGTGTGTGTGTTAGAGTATTATGTAAACAACTTTTTTAAAAATTAACATAAAACTATTAAGATAAAAATTATACTTAAAGGAAAATATAATAACTCATCACCACATCTTTTCTCATTCGTTATTCTTCAAGAAGTAATTTATCAAAATCACTTTGACCTATTTTTATTTCCTATCATATTTTCACAAAAAGGAATGATTCTCAATTTATAAAAATTCAAATTCAAAAACTTTTTTTTCAAAGAAAATCACCAAACTATGAAAAAAAAAAATTCTTCATAAATTATTTAACATATTATTTCAAATAAACCTAAATACTTAATTCTAAACTATTGACGTGGCTAAATATTTTAAAGTAACTATAATACAACTTTTTTTTTGGTAAACAAACATTATATTTAAGACTTTACTATTTAAGACTTTCTCTATGTTACTTTTTTTTTTTTTATTTGTGTGTTCTAATATAATCAATTTTACAATATGCATTATGAAATTAGTTATACCTTTTTTCGGTGCACAAACAAATTATTAAAATAATAATTTTATTTATTGAGCTAAAGTTATTAATTTCCTACTATCATATATTTTAGGATTCTTTAATTATTAATTATAGAGAAAATCACAAAGTCATAGTCTAACATACAAAATTTATAGAAAATATAACTTAAAAAATATTTGGATATAAACCTTTAAGAAATTACATATTCCTGCAACACAAATAGAAAAAAAATGCATATATTATCATCGAGAAAGATGAAGAATAATACACATATTTATTCTTTAATTTTTATTAACATCATCAAGAAACAAAAAAATCTTGAATGCCGCTAAAAAAGAGAAATTTATTCATCATATATTTTAGGATGCTTTAATTATTAATCATATAAAAATCTAAAGTTATAGCCTAACAGTACAAAATTTATAGAAAATATAACTGAAACACCTGATTATAAACTATTGAGAAACTGCATATTCCTACAATACAAATAGAAAAAAAAGAAGAGAAAGATGAAGAATAATACAAATATTTATTATTTAATTTTTCTTTATATCATCAAGAAACAAAGAAATTTTGAACGACAATAACAAAGCGAAATTATAAAAACATAATTTGTAATAAATTAAATCTACATATGACTGATATAAAGAAAACTATAATATTGGGAGAATAATATCTCTACGTTGATGTGAAAGAAATAATAACCAATTTATAGAAGTCAAATTTTTTTTTTCTAAGAATAAATATGGAAAAAAGTTATTTTTCTTTTGGAAAAAGTAACAATTAATTATGCTATTAAATTATTTAAGGTAATATATTATGTGTTTAACTAAACAAATTATTTAGGGTAGTTTTTATGTTTTTTTCTCTTCGGATCATAATTGTTTACGTGAAATATGAAAAATATGAGGGGAGGGGGGGGGGATTACCATATATTTAGTAGTTTATAAATATTATATTTTATTTTATCATATATTTTAGGAATTCTTAGTTATATATATATATATATATATATATATATATATATATATATATATATATTTTAGGAATTAATATTATAAATATAATTATATAATAAATTATTGACGTGAAAAGATGATTTTATCTATTGCTGAGACTTTTAATTAAGGGAAAAAAGTTCAAATCATCTTTCTAAGGATTTTCACATTTTTAATATATTATAGATTCAAATTCAAAAATCGTTTTTCATATTCATCACGTAAAAGCAGATTCAAAAAAAAATTGAGTGATTGAAATATCGTTGATGAACATCTGTGTTTTACGAAGAATAATTGAATAAACAACGTGACAATTACAGGTATGGATAAACAAACTTTGAAAACATATTTATGCAATTGCAAAAAATTCTATAAAATTAATAACAAAATGGCTCATGAAGTTGAAACTTTTAGATCGTATTTTGAATTTTATAAGTTCTAGGTTAAAATTTTGTTATCGACATTTTTTTTTAAATTCAAAATTTTCCTTGTCATTATGTATTTATAAAACTAAATTACAATTCTTATACATTAAATTTAAAATTTAGTCGATGATACATATTATTCGACCAAAACATTAGTTTTCGTTGGAATTTATTTTTCTGTTGTGTATATACAAATTATTAATTGTATGCAGTACATATTATATAATTGAATTTGTATTAATGTTTTGTAGTGTTCTGGACATTGACGATGGGAAGCATACGTGTTCTCATTAAATACTGGTAGTATGAACAACATTGAACAATAATATGAAGATTACATCAGTGATGCAATATTGTTGAACATAAACGCTTCGTATAACCAACTCTACGCACTACTAGCTTTGCACATTGATGTAGATTTGACATGCAAAAGCATTCAAATTGAATATCAATTAACAGATATTGAAGGTAAAATACGTATACGTAATGACATGGGTTTGAAGGTCTATATTATGCAGAAAAGAGAGATAAAGGAAATGAGTGTTTTGCCTTTGTATGTAAGTGTTTCAGAAAAGGATAGTTTCAACACATTTGTTAGTTCATCAATATGTAATGCTGAGAGTATGAATCTGTCTATCATTGTGCGTAACGTGGTAAATACAAGTACTGAAAGAGCATTGATAGTTCCTACTTCAGATGAATGTTTGGATGTATTTGAGATGGATACAACTAAAGTAATTATCCCGGACCCACATCACAAACATATTGAGCTTGAACAAGTTTATGTCTCGAAAAGTGTGTTAAATCTGTGATGACGGATTACACGATTCGGGAGAAGTTCCAATCACAATATGTTAGATCAAGTAAAAGCTGGTAAGTTTGTCATGTATATAAAAAATTTTATTTTCATGTTGGTAAATTGTATTGCAGCATATGTATTTACAATATACATATGTATTAAATTTATTTATTTTCCATGTTGGTAAATTATATTTCCGCATATGATTTTTTTTATTTTTTACAGTTACACATTGTTGTTCAGACTCAGTAACTGTGATTTTTTATTCTGTGCATCTAATATCGAAAAATTTGAAATATTTTGTGTTAGAAAATTCTTACCAGAACACACATGTCCGATAAAGGATAAGATTTGTCCTAAATTTCTTGCTACTAGTAAGTTGATTGGAGGTATAGTGAAATCAAAGTTGAAAATCCACGAAAGAAAATACAGTGCTATTGATATCAAAAGTGACATAAAGGATGACCTGGGTATGAATTTGACATATATTATGTGTTGGCGAGCTAAGGAACAAGCACTTGAAGATTTGAGAGGAAAACTGTCTACATCATACGAGAAATTACCTTCATACATTCATATTTTGAACACTACTTACACAGGTTCACATATACAAATGAAAAAGCATGAAGATAATGAGTTTTTGTATATATTTATCGCACTTACTACATTCATACAAAGGTTTGATCATTGTAGACCTGTGATAGTTGTTGATGCAAGTTATCTCAGAGGAATGTACAGTGGCATATTTGTAGCTGCCTATAACATGGATGGAGTCGGTAAGTTATTTTAGACATGTATTTGACTTTATGAACAGCTGTATGCATTTATAATATGCATGTGCAACATATTTATCTTTGTACCATGTATTTCTTATGTTTTCAGATATATGTATTTATATTATACTTATGAATTATGTTTATGACATAAATGACAGTCACATATTTGACAAGTTATATGTGTTTATAGAATACATATTCAATTTCTTTTTGGTGTTTACTGGGAGTTAGATATGGTTCCAGCTATATGTATATAATATAGCTATGAATTATGTTTATGTGTTAAATGTCAGTTACACTTGTTTCCAGCTGTATATAATTATAAAATACATATGAATTTTTTTATGTCTATATATAATGTACAATTAAATGTACTTGTTCCATGTTCAGGCCATATATTTTCATTGGCATATGAAATACTAGATTCTAAAAATAATGCATCCTGGACATGATTCTTTGAGAATCTAAAGAAAGCATACGGTGAAAGATAACATAGGTGTGTAATTTTCGATTGAAATGCAAGCATTATAAAAACCGTTGTTGATGTGTGTAATAATGTACCACATTACGCTTGTATGTGGCGTCTATGGGGTAATGTGAAGATGTGTGTAATAATGTACCACATTAGAAAGTCACATGATGCATTGTTGGAAATCTTCTATACCATGGCAAAATCATACGCAAAGTCTGAATTTCACAAGTTAATGGAGAAAGTGAAGGTAGTTGATGTTAGACTGAAGAATTACTTAGAATTGACGGGATACGATAAGTGGGCCAGGTCATATGCAACAGTTCATAGAGGATGAACTTTAACATCAAATATTGCAAAGTCAATTAATGTCGCACTGGTATCAGCTAGAGAACTTTCAATATACAATTTTCTAGAGTAAGTTAGATTGATGTTTGGTAGATGAAACTGTGAAAAATAGATAGGAGGCATTGTACACACGTACGAATCTTATTGAAAAATTTCAAGAAATTCTCCAACAAAATGAAGCAGAGTGTAAACGTATGAAGGTATGATGAAATACATATAATCATTAAAAATTGTATATACTTGAATTTTGATATGTTGTATGAAATATATCTTTATATACAAATTAGTAAAATTTTAACTAATGTATATGCTGTAATGAAAAGACATATGTATATCATACGTAGACATGTTAATATACATCTGCTGCTTTGGAAAAAAATACATTTGCTAAATTGGAGCGAATTAAAATGTCAATTTTTTTAATATTTTTTATGTATTAATATTTTCAGGTTATACCAGTCTCAGAGTACGTCTACACAGTCCACGACAAGGAAAAATATTTTATTATTTGCCTAAAAGAAAAAAAAAATTCTTGTCATGCATTTCAATTGAATGAGATACCATGTGTGTATGCTTATGCTGTACTTGATAGCAAGAATCTTGAAAAAGGACCATATTGCTCTAATCTATACAATCCAAAAACTGTGTTGAGAACGTATGATCTTCCTAGATATCTTCTACCACATAAAGATGACTGGTTGATACCTCAGGAAATATTGGAGGATGTAGTTTTGCCCCGAAATACAAGCGGCCCTCTGGAAGACCTGCAAAGAAGGATCGTGATAAATCAGGAAGAGATATGTTCGAAAAAAAAAGAAGCAAAAATGATTGTTAGTTCATGTGGGTTAAAAGGTCACAATAGGCGTTCATGTAGAAATACAACAAATGATAAGTTTGATGATGTTTCTAGTCAAAATTCAATTGCTTATTTTTTTTTTTCAATGTGAATTGTGTCATTTTGAATTTTGAACTTTTTATTGATATTGTTAATTTGTTAGTGTTCAGATGTTGCAATTTTATGAACTTGAACTTGTTAATTTATCATACTTCAAATGTTTAATTTTATATTATATATATATATATATACTTATATTTTTTGCATTAAACATATGTTTGAATATGTATAAAAGAATCCATACTTATTTCAAAAAAAAATTATGTTTGCATTAGACGTAAATACAAATGCAAACTGAAATGAACGTTAGTATTAACCATAATGTATATCTTTCAAAATTATAAATCGAAATCTAAAAATACATATGTTTGTATGTGTATTAACTAGACACGTACATATGAAAATCTAATAAAAATACATATGTATTATATTTGATAATGTGCAATTGAATGACATATGTATTTTAAAAATACATATGCTCACTGGAACGATCATATGCATGTTAAAAATAAATTTGTTCACTGGAATGACATATGTATGTTAAGAATACATTTGTTCACTGGAATGGTCATATGTATTTTAAAAATACATATCTTCACTGAAATGAGCATGTGTGTTAAAAATTGCTTTGTTCACTAAAAGTGCATATGAATGTTAAAAGTACATATGTTCACTGGAATAAGCATATGTATGTTAAAAATACATATGTTCACTAGAATAAGCATATGTATTATTAAAAATATACACATTCATTATAAAAAAATACATATGAAAAACTGGATAGAATAGTTTATAAAGACATATACTAACCATGAAAAAATTGAAGATTAAACGATTAAACATCAAAAACTTAACATAATAGTAAAGGAACATTAACATACCATCTTTGACCATTAAAGTAACATATAAATTTCATGAAATATTTCAAAAAAAATATTTATCCACCTAATCTTAAATGTTGTAAACTTTAACAAATAAAATACAAATCAAATATCATGCACTTCAGTGCCTTCTATTAACTCAATTTGTCGAAGAAGCCTTATTTGCGCTTCATCATCACTTTGTGCCTTCACTTCTGCTTTTCTAGTACCATAATTCCATAACAGTGAAGCATATCTTATGCGAATAAGATTTGATCAAAATCAATAGATGGAACACCTTCATCAAAAGTAAGGGACTCGGCATATATAACCATCTATAAGCCACAGTCCCTGCCAATATATAAATTAATAAGTAAGAATTTGTTACAAGTTTAATGCATACGTATATATACAAGTAATATGTATACTCATTACTTACAAGTTGCCACTTGGTTGTTGAGGCACATTCTCCACAACTGAAACACCAAATAGATCCATCTTATCATTCAATTTGTAATTAGGATGATTGTCGATGTCAATACCCTTATTTTCATAGAATTTAAATAGAAGGAGACATATAGATATAACATCCGCTAACTTTTTAATTTCAGCAAGCACCACAACATCATGACCAACAGATGACAAAGAATCATATACATATATGCACCTATGATTGAAAGATATAACCACAAGAATCCAATGATGTTTGGCCTTTACGTGAACAGGAATGAACATATGATCAACCGTATGTCATGGCACTGTAGCATGCATGCGGAATCCACTTATGTACTCATTCAGATGGTATTCCTTTCTATCAGCATTAAGAGATGCATCATCCACTTTGTACACATCAAACACTCCTCTAACAATGTTCATGAAATTGCAGTCTACAGTGCTGAACTTATATGAGCTATTGGGATCATACTTGGACTTCTTTCGCAGATAGTAGAAGCATACATCAATTTGTTGTATTATAAATAAAAATAATCATACTTAATAGTAAATAATCAAATTAAGACACAAAGAATCCAACACTATATATGTAAATATCATGTACATATAACATACTTCATATGTATATACAAATATACATTTTCAACTATAGCAATATAAGCACTTACAAATATTCATATGTAACACAGAAAAAATATTTATTCCAACATACAAATCATCAACATGATAATACATCACTTACCTCATCTGACCATGTCTGGCTAGGAGTATTCATAACATAGAATCAATTCTTGTCTTCAACAGATAAAATTTCAAAATTGATAACTGATATTCTGGACTTGCCCTTAAAATAATGTTCTTCTTTGTCGTTTCTGTTTATTCATTATACATATTAGTAGATCATTTACATAATCTTAAATTTCAAATTTTAGTACAATTAAGTTGTAACCTATATACCTCTTTAAATGATATTTAAGAAGATCCAATGAAAGTCACGTCATGAAATTTTTGATGACATTAATGTCTTCTATATCATTAATTGGATGAGATATGAAGGGATGCTTCTGATTGAATGTTCTCCGTTGCGCCTCTGTGCTTCCTTTATTATTAAGACATGAGAAGTATGTAAATATAATTAATTACATAAGATGATGTAGTATAAATAAGTATACTGCTGAAATAAAAATACAATTATATGTCTTAAAACTGCCACATATGTATTTAAGAAATACATATTAACAAATATATTTTTTACTGCTTCAGTGTTACATATCTAAGCTACCAAACTTTAAAATACAAAAATTGTTATCAAAATACAACCATATCTCATTAAAAATAAATACATCTGATCCAAAAATACAACTGAACATCAAAATAAAAATTCATACTTCATTATCCATTGCAAAAAAAATAATTATTTTTAATACATAAAGTAAACAAATTTGTTAACTAAAAAAATTATGTTAAGAGTACTAATCATCTGCTGAACCAAAATTCATTGTGAATGGTGACTCCTTGTATCTAGATGGTCGCCTAATCCTTGAAACATGCATTGGAGTTTGTTGTGCTTTATTTATCGATGAATGTATAATTATACTTCGTTCAAGATTGACATATGCATTAAGACTGGGAAGAAGCTCATTAGAAAGAGTGAGCTGAGAGTTAGGCAAATCTTGATCAGCCTTGCTTTCTTCATTTACTCCCTCATGAATGTGGACTGGAGTCTTATGTTGCTGATCTAACTTTGATTTATCCACATCATCTACCTCTAACCCATCTTCTGTTGATTTAATTACATTCATCTCGACAACACCTTTTTTGTTTTGTATAAATTGTATAAAGATCTAGTAAGGTTGGATTTTCAAATAAATAAATAAAAGCAAACAATGCACGTATTCAACATATCTTGAACTCATCTTCGACTTCAACATTGTTTTTTTTTATGAAGTCAAGATCAATGCTTCTAAGGTCCTCATCTGAAAATGTGAATTGAGATTCTGATATTTGTGCTTCACCAATACTTTCATCAATCGATTTTGTGTTCTACACAACATGTTCATACAAATTAAATAAAATAATATTTTTGAATAACTAAAAATCTAATCTAGATATATTCAGCATACCGGAGAGACATAAACATCTCTTACTTCATGCACATCTATATCAATTTTTTTCTTTCAAAAAAGAAACAATAAAAAAAATTAAAACTATTAATATTCATCAATATAAGTATACCTAACCAAAAAAATGCTCTACCAGAACACCTTCATTATCCTCATTATACCCATCAATCTCATTATACACATCAACCATATTGTTGCTTTGATATCCTGTCATCTCTTCGGTAACCCGTTTTAATTTTATTTTTTGTAATGATAAATTTGAATTGTATATAGAAAATAAGTTGCATATAAATGTACGCAATTTACTTACCAATGTGCCTTCAAAACTCTTATTAAACTCATGAACATAGTTTGGAGTCGCTTGATGGGGTGATGTATTCTTAACATTTTTCATCTGTTAGTGGCTGGTCAGATTCTCTTTCTTTTGCTTGATTCTTCGCGTTTAAAACATGAAAATACAAATCAAAAATAAATAGTAAACTAACTATTTTGTTTAGCTCTGCATATTTATCTATGATTATACATATCACAAACTGAAAAATACATATTAAATATATGACAAAGAAAATGCATCCTACCTATGAATTTATTCAAAATAGAAAATTTGCATGTTGTATTTGTATTTAACATAGCTAATGTAACATATGACTATGTATATATTATTATACATATTGCCATTTAGAAAAATACATTTTATCAAAGCAAACAGACACAACATACTGTATATGTATTTTCAAACATAAAAAATACATATGTTGTATATGTATATATGTTGTGTGTATATATATGTGTGTGTGTGTGTTGAATATGTATTTAACATAGCAAGTGTATATTTTATAAAAATCTTTTACATCAGAATTGTTGTACCTTATTTTCATTAATTGCATGCATGATCTAATCACACCTGGACGATAGTAGGCCACGAATAGCTTTAAACTCTTGCCAAACCTGAATTCAAAGAAAATAATTAGAAATGCAAAAATAAATTAATCAAAAACTTAAATAGGAATTATCGTATCATGAAACTTATCAAAGACTTTCTTCGAGACGTCTTCATCTTCGAAACTGAACAAAAACGAAGCAGGTGACTGAACCGGAATAGATTTTTTACTATCAGTCTGCTTTATGTCTTTCCTATTTCCACATAGCGTAGCTTTTGTTTGAATTTACTTGTGAATTGAAGTCCTCACAAAAGGCATCTTTTCAGCACGGGGTGGGGGGAGGGGGTCCTTTCTGCTCATCTACACTTTTAGGATGTGGCTTCAATTTTTTCTTGGCAGGTGAAGCTAATGAATCGACATGATGTTTTTTTGTTTGTGGTTAACTGTTTTGTCTTTATGGAGGATCCTGAAAATTATCATCCGAATCAATTTCATCTTCTTTATGACTTGCAGCTCCATGAACAAGCTTCTTCGATTTTTGAAAAGCTAAAATCTCTTTTCTTGTTGACTCGATATTCTTAAAAACAACCTACAATTTAAATTACATAATGCAAAAAATAATTTAGATGCTAAAACTAATGACATTATAAAACAGCTAACCGTGATCCATATCCAATAATGAATAAACAATGACAAATGATATTTGTATATATACATATACTAGATCAGAAAATGTAGTTACAAATAATCAACATCACATAAAAAAGATAAAAAGAAAACTAACCTTGTCATCTGCATCATCAAACATACTTTCCATAAGAGTTTCATATCGTGGGTGAGGAGAATTTGTCTTTCAATTCAAAAGACGTGAAATTGGAGAGTCCACTTTGAAAGCTACATTACGAGGCACATTTGAACAACACTCGTACAATCAAATTTGAATGGCCAGTGGCATTTCAAGAAGCATATAAAACTTTCCTTTCGACTTCAACTTTTTATTCAAACTTCTAGCTAATTCTTCAAATGCAACCGGTCCCCAGGGATAATCACTGTAGCGATCACTCTCAACCAAATCAAAGTGGAGACGTGAAATAGCTACGGTATCAACTAACGATAGTAAGAATGCGTGAATAAACTATAAATTAGCAAACTTTAGTGCATCTTCATCGTTATCCTTCCCCCAAATTTTGTTAGAAACAACCGCAAATAACTCTTTTTTCTGTATAAAATTATCACCATCAAAATATTGATCAATAATTTTGTTTGGACGCTCTCCGTCAAACACAAAATCATCCTTGTTTGTAACACAATTCAAATCAGTCACCAAAGCAAATTCTCTAGGAGTGAAATGAAGAATTGTGCCCTTTGCACAAATAACTATGACACTTGTAGAATTTTTCTTAGTTTCAAGTGACATAATGCATCTCCCTAATTGCGCTTGGATGACACAATCTTTCTTCTTCACGAAGAAATCAAATATACTTTTAGTACAAAATATCTTGTACTGATTCTTCGTTAACATTGACTTAATACAGTCTTCAATGTTGTTGACCGTATGACATCCTATATGAGAAGAAAATTTGGGCAATACTCGTGCCATGTATATTTGATCACGCATGACCTATACAACAAAAAAAAATATTATATGACAAAACTGTGTCTTATATATATTTATGAAATACATCTTAAAGTTAGTTTATACAAACAGTGTCTTATATGTATTTATGAAATACATCTTAAAGTTAGTTTATACATTCTATACATAAATCTATCATATGTATTTTGTGAATACATCAGTGGTCAATATCTAAGTTATCAAAACATCAAAATACAAAAATTGTCTTCACCTGATGAATAACAAATACAACTATGTATGTAAAAAATATATTTCAACAAATAAGAACTACATATCACATTCAAAATCTAATGACTACTAAATACAACTTAACCTCGAGTACAATTCTTAGCGGTAAACATAAAAACACAGATCTAAACTGTATGTATTTTCAGAATACATATTACACTTATATTTCAACAAACACATATGTATTTTGTGAATACATGAATTGTACAAATTTAATTAACAAGAAAAGAATATAACAACACATATACAAATTATATAACAAATGTATTTTCAGAATACATATTACACTTATATAAAATATATATACAAAAATCTTGCTAGTGACAAATACAAATATCTTACACAAATGTCATATGTATTTTAAAATTACATATGCTCACTAGAATGATCTTATGTATGTAAAAAATACATTTCAACAAACAAGAACTACATATCACATTCAAAATCTAATGACTATCAAATACAATTTAACATCAAATACAACAAATGTATTTTCAGAATACATATTACATTTATATAACAATACATATATAAATTACAAAAAGTAGCATACTTAAGATTATAATTACAATAAATAGCAATACTTTTGTAAAATTAAAGTTTATAGCAAGAGTAGCATTATTTTACTCATTAACTAGGTAAGTGCATATTTTACTCTCACTACTTTAGATTTTTCTATTTTCACTCCACTATTTCACCTCCCCCAAATATAGTCATATCTTCTACCCCTTTTTGATTCATCTTATTTTTTTATCATTTTATTTTTTATTTTTTTTTCCTTTTTTCATATTTGAAGATAATTATCTCCATGATCTTCAGAATTTCAAAATAAAACACCATTACTGTCTTTCACTCTCTTATATCTCTACCTTTTCTTTCTTGTTAGTTTTTTTTCATCTTATTTTTTTATCATTTTATTTTTTATTTTGATTTATTTTTATTTTTTATTTTTTATTTTTTTCTTTCCACTTTATTTTCTCTCTTTTTTCCCCTTTTCCGTTTTCTTTTTTTTTCTTTCTCATATCTTTTTTTCTTTTTCTATTTTCGTTTTCTTCTCTTTTTTTTCTATTTTTTTTCTTTTATTTTTACACGTCTATTTCTCTTTCTTCCTTTTTTTTCTTTTTCACTTCAATTTTTTTTTTATTTTGTTTTTATATTTATATTTTATTTTTATTTTTTTACTCTTTTATCTCTAACTTTTATTTTGAATAGACAAATATGTATATCACATACACATATTCAAAAAATAAATAAAATACATAGCCATAAAGATCTGGATATGTATTTACAGTACAAAACATACATATTTATTTACGAAATACATATCATATTCATAGTAAACAGTAACAAACATAACTATACTATATATCTTCATATGTATTTGTGAAATACAAAGATGACTCATATAAAATAAGAATATACATGATCAGGTACAACAACAACAACAAACCCAGTGTATTCCCACATAGTGAGGTATGGAGAGGGTAAGATATACTCAGTCCATACCACTACCTCCGGAGAAGTAGAAAAGTTGTTTCCAATAGACCCCCAGCTCAAGACAAAGAATAATAAACATATCTGTAATAAAGCACGGATATGGATCAGGTATGTATTCTGTAAATACATGTGCAGAGTTATATGTATTTTATATGGTGTTGGATTTGTCTATGAATTGTACATACTATGTCACTTTAGAGGATAACATATGTACTTATTTGTTTTCTTTTACTGTTTAAGATATGTACCATGTATTTTTTATTACCTATATGTATATGTATATAATTATCATTTTTGTTATAAAGATTTTGTATCCTATATGTTTATATATACATGTGAGTCAGATATGTATTTCTCTAAATACATATGCAGATATATATGTATGTTTTTACCGTAAATACATATGCAGATCTATATGTCTATTTATTTTGTATATTTTTTAAATATGTATATATGATATAGATATTTGTCTTTTAAAAGTAAAAGATAGAGATAGAAGAGTAAAAAAAAATAAAAAACAAAAAAAATAGAAAAAAAACAAAAATGGAAAATAAAAATTCAAAAAAAAAAAAGAAGTGAAAAAGAAAAGAAAAAAGAAGAAATAGAAATAGAAACTAGAAATAGAAGTGTAAAAACAAAAGCGAAAAAAAATTTAAAAAGAAGAAGAAGAAGAAAACGAAAAAAACATGAGAAAAGAAAAAGAAAACGAAAAAAGGAAAAAAAAAAGAGAGAAGTAGAAGAGAGAAAACAAAGTGAAAAGAAAAAAACAAAAAAGAAAAAAAAATTAAAATAAATAAAAAAAGATAAAAAAGAATGAAAAAACTAACAAGAAAAATTACTTAGGGATATAAGATAATGATATTTTGAAATTTTGAAGATAATGGAAATAATAATCTTCATATTTGAGTTTGATTTGGAAAAGGAATCTACTAATTTAAATATGAGTAATTTATGAGAATTTAATTAGATGGATAATTATTCCTTATTTAACTCAACTAATTTGAGTAAAACAAGGACATCAAAGCTTGTTGTATATTCATTTTTATAGTAACTGTTTACTTAAATACAAAATAGAATTTGCTATTTTTCATAATTATGAAACTGTTGCTATAAAAGTTACAATTAAGGCTCAATAGTTGTTATTTCTGAAATTTTCCCTTTATAAAATCCTTGCCAGTGACAAATACAAATATCTTACACAAATCTTGTCAAACACATATTTAAAATATACTGTATATAACATATACAATTCATATCAATAACAAAATTTTTGAATACCACCATATCTCCTCCACTTTCTCTTATTCAGATTCATAATCTGAAGCAACGGGACTTGCAATTTTACTAGGTTCTCTTTTTTCATCCGACTTTCTCCTTTTCACTGATTTTTAAAATTTTGTGGGTTTTGGAGATGAAGATTTTGTCAATGCTTTCTTTTTCATTATTTCCACAATCTTTTCTGGATCGTTACGGTGCTTCGATCTCACCTCTTCAATGCTAACACCTTCCTTAGACAGAATATTAGTAGAACCCAAGTTAAAATCTTCGTCTTGTGTTAAACCAAGACTAAACAATGGTAGTTCATCGGAAACTAAATTCTTTGATTGATTTCCTCTAACTGAACTACTACGATTTGCATGTTGAGCCATTATACATTAACTCGTACAATTTCAACACACACACAAAAAATTGAACCCAAACAGACGAGTTTTGCAGACTAATATTGAAAAAAATGGCGACAATAAACACCTTAAAAGAAATTAAATGAAAAAAATAGGATGCATTAACTGGAAAAAAAAAACTTACCTTAAAAAGTGGAGAGGATCTTTATCAAGATCGTGGGAGTGATAGGCGAAATTTGAAAAATAAAATAAAACGAAAGTTGGAGGGAAGTGAAATTGGTAAAGTAGCGTGAATATAGGGATCTGAAAAAATATGGGGAGAATTCACGCGCTTCTCAAAAATATTAATAAAATAATACTAGTTTTGTTATTAGTTGTAATTTTACCAAACTATTGTTATTACTTGTGATTAATGTCTTAAGGTTGCTAGTTTATGTAATTTTTTCAATAATTAACTAGTATTGAGTTATATATACATTTTATTTTGGTAATAATATTAAGTGGAGGGATTTGAGAGACCCTTTTACTTGGTTCGAATTGTCGATTGGACCAATCTACTCCACAAAATTATAATCAAATACTTGAATTAGTTGAAAATAAAAATTCGAAGCCCTTTTGACAACCAAACTTAGGTAGCATGTATTTAATTTCCTCGGTCAAATGTGTGTGTGATGACACACTCTTAAAAGCGAGTGTATGTATTCAATTTAACTAAAATATATTAAAATGAAAAAAAAGATCAAAGAGATAATAGAATAAATTTAATTAAATGATTTAAAAATATATTCCTTTTCTTTTTCTTTCTAGAGGTATATACACCCGTGTTCAGAAATTTTAGATTCACCTCTGTGACCATAACCCTCCAATTTTCTTCTTCTAGATTTTGCTTCGTTTTGCTCAAGCTGATAGGGATTTGGAAGTCGTAATATTTTCAACGAGTTCAGGTGTCTGATTAAAAATTCTTGGAAGCGGTATAATTCAAATCAAGTATAAGGGGATCCTAGATTATTTCGCCATAATAATAGGCATGCAAGTCTATTCTTATTGATTTGTCCATTATTTCAACCGTGTAACTTGAATTTTGAAAAAAAAAAGTATTTAAATGATCATTTGATATTTCCACATTGTATTCTTTTTAATAGTTGATTTTTTTTCAAATCATTTAAATATAAATAACATTCAATTTTATTAGATACGAGTTTTCTTATATGATATAACCTAATAATCGGAAAAAGTTCCATATAAAAGAGTAAAGCATCGAATCAAAACAAATTAATTTTGGTACAATTTGGATGTCTTTCAAAACCAAAAACCATAAAATCAAAATCAAATAAAAAAAAAATTAAATCGAAAAGCTGAAGGCCCATCTTGATATTACTCATACAATAAAATCCAATACTAATACATCTCTTATATTATTACCAACTATTCATTAACACTAATTGATCAAGTTGAGGACCCATATAAAATCCATCATTTTGTACTTTCCAATAACAAAAGTGAGTAGGAAAGTCACCAGAACAGTATTTAATAATTAATTTCTTATTAAAAACTTCGAAGGCTTTCTGTTTTTCACCCCACCAAAAATGACAAAAATATAGGGTGCTCTCAACCAAATTCATATGGAACTTAAAATGAAAATCATCGCCCACTTTAGGTTTATGATATCCAAAATCGTCATCTTTAGAAGCACAATGAAACGTCAGGGGGATACTATTATCCGGAAGAGCATCAATAATATGAACCTCATATTCAAATCCCGCTTGACAAATATTAATAATATATAAGATGATGAGTAAAATGAGAAAACTTCTAATCATGATGTAATTGGAACTTCTTGTTGATTTCTTGCAATAGTAGCAAATTCTTTTTTCTTTAGCTAGTTTTTATATAGCTCAATTGTAAAAATAAAGTGACTTAAAGGACAAATATATATCAAATGGTTTTTGCATTTTTAAAATTGAGATGTGACTATAATATAATGTTTATTTACTCCATGTTTACTTGCATTAATAATTGTCCATATCTTGACATTATTTTCTAACAAAAATTTTCACCTCACTCACAACACACACATCCACAATCTTCTCAAGTCCATATACACTCTACACACACTCATTCCATAAGGTGGAGCTGGGTGGGCATGGTTTGATATATATTGAATTATCAAATTGAATTAAAAAAATTTATACTACAGTTTTGATATTATGATACTTGATATGGTATATAATATCACATTCAAAAAGATTTTAGTATTCGACACAATATTTGATATTTATAAATACATACCGAAATATAGAATATTATATCGAAGTATATAGTTACATAAATAATACTATTAAAATTTTAACAAATATACAACCTAGTATTTGTAGTAAACTAAATATTTAGACGTTGAAACTTTGATTACTCGATTTTGATGAAATATCTTTATTATGTAATTGATTAACAAGGGGAGTTGTTTGTCCTTTCACTTTAAAATATATGTTTCAATGTATAATGTGTTAGTATGATACAATAGAGACATTTTTCTTTTGAAATGTCAAAGTCTAACAGTCTATTATTCGAGTATATGTTATTGTTAAAGGTTGTGTTTCAATAAATTTTGAAACAAATACATCAGTTAAAGATTTTGAGTTCTGTTTCAATTAATTTTTGAAACAAATGCATTAGTTAAAAGTATGGAGTTACAAAGAACATGAATTTGACAAATTCAATCTTCAAATTCATTCTTCTTTAAATTATACGTTTTAGGTTCTTGAAAGAAAGCTACTTTTTGTTTTAAAGTATTCATGAATCTATTTACTATTAATTAATTAATCCTTTTCTCTTGCATGAAAATTTTACCCTATAAATAGTGTTTCTTTTGTTTGGAAAGATAAGCACTCAAAAAAAAAAATACTTATCCCCTTGAAAAACATTTGAGAGACATTGATCAAAAGGTGAAATCATCAATTCAAGAATAGAAGAGCAACATTCTTGAATGCTTCTTGTTTTCTGGCTTAGTTGAATCCCGAAGATAGAGTTGTTACTAGTTATTCCGTTTGCTCGTGGGAGAGACTCCAACTATCTTCAAGAAGCGAATTTTCGTGCCTCTAGGCCAAGCAAGTTTTATTTTGAATTCTTGTACAATTATCATTATTGTTCTAATAATTTGAAGATAGTTATCTCAATGGCTTCTACATCAATACCAAATAGTATTCCATCTTTGCCTAATCCTAATTTTGAAATATTTGATGGCAAAGACTTTCCTAGATGGTGTGGAAAGATGGAATTCTTTTTAAGAAAATTAAAGTTGGCATATGTTCTTGAAGAACCTTGTCCTAATGCTCCTAGTTCTGAGGTAGCATTTGACGAGGCTACTTTGATTAAAGAACAAATTGCCAAGTGTCAATATAATGATTATTTGTGCAAGAATTATATTCTTGGAGGAATGCCCAATAAATATTATAATCAATATTATATTAAATACAAATATGCTAAAGAGATATGGAACACTCTTCAAGCTATTTATTTAGCAGAAGAGGCGAGTTCTAAGAAATTTCTCGTTCCAAATTATATGGAGTTTAAAATGGTTGATGACAAGTCAATCACTGAACAAGTACAAGAATTCCAACTTATAGGTAATAAAATTGCTATATCTGGAATTGTTCTTGATGAAAACTTTTATGTTGGTGCAATTATATCAAAACTTCCTTCATCTTGAAAAAGGTACAAAAGCAAACTCTTACACAAAAAGGAAGATTTGACTCTTGAACAATTGTTGCAACACTTGCAAATTGAACAAGAGACATGATGGCGCGATAATAATAGTTTGAAGGAACCTGTCATGAAAGCTCATATGGTTGAAGAAAAATCAAACAAGAAGGAAACTGAAAATAAGAATTTTTCAAAGACAAAGAAGACTACAAATTTCAAGCATAATGGTGCCAATTTTAAATCTGGTGAATGCTATCATTGTCACAAAGTTGGTCACTATGCGCGTGATTGTAGAATTCTCAAAGTCGAAAAGAAGAAAGAAAAAGAAAATAAAAATAAAAAAGATAATCTTGTGGCAATGGTCACAGAAGTATTTATAGCGGAAGATCAAGTGAAATGGTGGATAGATACCGGCGCAACTCGTCACATATCAGGTAACCAAAATTCTTTCAAGACTTATGAATTAGTGGGGGATGGTAAAATTGTATATATGGAAAACTCCTCCTCCACTAAAGTTGTGGGAAAAGGAACTTTTGAACTGAAATTTACTTCCGAAAAGATAGTTACATTGATGGACGTATTGCATGTTCCTGATATTCGAAAGAACTTAGTGTCAGGTACGCTTCTTTCGAAGCATGGTTTTAAAATGGTTTTTAAGGCAGATAAGTTTATTTTATCTAAAAATGGCATTTTTGTTGAAAAAGGTTATGTTGCAAATGGAATGTTTAAACTCAATATTGAAAATGAAAATATTTCTGCTTATCTAGTGGAGTCTCTGGACTTATGGCATGAACGTCTTGGACATGTGAATTTTAGATCCATTCAACTTATGGTGAATAATTGATTAATCAAAAATAGTGAAAAGAATTATACTACTAAGTGTCTTACTTGTAGTAAATGCAAGATTACAAAGAAGCCCTTTAAGACAGTTGAAAGGACTTTCACACTTTTACAATTAATCCACACTGATATTTGTGAGATGAATTGTTTGTCAAGTTATGAAAAGAGGTATTTTATCACTTTTATTGATGACTACTCAAGATATACTTATGTCTTTCCATTGAAAACAAAATATGAAACATTTGAGACTTTCAAAATATATAAAGCAAAAGTGGAAAATAAATTGAGTTTGAAAATTAAATCAATTAGGTCTGATAGAGGTGGAGAGAACTTAAAGTCAGATTTTATTGATTTTTGTGAAAAGGAAGGCATTAAAAAATAATTGACCATGTCCTATACACCACAACAAAATGGTGTAGCAGAAAGAAAAAATAGGACTTTCATAGAAATGGTTAATTCTATGCTTTATGGATCTGGTATGTTTGAAAATTTGTGGACTGAAGCCTTACTTTTAGCATGTCATATTTTGAATAGAATTACTTTCAGGAATCATGATGCATGTCCATATGAACTTTGAAATAATCGAAAATCAAATATAAATTATTTTAAAGTTTGGGGTTGCTTGGCTTATGTTCGATTACCAGATCAACATTTAACCAAGATTGGCTATAGAGGAGTAGATTGTGTGTTTATTGGTTATTCCTAAACCAGTAAGGCTAATAGATTTTTAAATCTTGAGACCCCAAGTCCTTACACAATTATTGAATCTTTACATGCTAACTTTTTTTAGCATATATTTTCCAAGAAAAAAAATTCTTTTGAACAAGATTCAAGTTCTTCTATTTCTCCTCTTAAAAGAAAAATAGTAGAGCCATTGGAAGAAATTCAACCAAGACGTAGTTCAAGATCAGCCAAATCAAAAGACTTTGGACCTGATTTTCAAGCTTATTTGGTTGAAAAGGATCCTGAAAGTTATGCTGAAGCTATGTCTTCACATGATGCTCCATTTTGGTGTGAAGCTATTGATGATGAAATGCATTCTATACTGTCCAATAATACATGGATATTATCAGATCTTCCTCCTGGATGTAAACCAATTGGTTGCCGATGGATTTTTAGGAAGAAAATAAAATCCGATGGTACTTTAGATAAGTACAAAGCCCGTTTCGTAGATAAACGTTTTACTCAATTGAAAGATATTGATTATTTTGATACTTTTGCACCTGTAGCTCAGATGACCTCTATCCGTCTCCTAATTGCTTTAGCAGCAATTCACGGTCTTGTGATTCATCAGATGGATGTAAAGATTGTATTCCTGAATGGAGATCTAGAAGAAGAAGTCTACATGAAACAACCAGAAGGATTTGTCAATCTTGATCAAGAACATAAAGTTTGTAAGCTTCTTAAATCTCCTTATGGATTAAAACAAGCTCCAAAATAATGACATCATAAATTTAGAAAAGTTATAATTTTTAATGGCTACTTAATCAATGATGGAGATATCTGCATATTTAGTAAATTTCAAGAAAATTCTGATTTTATAACATATCTTTATGTGGATGACATGTTGATCTTTGGAATTGATATCGAAAGAGTCAAAGAAACAAAATATTTTCTTACTTCTCAGTTTGAAATCAAACATCTTGGAGAAGCTGATGTAATTTTAGGCATCAAAATTGTAAGATCAACAAATGATTTGACTCTTACTCAATCAAGTTATATTAAGAAGGTTCTAAAGAGGTTTGGTCATTTTGACGACAAGCCTGCTCCTACACCATTTGATCCTATCATCAAACTAGTGCGAAACTCTGGTGATATTCTTGATCAATTGACATATTCTCAAATTGTTGGGAGTCTTATGTATGCCATGCATTGTACCAGGTCAGAGACTGGTTATGCAGTAGGAACTTTGAGCAAGTTTACTGATAGCCCTGGAGTTGATCATTGGAATACCTTAATTCGTGTTTTAAGGTATCTGAAGGGTATAATTAATGTTAGCCTGCATTATTCTACCTTTTCAGCAGTTCTTGAAGGCTACAGTGATGCTACCTAGAATTCTGATCCGAATGACTCTAAATCTATTACTGCTTGGATTTTCACTTTGGCCGGAGCAACAATATCTTGGAGATCAAATAAGCAGACATGTATTACTCACTCAACCATGGAGTCAGAATTTATTGCTATGTCTTCTGCTGGAGAAGAAACTGATTGGCTGCGGAATATGCTGATAGATATTCCATTATGGGGTAAGCCAATACCACCTTTGACTATATATTGTGATGCTATATTTCGAGCGTCAAGTGATTGTTACAATGACAAGTCAAGACAAGTTCGTCTCAAACGCAATCATGTGAGAAGATTATTGGAGGATGGCATAATATCGCTTCAATATGTGAAGTCCAAACTCAATTTAGCATATCCCTTGTCTAAAGGGTTAGGCAAGAAATTAGTGGTACAAACTTGTAATGGAATGAGAATAAAGCATGTTGTAGATTGATTGTACTTTATGAAAACCCTACCTAATGATCTAATCTTGGGTTCAAAGGTAAAAACAAGTAAAGTTACAATTGTGAAGCACATCTATAAAATTTCCTTTTTCCCTAGAGAGTGAGTAGATGTGCATTAGTTAAGATTTTTTCTCTTGATAAATCTAAAAGATCGATCTCGGTTGGAGTAAATAATAATACTCTTGATAGATTTGACAATATTCCTACAAAAGAGAAGAATGAGATTATATTCTCTTAATAAATCTATACACCAATTTCGGTTGGAGTGTGTAGGAACACTCTTGATAGATTTACTGATACTTTGCTATAAAGGAGGATGAGATTAATTTCTCTTAATGAAATTCATAAACTATTTGGTCGGAGTATGCAAAGTTACTCTTGATGAATTCACTGCACTAAGTGCAAAGTGCAGGCCACTTCAATAAGATTTTAACAGGAAAATCTTAAAGCACTTAGCTAAAAAGATTCAGGACACATGGCCGTAAGGTGTCAAAGGATTTTAATTTTCACCGGAACATAGTAATATGCGTGGAGTATTTTTCTACTTCATTCAATGAATCACTTAGTTCAAGATTTTTTTACTAAGTAGTCAATGATTTAGAAAGTCTTCACTAGCTAATGGTTCAAGTCCAAAAGACACCATTATTGATGCATGTTGCTAGATTGATGTCTCAAATTAATTTTATTTTTAAAGATAAAATTTCTTGAAACAAGTGGGGGATTGTTATTGTTAAAGGTTGTGTTTCAATAAATTTTGAAACAAATACATCGGTTAAAGATTTTGAGTTATGTTTCAATTAATTTTTTAAACAAATGCATTAGTTAAAAGTATGGAGTTACAAAGAACAAGAATTTGATAAATTCATTCTTCTTTAAATTATACGTTTTAGGTTCTTGAAAGAAAGTTACTTTTTTTTTAAAGTATTCGTGAATCTATTTACTATTAATTAATTAATACTTTTCTCTTGCATGAAAATTTTACCCTATAAATAGTGTTTCTTTTGTTTGGAAAGATAAACACTAAAAAAAAATACTTATCCCCTTGAAAAATATTTGAGAGACATTGATCAAAAGGTGAAATCATTAATTCAAGAATAGAAGAGCAACATTCTTGAATGCTTCTTGTTTTCTGGCTTAGTTGAATCCCGAAGATAGAGTTGTTACTAGTTCTTCCGTTTGCTCGTGGGAGAGACTCCAACTATCTTCAAGAAGTGAATTTTCGTGCCTCTAGGCCAACCAAGTTTTATTTTGAATTCTTGTACAATTATCATTATTGTTCTAACAGTATATAGTGTCGAAGTTGGACAAACTATGATTACCGAATTATCATACTGTAAAATATCAAAATCGAACTTTAAAATACCGAACCATTCAGAATTAATTTGGTATGGTAATGATATAACATTTTTAAAAATCAAATACCAAAATTTCAAATATCGTATCATACCATACCATGCCTACCCCTGGGTAGAGTAGGGTAGTTTGAGTTTATTTTCTCGCATTTCTTTACTTTGGACTATAATGATTAGGACATTATTTTGAACCCATTTTTATATGCATGATTATATGTATTAGAGTTTGTCCAATTGAGTGTCGTCTATTTGAACCGGTATAAGTCAATAAAGCAATCATACTAAAATCACGAAATTTGGGGGGTGTTTCACACCTTCTTCTCGATCAACAAAATTTCTAACTTGAATCTCTATCATCGATCAATTTTAGAGTCTACTTGTTTTTAAAAGGATATTGGTTTTCATTTTCAGTGACTTATCACACCAAAACTCGATGTCACTTTAAAAATCCCATTCAAAACCTTTTTTGTCGGATATGTCAAGTAATGACTCTTGTCTTTTTAAGAAAATCTCATTTTGTTCCCAAATTAGTGGTGTTTTGGATAATCAAGAGGATAATAAGGATGTTCTTTCAATTTTATCCTTCTTTAAATAAAGAAAGTTTTACATAATCAAGAAAATATTAGAGAGTTACTTCTTTTTCAAGATATTTATCAACAGTAAGTAAAAGCAATTTTTATTTTCTTAGAATTAGTAGTTTCTTAATGTTGTGCCCAAGTTAAACACACCATCATATAATATTACTTTTACTACTATATAGTATATATAAGGGAGGATATCCCTTTTTGGTAGTCTTCACAAACTTTTTAATGCAGTTAAATAGCTACACAACAACAACAACAACAACAACAACAGACTCAGTGTATTCCCACAAAGTGAGGTCTGGGGAGGGTCAAATGTATGCAGTCCATACATGTTATTACATTTGTCCTCATTTATTATTTTATGATGTTTTTATTTGGGACTTTGTAATTTTATTTTTTTAGTATTTTTTTTTATAAATCTCTTCTTTTTCCTTATTCTTTTTTACTTATTTCTTATATTAAAAATTAATTACTTTTCTTTCTTATTTATTTTAGTAAATCACGAAAGATTTATAACTTTTTTCACATTATTATTATTACTAACCTATGTGAACGTGCATTGCACGTTTTCCCCTTTTAATTTTTTAATTTTTTTTTGTATTTTAAAAAGTAGAACCATTAAATAGGAAATTCTAAATTTTACCTCTTGTCGACTTAGTAATGGACTTATAAACTTTTGTAGGTCCTAGCAAGAAAAGACACCGAACCTTTTTCCTCGTTATATGAAGGCAAACTTAATTGATTTTAAAATCTTTAATATATTTTTTTTTAAAAGAACAGAACAAAAATGTAGAAAGAAAACATCATGTAAAATTTATCTTATACATAATAATAAGTGGTGATAAGTAGGCACGAGGTCGATATGCCTGCTTATGTTGGCTACTTCTATTGTTTTAATTGTGATTTTATCATATCACTCTAATTAATTATTATAAGTCATCTAAGTATTAAAAAGTTAATAATATTTAATTTAAAAAGGTTAGATTCTACTTAATAATAAGTGGTGATAAGTAGGCACGAGGTCGATGTACCTGCTTGGGCTGCCTGCTTCAGCTGCTTCAATCGTGATTTTACTATATCACCCCTAATTAATTATTATACATCATCTAAGTATTAAAAATTAATAATTTTTAATAAAAAAGGTTGGAGTAACTGGTAAAGTTATTGTCATGTGACCAGGAGGACACATGTTCAAGCCTTGAAAACAGCTTCTGGCAGAAATGCAAGGTAAGGTTGCGTACGCTACACCACTTGTGGTGGGGCCCTTACCCGGACACCGCGCATAGCGGTAGCTTTAGTGCACCGGGTTGCCCTTTTTTAATTAAAAAGGTAAAATAGACATAAAATATTAAATTAATGCTTGATGTTTTGTTATGTCTGCTCCAGCTGCTTCAATCGTAATTTTACTATACCACCCCTAGTTAATTATTATAAGCCATCTAAGTATTAAAAAAATATTTAATAAAAAACATAAAATGATAAATTAACTCTTGATATTTAAAATTAACATGATGTCTTATACGAGGCCCATTTAAATCTTTTTACAAGTATTTTTTTATAGTAATTTTATTATATCACTTCTAATTAGTTGTTATAAGTCATTTAAGTCATCTATCTCGCTGGTTCAACCAGATTTTATCCTATCATCTCTAATTAATTATTACGATCATCTACGCATTAAAAAATTAATAATATTACATAAAAAAAATGAAATAGAAAAAAAATAATATGTCAACATAAAATATTTGGTTGACTGTCGAAATTATATTAGTGTTAGATAAATTAGGATGGGATAGAGGAAAATATAAAGTAACATATATTATTTGAAAATGAGTTAAAAAGTATTGTAAATCACAGTAATTAAGAACACACACACACATATATAAACAAATTGATTGACTGTTGAAATTTTATTCGTGCCACGTAAATTGAGACGTAGAGAGTATTCATATCTTATTGAAAAATTATGCTAAAAGTATTTTAAATCACATAGTTAACAAATTAAAAAATATAAAAATATAAAATATTTGGTTGATTCTCGAAATTATATCAGTGCCACTTAGGAAGAGAAAAAGTATTATAAATCATAATAATTAAAAATTTAATTATTTTAATGACTGATCATCTAAATTATATTTTTGTCACATAAATTGAGACAAAAAAATAACATATAACACGAGCCCGTCGATGTCTACTTTTACACATAACATTGTTAATTGATGTTACCACTGATATCAGTTCCTTTGTCTATAGATTTTATGAATTTTTTATTCAAATTATCCTTCCTATATATTTTAGGAAAAAAAAAAACAGATCAAAAAAGTAATTGAATGTACACATGATATTGGTATTTGATGTTATCATCGACATTTTTTTTTCAATTGGTTGTATGGAGTTTTTATTCCAATTTTCCTTCCTGTGTGATTTAGGAGTTTATATTAATTCTCCTAATAGTTCTCCCAAAAATACACGGGCTAATTGTAGTAAAGTAGGATTGTACCTAAGTTAAATATTAGGGTAATACAAACAATATTTAATGAAATTTAGAATTCTTAAAGTAATGAAAAAAATATTAGTTGTCATTAATACTTCTAATAAGGAAGAATTTTACTATAAATATATTTAATTAATTTTTAACCCTTAAATATTAGAAAAAAATAGTGAAAAGACGATTTTGTCTAAAACAAAGACTTTTAATCGAGGTCAAAAAGTTCATTCAATATTTCTAAGGTCATTCACATTTTTAATATATTATAGATTATAGATATAGATTATCAAGTAATTAAGTAAAGTATGAATAACTAAATTTAAATTTTTAGAACATAATTAATAAGGATAATTTCATATATTTTATCCTTAATAGATTAAATTGTTAAGTTGTTTGTCAAGTCAAAGAAACAAGTAAAAAGGAATTGAGAGAATATTCTTTCTCAAGACCCGAATTTAATGAGAGAGAAAGGAATTAATCCCTCATTTCGTTTTTTTGGAGCTAATCATTATCAATGCAAATATCAACAAGTTACTCACTGAAATTCTCAAGACCCGAAAATCATCGTATAAGAACTTCTAACAAAGATAATGTCTAAAGAGATATTCAAAATAAAGTAAATAAAGAACGTTTCATTGCCTGAAAGATGGACAAGAACAAATAAGATGACCCGTGGTAGCCTGAAGACGGAGTGCTCACCCTTGAATAAAAATCTGCTATCAAACTCTAGAGGTGAGGTCATGTCTGAGCCTCTAGAACACTTTCTGCACTCAACAAAAGAAGAGTACAAGGTAGTACAGTACAAACCACTATGTACGGTAGGTATCATAGGGCAACTCAATTTAATAACATGTACACAGTATAAATCAAATAACAAGTAGACAAGCATCATCGCATAACAAATACTCAATGAATCAACAATACAGCAACAAAAGGTCAAACAGTGCTCACAAACAAGACACATAACCATCACGAGTATCAACCACACTTTAAAAACCCACAGAATCAACATAAATATGTACACACGTGTTGTGAGACTTATTTTTGCCCAAATAGTCATGACCTGCAGGGAACAATCTATGTTCATATACCATACCGGCGTGATACCCGATCCTCAATAACAAGTAACATCAATATCATATCTGTACCGGCGTGGTACCCAATCCTCCAATAAAAAGTAATATCAATATACATATCCGTACCGGCGTGGTATCCGATCCTCCATAAACAAGTAATATCAATATACATATCCGTACCGACGTGGTACCCGATCCTCCATAAACAAGTAATATCAATATCAAATTTACACTACCTCACGGCAAATAATGTGATGTACCAAGTTTACAAGTACACTTAAAGTCATAAGATAATTCCATCAAGTAAATTTTTAATAATTACTTATACACACCTCAACAATCCATACATCATCAATTTTCAAGCATGTCCGAATACCATTCAACAAGTATCCAATTTAGGAGCATACACACAATTAAATCGATTTTAAACTCCAATTAAACTGTAACCTACC
Source organism: Capsicum pubescens (assembly GCA_030864215.1). NCBI lineage: Eukaryota > Viridiplantae > Streptophyta > Magnoliopsida > Solanales > Solanaceae > Capsicum > Capsicum pubescens. The sequence goes on from CM061542.1 coordinate 285,343,650, forward strand.
TCGATCAAACAATCCGAATGCAAGCTAATTTGCAGGGGTCTTCCTCTTCCGTAAAGCTTCTGAATGGATACAATCTATCCAAATATATAATTCCAATAAAAGTATGAATTTAATGACACCCGTTTATAAATTCTTACTCTAAAAATCCTAAATTGATAATTCAATTTCTCTAAGTCCCCGAATTAGAAGCAGTATATGGGAAAAATAAATTACAGAACTCTTGATTTCGTGATAAACCAAACATGCATATACTATTCTTGCGTATAAACTCTTAAAAAACTGCTTCAATTCACTTTTCCTCGTGATTTTGCCTAACCTCTAACCTGCCTAATTCATGACTAGAAAACAAAGGGCAATTTCCACTAAATTACTACTGTCATCACAAAAGTTATCCTTCGTGGATTGTACTCATTAACTAATGATTTTGCAGTCACTAGATCCAAAAATTAATTTATTTAACCTGTGATAAGTTAGGAGAAATAGAAATAGAATTAGTATGAGATTTGCTGTTGCAAACCTGATGTCGTTCCGTTCTCGTTCTATCCTCCGTTGTGAACTAAAAAAAAATATAAAACCCTATGTTGTAACTTCTATGCTCCACTTCTCAACTTTATGCTCTTATTATTAGTCAATATAACAAACCCTTTTCACTTAGATTTATCCTTATATTGACCACATAACTAAATAAATTATTGTTTTGATCCACTAAATCATTATTTAAAACACCCAAAATTTCTAATATATCCTCAACATTTATTCGGAACCTCAAAAAAATGACCAAATATGTATATGGACTAAAAAGTACATTCCGAACCTATTAAAAATATTATGACACTAATTTGAGGTCATCTCGATCAAAACTTAATTATTATCGAGTTTTAACTTTATTAAAACTCAAGGACCCAATTAATGAATTAAATCGCTTCCGAACACCTCACGAATTTATAATACCATCCTGTAAGTCATAATTCACGTATACAAACTACCGAGAGAGCTAAAAATAGGAAAGATGAGAAAATTTTACAAACGACCGAGAGGATCGTTACAATGATTTTCGTTTAAGGCTTCTTCTAATTGAATGATTAAAATCTGAAATAGTAAAGTATTTGAATTGTGATTTTGTGGGTTTTTTTGTGAGAATTGTGGTGTCTGGATTATCTTTCACTTAATTGGTACGTGAATTTGTTGAATTTGAGTTATTTTATTTTTGAAAGTATCGTCAAAATTATTTGGCAAGTGATTTTTTAAATTTATTAGGAGTGATAAATTATTATCTTTTGGCAAGTGATTTTTTAAGTTTATTAGGAGTGATAAATTATTATCTTTTATTAAACATGAAACTAAGTTTTAAATGAATCAGAATTCAAAATCTAATTTATTTCTTTTAACACCACGCGAAACGTGTTGAGTTACAATTACATAGACCCAATATAGAAGATAGTGGAGTAGGTTAGTCATTTTTCTATATATATATTGTTATCTTGGCCCAATAATTATTTAAGGTCCAATTCATTGTTTATTGGGTTGGATTTACGGGTTTGTATATATAGGTTTGGACCCAACATGTAAAGACTGAATTATATTTTGGTAACGGTGATTTCACAATATTAGATATTTTCTTTCTCGTCTCTTCTAGAATCTTCATTCTCCATTGAAGTTTTCTCCAAATCATGGTAGATTCATGGTGTTAACATGGTATCAAAGCTTGAGATCCATGTAGATTTGCTCTTTGGCTTTCTTTCGATCCTACCCTTGAGGGTTCTCGTTGAATTTTTTTTCAATGAACTCCGGTGATCTCTCGTTTATCCTGAAGGTTTTGTGGTCAGTTGTTTTTGGTGGTTAGTCCTCAGTTCTGCGGAATCGTCGTAGTTTGTCCTTTTTTTTTTCTATTTCGGTGTCTAGTTGTTGACGCTTCATCAGAGTTACGCTTGGTTAGAGTTTTCTTTGAGGGTTTCTATCGAGTTTTGTGCCTTTCAAGTCCGTCTCCTTTCGGTTGCAAAGGTGTTGGTAAATTTATCTTTTGTTCTCTTATTCCGACACGTTTGATTTTTGGGTTCTAGGATTGCATATGTCAACATCCATGGACCCTCGTGTTTCTTCGACTACTAGTCGTACTGTTTTTCACACTAAGGACTATACTCAGTCCTGTTAACCTCTCTATGTTCATCCTTCCGATGTGTTGGGTGCATCTCTTGTGTCATCTTCGTTTGACGAAACTGGTTTTGGTAGTTGACGTCGAACTATTTTGGTTGCTTTATCTGCTTGAAATAAACTTGAATTCATAGACGGTTCTTCGTCTAGACCCCCTGATTCCTCACCCCTAGCTAGGCAATGGCAGCGTTGCAATGATCTTGTGGTATCCTGGCTAATTAATTCTCTTTCAAAAGACATTGCTCGTAGTGTTGAATATTCTGCCTATGCTAAGAATATTTGGGTTGAATTAGAGAAAAGGTATGGTAAGGCTGATGGGATTCGCATTTTTGAGCTAAGAAAAGATTTGGCTCATATCTCTAAGGGTTCCTTTGATATTGCCTCTTATTTAAATAAAATTAAGCAGCTTTGGGATAAGTTTGCTTCTTTGTCTGCACATACAGCCGTTGCTTGTACTTGTGGGGGTATTAAGAAATTCGATGATGAACAAAGGATCTACTAGTTTCTGATGGGTCTCAATGACATATACATACAAGTGTGCAGCAATATCGTTATGATAAAACCCCTCCCTTTAATTTGTACTATTTATAGTATCCTCTTAGCAGATAAAAAACAATGAACTGTGTCTTCTGGTTCTCAATTTTCTCAACATTCTGCCTTTCTCCAGGCTGGGTTTTCAAAACAGAACTTCGCTCCTAAAGTGACCTTTGAGTCTCCAAAAACTTTTTCACTGGTTTACAAGTATTGCAAGAAACTAGGTCACACTATAGACAAGTATTACAAGCTTTGTGGCTTTCCTCCAAGTTTTAAGTTCTCTAAACCCCGACCAAAAAGAACAGTTGCTCATGCTGAAATTAGAAACTCTAGCCAAAAGGTTTATAATACTGGGAAATGATTCTATTTCTTACCTTGAACATCTTCAACCTTCTGACATTCCCGATCTCAATAAAGGGAAGTACTCCAAGCTACTTGTTTTGCTACAAAGAGCTCACCTTCCTGACCTACCTGCAACTTCTCCCTCTTCTTTAGCCTCTGCAAATTTTATTGGTAATCTGTCTTACATATGTTTGTTGACTAAGCTAGATAAGACAGATTGGATTATAGACTCTGGAGCCGCTGACCATATGACTTCTGATTTGTCTCTCCTCTTCAATATGCAATCCTTTCCCATTCCTTATCTAGTTTCTTTACCTAATGGATATAAAGTCAAGGTCACAAATATTGGATCCTTGACTTTGTTTCCTGATTTTGTCCTTTATAATGTTCTGTACATTCCCAACTTTTATTTTAATCTGATATCTGTGTCCGAACTAGTTGAACAACTTGACTTTATGCTACAATTCACCAAGTCTAGTTTCACCTTACAGGCACCTTCTCTGAGGAAGCCAGATTCCTTGGCTGATCCTTTATTTTCTTTTCCTTCTATTTGTAATCCCAGAGTCTCCCTTGTTATTCCATTTGTACCCTTTACTGTTGTTCCTTCTGTTCTGTGTACCCCTGTAAAGAATGATATTTCTATTAATAAAACTGATGTTTTGTGGCATTATAGGCCTAGGCATGCTCCATTCTCCAAAATGAAGTGCATTCCTAATCTTATTAAGATTTTATCCATAAGCAATCTTTTACTTGCCCTATTTGCCCTTTAGCTAGACAACCTAGGCTGCCTTTTGTTGCTAGCACTACTACAACTTCTTCTCCCTTTGAATTGATTTCCATAGATACTTGGAGTCCTTATCATTCTTTTACTTATGATTGCTTTACATATTTCCTCACCATAGTTGACGACTATTCTAGAGCCACTTGGACTCATTTAATGGGTGCTAAAAGCAATGCTTTTGATCTTCTTAAAGCTTTTATCACTTTGGTTGAAAATCAATTTCATACTCAAGTTAAAATTATTAGAAGTGATAATGATTTAGAACTTGGCTCATTTTTGAGTGGCTCTTAATAGTTTGCCTCTAAGGGTATTATACACCAAACAACTTGTTCCTACACTCCTCAACAAAATGGGGTAGTTGAAAGAAAGCATAAATATCTCTTAGAAAATATAAGGTCTTTACTCTTTCAATCCCATCTTCCCATTAGGTTCTGGGGAGACGGTCTCTCGACAGTAACTTATCTCATCAATTATTTTCTTTCCCCTACATTACATCACAAAAACCCTTATGAACTACTTCACCACAAAGCTCCTTCTTATTCTCACCTTAAAGTTTTTGGTTACCTGTGTTACTCCATGGTTCCTATTCCATATAGAGACAAACTCTCCCCAAGATCTATTCCTTGTGTTTTTGTTGGCTATCCTTTTGCTAAAAAGGGTTACAAACTTTATAACCTTCTCTTATAAACTTATTTCATAGCTAGGGATGTTATCTTCCATGAAACTACTTTTTCCTTTCTTTCTACTTCTTCCCCTTCTACCACTATGTGTCCCTTTCCTTTTTCTTTTTTTTTGATGATTCTATTTTCCCTCCTTCACCACATGCATACCCTTCAGTCCCTGTCCCTGTTCCTTCTACTGTAGACCCTGTAGTTACTGCAATTTCTCCTCCCCCTTCAAGGAGGTCTTCTAGACCTTCTCATCCTCCTAGCTATCTTTAAGACTATGTTTGTTATTATTTTTTTCCTTGCTCCACCTATTCTTTCTCTTGTGCTTCTCTACCTAGTATACAACCTACTTGTGAGCCTCACACTTACTATCAAGCATCTGTCTTCCCTCAATGGCAAGATGCTATGAGGCAAGAATTTACAGTTTTAGAGGCTAACAATACTTGGTATATTGTTGCACTTCCCGCTGAGAAGAAACCCATTAATTGTAAGTGGGTATACAAGAACAAATGTAGAGCTGATGGTTCTTTAGAAAGCTCGTTTGGTTATCCGTAGGGATACTCAAGTTGAAGGTGTTGACTTTCATGAAAGTTTTTCCCCCGTAGTAAAAATGTCTACCATCAAAACTCTTTTGGGTGTTGTTATTAAGCATCACTGGTCACTTTTTTAGCTTAATGTTAACAATGCTTTTCTTCATGGGGACTTGGATGAAGAGGTCTACATGAAACTACCTCCTGGTCTTACTGTTTCTGCCTCTTATTTTGTTCCTATGGTGTGTAAGCTGAATAAATTCTTTTATGGGCTTAGGCAAGCCTCCCGTCAATGGTATGCAAAGTTATCTCAAGCCCTTCAATCGAGGGGTTACCATCATTCTCTGAATGACTATTCCTTTTTCACTAAAGGTTCTAGTGATTCCCTAGTTATATTGGCTATGTATGTTGATGACATTATTTTGATTGGCACTAAACTCCAAGAGATTTTTGATCTAAAGTTGTTCCTCCATGATTAATTTAAGATAAAGGATTTGGGTTTGCTGCATTATTTTCTTGGTATTGAGGTTTGTATTTCGTGTCTCGAGCCGGGGTCTATCGGAAACAACCTTTTTACTTCTTTAGAGGTAGAGGTATGGACTGTGTACATCTTACCCTCCCCAGACCTCACTATGTGGGAATACACTGGGTTTGTTGTTGTTGTTGAGGTTTGTATTTCTCTTCTGGAATTCTTTTACATCAAAGAAAATTCATTCATGATCTGCTCAATTATTACAGGTGTGATGTTTCCTCTCCAGTGGTTTGCCCACTTGAACTTCATAAGAAGTTATTTGTTGATATAGGGGAGCCTTTGGCTCAACCTGAGGTTTACAGAAGTTTGATTGGAAAACTAAATTTTTTGACTCATACCAGGGGTTCTCCTAGTCCTGGTTTATTTTATAATGATTCTCCTGACTTAACTTTCCTAGTTTTTTGTGATAGTGATTAGTCCTCTTGTCCACACAATCGACGATCTGTAACTGGATTTTGTGTTCTGCTTGGTGGTAACATGATTAGTTAGAAATCCAAAAAGCAGCAGGTGGTCTTACTTTCTTCCTCTAAATCTAAGTATCATGCTTTAGTAAGGCTATTGGTGAACTATCTTGGTTATCTCGTTTGCTTTCTGATTTTGGTTTGCAGTTTTCTCTCCCTGTCACTGTTTTTTGTGATAGTTAGTCTGCTATTCATATTGCCAAGAATCATGTTTTCCACGAGCGCACCAAGCACACTGAGTTGGACTGCCATTTTGTTCGCACCAAGCTTTGGTGGTGGTTTGATTAGGCTGCATCACACTCCAAGTGCTTCTCAGTTGGCTGACATTTTTACGAAAGCTTTACCTGGTGGTGCTCATCATTCTCATCTTGGCAAGTTGGGAGTTTTGTCGCCCTCCAACTTGAGGGGATGTTGAGTTACATAGACCCAATATAGAAGATAGTGGAGCGGGTTAGTCATTTTTCTGTATATATTGTTATCTTGGTCCAATAATTGTGTAAGGCCCAATTCATTATTTATTGGGTTGATTTTCGGGTTTGTATATATAGGTTTGGACCCAACTTGTAAAGACAGTATTATTTTTTGATAAAGTTGATTTCACAATATCAGATATTTTCTCTCTCGTCTCTTCTAGAATCTTCATTCTCCATAGGAGACTTCTCCAAATCTTGGTAGATTCATGGTGTTAACAAAGCGCGGTCAAATTTGCTACTCCCTCCTTCCCAAATTATGTGTCGCCATTTGACCGGACACAATATTTAAGAAATAAGTATTGACTTTGTTAAAGTTACAAAATTACCCTTCTTAAGAAAAAAGTAATAATAGTATTTAAAATCAAGTGAGATCATTTTTAATTAAAAAAATAATTAAAAAAGAGTAATAGTATTTAAAGTCAAGTGGGACCACTAAGGGTAAAATTGTAATTGTGTTTTTAAAAACTTACCAAATAAGAAAAGACGACGTTCTTTTTGGGACGAACCAAAAAGAAAATGACAACACATAATTTGGGACGAATCAAAAAAAAAAATGACAACACATAATTTGAGACGGAGGGAGTAGTTTATTTAGAAAAGAAGGGAGCATGAATTTGATATAAAATAGTGGTAAGGATTGATTAAAATTTAAAGTAAAATAGGAAGGGGTGGGGGTTATAAAATTTAATGCCCATCGAGTAAAATGAGAAGTGTAACGTTTGATAAAAAAATCTAAAAATTATGAAGTGTTATATTTGTTTAAGCTCTTACTTCAAAAAAAAAAATGTATATTAAACTTATTTCTCAGTACATGATCAGTAAAAAAATGATCAACTTGTATTAAATAATATCTACATTTTATTTTGGTTATGATATTAAACATGAGAGTTTGTTCTTGTTGACTCATATTTTATGTTTTACAAGAGATCAAGGAGTGTTTAATTATACATCATCGTATATGTATTGATATCTAATTACTGGTGTCTGTTACATCACTCATGTGAATTGAATTTAGGAAAAAATGTAGTTAAGTGATCATTTGATATTACTTGAGTTATCATAGAAGTGATATTAGACGAATCTCATAAAAATTAAAATTTAAATTAATACTAATCTCCTTTATAGATATTAGTACTTTTAAGGGTAAGAGAAAATGCAAAAAAAATAAAAAATAAATAAAAGAGAACCCTTAGAAAATTGAAACAAACATTATTCATTCTTATGGATATATATGACTCTTACAAACTCCATCTCTTTTCTTACTAATAACTATTAATTCCAATCATGCATTTTATTCATTTGATCAAGGCTAGGACCAAAATAAAAACCATCTCCTTGTACTTTCCAATAACAATATCGAATAAGAGTTGTTTGGTAGTCATCTGAGCAGCTATCATCTATTTTTTCTGTATAAACATCAAATGCTGCTTCTTTTTTACCCCACCAAAAGTGGCAAAAGAAAAGGGTATGCTTAAAGATTGACGGATTGAAATGAAAATGAAAATCGTCACCCACTTTGGGATGGTGATATCCAAGTTCATCGTCTTTAGATGCACAATGAAATGTTATAGGTATATTATTATTTGGGAGGGCATCAATAATATGCACCTCTGTATGTATAGGATCATAAGCTAGGACTTGATGAACATTGTTAATATACAAGGAAATTATGAGTAAAATGAAAAAGCTTCTAATCATGATGTAATTGGAATTAACTTATTGTTGATTTCTTGCAATGATAGAAAGTCTCTTCTTTTAGCTAGTTTTTATATAGCTCAGCTGTAAAAATGAAGTGACTTGAAGGTCAAATATGTATCAAATGGTTTTTGCTTTTTAAAATTGAGATAAAACCATAATATAATGTTTATTTACTCCATGCTTACTTGCATTAATAATTGTCCATATCTTGACATTAATTTTCTAACAAAATTTTTCTACCTCACTCCACTCACACTTTTGCACACATACTCTATCACGATCCAAAACCAAGGGTCATGATGTCACTTGTCGCGGCGAATCTTGACGAGTAAACCTATCACCCAAACTGATATACAAGCGAAAAAAGACAATAATAACTCCAAGGTGAGGTTTCTAGAACGAAGTCGAACCGTACAAGTATAATAAATGAGGAAAGAAATATAGACAATAACAATACCATAACTCCCAAAACCTGATGTCAACAGTGTAAGAACATAACTAGTACTACTCGAATCCAAAGAAACTACATAATATGATCAAATACAAGAGAAACTCTGTCTCTGAATTGAAAGTAAAGACAAAGTCTATAGACAAGGTTAGTAGAAGCCATCTGAACGCCTAAAAATCATCCACTACCTTGAAAGTTCTAAATATCGCCTGAATCAAGCAATGTGAGGTGCACCCGGACCTGAATCAGCGCTGAAAGGGCACAATAGGAGTGAGTACGATCCATTTGTACTCAGTAGGTATCATAGGCCGGCCGAGCAAAGTAGAAAATAAAGGATACAAAAATATACTTACGGCACATCACCTGCAACCAGAAAATGTCCCACAATGGTAGCCCACACCGCTTGCACTAACAGTTCTAATATATCACATATATTACAACGACAATAGAAAAACATCACAAATATGCAGTAAATCACAGACAAGTAGGACAAAGAAGAGTAACATGTACAAGATTATCAAAGACCAGCAAAAAAAGATAGAACAATTAGGTAAGTGGCAAGCTAAGACCGAAACACAATCACATCACAAGCATAATAAAGAAAATAGAATGAGAATGATGATGATGCACTAGGTTGTCGTACAACCTTTGAGACTCACACAGTCTCCATATACACCTACAAAGCTAAAGCTTTCCGACATAGAATCCATGGGAGGTTCATTAGCCCGTATACAATCCATATATCCATACCTCTTTTCCGACATATCCCTCGGGGAGGGTTTTATAAGATGTCAAATTTTCTGTCATAAAAAGGTGTTGTCAGTGTTTGTCAATATTTCCACGGTGGTACCGTTGTTTCATGAATGAGTATGAGGGTGCAATGCTCACGACCAATCACAATAAGTATTTCTACAACAAACCAATATACCATCTCGTGAGGCAAATTCATTCATTATTTCCAGCCATTCATGAAATCCAACATGATCCACATGCCAATAAAGTAAGAATACATCACAATGCATAATTGGTACCACAATATGCTTTTCATCAAACAAAACACAATTATTCTCATGTATACATGCTACTAATATCATATAGGATCTCACACGATCACACATAGCACATAATATACTAAATCCATCAATTACATCACATATAGGCCCCCACATGGATGTAACACAATAATATAGCCATTTTTCATGATTAGTTTCCACACCATTAACATGCTTTTGTATATAATCTAGCTACTCAGCCTAATCTGAAAGAGTTAAGATATAACCTACCTCAAAGGCCGGAAATTAGAACAAAACCTTCGCTTCCAAAGCCTTACGCCTCACGAATGGCCCCGAAATCAACTACAACATCAAAATATAAAATCTCGTTAAAAGAAAGCCAATGACACTCATATTGTCTAGCTCCAAGTCGGGGTCAAAACGAACCCTCGAAATGAGTTTTCAAAAAAAAGAGCAAAATCGTAACTTTATTTCAAAATATATTTTTCTTATTTTTAGGAGTCTACAATTGAAAATTTAAGTAAAAATGAGTTAAAACGAGGTCCAAATCGAAGAAAAACTATTTTTAAACTTTACCTAAAAAATCTTTGGAATTCATTTAAAAATCGAGAACCGAAGTTGTTTTGAAGATGAAATTGAGGAAAACTAGTAATTATAGGATTACGAACGTTATTCAAGTGAAAAGATATAGAATTTGAGGCTAAATTTGAAGAAATACAATTTTGGGCCTTGAGACCAAAATTCCCAATTTTCACTTTTAAATTCGAATTAGTACAAGAATCTAATGTTAACGATAGAAGAAATTAGTTGAAATGAGTGTAATGGAACTTACCCCAATCTTAGAAATGGAAAAAGTAGTTCAAAACCATGAAATTCTAAGCTCCAATTCTCAAAAATGATGAAATTGACGAGACACGGGTATTTATTCCAGCACCCGCGATCGGGGGACCACGGATCGTGATCGCGGTATCTCGTCAGTTAGTGGTATTGTGATTGCAGACCACGAGTCGCGATCGCGACATCCTGACTATTGGCCCTATAACGATCGCGACATCATTTCGCGATCACGGGTCACTAGATATGCGATGCACCGGCTCGGGATTTGATTTAAACCAAGTCCCCGCGGGCCCATCAGGATTCATATGAAATCTCGTGAACGCAAGCAAACTATGCAATCCTATCATTCGACGCTCCGGACTCAATAATGATATCAGATTTTTGAAAAGACATCATTATCATAAAGTTGACCCCCGAAACTCAAAGTCATAATTTTCCAAACCGAGGATCAAAATAAGATTTAAAAGTCATAAAATCATATCAAACATGTTACCACACTAAAATTGATGTTCTGGATCTGTTGGCACAGTCCGTTCTGTCATCCATCACACGGATCAAAAAATAGTCATAGAAGTCCATAATAAGGTTCTTGAAGCCACCAAAACCACAATTTCGCATAAATGACATCAAAATGTATTGGAAATAGTGTCAATCACCTCCACACCCCATAAATATCACAATGCAACTATAGAAAGGGATAAAATATTCAAATCACATAAAAATACATATTTCATATATGGGAAAAGGGTAAAAAATACCCTCCTGCTTTGAAAAATTGGTCAATTTTACCCTCAGTCATACTTTGGGGTCATATTTACCCCGCCATTAAGAAAGTTATCAAAAATACCCCTCATTTTAACATTTTTCCATCATGGCAAGATCATAGCCACGTGGCATGACATTTAAAGTGGGTGGATGCCACCTCAGCATCATACTTTTTTCTTAATTTTTATTTTTTTTTCCTTTAAGTTTTGTTAATTATTTAAGTTTATTAATTTTTTAGAAAATATTAATTTTTGGAATGAAAAGAATCCATGGCTTAATTATTTTGTTAACAGTTAACAAAAAAATTAACGAAACTATGTAAGTTTATAAATGTATGAAAAGAATTCATGACTTAAATAATTAACAAAACTGAAATGTAAAATTTCACGTGGAAAAATTAATATTTTTTTCCTTTAAGTTTCTTAATTTTTTGGAAAAAAATATTTTTTTCAACATATTTTTTTTTCACGTGTAATGTCAGTAATGACAAGCATAAATAAAACAATTCTTGTCAGTTTGAAATGCGGATTAACTGAATTCTACGTGGCATCCAAAATTTATAAAATTAAAGGAATTCATTAAGCCATGAATTCATTAAAGGAATTCTTTTTTAAAAACTTAATTATTTTTAAAACTTAAATAATTAACAAAACTTAAAGGAAAAAAATTATAATTTAAAAAAAGTATGATGTTGAGGTGGCATGCCACGTCACATCCACCTCACGTCAAATGTCATGCCACGTGGATATATTTTGCCATGATGAAAAAATGTTAAAATAAGGGGTATTTTTGATAACTTTCTTAACGGCGGGGGTAAATATGACCCCAAAGTATAACTGAGATTAAAGTTGACCAATTTTTCAAAGTAGGGGGATATTTTTGACCCTTTTCCCTTCATATATTTCACTAAAATTCAGGTTGTTACACACTCGCACACTCACACCACATGTTCTTCACATTTTGTCTTTCTTCCTCCTCAATTTTCAAGTCCATGCTCTATGGGATTTGACTCCTCTCCATTTCTCTTCTCTTTAATTTCCCCAAGTTCTTGCTCGGATTGAAGACACATGTCATAATTTAAAATTAATGATTGAGATTTAATTAGTTAAATCAAAATTTTAACTATAATTATCTACGTTCATATATTTAATTATATTTGTTCCTTAAATATTCAGTATATCGTTTACTCAATATTTAAAAAAAATCGTTACTGCCACAATATATTAAAAACTTTTCCTAATTTTTTTCAAACTTTAAAATATAGTTAAAATTTTAATAACTAGATCTCCTTGGTAGTGGTGTAGCTACAAGGACTCCAGCAGTAAGGTAGATTATTGCTCATGGACCTGTACTTACTGAAGCACTTCAACATGAGCTAATATTGAATTTTAATGTTGCATATGTCAAAAAAACTATATTCCAAATAGATAGAAACAAAAGTCCAGGTCCAGATGAATACAGAAGTGGGTTTTATAAGGTAGCTTGGTCAATAGTGGGGCAAGATGTAACTGGTGCAGCATTGGAATTTTTTTAGACTAGTAAAATCCTGAAGCAGATAAACTCAACCAATATAGATCTTATTCCTAAAGTGGAGGTGCCTGAATTTGCTAGTCAATTTCAGTCTATTTCATGTTGTAATGTCAAATACAAGTGCATATCAAAGTAAATTTACAGTAGATTGAAGAAAGTTTTGAGTTATTTGATTGCTGGAAATCAGCCTTTGTGTAGGGCAGATCAATGATGCATAATATGTTAATTAGCTATGATATACTGAGACACTACAATAGGAAGAATGTTTCACCTAGATGTCTCATGAAGATTGATCTAAGAAAGGGTTATGACATGGTAAATTGGGACTTTCTTGAAGAGGTTCTGAGTAGTTTTGGATTTCCTGAGAAGTTTATCAAATGGTTAATACCGTGTGTTACAACTACTATGTTCTTAGTCAAGGTAAATGGTGAAAGCCATAGGTTTTTTTTTTGGAAAAGGGGGACTTAGGCAATGCGATCCTGTTTCTCTTTTGCTATTTGTCTTGATAATGGAATACCTATCAAGAACACTTAGCACAGTGAGTATGTTCCCTGATTTTAGATTCCATCCCATGTGCAAGGAATTGGGACTCTCCTATCTTATATTTTCGATTGATTTAATAATTTTCTGTAAGGGTACACTAGCTGCAGTAAATAGAGTAAGGGAAGTTTTGACTCATTTTAGTGAGGTGACTGGTTTGATTGCCAACATGGAGAAGTCTAACATATTTCTAGCAGGGGTAACAGATGATGTTAAGAATCAAGTTCTAAATAGAACTGGATTCACTCAGGGTTATTTCCCTTTAAAGTATCTTGGCTTGCCTCATTCCCCTAAGATATGAAGCAAAATAGATTGTTATACATTAGTGGATAGGATTACTCACGCGATCAAGGTTACTTATTCTAAGAAACCATCTTATGCAGGAAGGCTACAGGTGATTAATGCAGTATTATTTTCTATCCATAGTTTTTGAAGTGTTGTGTTCATTCTACCCCAAAGTATTCTGAAAGAGGTGGACAACATTTGTAGAACATATCTATGGGGGGGAGGGAGAAGAGAAGCACTAGTTGTGTAATACCCCATACCTTTTAAACTAGCTTGAAATCGTCTCAAGAATGTTAAAATTTGCCTTGAAATAGGAATCCACTTTTGTACACGTGGTATTTTTAAGATTTTCACTTTTTTTCACGTGGGAAATCTAATAAGCTTTCAATCGATACCAATTTCGTCCAAATACGACATAGGACGAGGAAGTTATGACCTTTTTACAAGGAGCAGTCTGAATCGCCTAGTGTATCGGTCAGTCCGACGGACCGTCCACCCAGCGATGGACCGTCGCACCCCACCGTTGCATCGAGGCAGTAAGTCCACTCTGAATGAGTGTGACAGAGAGGCCCTACGGACCTTCAAGATAGCGACAGACCATCGCACCCTACCATCGAACTAAGGCAGTAGGTCCCAGTCTGACGGTGAGTTCGATGGACCATTGACCCAGCGGCGGACCGTTACACCCCACCGTCGCATGTCCAGCTCAATTATTTTAAGTCATTTTAACAGGGATATTTTGGTCTTTTACCACCCGCTTATAAATACCCAGTTAGATTCGACCTCAGCTCATTTGTTCATTATTATTTCACAACAACAAAATTAGGGTTTTCTCTCTAAGATTAATTTCCAAGAATAAAATCCAAATCTTCTTCAAGAACTAAGAGGTTCCAATCCTTCAAGTTCAAGAACTTCAATAAACTCAACCCAAGTATGCATAGTGTTCATTTATGGATTCCTTTCGTCCATGAAGCCCAAGCTTCTCTTTTCTAAGTTCAAGTTTATGGATTTTCTTTATGAATTTCATGTTGGGTTGCTAGTGTTCATGTTGATAATGACTAATTGAATTTTAATCCATGTTTGATGATAAATTTCATGTGGAAATTGATTGGTATATGTGTAGGTTCATGTAAACCTATGATTAAACCCTTGAATGATGAAATTAGAATTGAACCATGATGTTTAATTGTTGTATAATGTTGTTTACATATACTATGCCTACCATGTGTTTGATTAAATGGCTATATGAAGGAAAAATGCTTAACTAGTATGATACTATGAAATCTCCATGTATGTACAAGTTTATGTGTATCACATGTTTAATAAAATGCTTCAATGAATGAATTATAGATTATGATGTTAGTCATGTATTCAAGTAAGTCATGCTTTGTCAGTTTCCTTCTATCGAGTCCTGGGGGTACTTGTACCCGAAATATTAGCTGTGTGCCTAGAGCCATGTCATGTTTTCACGATACTCTCAGTCAAGCTATGATCCTTAGACTTCAGACAGTCTTTTGACTCAGGAAATCTCAATAATCTCATGAACTCAGTCAGTTGCCAGGTATCAGTAGTATTCCATCAGACAACAAAATTCAGTAACTCAGCCCATGTTCAGATCAGTTAACCATGTTCAGTGTCCATTCAGATGGGAGTAGGAATTAGCACCGAGTGAACCCAAGGATGGGAACTCACCTTCTAGTTAAGGGTGTGATTCCTAGTAGCAGTCCTTGTATTCCAGAACTACGTAGCCAGCGTAGGTTGAGACATCATACCTGATAGTTGAGGGTTCCCACCGTTCTCATTAGAGTAACCTGCTAGTAGAGGGTTACTCACATGTTGTCCTTACCAATGGCGCAGTATTGACACCCTTCCAATCAGGGCATAAATTGGACCCCAGCTCTGCTATTATGGCTCATTTGGGGCATGTCGGTTAGATGACTACTTCCCATAGTTTCAGTATCAGTATCAATCAAGAAATCAGATAGTTCTTCAGATTTTAGGACTGTCAGATACAGTCAATTCAACTTAGTACGGAACTTAGATAGTTTCGTCAGATTCAGGACTGTCAGATACAGTCACTCATGTTATCAGTTATATCAGTATTAGTACATCATGTTATCAGTACTCAAATTTAGTAATCATGTTATCATAGTATCAGTGTTAGTTATTATGTCTCATGCATTTATTCTCATGCTCATAATAGCTAGTCTATTATTATTATTGTTCATGCATATGAACCCCATGCATTTAGCCTACCTCACATGCATACCAGTACATTCAGTCGTACTGACACATTCGCGCTATGGTGTCTTATACCATAGGTTCAAAGACACGAGCTCCAGAGCATCAGTAGATTCCAGATATCAACAGTTAGAGTAAGCAGTGAGTACTCATCCTTCGAGGACATGATCATTTCTTTATTATCTTATTAATTAGTTTATTAGTTGGAGTTAGTTGGGGACATGTCCCATCAACTCCTCATTTAGACAGTTAGTCAGTTAGAGGCTTTTCAGACTATCATGTTCAGTTAGTTTATTTCAGTTGTTTTAGGTATTTTATACCCCATTTAGATGTTATAGTTTTAACAGATATTATGTTACAGTTTGAACCTTATGGCCTTTCAGTTCATGTTTTCGCATTAAATGGTATATTATGCAGTATACAGGTACAAATATCAGTCATGGGTTAGCTTATGGTCCTTCGGTGTCATGAGCACCGTGTAGCGTTCTAGGTACTAGATTCAGGGCATTACAAACTTGGTATCAGAGCCTAAGGTTCAATAGTTTCCTAGAAAGTCTGAAAGCCGCATCTAGTAGAGTCTTGTACATGGGTGTGTTGCATGCCACATTTATGTGCATGAGGCTATAGGATGTTTAAGAACAGTTTCCCTTCTTCCAGTATTCATGTCGTGCCAGTGAGCATAATCTCAAGTCAATCTCTCAGTCTAATCTGTTTCTCCCTTTTTTCTACAGAACATGCCTCCTAAAAGAAGAAACGAGAATCAGTCAGCCCCTCAGCCCGAAGAACCTTTGGGTGAACATGTTTCTTATGTAGAGTTCAGAGCTGTATTCAATACTCTTGCTCAGTCAGTTGCTGCTCAGAATGAATGACCAACTGTTGTTCCAGCCAACCCAGTGGCCAATTCAACTTCAGCCAGAATTCAGGACTTCACCCGAATGAATCTCCATCCTTTCTCGGGTCTAAGGCAGATGAGGACCCTCAAGAATTCCTAGATCAGGTGCATAAGGTTACAAACATAATGGGGGTTACTTCTAGTGAGAGTGCTGAGCTAGTTGCATATCAGTTGCAGGATGTTGCTCACACTTGGTTCAAGCTGTGGAAGTTAGAGAGGGCAGTTGATGCAGGGTCAGTTGAGTGGGAGGAGTTTGCTCCGGCTTTTCTTGATAGATTCTTTCCCCTAGATCTTAGAGAAGCTATGGTGCTAGAATTCATCAACCTCAGGCAGGGCAACATGACGGTGAAAGAGTATTCTCTTTGTAACACCCCGCATTTTGAGCTAGAACAAAAACCGTCATTTCTATGTGTAGATGTTCTAAAATCCATAAATCCTATGAAAATTTGGTATGTTAATCAATTATGTAGTGTGGTAACCTATTTGATCATGAATTGAGATCATATAGATCCCCTATCTCAAGGTCAAGTTGAAAGCTTTCCTATCGTTCGAGTTTTAGTGAGCGTCGAAACTTAAGTCAACTTTAATCGACCATAACTCCTTGTATGTGAATAAATGGGTGTCCTACTATATATAAAATGAAATCTCTTTGAATTATTTTTCCAATGATATTAATTTTGCCTAAATCCGATATCAGAGCAAAAAGTTACGCCCATTTTACTCCAGCATGTCAGCCTGGAAAACTGACTGACGACATTTTGTGATAAGTTATCACAAGTGTGACAACTTATCACAAATGTCGTCAGACTTAGGCAGAAGTCCACCCCCAGTGACGACATTTTGTGATAAGTTATCACAAGTGTGACGACTTATCACAAATGTCGTCAGCCTTAGGTAGAATCAGTCCCCAGTGACGACATTTCTTATAACTTATCACAAATGTGACGACTTATCACAAATGTCGTCAACCTTAGGCAGAAACCAGCTCCCAAGTGACGACATTTGTGACGACTTATCACAAATTTAACGACATTTCAGCCTTGGTCGTCAACCAAGATTTTCAGCAATTGGGAAGTGGTTTAATAAGGGTATTTTGAACTTTTCCTTCACCTCCCACGACCTAAATAATTAAAATCACGTACTTAAACATCATAATCAGTTTAAACAACCCTTAATCCTCTTTATTTACAAGAACAACAAAACTCCTTTACTCCTTCTTCAAGATAAGCAAGAATCTAAGATTTCTAATCCAAGAAGTTCAAGAAAATTCCCAAGAACATCAAATTAGGATCATCCTCTTCAAGAAAGAAACCAATAGTTTAGCATCACAATCCAAGAATCTCAAGAAAGCTTTCAAGATCATCTCCTAGGGTTTCAAGGTCAACTTCTCTACATCAAATCAAGTTTATTAAGGTATGTGGGTTTTGAACAAGAACACCCTTTCGTTCTTGTGCCCAAAAGTTGTAGTTTTCTTAAAGAATTCATACTTTTAAGATGAATTTGCATTATTTTGATATATTTTGATTATTTGAGATTATAGAATGGTCCTAATCTTGAATTGAATGATTTCCTTATTCTACTATGATTTGAATTGAGAAATTACATTATAATTTGTATGATTCCTACATTTATGTCATTTTTTTTCAAGAATTTTCAAAACTTGTTGTATGAATTGAGCCTTATTGTTGAATTATGAGTTATTGATGACTTTTAAAGAATTAAAAGAAGTATGCTTATATTTTTGTTATTATGAGATTTTTAAAGCTTTAATGATAAGTCTATCAAGATTTCAAGAAAGAAGTGAGTTTTGCTCCTAAGTTAAGAAAGAAATCCACATCGTTGATTTTGAGATAAAGGGGATGCATTTTGTCTCCCATTACATATTGTTGAAATATTTTAAGGTGGATTTTTTTAAGTTCTGAGCTAAGTAAGGGAGTAGTATTTAGCACCGAGTTGGGCTTGATTCCGAGGTCTCATGCCCCAGAACTATGTGCCCCCATAGGTTCTTGATATACCCCAAGTGGGTTAAGACAGTGATCACTAAAGTTAAGGTTCTATCCGATGGAAAGGATAGAACAGTTCTCTCCAACATGGGTAAGACGTTGGACTCCATGTAGCTCACATGGTTTATGTCGATTAGAAGAAACTCCCAAAGTAGTCCCCCACTCTATCTAAGATAAAAGTATATGTATTTCGAAAGCTATGAGTCCAAGATTTCTAAGGCTCTCAAGTGTCAAAATCTTTAACTTTCCAAAGAAGTTTTTAGTTTTCATGAGATTAAAGTGTATGTTCTGAAAGATGTTGTTTTAAGACATTATCTATACTACAAGTTTGAGAACAAAGAAAGAATACAGATTTAGAATGAAGTGAAATGACTCACGAGATTTATACATGTTTCATTATTCATGATTTATGAGATTTATATTTCAGATATTATTCAAGCTATGTGGGTCATTTATGTCAGCATGCATAATTTTATAAACTATGATGATATTGAGATATTGTTTACTTATTGCATTTCACCCCCATATACTCAGTACATTCCCAAAGTGCTGATCCACATAAACATATATGTGCTACATTATCTCATAATGTAGGTACAAGACTTAGTATGCACATTCAGATTTAGTCAGCTCGCAGCTTCCAGTCAGCAGGTGATGAATCTTTTTAATTCAAGGCTTTAAGCCAGATAGACAGCTTGAGCAGTTCTTTATTTTCCTATTTCAGTCTTATTGAGTTGGGATAGTTGGGAGTCATGACCCGGCTATCTAAAGTCAGTACTAGTAGAGGCTTCATAGATAGTCAGTAGAGTTAATGTATTCAGTTTTAGTTTTATTTTGGTAAAAGCAGAGTTGTAATCTTGTAAAGTTCAGATTTTGTATTGATCAAGTTCAGAAAATATTTATGTTCTAGCTGATTTTATTCAGATTTAAGCATTTTAGTCAGTTGCTTATGAGTTATGCCAGTAGAAAGGTTAGTTTGGGGTCACTTGCGACCCTAAGCACCGTGTGACGTCTTGGGACCTAATTTTGGGGCATTACAAACTTGGTATCAGAGCACTGAGTTCAAGAGTCCTTGGGTGTCTGTGAAACCGTGTCTAGTAGAGTCTTGCGAAATAGTATGGAGACGTCTGTACTTTTCTTCGAGAGGCTACAAGGCATTTAGGAAATGTCTCCATTCTTTCAAGTCTCAGATCGTTCTATAGAAATATTCTCCAAGAAACTTATACAAATTCTCATATTACTCTATTCGAGCCATCTCTGTCTTATTTTTAAGGTATCAGAAACAGTCAAGCTTAAATCTTTATAGATAGTGCTTTCTCAGATAGTCTCCACAGATAGTTATCAAATTGTAAGCGAGCTAGAAAGTATCCCATCAGTGCTTTTGAGTTCCGATGATTGAAGTGTTGTATTCATGATTCATAGAAGTCTTGCACTAAGCCCAAGTCAGATATATTTCCAGTTTCCTCCTCAGAATCTATAATGTAAAGCTCTACTTCCCTACCTATGTATTATTCTTGAGATAGCATGATTTGTAAGTTCCAGTTCCTCCCCAGATAACGCTCTCAGATTGGCTAGCAAGAAGCTTCAACAGTTACACAAAGCGACTTGAGAGTAGCATTCTAGTGTGTTATAAGTCTCTCAAGATCAGAGTTATGTCCTCACTCTTATGAGTCATACAAGTAAGACAGAATAAGATGTGTATTCTTAGATCATTGAATATTGTGTGTCAAGTTTCTACCTCTTGTAACCTTGTTATCATTGTTTTGTTAAAAAATCAAAGTCTAGTGAAGTCGTGTGAGGCCTATTTTGATTCACTAACAATTTTTTGTGCATCTTGTTATTTTTGTATTGGTTGAAACTTATAGAGCTACGAAAGAAGTTTAGGTCTATTAGTAGGTGGATAGTAATGATGTGTAAAAAGAGGATGTGGTACTGGATTGTAAATAAGATAGGCCATATGATTATGATCGATTATCGTTATTATGAGGTTCAAGTGGGCTAGTTATTCTTGATGTTTTATTCTATAGCTTCCAAGTGATAACAACACTATGTATTAAGTTTGAACGATTGGTGGTCATGAAGGTGGATGTGATGATTTCTTGGCTAATAATACTAGTTATAGAGAGGTGATATAATAGGCTCAAAAAGGGTATGCAAGAGCATAAGTTTACTTGATTTGTATCAAGTTTGATGTTGTATGTATGATGCAGAAGTACGCCCAAGGTGTTATGGGGCTGCATTATTTTTTTTTGAGAATTATTGCATGTTGTGGGGTCAGTAGTACCGTTGATGTTAGGTGGAGAAAGACTAGTTAGATAATGAGTAATGTACTTGATAGCTAAGTTAAGGAGTTTGATGGAAGATATTGAGCCTTTTTAAGTATGAATGTGATTCTCATGGTTTGGAAATATAAGTTTACAAGCGTGATATTGGTAGGCTATGACAGAAGTTGTATGGTCCGTCAAAGGTTTGGAGATACCCATGTTAAGCTTTAGAATCTAAGTTTAAAATTTCGAAGATTTAGATAATAGGAATAAAAGTTGAAGCACTAGATGGTGTGCACTCTAACTATGGGGATGATCATGCAGATTCAAATTTAGTTAGTGTTCAAGTGTTATATGATGATTATTGAGGCTATAGAAAGATAGGGTGTAGCTCAGAAGTGAGTATTAAAAGTTGGTTTTACGCTTTCAGGTGTAGTCATTCGGGTTAAGTTCTTTTGTTCATGTGCGTTGCTATATCCCAGACTCTAGAGTAAAGTGATTGAAGTTAGACTAAAGTTTATATCGTGGTTCACAGCCTTAGAGTGATGGCTTACATCTAAGGGGGAGATGACAGAACAAGTAACTAAGTCAAGCCTTTAGATTCTAGTAGATGTACCAGTAAGTTATAGAATAGCTGTGAGAAAGATTGATGCTTGACCCAATCTTAATTCAGTATTTTCAGTTGTCCCAATACCTACCATGCCTTACGTTCAGTTCCATGATCTTAATTCATGTTCATACATATGATGGAGAATTATGTACTCTCCTAGTTCCCAAAAATGAGGAGTTCCAGTTCTTTCAGCAGTTGGAATCACATTCCATAAGTTATGAACTCCAAATTAAGGTCATGCCGCTCATGACTCAAGTACTCAAGCAATACTTTTAATGATCAGCGAGATTCGGATTTATATCTTGTATGTCCTTAGATCATACTTCTTTGATAAGTCCATGATTCTATATATTCTATTCCTCAAGCCTCAGTTGAGTGTCAAGTTATTCATAGTATCCCCTCATATTTTGGGCCCTCATGTTTTAACCTTCTATTACCTTTCCTTCAGTCAAGCTAGTGATGATAATCAGTTGTCTGGATGGGAGAGAGTAAACATTTCTTGTTACTAGAAGATCGTTGTATGCTCATTTTAGCTAAGGCAGTAAAGTGTGAAGTAAGATTGAAGCCAAGTCTTTAATACCCGTCATGGTTAGTCGAAGTTTTATATGAGATGTTTGGGTAGTTGAAATCTTAAGTATGTCTTCTTAGGAGTAGTGCATGGAAGTTGTTCTTGATAGAGGTTTGTAAGTTGTGACAAAGGTATTTTAGGGGAGTGTGTTTAGAAGTGCATATGTGGTTATAGAAGTGAGGCTTGAACATCATGTTTGTATATTTAGATGAATGCACTGCATATTAGTAAAATGTATAGTACGAGGTTGAACGTGGTTGTTGGAGTAGTAATGAGGATTTTCATGAGATGAGAAGTTGTGAAGTGCAGGGTGTGTTGAATTATGGGTCAGACTAGTAGTACAGTGTTATGTGGTATACCCTGTGATTATGCGTTAGGCTTGAAGATGGTAAGGGAATTTAGTTCAGTTTAGACATGAGTAGAAGGAAAAATCTATGGCCTTGTTAGAATTAGAAGATGAATCAATAAGTATGGTATTTAGGGTAAAGGAATAGTTGATAGAATATTTTAGAAGTGCGTCTAAGTTTTAAGTAAGGTGATGCATTACCTAAAGCCAAGTAAATTCTACCCCCCAGTCTACGATTCAAAGGTCTATGATTCCAAGATATGGAATTGTAGTAATATTGTAATCCCTTATTCAGATTCTTGTTCAGATCTTGACCAAAATTCTTAGCTCCTTCAAATCGTTAGAACTCCCTAGAAGGGTGTTGAAGAAACCCTTCACTTGAGCATGAGTATCTAGTATGATTCAGTTTGGATAGACAGAAGTTCAGTTTAACAATTAGGCACATAGATTTCTATGGATCTCCATTTTTCGAACTAGCCTAGTTTTACTACGTGAAGTTTCATAAGTATGGTCATTCCGAAATAGTTTCGTAATTGAGAATTCAGCTCAGTATATGTATCATGCATCAGTTTTAGAATTCGTATATCTAGTCATGATTCAGTTCATAAGTATTCACCGAACAATCTTCATTTTCCAAGTATTCCAGCTCAGACACTGTGATACCCATTGTGTGATCTTAGCCTTGTTTTCTCATGATTTGTGCCTGCATAAACTATCACCTCACAGTCTATAAGTGTCATAGCACCATGAGCACATCAAGCGAATTCTAAACTCTCAGCATGAGTCAGCTCTTCATAATAAGGAAAAAGGGCAAGTTGGCTCAGATTTAGACGAAGGTAACATCCTTCCTTCATTCAGCTCCTCTCTAACCAAAGGTTTTGCTATATAACTATTTTTGTTGCAAATTTGTGCACTCTCAGGAGTACTCAAAAGTTTAGAATGACATAGATTCAATTTAGAGAATTATTTCAATTGTGCATCCTCAGTTTTCTTTGCATTCCTAGCTTAATTAGTGACATTCGGGGAAAAATGATCCCAAGGGGGAGATAATGTAACACCTCACATTTCGGGCTAGAATGAAAACCACCATTTCTACGTGTAGATGTTCTAAAATCCATAAATCCTATGAAAATTTGGTATGTTAATCAATTATGTAGTGTGAGAACCTATTTGAGCATGAATTGAGATCATATAGATCCCCTAACTCAAGGTCAAGTTGAAAGCTTACCTATCGTTCGAGTTTTAGTGAGCATTGAAACTTGAGTCAACTTCAATCATCCATAACTCCTTGTATGTGACGAACTGGGTATTCTACTATATATCAAATGAAATCTCTTTGAATTATCTTTCTAACGATATCAATTTTGTCTAAATCCGATATCAGAGCAAAAAGTTACGCCCATTTTACTCCAGCATGTCAGCCTGGAAAATTGACTGACGATATTTTGTGATAAGTTATCATAAGTGTGATGACTTATCACAAATGTCATCAGCCTTAGGCAGAATCCCACCCCCAGTGACGATATTTTGTGATAAGTTATCACAAGTGTGACGACTTATCACAAATGACATCAGCCTTAGGCAGAATCCAACCCCCAGTGACGACATTTCTGATAACTTATCACAAGTGTGACGACTTATCACAAATGTCGTCAACCTTAGGAAGAAACCAGCTCCCAAGTGATGACATTTTTGACGGCTTATCACAAATTTGATGACATTTCATCCTTGGTCGTCAACCAAGATTTTCAGCAATTGGGAAGCGGTTTAGTAAGGGTATTTTGGACTTTTCCTTCACCTCCCACGACCTAAATAATCAAAATCACGTACTTAACCATCATAATCAGTTTAAACAACCCTTAATCCTCTTTATTTACAAGAACAATATTAGGGTTTCCTCTTAAGGTCATCTCCCAAGAAATTCAAAACTCCTTTACTCCTTCTTCAAGATAAGCAAGAATCTTAAATTTCTAATCCAAGAAGTTCAAGAAAGCTCCCAAGAACATCAAATTAGGGTCATCCTCTTCAAGAAAGAAACCAATAGTTTAGCATCACAATCCAAGAATCTCAAGAAAGCTTTCAAGATCATCTCCTATGGTTTCAAGGTCAAGTTCTCTACATCAAATCAAGTCTATTAAGGTATGTGAGTTTTGAACAAGAACACCCTTTCGTTCTTGTGCCCGAAAGTTGTAGTTTTCTTAAAGAATTCGTACTTTTAAGATGAATTTGCATTATTTTGATATATTTTGAGTATTTGAGATTATAGAATGGTCCTAATCTTGAATTGCATGATTTCCTTATTCTACTACGATTTAAATAGAGAAATTACATTATAATTTGTATGATTCCTACATTCATGTCATCTTTTTTCAAGAATTTTCGAGACTTGTTGTATGAATTGAGCCTTATTGTTGAATTATGAGTTATTGATGACTTTTAAAGAATTAAAATAAGTATGCTTATATTTCCGTTATTATGAGATCTTTAAAGCTTTAATGATAAGTCTATCAAGATTTCAAGAAAGAAGTGAGTTTTGCTCCTAAGTTAAGAAAGAAATCCACATCTTTGATTTTGAGATAAAGGGGATGCATTTTTGCTCCCATTACATATTATTTAAATATTTTAAGGTGGATTTTCTTAAGTTCTAAGCTAAGTAAGGGAGTAGTATTTAGCACTGAGTTGGGCTTGATTCTAAGGTCTCAAGCCCCAGAACTACGTGCCCCTATAGGTTCTTGATATACCCCAAGTGGGTTAAGACAGTGATCACTAAAGTTAAGGTTCTATCCGATGGCAAGGATAGAACAGCTCTCCCCAACGTGGGTAAGATGTTAGACTCCATGTAGCTCACATGGTTTATGTCGGTTAGAAGAAACTCCCAAACTAGTCCCCCACTCTATCTAAGATAAAAGTATATGTATTTCGAAAGCTATGAGTCCAAGATTTCTAAGGTTCTCAAGTGTCAAAATCTTTAACTTTCCAAAGAAGTTTTTAGTTTTCATGAGATTAAAGTGTATGTTCTGAAAGATGTTGTTTTAAGACATTATCTATACTACAAGTTTGAGAACAAAGAAAGAATACAGATTTAGAATGAAGTGAAATGACTCACGAGATTTATACATGTTTCATTATTCATGATTTATGAGATTTATATTTCAGATATTATTCAAGCTATGTGGGTCATTTAAGTCAGCATGCATAATTTTATAAACTATGATGATATTGAGATATTGTTTACTTATTGCATTGCACCCCCATATACTCAGTACATTCCCAAAGTGCTGATCCACATAAACATATATGTGCTACATTGTCTCATAATGTAGGTACAAGACTTAGTATGCACATTCAGATTTAGTCAGCTCGCAGCTTCCAGTCAGCAGGTGATGAATCTTTTTAATTCAAGGCTTTGAGCCAGATAGACTGCTTGAGCAGTTCTTTATTTTCCTATTTCAGTCTTATTGAGTTGGGATAGTTGGGAGTCATGACCCGGCTATCTAAAGTCAGTACTAGTAGAGGCTTCATAGATAGTCAGTAGAGTTAATATATTTAGTTTCAGTTTTATTTTGGTAAAAGCAGAGTTGTAATCTTGTAAAGTTCAGATTTTGTATTGATCAAGTTCAGAAAAGTTTTATGTTCTCGCTGATTTTATTCAGATTTAAGCATTTTAGTCAGTTTCTTATGAGTTATGCCAGTAGAAAGGTTAGTTTGGGGTCACTTGCGACCCTAAGCACCGTGTGATGTCTCGGGACCCGATTTTGGGGTGTTACAAACTTGGTATCAGAGCACAGAGTTCAAGTGTAACACCCCGTACTTTCGGGCTAGAATTTAGACCATCGTTCCTATGTGTATAGACCCAAACCAGATTATTTCTTATTAATGTATGTGTGGTGATCACTCCTATAGTGTGGAAAAACCTTTGAAAATGAATTGAGGTCACAAGAATCCCCTAACTCTTAAGATGCGTTGAAAACAATTCCATCTATTAAGTTTTAGTGGACACTTAAACTTGGGTCAACTTTCGTTGACCATAACTTATGTTATATAGCGAACTGGGTGGACTTCTATATATCAAATGAAAATTCTTTGAGTCCTCTTTCCAACTCAATTGATTTCATCGAAATCCAACATCGGAGTAAAAAGTTATACCCAATTTACTTCAGCATGTCAGTCTGTCAAATCGAGGGACTACTGCGACCTTTTTTGTTTCCTTAGGGTTATTTTCATCTTTTCCCTCGTCTCACCTCAGCCACAACACGAAATAGAATCAGTATTTGGGCAAAATACATCACAAACTAATCAATTCCTCTTAGAAAAATCCAACCCTAATCCTTTCCCCAAAGATCAAGTACTCATCCCTAAGATCAAGAATTCCAAGAAAAGGGTCAAGATCCGGATTTCATCTTTCAAATTTTATAATCTAAGGTATGTGGGACTACTCTAAAAATCTTGGGCATAATTTTAAATGTTTTATCAAGATTTAAGATCCCCAATTACGATTTATATGAAGTTTCGATATGATTTTCGAAAAATATGCATCATGGGACTGTTTTGGTGAAAACAATTGTTGTCTTGAATCACTTTTCATGAAAATTGAATTATAACTGTATGTGAATATGATTTTGTGTATTTTTAAGATTTATTGAGAGCATGAGTATGAATTCCCTCTCTTGTTGCTAACTAAAGTATATACATTCATTGTGAATGATTTGAAACACATGTTTTAAGATTTGAAAGTGATCTTCTCAAATATCATGGTGTTTGACATGGAATTTATATTTAATGAGAGGGAGTTTCTTGTTAAACTATATTTTTGCTTTAAAGGGAAAGAATTGCATGTGATTAAACAAATTGACATGACCACCACATGTTTTGAATCTTGCAAAGAGAGGTTGTAATACCTAAGTGTTCTTCCGATTTCAAAGTGATGATTTTATTGTGATGTTATGAACCTTGGGTGGTCATGTGTATGTTTTGAATATGATGGGATATGGAATGGATAGGATATTGACTTGCAAGTCAGGGTATGACGATACCCGGTGATTATCTGCCCGTAACAAGATAAGTATTGAATGTTTTGAAAGTATGAAGCATGTTTGTTTTAAAGAACTAAAAATTGGGCTTAAGAGAGCTAGTAGGTTACCCGAAGAAGGCGTTTGAGTGTAAGGGATCATCGCTGGAAATCGTAGTTGCCGATGCGGTTCTTATGATATTCTATCCCACATGGGAGGATAATAAAATAATTAGGACATCTCACATGGGGGGATTCCTGCGGTGTGCTCACATGGGGGGTATCACCATCTCCAAATCCTAGCGGCTACTTGGATTGGAGGATTGGACGCCGAGTCAAGGGCGGGTTCCACATAGCCCGTGGAATTTCAAATTTGTTGGGTGTATCAACTAGCTCCGAAGAATAAATAAAGAGTGAGTCAAGGTTGCCAAGAATTAATTTGAAATCTATTAAGTATGCCCATGTATTTTTACTAATGTATTATGATTGTTGACTTTATGAAATGCTCTCATCTATTTTGAATAAATACATGTTATTTTGAGTTGCTTCACATACCAGTACATATGTATTGACCCCCCTCCATCTCAGGTTCTGAGACACAGTTCTGGGGTCCCGTTAAGCAGTAGATTGACTTGTCAGAAATGTGCAGTTGGTGAGCCTTCTCTATTCTGGAAGGACGGGCTTATTTAAATATTGTTATTTGTATTGATTCATGGTCTAACTGGGGGCCTTGTCCCAGTTTTGTTTTAGACATATGTTGGATTGTGTAATGTTAGAGATTTCGCAGACGGTGTCATGTGTTTTGAATTCTGAAAATTCATTTTTTTTCAAATTATTTAAGTGTTAAGTTATTGACCATGGTTCCGTCTTACTATGTTTTTTCGCAAACTTTCTTATATTTTATGAATATTATGCATCAATACCAGATTACAGAAGGGCGCCTGGGCCTCCATGGCTCGGGATGCTCGTTACGGCCAGGGCCTCAGCTCGGGTCGTGACATCAAGAGTCCTAGGGTGTTTGTGAAGCCGTGTCTAGTAACACCCCAACATAGGAAGGAGTCCCACATCGGCAAAACACAGGAGGGATGCTGGTTATATAAGTAAGAAAGCCTTACTCCCTAGTGACGCATTTTAAAGCTGTGTGGGCCTGGGCCCAAAACGAATAATATCATTAGTGGGTTGGGGAGTTACAGGGGTATCTTGGGCCTATGTGGTTCGGGATGCCCGTCGCGGCCGGACCTCGGGTCGGGTCATGACAGAATGGTATCATAGCCGCTCCTGTGTCGTCGCTGTTGATATGGGCTAGAGTTCAAACTGAGTGTAGGCGAATCCCGGTAAGGCAGGGCAAATCTCAGTCCTGAGTGTAGGCAAATCCCATTCGGTGGGGCAAACCTCAACGAGGACACTAAGTCCATAAGGGGGGTGTATGTAACACCCCAACTTAGGAAGGAGTCCCACATCGGCAAAACACAGGAGAGATGCTGGGTATAGGGGTGAATGATAGCATAGTTAATGAGTGCAGATCCGCCGTGATGAATAGTGACATGTCCTTAGCCAGGCTTATGAATCATGTCCAACAGATAGAGGAGCAAAAGATTAAGATGAGGGAGAAGCAGAATAAGATAGCAAGGACAGGAAGTTTCAAATTTGCTCAACCCAAATCCAAAGGAGGAAACCGTTCTCAGTTTTGTCCTAAGTCATCAGTTCTAGCTCCTTATTTAGCCAGTGCTCTAGTTCCTAAGTTCAGAGAGGGTAACAGAGATAGAGCACCAGGCTATAAGTCTCTGGGCAGTGTTAGCAGTGCCCGCACCTATCCTCTTTGCCAGACTCGTGGCAAGCACCACCAGGGTACTTGCAGAGCTGGCAGTGACACTTATTTCGGGTGTGGCAAGCCAGGCCACAGAGTTATAGATTGTCCATAGTCAGGTCCTCTGGGTCAGCAGAATCGCCCCTCAGCTCAGTCCGGTCGCCCAAATCAGCAGGGTGCCACCTCCAGTGCTACTCGTGGGAAACGCCCAAACAGACTCTATGCTCTCCAGTCCCATCAAGATTAGGAAAATTCTCCTAATGTGGTTACTGGTACATTACAAATCTTTCATGTGCATGTTTATGCTTTGCTAGATCCAGGTGCTTCTTTGTCTTTTGTTACTCCCTATATAGCAGGCGATTTCGGTGTCAATCCCAAAATTCTAGTAGAGCCCTTCTTAGTCTCTACCCCAGTAGGTAAAACCATCATAGCTCGGCAGGTATACAGGAACTGCCCGGTTATGATATTTCAGAAAGTTACTTCAGCAGATCTAGTAGAATTAGAGATGACTAATTTTGATGTCATTCTTGGCATGGATTGGCTTCATTCCTGCTATGCCATAGTCGGCAGCAAAAACAAAATAGTCCAGTTTCAGTTCCCGAATGAACCCATCCTTGAGTGGAAGGGTAGTGTATCCTCTTTCAGAGGTCAGCTTGTTTCCTACCTTCGGGCAAGGAAAATGATATCTAAGGGATGTGTCTCTCATCTTGTTCATGTTAAGGACTCTAGCTCTGAAACTCCCAATCTTGAATCAGTTCTAGTCGTGAATGAGTATTCAGATGTCTTTCTCGAAGATCTTCCAGGAATTCCTCCCGAAAGGGAAATAGACGTTGGCATTGATCTTCTTCCAGACACTCAGCCCATATCTATTCCGCCATACAAAATGGTGTCACACCTCTTTTTTTCTCCAAAAGATTTCATTTTAAGGTTCGATAGGGCTTTTATTAGTAAAGTGACAAAATGAAGATTTGTTTCGAAAAAAGGATATATTTTTTTTTACATTCAAAACTCAGAGTCGCCACTTGGCATAATCCAGTGTGCCAAGTCACCTTTGGAAAATCCTTTTCAAAATTATTTGACTCTTTAAAACTGATTTGCGAACAGAGATTCCGGCTAAGGAATTCTGTTGACCAAGGGGAAGGTGTTAGGCACCCCTCGATCCCGTGGTTCAACCACGGTCGCTTGGTGAAGCATATCGGCTAATTTGACACTAAGGATGTATAAACCACATAAACACACAACAATCAATCAAACAAACACAAACCAAAATAAATCCCAAAAATATAATGTTCAGTCCAATGATACAGTCCAAAGATAAAAAATGCGAAAAATAAATCCTATTCTATCCCACACTAATCCTAACTATGCTCCTGTGCTTTACCCAATGCCTTGGGCCTTCATCCCAACCGTCCTCCACCAACATAATACCTCGGGGCATTTCCTGGTAAATAAATACAATGTGTCTCGGGGCATTCCCCGGCTAAATGAATACATTTGAATTAAATACGATAAAACTAGAAAGAAACATTCACACGCACCTTCCACATTCAACAAAACACACAAGTTCAAAATTTGCTTACCCAACCTACGTTTGCCTATCCATTGTAGGCCTAAACATGATACTATTGGGTTTACAACTTGGTATTTGTTCCAAACGAAACATAACAACAATAAAATCAAAGGAAATCCAAATTCATCTTATCAACCTTGCAATTCCCATCCCCAATTATCTTTTCAACTAAATTCCCACAATTCGCAATCACCAATTCATCTACCCTTAATCATTTTTTATTCACGAAATTAAGCAACAAATCACCCTCACTTAGTATTCCATTCTCAAATGCATAAACATCAATAAAGTCAAACAATCATAATCAACAAACACAGAATCATGGCCAAATTCAACCAATCCAATAAAGAAAAGAGAACGAGTTGAAGAAGTGGACCTTCTGACAATCGACTTTCATTGATAATAACGAGTCAAAGAACCCCGAATTTGAAAGCTCGAATAGAAGACCTCAGCTGCAACAAATCCAAACTCGGTATTGCAAAAATAGAAACCCGATACTGACAATAATCCGATTGGGACGAACAGAAATCAAATCCCAAACCAATACGAGCAATCGGGGATTCCAAAATAGAAAATGCTATAAAAACCCAAACTCTAACCAAACTTCGTACGACTAGATTCAAATGGGCCGAGTCGAAGAGAAAGTGGTTGCTGATTCTTTTTCTTTCAAAATTCGGGGACTAGTTCGATTGAACACGAACTGAAACAAACCAATTATGGTGAAAAACGTTCATCGAAAAATTGTCAAAACGCCAAAAAATTCAATGCCAATCAGATCTTTGCTCAATCTCTCTCTCACCCTCTCTGTTTTTCTCTAATCTCCCTTTATTTTTATCTCCTTTCACTCTCTCGATCTCTCTGCTTCTTCTTATGCTTCTCATTGGTTTCTATCTCTTTTTTTTTGTAATTTTCGTGCGTGTGTGTAGATGAAGTTGCCTGTGTGTGTATCATTGTGGGATTGAGGAAAAAGTTTATTCGTCTATGGTGTGTGTGTATATATGTTACTGTATGTGGCTCTGAGAGTGATGTGTGTGTTTTAGTGTATATAGAGTGACAATGGGTGGTTGAATTATGTGTGTATGAGAGTTTCCCCTTTTTAGAAAAGAAAAAATAGAAAAATTCCCATGTATTGTTTTCAGTCAGTGTTAATGTGAAAATGTATGTGTAATCCGTGAGTAGAGGAGGTTATGCGGGGTAGGGTAGTGAGGTAGGGGGTCGGGTAGGATAGTGATTAAGATAAAGTTTGTTAGGATAAATTAAAACAATATAAAATATGTTAGGGATTTTGTTAAGGGTTGTTATTTTTTTTCATTTTATGGAGGGATAAGTACATGATTAAGGGTACACGATAGAATAAGCTAAAAATAAGTAAAAGTGATATTGGGGAGGGACAAAATTAGATGTCTACAAATGGCACCAGCAGAACTCAAAGAATTGAAAGAACAGTTGAAAGATCTCTTAGAAAAGGGATTCATCAGGCCCAGTGTGTCCCCATGGGGCGCACCAGTCTTATTCGTGTGCAAGAAAGACAGTTCTCTCAGAATGTGCATTTACTACCGTCAGCTCAATAAAGTCATGGTTAAGAACAAGTATCATCTTCCCAGAATCGATGACTTGTTTGACAAACTTCAGGGTGCCAACTACTTCTCTAAGATAGACCTCAGGTCCAGCTGTCATCAGCTTAGAGTTAGAGAATGTGACATTCCAAAAATAGCTTTCCGTACGCGGTATGGTCACTTCGAATTTCTAGTTATCTCCTTTGGTCTTACCAATGCCCCAACCACTTTTATGGACTTGATAAATCGTATGTTCAAGAAGTACTTGGACATGTTCATCATAGTCTTCATAGATGATATTTTTGTCTATTCCCACAGTGAGAGAGATCATGCAGACCATCTCAGAATAGTACTTCAGACTCTCAGAGATCATCAGCTATTCGCCAAATTCAGTAAGTGCAAATTTTGGCTAAGGTCAGTAGCATTTCTTGGTCATATCGTTTCCAGTGATGGTATAAGAGTAGATCCTCAAAAGACCGAAGTAGTAAGAAACTGGCCTCGCTCTGTCTCTCCATCAAATATCAGAAGTTTCTTGGGTCTGGCTAGCTATTACAGGCGATTTGTTGAAGGATTTTCTTCCATTGCGTCCCCTATGTCTAGATTGACTCAGAATAAAGTCAAGTTTCAGTGGTCAGATCCTTGCGAGAAGAGTTTTCAGGAGTTGAAGACTCGACTCACCTCAGCTCCAGTCTTAGCTCTTACAGATGGTTCAGATGGGTTTGTAATATATTGTGATGCATCTAGAATAGGTTTGAGTTGTGTCCTCATACAGCATGGTAAGGCCATAGCCTACGCCTCCAGACAGCTTAAACCCCATGAGAAGAATTATCCTACTCATGATCTTGAGTTAGCAGCTGTAGTATTTGCCTTAAAGATTTGGAGGCATTATCTATACGGTGTTCATGTAGATGTGTTCACCGATCATAAGAGCCTTCATTATTTCTTTTCTCAGAAATATCTCAATCTTTGTCAGAGAAGGTGGTTAGAGATCTTGAAAGATTATGACATGAGTGTATTTTATCATCCGGGCAAGGCCAACGTAGTGGCCAGCGCTCTCAGTAGATTGTCTATGGGTAGTGTTGCTCATGTTGAGGACAGTAAGAAGAAGTTAGATCAGGAAGTCCATTAGCTTGCCAGACTAGGCATTCGCTTATTCAATATAGAGGAAGGTGATATATGGGTTCAGAGTTATTCAGAATCATCTTTAGTTTTTGAGGTGAAATAAAAGCAAGATAGAGATCCCAGCCTTGTCAAGTTAAAAGAGTCAGTTTAGAATCAGAAAATAGAGGTTTTCTCCCAAGGGAGAGATAGTGTTTTGCGTTGTCAGGGTCGTCTCTGTGTTCCAGGTGTAAATGACCTAAGACAATGAATTCTTGTAGAAGCGCATGGTGCGCGCTACTCTATTCATCCAAGGGCCACTAAGATGTACCGCGACTTGCGGGAGATCTATTGGTAGAGTGGGATGAAGAGAGATATTGCAGAATTTGTGGCTAAGTGCTCTACATGTCAACAGGTTAAGATAGAGCATCAGAAGCCTAGTGGTCCTATGCAGGAGTTCATTATTCCTACCTGGAAGTGGGAAGAAGTGAACATGGAATTCGTGATGGGTTTTCCTCGAACTCGTCATCAGCATGATTCAGTCTGGGTCATTGTAGACAGGATGACCAAATCAGCTCACTTTCTTCCAGTCCATACCTCTTATTCAACCGAGGATTACTCCAAACTCTACATCAGGGAGTTGGTCTGATTGTACGGTGTTCCGCTATCTATTATCTCAGACAGAGGTACCTAGTTCAACTCTCATTTCTGGAAAGCATTCCAAAAGGGTCTTGGTACCCAAGTTTATCTTAGTACAGCCTTCCATCCTCAGACAGATGGTCAAGTAGAGAGGACCATTTAGACTTTAAAAGATATGCTACGAGCGTGTGCAATTGATTTCAAGGGTAATTGGGATGACCACTTGCCTTTGATTGAGTTTGCATACAACAACATCTATCATTTCAGTATTCAGATGGCTCCATTCGAATATCTCTATGGTAGGAGATGCAGATCTCCAATCGGTTGGTTCAAAGTTAGTGAGGCCTTAGTCATAGGGCCTGACTTGGTATTCGACGCCTTAGAAAAAGTCTAGTTGATTAGAGAAAGACTTCAGGATGCTCAAAGCTGACAAAAGTCTTATATAGATGTTTGTAGAAAGGATCTCAAGTTTGAGAGAGACGATTATGTCTATCTAAAGATCTCTCTCATGAAGAGAGTGAAGTGGTTCGGCAAGAAGGGAAAGCTCAGTCCCCGATATGTCGGTCCCTTCAAGATTCTTAGTCGTTTCGGCAAGGTAGCTTACGAGCTCGAATTGCCTTCAGATCTAGCCTCAGTTCATCCAGTCTTCCATGTCTCGTTGCTTAAGAAGTGCATAGGTGACTCAACAGTTTTAGTCCATATTCAGAGCATAGATGTTCAGAAAAGTCTCTCTTATGAAGAGATTCCAGTCGAAATCCTAGACTATCAGACTCGTAGATTGAGGAACAAGGAAGTCCCTCTAGTTAAAGTTCTTTGGCGAAATCAGTTCGTCGAGGGAGCTACTTGAGAAGAAGAAGCAGACATGTGTACCAAGTATCCTCACCTCTTCTCCACCAACTCAGATCAAGCTCAAGGTAATAGTTTTCCTTAAGCTTACTCAGTTTCATGTTCAGTGTTCGTCACAAACTTAGTATTAAGTACCGTTGCATTTCAGTCATGCATTCATATATCATTTCAGTTATATAATTATGCATCAGACATGCATTTTCATTGAGAGAAACTTAGTTCATCAGAACAGTCAGTTATGCATTCATGAATCAGTTACACATGCATCAAATATGCATGTTCAGTATTACATGTTCAGCTTATCAGTCATGTCAGTCGTGAGATCATGTTCTAGTTATTCATGTTCTGTATGTACGTCGGTTTAAGTTCTCCCCCTCACTCTCAGTCTCATTTGAGGAAGAATTCTCTCAAGGGGAAGATATTGTAATACCCCATACCTTTTTCCTAGCTTGAAATCGTCTCAAGAGTATTAAAACTTGACTTGAAATAGGAATCCACTTTTGTACACGTGTTATTTTTAAGATTTTCACTTTTTATCATGTGGTAAATCGAATAAGATTTCCATCTATACCAATTTCGTCTAAATCCGACATCAGACGAGGAAGTTTTGGCCTTTTTACAGAGAGCAGTCTGAATCGCCTAGTGCGACGGTCAGTCCAACAGACCGTCGACCCAGCGACGGACCGTCGCATCGAGGCAGTAAGTCCACTCTCTGAATAAGTGCGACGGAGAGGCCCGACGTACCGTCGCACCCCACCATCGAACCAAGGCAGTAAGTCCCAGTTCTGGTCTCAGTCCGACGGACCATCGACCCAGCGACGGACCGTCGCACCACACCGTCGTATGTCCAGCTCAGTTATTTTAAGTTGTTTTAACAGGGGTATTTTGATATTTTACCACCCACTTATATATACCCAGTTATATCCGACCTCAGCTCATTTGTTCATTATTATTTCACAACAACAAAATTAGGGTTTTCTCTCTAAGATTAATCCCCAAGAATAAAATCCAAATCTTCTTCAAGACCTAAGAGATTCCAATCCTTCAAGTTCAAGAACTTCAAGAAACTCAACCCAGGTATGCATAGTGTTCATTTATGGACTCCTTTCGTCCATGAAGCCCAAGCATCTCTTTTCTAAGTTCAAGTTTATGAATTTTCTTTATGAATTTCATGTTGGGTTGCTAGTGTTTATGTTGATAATGACTAATTGAATTTTAATCCATGTTTGGTGACAAATTTCATGTGGAAATTGATTGGTATATGTGTAGGTTCATGTAAACCTATGGTTAAACCCTTGAATGATGAAATTAGAATTGAACCATGATGTATAATTGTTGTATAATGTTGTTTACATATACAATGCCTACTATGTATTTGAGTAAATGCCTATATGAAGGAAAAGTGCTTAACTAGTATGATACTATGAAATCTCCATGTATATACAAGTTCATACATATCACGTGTTTGATAAAATGCTTCAATGAATGAATTATAGATTATGATATTAGTCATGTGTTCAAGTAAGTCATGCTTTGTCAGTTTTCTTCTATCGAGTCCTGGGGGTATTTGTACCTAAACCTGTCAAAAGGGCCAGGTTAACTCGGCCCGAACCGGCCCACTTAATAGAATCGGCCCGGTTTGACCTGGCCCGATCAGCCCATGGGCTGCAGGGTACCGGGTCCTGGGTCGGTTAACTTTTTTGGTTGGGCCTAGTTAACCAGGCCCAGTACAGGCCCGGCCCGAATAGTTTTTTTTTAAAATCTTGATATTTGGGTCAAACTAGCCGTTGGCACAACGCCTATATAGCCGTTTTTGGGTCCAAACGGCTAGTTTGGGCCCATTTCTTAAAAAAAAAATATTCATTCAAAATATTTTTTAATCCCAAAAAAATTCTATAAATATGCTACACCTTCAAATCATTTTTCACTCTCTCAAATCTCATTCTCTCTCAAATCTCAATTCTCAATTTTCAAATATTCAATATATTTAATTTCCTAAAGTGCTCACTTTAACTTTTTAATTTTGCAATTACAAAGTACGAGTGGAAGTTTCTAATGTCGCAACCTTCGGATACTTCCAAAATTTGGTATTGTTGTTCCATCTCTTACGTTTAATTTGTATTTATTGTATTAATTGTTGAATATTTAATTTTATTATATTTATGTATTTTGAATTTTTTTAGTTTAATTTATACTATGGATAAATTAAGAAACCTCGCTATTAAAGGTGTTAAAATTTTTTGTCCCGGAAGCGGCAGTGGTAGTAAAAAGTGAATTACTAGCGGTAGAGGTACTTCAAGTAGTAGATATACCCATGTGCCTTCGCCTCCGGTACCGCTTGGTACACCTTTTGAGGAAGAAATAGGTATAGGTGCTCACGATATGGATTATGTAGAAGCTCAGAAAAATTACGGTATAGAAGAAGAAAATGAAGTAGATGCGGTTAATTTAGACAAAGATGATAAAAATATTGTTGAGACACCCGCAGTAGGAAATGCTAACGTTAGATATGAATCAGTTAATCTCCCTTCCCATCCTCCCCGTGCTCCAAGAGCTCGTAAAACAACTAGTATTGCATAACAATTTTTTGAACGTATATCAGATACTGAGGTGCAATGCAATATTTGTTAACAAATATATAAGCATAAAAGTGGAGGCAAGCAAGGGGGTACGGGTACGTTAATGAGACATATAGGTGATGCTCATGAAAGAGAGTTAAATATTGCACTAGGTGGCGGAGATGTTGGTGGACCAACGCAAACTAGAATGGACCCAGCAACCGGTCAGGTAACGAAGAAGTATAATAAATTGAGGGACCGGGAAAAATAGCTAAAATGATAGCTGTGGGTTGTTTGCTTTTTAGTTTTCCTTCTTCTGATGTCTTTATTCATTATATTCAAGCAATTTGTAATCCTATGTTTAATGGTGTTCCTAGAAGTACTTGTTGGTCTGATATTATTAGACTTCATTCACAATAATATTTTTATTTATCAACATTGTTAAAAATATTCAATATAGATCGTCCCTCACTTCTGATCTTGGTCGTGCTGTAAATAAAAATAATTATTTAACCATTACTTATCACTGGATGGATAGTAATTTTGTGATGCAAAAATGTATTCTTGCTTTTTTATATGATGAAGATCGTAAACATACTGGAGATTTTATTGCTGATTCTATTGTTAAAGTTGTCGGGCTTTATGGTATCGAAAATAAAATCTTATGTATTGCTTTTGATAATGCTTCTAACAACAAGACTGCTATAAAAAAGTTAAAATCTAAGCTATCTCTGTTGTTGCCTGAAATTTTTCATATTAAGTGTGCATGTCATATATATAATTTAATTGTAAAACATGATCTTGACTTTTTTGAGTTTTATATTGAAAAAATCCATCTTGTTGTTGGTTTTATTCAAGGAAATAATCGTAGATCGAGAATTAGAGAATTTAAAGTTAAATGTCAAGAAAATGGACTTGCACCGATATTGATACCTGAGGAAATTGATATTAGATGGAATTCTACGTATGATTTTTTAAAAACTTGTTATAAATATAGAGTTCATATTACACTAGCTTTTAACCAACATTGCGGTTTATTTGTTGATTCTGTTGATTGTCTGCTACATGATTCTGATTGAGTTGTAATTAATGATCTTGTTAAGTTTTTAGAAAAATTTTATGTAGCTATGGTTGAATTTTTCGGTGCTTATTATCCTACTGTTTGTAATATTTTGACATATATAGCCGATATTTCTGGTTTGCTCAAAGAATATAAAAATAAAGAAGGTTATAAAGAAGTTGTTGGTGCCATGTTTACTAAATTTAAAAAATATTTTTTTTCGATTCCCCCTATTTACTTGGTTGGTGCTATGCTAAATCCGTGCATGAAATATAATACTATGTGCCACTTTAGTACTATTATTTATGCTAACTTAGAAATAAATACTAACAATGATTCTGAACAAGTACAACCTGATTTGTGGACGGCTATGGGTGATGCGAATAAATACATAGAAAAATTATATAATCACTATGTTGATTTATTTGATTTAGCCTTACATACAAATATCACTCCAACTGTCGCTCCTCATCCTCCCGAGGAGCCATCATCTTCTAAAAGGCCCGCACATAGTGGTTTTCCTGATTCCTTTTATGATTTACCTTGTTGGAACAGTATTGATGAGAGAGCTTACACATTAAGTTATCAAGAAGAGCTGAAATATTATCTTCGGTTGCCGCCAGAGGATCGCAGACGACGGATCAACACGTTGGATTGATGGAGGAGTAATGAAACACAATATCCTGTGCTTTCAAGATTAACTAGAGATATCTTGAATGTTCCAATGTCAACTGTTGCATCAGAGAGCGCCTTTAGTCAGGGACGATAGCAGCTTGGAGATAACCGACACTCATTGGGAAGCAATGCAATGAATGTTCTAGTTTGCCTCAGAGATTGGATTAGAGCGGAAAGAAGAAACCAAGGAATGGAACCGGAGCCGAACGACGAGCAGAAACTTAAAGAAATTATGTCTTCACGGGAGAGCTTAACAGAATCAAGTCCAATGCATGGTTTTACCCCTATTGACTTTGACTATCCTATGCAAGTTTCGGTTAATATTAACTTGAATGAGTTGGAAAAAATGATGCATAATTTGTAGATTTTTCATTCATGTAAATTATAAATTTTGGATCATTTCTCAATCAATAAAATTCAACATTCATTCACTCCTTAGTCATTACTTTGTATTTTTTTTTATTTAATGATTTAAATTGAATTTCTAGTTTAAATTAAAAACTTACTTCGAATATATTATTAATTTACTACAAAGTATTATTAATTTATTATATTAAATAGCATATGTTTTGTATATTTATGTATATATCTTCTATGGATGTGTATATTTAATGTATACATGTGTATATGTTTTATAAATTGTATATATATTGTAGTGTGTATATATATATATATATTGTAGTATATGTTTTATTTAAAGTAGTACATATATATTGAATGGTGCGTATATATATGTATATATCTTCTATAGACGTGTATATTTAATGTATACATGTATATATGTTTTATAAATTAGTATATAACTATATATATATATATATATATATTGTAATGTATATATATTGTAGTATATTTTATTTAAAGCAGTACATATATATTGAATGGTGCGTATATGTGTGTATATATCTTCTATAGACATGTATATTTAACGTATACATGTGTATATGTTTTATAAATTAGTATATAACTATATATATATATAATATATATATATATATATATATATATATATATATTGTAATGTCTATTTATTGTAGTATATTTTATTTAAACTTTAAAGTAGTACATATACATTGAATAAAGCGTATATATGTGAATATATCGTCTATAGACGTGTATATTTATCGTATACATGTGTATATATTTTATAAATTAGTATATAATTATATATATATATATATATATATATATATATTGTAATGTATATATATTGTAGTATATTTTATTTAAACTTTAAAGTAGTACATATACATTGAATGGTGCGTATATATGTGTATATATCTTCTATAGACGTGTATATTTAACGTATACATGTGTATATGTTTTATAAATTAGTATATAACTATATATATAGATATATATTGTAATGTATATATATTGTAGTATATTTTATTTAAACTTTAAAGTAGCACATATACATTGAATGGTGCGTATATATGTGTAATTGTGTATATGTGTGTATATTTTTTAAATTATAATGTAGTATATACTATATATAAAGTCTATATATATATTTTTTAGCGTATTTAAAATGTATATAGGTGGGTATATATAGTGTGTATTGAAAAAAACTTTTTTTTTACCGGGTGTGACCGGATTTAGGTGGGTTTGACCGGGTCGGGTTAGGGCTGTTTTTAAAATTTTACTGTTGAACCCGGACCGGCGCGGCCCACTTAACCCCAAGCCGGACCCAGCCCAGCCCACAACCTAGCTAATTTTAATGGGCCAATTCCAGGTAGACCCGGCCCGACCCACTTAACACCCTTACTTGTACCCGAAACATTAGCTGTGTGCCTAGAGCCATGTCATGTTTTCACGATACTCTCATTCAAGCTATGATCCTTAGACTTCAGACAGTCTTATGACTCAGGAAATCTCAAAAATCTCATGAACTCAATCAGTTGTCAGGTATCAGTAATATTCCGTCAGACAACGGAATTCAGTAACACATCCCATGTTCAGATCATTTAACTATGTTCAATGTCCATTCAGATGGGAGTAGGAATTAGCAGGGAGTGAACCCAAGGATGGGAACTCACTTGCTAGTTAAGGGTGTGATTCCTAGGAGCAGTCCTTGCATTCCAGAACTACGTAGCCAGCGTTGGTTGACACATCATACCTGCTAGTTGAGGGTAGATGAGGTGGATTAACCTTCTAGTTGAGGGTTCCCACCGTTCTCATTAGAGTAACCTGCTAGTAGAGGGTACTCACATGTTGTCCTTACTAGTGGCGCTGTCTTGACACCCTTCCAATCAGGGCACAAATTGGACCCCAGATCTGCTATTATGGCGCATTTGGGGCATGTCGGTTAGATGACTACTTCCCACAGTTTCAGTATCAGTATCAGTCAAGAACTCAGATAGTTCTTCAGATTTCAGGATTGTCAGATACAGTCAACTCAGCTTAGTACGGAACTCAGATAGTTCTGTCAGATTCAGGACTGTCCGATACAGTCATTCATGTTATCAGTTATATCAGTATTAGTACGACATGTTATCGGTACTCAAATTCAGTAATCATGTTATCACGGTATCAGTGTCAGTTATTATGTCTCATGCATGTATTCTCATGCTCATGATAGTTAGTCTGTTATTATCATTGTTCATGCATATGAACCCCATGCATTTAGCCTACCTCACATGCATACTAATATATTTAGTCTTACTGACGCATTCGCGCTATGGTGTCTTATACCATTGGTTCAAAGACACGCGCTCCAGAGCATTAGTAGATTCCAGATATCAGCATTCAGAGTTAGCAGTGAGTCTTCATCCTTCGAGGACATGATCATTTCTTTATTATCTCATTAATTAGTTTATTAGTTGGAGTTAGTTGGGGACATGTCCCATCAACTCCTCATTCAGACAGTTCAGTCAGTCAGAGGCTTTTCAGACTATCATGTTCAGTTAGTTTATTTCAGTTGTTTTAGGTATTTTATACCCCATTCAGATGTTATATTTTTAGCAGATATTATATTACACTTTGAACCTTATGGCCTTTCAGTTCATGTTTCCGCATTATATGGTATATTATGCAGTATACAGGTACATATATCAGTCATGGGTTAGCTTGTGGTCCTTCGAGGTCATGAGCACTGTGTAGCGTTCCGGGTACCAGATTTGGGGCGTTACAAGTTGCTTTAGTATCATGGGAGAAAATATGTGTTCCTAAGAGGCAAGAGGGTCTTAATATCAAAAGTGGCATAAACTAAAACCTTGCCTCTATTAGCAAGTTGATCTGACAGATTGAGTGTAATAAGGAGTCCCTTTGGGTTAAGTGGATTCATGGAATTTATAGGAAAGAGGATGTGAATATCTGAGAACATAGAGCTCCAAGTGATTGTAGTTGGATTTGGAGAAAACTTAATGCAGTAAAAATGAGCATGCGAGGTTGGTTCATGCAAGGTAGATATATTCTCACGCATAATGGACATTACTCAATTATTAGAAGTTATCTGGCATTAGTTGGTCAGAGTAAAGATGGAAATTGCGGATTTGGTCTGGAGTTTTGTGGCCCTTCCAAGACATTGATTTATGGTCTGGTTGGCTATGCAAAATAAGGTGCTTACTCGTGAAAGAATAGTGAGACTGTATATCAAAGTAGAGGAAACAATTTGGTGTTTATGTTCAATGCAAACTATGGAGAAAAATGCTCACTTATTTGAGGCTTGTGCCTGGATAAAAGTAGTATGACATGGCATAAAATAGTGGACTGGAGTTATTGTACCTGCTGGAAGCATCAAACAGGTGCTAGAAAATATTAAGAGAAAGCACTGAAAACAACTGAAAAAGGAGATTAAATGAGCAATACGTGGTGCAATCTGGTATCATATATGGAGAGCAAGGAATTGGAAGAAGTTCAAAGGCAAATTTGTACATACAGATGAAGTGGTCAGATTAGAAAAGAAATAGGTGAAAGATTACACTTAGTAATGGAGCCCAAAAGAGTACAGACGTGTAGGAATTTGGTTCAACATCTTAT
The DNA here is from genome assembly GCA_030864215.1 of Capsicum pubescens. Classification (NCBI taxonomy): domain Eukaryota; kingdom Viridiplantae; phylum Streptophyta; class Magnoliopsida; order Solanales; family Solanaceae; genus Capsicum; species Capsicum pubescens. Next base: position 285,386,960 of record CM061542.1, read on the forward strand.
TGTGTAGTTAGTGATTGATATGTGGGAGGCCTATATTCTGTATTCTGGAATTAGGTTCTCTTTTAATTGTACTAATTTTGGTGGTCATGGTAATAAATTTACAGTTGTTACCAAAATAAAAACTGCATCTTCAAATATGTATTGATATCTTATTAGTGGTGTCCATTATTTCAATCCTGTAACTTGAATTTTGAAAAAAGGTATTTAAATGATCATTTGATATTCCCACAATGTATTTTTTTTTACTAGTTGCTCTTTCTTAATCATTCAAATATATATACATTCAATTGTATTAGATACCAATTTTCTTATATGACATAACCTAACCATCGAAAAAGTCTGACTTAAAAGAGTAAAATATTGAATCAAAACAAATTAATTTTGGTACAATTTGGATGTTTGTCAAAACAAAAACCATAAAATTAAAATCAAATAACAAAAAAAATTAAATCGAAAAGCTGAATGCCCACATCTTGATATTACTCATTCAAATTCCAATACAAATACATCTCTTATATTATTACCAACTATTCATTAACACTAATTGATCAAGTTGAAGACCCATATAAAATCCATCATCTTGTACTTTCCAATAACAAAAGTAGTAGGAAAGCCACCAGAACAGTATTTAATAATTAATTTCTTATTAAAAACTTCGAAGGCTTTTTGTATTTCACCCCACCAAAACTGACAAAAATAAAGGGTTCTTTCAACAAAACTCATACAACAACAACATACCCAGTATATTCCCACCATGTGGGGTCTGGGGAGGGTAAGTGTACGCAGTTCATACCACTACCTCAAATGTGAGATAGAGAGGTTGTAGACCCCCGGCTCAAAATAAAGCAATCTAAGATAAGATAAGGAATAGTAATAAAACAAGATACAATAGAAATTGATATATTCAATAATACTCAAAGCAAGATACTTCAAGTATACACCAAAACATACAACATCCTAACTCAGACTAACCTTCTACTCTAATTCGCCTCCTCCACAACTTCTTATCCAGGGTCATGTCCTCGGTAAGCTGAAGCTTCTCCATGTCATGTCTAATCACCTTCCTCCAATATTTCTTTGGTCTACCTCTACCTCGCTTGAAACCATCCCCTGACAATCTCTCACACCTCCGCACTGGGGCATCTATGCTCTTCCGCATCACATGACCGAACCATCTCAACCTCGCTTCCCTCATCTTGGCTTCTACCGAAGCCACTCCTACCTTATCTCGAATAATCTCATTTCTAATCCTATCTTTTCTAGTACACCCACACATCCACTGAAGCATTCTCATCTCCGCCACCTTCATCCTCTGGTTGCGGGTCTTCTTAACAGTCCAACACTCCGCCCATACAATAAATTCGATCTAACCACCACTCTGTAGAACTTGCCTTTAAGTTTGGGAGGTACCTTTTTGTCATACAAGATACTGGAGGCAAGCCTTTATTTCATCCACCCTACCCTGATCCAATGAGTGACATCTTCGTCAATCTCTCCATTCTCATAAATCATCGACCCCAGATACTTGAAACTCTCTTTCTTACTGATAGAATGAGTGTCAAGCTTAACAACCATATCGGACTCATGAGACACCTCTGTCACGACCCGAACTAGGGCCTGGCTGTAACGAACATCCCGAACCATGAAGTCCTGGAACGCCCTTCTCTATCTGGTAATCATACACAACATTTATATAATAAAAGAAGATACAGAAAACATAATTTGCTACGGAAACATGGTCAATTCTGAAATCAACATAAGTATGGAAACTGTAGATCAACTACATCTAAATAACATCTGACATCAGTCTGCGAAATCTCTACTACAATAAAATCTAACAACTGTTTGAAACTGGGACAAGGCCCCCAGTAAACCAAAACAGAAATAAATGGCATAATCTGAAAAGACAGGCCTTCCGGAATAGAGAAGGCTCACCAACTGGACATTGCAACTCTGTCTGATAAATGCTACTGCTTTTCTGGACCCCTAGACTGAACCTCAGAACCTGAGAGGTTGGAGAGGGAGGGGGGTCAATACAGATGTACTGGTACGCAGAGTAATCCAAAACAAAATAAACAAAATAGAGATTTTTATATAACATAAATGAGAGCTACTATAAACTCCATTATTGAAAAATAGTTTGAAAATACATGGGCATAGTATAAGGATTTTTCAACAACAATGCAACACATTCGAGCTAGGTGGTACACCCTACAGTTTTCACCAACTGCCCAATCCCGATTGCCGCCAAAATTATAGTATAGGTGAGGAGAGAAAGACACACAAGATCACACAGCAGGGTTTCTCCATCTCAATCAAGTTCATGTGTCGGGGTTGGGCTCAAGATCACACAGCAGGGCTCCTAACCATCTGTCCCAAATAGAGGATGACACGTTTCAAGGTACGCAAGATCACACAGCATGGTACCAATTTCCCGTGTCGGCAACCCACGATTTCCAGCGTAGAGTCATTTGACTCGTACCTTTTTCGGTTAACCACCTAACTCGCATAAGTCATGCAATAAGCTCAATTCAATCAATCACATATCATACTCTGTAGGGTATCTTCATACCTGACTTGCAAGTCATCAATATCACATCAATTCTTCAACTTCTTATGCCATTTACATCATGCACATGTATAAGACTTTCACACATATCAACCACATGCACCATGGTTCTCAACATGTAATAGTTCAAGAAGTTTTATCATTTATGAGTAATATCATATAAATTGCAAAACTCATGCTCTCAATGTTTAACACAAGTATAGTATGGAGTATAAAAATTAGCATGAGGGATTTAAAGAATTCACAATTCGTACACATGGCATCTTTTTGAAATTCAAATCACATGCTCACAATTCAACAATTGAAATATATCCAAGCAAGCAACCCCATGATATTTCAATATCTCTTTCAAAATCATATCATAAAACATGTTATTGGTATTAAAACAAAAACCCCACTTGTAATAACATATGTATACACTTGTATAAATTTAAAGTCTTGCATAAATTCTCTTTGAAAACATGCCCATGAAATTTAGGACAACCCCACGTACCTCTATTTAAGAAACTAACGGATGCTTCTTGAAGTCTACATTGCGGGGATTCCAAATCTTCAATTATCTTCTAAAACCCACGGTCAAATCTTACGTTATTGGGGTTTTTATTTTGAAACCCTTGAGGAAGTTCTTGAGTAATTTTGGGTAAAGTATGTGTATTATGGTTATTTGGGAGCTTAATCTCGTGTTTAAGATGATAAAGGGAATCAAAATACCCAAAATACCCTTAATGAAATGGAATAGGATGCTGAAAATAGGCTGAGCGTGATATCCTGGGCGCCCCCCTGCCTAGAACACCGGAGTACCCCAAGTGTCGCCCGCCTTAGAGCGGTGGGATAGCCCGGGCGGCGCTTGACTTAGGGCGGTGGAGTAGCCCGGGCGACGCCCCCTTATCGCACAGAGCTACTGGAATGGAACACCAAATATGCCCTTAGGCTCGTCTAAAAATTCCGAAACTTACCCGAGACGTACTACGACCTTGCCCCATTGCAACGCAATAAGAAAATCTAAAATTGAACGTCGGGAAGGTCAAAAATAAAATCCCCTAAGATCAAGAGCAAAAAAAATGAGACTAAGTCTCTTTGACACTTAGAAAATTTTCAAGTTTTTCAAGTCTAAGAGTACAGTACTAGGGGCTAATACGTGCATTACTTTTATGGGGCGTTACATTATCCCCCCTTGGGATCATTCATCCCCGAATGATGATGCGGAATACAGTCAAGCACGATTTAACCATACTAAGGTATAGAATAATAAGACAAGGATTCGTACCTTCCATTTCATCATTCACCGGATCAAATAAGTGTGGGTATCTATCTCTCATGCCATCTTCTGATTCCCAAGTTGCTTCTTCAACTTTCTGATTCCTCCGCAACACTTTAACTGAGGCTATCTCTTTGTTCCTCAACTTTTGGACTTGACGATCTAATATTGCTACAGGTTCTTCTTCATAGGATAAGGAGTCTGTCACTTTGATCTCCTCAACAGGCAACACTAACGAATGGTCTCAAATACATTTCTTCAATATGGATATGTGAAATACTGGATAAACAGAACCCAAACTAGCAGGCAACTCTAACTCATACGCAACTGCACCTACCCGTTTCAAAATCTTATATGGTCCTATATAGCGAGGACTCAACTTACCTTTCTTCCCGAATCGCATGACTCCTTTCATAGGAGAAACTTTTAGAAATACCTAATTACCAACCTCGAATTCTAACTCCCTTCTTCTAACATCGGCATAGGATTTCTGTCTACTCTGCGTTGTATTAAGTCATTCTCTAATAAGCTTCACATCTTCCATCGCCTGATGAACAATATCAGGCCCAAACATCTGTGTCTCACCCACTTCATTCCACCCTATTGGTGACCTACATCTTCTCCCATATAATGCCTCAAACGGTGCCATCTTAATACTGGAATAGAAACTGTTATTATATGCGAACTCTATCAATGGTAAATGCTCTACCCAACTACCTTAAAAATCAATCACACAGTCCTTCAATATGTCCTTAAGAGTCTGGATGGTGCACTCAGCCTACCCATCAGTCTGAGGGTGAAATACAGTACTTAGGTTCACTTGGGTACCTAGACCCCTCTGAAAAGATCTCCAAAACTGAGAAGAAAACTGTGTACCTCGGTCGGATATGATGGACACAGGTGCACCATGCAAACGAACTATTTCTGCAATGAACAGCTTGGCATAATCCTCTTCCGAATAGTTAGTCCTGACAGGCAGAAAGTGGGCTGACTTGGTCAGCCTGTCTACAATTACCCAAATAGAATCATATTGGTTTCGGGACTTCGGGAGTCCTGTAATGAAGTCCATAGTAATCATCTCCCACTTCCACAAGGGTAAAGCTATCTCTTGGGAAGAACCGTCTGGCCTCAAATGCTCCACTTTAACTTGTTGGCAGTTCAAGCATTTGGAAACAAAGTTAGCCATATCACGTTTCATATTATTCCACCAATACATAGATTTCATATCATGGTACATCTTAGTAGAGCCTGGGTGAACAACATACCTCGAAGTGTGAGCTTCTTCAAGGATTCTCTTCCGCAACCTATCAATATCTGGTACACATAATCTACCATGATACCTCAAAATACCATCTCCACCAATTTCGAAGGACATTACCTTCTGTCGACCCATATCTTTCTTGATCTACATCAAGATGGGATCTTCAACCTGCTTCTCTTTAACTTCTGCACAAAGAGAAGACTTAGCGATCTCATGAACAACCATTCCCCCATCTTCGAAATCCAAGAGTCTCACTCCTAAATTCGCAAGCCAGTGAATATCCTTCACCATCTCCCATTTCCCTTTCTCCACATGAGAAAGACTGCCCATAGACAACCTACTGAGGGCGTCGACCACCACATTTTCCTTGCCCGAATGATAGTGCAGGCTCATGTCGTAATCCTTTAGCAATTCCATCTAGTTTCTCTGCCTGAGGTTCAATTCTTTCTGTGAGAAAACACATTATAAACTTTTGTGGTCAGTGAATATATCAACATGTACCCCATACAAATAGTGCCGCCAGATCTTAAGTGCAAAAACCACAGCTGCTAACTCCAAGTCATGAATGGGGTAGTTCCACTCGTGCACCTTCAACTATCGAGATGCATAAGCTACTACCTTACCATGCTGCATAAGTACACAACCAAGTCCCACACGGGATGCATCACAGTATACAATGAAACCCTCTGTACCTTTTGGAAGAGTCAAAACAGGACCAGTAGTCAACTTGTCTTTCAACTTCTCAAAACTATTCTCACAAGAGTCAGACCGTAAAAACTTTACCTTTTTCTAAGTCAACTTAGTAGGAGGTGCATCTATGGAAGAGAAACCCTCTACGAACCTTCTGTAATAACCCGCCAAACCCAAGAAGCTCCGAATATCGGTTTGAGTCGTAGGTGTTATTTTCTCACTACCTCAACCTTTTGGGGATCACCCGAATCCCCTCACTAGACACCATATGCCCCAAGAAAGCAATAGCACTCAGCCAGAATTCACACTTGGAGAATTTCACATACAACTTATGATCTTTGAGAGTCTGAAGAATAATTCGAAGGTAATTGGCATGGTCTTCCTCACTTTTGGAGTAAATCAAGATTTCGTCAATAAAAACTATGACAAACAGGTCTAGAAAATGACGGAATACCCTATTCATTAGGTCCATGAAAGCTGTAGGGGAATTAGTCAATCCGAAGGACATAACTAAGAATTCATAATGACCATATCTGGTTTGGAAAGCTGTCTTGGGAATGTCTGATTCCCTAACTTTCAACTGATGATATCCCGAACGAAGGTCTATCTTAGAAAAACACTTAGCACCCTGAAGTTGGTCAAAAAGGTCATCAATCCTAGGAAGGGGATATTTATTTTTAACAGTGACCTTATTCAGCTGACGGTAATCTATGCACATACGTAGGTAACCATCTTTCTTCCGCACGAAGAGTACAGGTGCACCCCAGGGAGAAACACTAGGTCTGATAAAACCTTTATCTAGGAGATCTGCTAACTATTCTTTCAACTCTTTTAGCTCTGCAGGAGCCATTCTATATGGCGGAATAGATATAGGACGGGTATCTGGAAACACATCAATGCCAAAATCTATCTCCCTATCAGGTGGAATTCTTGGGGGATCAACTGGAAAAACTTCCGGAAATTCATTTACTACAGGGACAGACTGAAGAGGAAGACTTTCGGCATTAGAATCTTTAACCCAAATAAGATGATACAAGTAACCCTTGGAAATAAGTTTACGGGCTCTAAGATAAGATATGAAGTGCCCTCTAGATGCTAAAGAATGTCATTCCCACTCTATAACTGATTCATTTGGAAAAGAGAAAATGACTCTTCGGGTCCTACAATTTAGTGTAGCATAACATAAGTGGAGCCAGTCCATCCCTAAGATGGCATCAAAATCAACCATATCAAGCTCTATGAGGTCGGCCACGGTATCCCGACTATAAACAGACACAACACAATTCCTATACACCCTCCTAGCCACAACAGAATCCCCCATCGGAGTGGAAACAGAGAAAGGTTTATCAATCAATCGGGCTCAAACCCAAAACCAACAGCCACATACGGGGTCACATAAGATAAGGTAGACCCAGGATCAAGAAACACATATACATTACGGGAAAAGATTTGTAAAGTGTCGGTGACAACATCTGGTGAGGCTTTCGCCTCCTGGCGGTTGGTCAATGCATATAACCGGTTGCGACCGCTCCCGATAGCTGATGTGGTGCCCTTCTGAGGCGAGGGTGGCGTATAAGAGTTTTCCTGTGACTTAGCTCCACCAACACTACCCCTAGAGGCAGGGCAATCTCACTGCAGGTGGCCCACTTGGCCGCGGGAATAGCAATTTCTCTTCTCAAAGTAATACTTTCCAGGATGGTTCCTCCCGCAGATACTACAACGGAGAAAAAATCTGGCGGATTGCATCACGCTACCCTGTGAATGGGTATCCTGAACCCTGGGTCCGTGGCTAGTCTGAAAACTCTGCGATAGTCTATCAACTGGGGTTCTGGGCGATGGGGCGCTAGCTGTAGACTGCGTGTTACTCCAAAACTTCTTATTTTGCCATTTGTTACCCCAATTACCACTCTACTGCTGACTGGGGTTCTAATCCGCTGTTCTGGGCCTCTTCGCCTGCCTGTCTCTCTCTCTAGATTCAGAAATTTTCTTTTTCTTCGCATCTACCTGCTGCATGTGGACTGACAGACTAGCAAAGTCCATCTCCTTATTTAGCATCGCCCCTTGACATTTAAGTGTTAGATCATCGGAAAGGCCGGATGCAAATTTCCTCATCTGGGCTCTCATATTTCCCATCATTTCTGGTGCATAATGAGCCAATTGGTTAAATTTCAGAGTGTACTCTCGAACACTCATCTTCCCCTGCTTAAGATTCATGAATTCCTCTGTTTTGGCTTCCCTCAACTCTAGAGGAAAGAATCAGTCAAGAAAAGCTTCCACGAACTCGTCCCGAACTATGGTCTCAGCACTCTCCCCTTTCACATCCTCCCACTCGTTGTAACATTGGTTCGTTACATCCTTAAGTTGGTATGCGGGTAACTCAACCCCTTCCACATTATCCACATACATTACTTTGAAAATCTTCTCCATTTTGTCTACGAACTCCTGTGGGTCCTCTTCCACCTGGTGCCAGAGAATTTGGGCGGGTTCATTCTCATGAACTGGCCTACTCTGGTTACCTTAGAAGTAACAGATGTAGACCCACTATCCTCTGGCCTCTGAGTCTATACGGCTACCAACTGGGAAAGAATGTGAATGAATTGTCTGAATTATGCATTCGATATGTCCCTTTGAGAAGAGTGAGGACGGCTAACATTTGTCCTCAAAGCTCGAGGAGGGCTGGTCGGGACTGGAGGTACTCCTGGAGTAGGAACAGGTTCTGGGGTGTGGGCTCTGTTATGGGTTCGCATTCCATGAGTGAGGCGGACTTCATCATCCTGAGTATCCTGGTTGTTGGAACGACGAGGAGGCATGACTGTTTTCTGAAATACAATAGATCACTGATTAGGGGACAATTTCAAATTCAGACTCTAAGGCACGAACTAAATCACAAAGAAGAGAAACATTAATAAATGCCTCCTAGCCCCCTGCTTATAAGTGTGGCGCGCTACACACCCATAAACAAGACTCTACCTGACGTGATTTCGCAGACACCCTGGGACCATGAACCGTGCTCTGATACCAAGTTTGTCACGACCCGAACTAGGGCCTGGCCGTGACGGACATCCCGAACCATGAAGGCCCGAAACGCCCTTCTTTATCTGGTAATCATGCACAACATTTATATAATAAAAGAAGATGCGGAAAATATAATTTGCAATGGAAACATGGTCAATTCTGAAATCAACATAAGTATGGAAACTGTAGATCAACTACATCTAAATAACATCTGACATCAGTCTGCGAAATCTCTACTACAATAAAATCTGACAACTGTCTGAAACTGGAACAAGGCCCCCAGTAGACCAAAACAGAAATAAATGGTATAATCTGAAAAGACAGGCCTTCCAGAATAGAGAAGGCTCACTAACTGGACACTGCAACTCAGTCTGATAAATGCTACTGCTTTTCTGGACCCCTAGACTGAGCCTTAGAACCTGAGAGGTTGGAGGGGGGGTGGTCAATACAGATGTACTGGTATACAGAGTAATCCAAAACAAAATAAACAAAATAGAGATTTTTATATAACATAAATGAGAGCTACTATAAACTCCATTATTGAAAAATAGTTTGAAAATACATGGGCATAGTATAAGGATTTTTCAACAACAATGCAACACATCCGATCAAGGTGGTACACCCTATAGTTTTCACCAACTGCCCAATCTCGATTGCCGCTAAGATTGTAGTATGGGTGAGGAGATAAAGACGCACAAGATCACACAGCAGGGTGTCTCCATCTCAATCAAGTTCATGTGTCGGGGTTGGGCTCAAGATCACATAGCAGGGCTCCTAACCATCTATCTCGAATAGGGGATGACACATTTCAAGGTACACAAGATCACACAGCATGGTACCAATTTCCCGTGTCGACAACCCACGGTTTCCAGCGTAGAGTCATTTGACTCGTACGTTCTTCGGGTAACCACCTAACTCGCATAAGTCATGCAATAAGCTCAATTCAATCAATCACATATCATACTCTGTAAGGTATCGTCATACCCGACTTGCAAGTCATCCATATCACATCAATTCTTTAACTTCTTATGCCATTTACATCATGCACATGTATAAGACTTTCACACACATCAACCACATGCACCATGGTTCTCAACATGTAATAGTTCAAGAAGTCTTATCATTTATGAGTAATATCATATAAATTGCAAAACTCATGCTCTCAATGTTTAACACAAGTATAGTATAGGGTATAAAACATTAGCATAGGGGTATAAGGGCCACTGTCTCGTCCTACATACTATCTATATCCCCTTTACTTCCCCAAGTCTTCCTCACCATTAACTTGTCCCCTATATCCAGTGCACTAGCGAAAGTCAACCTGCCCCATCTAAACCTCGGTTGATCCTCTATACCTCTCCTCATTCGCTCTTTTATGATCCCCAAGTCCATCACCAAAAGCCTATGTTGGGTCAAAAGAGTCTCACTCGATAAGACCTTACAATCCTTACAAATACCCTTATCTTCTTTTCTAAGAAGCACGAAGACAATCTGAGTCTTGTCCACTGAACTACAGAAGGAAACCAAGTGAACCTCATTCTTGGGAAAGTTCAAATTAACTACCACCAAACCAAATGCTCGAGAAAAATCCAGAAGTGCCACTCCTTCAACATTCCTTACACCGAACCCATGCCCTCCATACACATCGTCATAACCTTTCGAAGAAGACCCTATGTGGCCATTGAAATCCCCTTCTATGAAAAGTGTTAGTAATCAGGAAGAAAAAAAGCAAACCATAAGCAGAAAGAAAAACAAGAACACACAGATTTACATGGAAACCCTTGCGGAAAAAACCACAGGCAGAGGCAAAGATGTTTCACTATAATGAAAGGAGAGGAGTACAATGTAGAGAATGCGTATTTTCTGGATACCACAAAACAACCCACTAAATGCACTTATATAATATGTGCATACAAAAAAGTCCTAGGCCTAAAAAACATAAAGGTCCACGGGCCTATTGGCCTGATCCCTACGCTACCACCACAGACCCATTGAAAATCACAAACATGGGTGGCACCGCGAAACTTTCTAGGCCGGATCAACAAAATTCGGGTCACAACTCTAACAATCTCCACCTTGACATGAATTCTAATTAAGAACTCAAATATATTTCAAGACAAACTCTCCACCTCTTCCACAAAAACTCCTAAGGGCACGTCTTAATAACTAACACTAACCAAGTCCAATCAATGCTCAAACTTGGCCCTTGGTAGTGTCTTGGTCATCATATCAGCAGGATTATCATAAGTACTAATCTTGCTCACCACAATATCACCACGAGCAATAATTTCACGCACAAAATAATACCAAACATCGATGTGCTTTGTCCTCTCGTGAAACATCTGATCTTTCATAAGGAAGAGAGCACTCTGACTGTCGCAAAAGTCCGTAGTAATCTATAAGTCTTTGCTAAGTTCACCAAACAGACCCTTCAACCAAATAGCTTCCTTAAAAGCCTCTGTAATAGCCATATACTCTGCCTCAATAGTTGACAAAGCAACCGTAGTTTGTAAGGTAGCTTTCCAACTAATAGCACAACCACCAATAGTTAAAACATAGCCTGTAAGGGATCTCCTTTTATCATGATCTCCTGCAAAATCAGAATCAACATACCCGATTACTCCATCTCTATTTCGCCCAAACTGCAAACAAACATCAGCAGATCCATGCAAGTATCTGAAAATCCACAGAACTATTTTCCAATATTTTTTGCCAGGATTTGCCATATATCTGCTAACTGCACTGACGGCATAAGATAAATATTGTTGGGAACACACCATCGCATACATAAGAGGCCCGACAGCACTAGAGTGTGGAACTCGAGACATATAGTCACGCTCATTATCTGTCTTTGGAGATAAAGTTACCGAGAGTTTGAAGTGAGATGCCAATAGAGTACTTACAGGTTTGGCAGTTTGCATATTAAACCTATGAAGCACTTTCTCAATATACCTTTTCTGACTCAAGTATAACTTACACTTCTCTCTATTCCTCATAATTTACATGTCAAGAATCTTCTTTGATGCTCCTAGATCCTTCATCTCAAACTCTTTGTAGAGATGGACTTTGACTTTTATTATCTCTCTCATATCTTTTGCTGCAATCAACATATCATCAATATACAAGAGAAGATACACGAACGAACGATCGCTTACCTCCTTGAAGTAGACACAACTATCATAACCATTCCTCCGAAACATATGAGAGGTCATAAAAGATTCAAGCCTCTTATACCACTACCTGGGAGACTGTTTTAAGCCATAAAGAAATTTTTTCAACAAGCATACATAGTCCTCCTTCCCTGAGACTACAAAACCCTCTAGTTGCTGCATATAGAAATCTTCCTCAAGTTCTCCATGTAAGAATACAATTTTGACATCCAACTGCTCAAGCTCGAGATCATGCATGGCCACAATACCAAGCAAGGCTCGAATCGAACTATGCTTTACAACTGGAGAAAACACATCTGTGAAGTTAACTCCTGGAACCTGACTGTAACCTTTAGCAACTAGTATTGCTTTATACCTAGCATCTTCAACTCCCGGTGTTCCTTCTTTCTTTTTGAAAACCCACTTGCAGCAGACAACTTTCTTATCTTTAGGCAATCTCACCAAATCCCATATGCCATTATTATGAAGTGATTCCATCTCCTTCTGCATAGCAATCATCCATCGGCCACAATCATCACAACTAAGTACCTCTGAGTAAGAAAAAGGTTCTTCACCGGAATCAATACCTTCTGCTACATTCAATGCATAAGCAACCAAATCAGCTTCAGCATACTTCTGAGGAGGTCTAATATCTCTTCTAGGCCTTTCTTTAGAAATAGAATATTGTGGCATCACTGGTGATGAAGAAGAAATAGTACCACTCTATATCTCCGGGCTAGACTGAGAAGAAGGCATTGGTGTAGACTATGCTCCAATTTGCAATTCAACGTGGGCGAATGACTTTTGCTAATTCATGTAACTAATCTCATCTGGGGGCGAAGCACTAGATTCGAAGAAAGCCCGAAGCATAGCAGTTTCATCAAACACAACATCCTTGCTAATTATAACCTTTCTGCTTTCTGGACACCAAAGCTTATAACCTTTAACACCAGGCTTATAACCCATAAATTAGCACTTGACAGATCTAGGTTCTAACTTTCCATTATCAACATGAGTATACGCAGGACATCCAAATATCCTTAAATCAAAATAACTAGCAGGAGTACCAGACCATACCTCTTGTGGAGTCTTTTTATCAATCGCGACTGAGGAAGAGTAGTTAATAAGAAGACAAGTAGTGGAAGAATCTTCGGCCCAATAAGACTTGGGTAAACTAGTATTAGAGAGCATACAACACACCTTCTTCATTATAGTCCTATTCATTCGTTTAGCCACACCATTCTGCTACGGAGTATGACGAACTCTCAAGTGCCTCACAATTCCTTCTGACTTGCACATAGCATTAAATTCATTAGAGCAGAACTCTAAACTATTATCAGTCCAAAGGCATATTACCTGCTTCCCTGTTTGCTTTTCAATCATAATCTTTCACTTCTTAAAAGTTGGCAACACATCATTCTTTTGCTTTAGGAAGAACACCCAAACTTTTCTGGAATAGTCATCAATAATAGTCAACAAATAATTCGCACCTCCTCTAGAAGGACCCCAGATATCAGAATGAATGTAATCAAGTGTGCCTTTAGTTGAGTGGATGCCTTTAGTGAATCTGACGTGCTTCTGCTTCCCAAAAATGTAATGCTCACAGAAATCCAGTTTGGTAATACTCTTCCCGTTAAGAAGTCCTCTCCTGCTTAGTTCAGCCATCCCGTTTTCACTATATGCCCCGGGCGCATATACCAAAGTTTACCAACATCACTTTTTGATAGAGAAGAGGTAGAAACAGTTGCATTACCTATAACAGTAGAGCCTTGCAAGACATACAAATTAGCAGACTTTCTCTGTCCCTCCAACACAACAAGAGAACCTTTAGTAACCTTCAAGACTCCACCTTCACCAGTGTACCTATAACCGTTCGAATCAAGGGTACTCAAGGAAATAAGATTTCTCTTTAAGTCTGGGATATACCGCACATCACCAAGTGTCCTCACAACCCCATGAAACATCTTGATCCTGATTGTTCCAATACCAGCTATCTTACAAGGTGTGTTATTTCCCATCAACACAGTACCTTTAGAGACTATTTCATCTATTGTAAACGAATCCTGATTATGACACATATGAAACGTGCAAGCTGAATCAAAAATCCAATCCTCACAGGGTTTGGAGTTACCATCAGAAAATACTAAGAGTTCTCCATCACTACCGCCATCTTCCATAAAATTGGCTTTGCCAGACTTCTCTGGTTGGTTTCCCTTTGGTTTTGGAGCTTCTCTTTTCTCTCTATTCTATAACTTCCAACACTCTGATTTGATATGACCCTTCCTCTTGCAGTAATTACAAGTTTTATTTCTGTTTTTGGATTTTGACCTATTCCTGTCATCACCCCCAGAATTCCTCTCATGAGTCTTTCTTCCTCGAACAATGAGACCATCTCCTTGAGTCTCCGACCCATTCACAAGATGTTTCATCTTTTTCTTAGAAAACAACGCATCATATACTTCATCAATCATTAGGGTATCACGACTATATAAAATCGTATCCCTAAAGGTCGTGTATGATGCAGCCAGCGAACACAACAAAATCAACCTTAAATCTTCCTCATCGTACTTAACCTCCAGAGTCTCTAAATCAGAGATGATTTCTGTAAATACAGATAGGTGATCCTCCAAGGACGCACCCTCAGACATGCACTGGGAATAAAGTCATTATTTGAGATGAAACTTACTTGTTAGGCTCTTCTTCATACACAACGATTCCAGTTTCAACCACAACACAGCGGATATGGTCTCCTTCAAAACATCCTGTAGAATTTGATTGGATAAATGAAGGTGGATCTGAGATAGAGCCTTTCGATCCTTACATCGTTTGTCCTCGTCCGTCCACGATGAGGGAATCTTCTCAAACCCTAATAAAGCATCATCCAAATCCATCTACACAAGCACGGTCCACATCTTAACCTGCCATAACAAAAATCTGGTATTGTGATCCAACAGGAAAATATCATACTTCATGATTGCCATCCCCGAGAAAACAATCAAACAGGCTCTGATACTAGTTTGTTAGTAATCAGGCAGAAATAAAGCAAACCATAAGAAGAAAGAAAAACAAGAACACACAGATTTACGTGGAAACCCCTGCGGGAAAAATCACGAGCTGAGGCAGAGAATGTTTCACTATAATGAAAGGAGAGGAGTACAATGTGGAGAATGCTTATTTTTTGGATACCCCAAAACAACCCACTAAATGCACTTATATAATATGTGCATACAAAAAAGTACTAGGCCCAAAAAACATAGAGGTCTACTGGCCTATCGGCTCGATCCCTACGCTACCACCACAGACCTAATTGAAAATCACAAACATGGGTTGCACCGTGAAACTTTCTAGGCCGGATCAACAAAATTCGGGTCATAACTCTAACAAAAAATTTCTCATTACTAGGGACACTCTTCACCATATTGTCTAAATCCTCCCAAAATCTCTTCGTCTCTTCATCATCCAAGCATACATGGGGTGCATACGCACTAATAATATTCCAAGAAAAATGTCCAATAACTATCTTAATTGACATCATCCTATCGTTGACCCTCTTAACCTCTACCACTTGCTTCCTAAGCTCATCATCTACTAAAATACCTACACCATTCCTATTCCTCATGCTTCCTGAGTACCACAACTTATAACTATTCTCGCCTTAGAACCTACCTATGTGGTTTCTTGGAGACAAGCTATATTAATTTGCCTTTTTTGAAGAATTTTGCCTAACTCTAATGACTCCTCCGATAAAGACACTATGTTCCACGACCCTACTCTCAACCTATATTCATCCTTAGCCCATTTACTCTTCCTACCCCCAACCCCAACCCAATCCTCCCCCGAAGGCATGACCCTACGCCAACACCATTAATCACAGCCACCACAGACTGTACTGACCAATAACACTAAGAGCACAAAGCTTAGACAACAACCAAAAAAGTACTACCAAGTCCATACTTCAAAACTATTAAGAACAATAAAAAGGCCAAAACACAAATAGGATTAACAAGTAAAACACTATTATGAAATACAGAAATCAACAAGTAAATCATCACCCACAATCAAGATAGTCAATCAAGATACGAAGAAAAAGGGATCGAAATAGGAATAGTAAGCAAACAACAAGTAGCAGCCCCTAGAATCAAGAAAGCTATACACACAACTAGAAAAGATGGAGCGAGTGCACCTGATCGAAGCTGGGTCAGTTTACTTTATTGAGTCGCTAGATTTCGGTAATTTGCGGTAGAAATCAGTCGCTGGAATAGTGTTGTCGTCACCAAAATATGCACTTGTAGTACCTGCAAAGGGTTATAAATAAAGAAAAGAAAGAGGTCACCAGAGTGAGATCGTTGAAACTGCCCGGCTTCGGCGGAGGTGCAAGAATGAGTCGCCAGCCGAGAAGAATTCGTCGGGTAATCTGGTAATGAGGAAGTCGCTGGCAGAGATGAGGCAGATCGGCCTTGAAACTGTTGTTCTGGTATTACTCAGTATTTGTCGAGAAAATGGCAGATAATGACCGGCGAGGCGCTGGCCGGTGGCAGAGAACCTGAGTACGATGGAGTAGCAGCAGCCGACGGCAGCGAATCAAAATTCGCTTTGCTCTTAAAATAGTAACTGCAAATAGACATAAGTCTTGGAAATTGGCCAAATAGATACCATTTATGATGTCATCATATATTCTTTTCAATTTAACGAATGTAGCAAACAAGTTTCTAATAATACACTCAACAAAATTCATATGGAACTTAAAATGAAAATTATCTCCCACTTTAGATTTATGATATCCAAAATCGTCATCTTTAGAAGCACAATAAAACGGCAGAGGTATACTATTATCTGAAAGACCATCAATAATATGAACCTCATATTTGAAACCGTTATCGTTTTCTACTACTTGACAAATGTTGATGATATATAAGATGATGAGTAAAATGAGAAAACTTCTAATCATGATGTAATTGGAACTTCTTGTTGATTTCTTGCGATAGTAGCAATTTCTTTTTTCTTTAGCTAGTTTTTATATAGCTCAATTGTAAAATTAAAGTGACTTAAAGGACAAATATATATCAAATGGTTTTTGCATTTTTGAAATTGAGATATGACTATAATATAATGTTTATTTACTCCATGTTTACTTGCATTAATAATTATCCATACTTGACATTATTTTCCAACAAAATTTTTCCATCTCACTCCACTCACACTTTTGCACACACACTCACAGCACACACATCCACAATCCTCTCAAATCCATATAGTGTTTACACACTCAGTCCTAGGGTAGAGCTAGGGGTGGACATGATATGATATATATCGAATTATTAAATTGAATTAAAAAATTTTATATTACGATTTTGATATAATAATACTTGATATGATATATAGTATCACATTCGAAAAGATTTTGATGTTCGACACGGTATTTGGTATTTATAAATACATATCGAAATATCAAATATCATATCTAAATGTATCGTTACATAAATAATACCATTAAAGACTTAACAAATATACAACCTAGTGTTAGTAATAAACAAAATGTTTAGAGGTTGAAACTTTGATTCCTCGATTTTGATGAAATGTCTTTATTATATATGTAGTTGATTAACAAGGGAAGTTGTTCGTCCTTTCCTTTTAATATACGTTTCTATGTATAATATGTTAGTATGATACAAATGAGACTTTTTTTTTTGAAATGCCAAAATCTAACAGTCTATATATATTGTCGAAGTTGGACAAACTATGATTACTAAATTATCATACCACAAAATATCGACATCGAACTTCAAAATACCGAACCACTCAAAATTAATTTGGTATGGTAATGGTATAACATTTTTAAAAACCGAATATCAAAATTATCGTATCAAAATTTCAAATATCGTATCATATCATACCATGCCTACCTGGGTAGAGTAGAGTAGTTTGAGCTTATTTTCTCGCATTTCTTTACTTTGGAATATGATAACTAGGACATTTTTTTGAACCCATTTTTGAGCGCGTGATTATATGTGTTTGAGTTGTCCAATTGAGAGTTGTTTATTTGAACCGATATAAGTCAATAAAGTAATTGTGCTAAAATTACGAAATGGAGGGGAGTTTCACATCTTCTTCTCGATCAACAGAATTTTTAACTTGAATCTCTGTCGCCGATCACTTTTAGAGTCAACCTTTTTTAATTAAATGAATATTGGCTTCAATCACCAGTGACTTGGCATACCAAAACTCGATATCGTGACAACTCTTGTCTTTGTAAGAAAATTCCATTCAAGAGCCTTTATAGATTAAAATTTAAATTAGGTTAGATTTGACATCATAATACTAATCTCCTTTATAGATATTAGTACTTTTTAAAGGCAAGAGAAATTTATTTATTTTTTAAGAAAAAAGGAACCCTTAGAAAATTAAAACAAACAATATTCATTCTTATGGATATATATGACTCTTACAAACTCCATCTCTTTTCTTATTAATAACTATTTATTCCAATCATGCATTTTGTTCAGTTGATCAAGGCTAGGACCAAAATAAAAACCATCTCCTTGTACTTTCCACTAACAATATCGAATGAGAGTTGTTTGGTAGTGATCATCTGAGCAACTATCATCTATTTTTTCTGTATAAACTTCAAATGCTGCTTCTTTTTTACCCCACCAAAAATGAAAAAAGTAAAGGGTATGCTTAAAAAGTGACGGGTTGAAAAGAAAATGAAAATCGTCACCTACTTTGAGATGGTGCCATCCAAGTTCATTGTCTTTAGATGCATAGTGAAATATTATAGGTATATTATTATTTGGGAGAGCATTAATAATATGCACCTCAGTATGATATCTTCATAAGCTAGGACTTGATGAACATTGATAATATAGGATGAAATTATGAGCAAAATGAAAAAGCTTCTAATCATCATGTAATTGGAATTAACTTAATATTAATTTCTTGCAATGGTAGAAAAGTCTTTTGTTTAGCTAGTTTTTATATAGCTAAATTCTAAAAATAAAGTGACTTGAAGGACAAATATGTATCAAATGGTTTTTGCCTTTTTTAAATTGTGATAAGACTATAATATAATGTTTATTTACTCTATGTTTACTTGCATTAATAATTGTCAATATCTTGACATTATTTTTTTTTAAACGAGGGATTTATGATTCAGGAGAATAGAGAGATTGACGAAGATGTCACTCATCGGATTGGGGTAGGGTGGATGAAATGGAGACTCGCCTCTAAAATCTTATGTGACAAAAGATATCTCCTAAACTTAAAGGCAAGTTCTACAGACTGCTAGTTATACCAGCTTTGTTGTATAGGGCGAAGTGTTGGCCTGTTAAGAAGGCCCACATCCAGATGATGAAGGTGGCAGAGATAAGAATGCTTCGATGAATGCGTGGGTATACTAGGAAAGATAGGATTAGAAATGAGGTTATTCGACATAATGTGTGAGTGGCATCGGTGGAAGCCAAGATGAGGGGAGTGAAGTTGAGATGGTTTGATCATGTGATGAGGAGGGGCACGGATGCTCCAGTGCAGAGGTGTGAGAGGTTGGCTAGGGATGGGTTCAAGCGAGGTAGAGGTAGACCGGAGATATAATAGAGGGAGGTGATTAGACGGGACATGAAGCGGTTCCAGCTTATCGAGGACATGACACTAGATAGGAAGTTGTGAAGGAGGTGGATTAGGGTAGAAGGTTACTATGAGTTTAGGATGTTGTATCTTTTGTTATACTACTTGGTGCATCTTGTATATGGTATTATTGGATATGTTGATTTCTATGGTATTTTTTTCTTTTATTATTCCTTCTTAAGATTGTTTTATTTTGACCATTATTATTTTATTTTGAGTCGGGGGTCTATTGGAAACAACCTCTCTATCTTACTTCTGAGGTAATGGTATGGACTGCGTACACTTACCTTCCTCAGACCTCACTTGATGGGAATATACTGAGTATGTTATTATTGTTGTTATTATTGCTGTTGACATTAATTTTCTAACAAAAACTTTCTACCTCACTCCACTCACAATTTTGCTCACACACTTACACCACTTGCTCACTACATTTTGTCTTTCTTGCTCCCCAATTTTCAAGTCCATATACACATTCATTTCTATAGGGTAGAGTAGGATAGTTTGAGTTTATGTTCTAGTATTTCATTAATTTGGACTATAATAATTAGGACATTATTTTGAACCCATTTTTATGGGTGTGATTATGTGTTTGAATTTGTCCAATTGAGTATCGTCTATTTGAATTGATGTAAGTCAATGAAGCAATCGTGTTAAAATCAGGGGATAGAAAGATGTTTCACATATTCTTCTCCATTAATAGAATTTCTTAATTTGAATCTCTGTCGTCGATCAGTTTTAGAATCAACTTATTTTTAATTAAACGGATGTTGGCTTTGATCACCGGTTACTTAGCACACCAAAATTTGATGTCAAATGACGGCTCTTGTCTTTTTAAAAAAATCCCATTCAAATCCTTTTTTTTTCACTTTCAGTATTTGAGAACTCTTTTGAACTTCAAATATTTTTTTTTATTATTATTATTTTTTTTTTTTTTTTTTTTTTTTTTGGGGGGGAGGGGGGGGTGAGCGTGACATTTCTAATATTGCATGTCTGAAATTATTTCGAAATGTATAGACTTACAATTTGTATTCTGCAAATATAATTTAAATGCTTATTCCAAAATTGAGTACATGTGTACTTCAACCTTATGAAATTGAGATTATAAGATCATTATATGTGTACTTCAACCTTATGAAATTGAGATTATAAGATCATCACATAATGTTTAAAAAGGATTAAATTCAAGATTTACTCATTTTCACTTACATTAAGGGTGTGTTTTGTATGATGGAAAATGTTTTCTGGAAAACATTTTCTTATTTTCCCTATTTGGTGGTAAGAAAATGTTGGGAAAACATTTTCTAAAGCAGCTCATTTTCCTCCATTTGAAGGAAAATGACGTCCCTAATCAGCTAAGGGAAGTCATTTTCCAGATTGAGGCACGCGAGTAATGCCCTCACCCCCACCCCAACAATACAAATCGCACTCTCCCTTCTTTGAAATCAGAAGCATATTTCACAGTCTTCTCTTCAATTTTAGAGTTTTCTTATCTCTTCTCTCGACTATGATTTTTGCAAAAATCTCAAAGGTATGCTTCATAATTAATTTCTTGTGCGTTTGCATTGTATGGAACCGTTCCCTCATAATTATTCAAGATTTGCTTATTAACATGGCTGCTCGAAGAAAAATCTTGGTTGTAGTTGTTCTCTTATTGTTGGTTCCCCCTATATTCTGTCATAGGGCTACTCTGTGCAACATTTTTATTTTGGGATATATTTGAGCTATATTGATGTTGATTATAATTACCAGAAGAGGCAGACCAGTTGTAATCTCCTCCTCCGCTACTAAACCCTTGGAATCTACTATTGTCATTGTGTCCGTATGCATCATAATTCTATTTTTTACTCCCTAACCAAACATGAGAAAATGAGTAAGAAATTAACTTATTTTCCTAAAAAATATTTTATAAGAAAACTGTTGGGTACGATATAGTTTTGATGATTGACAAACTGATAAAGTGATATAAAACATGTAGCTGAAACTTGTAGCAAATCATCGATGATTAAAGACAAGGGTGGAAGAAATCAAAAACCAGATGAGTGGTTAATTCTGATAAACTTAAGGAAATAAACATGTGCTAATTTGTAGAAGTTGTGGTTGAGTAAAATACTTAAAGATAAGCTGATTTAAAGAGTTAAAGTTTGACTACAACACTAAAGAGACGAGTTGGAATTGAAGAAGGAGTCTCACTTGAAGTAGAACTCTATGTAATGAGAGTTCTGATTAAAGGAGGAGTTTGAAATAAAGAATGACTCTTTGAAGAGTTCTGCTTAAATAGAAGATGCATAAGTCAGAATAACTTACTCACTTACAAAGCAAAAAAGCACAATCAACAGATTGACTTCACGAAGTGCTACTCAATCACTGAAGAAACACATTGAAGAACCTGGTCCTAAGTATAGAATCCATCTAAGAGTTTTAGCATTGATTTTTAGAGTTGTTCATTGTGTTTGAACTATTGATGTATTATTAGTTTCAGTGTGTTATAAACTGAACTAGGAGCTAGTCTTCGAGTTAGGGAAAACTCAAAGACTTTGGGAACGCATACCTTGGGAGGTGTGTGTGTAGTTAGGAATTAGAGTTTATAATTCCTAGTCGTTGAGTTAAAGAAATTAAAGTTTATAATTCCTATTTCTTGGTTACAAGATTTTTGTAATCAGTCGTTATTGAGGCTCAGAGTTATTTAGTGAAGTTGGGGTTAAATCCTGTAGAGGTGCAGGTCGTGGTTTTTTTACACCTTTTGAGCCGGGTGTTTTCTACGTAAAAATTATTGTGTTCTTTACTTTCTGTTTTACTGCTTCCTTAGAACACGTCAGGCAACCTGTTTCATCGATAGAAAACTCTTACGTTCAAGTCACTGATCAGTAGGGCGCGTACTCTAACAAGGGGTATCAGAGAGAGGTTGTCTTAAAAAGGGCTAGCACCTAAGACAAAGATCAATATGATGAATTCCGCACCACCTACTGGTCACAGTGAAGGTGAATCCACTATTAGACCTCCACTCTTTAATGGTTCTTACTTCATTTGGTGGAAAGGTAGGATGGAAATGTTTATTCAAAGGGAAGACTACGATTTATGAGACAGGATCACTAATGGTCCTACTATTCCAATGAAGTTAGTAGATGGTGAACAGGTCAAGAAGGTAAGAAGTGAGTTTACCAATGATGACTTAGTGGCATTAAAGAAAAATGCTAAGGCTAAGAACATCTTAGTTTGTGCAATAGGACCGACTGAATATAACAGAGTGTCAAACTGTACCACTTCTAAGCAAATCTGGGATGCACTGGCCAATGCATATGAGGGTACCTCTCAGGTAAGAAAATTCAGGATTGCTCTTTTCTTTACTAAATACGAAGCTTTTATGATGAAGGAGAATGAAACTTTGCATGAAATGATGACAAGGCTTACTGACTTGACAAATGAGTTGACTTCTTTGGGAAAAGTCATCACTGTTGAAGAACAAGTTGAAAAGGTGTTAAGGGTGCTACCAAAATCAAAATGGAATGTTAAAGTGACTGCTATTAGGGAGGTAAATAAGGATCTCACAAGTGTGACACTAGATGAACTAGTAGGGAATCTGAGAACTTATGAAATAGAAATTGATAGAACTAAAAAGCTAGCAGCCCCTGAGGATACCTTAGCTCTGTAGGCATTTGACAGTGATGAAGAAATTGAACTTGATGAAAAATAAGTTGCCTTTATAGCTAAGAACTTCAGCAAATTCTTTAAAAAGAAAAAGGGAACAGGTAGCAAGAAATGGTCCAATGACAATCCAAATAGATGTTACTAGTGTGGTAAGACTGATCATCAGATCAGGGATTGTCCTGTCTAAGAAATAGAATAGAGAAAGAAAAGGGTTGAAAAGGAATTGACAGGAAAAAACAAAAAGAGAGAAGAATATGCAATGGTAGCATCTTGGGGATCTAACTCAGATGATGATGAAGTTGATGAAACATCACTCATGGCTCTTGGAGATTCAGACTTGGAGGAAGAAGATGATGCTTCTGAGGTAAGTATACTTGAACTTGAAGAAAAGTTGCATTTGTTTTCTAAAAAAAAAACTTATTTCCTTAATGAGTGCTCTAATTGATGATTTCCAAGAATTAACTTCTGATAGGGATGAGTTATTCAACAATCTTGCAAGTCTCAAATTTGATTTTATTGATCTAGAAACTTGTAAGAATACTGTTGAAAAGGAAAATTGCACTCTCAAGAAACAGGTTAGCAAACTTGATTCATCAAACCTGACCCTCAAATCTGAAATCTTGAAACTGACTCTTTCTGAAAAAGGGA
Organism: Capsicum pubescens; assembly: GCA_030864215.1. Taxonomy (NCBI): domain Eukaryota; kingdom Viridiplantae; phylum Streptophyta; class Magnoliopsida; order Solanales; family Solanaceae; genus Capsicum; species Capsicum pubescens. Next base: position 285,410,818 of record CM061542.1, read on the forward strand.
AAAAGGTCAAAAGTGAGGAACAAGAAAAAATTGAGTCAGAATTGACTAAGATTAAACATGAATACTTTTGTGAAAAAGAAAAGGTTAGTCAATTGAGTCAAGAAGTTTCTAAATTGAAACTTGATCTTGAAAGAGTTAATAGATGGACACATTCTTCAAGAATTGTTCATAAGTTAGGTCAAAGAACTCACAATGAAAATGATCGGTTGGGATTTTATAAAAGTTCTAATGTTATTAAAGATCTATGTTATATTTGTGGTAACCAGGGGCATCCAACCACTGAATGTCCAGTTGCAGCAAAAAGCAAATTAAGAAGCATAAGTCTAGCAAAAAAATCTGATTCCATGTAGCACGAGCTAACAAGAAGGTCAAATCTGGTCAAAGAAACAGGTCACATAACTTGTTGCCTCGATGGGCTAGAAGGAACCTCATACATCCTTTTTCTCATAAGAAAGGACCCAAGCTTATCTGGGTGCCTAAAGTTAACCCCTAATTTATTTTACAAGTGGGAGTGAAAGGAGGCAAACAAATTTGTACATGGATAAATCTTGCTCAAAGTATAAGACTGGAAGCAAATAAAGTTTCTTTCACTCACCACATTTAAAGGGAGAATGGATCTTTTGGAGATGAAAAAAAATTGACAATGAAACTAATGAGCATGCACAGGAACATATACTACCTGGTTCAACTGTTTTACAGACTGAGGGTATATTGACAGAGGGAACAACAAATCAAGAAACTGATGCATCAATAACACCAACACAAGCTGATGATAATTTTGTTGGTAATTCATAAGAATTGGTGTTGTCACAAGAATCTTGAGATATCTCATGGAAATCAATGGCTTGAGACTATGGTATCCAAAGGAAAACAATTTCACTCTTGAGGGTTATAAAAATGTTGACTATGTGGATTACTTAATTGACTGGAGAAGCACCAAAGGCACTAAGTAGAGAGCATTTTGAAAGGAATAGGTTAGACTTGGGGATGATTAAAATTGCATGAACTCCCCTCAATGATTGACTAGAATAACCATTTTTCTTCTTAATCTTATTAGCTAAAATGTTATTCGATTCAGTCTTGCACATTTAGTTGTGTGTCCTGATTCCAGATTTTTGACTCTTTTAACCTAATTTTGTATTAGATTGTGTAGAAAAATAGGTACAAGCAATCAATTGTGACCACAAAGTTCTTCTTATCAGGTATGTTCTACACTGACATAAGTATAGGTTGTCTAAGTTGAAACAGTTGAGCACACCTGTTCAATTCCTCACACTTCATCATCTCCTTGTCCTATAATGTTGATGAATTGGTTGACCAAACTTTCTCTGATTCTCGTTGTGCAGTAATGTGTTAATTCTACACCAGAAATTTCTTCTTCTCTATCAACCAAAATATCAGTTTTTGTACCATGAATTTGCCAAACTTGATCATCAATCACATGCAGCATATATTTCTGAAGAATGAAAAGGGACATGTTTTCTCTTTTAATTAGTTCCTAATTGGTTATTTTTTAGGACTTCTCAGTCCTAGTTCAGGTTTGACTTATAAAACAACAATAGATGTTCTTGAACAGATGAATCATGTTGCTCTACCTGTTTCAATAAAGAGGGCTAACACTCGTTTAAAAAAAATTGATTTAGCCAAAAAAAAAATCTGAACTAGAAGCTGCACAAGACAGTCATGAAGTGGAATAAGAGGTCCTTAAGGCTAGGATCATCACTTTGAAGCTTGACCTTGATTGATAGAGGTATGAAAATATTGAAATCATTCGTCAATTGACACAGTTGATATCACCTGTTTCATCTTCCTCATCAGCTCCTCACTATTTCTATCCTTAGCCATGTCCCACTTTTATACCGTATTTTTTTAATTAATGCTCTGTTGTTTTGCTTTGTTTAGTAATAGCTTAGATTTAATGTGGAACATGCTCTGGAATGGTTATCTTTGCTAAATTGACTCATATTTTTGCTCTCTTTAATACATTACTATGTTGGCTAAAGTCTTTTTCTGATTGTTTTGGTAATATCCTCAGTGGCCATGAATAGCATAACAAATCACTTTGGCTAGTATATTATTCCATTGAAATAATTTTTTGATGATGCCAAAAGGGGGAAGATAAGTGGGTTGTGCAAATTTTATAACCCATTGACTAACTTGTTTCATTCTAGTATTTTATACTTTAGTGCCTACAGGTGAAGATGTTTGAATGTACAAAGACAAGAGGTTTGTCATCATCAAAAGGGGGAATTTGTTGGGTATGATATAGTTTTGATGATTGACAAACTGATAAAGTGATATGAAACATATAGCTGAAACTTGTAGCAAATCATCGATGATTAAAGACAAGGGTGGATGAAATCAAGAACCAGATGAGTGGTTAATTCTGATAAACTTAAGGAAATAAACATGTGCTAATTTGTAGAAGTTGTGGTTGAGTAAAATACTTGAAGATAAGCTGATTTAAAGAGTTGAAGTTTGACTACAACACTAAGAAAACATGAGTTGGAATTGAAGAAGGAGTCTCACTTGAAATAGAACTCTATGTAATTAGAGTTCTGATTAAAGTAGGAGTTTGAAATAAAGAATGACTCTTTGAAGATATGTGCTTAAATAGAAGATGCATCAATCAGAATAACTTACTCACTTACAAAGAAGAAAAGCACAATCAATAGATTGACTTAACGAAGTGCTACTCAATCACTGAAGAAATACATTGAAGAACCTGGTCCTAAGTATAGAATCCAGCTAAGAGTTTTAGCATTGATTTTTAAAGTTGTTCATTGAGTTTGAACTATTGATGTAATATTAGTTTCAGTGTGTTATAAACTGAACTAGGAACTAGTCTTCGAGTAGGGGAAAACTCAGAGACTTTGGGAACGCATACCTTGGGAGGTGTGTGTGTAGTTAGGAATTAGAGTTTATAATTCCTAGTCGCTGAGTTAAAGAAATTAGAGTTTATTATTCCTATTTGTTGGTTACAAGAGTTTTGTAATCAGTTGTTGTTGAGGCTCAGAGTTATTTAGTGAAGTTGGAGTTAAATCCTGTAGAGGTGCAGGTCGTGGTTTTTTACACCTTTTGTGCCGGATGTTTTCCACGTAAAAATCATTGTGTTCTTTACTTTCTGTTTTACTGCTTCCTTGGAACACGTCAGGCAACCCGTTTCATCGATAGTAAACTTTTACCTTAAAGTCACTGATCAGTAGGGCACGTACTCTAACAAAAATATTTTCCAAGAAAAACATTTTCCGTCATACCAAACACACCCTACAGTCTATTACATGTTCCTTTTGGCTTACTACGTAGTATTCTTTCTTTTTTCTACTAAATATATTTTTTATTGCTGGTATTTTAAATATTTTTTCTACACTTAAGTCTAACTCTTTTCCTTTTATTTCGTCAAATATATTATTATTAAATATTATTTTTTGATTTGTTCCTTCCTCATTTAAATATTCTTCCTTTGTTATTATTTTTATATCTTCTTCAGTCATTTGATTCATTTTTAATCTTCCTCAGTCATTTGGTTCATCTAATTCACTATCTATTTCATTATCTGTTTCATTCTCCGAAATTTCCTATATACTATCTTCACTTTCTAATTCATAATCTATATAATTTATCTGCATATATTCTGTATTTTCTATCTTTATTTCTGATATTTGTTTCTTTTTTGGATTTTTAGGTATTTTACAATCTCTAGCTAAATGTCCTAGTTTTCCACAATTATAACAAGTACATTCTTTTATAGATTTCTTTTTCCTATATGGTCTTTTATGTTTATAATTTTTTACATAATATTTTTTCTTGGTTTCTTATACTTATATTTTGATTTCTTGTATTTCTTATATTTCTTATGTCTTTTTCTTTTCTTATAATATCTTTCTTCACATCCAAATTGAGGTGCTATTTTATCTTTGCAACATGCTAAATTTCTTATTAATGTTTTTTTTATTTTTATTTCTTCTCTATATTTTTCACATAGATTTCTATACCATTGTTGTAAAAATTTTATTCTTGCTCCTAGGGTATCTACTATTTTTTCTTCATCCCAACTCTTTATTATTTTTGAACTAAATGGTTCAGGTAATTTACTAAAATATAATCTTTTTATTTCTTTACTTTCTTCTATATTATATGTTCTTTTATAATAATATTCTTTAAATGCGCACGTATACTCATCTATATAGCACATATTACATATTGCTAGTTTTAACATTAAATTTCTATTTATATCTTTTTCTTTATTTTGTTCTGTTTCTTCTGTTGTCATACTGCTAAATTCATCTCTAATAGTTATTTCATATTTTTTCAATATTTCTGTTGGTGATATTTTAGTAGTTGTTGATGTTCCTTCTGTTTTATTATCAGATCTTAATACTTTTTTACTTTCTTCGGCTAGGTTTAAAAACCATAATTTTACTGTTCCTATTAATGTCTTTTCTATATATTCTGGTGTGTTTGTTGTATCTATCTTATTATCTAATAATTATTTTGACATGTATCCTACCCATAGTGGTATTATTTTATTTGTGTCTATTACACAGTCTAAATCTAAAAAGTTGTAATTAATTATTTGTTTTGGTGTCCATTTATTATATTCATCCTTTGGATTATATCTTTTAACCTTCTTTTTGTAATTATACGTTGGTTTTCTTATTTTTGATGTACTGGTTATTATATTTTTATCTAGAGTATTTACTTCTGTATTTATTAGTTCTAGATTTTCTTTATTAATTACTTCTTATTGTTCATTAATTTCTAGTTTTTATATGTTTTCTAGAATTTTTGTATATGTTTCACTATCTTCCGAGTCATAATCATCTGTTTCTTCAGCATCTATTGTATTTATTTCTAATTCACTAGTTTCTAATTCTTTATTTTCTCCTTCTAATTATTCTTTAAATTGATTTATCTCAATTAATAATTTTGTTCTTTATCTTTTTCTTCTTTTTCTTTCTGTCTTTTTTTCATACAAATTTTTTAGCATTTGTAGTTCTTTTTCTAATTCAGCAATCCTACTATTTTTAGTTTCTTCTATTTTTCGTATTTCTTCTGTAGTTTGTTGTTTTATTTTATCAATTGGGGGGGGGGGGGGGAGGATAACTTGGGTAACTTAAATAGATCTATTATATATTCTAATGGATCTATTTTTATTTGTGCGTAGATATTTCTTAATTTCTCTAAACATTTTTATTTTTAGTTTATTTATTATAGTTTTATTGATGTTCATATTTTTATTTGTGTGTGGATATTTCTTAACTTCTCTAAACATTTTATTTTTAGTTTATTTATTATAGTTTTATTGATGTTCATATGTTGGGGGGTGATTAAATGGTATTTGATTAAATGTTTTACTGTAATATTCTTTAATTTTTTCTCTTAGTCTTTGTAATTCTTGTATATTATTTTGAAGGTATTCTAAATATTCTATATCTTTTGTTCTAAAATATTCAATTAAATTTTCTTTCATAAGTATTTTTGTTAATCTTATTTCTTCCATATCTTGTCTCCAATATTTCAAATACTCATAGTCTATCATTTTATCCTAAAGTAGTTGTAATACTGCAAATTTCTTTATAATAACTTATTCTAATTGTACTATATCTGATATTAAATTCTAGGTTATCTATTTCGTTAATTATCTTGTCTTTTTCTTCTATGAATAATTCTATGTCTAAATCATATTCTAAATTGTTTTTTAATTCTAGTTGTTTTATGGTTTTATTTATCCAAATTAATCTTTCTTTTAATTGTTCTCTTCATTTTCTATGTTGGTTTCTATAATTAATTTCTTCGTGTAGCCAACTTTATTTTTCTCTAATTCTTTGAATATATTCTAGCATTTATAATCTGTATAATATCCATCTGAATAATAACTATCTGAATAATAATTTCTACCATAGAAATCTATATTTTCTAATTCATCTTCTATCCAAATAGTATTTAGTAACTCATCTTCAAAATCAAATATTTTTTCCCATATTATTTTCTTTATGTCTTCTAATTCTAAGTCTTTTATGATATATAAAACAAGTATCTTAATTTCATCAGATATATAACTTTTCATATTATTCATATAATGCTTAGGTTTCTACGAATAACCTGGATAACTTGGAATTGGATTCTAGTAATTAAATGTTTTATCATAGTATTTATTAGTTGTTTGTTTTAATCTTAATAATTCTTGTATATTTTCATTAAGGAATTCTATATATTTTATATCCTTAGTTCTCATATATTTTTCTAGATTGGTTTTCATTAGTTTTTCTACTAATTGTATATTTTTCATATCCATTTTTCAATATTCTAAATATACATAATTTATCATGGTTGATGTGTAGGTTTGGTATGTAAGTATTTGTAAGAGTAGATAGGTAGGTGTGGTATGTAATTTATTCTAGTCATAAAATATTTATCAAATATTTTTTCCAATATGATTTTTCTTATATCTACAATTTCTATATCCTTAAGTGCATACAAAACAAGTATTTTAAATTTATCTACCATTTCGTCAGATAAATAAGTATTCATTTTTCATATGATGCTTTTTCAAAATATTCCCTTCAATCATACACATAACAAAATATGATCATTTTAGATTACTATATACTAGATTATTCTTAAATAACATATTCTTCGGTCACTATTAGAATGGTAATCTGGATATTTTTTCCTTAAACAACACCTCTACTCTGGCTACTCCCCTATCACGGCTTTCTTGTCTCACCGGTTTCACCTTTAGGATGGAATAGTTCTTAGAGATTTTTCTCCTTTTCCACTTTGCTAATAAACATCTTAATATATTATTCTTCGAATAATTCTACTATAAAGTAACTAACATGAACTTATTTTATCATATCATGATTGTCAGGAATTTATGAATTTAGCTATTTGTAATCGTAAATAAATATACCTGTTCTAGTAGGTTTGATAATTCTGGGCTTTGTTTATCCATAGCTTTTCCTTGGAAATATATCTATTTTTTATTAAATATTCAAAAGTTTTTTGTTTACAAAGGAGGAGGCTTGCTTTCAACACATGAAAGTCTTGCATTTAACTTAGCCGGATGGCTTACATATTTATAAGAGGAAAAAAAATTATTCCTACTACTATTCCTAATTTACACGTTTTATATGTAAACTATACTATTCCTACTTTTTACTAAAAAGTCTTTCTTTTCAAAAGTAGAAAAGGACTACACTAGTATAATAAGACAAAAACTAGGTCCTATCTTTACAAAAGAAAATCTTAGACTAAAAAATAAAAAACCAATAATGGCACTTTGGCCAAAAAGTCAAAGATAATTTACATAACAAAATTTCAAGACTATACATGTCACTTTCTATCTTTTATTATCTTGTTTTTTGTCTTTATTCATTCATTACTCCGTTGCTTCTTATCTTTTTTCTATCTTCCAGCTGGCGTTCTTATCTTATTCCAGTTGAACTTCCGGGATAATATTATCTTCTCCATTACATCTTGAACATTGATGGTCAGGATATTTATGTCCAATTATCTTGCAATATCTTGTTAATAATTCTTCTGAAATAAATCCTTCCTTAATTGCTCTTGCAGTTGATTGTTTCTATGGGTTGAGTAATGTCAGAATTCATTGTCTAGCATCTTCCATATCTTTTTGTCGTAGTTCTCTTGAATTTGAATAAATCATTTGATGATCTCTTGAATAACAGCTCCATATCGGGTTTCCATTGATATAATTATTTGTTAATTCTTGAACAATTGTAGCTATTCCAATAAGTCATTTATTTACATAAAAATCAAGTATCTCAATTTTAGGTATCTCTGGCTGCTGAACAATATCTTCCGGTATAATCATATCTCTCGTTAATCCTATTTTTACAATTTGTATAACTGATTTGATCTCGTCATATAATATCTCTGCTGGTGCAGTATAAAACTTTATAAAAAATAAATTTCCTTTGATTATTCTTTTATAAATGGTGAATGCTCTATGTAATTCTGGTATAGTTGATAGTTCATCTCCATCTTGGGTATATACGGTATTTAATAATCCATAACTGAAACAGGTTTTAACTAAGGTTGGGTTGGTTTTTGGTAGTGCGGTTAACTTGTTGTGACCTTGCAATTCTTGGGTTATATAGTTCGTATTTGGTTCTTGGATATTTGTAGCTCTGGGTTAAGGTTTAGATGAGTCTATATTTTGTGGATATTTTTTATGTATGCTCGGGTTATATGGTTATAGGCTTTTTTATCTTGGTTCAGACTTTCTCGATATGTGGTAATTTATAGGGGTATGTACAAAGGGTCTTTTTGTGTTTTTGGTATAAATTGTTTTTCAAATATCTTATTTAAATTCATGTTCTGATATCTCTGTCCACTAACTCTTTTGCTTGTACCTGCAATTGTAGATTGATAAATGTTATGGGTTTTATGGAGTGTCCCAACGTCTTCTTTTAGCTCTGGAATTTTACCGTCCTCCGATCGACATAGCTCTGCACACTGCGGAGTTAGCTGATTCATAGCTTTAGACTTCAGTTTAACTTCATTAGTCTTTATCTTTTCTATTTCATTACCCATACTGTCCACTTTCATTGAAAGCGTAGTTAGGGTTTTGAGTATTTTTTCTAAAGCATCATCTTCTATTATATCAGTCTGTGTAGCTTTGTCTTGATATGTAATCTGCAATAACATTTTTGTTAGTACTAATTACTTCAATTGTAAATGTAAAATTTAATATATTCAATACTAGTCTCCGAATCTCTTTTGTTGTAACTGAATTTTGTATTTTCTTTGTTAACCACCAACGTACCTGTGTATTATCTATTCGTACAATAAACTTGTTATATACAATATATGGCTCAAATGTTAATAAACATTTATATAATGAACATAATTCTTTTCTATTTATTTTCTATTTTATTTCTGTTTTATTAAACGTACCTGAGTAGTATCTACAATGATGTTCTAATTTTTCTTCTTCATATCTATATTTAAGTACTCCTCCATAACTATATTCACTAGCATCTGCTTCTACTATATATATAATTTTTTTATTTTCGTCTGGAAATTGTAATTTTGGTAACTCTTTATAATGTATTTTTATTTTCTGAACTTATTTTTTATCTTCTTCGTTGTAATTATATTTTATATCCTTTTTTAATTTTTGTTGTAATGGCTTTAGGTTTTCTGCTAATTTTGGTATATATTCTCTTACTTGGTTTACTAATCCTAAAAATGATTGTAATTTATTTTTTGTATCTAATTCTTCTCTTGAATTTATTATTTTTTGTACTATATGTTGTTGCATTTTTACTCCACTTTTATCTATTTGTATTCCTAAAAACTCTATCTGGTTTTTCATAATTTCAGCTTTCTTTTCACTTTAACTTATTTCCGATTTTTCTATTATATCTGTAAATTATTCTAATAATTTTAAATGTTCCTCTTTAGTTTTTGTATAAAGTAGTATATCATCTATGTATACCATACAATTAGGTAATTGTTTAAAATAGCTATCCATAAAGTGTTGGTATCTACCTGGTGCATTTTTATATCCAAATGGTAATACGTTCCATTCATAAAATCCGTGTGGTACCGTAAATGCAGTTAATTCCTTTGAATTTTCACCTAACTTTAAGTGGTAAAATCCTGATTTACAGTCAAATTTACTAAAGTAGTTGTATCCTTGTATTTGTTTTATTTTTAATATCTTATTTGGTATTGGATAATTGTATGTCAGAGTTTTTGCATTTAAATTTCTATATTCAATAACCATTCTACTTTTTCCTCTTTTTTGTTCACTTTGTTTATTTACTATAAATGTTGGACTATTGTGTTTACTATTACTTTTTTGTATATACTATTTTTCTAATAATTCATCTATATGCATTTTAAGTTCTTTTAAATCGTCAAAATTATTTGTTAATGGTTTTTGAGTTATTATGCTATTTTTATCTATTAATTCAATTTTTATAGTCGTTTTATGTTTTCTCCATCCTTTTAATGGATCTTCACTATATAATTGTCTTAATCTTTTCTTTATTATTTCTACCTTATCTATTGAAAATCTAGTTATTTCTTTTTTATTTATCGAAAATACAACTACTTCTATTGTGTCTTCTGTATTTTTTATATTTTCTAACTTTTGTGTAATTTTTTCACTTCCTTTTATCCAATCAGTTTTCTTTCTTATTTTATTAATAACTCTTTTTGCTCTTACTTTTTGTTTACATGGTGTTATAAACCACCAATCTGTTTTAGTTATTATATGTGGGTATAATTTATCTAAAAATGGCATTCCTAAAAGCATATCTTTTGATGTTAGTTCATAATTATAGATTTCTTCTAATGTTATTTTTTTATCTCATATCTGTATTTTTACATTTTTAACTTTATATGTAATTAAACTTCCTTCATTATTAAATCATTTGACTACTATTTGTATTTTTAGCTTATCCCATTTACCTTCTGGTAAACAGTTGTATCTACATAAGTTTGCTTCTGCTCCTGTATCTATCATAAGTGTCTAATACCTATTATAATATCCTTCTACTATTATTTTTACAAGTACATATATTTTCATGTCATGTCAAAGTTCTTTTTATGAATAATTTCTCTTTATTATATGTTATAGATAATTGTGTATGTTCTATATTGTATGGTTTTACTTGTTCTAACCATTTTATTCCTAATATTATATCTGTTTTTTGCATTTCTTCCTTTATTTCAAATTCTATTTTTATTTTTCTAACTCCTATTATTATTTCTTTTTCTGTCGTATCCTTAATGTTTATTAGACTCCTTGGTAGATCTGGGCATATATTACTATTAGATTTTATTTCTTCACTTTTTACTAGATATTTTGCTATATAATTTTCTTCTTGCCCTGTGTTTAAGAGTATTAAATATTCTTTTTCATTTATTGTTCCTGTTATGTAATATTGGTTTAAATTAACTATTGAAGTTGTTTCATAACTTGTTTTTTTTGATGAGTTTGATGATTCTGTTTTTTCATGAGCTATTTTTTTTGTTGTATTTATTCTGTCATTTATTATTTCTAAATCTTTTTCTATGTCTATATCTTTGTAACTATAATCATTATTATCAATTGTTTTTACGAATTGTTCAAAAGGACTTTCTATTTGTATTTTATTAAATTTATTTTTTCCCGTTATTTTATGTTTTGTTGTTAATACATATAGATTTTTACATCTTGCTGTAAATATTTTACTTCCTGGGGTTAGTTCTATTCTCGATATTTTTCAATATAATACTAATGATTTATCTATATTTTTATCTGTTATTGCTACTGAATAATTCACACTTATTATAAATTTAAATTTTTGGTATATTAAATTTCCTTTTATGGCAGTTATTATACTTCTTTTCTATAGGTTTTATAATTCTATCATCTGCTAAATATAATTCTATTGGTGTATCTATTCCTTCTCTAAAATATGCTTTTATTAATATCTCTGTTCCTCCAAAGTGTACATATTTTATTGGGTCTTTACTTTTTATATCGTTTATTTCTTTATTAATTATTTTTTTTGTTACTAGTGATATACTAGCTCTTCCTTTTGTATATCTAAAGTCTATTACATGTTCCTTTTGGCTTACTACGTAGTATTCTTCCTTTTTTCTACTAAATATATTTTTTATCAAACCTACCAGAACATGTATATTTATTTACAATTATGAATAGCTAAATTCATAAATTCCTAACAATCATGATATGATAAAATAAGTTCATGTTAGTTACTTTATAGTAGAATTATTCGAAGAATAGCATGTTAAGAAGTTTATTAGCAAAGTGGAAAGGGAGAAAAATCTCCAAGAACTATGCGATCCTAAAGGTGAAACCGGTGAGGCAAGAAAGCCGTGATAGGGGAGTAGCCAGAGTAGAGGTGTTTTTTAAGGGAAAAGTATCCAGATTACCATACTAATAGTGATCAAAGAACATTTTATTTAAGAATAATCTAGTACATAGTAATCTAAGATGATCATATTTTGTTATGTGTATGATTGAAGGGAATATTTTGAAATAGCATCATATGAAAAAGAATGACTACCTACTTATCTGATGAAATGATAGATAAATTTGAAATACTTGTTTTGTATGTACTTAAGGATATAGAAATAGTAGATATAAGAAAAATTATATACGAAGAGGTATTTTATTTTAATGAAGATTTATTAAGTTCTATAGAAAATTTACACTTATATAATGAAAACTACTGCTCATACCTAGATAGTTGTTATTCAGATGGATACTACACAGATTAAAAATGTTAGAATATATTAAAAGAGTTAGAGAAAAACAAAGTTGGCTATACGAAGAAATTAATTATAGAAACCAGCTTAGAAGAGGAAAGGAACAATTAAAAGAAAGATTAATTTGGATAAATAAAACCATGAAACAACTAGAATTAAAAGATAGTTTAGAATATGATTTAGACATAGAATTATTCATAGACGAAAAGGACAGGATAATTAATGAAATAGATAACCTAGAATTTAATATCATATATAGTACAATTAGAATAAATTATTACAAAGAAATTTGCAATATCACAACTACTTTAGGATAAAATGATAGACTTTGAGTATTTAAAATATTGGAGACAAGATATGGAAGAAATAAGATTAACAGAAATACTTATGAAACAGAATTTAATTGAATATTTTAGAACAAAAGATATAGAATATTTAGAATACCTTCAAAATAATATACAAGAATTACAAAGACTAAGAGAAAAAACTAAAGAATATTACAGTAAAACATTTAATCAAATACCATTTAATCACCCCCAACATATGAATATCAATAAAACTAAAATAAATAAACTAAAAATAAAAAAGTTTAGAATAATTAAGAAATATTCATGCACAAATAAAAATAGATCTATTAGAGTTATAATAGATCTATTTAAGTTACCCAAGTTATCCGCTCCCCCTACAATTAAGATTTGTACGTGTTTCTTTTATTTTTATTTATTTCTTGTTTTTCAAAAAATAAAAATCGAATGGAGTAAACCTGTAAAAAGTAAGGTTAATTTCATGAATAACATATCACCTAATTTTTACTTTATTGTACTAAGCTTATTAGTTTATTTATATTACGTGAAAGTTTTCAATTATATCGAAATAAAACATTATTTCACTCGATTCTTATTTGACTAGCAAATATTTCTACACACCTCGTGATGTGTAATAAAGTATCAATTTGATATATTAAAATTTAATGGGATGAATAAAATTTAATGATCGTTAGGTAAAATAAAAAGCTTAAAATTTTGTTAAATTAAATTCGTTCAGATTTGCCATAGTAACACTAATCTATAGATATTACTACTTTTAAGGGAAAGAGAAATTTTATATTTATTTATTTATTTAAAAAGGCATGTGAAGACTAAGAAAAAATAACATCAACAACATTCATTCATATGGATATATATTATTATTATTATTACAATTCCATACATCTCTTTTCTTTCTACTAGTTCCAATCATGCATTTTCGTCATTTGATCATTGTGGGACTCATATAAAAACCATCTTCTCATACTTCCCATAAACACTATGAAACATATTTGCTATGACCTGAGCAATGTTTATGACCCAATTTTCTGTTATAAACATCAAACTCTGCGTCTTTGTTACCCATCAAAAATGACAAAAGAAAGGGAATGCTGCCACCATAAATTAATCGGGTGGAAACGAAATTCTTGATCTTTGTATATAATAGTATATCGTCTATATATACTATACAATTAGGTAGTTGTTTAAAATAATTATCCATAAAATATTGATATCTACCTGGTGCATTTTTATATCCAAATGGTAGTACATTCCATTCATAAAATCCTTGTGGTACCGTAAATACGGTTAATTCCTTAGATTCTTCTTCTAACTTTAGATGGTAAAATCCTGATTTGCAATCAAATTTACTAAAATAATTATATCCTTGTATTTGTCTTATTTTTAATATTTTATTTGGTATTGGGTAATTATAAGTCATTGTTTTTGCATTTAAATTTCTATAATCAATAACCATTCTACTTTTTCTTCTTTTTTGTTCACTATGTTTATTTACTATAAATGTTGGACTATTATGTTTACTATTACTTTTTTGTATATATTGTTTTTTCTAATAATTCATCTATATGCATTTTAAATTCTTTTAAATCATCAAAATTATATGTTAATGGTTTCTGGGTTATTATGCTATTTTTGTCTATTAATTCAATTTTTATAATGGTTTTATGTTTTTCCCATCCTTTTAATGGATCTTCACTATATAATTGTTCTAATTTTCTTTTAATTATTTCTATCTTGTTTATTGAAAATATAGTTATTTCTATTTTATTTATCGAAAATACGACTAGTTCTATTGTATCTTCAGTATTTTTTATATTTTCTAACTTTTGTGTAATTTTTTCACTTCCTTTTATCCAATCAGTTTTCTTTCTTATTTTATTATTAACTCTTTTTGCTCTTACTTTCTGTTTACATGGTGTTGTAAACCACCAATCTGTTCTAGTTATTATATGTGGGTATAATTTATCTAGAAATGGCATTCCTAAAAGTATATCTTTTGATGTTAGTTCATAATTATAAATTTCTTCTATTGTTAATATTTTATCCCATACTTGTGTTTTTACATTCTTAGCTTTGTAAGTAATTAAGCTTCCTTCGTTATTAAATCCTTTAACTATTATTGGTGTTTTTAATTTATCTCATTTACTTTCTGGTAAACAATTATATCTACATAAATTAGCTTCTGCTCCTGTGTCTATCATAGGCGTATAATATCTACTGTAATATCCTTCTACTACTATCTTCATTAATACATATATTTTCATTTTATGTTAAAGCTCTTCTTAAGAATAATTTCTCTCTGTTATATGTTATAGTTAATTGTGTATGTTCTATATTATATGGTTTTACTTGTTCTAACCATTTTATTCCTAATATTATGTCTGTTTTTTGCATTTCTTCTTTTACTTCAAATTCTATTTTTATTTTTCTTATTCCTATTATTATTTCTTTTTCTGCTATATTTTTAGTATTTATTAAACTTCTTGGTAGATCTGGGCATATATTATTGTCAGTTTTCATTTCCTCATTTTTTAGTAGATATTTTGCTATATAATTTTCTTCTTGTCCTGTATTTAAGAGTATTAAATATTCTTTTTCATTTACCTTTCCTGTTATGTAATATTGGTTTGAATTATCCATTGAACTTGTTTCATAACTTGTTCTTTTTGATGAGCTTGATGATTCCGGTTTATCATAAGCTGTTCTTTTTGTTGTACTTATTCTATCATTTATTATTTCTAGATCTTCTTCTATGTCTATATTTTTGTAACTATAATCATTATTATCAATTGTTTTTACGAATTGTTCAAAAGGGCTTTCTATTTGTATTTTATTAATTTTATTTTTTCCAGTTATTTTATGTTTTGTTGTTAACACATATAGTTTTTTACATCTTGCCGTAAATATTTTACTTCCTGGTGTTAATTCTATTCCTGATATTTTCCAATATAATACTAATGATTTATCTATATTTTTATCCGTTACTGCTACTGAATAATTCGCACTTATTATAAATTTAAATTTTTGGTATATTAAATTTCCTTTTATGGCAGTTATTATACTTTTTTCTATAGGTTTTATAATTCTATCATCTGCTAAATATAATTCTATTGGTGTATCTATTCCTTCTCTAAAACATGTTTTTATTAATATTTCTGTACCTCCAAGGTGTACATATTTTATTGGGTCTCTACTTTTTATATCGTTTATGTCTTTATTAATTATTCTTTTTGTTACTAGTGGTATACTAGCTTTACCTTTTGCATATCTACAGTCTATTACATGTTCCTTTTGGCTTACTACATAATATTCTTCCTTTTTCCTAGTAAATATATTTTTTATTGTTGGTATTTTAAATATTTTTTCTACACTTAAGTCTAACTCTTTTCCTTTTGTTTCATCAAATACATTGTTATCAAATATTATTTTTTGATTTGTTCCTTCGTCATTTAAATATTCTTCTTTTGTTAATATTTTTATATCTTCTTCAGTCATTTAATTCGTCTAATTCACTATCTATTTCGTTATCTGTTTCATTCTCTGAAATTTCATATATACTATCTTCACTTTCTAATTCGTAATCTATGTAATCTATCTGCATATATTCTATATTTTCTATTTTTATTTCTGATATTTGTTTATTTTTTGGGTTTTTAGGTAATTTACAATCTCCAGCTAAATGTCCTATTTTTCCGCAATTATAACAGGTACATTCCTTTATAGATTTCTTTTTCCTATATGGTCTTTTATGTTTATAATTTTTTACATAATATCTTTTTCTTGGTTTCTTATACTTATATTTTGATTTTTTGTATTTCTTATATTTCTTATGTCTTTTTCTTTTTTTATAATATCTATCTTCGCATCCAAATTGAGGTGTTATTTTATCTTTGCAACATGCTAAATTTCTTATTAATGTTTTTTCCATTTTTATTTCTTCTCTGTATTTTTCACATAGGTTTCTATACCATTGTTGTAAAAATTTTATTCTTGCTCCTAGAGTATCTACTGTTTTTGTTTCATCCCAACTTTTTATTATTTTTGAACTAAATGGTTCAGGTAATTTATTAAAATATAATTTTCTTATTTCTTTACTTTTTTCTATATTATATGCTCCTTTATAATAATATTCTTTAAATGCGCAAGTATATTCATCTATATAGCACATATTACATATTGCTAATTTTAACATTAAATTCCTATTTATATCTTTCTCTTCATTTTGTTCTTCTTCTTTTGTTGTCATGCTACTAAATTCGTCTTTTATAGCTGTTTCATATTTTTTTAATAATTCTATAGGTGTTAATTTTGTTGATGATGTTCCTTCTGTGGGTTTGTCGGTTCTTAATATTCTTTTACTATTTTCAGTTAGATTTAAAAACCATAGTTTCACTGTTCCTATTAGTGTTCTTTCTATATATTCTGGTGCATCTATTACACTTATATTATTATCTAATAATTGTTTTGTCATATATCCTATCTAAGTCTAAAAAGTTGTAATTTTTATTAACTATTTGTTTGGGTGTCCATTTGTCATATTCATTCTTTAGATTATATCTTTTAAACTTATTCTTATAATATGTAGGTTTTCTTATTTCTGATGTACTAGGTATTATATTTTGATCTTCTTTTTTATCAAGAGTATTTATTTCTGTGTTGATGTTTTCTAAATTTTCTTCATTAATTACTTCTTGTTTTTCATTGATTTCTAAATTTTTTGTATTTGTTAATATTTCTGTATATGTTTCACTATCTTCTGAATCATAATTATCTGTTTCTTCAACATCTATATTATTTATTTCCAATTCCTTGTCTTTTATTTCTTTATTGTCTATTTCTAATTTTTCTTTAAATTGATTTATCCCGTTTAATAATTTTTGTTCTTTATCTTTTTCTTCTTTTTCTTTCTGTCTTTTTTCATACAGATCTTTTAACATTTGTAATTCTTTTTCTAATTCAGCAATCCTACTATTTTTAGTTTCTTCTATTTTTCGTATTTCTTCTGTAGTTTGTTGTTTTATTTTTTCTATTTCCTTTTTTCTATCTATTTCTTCGTTTTCCCTTTCTATTCTTACCATAGCTGTCAATTTATCTTCTAATTTTAATTCTTCTTTTTCTAACATTAAATATAAATGTTCACCTATTTTCTTATATCTTCTCCCTAGATTAGAAAATACTATTCTTATTTTTAGTCCTTCGTGATTTTCATATATTTTTTCGTCTATTATAAATTCTTCTTTGTTCATTTAATTGTAAATAGTTCATGTTGATATATATATTCTAAACTATCTATTTGTGATTCTAAATTTGATATTTCATCTTTTTGTGCATTTATTGAGTTTTTACTAACTCCGGCAAATATATTATAACTTAATCTTTCTATTCTTATTTTTAATTCTTTACGTTTTTCAGAAATAGTTTGTCTTAGTTCTTTGTATTTTTGTATTTTATTCATTTAAACCATATTTATAGTATTTTGACGGATACCTAAATCTGATTTTATCAGAATTAGGTGGTATGTGTCTCATTCTACTAGATTTTAAATGGATTATTAATTTTGCTTCAATACTAGATACTAAGGTGATTAGGTAGGCTAGTCTTTGTGGGTTTTCTTTTGTCTTATTTAGACTTATATATTCTGAATAATTACTAATTAAAGATTCTTTAATTTTTCTAAAAGCTTCTCTGTTTTTAAATGGTCTTCTCATAATTAATCAATATGAATTATTGTCAAGTAAATCCAATCTAAATTCATAAATTCAAACATGTATGCTACTTCTGTATTTTTTAAATAACTGGGCTCCGATACCATTTGTAGGGGGTGCGGATTAGGTGCGATAATTTAAATAGATAATAAATACCGAAAATACAAAATTCAGTTACAACGAAAGAGATTCGGAGACTAGTTTTAAATATATTAAATTTCACATTTACAATAGAAGTGATCAATACTAACAAAAATGTTATTGCAGATTATGTATCAAGACAAAGCTACACAGACTGATATAATAGAAGAAGATACTCTAGAAAAAATACTCAACACCCTAACTACGCTTTCAATGAAAGTGGACAGTATGGGTAATGAGATAGAAAAGCTAAAGACTAATGAAGATAAACTGAAGTCTATAGCTACAAATCAGCTAACTCAGCAGTGTGCAGAGCTATGTCGATCGGAAGACATTAAAATTCCAGAGCTAGAAGGAGACGTTGGGATACTCCATAAAACCCATAACATTTATCAATCTACTTCTGCAGGTACAAGCAAAGGAGTTAGGAGAAATACAAATATGAACCTAAACAAACTATTTGATAAACCATTTATTCCAAATACACCAAAAGATCCTATGTTTATACCCCCACAAATTACCACATACCGAGAAAGCCTAAACCAAGACAAAAAGACCTATAACTATACAGCCCGAACATACATAGAAAATATTTACAAAATACAAACCTTCTTAAATACCAACCCTAGAGCTATAAACATCCAAGAACCACATACAAATTACATAACCCAGAAGCTAACCGGATACAATAAGCTAATTGTTTTGCCCAAAACCAAACCAGGTCTAGTTAAAACATGTTACGAATATGGACTACTTAGCACCATATATACCCAAGACGGAAATGAAATATCCACTATACCAGAAATATATGATTCATTTAATATTTTTAAAAGAATAACCAAAGGTAACCTATTTTTTATAAAAATTTATACGGCACTAGCAGAGATATTGTATGATGAAGTTAAATCACCTATACAAGTTGTAAAAATAGGAATGACCCGAGATATGATTATACCAGAAGATATTACTCAACAACCAGAATGCCATCTGAGATCGTCGTCTTTAGATTGATAATGAAACTTTATAGGTATATCATTATTTGGAAGAGCGTCGATAATATGAACCTCTGTATGTTGTATTACTTCATCAGCTAGGACTTGATAAAAAATGATAATATATAAGGAAATTATGAGTAAAATGAAAAAAGCTTTTAATCATGATGTAATTGGAATTAACTTATTGTTGATTTCTTGTAATTGTAGCAAATTGTCTTCTATAGATAGTTTTTATAGCTAAGTTGTAAAAAAAATTAGGTGACTTAAATGGAAAAAAAAATTATTAAATAGTTTTTGGACTTTTTAAAAATTAGATAAGACCACAATATAATGTTTTGAATGAATCAGATTTTGGATTAAATCATTTTGACTTGCATTAACAGTTGGTCATTTATTAACATTCTTTTCTATGAATCTAGCTATGAATTATGTAACTTAGTCTTTTTCTCACTATAAGTAAAAATGTTTCAACAAGTGTAAAATTTGGTCAAATTTTGGAGTGTTAATTATTTGTTTTCTCTTACAAAAAAAAATAAAAAATTATACATACTAACATCTTGGTGTATGACCAGTAAAGAAAGGATTAATTAGCATCAAACATCATAAATCTCGATAATTTATAGCTTAATTATAGAAAATTCTGATATTTTTTATAATTATTGAAAGTTTCAATTGTGGGTCTGTCGAGATACATAATTAGCTCCCGATACATCCAATGAAGATACATTTTTTCCTTTGTAAAAGATATATAATTAGCTTATGATACATTTTTTCGATTTTGGGTCTGTCAAAATACATAGTATATCCAGCGAAGATTCATTTTTCTTTTGTAAAGATACATAATTAGTTTTCGATATATTTTTTTTTATGTGGGTTTGTCGAGATACATAATTAGCTTCTAATACATCCAACGAAGATCCATAATTAGTTGAATTTTTTGTAATTACTTTGCAAGAATAGGAATTTATATAAATACGATAAGTTAAGACGTATGTTTTAAGTTATTTTTCCATCAAATAATTTAGTTGTCTTTTAGGAGTTTTGTTTCCAAAATATACAGCCCAACACAACATATTGCACCCACGTAGTTATATTTTTAATTTAAGAATATGACTACGTGGATTCGAATCTTCACTAATAAGGTGAAAATTTAGATATTCAATCAACTAAACTGTGAATACTGATAGAAAATGCAAAAAAAGCCAAGAAAACACTTATAAAGATTATCCAAATTACAATATTATTCATATGTTAGTCTTAGAAATTCCATATATCTTTTTCTTACAATTAATTAATTCCAATCATGCATTTTCTTTAGTTGATCAAGTGTAGGACCCATATAAAAGCCATCTTCTGTATATTTCCAAATACAAATGTTAGCTGGAGTTTTATTTGTGCAATTTACACCCAAGTTATAACTATAAACATCAAACGCAGCTTGTTTATTACCCCACCAAAAATGGCAAAAGAAAAGCGTATTCCCCCAAAGAGATGGAAGGAAATGAAAATGAAAATCATTGCCCACTTTAGGATAATGCCATCCGAGGTCGTCGTCTTTAGATGCACAATGAAACTTTACAGGTATATTATTATTTGAAAGAGCATCGATAATATGAACCTCTACACGAATATCATCCCTATAAGCTAGTACTAGATAAGGGTTTGTAATATACGATGAAATTATTAGTAAAATTATAAAGCTTCTAATCATGATGTAATTGAAACTTATTGCTAATTTCTTGCAATTTAGCAAATACTTTTCTTTAGCTAGTTTTTATAGCTCAATTGTAAAAATAAGTTGACTTAAAAGGTACACATCTATTAAATGGTTTTTAATTGAGATAAGACCATAATAAATGTTTCGAAAGAATTAAATTCAGCATTAACTCGTTTTTACTTAACAGTTGTTAGTTAAAAACTTTTTTCAATGAACTTATATGGTTATATTTCATACTCCCTCCGTCTCAAATTATCCATTTCAAATTGAGATTACACATTGATTAAGAAAAATAATTAATAACATGACTAGTTTACTATAGTATTCATATTAAATGATGTTTATATTTTAATATGAAGAAAAGATAATTAATGCAAAGGGTAAAAACATGAATTTTTTTTTTTGTCTTTTCTTGATTAATAAAAAAAATAAGTACAATGAAAAATAAAATTAGAAAATTTGGGACGAATAATTTGGGACGGAGGGAGTATTAATTTGAAGGTGATATAATTCTGTAAACTAGTTAAATATAATATAATTTCTACACAAAGGGACTAAAATTACATACTATTATTTTCATTTATTGAAGTTTAAATATTTGATTCATATATTATTTTCGCTTTATTTTACTTGTCTTATGTATCAAAAATAGATATTTAATTTTACTTGTCTATTTTAACAAATCAAGAGAATTTTATTTTATTTTTTTCTCATACAACCCTTATTATTAAATAATACATAAAGTAGTAATTAAATAAATTTTAAAATTTTAAATTATTATTAATAAAGTTAATTTAGTAGAATACACTTCTAATTAAAAAAATTCTTAGAAAGTGAGACAAATCAATATAAGTCAAATCATATGAAATGGAAAAAGTATAAAATAAGAACCAAAAAGCAAAATTTATCCCACATTAATATAGGTAGCACTCTCACTCCTACAATAACAACAACAAATTTAGTGTATTCCCACAGCGTGGGTATGAAAAGGGTAAGATGTACACAGTCCATATCGCTATCTTCGAAGAAGTAGAGAGGTTGTTTCCGATAGCACTGTCACTCCTACAAATTCCAATATTACTACTTGCAATATATCTTTTATCATCGAATTTTTTTTGAACTCTGTGCATAAAGAAAATTTTAGTGTACTGCATTATTTTTTTAAATAAAAATTAAAAATATATTATTAATACCTTCTTGAATGTCTAAAACACAACTTATTTAGAAAAAAAAAAACAATTTATCAATAACTCAAAGCTGAAAAGTAATATTATTCCACATTAATATGAAAATTAATCTCACTTTTACAAATTCCAAATAATATTACTGCCAATCATGCCTTTTTTCTGTTATTTCTCTTTGAGAACCAAAATAAAAACCATCTTCTTGTACTAGCCAATAACAATTACGAACATCGTGAGAAGCATCTTCACAATCATCCTTCATGTGCCTATTAAAAACATCAAATACACTTTGTTTTTTACCCCACCAAAAATGACAAAAATAGAGGGTGGATTCAAATAAATTCATGGTAAATCGAAAATGAAAATCTTCATCTACTTTAAGTACATGAGTTCCAAACTCATGACCTTTAGACGCGCAATGATACCACAAAGGTGTATTATTATTCGGGAGAGCACTAATTATGTGAACCTCGAAGCGTACACTGGCTGTTACTGGATAAATATTAACGATACATAAGATGATGAGTAAAATACAAAAGTTTTTGGTCAAATTCATTGTGAATTTCTTTGTAACAATCCTTTTTTATTTACTTAGCTAGTTTATATAGGTATAATTAATTGAATGATTTTATCTTTATTGAAATCAAGATAATATTGAGTTAATTCTTTAATTTGTATGGTCATTCAGTTATGAAGAATATTTTTGTATTTTTCTTCAAAGGTCAATCAAGCTTATAAAAAATCTCATTAAAGTCAACTTTGAATTTTTGTTTTCATATATGGTTATTCAAATATTAAAAAGATCTCATTAAAGTAATTTTTTGAATTTTTTCCTTATATTGTTATTTGAAATTGAGAAGATTTCACAAAAGTCATTTTTAAATTTTCTTCCTTTTATGGCCATTCAAAGTATTGAGAAGATCCCACTTAAGTCAGTTTGAATTTTTCTTACCTATATAGTCATACAGGTATTAAGAAAATTCCACTAAAATAATTTTTAAATTTTTTTCCATATAAGGTTATTCAACTATAACTCTACGTGTTACAAAAACATATTTCTTTTATTAGATTTCTTAGTTCAATTGGTACTTATCTTTACAATTGACTATTAATTATGCTGATTGATTTTCATGTTTCTCTTTTATTTTTCTTAAGAAATTTATGATCAGATATGAATCACTTCTTGGGCTTAACTTTATTATTTTTTCCGTTTTAACTTATTTGCTTGATTTTGATTTGATACAAAATTTTAAAAAGTATAAGACATTTGGATATCGTAGTTTTAATTATGCATCTTTAGTAACTCTAATCTAACAAAAAAAAAACAATCAATTACCAGAGCATGTTTGCAAAATTAACACATGATAACATGACCTGCTAATCCTTAAATTCATTACTTGTTTATTTATTATTTCAATCCATTTTAATCATATTTTGTTATGTGTATGATTGAAGGGAATATTTTGAAATAACATCATATGAAAAAGAATGACTACCTACTTATCTGATGAAATGATAGATAAATTTAAAATACTTGTTTTGTATGTACTTAAGGATATAGAAATAGTACATATAAGAAAAATTATATACGAAGAGGTATTTTATTTTAATGAAGATTTATTAAGTTCTATAGAAAATTTACACTTATATAATGAAAGCTACTGCTCATACCTAGATAGTTGTTATTCAGATGGATACTACACAGATTAAAAATGTTAGAATATATTAAAAAAGTTAGAGAAAAACAAAGTTGGCTATACGAAGAAATTAATTATAGAAACCAGCTTAGAAGAGGAAAGGAACAATTAAAAGAAATATTAATTTGGATAAATAAAACCATGAAACAACTAGAATTAAAAGATAGTTTAGAATATGATTTAGACATAGAATTATTCATAGACGAAAAAGACAGGATAATTAATGAAATAGATAACCTAGAATTTAATATCAGATATAGTACAATTAGAATAAATTATTACAAAGAAATTTGCAATATCACAACTACTTTAGGATAAAATGATAGACTTTGAGTATTTAAAATATTGGAGACAAGATATGGAAGAAATAAGATTAACAGAAATACTTATGAAAGAGAATTTAATTGAATATTTTAGAACAAAAGATATAGAATATTTAGAATACCTTCAAAATAATATACAAGAATTACAAAGACTAAGAGAAAAAACTAAAGAATATTACAGTAAAACATTTAATCAAATACCATTTAATCACCCCCAACATATGAATATCAATAAAACTAAAATAAATAAACTAAAAATAAAAAAGTTTAGAATAATTAAGAAATATTCATGCACAAATAAAAATAGATCTATTAGAGTTATAATAGATCTATTTAAGTTACCCAAGTTATCCGCACCCCCTACAATTAAGATTTGTACGTGTTTCTTTTATTTTTATTTATTTCTTGTTTTTTTCAAAAAATAAAAATCGAATGGAGTAAACCTGTAAAAAGTAAGGTTAATTTCATGAATAACATATCACCTAATTTTTACTTTATTGTACTAAGCTTATTAGTTTATTTATATTACGTGAAAGTTTTCAATTATATCGAAATAAAACATTATTTCACTCGATTCTTATTTGACTAGCAAATATTTCTACACACCTCGTGATGTGTAATAAAGTATCAATTTGATATATTAAAATTTAATGGGATGAATAAAAATTTAATGATTGTTAAGTAAAATAAAAAGCTTAAAATTTTGTTAAATTAAATTCGTTCAGATTTGCCATAGTAACACTAATCTATAGATATTACTACTTTTAAGGGAAAGAGAAATTTTATATATTTTTTTTTTTAAAAAAGGCATGTGAAGACTAAGAAAAAATAACATCAACAATATTCATTCATATGGATATATATTATTATTATTACAATTCCATAAAGTTCCAATCATGCATTTTCGTCATTTGATCATTGTGGGACTCATATAAAAACCATCTTCTCGTACTTCCCATAAACAATATGAAACATATTTGCTATGACCTGAGCAATGTTTATGATCCAATTTTCTGTTATAAACATCAAACACTGCGTCTTTGTTACCCATCAAAAATGACAAAAGAAAGGGAATGCTGCCACCATAAATTAATCGGGTGGAAACGAAATTCAAAATCGCCGCCCACCTTAAGATAATGCCATCTGAGATCATCGTCTTTAGATTGATAATGAAACTTTATAGGTATATCATTATTTGGAAGAGCGTCGATAATATGAACCTCTGTATATTGTATTACTTCATCAGCTAGGACTTGATAAAAATTGATAATATATAAGGAAATTATGAGTAAAATAAAATGAAAAAAGCTTTTAATCATGATGTAATTGGAATTAACTTATTGTTGATTTCTTGTAATTGTAGCAAATTGTCTTCTATAGATAGTTTTTATAGCTAAGTTGTAAAAAAAATTAGGTGACTTAAATGGAAAAAAAAATTATTAAATAGTTTTTGGACTTTTTAAAAATTAGATAAGACCACAATATAATGTTTTGAATGAATCAGATTTTGGATTAAATCATTTTGACTTGCATTAACAATTGGTCATATATTAACATTCTTTTCTATGAATCTAGCTATGAATTATGTAACTTATTCTTTTTCTCACTATAAGTAAAAATGTTTCAACAAGTGTAAAATTTGGTCAAATTTTGGAGAGGTAATTATTTGTTTTCTCTTACAAAATAAAATAAAAAATTATACATACTAATATCTTGGTGTATGACCAGTAAAGAAATGATTAATTAGCATCAAAAATCATAAATCTCGATAATTTATAGCTTAATTATAGAAAATTCTGATATTTTTTATAATTATTGAAAATTTCAATTTTGGGTCTGTCGAGATACATAATTAGCTCCCGATACATCCAATGAAGATACATTTTTTCCTTTGTAAAAGATACATAATTAGCTTATGATACATTTTTTCGATTTTGGGTCTGTCAAAATACATAGTATATCCAGCGAAGATTCATTTTTCTTTTGTAAAGATACATAATTAGTTTTCGATATATTTTTTTTTATGTGGGTTTGTCGAGATACATAATTAGCTTCTAATACATCCAACGAAGATCCATAATTAGTTGATTTTTTTTGTAATTACTTTGCAAGAATAGAAATTTATATAAATATGATAAGTTAAGACTTATGTTTTAAGTTATTTTTCCATCAAATAATTCAGTTGTCTTTTAGGAGTTTTGTTTCCAAAATATACAGTCCAACACAACATATTGCACCCACGTAGTTATATTTTTAATTTAAGAATACGACTACGTGGATTCGAATCTTCACTAATAAGGTGAAAATTCAGATATTCAATTTGAATTGCGAATACCGATAGAGAATGCAAAGAAAAAAGCAAGAAAACACTTATAAAGATTATCCAAATTACAATATTATTCATATGTTAGTCTTAGAAATTCCATATATCTTTTTCTTACAATTAATTAATTCCAATCATGCATTTTCTTTAGTTGATCAAGTGTAGGACCCATATAAAAGCCATCTTCTGTATATTTCCAAATACAAATGTCAGCTGGAGTTTTATTTGCGCAATGTACACCCAAGTTATAACTATAAACATCAAACGCAGCTTGTTTATCACCCCACCAAAAATGGCAAAAGAAAAGCGTATTCCCCCAAAGAGATGGAAGGAAATGAAAATGAAAATCATTGCCCACTTTAGGATAATGCCATCCGAGGTCGTCGTCTTTAGATGCACAATGAAACTTTACAGGTATATTATTATTTGAAAGAGCATCGATAATATGAACCTCTACACGAATATCATCCCTATAAGCTAGTACTAGATAAGGGTTTGTAATATACGATGAAATTATTAGTAAAATTATAAAGCTTCTAATCATGATGTAATTGAAACTTATTGCTAATTTCTTGCAATTTAGCAAATACTTTTCTTTAGCTAGTTTTTATAGCTCAATTGTAAAAATAAGTTGACTTAAAAGGTACACATCTATTAAATGGTTTTTAATTGAGATAAGACCATAATAAATGTTTCGAAAGAATTAAATTCAGCATTAACTCGTTTTTACTTAACAGTTGTTAGTTAAAAACTTTTTTCAATGAACTTATATGGTTATATTTCATACTCCCTCCGTCTCAAATTATCCATTTCAAATTGAGATTACACATTGATTAAGAAAAATAATTAATAACATGACTAGTTTACTATAGTATTCATATTAAATGATGTTTATATTTTAATATGAAGAAAAGATAATTAATGCAAAGGGTAAAAACATGAATTTTTTTTTTTGTCTTTTCTTGATTAATAAAAAAAATAAGTACAATGAAAAATAAAATTAGAAAATTTGGGACGAATAATTTGGGACGGAGGGAGTATTAATTTGAAGGTGATATAATTCTGTAAACTAGTTAAATATAATATAATTTCTACACAAAGGGACTAAAATTACATACTATTATTTTCATTTATTGAAGTTTAAATATGTTGATTCATATATTATTTTCGCTTTATTTTACTTGTCTTATGTATCAAAAATAGATATTTAATTTTACTTGTCTATTTTAGCAAATCAAGAGAATTTTATTTTATTTTTTTCTCATACAACCCTTATTATTAAATAATACATAAAGTAGTAATTAAATAAATTTTAAAATTTTAAATTATTATTAATAAAGTTAATTTAGTAGAATACACTTCTAGTTAAAAAAATTCTTAGAAAGTGAGACAAATCAATATAAGTCAAATCATATGAAATGGAAAAAGTATAAAATAAGAACCAAAAAGCAAAATTTATCCCACATTAATATAGGTAGCACTCTCACTCCTACAATAACAACAACAAATCCAGTGTATTCCCACAGCGTGGGTATGAAAAGGGTAAGATATACGCAGTCCATATCGCTACCTCCGAAGAAATAGAGAGGTTGTTTCCGATAGCACTGTCACTCCTACAAATTCCAATATTACTACTTGCAATATATCTTTTATCATCGAATTTTTTTTGAACTCTGTGCATAAAGAAAATTTTAGTGTACTGCATTATTTTTTTAAATAAAAATTAAAAATATATTATTAATACCTTCTTGAATGTCTAAAACACAACTTATTTAGAAGAAAAAAAAAAACAATTTATCAATAACTCAAAGCTGAAAAGTAATATTATTCCACATTAATATGGAAATTAATCTCACTTTTACAAATTCCAAATAATATTACTGCCAATCATGCCTTTTTTCTGTTATTTCTCTTTGAGAACCAAAATAAAAACCATCTTCTTGTACTAGCCAATAACAATTACGAACATCGTGAGAAGCATCTTCACAATCATCCTTCATGTGCCTATTAAAAACATCAAATACACTTTGTTTTTTGCCCCACCAAAAATGACAAAAATAGAGGGTGGATTCAAATAAATTCATGGTAAATCGAAAATGAAAATCTTCATCTACTTTAAGTATATGAGTTCCAAACTCATGACCTTTAGACGCACAATGATACCACAAAGGTGTATTATTATTCGGGAGAGCACTAATTATGTGAACCTCGAAACGTACACTGGCTGTTACTGGATAAATATTCACGATACATAAGATGATGAGTAAAATGCAAAAGTTTTTGGTCGAATTCATTGTGAATTTCTTTGTAACAATCCTTTTTTATTCACTTAGCTAGTTTATATAGGGATAATTAATTGAATGATTTTATCTTTATTGAAATCAAGATAATATTGAGTTAATTCTTTAATTTGTATGGTCATTCAGTTATGAAGAATATTTTTGTATTTTTCTTCAAAGGTCAATCAAGCTTATAAAAAATCTCATTAAAGTCAACTTTGAATTTTTATTTTCATATATGGTTATTCAAATATTAAAAAGATCTCATTAAAGTAATTTTTTGAATTTTTTCCTTATATTGTTATTTGAAATTGAGAAGATTTCACAAAAGTCTTTTTTAAATTTTCTTCCTTTTATGGCCATTCAAAGTATTGAGAAGATCCCACTTAAGTCGGTTTGAATTTTTCTTACCTATATAGTCATACAGGTATTGAGAAAATTTCACTAAAATAATTTTTAAATTTTTTTCCTTATAAGGTTATTCAACTATAACTCTACGTGTTACAAAAACATATTTCTTTTATTAGATTTCTTAGTTCAATTGGTACTTATCTTTACAATTGACTATTAATTATGCTGATTGATTTTCATGTTTCTCTTTTATTTTTCTTAAGAAATTTATGATCAGATATGAATCACTTCTTGGGCTTAACTTTATTATTTTTTCCGTTTTAACTTATTTGCTTGATTTTGATTTGATACAAAATTTTAAAAAGTATAAGACATTTGGATATCGTAGTTTTAATTATGCATCTTTAGTAACTCTAATCTAACAAAAAAAAAACAATCAATTACCAGAGCATGTTTGCAAAATTAACACATGATAACATGACCTGCTAATCCTTAAATTCATTACTTGTTTATTTATTATTTCAATCCATTTTAATCATATTTTGTTATGTGTATGATTGAAGGGAATATTTTGAAATAACATCATATGAAAAAGAATGACTACCTACTTATCTGATGAAATGATAGATAAATTTAAAATACTTGTTTTGTATGTACTTAAGGATATAGAAATAGTACATATAAGAAAAATTATATACGAAGAGGTATTTTATTTTAATGAAGATTTATTAAGTTCTATAGAAAATTTACACTTATATAATGAAAGCTACTGCTCATACCTAGATAGTTGTTATTCAGATGGATACTACACAGATTAAAAATGTTAGAATATATTAAAAAAGTTAGAGAAAAACAAAGTTGGCTATACGAAGAAATTAATTATAGAAACCAGCTTAGAAGAGGAAAGGAACAATTAAAAGAAATATTAATTTGGATAAATAAAACCATGAAACAACTAGAATTAAAAGATAGTTTAGAATATGATTTAGACATAGAATTATTCATAGACGAAAAAGACAGGATAATTAATGAAATAGATAACCTAGAATTTAATATCAGATATAGTACAATTAGAATAAATTATTACAAAGAAATTTGCAATATCACAACTACTTTAGGATAAAATGATAGACTTTGAGTATTTAAAATATTGGAGACAAGATATGGAAGAAATAAGATTAACAGAAATACTTATGAAAGAGAATTTAATTGAATATTTTAGAACAAAAGATATAGAATATTTAGAATACCTTCAAAATAATATACAAGAATTACAAAGACTAAGAGAAAAAACTAAAGAATATTACAGTAAAACATTTAATCAAATACCATTTAATCACCCCCAACATATGAATATCAATAAAACTAAAATAAATAAACTAAAAATAAAAAAGTTTAGAATAATTAAGAAATATTCATGCACAAATAAAAATAGATCTATTAGAGTTATAATAGATCTATTTAAGTTACCCAAGTTATCCGCACCCCCTACAATTAAGATTTGTACGTGTTTCTTTTATTTTTATTTATTTCTTGTTTTTTTCAAAAAATAAAAATCGAATGGAGTAAACCTGTAAAAAGTAAGGTTAATTTCATGAATAACATATCACCTAATTTTTACTTTATTGTACTAAGCTTATTAGTTTATTTATATTACGTGAAAGTTTTCAATTATATCGAAATAAAACATTATTTCACTCGATTCTTATTTGACTAGCAAATATTTCTACACACCTCGTGATGTGTAATAAAGTATCAATTTGATATATTAAAATTTAATGGGATGAATAAAAATTTAATGATTGTTAAGTAAAATAAAAAGCTTAAAATTTTGTTAAATTAAATTCGTTCAGATTTGCCATAGTAACACTAATCTATAGATATTACTACTTTTAAGGGAAAGAGAAATTTTATATATTTTTTTTTTTAAAAAAGGCATGTGAAGACTAAGAAAAAATAACATCAACAATATTCATTCATATGGATATATATTATTATTATTACAATTCCATAAAGTTCCAATCATGCATTTTCGTCATTTGATCATTGTGGGACTCATATAAAAACCATCTTCTCGTACTTCCCATAAACAATATGAAACATATTTGCTATGACCTGAGCAATGTTTATGATCCAATTTTCTGTTATAAACATCAAACACTGCGTCTTTGTTACCCATCAAAAATGACAAAAGAAAGGGAATGCTGCCACCATAAATTAATCGGGTGGAAACGAAATTCAAAATCGCCGCCCACCTTAAGATAATGCCATCTGAGATCATCGTCTTTAGATTGATAATGAAACTTTATAGGTATATCATTATTTGGAAGAGCGTCGATAATATGAACCTCTGTATATTGTATTACTTCATCAGCTAGGACTTGATAAAAATTGATAATATATAAGGAAATTATGAGTAAAATAAAATGAAAAAAGCTTTTAATCATGATGTAATTGGAATTAACTTATTGTTGATTTCTTGTAATTGTAGCAAATTGTCTTCTATAGATAGTTTTTATAGCTAAGTTGTAAAAAAAATTAGGTGACTTAAATGGAAAAAAAAATTATTAAATAGTTTTTGGACTTTTTAAAAATTAGATAAGACCACAATATAATGTTTTGAATGAATCAGATTTTGGATTAAATCATTTTGACTTGCATTAACAATTGGTCATATATTAACATTCTTTTCTATGAATCTAGCTATGAATTATGTAACTTATTCTTTTTCTCACTATAAGTAAAAATGTTTCAACAAGTGTAAAATTTGGTCAAATTTTGGAGAGGTAATTATTTGTTTTCTCTTACAAAATAAAATAAAAAATTATACATACTAATATCTTGGTGTATGACCAGTAAAGAAATGATTAATTAGCATCAAAAATCATAAATCTCGATAATTTATAGCTTAATTATAGAAAATTCTGATATTTTTTATAATTATTGAAAATTTCAATTTTGGGTCTGTCGAGATACATAATTAGCTCCCGATACATCCAATGAAGATACATTTTTTCCTTTGTAAAAGATACATAATTAGCTTATGATACATTTTTTCGATTTTGGGTCTGTCAAAATACATAGTATATCCAGCGAAGATTCATTTTTCTTTTGTAAAGATACATAATTAGTTTTCGATATATTTTTTTTTATGTGGGTTTGTCGAGATACATAATTAGCTTCTAATACATCCAACGAAGATCCATAATTAGTTGATTTTTTTTGTAATTACTTTGCAAGAATAGAAATTTATATAAATATGATAAGTTAAGACTTATGTTTTAAGTTATTTTTCCATCAAATAATTCAGTTGTCTTTTAGGAGTTTTGTTTCCAAAATATACAGTCCAACACAACATATTGCACCCACGTAGTTATATTTTTAATTTAAGAATACGACTACGTGGATTCGAATCTTCACTAATAAGGTGAAAATTCAGATATTCAATTTGAATTGCGAATACCGATAGAGAATGCAAAGAAAAAAGCAAGAAAACACTTATAAAGATTATCCAAATTACAATATTATTCATATGTTAGTCTTAGAAATTCCATATATCTTTTTCTTACAATTAATTAATTCCAATCATGCATTTTCTTTAGTTGATCAAGTGTAGGACCCATATAAAAGCCATCTTCTGTATATTTCCAAATACAAATGTCAGCTGGAGTTTTATTTGCGCAATGTACACCCAAGTTATAACTATAAACATCAAACGCAGCTTGTTTATCACCCCACCAAAAATGGCAAAAGAAAAGCGTATTCCCCCAAAGAGATGGAAGGAAATGAAAATGAAAATCATTGCCCACTTTAGGATAATGCCATCCGAGGTCGTCGTCTTTAGATGCACAATGAAACTTTACAGGTATATTATTATTTGAAAGAGCATCGATAATATGAACCTCTACACGAATATCATCCCTATAAGCTAGTACTAGATAAGGGTTTGTAATATACGATGAAATTATTAGTAAAATTATAAAGCTTCTAATCATGATGTAATTGAAACTTATTGCTAATTTCTTGCAATTTAGCAAATACTTTTCTTTAGCTAGTTTTTATAGCTCAATTGTAAAAATAAGTTGACTTAAAAGGTACACATCTATTAAATGGTTTTTAATTGAGATAAGACCATAATAAATGTTTCGAAAGAATTAAATTCAGCATTAACTCGTTTTTACTTAACAGTTGTTAGTTAAAAACTTTTTTCAATGAACTTATATGGTTATATTTCATACTCCCTCCGTCTCAAATTATCCATTTCAAATTGAGATTACACATTGATTAAGAAAAATAATTAATAACATGACTAGTTTACTATAGTATTCATATTAAATGATGTTTATATTTTAATATGAAGAAAAGATAATTAATGCAAAGGGTAAAAACATGAATTTTTTTTTTTGTCTTTTCTTGATTAATAAAAAAAATAAGTACAATGAAAAATAAAATTAGAAAATTTGGGACGAATAATTTGGGACGGAGGGAGTATTAATTTGAAGGTGATATAATTCTGTAAACTAGTTAAATATAATATAATTTCTACACAAAGGGACTAAAATTACATACTATTATTTTCATTTATTGAAGTTTAAATATGTTGATTCATATATTATTTTCGCTTTATTTTACTTGTCTTATGTATCAAAAATAGATATTTAATTTTACTTGTCTATTTTAGCAAATCAAGAGAATTTTATTTTATTTTTTTCTCATACAACCCTTATTATTAAATAATACATAAAGTAGTAATTAAATAAATTTTAAAATTTTAAATTATTATTAATAAAGTTAATTTAGTAGAATACACTTCTAGTTAAAAAAATTCTTAGAAAGTGAGACAAATCAATATAAGTCAAATCATATGAAATGGAAAAAGTATAAAATAAGAACCAAAAAGCAAAATTTATCCCACATTAATATAGGTAGCACTCTCACTCCTACAATAACAACAACAAATCCAGTGTATTCCCACAGCGTGGGTATGAAAAGGGTAAGATATACGCAGTCCATATCGCTACCTCCGAAGAAATAGAGAGGTTGTTTCCGATAGCACTGTCACTCCTACAAATTCCAATATTACTACTTGCAATATATCTTTTATCATCGAATTTTTTTTGAACTCTGTGCATAAAGAAAATTTTAGTGTACTGCATTATTTTTTTAAATAAAAATTAAAAATATATTATTAATACCTTCTTGAATGTCTAAAACACAACTTATTTAGAAGAAAAAAAAAAACAATTTATCAATAACTCAAAGCTGAAAAGTAATATTATTCCACATTAATATGGAAATTAATCTCACTTTTACAAATTCCAAATAATATTACTGCCAATCATGCCTTTTTTCTGTTATTTCTCTTTGAGAACCAAAATAAAAACCATCTTCTTGTACTAGCCAATAACAATTACGAACATCGTGAGAAGCATCTTCACAATCATCCTTCATGTGCCTATTAAAAACATCAAATACACTTTGTTTTTTGCCCCACCAAAAATGACAAAAATAGAGGGTGGATTCAAATAAATTCATGGTAAATCGAAAATGAAAATCTTCATCTACTTTAAGTATATGAGTTCCAAACTCATGACCTTTAGACGCACAATGATACCACAAAGGTGTATTATTATTCGGGAGAGCACTAATTATGTGAACCTCGAAACGTACACTGGCTGTTACTGGATAAATATTCACGATACATAAGATGATGAGTAAAATGCAAAAGTTTTTGGTCGAATTCATTGTGAATTTCTTTGTAACAATCCTTTTTTATTCACTTAGCTAGTTTATATAGGGATAATTAATTGAATGATTTTATCTTTATTGAAATCAAGATAATATTGAGTTAATTCTTTAATTTGTATGGTCATTCAGTTATGAAGAATATTTTTGTATTTTTCTTCAAAGGTCAATCAAGCTTATAAAAAATCTCATTAAAGTCAACTTTGAATTTTTATTTTCATATATGGTTATTCAAATATTAAAAAGATCTCATTAAAGTAATTTTTTGAATTTTTTCCTTATATTGTTATTTGAAATTGAGAAGATTTCACAAAAGTCTTTTTTAAATTTTCTTCCTTTTATGGCCATTCAAAGTATTGAGAAGATCCCACTTAAGTCGGTTTGAATTTTTCTTACCTATATAGTCATACAGGTATTGAGAAAATTTCACTAAAATAATTTTTAAATTTTTTTCCTTATAAGGTTATTCAACTATAACTCTACGTGTTACAAAAACATATTTCTTTTATTAGATTTCTTAGTTCAATTGGTACTTATCTTTACAATTGACTATTAATTATGCTGATTGATTTTCATGTTTCTCTTTTATTTTTCTTAAGAAATTTATGATCAGATATGAATCACTTCTTGGACTTAACTTTATTATTCTTTTTGTTTTAACTTATTTGCTTGATTTTGATTTGATACAAAAATTTAAAAAGTATAAGACATTTGAATATCGTAGTTTTAGTTATGCATCTTTAGTAACTCTTATCTAACAAAAAAAAAAAAACAATCAATTACCAGAGAATGTTTGCAAAATTAACACATGATAACATGACCTGCTAATCCTTAAATTCA
Source organism: Capsicum pubescens (assembly GCA_030864215.1). Taxonomy (NCBI): domain Eukaryota; kingdom Viridiplantae; phylum Streptophyta; class Magnoliopsida; order Solanales; family Solanaceae; genus Capsicum; species Capsicum pubescens. The sequence goes on from CM061542.1 coordinate 285,446,702, forward strand.
TTACCTATTTATTTATTATTTCAATCCATTTTAATCCATTCAAATTCATGTCAACACAAATCATTTGATACAGCCTCTATTGTTTGCTATTAAAAGAAAATATTTTTTTAAAAAAGTAAGCATTTAGTAAATCAATAGAAATTGATTCTGATATCATTTATATATAATTTAGCAAATAGAGGTGGAGGTCGTTGGATGGGAGGCAAATAATAAAGGGGGTTACCATACCGGGGGGGGGGGGGCGGAGAAGTAAATCTGCATGAAATATCACTTGTCACTTTTAAAAAATATCTCAAAAATTTATTTTTATTGAAATATTTTCAAAACATTTTGACCAATAACCAAACATTAGAAAAAAACATTTCTACCAAACACACTCTTACAAATTGTTTGGATGATTGCTACTTTTTCTTCCATAATATATCGTATTATACTGTATTATTTATATACTGAATAAACTGTATTGTTTTATTTTGAGACGAGGGTCTATCAGAAACAACCTCTCTATCTCATTTATGAGATAGCGGTATAGATTGTGTACACTTACCTTCCCCAAACTCCACTTGGTGAGAATATACTGAGAATATTATTGTTGTTGTTATTGTATTCTTTTAATCATATAATGTCACATATCAATAATCTAAAGAATACACACGATATAATTATTTTTAAAAATAAATAATAAACATGCAACCATAGGTAGAAAAGGCAATGGAGGAAAAAAGATAACGGCGTAATCCCACTAAATTAATCGTTATATAAAATACTAACACTTTTTGTCATTAATAATCATGAATTCAACGGTACAATATAATAAAAATAAAATAATAATTAAATAAATAATTATGTTATTCAAATTAACAATACGATACAATAAGTAACAACCATCAAATAAGCTGTTAAGCAAAGTATTTAATGGGGAATTGGTTTGATAGGTGAGACATAAGAAAGTCATTTATCAAAATAGTAGATATCTCATACAACTATGACATGGCGTATATGAGAAGTAAAATTTTTCCTCTAAATGAGGTATAGAAAACATACAACAAGCACTTCATCTCGGATTTGAGCTGTGAATATGAGAAAATATCTATTAGAAAATGTTCCCTCTTAAAGGACTATCTCCGAAATAATATATAATAGTAGAAATTTCAATGCGGATATCAAACTACACCTAAGAACTTACGATAAGAATAAAAGTATCCAGATGATTAACTTTTAATAGATTTAATATTGTCAAATGCGTTTTGTATGACAATATTTTCTTAAATGTAAATTTCAAAATACCGTATCTTAGCTTACTATTATTACCTAAAATTTCAATTTCCTTAAAGTACTTATAAAATTTTGAATTGTAATTTATATCCCAAATCATCGAATACATCACTAAACAAGCAATAACAACAACTAGAACAATAAAATATAACCCACGATAACATAGGCAAATCTCCATTAACACCATTATTAATCTCCTTCATTTTTAAAATCCACCACCACTGCCTCATATTTGCCGTCGCTTTCGGCCTAACACCGGTGAAATCAATCGACCTCTGTCTCAATAATAAATCCCATTCATATGAAGAGGTTGCATATCTTTTTCATTCCGTTCTGTCACTATTCTCAAATCTTAATTTCGGAGTTCTCTCGTCATAGTCGCTATTGCAGAAAACTCAAAAATTGCGTTTCAATGGCGGTTGCAAGTGGCTGGAGAGAGATCCACGGCGGTGTTCTCCGCCATCAGATCTCGAATGATTCTGATACAGATTTAAGAATTAATTGATCTTATTAATATTGAAGGGGTTACAGCTGTATATATAGAGAACTGAAGAATAACTAATTACAGAATAACCCAGATGTATTTAATAATTATATATGTAGTCTATTATCCCCCCGCAAGCTGATCAGCGGTAACGAGGGGCAGCTTGGAGCAGAGAGACTGAAAAGGCTGTAACGGAAGAGGCTTGGTGAGAATATCAGCAAGCTGGTCAGTAGATGGGACATAGTGCGTGGCCATTGCTCCTGCAAGTACCTCATCGCGAACAAAGTGACAGTCAGACCCAACATGCTTCATACGATCATGAAGGACTGGATTTTTGGTAACACAAATAGTGGACTGATTGTCACAATAAATCTGTGGTTTCGTCGGGGGAATGCCAAGTGCATCCGTAAGGTATCGTAACCACATGGCTTCAGCAACACCCGCAGCCATGGCACGATATTCTGCTTCTGTGGAGGAACGGGACACTCGCGTTTGCTTCTTGGTGCACCAGGAAATCAGATTCGGTCCCATCATAACAATATATCCAGTAGTGGACTTTCGATCATCTTTGTCGTTAGCCCAATCCGAATAAGAAAAAACAGATATATCAAACGAGCCCTTTTGAAATAAAATTCCACAGTGAAGAGTACCTTGAAGATAGCGCAGAATGCGTTTCAAGGCCTGAAAGTGTTGTTCTGTGGGAGCATGCATTGATTGGGAGACTCGATTGACTGCATATTGGATGTCCGGACGAGTAACAACAAGATAATGAAGTCCACCGACGAGGCTCCGATATAGTGTAGGATCGGCAAAGGGAGTATTCGGCCCTGGGGATTGGCGGACTGCCATGGGAGTGACCGCGGGTTTGCAGTTTGTCATTCCAGCCCGATTTAGAAGTTCAAGGGTATATTTTGTCTGATGCATCAATATGGTTCCCGATTTGCGGATGAGTTCGAGGCCAAGAAAGAACTCCAGAGGACCGAGGTCCTTAAGTTTGAAGTCACGATGCATAGCTTCAGTAATTTCAGTGATGAGTGATGACGAGCTGCCTGTAATAACAATATCATCCACATAGATAAGAATGATGACTGTCCCTCGAGAACAGTGAAGGGTGAAGAGGCTGTTGTCATGATGGTAGGTGCGAAAACCAAGACCCTGCAGAAAAGTAGAGAGACGTGTGTACCAGGCACGAGGGGCCTGTTTCAGGCCATACAGTGATTTGCGAAGCTTGCAAACATAGTGAGGACGGTTGGGATTAACATATCCCGGTGGCTGAACCATATAGATTTCTTCCTCAAGATGACCATGAAGAAAGGCATTGCTGACGTCTAGCTGATGAAGCGGCCAATCATAGTGAAGAGCAAGAGACAAGACCAGACGAATAGTCTGTTGCTTAACAACAGGGCTGAAGGTCTCCTTATAATCCACACCATACTCCTGATGATACCCTTTTGCAACCAGACGTGCTTTATAGCGAGAAAGAGATCCATCTGAATTTCGTTTGATGCGAAACACCCATTTGCACCCAATAGACTTTCGGTTACTAGGCAGAGGTACCAAATCCCATGTACGTTGTTCATTCAGAGCCTGAAATTCCTCATCCATAGCTTGGCACCAGAAACTATTTTTGGAGGCTTGGTTGTAGGTAGTAGGCTCAGTTGTGGGATGTGCATCAAAGGGTATTTGAGTGTGGTAGGCTTTGGGTTTGAAGGTACCGGCCTTGGCTCGGGTTGTCATAGGATGAGTGTTGAGTGGAGGGTGATTAGGAAGGGGTGGTGGAGTTGTATGATGCTTGAGCGGGGGTTGGGTGGGGCTGCCGTGGGAGCTGGGATGTGCAGCGGTGGATGGGGTGGCTGTATGTGTGTTAGGAGTATGATGTAGGGAAGTGGTGGGTTGTGTGGCAGTCGGCTGGGTGTTCGGGTGGGAGGTTTGGGGTTTCGGGTGGGTAGTGGTGTAGTGGGGTACCGGGTTAGGTGCCGAGTGAGCCGGAGCATGAGCGTGAGAAAAGGACGGAAATAATGGCACAACGCCAAGTGGATTGGGGGAGTATGGAGTAGAGGAAAGACTTGTGTAAGGAAATTGTTCCTCCACAAAACGAACATGACGGGAAACATATGTTTTCTGAGATACAGGATCGAAACATTTGTAACCTTTGATAGTGGGATGATAGCCTAGAAAGACACAAGGGGTTGACCGAGGTTGAAGTTTATGTTGAGTGTGCGGACGCAACCAGGGATAAACTAGACACCCAAACGGGCGGAGATGGATATAGTCGGGTGGATGATTGTAGAGACGGGCATATGGAGTGGAGTTGGAGAGAGTGTGAGTGGGCATGCGATTTATGAGGTAGTTGGCAGTAGCAAGGGCATCAACCCAAAAGGAAACAGGTAAGGTGGAATCATGGAGGAGCGCAACAACTGTTTCTATTAGGTGACGGTGTTTGCGCTCAGCAACGCCATTTTGTTCAGGGGTATATGGACATGAAGTGTGATGAAGAGCCCCTAGATTTTGAAGAAAAACACCAAATGCATTGTTGACAAATTCTTTGCCATTGTCACTTCGAAAAATTTTGATTTTGGCATTAAATTGATTTTGAACCATTCGGTCAAAGTTTACAAAAATAGTATAAGCTTCGGATTTAAATTTCAGAGGATAAAGCCAAGTGAATTTACTGTAATCATCAACAAAACAGATATAATAACGAAAACCTTGAACAGAAGGAACTGAGGTTGGACCCCAAACATCAGAATGAATTAATTGAAATGGCGCAGTGGCCTTGTGTTCAGACAGTGAAAAAGGTAAACGACAAGATTTAGACACTGAACAGGACTCGCAATGTAATTTTTCTGAAAAATTAAAACCTAAGGAAGATAAAATGGATTTGGTGATGGCGGATGATGGGTGCCCAAGCCGGCGATGCCAGGTTGACGAGAGAATGGCTTGACTCACAACAGACGGAGACCTGGATGGAAGAGTGTATAGCCCATGCTCACAGCGGCCCGTGTACCGCACCCGGTTCGTGGTATTGTCCACTATCTGGAAATTGGTGTCATTAAAAATGAGGGTGCAGTTATTTTCTTTAGTAAAGCGATAAACAGATAAAAGATTGGATGTGAGGGAAGGGACGTGGTGAAGGGTTGAGAGATGAAATTTACCATTTGGGGTATAGACATACCCAGAGCCGGTGTTTGTGATGGGAAGGGATTGACCATTGCCTACTGTAATAGTTTCTGAGCCATGATACGGATGAGGAGCTTGAAGTTGTGAATAATCCGACGTCACATGGGTGTTAGCACCTGTGTCTAGATACCAATCGCCAGATTGAGCGTTTGTGGACGCATGCATCGCCCTTGATCCTCCGGATTGGCTATTTACATTCTGCGAGTCATCATAACGATACCAGCAATTAGCCGCAGAATGGCCCCGTTTAGCACAAATTTGGCACGTCGGAAGATCTCGTGTGGGCATCCGCTGGTTTCCTCGTCCCTGTCCGCGGCCTGACTGGAAGCCGTCCCTCGGTGGAGGCCCGCCTCTGCCTTGCTGCCCGGTGTTTCGACGGTCACCGCCGCCGCTGCCTCGCCCTTGGTTACGGCGATCGTCACCGCGACCCCTGGCCGAGCCTCCGCTGCCAGCCGAGTAAAGAGCCGTGACGCCAGGGGTGGAACTGGCTTCTCCGAGCAGTAATTTGTGTTCCATGTCTAGATTCAATTCTTCTGCATTAAGCCATCCAGACAGTTGATTCAGAGTGATTTCGACAGGCGAGAGGCGAATATGCTGTTTGAGAGAGGAATAGCCAGCCGGAAGACCACGTATCACGGCATTCACCACGTCTCGTTCAGGAATAATCTCGTTCACAGCATCTAGGTCAGACAGAATAGAGGCCACATCATCAAGGTATTGAGTCATCGTCTTCGTTCCCTTCCGAAGAGTATGCAATTTGTCACGCAACTGAAAAATATGAGCCGTGGACACAGAGTTGTACCTTGTGGCTAGTGCGTCCCAAAGTGAAGCCGATGTGAGAAAACCCCGGGCGTGTTTGTGCACAGAGGGGCTAATAACTGCGAGAAGACAGGCTCGGATCTGAGTGTCTACGATCATCCACGGAAGGTAGTCGGGATTTGGGAGCTTGACGCCGTCCTTCTCGGCTGTCTCGGGCTGCGGCTTCTCCGCACCGTCAATCCATCCGAGCAGCAAGTTGGCTGCGAGGGCGGTGCGGACGTTAAGTGCCCAGGCCGGGTAGTTGTTGTCAGATAATTTTTCGGGGATGAGATTGTGGAGATTCCTGAGCAGTAATTTTACTCCAGACGGTAATTTTGACAGAGGATCAATAACCTTGTCCATGGCGCCGACCTACGGCGGAGGAGGGAGGCCGTGCGGCGTGGTGTAGACGGTGGCGGCGGCGCACACACGTCGGAAAAGAGGAGAGATTAGGGTTTGGGCGGAAGAAGAAACCCTAGCTCTGATACCATGATACAGATTTAAGAATTAATTGATCTTATTAATATTGAAGGGGTTACAGCTGTATATATAGAGAACTGAAGAATAACTAATTACAGAATAACCCAGATGTATTTAATAATTATATATGTAGTCTATTAGATTCGTACAGAATTTATATACAGATCACGAAATCAGGTCTTGAATTTCCACCATCAGATCTCGAATTCACGACATTCTCCACCATCACATATCGATCCACGACGGCGAATAAGACAGCTTCAAGCCATGAGAAATTCTGGAGTTTGGAGATTCGTCAATGGAGGCTGAAGATGATGATGTTAATGAATATCCATAAGAATACTGTATCATGTTAAGAGAGTTCAGAGATACATAATAATGGTGTATCTGGTAGAAAAGGACAAAAAGATACGCCACGCGATCCTCCACCAAATATACAAAAGCTATGAATCTTACTGAATATTAGGTTACAGATACATACAAAAATTATGTATCGAAATGCTTTTTGTGCTTTCAAGACATAAGACTTATGTATCTGAATGTATTTCTGTAATATTAATAGATAAGAGTTATGTATCGATACTTATGTATCAAATGGTAATGTATCGCGAGTTTTAGCTATGTATCGCGACAATGAATGAAAAATCAAAATTTTACGTAAAATAAAAATAATCGAAATAATTTGTTACTAAACTGTTAAAATTTATGAAAATTGCCCTTTTCTTAAACCCCATCTTGAAATCATTCTATACTATTTTGTTGCCTAATTTGCTTGGCAATATTTAACTAAACCTAATTAATGAGTATCTTACCAATATATACATTTCATTTTGGGTGAGGTAACGAAATAAGGCTTCCTTAAGTGACAAATAATCATGAGAAAAGTTTGGTCGATATGCTAATAGTAATTATGGCTATAATTTATTATAATATTTTTCGTATAATTTTCAAATAACTAATTTTAACATATTTAATTAGCTTAATTTAGTTTAACATTAAAATTAGTCAAATTACCTTTCATGAAATAAAACACGACTAATAAAAATAAATCGCAAAAGTATAACACAACAATCAAATAAGGCAGAATTTATGCAATAAATTAGGGACCAAAAATAATTATTATTTTTTTTGGTAACAACTGTGAAATATTACCATAACCAACAAAACAACCAATACAAATATAGAGCCCCTTCCTTTGTGCAGGAAAAGCCTCCAACAAACCAGGAAACTATCTACCTAAATGTTGTATAAAAAGCTTACAGTCTTGTGCTTTCTTTGACTTGCTATACATGGTTAATCTTTCTGTTAATTCCTTCCTAATCTGTGCTACCACCTCATCAGTATTTACATGTTTGCCTTTATATTTCCTCCAGTTCCGGGCTCTCCATGTGTGGTAGATTACTGCACCACAGATAGCAGCCATGATCTTCTTCTGAAACCTCTTCCAATGCTTTCTTTGTATACATTGCAGAACCTGTTTAGTTTCTGTGTGTTAAAGTTTGATACCTGTCCAGTTACTAAGTTCAGCCCATACATTTTTAACCCATGCACACTCTTCAAACAGATGCACTCTTGACTCCAGCTCCTGTGCAACACATAAGCAGCAATTTGCATCATCCACCTGGATATTCAGTTTCAGCTTTCTTTCCCGTGTAAGCAATCTCCCTTGTACAGCTAGCCACACTATGAATCGATGCTTAGGCAAGGCAATGGAAGTCCAAATGTGTTCTGCAATCCTCAACTTGGGTTTACGCCCTATAAGCTCCATATAGCTCCTTGAAATTGAGTAACTACCATCTTGTGTCAGTCTATATTTGTCCTTTACATACCAATCTTTCATCAATCGTTTAACAGCATTAAGCTTTCTCCAATACCAACTGCTATCAACAGGTGCCTTGTGCTCCCATATACTTGAGTCTTCTTTGATGTAAATCCCATGAACCCATCTAACCCAAAGAGATTCCTTATCCGTAGATAATTGCCAAACCAGTTGTCCCACTGAAGCAATATTCCAGTTACTACTTCCCTTTATATTCAGTCCACCTTGGCTTTTAGGACGACATATCTTCTCCCAGGAAACTAAAGCCACTTTCCTGTTCTCTTCAGTACTACCCCAAAGATAATCTCTACACCTTTTATCAACTTCCTTAAGTACCTGTTGAGGAAGAATGAAAACAGCCCCCCAAAAAATATGAATAGAGAATAACAAAACATTTACCACTTGCAACCTACCAGTGTAATACCCAGTATACTTCTAAACTAGAAAATGGGCCGTTCTTCCTACATGTGAAAACTCTAATCTTGTAATTCATATTTGAGTACATGACTTACAATGAGTATCCTAGTGAGAAGAGAGCTTATGATGTGTTAAACGTGTTCATAGGAGTCACTTAAGGTAATGCAAGCTAAGAGCTTTGGAATCCATCAAGTTTTAGTGTTTGATTTCGCAAGGGTCATCTTTAAACGAGCATAACTTGATGTATATGTGGTATTTTGGCATATTTAGACCCACCAAATTGTAGAGAATCGAATTATATTTCCAATGATACCAATTTTACCATATTCCAATACCCGAACGAAAAGTTATGCCCATTTTTGTGAGAGACAGTAATGGTATGCGATTGGTTAGGCGCCTCCCAACCATACTTGTGCGATTAATTGGGCGCCGCCTAAGTCAATTCCAAGTGCCAAAAACACTTCGTTTTGACTTATATCAAGGGTGTTAAAGTCATTTCACACCCCTAAACCATCCCTAATCACTCCAAATCGTTATAAGGGATATTTAAACACATTATTTATAATACCTAAGCCCTAAATCAGTCAAGTTACGATCCAAAACCCTTCCCCTCTTCCCAAAAACAAAATCTAAGTTTACCTCTCAAGAATCAAGAAGTTAAGCTCCGAATTCAAAGTTCTCTACAAGGATTCTTTCAATCAAGCTTGAGGGTCCAATCTTTCAACGAATCCATTACCATAAAAGTATGTGGGGTTATGAACAAGAACACCCTTTCATTCTTGTACCCAAAGTTTGCATTATTTTACAAAGATACATGATTTTTACATGTTTTATCATGAATTTGAAGTGATAAATCTTATCCTATGTTGTTGTTCAAGATACTATGATTATTTTGAATGTTTAGAAAATAAACTCCATGAGTTTGAGATTATTGTTATGATTAAAGGCTGAAAATTTTCAGATTTCCGTATAAATTATGCATGCTTGTGATATAAAGCATAAATGTTGAAATGTTTTGATTAAGTATCGCTATAAGGGTCATTAACCCACATTGAGATTGTTGTTTTGAGAATTTATGTGCTACATGCACCCATGTTTAGAATATTTTTGATGAAGTATAGAAAGATTTGACCTTTTGGTCACAACAGAGTTAAAATCCACTTTATGAAACGAGTTACAAATTTTATCATTTATTTAACTTAAGAAATATGAGATTACCCTTAAAGTGAATTTTTCTTGAGATTTTTTAGCATAGTATTGGGAGTAGTATTTAGCACCGAGTTGGGTATGTTACTAAGGTTTCATACCCCAGAACTACGTGCCGCCGTAGGCTGAGACATTGACTTCCACTACATGTGGAAAATTGAGATAGTGATCACTGAGATGAGATTGTTCTACACCGATGGCAAGGGTAAGACAACCCTAACCTTACGGGGGCAAGTCGTGGGACATCATGGGTGCTCACATGGTGTACAGGTCGGTTAGAAGAACCTCCCAAAGAGTCGTCCCTCATTCTTAGATTGATTTTACTGATTTAAAAGAGATTTGAAATGCAGATTTATGATGTATTCAATATTCCAGATCTCACTAAGATTACTTGATGAGAGAATAAGAAAAAAATCTTGATATTTGATTAAGTGTAATGGCTCATGATATCCAGATTGGGATGTTTTACCATTCATTGTGTATGATTTCAGATTTTAGATTTCTTTCAAGCTTTATGAGCCATTTACAAATGTCCTGCATGATTTGGAAAGAAAACTTATGACATGATCGTTAAATATATATATATATATATATATATATATGCATATAAATATGTTTATTTCATGCACCCCCATATGCTCGGTACTTTTCCATGGTACTGACCTATATATTCGTATGTGGACTACATTTTCTCGAAATGTAGGTACAAGGTATAGTGTACATCTTCAGATCTAGTCAGTTCGCGACATCCAGTCAGCAGGTGATGAGTCCTTTTGATTCAAGGGCTTGAGTTAGTTATACAGTTTGAGAAGTGTTGTATTTTCTTTATTCAGTCGTATTGAGTTGGGTTAGTCGGGAGTCATGACCCGGCTACCTACAGTCAGTACTAATAGAGGCTTCATAGACAGTCAGTAGAAGTTGATGTATTCCGTTTCAGTTTTGGTTGTAAAAGCAGAGTTGTAATTTTGTAAATTTAGTTTTGTATCTATCATATTCAGAAAAGAGTTATTTTCCGCAGATTTGAATAGATTTATACTTTTTGTTCAGTTGCTTATGAGTTATGCCAGTAGAAGGGTTAGCTTGGGGTCACTTGTGATCCTAAGCACCGTGTGACATCTCGGGACCCGATTTTGGGGGGTTACAAACTTGGTATCAGAGCATAGAGTTCAAGTGTCCTATGGTGTCTATGAAGCCGTTTCTAGTAGAGTCTTGCGGAACGGTACGGAGACGTCTGTACTTTTCTTCGAGAGGCTACAGGGCATTTAGGAAATGTCTCCATTCTTTCAAGTCTTAAATCGTTCTATAGAAAAGTTCTCCAAGAAACTTATACAGATTCTCATCTTACTCTAGTCAGGCCATCTCTGCCTTATTTCCAAGGTATCAGAAATAGTTGAGCTTCATTCTCCATAGATAGTTATGGGACTGTAAGAGAGCTAGAAAGTATCTTGTCAGTACTTTTGAGTTCCGAAAACTGAAGTGCTTTATCAGGCCTGTAGAAATCATGCACAAAGCCTGAGTCAGATGTGCTTTTGAATTTCTCCTCATAATCCATAATGATAATCTATACTTCTCTATCTATGTTCTTGAAGTAACATGTTCGGCAAGTTCCAATTTTCTCCCTAGATAGTGCTCTTATATTTGCTGGCAGAAGTTTCAGAAGTTTCATAAAACGGCTTGAGAGGAGCCTTCTAGTATGTTATAAGTCCATCAGATTTGAAGTTATACCCTTGTTCTTATGAGTTATTTAATTAAGACAGAGTAAGGTGTATTCTTAGATCGTTGAATGTTGTGTGTCAAGTTTCTATCTCTTGTATTATGTAATCTTGTTATCAGTATGTTTGTGAAAAATCAAAGTCTAGTGAAGCCGTGTGAGGCCTATTTCGATTCACTAGCATAGTTGCTTTGTTATTCATCTAATTTTCTTTTTCAAAATACAAAACCAAAGTCTAGTGAAGCCGTGTGAGGCCTATTTCGATTCCCTAGCAACTTGTTGTTTATCTTGTTGTTCTGGTGTTAGTTGAAAGTGTAGGTTTCTATGTAGTGACAGAAGTAGTAACGTTTAGTTGAAAGTCTTGTGTTAGTTGAACTTATGGGTTTAGAAGTGTAGTGTCAAGAATGATGGTAAGGGCGATTTATTGAATATGTATAGCTGAATTTTTGCTTATGATTGAATTAGTAATGAAGTGATATACCCTTGTTTGTTAGTTTAGTGAAGTTAAAGAAGGAGATTATTAGTTAAGGTGGATTATTGTTTGCTTGAAGTGTGAAAAGAGTTATTGATGGTATTTGTTGTGCTAGGAAAGTATAGGTTTCGATGGAAGTACTTGGTGGTTGAGTCTTGTTAATTTAGGCTTTCCTGAGATTGCAAGAGAAAGTTTAGTTGAAATTTATAGAGCTATGAAAGTAATTTAGGTGTGAAGATGGGTAAATAGTAATGATATGAAGAAGGAGGATGTGTTAACAGATTATGAATAAGATAGGCCATATGATTATGATCGATTGTCATTGTGTACTAGTTTTTCTTAATGCTATGTTCTATAGTTTTGAAGTGAAAATTGTGTGTTAGATTGGGTTGTAAATCATGTTTAGCTCTAGACATTAAGTTTGAATAGTTGATGGTTCGGTTGTTGATGCTAGTTATATGGAGGTGAACCAATAGACTTGAAATAGTGAATGCAAGAATGTAAGTTTACTGATTTGAGATTAAGTATGATGTTGTATGAATGATGTAGAAGTATGCCCAAGGTAATATGGGGTTGCATTATTTTTTAGGATTATGGCATATTGTTTGTGGCTAGTAGTACTGTTGAGTTGCTAGGTGGAGAAAGACTAGTTAGATGGTATATGGCGTTCTAAATAGCCAAGTTAAGGAGTTTTGATTGATAGTGTTGAGCCTTTTGTTATGGTCTTGATTCTCATGGTCTAGAGATATAAGTTTGGAGATGCGATATTGGTAGGCTATGACGAAAGTAGTATGGTTCATTAAGGGTTGAAGATATTCGTGTTAAGTGTTGGAACATAAGTTGAGTTTTTTTTTTAAGATTGAGCTAATAGAAAGTAGAGTTGAAGAACTAGTTGGTGTGAACTCATAGTATGGTGATACTCCTGAAGATTCTAAGTTAGTAAGTGTTCAAGTTATTAGATGATGACTATTGGAGACGTAGAAAGATAGAGTTGTATCTTAGAATGAAGTATTAGCAGTGGGTTTTACACTTTCAGGTGTAGTCTTTCAGGGTAAGTTATTGTTTATGAGTATTATTATGCCCTAGACTCTAGAGTAAAAGGATTTCAGTTTAGATTAGAGTTAGTAAAAGGTTACATAGACTTAGAATATCACCTTTGATCTAAGGTGGAGATGGTAGAGTGAAGAACCAAATCAAGTTTTGAGAGTTAGATTATGTTGTATGTTAACAAGAGTTACGATGAGATAGTGATCCTTTCTTTCTCTACAATATTCCTTGGATTTCAATCGTTACCACATCAGATTTATGTCATGCGTGATAGAGCTATGCCAAAGGCCAATGCTTATACACTTCATGTGTACTCAAGTCCATTCTCAGCTTCTAGAAAACAAGTAACAACTTCACTTTGTGATTCGAGTTATCCCTCATAAATCTATGAAATCAAGTCTTATGTTGAATAGCTTATGCTAAGTATAAACTCATGTTTCAGAGTATGATCAGTTCTTAGAAACTCATGATCCTAGTGAAATCCAGTTTATAACATGTATGCCCTCAGTTTAGATCTTTTTAATGGATCCATGTCTTTGACATTCTATTCTTCAAGCTTTAGTTAAGTGTCAGAGTTATGTATAGTATTCTTTCATGCTTCAGGTCCTTATGTGTTAGCCCTTCTATGACCTCTTTCTACGTTAAGATAGTGATGATGAACAGTTTTTTAAATGAGAGAGAGTAAATGTTTAATGTTGAGAAAAGATCGTTGTATGCCTGTTTTAGATAAGGCTAAAGTGTGAAGTAAGATTGAGGCCAAGTCTTTGATACATGTCGTGGTTAGTTGAAAATTTATGTGTATATTCTTAAGAATAGTGCAAGAATATTGTTGTTGATAGAGGTTTAGAGACTAGGAGGAGTAAGCCTTTATGAGTGTTTGCCTTGAAGTTCATATGTGGTTATAATGATAGGCTTGAATGTCGTGTTGGGATGTAAGTGGAGGAATGCAATATGCACTAGTGAATCCATAGTAAGAGTTTAGAGTTAGTCGTTGAAGTGATAAGAAGAATCATCTTAGAGAGGAAAAGTTGTGAAATTGCTTGGGGTATTGAATTCATGGTTCATACTAGTGTTATAATGTTATGTGTAGTAAGTTGTGATTCAAGTTAGGCTTGAACATGGTGAGAGAATTTAGTTTAGATCAGACATTAGTATATGAAGTTATATGAACCCGTGTGAGTATGGTATTAAAGGGGAGAAAGTATAGTTGAAAAGAGTATTCGAGAAGTGTTTCTAAGCTTGAAAAATTAGCAGTTGCATTGTCTAAGGCCTAGTAATTCTAAACTAGTTTATATTTAAGAAGCCTATGTTCCATGTTACCAAGTTATATAGCTATACTGAGAATTCCTTCTTCAGATATCTCACTTAGATCATACCCAAGATTCTTTTTCCCTACTGATATTATAACTTCTTGCTAAGAGTGTTGAAGAAATATTCCAGTTGATTATAAGCTTTCAGTATGATTCAGTCCATATAGCCAGCAATTTAGTTTAGTAATCAGACAACAAGTTCCCATGTTTTTTCTATCTTTCCTATTCTTGAGGTAATGCATTCACGTCCATGCTAGTTTCAAATCCAATTTAGTCCAAGCATCATGTTTAAGATTCAGCTATTTAGTCATGACTTAGTTCGTAAGTGCTCAGAGCATAACCTCAGTTTTCCAAGTATACCAACTCAGATAGTGTAGCACCCCTTGTACAATCTTGTCTCATTGTCTCATGATTCGTGCCTGAATAATTTATCACTTCGCAGTTCTATATTAATGATTGTATCATGGTAATCTCAAGTGAGTTATGAACTCCTAGCATGAATCAATTTCTGATGGTCAGTAAGTCAAGTTAGCTTAGAATTCAACTTCATGATAGAATTTCTAAAGTTTCATCTCAGCTATATTCTTTGTTAGAAGACACATTATTCCATACCTTAATGTTTCAATAAGTTTCTGCACATCATTCGAGGACGAATGATTCCAAGGGGGAGATATTTTAATACCCAGTATACTTCTAAACTAGAAAATGAACCGTTCTTCCTACATGTGAAAACTCTAATCTTGTAATTCATATTTGAGTACATGACTTACAATGAGTATCCTAGTGAGAAGAGAGCTTATGATGTGTTAAACGTGTTCATAGGAGTCACTTAAGGTAATGCAAGCTAAGAGCTTTGGAATCCATCAAGTTTTAGTGTTTGATTTTGCAAGGGTCATCTTTAAACGAGCATAACTTGATGTATATGTGGTATTTGGGCATATTTAGACCCACCAAATTGTAGATAATCGAATTAGCTTTCTAATGATACCAATTTTGCCTTATTCCAATACCCGAGCGAAAAGTTATGCCCATTTTTGTGAGAGACAGTAATGGTATACGATTGGTTAGGCGCCGCCCAACCATACTTGTGCGATTAATTGGGCACCGCCGAAGTCAATTCCAAGTGCCAAAAACACTTCGTTTTGACTTATATCAAGGGTGTTAAAGTCATTTCGCACCCCTAAACCATCCCTAATCACTCCAAATCGTTATAAGGGATATTTAAACACATTATTTACAATACCTAAGCCCTAAATCAGTCAAGTTACGATCCAAAACCCTTCCCCTCTTCCCAAAAACAAAATCTAAGTTTACCTCTCAAGAATCAAGAAGTTAAGCTCCGAATTCAAAGTTCTCTACAAGGATTCTTTCAATCAAGCTTGAGGGTCCAATCTTTCAACGAATCCGTTACCATAAAGGTATGTGGGGTTATGAACAAGAACACCCTTTCGTTCTTGTGCCCAAAGTTTGCATTATTTTACAAAGATACATGATTTTTACATGTTTTATCATGAATTTGAAGTGATATAAATCTTATCCTATGTTGTTGTTCAAGATACTATGATTATTTTGAATGTTTAGAAATTAAACTCCATGAGTTTGAGATTATTGTTATGATTAAAGGCTGAAAATTTTCAGATTTCCGTATAAATTATGCATGCTTGTGATATAAAGCATAAATGTTGAAATGTTTTGATTAAGTATCGCTATAAGGGTCATTAACCCACATTGAGATTATTGTTTTGAGAATTTATGTGCTACATGCACCCATTTTTATACTATTTTTGATGAAGTATAGAAAGATTTGACCTTTTGGTCACAACAGAGTTAAAATCCACTTTATGAAACGAGTTACGAATTTTATCATTTATTTAACTTAAGAAATATGAGACTACCCTTAAAGTGGATTTTTCTTGAGATTTTTTAGCATAGTATTGGGAGTAGTATTTAGCACCGAGTTGGGTATGTTACTAAGGTTTCATACCCCAGAACTACGTGCCGCCGTAGGTTGAGACATTGACTTCCACTACATGTGGAAAATTGAGATAGTGATCACTGAGATGAGATTGTTCTACACCGATGGCAAGGGTAGGACAGCCCTAACCTTACGGGGGCAAGTCGTGGGACATCATGGGTGCTCACATGGTGTACATGTCGGTTAGAAGAACCTCCCAAAGAGTCGTCCCTCATTCTTAGATTGATTTTACTGATTTAAAAGAGATTTGAAATGCAGATTTATGATGTATTCAATATTCCAAATTTCACTAAGATTGATTGATGAGATAATAAGAAAAGAATCTTGATATTTGGATTAAGTGTAATGGCTCATGATATCCAGATTGGCATGTTTTACCATTCATTGTGTATGATTTCAGATTTTAGATTTCTTTCAAGCTTTATGAGCCATTTACAAATGTCCTGCATGATTTGGAAAGAAAACTTATGACATGATTGTTAAATATATATATATATATATATGCATATAAATATGTTTATTTCATACACCCCCATATGCTCGGTACTTTTCCATGGTACTGACCCACATATTCGTATGTGAGCTACATTTTCTCGAAATGTAGGTACAAGGTATAGTGTACATCTTCAGATCCAGTCAATTCGCGACATCCAGTTAGCAGGTGATGAGTCCTTTTGATTCAAGGGCTTGAGTTAGTTATACAGTTTGAGAAGTGTTGTATTTTCTTTATTCAGTCGTATTGAGTTGGGTTAGTCGGGAGTCATGACCCGGCTACCTACAGTCAGTACTAGTCGGGAGTCATTAAAAATAATTTTTTTCCATTGGTTCCATTCATTTGTTTTTTCCGATTAAGAAGATTAGTCTTCTTCAATGCATTTAGGCTAGCCTTGTGATCCTATATATTAATTTATGAGAAAATTATCCCCTATAGTATTATTAGATCTAAAATAACAAATTTTAGATAATTGCATTAATGAAAGTTATGTTGTAAGTTGTAATTTCCTATCTAATAATTAGTGTTATATACATTTTTTCCCCATAATTTATCTTATGGCTTATTGATTATATACAAAATCTACTTGAGTTGATTTTGAAGCTTATACGAGATCTATTGTTGTGAACATCAATAGACAAGTTGGGCTGGGACTAAACCGTGAAGAGGCCCAACAATTAAAAAGCCCAACAATAGAGTGTCTAAGCTTCTGATCATTCTCATGCTTACCTCTATCCTTTAGTTACCTCATCTTGTGTCAGTCTATATTTGTCCTTTACATACTAATCTTTCATCAATCGTTTAACAGCATTAAGCTTTCTCCAATATCAACTGCTATCAACAGGTGTCTTGTGCTCCCATATACTTGAGTCTTCTTTGATGTAAATCCCATGAACCCATCTAACCCAAAGAGATTCCTTATCCGTAGATAATTGCCAAACCAGTTGTCCCACTGAAGCAATATTCCAGTTACTACTTCCCTTTATATTCAGTCCACCTTGGCTTTTAGGACGACATATCTTCTCCCAGGAAACTAAAGCCACTTTCCTGTTCTCTTCAGTACTACCCCAAAGATAATCTCTACACCTTTTATAAACTTCCTTAAGTACCTGTTGAGGAAGAATGAAAACAGCCCCCCAAAAACTATGAATAGAGAATAACAAAACATTTACCACTTGCAACCTACCAGCATAAGAGAGTTTCTTGGAGTAGGTCACATTAATTCTTTCAGTGATCTTGCCTACTAGGGCATGACAATCCATCTTCCTAGGAAGTTTTCCTATTGAAAAACCAGTCATAGCAAGGATTTGATCTCTTATATTTTCTTCAACCCCAGCTAAGAAGATACTAGATTTCTCCAGATTAGCTTCAAGACCTGTAACAACGCTAAAATGCTTGAAAGCTTCCACAACTTTATTAACCGAGGCTACATTTCCTTTACAGAATATCATTAAATCATCGGCAAAAACTAGATGAGTTAGCCTTTGGTCCTTGCACATTGGAAGAAATCTAAAATCAGGCAAAACACTCATAGTTGTTAATGTTCTAGTTAGATACTCCATTACGAGAACAAATAGCAATGGAGACATTGGATCCCCTTGCCTAAGCCCCCTCCTTCCTTCAATTAATAAACTGATCGGGAAACTTGAATCCTTTTAATGCTTCTTCCAAAAAATCCCAAAGAACCATATCATAAGCTTTTTTGAGATCTATCTTCATGAGGAATCTAGGAGATGCATTTTTTCTATTATAATGTCTCAATAAATCATGACAAATCAACACATTATGCATCATCGATCTACCTTTCACAAAGGATGACTGTATAGTTTTAGAACTTGTTTCAAGACAAACAAGAAAGACTACACTCTTCCACTTGGTATTAAGATCAAACACCACTTATTAAAGGTTCTTCTTATCATAAGGCATGAAGATTGGCCAAGAACACCAAGAACCTTCAGCAAGTTTTAAAGACCAAGGTGCAAGTTAAACCTCCCAACAACAATAACACCTCTTTCAAACACAAATCCACAACAACAAAGACAATCAACACCTCCAAATCTCGGATTCACAACAACAACTAACCAACAACACATCTCCAAATATCAAATTCATAATAACAACAAACCAACACACGGCCAACCCTTTGAATCCGTACAAACACAACACAAGAAGGAGTTCAACTTGGATCTTGACTCTATTAGTGTTAGGGAAGAATAAACCAACACTAAAGACATTCAAGACTTACGGAATACTCCTAGATCTAGATTCAAAACACAAGTCTAGGCCAAGACAACAACAAGAACACAACTTTCGGCCAAGAACACAAGAACTTCTACTCTTTTTTTTCAAGTGAGCTAGCCCAAGATTGATTTTGTTGGAACAAAATCAATCACAAGATCTGATACCAAATGATAGTGGAATCAACCCACAACACGAAAATAAGATACAAATCACAAGAACAAGAAAAGAACATAACACCCAAAGAGGAGACACAACCCGTAGGACCTCCTTTTGGTAACAAACCAGCTACAAATCAACAAAAACAAGGAGAAATCACACCAAGGCAACAACTACACGAGATGAACAAGAAGATTAACAACAAGGATCACAAAAACTAACGGTTTCACTAATAACAACATTATACAATTACAAGAAGTAAAGATAGGTAGTGAGACATCAACTCTTATAAGAACTAAGAACCTAAGTGTATCTCAAACACTAAGACCCTTAACTAATGTATAAAACCAACACCAACACTCTTACAATGACATAAGAGAGTGTTAATCACTCAAGCACCAAGGTTTCAAACCAAGTTTTGCTACACTAGTGATTCCACACTAGTATCACCCTTATTTCAGTTTTATGGCTTTTCCAAGCCCTACAACTAAAGTGATACACTCTCCATGGGAGAAGAAAGGGTGTTACAAGTTTTGGTCTTTCTACAACATTTAACAACTAAAGAAATAAAAACCTAATACTAGTCTATTTATAGACTTATTACAATATAGAGTGAAAGGTCCAAAAAACCCTTAATAAAGGGAGAAAAAAAAGAACCCTTGGAGTGTATGTAGGGGCGTCTTTGTTATGTGCAAATTCCTCTTCACACTTCAACTTGTACACTCCCTCGGCTTGATTCCATGCATGCTCACGTACACCCATCTTCATGATCGTTCCCGTATCAATGGTAGAGTTTGGTTGTTTTGGAAAAAATACCTTCATGTACAAATATTTCAAGTGCATGAGTAGTATATGCATTGTAGGGTACAGAATGTGTCCATAGATTTCTCAACTATTGTTACTATTGTGTATGCTAAGAAATAAGTTGTCTCAATAAGAATCATTGTGGCCTGATATCCAATATATTAGTGGGAATATTCATGAACCCTGGTTGTTATGGGTGACTTTAACAATGTCCTAAGTACTGATGATAAAATTGGTCAGCCAGTAATAGACCAGGAGATCAAAGGATTGAAAGAGTTGATTGATAATCTGTAGCTAACACCATTGAGATCAAAGGGTAGTTACTTTACTTGGACCAACAAACAACAGGGTACAAATAGAGTATATAGCAGAATTGACTGGGTGCTTGGTTATTATGAATGGATATAGAGATTTGCTCATATTCACTGACCAAAATTAGTCCAATGTTTACACAAAGAATGCCTGCATCCAAAGCCTTTAAAACTTTATGCTTCAGTATTGTTGCATCATCAATTTCAATAGAGTGTGTAATAGGTATGGAGTAGACATATGAGAGGGGACCCTATGACTATCCTCTGGGAGAAACTTAAAAAACTCAAAGTAGAAGTGAAGGACCTTAACACTTACATCGTTTCTTATGCTTGAAAACTTTCTAGGATAGACAACAACTGGAAATAGTACGGGCTCAGATTACTACCCAATTGAATAATCAGGATTTGTTTGACCAAGAGAAGGCTATTCTAAAGGATATTAAAAAATGGAGCTTAGTAGAAGAGAAAGTTTTAAGAAAAAAATCTAGAGCATGTTGGATTGATAGTGGTGATGCTAATACAAAATATTTTCATGCTCAACTCAAGATCAGGTCTTCCTAGAATACAGTTTCATCAGTCCATACAAAAACTAGAACAAAGCTCACAGACCCACAAGAAGTAGAGGCAGAATTTGATGACATATTCTCTGCACTTATGGGTAATTGTGCTGATGAAATGCCATATCCAAACACAGAAATGATCAAAGCAGGGCCTTGTCTTACTAGAGAACAACAAATTTAGCTAATATAAATAGTGAGTTCAGAGAAAATAGACCAGGTGGTTAGAAGCATGCCTAAAGACAAAATCCCAGGGGTGGATGGGTACCCTATTGAGTTTTTCTAACAGTAGTGGCCTATCATCAGAACGGAGGTCTATTTAGCTGTGCAATATTTTTTTACTACTCGAAAGATGAAGAGAGCTTGGAACTGCATAGCTATTACGCTGATTCCTAAGGTTCCATCACCAACTAAGGTAAAGAAATTTAGAACAATAGCTTGCTATTCCACCACCTACAAAATAGTTATTAAGATCTTGGCTAACAGAATAAAATAGGTGTTAAATGGTTTAATTAGTTGCTCACAGTCTGCCTTCATTGAAACAAGATCTATTACAGGCAATATTCTACTCAGTCATGAGCTATTCAAGGGGTATACTAGGAAAAATATATCACCTAGATGTGTTCTTAAAATGTACCTCAGGAAAGCTTATGATCCTTAGAATGTCCTTTTCTTAAGGCCATGCTTGCTGAGCTGGGATTCCCTTAAAAATTTATTAATCAAATTATAGAGTGTGTATCAATTATATCTTACTCTTTAATGCTTAATGTAGGGCTCACTAAACCATTCCAGGCTAGAAGAGGGTTGAGGCAAGGGGATCCCATATCCCCACACATATTTGTGACAGCCATGGAATATCTTCATAGAGAAATACAATAGCTAGCACAACAGAAATAGTTCAGTTCCATCCAAGATGCAAGAGATTTAACTTAATACATATGTGTTTTGTAGATGATTTGTTAATGTTTTGCAGGGATGACAAAGAATCTATCTAGCTACTGCAACAAATATTCCAAAGGTTTTTAAGAGCACTGGGCTGGAAGCAAATGCTCACAAAAGTTCTATCTATATGGCAGGAGTAAGCAACAATCTAAAGTGTGAGATGGTACAGAGTTTGGGATTTGTAGAAGGGAGGCTACCTTTTAAGTAGGGGCGGAGCTAGCCTTCTATTCGGGGTTCGGTCGAACCCCCTTCGACGGAAAAATATACTATTTATACATGATTAAAATTATTTTTTATGTGGTTATAGTAGGTGTTGAACCCTCTTCGACTAAGTTTTATTTGAATATGGAACCCCCTTAGTTGAAATCCTAAGTTTTCTTTGAATATGGAACCCCCTTCGTTGAAATTCTGGCTCCGCCTCTGCTTTTAAGTACCTGGGAGTTCCACTATAGAAGCTGACAATTACACAATGTATGCCTTAGGTAGAGAAATTCTCTACCAAAATTACATGTTGTACAATAAGGCTGCTCTCTTATTGATACCAAATGGTCCAAACAAGACACAAAATAGCCACTAGACGTCACAAAATAGTCCAAAACAACAAAACACTAAAACGGCACAAGAACACAACACCAGAACAAAAATGAAGTGCAATATATTAAAGGATAAATAGATTGATAAAGGAGTATATAGACACAATAACCCTAAGATATGTTAAACCTAAGGACCTTTACAACCTACACAAACTATCACCATTCTCCTACAATGACATAAGAGAGTAGTCCACCACTCAAACACCAATGTTTCCTAGCAATACGCAATCACTAGTGAAGCCACACTATTTCTTGACCTAGTTTCAGTTTTGCCTCAAAGGAGAGAGGAATTGGTATTTCAAAAGTCATACAAGAATTACAAATATCATCCAAAAACTAAGTAATGAATTCCTACATTATTCATTATATAGTTTATTACATAATAGAAACTAAAATGACCAAAAGGCCCTTAAGTGTGAGGTGCCTATCAAGTGTAGTCCAAGTATAGTGTATGGACAATTTTAGTGCATCATTAGGTTCTCTTTGGATATTTAATTGCACACACCAAGTCTTGGGTGTCACTTTTATGTCAGTCATGCATTCATGAATCAGTTCAACTATGTACTCATGCATCATATATGAATGTTCAGTATGAAAACTCAGCTTATCAGTACTTTCAGTCATGTATTACATGCATCAGAAATGTATGTTCAATATGTAAACTCAGTCTATCAGTGTTTCTCAGCTTAATCAGTCTCATTTGAGGACGAATGTTCCCAAGAAAAAGATATTGTAATACTTCATATTTCCCTTGCTCATTTTATCTCTCATTACATGAGTAATCCTATATAAATTTTTCTAAATACTCAAGATTTTTAAGTTTAGAGCTTACCATTTTTTAGGAAATTCAGTCAGCTTTCCAACGATATAAAATTTTCCCAAATTCGATAACCAGGCGAGAAGTTAGAGTAATTTTTGTAAAACAGTGTGCCACCTGGCACATCACCGCATTGCGGAGACCAGCCAAATGGAAATTGTCTTTTCCAATGAGCCAACGCGATAATCCTACATCACAGAATAGTTCCAGTTCCTAATTAGCATTTTCCAGTGAAGCTCTGGGACAACGGCGCATCGCGTCAAAGGCCATTTTCGCAATTGTCATTTTTCAGTGTGGCAATGCGATACCACCGTATCACGCCACAAGCCTATTTCATGTTTGCCCTTTTATGAATAGTGCCAGCCTCATTCTAGTGGCTCACTGCGATGCCACCGCGTCGTGGTGATGGCCAAACTTAGGACATTTTGGTGATGAAATTTAACTTCTTTCCAGGGGTAATTTGGTATTTCTCCATGACCCAAATCAGTCCAAAACATGTAATTAACCCCTAATTAACCTAGTTATATCATTATTCACCCAATTTTCCCCAAATTAAATCATTCTATCTCAAAAGGGCAAAACCCTAGCTTCAAGAATCAAGAATAATCTCAAGGAATCTTCCAAGAATCTTCAAGAACTCATCCTCTCAGGTATGTTAGGTATTCATCTATGGGTTCCTTTCACCCATAGAGTCCAAGAATCCCTTTTCAAAACTATTGAATTTGCATGATTTACATGCTTAAATTGGATTGTATTTATGTTCATGACATTAATTGAGTTTCAATCCATGATTTATTGTAAGTTTCATGAAATTGAAATAGCATGTATATTAAATTGTGTAATTCTCATGTTATAACCCTTGAATTTGCAAGTTTGGGCGTTGTAGTTACAATGTTTATATGTTTTCCATGATTATATGCCTTAAGTTATACTCCCCAAGTGTTTGATAGAATGTCCATATGAATTAAATGGTGAAATCATGACATGCTAGCATATGTACAAGTTTATGCCCTACAAGTGTTTGATAAAATATCTCTATGAATGAATTATGAACAAGTGGACATTGTTATGCTTTTCAAGATCATGCCATGCTTTAATTTCTTTGCTATCGAGTCCTGGGGGTATTCAATACCCAAAAAATCTAACTGTATACCAAAAGCTACAGTAGTTACAGAATAGTCTCAGTAATGTCATGATCAGTAGTACTCAGTCAGTATAGAAGTTAGTTAAACTCAGTGAATTTAGTCCAGTTCAGTTAGTTAACACGATTAGTAATAGTTCAGTCTAGCCTAGTACAGTTTAGTGATCATTTCAGTGTCTATTTATATGGGAGTAGGATTCAGCACCGTGTGAACCCAAGGATGGGGGCTTACCTGCCAGTAAAGGGTGTAATCCTTAGAAGGAGTCCTTCAATTCCAAAACTACATAGCCGGCATAGGTTGAGACCTCAACTGCAAGTTGAGGGTTGATGAGGTATTTTTACCTGCCATTTGAGGGTACCACTATTCGCATTCAGGGCACCTTCAAGATGAGGGTGACTCTTCAGCTTGTCTTTACCCGTGGCACAGTATTGACACCCTTCCAACTGGGGTTACAGGTTGGACCCCAATTAATTTAGAGAGGGGCATGTCGGTTAGATGATCACTTACCACAGTTTTAGTTTCAGTCTTAGTATAGAACTCAGTTTAATTCTACAGAACCAGGACTGTCAGACACAGTCATTTAGTATTAGTTATTCAGTTATCAATAATCCCAGATATCAGTTATTCGGTATTAGAAATCAGTACTCAGCTTCAGTAAAAGCTCATATACAATATACATATATATGCAGAGTATTGCATACTCTGTATTTTACAGTACTTTTAGTTATCCATGTACTCTTATTCAGTTACTCTATATCATTCAGTCAGTTACTGTTCACGCATGTTAACCCCTGCATTCAGTCTTACCTCATCTAGCATACTAGTACATTCCATGTACTGACGCATACTCTTTCTTTGCACTATGATGTCTCATATCATAGGTTCGGATGCTCAAATTCCTGACCGCACTTAAACAGATTTAGTTGGCAGCAGCAGATTCAGTAGTGAGTCCTCATCTATCGAGGATATGCTTATAATTTAGTATTACAGTTTATCAGAATTTCAGTAGTCGGAGTTAGTTGGGGGCTTGTCTCATCAACTCTACATTCAGATAGTTCAGTTAGACGCATTTCAAACTAGACTAGTTCAGACAATATTCAGTTTTCAGATGTTATTATTATCTGTATTCAGTTTATGAACCATATGGCATTTCAGCCTATGTTCCGCATTATTATAGTATTATTATTCAGTGCTCACAGTAGGTACCAGTCATGGATTAGATTATGTTTCTTTAGGGTCATAAGCACCGTGTAGCGTCCGGGGTAAAAACTCGGGGTGTTACAAAATTGCTTGGTTTCTGGAGATTAAAGCTTAAAGCTTTCTACTCCGTTTGAACTTAACTAGTAATTTGAAGACATAAAATCTTCATCACAAGTTAAATATCACTTGGTTGATGATTGGAAGTCATAAAAAATTCATCGTTAAACTAGAAACAAGAGGTGTTTAAAGTTGCTGCAACTTTATTATTAGTTTTGATATACTAAAGTTACCGTCTTGTTGTGACAGGAAAATGACTACTGGTAATCAAGTGCATGATGCTGCAATAACTGTAACAGCAACTAGTGTTGCCATAACGAATCGTACGAATGCTCCATCAGCAATGGCACCAGCGGAGAAACCTGGAAAATTTGCAGGTATTGACTTCAAAAGGTGGCAGTATAAAATGTTCTTCTACCTTACAACTCTTAGTCTTCAAAGATTCACATTTTAAGAAGCTCCAGAGGTGCCCGAGGAAACCTCTGACCAAGAGAGATTTGTCATATTGGAGGCTTAGAAATACTCAGATTTTATATGCAGGAATTACATTCTGAATGGCCTCCAAGATAAACTACACAATATGTATAGTGGGATGAAAATGGCAAAGGATTTGTGGAGACGCTGGAAAGGAACTATAAGACTGAGGATGCGGGAATTAAAAAGTTTTTCGTTGCAAGATTCCTAGAGTTTAAAATGATTGACAACAAGTCTGTTGTATCTAAAGTCTAGGAGCTGCAAGTAATCATCTATAATCTCCTTGCAGAAGGTTTGATCGTGAATGAGGCATTTCAAGTCGCGGTAATTATTGAGAAGTTACCACCTATGTGGAAGGACATCAAGAACTACTTGAAACACAAGCAAAAGAAGATGTCAGTCGAAGATCTTATCATAAGATTGTGCATTAAAGAAGATAATAAAGCTACAAAAAGAAGGTCAAAGGGAAATTCTGCAATAAGTGGAGCAAATATTGTAGAAGATAACCAAAACAACTTCAAAAAGTGAAAGAAAACTGGACATGAAAGCAATCAACCCAAGAAGAAATTCAAGGGAAAATGCTTTAACTATGAAAAGATTGGCCACAAGTCTATGGATTGTCGTGCCCCAAAGAAAGGCAAGAAAAAGGACCAAGCAAATATGGTTGAGTCCAAGAAAAAAATGGATGATTTGTGTGTCATGTTGTTTGGTGGAAAATCCTCGAGAATGGTGGATGGATTCCGGTGCCACCCGTTATGTTTGTGCTAATAAGGAGTTATTTTCTACTTTTGCTCTGGCTCGAGAGGAAGAGAAGATATACATGGCCAACTCCACAATTGCTAAAGTTGAAGGAACAGGAAAAGTCTGCCTAAAAATGACATCAGGCTAAGTGTTGACTTTGAACAATGTCCTGTATGTACCAGAGTTACGAAAGAACTAGATTTCTCTATCATTTCTTGACAAGAATGGATTCAAATGTGTATTTATCTCAGAAAAAATTGTACTTAGCAAAGGAGAAGTGTATGTAGGAAAAGGCAACATCAATGAAGGCCTACTCAAAATGAATGTAATGAATGTTGAAATCAATAAAATTTTAATTTCTTATTACTTGCTTGAGTCTTATGATTTGTGGCATGAATAATTAGACCATGTTAATTACAAGATATTGCGAAAACTGATTAACTTAGAAGTTTTGACAAACTTTGAGCTCAATAAATCAAAATGTCAAATATGTGTGGAATCAAAGTATGCTAAGCATTCGTATAAGTCTGTTGAAAGGAATTTCAATCCCTTAGACTTAATCCACACTGATATTTGTGATATAAAGTCAACACCATCTCCTGGTGGAAAAAAATAATTTATAACTTTTATTGACAATTGCACTAAATACTATTATGTCTATTTGCTAAATAGTAAGGATGAAGTAATAAATGCATTTAGGTAATATAAAACTAAAGTTGAAAATCAGTTAGAGAAAAAGATCAAAATGATAAGAAGTGATAGGGGCAGAGAATATGAATCTCCCTTTGCGCAAATATGTGTAGAGAATGGTATTTTTCATCAAACTACAGTCTCGTATTCACCTAATCTAATGGAATTGCGAAAAGAAAAAATCAAACCTTGAAGGAAATGATAAATGCCTTACTAATAAGTTCAGGTTTACCGCAAAACTTGTGGAGGAAAGTTATCCTTACGGCTAAACGAATACTCAATAGAGTGACCCATATTAAGACAATCAATTCCATATGAAAAATGAAAAGGAAGAAAATCCAACTTGAAATATTTCAAAGTGTAGGAGTGTCCAGCGAAGGTCCAAGTTCCTATACCTAAAAGAGTAAGGATATGACCTAAGACGGTGGACTATATATTCATAGAATATGCTAAAAGTAGCAAAGCTTGTCGGTTTTTGGTTCATAAATACGAACATTCAAATATCAATGAAAATATGATAATTGAATCAGCTAATGCTAAATTTTTTGAACACATTTATCCATATAAAACTAGACATGAACAGTCTAGTGGGGGGTCTAAACAACCTCGAAATAAACCAAGTGAGGATATACATAATGATAAGAATCAAAGACGTAGTACACGTCAAAGAATGTCAACTTCGTTTGGATCAAATTTTGTAACATTTCTCTTAGAAAATGAGCCTCAAACATTTGAAAAAGTGATGGCATCTTTGGACTCATCCTTTTGGAAAGAGGCAGTCAATAGTAAGATTGATAAAATATTAAGCAACCATACGTGGGAGTTGGTTGATATTCCTCCAGGAAATAAACCTTTAGTCTCTAAGTGGATCTTCAAAAGAAAAATGACAGCTGATGGTAATATAGACAAATACAAGGCAAGACTTGTTGTAAAAGAATTTAAACAAAAGGAAGGGCTTAATTATATTGATACATACTCGCCAGTAATGAGGATAACATTAATTCGTATGTTAATTGCCTTGGAGATAGTATATAGTCTTGAAATCCATCAAATGGATGTGAAAACAACATTCCTAAATAGAGAATTGGAGGAAGAAAACTACATGAAACAGCCTGATGGTTTTGTGGTTCCAGGAAAAGAAAATATTGTGTGTTAACTTGTTAAGTCACTTTATGGACTAAAGCAAGCACCTAAACAATGACATGTGAAGTTTGACCAAACCATGTTGGCAAACTGGTTCAAGATTAATGAATGTGATAAATATGTTTACATTAAAGACACTCAAAATCACCAAGTCATTGCGTGTTTGTATGTGGATGATATGTAGATCATCAATAGAGACATTTCAGACATAAATATTATAAAACGAATAATTGAGACCAAGTTTGATATGAAAGACCTTGGAGTTGCAGATGTGATCTTAAGAATAAGAATCAATAGAACTACCCAAGGATTGGCATTGTCACAGTTTCATTACATCAAACAAGTACCTGACAAATTCAAGTATATGGAATTTGGTATTGCCAAGACTTCATTGGATGTGAGCTTCTCACTGCGAAAGAATGAAGGTGAAAGTGACTCACAATTGGAGTACGCAAGAGTGTTGGGACGTTTAATGTATATAATGACTTATACACAACCAGACATAACATGTGTTATGAGTAAGTTGAGTCGGTACACGAGTAATCCCAATGAAACTCATTGGATGGAAATGTAAAGAGTTTTGGTGTATCTTAAATACACTCAAGACTATGTTTTGCATTATAATAAATATCCCGCAGTACTTGAAGGATATAGTGATACAAATTGGATCACTGGATCAAATGAAGTAAAATACACGAGTGGATATGTATTTACTACCGGTGGAGGAGCGATCTCTTGGAAATCATCCAAACAGACATGTATTGCTCTCTCTACAATGGATCTAAATTTATCGCATTAGATAAAGTCGGTGAAGAATCAGAATGGCCCCAAAAATTCTTGTAAGATATTCCTTATTGTCCTAAACCAGTGGCACCAGTGTGCATACACTGTGATAGTCAAGCATCAATAGGTAGGGCAGGGAGCATAATGTACAATGGTAAATATCATCCCATAAGACGGAGACATAATACCATTAGAGAACTTCTCTCTAGTGGAATTATCATTGTTGACTATGTGAAGTCAAAGGATAATGTGTCTGGTCCACTTAAAAAAGGCCTGTCTAGAGAAGAACTTGAAAGAACGTCCAAGGGAATGATTTTAAGGCCTAGGACAAGTCAACATGGCGGTAACTCTACCTAGAAGACTGGAGATCCCAATAGCTAGGTTCAAAGAGATCAAACAAAGTTGTGTCTGATAGGTTCAACATTGTCACTATACCCAACCTATTCTCATGATGTAGACAATATTTAGTAAACGAGGATAAGACTTATGGTGTGAATTCTTTCAATGATTATCTAAATTTGGAAGATTTGATCAAATAGTTTAATCTACAGGATTGAACGTTTAAAAATCACCTATGTGAGGGAGAAGTGGAAACTGCTTCAAGGAGAATGTTATTAAAGGCCTATTCTCTAAGATCTCATGAAATCGGG
The DNA here is from genome assembly GCA_030864215.1 of Capsicum pubescens. Classification (NCBI taxonomy): domain Eukaryota; kingdom Viridiplantae; phylum Streptophyta; class Magnoliopsida; order Solanales; family Solanaceae; genus Capsicum; species Capsicum pubescens. The sequence goes on from CM061542.1 coordinate 285,476,670, forward strand.
ACGTGTTCATGGTTGAAAAGAACAAAACTGTGAGAACCATAAACGGTAAAAGGCTGGTTGTGTGATATGTGTTGTCTAGGTGTACATTAAAGCTCGATGGTTCTGAGATATCAAATCTATCGATTAACCGAGTGCATCCGATGCATGTTCACTATGGAAAGTTCAAAGGGAAACCCACTTATCCAGATACAATTAGTCTTTGCTAAATGATCACATACTTGTCCATAAATTCTTCAAAAAATAGCCATTCCCCATTCATGTTGGGGATTGTTGGGTTCAAGGGGTGTGTGTGAATGAAAAATGGAGGGAAAAACAGTGGAGAAAAAATGAGTCCACACTAAAATGGAAAGTGTACTCAAAAATAAAAAGTCCACTAATTCTCCCACATTGGTGGGAGAAGGGAACTTTCAAGTGTTTATAATAAGGAACACTTACTTCACATGGTAAGTGAGGCAAAAAACAAGAAGTGCCTTGCACCGTCATCGTTGTCGCTCGTTCGGCTCGGCTTCGGCTTCGGATTTGGATTTGGATTTGGATTTGGATTTAGATTTTTCAAATGATCAATCTATGAGATCTATTTTGTAGACAAAAATTATTTTAAACTTGATAAACAAGTGAAATTTTAATCCAAAGAATCTGATAGAAATGTTTTTCTCTATGTGCGGGCATATTTTGGACGTCATGCAAATGGATGCACAATGCACCTCGAAGGGATGCGATCCTTCGAGGTAAAAGGCACACTGTTTCATGCAAATAAGAGACCTGCACGCGCACCTGGCTACCTGCGGCCACAGGTACAATGCAGGTGTAGCACAGATAGCTACTAGAATATTAAAGTGTCACCTGCGGCCGTAGATCGGGCGCAGTTTCGGCACAGACTGGGCGCAGGTGACATGACTATACTGAAAAGGTTTCTTTTTTCAGAACCAATGCTTCTTTTTTGAAGGGACACTTTAAGGCTATAAATACCTGACATATTCCTTAGTTATGTACATGATTTTTGATAGCAAAAACACTCTTCTTCTCTATAAAAACTCAGTGTGATCGTTAGACATTGAGTGAGTTCGACGAATCCAATAATTTGAGGTACCGCTATTGTTGGATTCAAAGCCATTTTATACAGGGAGAAAAATTCCATGACCTCGGGTATAGTGAGGGGAATTATTCCTTAAGAACACTCTGTGAAGTCAGGGGACTTGGCTTTAAATTTCAGTTTCATCTTATTTCTAAAACTACAACACCCTTCTTAGATAGATTATTTTTAATCTTGTGTTGAAGGTGTTGTGTAACTTCATAGGTGTTCTTGATTTTAGACTTGAACTTGTGTTGAAGTTCTTGTGTTCCTAAATAAATATTTGCGTACCCAAAAACATTGAAAATAACAATCTTAAGGAATAATTCGGAATCTGTATTGCTTGGTTTCTGGAGATTAAAACTTAAAGCTTTCTACTCCGTTTGAACTTAACTAGTGATTTAAAGACATAAAATCTTCATCACAAGTTAAAGATCACTGATGATTGGAAGTCATTAAAACTTCATTGTTAAACTAGAAACAAGAGGTGTTTAAAGTTGTTGAAACTTTATTAATAGTATTTTGATATACTAAAGTTATTGTCTTATTGTGACAGAAAAATGACTACTGATAGTCAAGTGCATAATGTTGCAACGACTGTGGAAGCAACTAGTGTTTCCACAACGAGTCATACGAATTCTCTTTTGGAAATGGAACCAGCGGAGAAACCCAAAAAATTCGCGGGTATTGACTTCAAAAGGTGGCAGCAAAAAATATTCTTCTACCTTACAACTCTTTGTCTTCAAAGGTTTGCATTTGAAGAAGCTCTAGAGGTGACCGAAGGAACCTCTGACCAAGAGCGATTTTTCATTGTGGAGGCTTGGAAATACTCAGATTTCCTGTGTAGGAATTACATTCTGAATGGCCTCCAAGATGAACTATACAATGTGTATAGAGGGATGAAAACGGCAAAGGAATTGTGAGGGGCATTGGAAAGGAACTATAAGACTGAGGATGCGGGAACTAAAAAGTTCTTCATTGCAAGATTCCTAGAGTTTTAAATGATTGACAGCAAGTATGTTGTATCGTAAGTCCAGGAACTACAAGTAATCATCCATGATCTCCTCGTGGAAGGTTTGATCATGAATGAGGCGTTTCAAGTCACAATAATTATTGAGAAGTTACCACCTATGTGGAAGGACTTCAAGAACTACTTGAAACACAAGCGAAAGGAGATCTCAGACAAAGATCTTATAATAAGATTGCTCATTGAAGAAGATAATAAAGCTGTGAAAAGAAGTTCAAGGGGAAATTCTGCAATAAATGGAGGAAATATTGTAGAAGATGACCAAAACAACTCCAAAAAGTGGAAGAAAGCTGAACATGAAAGCAATCAACCCAAGAAAAAATTAAAGGAAAATGCTTAAATTATGGCAAGATTGGACACAAGTCTACGGATTGTTGTGCCCTAAAGAAAGGCAAGAAAAAGGACCAAACAAATATGGCTGAGTCAAAGAAAGAAACGGATGATTTGTGTGCCATGCTGTTCGAATGGAACTTGGTGGGAAATCCTCGAGAATGGTAGATGGATTCTGGTGCCACCCGTCATGTTTGTGCTAATAAGGAGTTATTTTCTACATTCGCTCCGGCTCAAAGTAAAGAGAAGATATACATAGCCAACTCCGCAACTGCTAAAGTTGAAGGAATAGTAAAAGTCTGTCTGAAAATGACATTAGGCAAAGTGTTGACTTTGAAAAATGTCCTGTATGTACTGGAGTTACGGAAATCCATTCGGAAATCAAGTTCTTAGTAAATACACATTTGAATCCTAAACTGTATTTGTTTCCGAAAAAATTATACTTAGTAAAGGAGAAGTGTATGTAGGAAAAGGCTACCTCAATTAGAGCCTATTCAAAATGAATGTAATGAATGCTGAAATTAATAAAAGTTCAATTTCTTCTTACTTGCTTGAGTCTTATGATTTGTGGCATGAACGATTAGGGCATGTTAATTACAAAACGTTGCGAAAACTCATTAACTTAGAAGTTTTGCCAAACTTTGAGTGTAATAAATCAAAAGGTCAAACGTGTGTGGAATCAAAGTATGCTAAGCATTCGTATAAGTCCGTTGAAAGGAATTCCAATCCCTTAGACTTAATCCATACTGACATTTGTGATATGAAGCCAACACCATCTCGTGGTGGAAAAAGGTATTTTATACTCCCTCTGTCCCATTTTACCCGTCCCAAATTTCCTAATCTGGTGTCCTATTTTACTTGTCCTTTTTTACTTATCAAGACAAGACAAAAAAAATTTCCATAGTTTACCCTTTGCATTAATTATTTTTTCTTTAAATTAAAATATAAACATCATTTAATAGGGGTACTATGGTAAACTAGCCATGTTATTTATTATTTTTCTTAATAGTTGTGCCATCCCAATTTGGGACGAGTAAAATGGGACGGAGGGAGTAACTTTTATTGATGATTGCACTAGATATTGTTATATCTATTTTCTAAATAGTAAGGATGAAGCAATAGATGTGTTCAGGCAATATAAACTGAAGTTTAAAATCAGTTAGAGAAAAAGATCAAAATGATAAGAAGTGATAGTGGCGGAGAATATGAATCTCCCTTTGCACAAATATGTGTAGAGAATGGAATTGTCCATCAGACTACAGCCCCGTATTCACCTCAATCTAATGGAATTGCGAAAATAAAAAATCAAACCTTGAAGGAAATGATGAATGTCTTACTAATAAGTTCAGGTTTATCGCAAAACTTGTGGGGGGAAGTTATCCTTATGGCTAACTGAATACTCAATAGAGTATCCCATAGTAAGACAAAATCAATTCCATATAAAAAAATGGAAAGAAAGAAAACCCAACTTGAAATATTTCAAAGTGTGGGGGTATCTATCGAAGGTCCAAGTTCCTATGCCTAAAAAAGTAAGGATAAGACCTAAAACTATGGACTATGTGTTCATAGGATATTCTAAAAATAGAAAAGCATGTTGGTTTTTGGTTCATAAATCCGAACATCTGGATATCAATGAAAATACGGTAATTGAATAAGATAATATTGAATTCTTTAAACATATTTATCCATATAAAACTAGACATGAACAGTCTTGTGGGGGTTCTAAATGACCTCGAAATAAACCAAGTGAAGATGTACATAATGATGAGAATCCAAGACGTAGTACACGTCAAAGAATGTCAACTCTGTTTGGATCAGATTTTGTAACATTTCTCTTAGAAAATGAGCTTCAAATATATAAAAAAATGATGGCATCTTCGGACGTATCCTTTTGGAAAGAGGCAGTCAAAGATTGATTCAGTCTTAAGCAACCATACGTGGGAGTTGGTTGATCTTCCTCCAGGAAATAAACCTTTAGGTTCTAAGTAAATCTTCAAAAGAAAAATGAAAGCTGATGGTACTATTGACAAATACAAGGCAAGACTTGTTGTAAAAGGCTTTAAACAAAAGGAAGGTCTTGATTACTTTGATACATACTCGCTATTAAAGAGGATAACATTAATTTGGATGTTAATTGCCTTGGCGGCAGTATATGGTCTTGAAATCTATCAAATGGATGTGAAAACAACATTCCTAAATGGATAATTAGAGGAAGAAATCTACATGGAACAACCTGGGGGTTTTGTGGTTCCAGGAAAAGATAATAATGTGTGTAAACTTGTTAAGTCACTTTATGGATTAAAACAAGCACCTAAACAGTGGCATGTAAAGTTTGACCAAACCATGTTGGCAAACGGGTTCAAGATTAATGAATGTGATAAATATGTTTAGATTAAAGTCACTCCAAATCACCAAGTCATTGTTTGTTTGTATGTGGATGATATGTTGATCATCAGTAGAGACATTTCGGACATAAATCCTACAAAACGAATGCTTGAGAGCAAGTTTGATATGAAAGACCTTGGAGTTGCGGATGTGATCTTAGAAATAAGAATCCATAGAACTACCCAAGGATTGGCATTGTCACAGTCTCACTACATCGAAAAAGTTCTTGACAAATTCAAGTATATGAAATTTGGTATTGCCAAGACTCCATTGGATGTGAGCTTCGCACTTCGAAAGAATAAAGGTGAAAGTGACTCACAATTGGAGTACTCAAGTGTTGGGATGTTTAATGTATATAATGAATTGTACACGACCAGACATAGCATGTGCCATTAGTAAGTTGAGTCGGTACATGAGTAATCCCAATAAAACTCATTGGATGGCAATGAAAAGAGTTTTGGGGTATCTTAAATACACTCAAGACTATGCTTTGCATTATAATAAATACCCCACAATACTTGAAGGATATAGTGATGCAAATTGGATCACCAGATCAAATGAAGTAAAATCCACGAGTGGATATGTATTTACTATCGGTTGAGGAGCGGTCTCTTAGAAATCATCCAAATAGACATGTATTGCTCGCTCTACAATGGAGTCTAAATTTATCGCATTAGATAAAGTTGGTGAAGAAGCAGAATGGCTTCAGAATTTCTTGGAAGATATTTCTTATTAGCCTAAACCAGTTGCACTAGTGTGCATACACTATGATAGTCAAGCGGCAATAGGTAGGGCAGGGAGTATGATGTACAACGGTAAATCTCAACACATAAGATGGAGACATAATACCATTAGAGAACTTCTATCTAGTGGAATTATCACTGTTGACTATGTGAAGTCAAAGGATAATATGTCAGATCCACTTACAAAAGGCCTATCTAGAGAAGGAGTTGAAAGGACATCCAAGGGAATGTGTTTAAGGCCTAGGACAAGTCAACATGGTGGTAACTCTACCTAGCAGACTGGAGATCCCAAGAGCTAGGTTCAAAGAGATCAAACAAAGTTGTGTCTGATAGGTTCAACATTGTCATTATACCCAACCCATTCTCATGATGTAGACAATGTTTAGTAAACGAGGATAAAACTTATGGTGTGAATCTGTTAATAATTATCTAAATTTGGCAGATTTGACCAAATAGTTTAATCTATAGGATTGAATGTTTAGAAATCACCTATGTAAAGGCAAAGTGGAAACTGCTTCAGGGAGAATGTTAGTAAAGGCCTATTCTCTAAGCTCTTATGAAACCGGGACGTGTTTATGACTGAAAAGAATAAAACCGTGAGAACCATAAATGGTAAAAGGTTGGTTGTGTGACATGTGTTGTCTAGGTGTACATTAAAGCTCGAAGGTTCAAAGATATTAAGTCTACCGATTGACCGAGTGCATTCAATGCATGTTCACTACGAAAAGTTCAAAGGAAAACTCACTTATCCAGATGCAAACAGACTTTGCTAAATGATCACATGCTTGTCCGTAAATTCTTCAAAAGATAACTGTTCCCCATTCATGTGGGGGATTGTTGGGTTCAAGGTGTGTGTGTGAATGGAAAATGGAGGAAAAACCACACTAAAATGAAAAGTGTACTAAAAAATGAAAAGTCCATTAATTCTCCCACATTGGTGGGAGAAGGGAACTTTCAAGTGTGTATAATAAGGAACACTTACTCCACATGGAAGTGAGGCAAGAACCAAGAAGTGCCTTGTACCGTCATCGTCGTCGCTCGTTCGGCTCGGCTTCGGCTTCGGATTTGGATTTGTTTTTGTCAAATGATCTATTTTTTAGGCAAAATTTATTTAAAACTTGATGAACAAGTGAAATTTTAATTCAAAGAATCTGATAGAAATGTTATTCATCATATGCAGGCACATTTCGGACATCATGGAAACACATACACAACGCACCTCGAAGGGATGAGACCCTTCAAGGTAAAAGGCACACTGTTTCACACAAATAAATGACCCGTGCGCGCACCTGGCAACCTGCGACCATAGGTCCAGTGCAGGTGTAGCACAGATAGCTACTGGAATGTGACAGTGTCACCTGCGGCCGCAGATCGGGTGCAGTTCCAGCACAGACTGGGCGCAGGTGATGTGACTGTACTGAAAAGGTGCTTTTTTTCAAAACCAATGCTTTTTTTTCGAAGGGACACTTTAAGGCTATAAATACCTGACATATTCCTCAGCTATGTACACGATTTTTGACAGCAAAAACACTCTTCTTCTCTACAAAATCAGTTTGATCATTAGCCGTTGAGTGAGTTCGACGAATCCAATAATTTGAGGTACCACTATTGTTGGATTGAAAGCCATTTTATCCTGGGAGAAAAATTCCATAACCTCGGGTACAGTGGGTGGAATTATTCCTTAAGGACACTCCATGAAGTCGGGGGACTTGGCTTTAAATTTTCATTTCATCTTATTTCTGAAACTACAATACACTTCTTGGATAGATTATTTTTAATCTTGTGTTGAAGATGTTGTGTAACTTTATAGGTGTTCTTGTTTTTAGACTTGAGCTTGTGTTGAAGTTCTTGTGTGCCTAAATACAAATTATTGTACCCGCACACATTGAAAATAATAGAATCGAAATACAAAATAAAGGTTCCGAATTCGAACCAACTATGCTACTAACTCAAATTCGATATTTCGAACCTATGAAAATGTTCAAATCAGCATCCGACACTCAAAACAACAAATGTTGACTGAAGTCAACTATATGACTTTTAAAGTCTCTAAAAATCACAAATTCATCAAAATCATTCCCGATCCCATAGAAAATAGTTTCATCCATCTCCACACCCCAAAATCGTTATGTAGCAACTACGAAAAAGGCAAAAAACTTAAAAACATATAACAAGCAAGATTTCACAATTCAAGTCATTACAAAAGGCTTTTGGTGTGGTGTATTTAGCTTTCTGTCCTACATGAGCTTTATGCTATGAATGATAATTAATGTTTGAATGGATTGGTGATACTATTAATGATACATATTTTTTAGAATAAAAGGAACTAGAAATTTGATAATAAAAAAATATCCAACTATAAACAGATGTTATACACAAATATCATGAATTTTGAGGTATTAATATTACACACCCCGATACACAATAGAGTGTATAACCAATGCAATTAGTTATACATAGGGTGGAAAAGTATACCAAACAAGGTATTAGTAGTACACATTAAACTAATGCATGCATTAACTTTCCAATACACTCTACCCAACGATCCCTTAGATTACTAAAAGGGGCAGTTCGGTGTACTAAAGTTTTCGCTATGCTCAGAATTTGGGGAAGGATTCCACCACAATGGTGTATTGTACACAACCTTACCTTTCATTTCTGCCAGAGACTGTTTCCAAAACGTTGATTACTCGAAACTATAAAATGATAGTTTTTATGGGGGTCGTCAATTTAGAGTCTGTTTGGGATTGTTGTTGGACCCTAAGTTGTTGAAAAATTTTGCCTTTTGATTGTTGTGTTATATTTTATTTCATTTATTTTTATTTGTCGCTTTTTATTTTATGAAAGTTAATTTTACTAATTTTGATTAATTTTTCCTTTTGACTAATTTTGAATTATTGGGTGAAAAACAATTTATATTTGGCTTGTTTGGTTCCTTAGTTATTGATTTTAATTTTAGTTCCTACAATATGTCTAACTAAGCACTTTAAAACACCAATTAATTGAACCTTACAATGATGATTCATTTTAACATAATTGATAACCGTTTCAACACTAATTTATTCATGTGATATGTTAAATTTATATTGTTATACTTCATATTAATTTGATAATATGATTCTGCAACTAGTTAAATAGTATAAAAAATTTACATAAAAAAAAAAACACATTATTTTTATTATTTGAAGATTAAATATGTGGAGTTCTATATTCCCTCCACTCACTTTACTTATTAAGTTTCGCTTTTCGAGAATCAAATTGGGTGAACTTTGATCAACATTTTAAAATGTATTTTACATTATATTAATATGAAAATGATTGTAACTTATACTAATATTTTTCGTGTAGTTTTCAAACATCTAAATTTAAAATATTTAATTAAATTGATACTTATATGGCCATGTTCTAGTTTTATATAGTGTGTGATTGGTATGATAAAATTTATTCTTGCCATTTATAGATCATTTTGTTGCGTATTGAACACATAAATATTAAAGAATTTATAAAAATATATAGTATAAAATTTATTCTAATTTATTAGATGACTACATTTCAAGTTTTGTGTATCTAAATTTAGTCCAAGTCTTTTCCAACATGATATAAAAAAAATAAGAAATTAATATAATATGTCATGTCAACTAAGAAATATAGTAAAAAAAAAATATTTTTGTAAGACAATAAAATAACAGTTGAGTGACCTTATGAGGAAGAAAGATATAAATGACTTCGTTGAGATTTTCTCAATACTTTGATGACCATATATAAATAAGAAAAACTTAAAAGTAACGATAGTCAAAATTTGAATGACTATATAAGGGAAAAAAGTAAAAAATCACTTTAGTAAAATCTTATCAATAATTAAAGCACTATAAATAAAACTAACTCGATCTAGTTATCTAAATATCATTTAATTATTCATCTCTATATAAACTAGCTAAAGAAAAACGTTGCTACAAAGAAATCTATAATGAATTTGATCAAAAGTTTTTGCATTTTATTTATCACCTTATATGTCATCAATATTTGTCAAGCAACAACTACGGAAGATTACGGTTCATTGTTCGACGATTTACTGTTTGAAGTTCATATTATTAATGATCTCCCGAATAATGGTACACCTCTGTGGTATCATTGTGCATCTGGAGACGATGATTTTGGAGTTAAAAAGCTTAAAGTTGGCGGTGATTTTCATTTTGACTTTGAGATGAATACTTTTCTAACCACCCTTTTCTTTTGTCATTTCTGGTGGGACGAAAAAACAAAATGTGTTTGATGTTTTTAATAAGAACTTAGTCTTTTTGTGTTCCGATCCTTCTCCCCGAACTTGTTACTGGAAAGTACAAAATGATGTTTTTTATGCAGGTCCTAATCTTGATCAACTAAAGCTAATCCATACTTGGCAGTCTTAATAATGGAATTTGTAGGAGTGAGAGTAATATACATATTAATATTAATATAGGATAATATTACTTTTGGTTCTTGAGTTATTGATAAATTTTTCTTTTTTTGGATCTTGTGTTTTACTTTCTTCGTTTATTTCTACTTATTATATTTTAATTTGACAAAATTAATTTGACTAGTTTTCAAAAGTTAAATTAGGTTAATTTAATATTTTGAATTTAGATGTTTGAAAACTATAAGGAAAATACTACAAGTTACAATCTTTTTCATTTTAATATGATGTAAAAATACATTTTAAAGTGTTGGTCAAAGTCTATATAATTTGACTCTCCTGAAGCGAAACGTGACAGGTAAAAATGAATAGAGGCTGAGTATATGACCAACTAAAAAGGCTAATTTACATAAATAGTATAATATACAACCTTATTTATCAATTATAATACAACTTTAACTATAACAAATTATAACTTAGCCGTTCTTACCAAAAATAGCTAAATACATATATAATGTGTTTTTAAAACAGTTTTAATATAGCAACAACAACAAACAACAACATATCCAGTATATTTCCACCAAGTGAGATCTGGAGAGGATAAATGTACACAGTCCATATCACTACCTCAGTGTGAGATAGAGAGGTTGTTTCTGAAGTTTTAATATAGTAACACATAAATTAATTTGAATAGTATTTAAATGTTTGAAATTCAAATATAATACATTTTTAATACTATTAATATGAGAAAAAAATAAACAACAATTGTAATACATTCTCAATTCAATACATTATATGTATTATAGACGTATTTCAATGCACATTATGAATGTATATAACTATAATATTTTTAATAAGAATATATTATAAGTATTATATGTGAATTTCAAATATTCCATTACAATTTAAATTAGTTTACCTTGGTAGAAGTGTCTTATTTATGTTATGAAATAACAACTACTAAATATGAAATGAGGATGAAATGCTCACAATCAACTCAATAGGAAGATACTCAATCCATCTAACACATATATAAGTGGGCTCAAAATATGTCCACAATTCATGATTATCAACTCAAATGAGGCACCATAGGAATAAAAATGCATGTAAGACATGATTTAGATCATACCAACTCCTTACTCAGGCATTTTTATCATGACAAAGATAATCAATACTCCAAAAGGCCTAAAATAACAATTCAAGCCCTCGCACAGGCATTATATCTAGACTAAAGACATTTAAATGCACAGAGAAGGTCGATATGTCAAATAAATTCCTCATAGGAGCAACACGCAATATCAGAAATCTCAAGTCAACAACAAAAAAATATAAACCCCCACACGGATACACAACAATAACAATAATCTCATAATATAAACCCTATAGTTATTTTTCCAAACTCATAGCATGCTTTACTTTTTTATTAACCATCCAACTCAATGTGAAAGAAGTTAAGTTATAACCTACCTCGAAATAATGAAATTCCAGCCTAAAGTGCATCAACACAGAGCTTTTCCCTACTAACAGCCTCGAAATCAACTACAACATTCAAATATAGCATCTACACATTAAAAAAAGATAATGAACCTCATAATGTCCATATTTGAGACTGATCCAAAACGGGTTCAAGAAATGAATTAAAAAATAAAAGGAATAGAATCAAAATTTTATTTTAGAAATACATTCCTCGAGATTATAAGAGTCTACAAGTGAAAATCCACGCAAAAATGGGTTTAAAATGAGGTTAAAATTGAAGAAAAATTATTTTAAGCTTTACAGGTAAAAACCTCAAAATTCTATTTCAAAATCATGATTAAAAGGTACTTTCAAAGATGTAATAAATGAAAAATAATGGGATATGAATTTAGGGGTTACCTACACGAAACACGATAGAGAAACCCACGAAAATTGCCTTTTTTGAAGCTTGAAGGTTCAAAAATGATAAAAAAAAATCTAGAAGAGGGGGTTGTATATAGTGGTTACTGCTTAAGCAGCTACCGCTAAAGCAGTACCAGGCCGCTAAAACGGCTATCGCTTAAGCGATGTCTGGCCGCCAAAGCGACTACCGCTTAAGTGATATCTGGCTGCTAAAGGTAAGAATAGAAAAAGAAAACAAAGAAATAGATAGAAAAAAGGAAATAGAAAAAATAAAACAACAAACTACAGAAGAAATACGAAAAATAGAAGAAACTAAAAATAGTAGGATTGCTGAATTAGAAAAACAACTACAAATGCTAAAAGATCTGTATGAAAAAAGACAGAAAGAAAAAGATAAAGAACTGGTTTATTTGTATATCTTCTTCAGTCATTTAATTCGTCTAATTCACTATCTATTTCATTATCTTCTGTTTCATTCTCTGAAATTTCATATATATTGTCTTCACTTTCTAATTTGTAATCTATATAATCTATCTGCATATATTCTGTATTTTCTATTTTTATTTCTGATATTTGTTTATTTTTGGGGCTTTTAGGTAATTTATAATCTCTAGCTAAATGTCCTAATTTTCCACAATTATAACAAGTACATTCCTTTATAGATTTCATTTTCCTATATGGTCTTTTATGTTTATAATTTTTTACATAATATCTTTTTCTTGGTTTCTTATACTTATATTTAGATTTTTTGTATTTCTTATATTTCTTATGCCTTTTTCTTTTCTTATAATATCTTTCTTCGCATCCAAATTGAGGTGTTATTTTATCTTTGCAACATGCTAAATTTCTTATTAATGTTTTTTCCATTTTTATTTCTTCTCTATATTTTTCACATAGGTTTCTATACCATTGTTGTAAAAAATTTATTCTTGCTCCTAGAGTATCTACTATTTTTGCTTCATCCCAACTTTTTATTATTTTTTAACTAAATGGTTCAGGTAATTTACTAAAATATAATTTTCTTATTTCTTTACTTTCTTCTGTATTATATGTTCCTTTATAATAGTATTCTTTAAATGCGCAAGTATAGTCATCTATGTAGCACATATTACATATTGCTAATTTTAACATTAAATTCCTATTTGTATCTTTCTCTTCATTTTGTTCTTTTCTGTTGTTGTCATGCTACTAAATTCGTCTTTTATAAATGTTTCATATTTTATTAATAGTTCTATAGGTGTTAATTTATTTGTAGTTGTTGATGATGTTCCTTCTGTAGGTTTGTCAGTTCTTAATACTCTTTTACTATTTTCAGTTAGATTTAAAAATCATAATTTCACTGTTCCTATTAGTATTCTTTCTATATATTCAGGTGCATCTGTTATATTTATATTATTATCTAATAATTGTTTTGTCATATATACTATCAATAATTGTATTATTTTTTCTGTATTTATTACACAATCTAAGTCTAAAAAGTTATAATTTTTATTAACTATTTGTTTTGGTGTTCATTTGTCATATTCATTTTTTAGATTATATCTTTTAAACTTATAATATGTAGATTTTCTTATTTCTGATGTTCTAGGTATTATATTTTCATCTTCTTTTTTATCAAGAGTGTTTATTTCCGTGTTTATATTTTTTAAGTTTTCTTCATTAATTACTTCTTGTTTTTCATTGATTTCTAAATTTTTTGTATTTGTTAAGATTTCTGTATATGTTTCACTATTTTTTGAATCATAATTATTTGTTTCTTCAACATCTATTGTATTAATTTCTAATTCCTTGGTTTCTATTTCTTTATTGTCTATTTCTAATTTTTCTTTAAATTGATTTATCTCATTTAATAATTTTTGTTCTTCTATATCCTTAAGTGCATACAAAATAAGTATTTTAAATTTATCTATCATTTCGTCAGATAAATAATTATTTATTTTTCATAAAATTGCTATTTTCAAAATATTCCCCTCAATCATACATATAACAAAATATGATCATATTAGATTACTATATACTAGATCATTATAAGTATTTATTTTCTAGTAAAGTTACCACGCCTAATCCGCACCCCCTACAATTGGTATCAGAGCCTTGTTATTTAAAAAATACGGAAGTCGCATATATATGAATTTACTTGATTAACGTATTAATTATGATTTATTTGATAAAACTAGATTTAGATATTCCCCAAAATATTATTTAAATGAACAACGTACAAAAATATAAAGAATTAAAGCAAATAATATCTAAAAAACGTAAAGAATTAAAAATAAGGATAGAAAGACTACAATATAACATAATTGTCGGAGTTAGTAAAAACTCAATAAATGCACAAAAAGAAGAAATATCAAATTTAGAATCAACAATAGATAGTCTAGAATATACATACCAACATGATCTATTAACAATTAAATAAAAAATGAACAAAGAAGAATTTATAATAGACGAAAAAACATATGAAAATCACGAAGGATTAAAAATAAAAATAGTATTTTCTAATTTAGGTAGAAGGTATAAGAAAATAGGAGAACATTTATATTTAATGTTAGAAAAAGAAGAATTAAAATTAGAAGATAAATTGACAGCTATGGTGAGAATAGAAAAAGAAAACGAAGAAATAGATAGAAAAAAAGAAATCGAAAAAATAAAACAACAAACTACAGAAGAAATACGAAAAATAGAAGAAAATAAAAATAGTAGGATTGCTGAATTAGAAAAAGAACTACAAATGCTAAAAGAACTGTATGAAAAAAGACAGAAAGAAAAAGAAGAAAAAGATAAAGAACAAAAATTATTAAATGAGATAAATCAATTTAAAAAAAAATTAAAAATAGACAATAAAGAAATAGAATCCAAGGAATTGGAAATTAATACAATAGATGTTGAAGAAACAGATAATTATGATTCGGAAAATAGTGAAACATATACAAAAATCTTAACAAATACAAAAAATTTAGGAATCAGTGAAAAACAAGAAGTAATTAAGGAAGAAAACTTAGAAAATATAAAAACGAAAATAAACACTCTTGATAAAAAAGAAGATGAAAATATAATACCTAGAACATCAGAAATAAGAAAACCTACATATTATAAGAATAAGTTTAAAAGATATAATCTAAAGAATGAATATGACAAATGGACACCAAAACAAATAGTTAATAAAAATTATAACTTTTTAGACTTAGATTGTGTAATAAATACAGAAAAAATAATACAATTATGGATAGGATATATGACAAAACAATTATTAGATAATAATATAAATATAATAGATGCACCAAAATATATAGAAAGAACACTAATAGGAACAGTGAAATTATGGTTTTTAAATCTAACTGAAAATAGTAAAAGAGTATTAAGAACTGACAAACCTACAGAAGGAACATCATCAACAACTACAACTAAATTAACACCTATAGAATTATTAAAAAAATATGAAACAGCTATAAAAGACGAATTTAGTAGCATGACAACAACAGAAAAGAACAAAATGAAGAGAAAGATACAAATAGGAATTTAATGTTAAAATTAGCAATATGTAATATGTGCTACATAGATGAATATACTTGCGCATTTAAAGAATATTATTATAAAGGAGCATATAATACAGAAGAAAGTAAAGAAATAAGAAAATTATATTTTAGTAAATTACCTGAACCATTTAGTTCAAAAATAATAAAAAGTTGGGATGAAGCAAAAATAGTAGATACTCTAGGAGCAAGAATAAAAATTTTACAACAATGGTATAGAAACCTATGTGAAAAATATAGAGAAGAAATAAAAATGGAAAAAACATTAATAAGAAATTTAGCATGTTGCATTAATAAGAAATAAAAATGGAAAAAACATTAATAAAAAACAATAACAAAAGAAGAATATTTAAATGACGAAGGAACAGATCAAAAAATAATATTTGATAACAATATATTTGATGAAATAAAAGGAAAAGAGTTAGACTTAAGTGTAGAAAAAATATTTAAAATACCAACAATAAAAAATATACTTACTAGGAAAAAGGAAGAATACTATTTAGTAAGTCAAAAAGAACATGTAATAGACTGCAGATATGCAAAAGGTAAAGCTAGTATACCACTAGTAACAAAAATGATAATAAATAAAGATATAAACGATATAAAAAATAGAGACCCAATAAAATATGTACACCTTGGAGGTACAGAGATATTGATAAAAGCATGTTTTAGAGAAGGAATAGATACACCAATAGAACTATATTTAGCAGATGATAGAATTATAAGACCTATAGAAAAAAGTATAATAACTGTCATAAAAGGAAATTTACTATACCAAAAATTTAAATTTATAATAAGTGCAAATTATTCAGTAGTAATAACAGATAAAAATATAGATAAATCATTAGTATTATATTGGAAAATATCAGGAATAGAATTAACCCCAGGAAGTAAAATATTTACAGCAAGATGTAAAAATCTATATGTATTAACTACAAAACACAAAATAACAGGAAAAAATAAAATTAATAAAATACAAATAGAAAGTCTTTTTGAACAATTCGTAAAAATAATTGATAATAATGATTATAGTTACAAAAATATAGACATAGAAGAAGATTTAGAAATAATAAATGATAGAATAAGTACAACAAAAAGAATAACTTATGAAAAAACAGAATCATCAAGTTCATCAAAAAGAACAAGTTATGAAACAAGTTCAATAGTTAATTTAAACCAATATTACATAACAAGAACAATAAATGAAAAAGAATATTTAATACTCTTAAATACAGGACAAGAAGAAAACTATATAGCAAAATATCTAGTAAAAAATGAGGAAATAAAATCTGCTAATAATATATGCCCAGATCTACCAAGAAGCTTAATAAACACCAAAAATATAACAGAAAAAAAAAGAAATAACAATAGAAGTTAGAAAAATGAAAATAGAATTTGAAATAAAGGAAGAAATGCAAAAAAGGACATAATATTAGGAATTAAATGGCTAGAACAAGTAAAACCATACAATATAGAACATACACAATTATCTATAACATATAATAGAGAAAAATTATTCTTAAGAAGAGCTTTAACATAATATGAAAATATATGTATTAATGAAGATAGTAGTAGAAGGATATTACAGTAGATATTATACGCTTATAATAGATACAGGAGCAGAAGCTAATTTATGTAGATATAATTGTTTACCAGAAAGTAAATGGGATAAATTAAAAACACCAATAATAGTTAAACGATTTAATAACGAAGGAAGCTTAATTACTTATAAAGCTAAGAATGTGAAAACACAAGTATAGGATAAAATATTAACAATAGAAGAAATCTATAATTATGAGCTAACATCAAAAGATATACTTTTAGGAATGCCGTTTTTAGATAAATTATACCCACATATAATAACTAGAACATATTGGTGGTTTACAACACCATGTAAACAGAAAGTAAGAGCAAAAAGAATTACTAATAAAATAAGAAAGAAAACTGATTGGATAGAAGAAAGTGAAAAAAATTACATAAAAATTAGAAAATATAAAAAATACTGAAGATACAATAGAATTGGTCGTATTTTCAATAAATAAAAAGGAAATAACTATATTTTCAATAAATAAGATAGAAATAATTAAGAAAAAAATAGAACAATTATATAGTGAGGATCCATTAAAAGGATGGGAAAAACATAAAACCACTATAAAAATCGAATTAATAAATAAAAATAGCATAATAACCCAGAAACCATTAACATATAATTTTGATGATTTAAAAGAATTTAAAATGCATATAGATGAATTATTAAAAAAAATATATATATACAAAAAATTATAGTAAACACAATAGTCCAGCATTTATAGTAAATAAACATAGTGAACAAAAAAGAGGAAAAAGTAGGATGGTTATTGATTATAGAAATTTAAATGCAAAAACTATGACTTATAATTACCCAATACCAAAAAAGATATTAAAAATAAGACAAATACAAGGATATAATTATTTTAGTAAATTTGATTGTAAATCAGGATTTTACCGTTTAAAGTTAGAAGAAGAATCTAAGGAATTAACTGCATTTACGGTACCACAGGGATTTTATGAATGGAATGTACTACCATTTGGATATAAAAATGCACCAGGTAGATATCAACATTTTATGGATAGTTATTTTAAACAATTACCTAATTATATAGTATACATAGATGATATACTATTAAATACAAAAACTAAAGAAAAACATTTAAAATTATTAGAACAATTTACAGATATAATTGAAAAATTAGGAATAAGTTTAAGTGAGAAGAAAGCAGAAATTATGAAAAATCAGATAGAATTTTTAGGAAGACAAATAGATTAAAGTGGAGTCAAAATGCAACAACATATAGTCCAAATAAATAATAAATGAAGAAGAATTAGATACAAAAAAAAAATTACAATCATTTTAGGATTAGTAAACCAAGTAAGAAAATATATTCTAAAATTAGCAGAAAACTTAAAATCATTACAGAAAAAATTAAAAAAGAATGTAGATTATAGATATAATGAAGAAGACAAAAAACAGGTACAGAAAATAAAATTACTTTGTAAAGAATTAAAAAAATTACAATTTTCAGATGAAAATAAAAAATTTACATATATAGTAGAAGCTGATGCAAGTTAATATAGTTATGGAGGAGTACTCAAATATAGGTATGAAGAAGAAAAATTAGAACATCATTGTAGTTATTATTCAGGAACGTTTAACGAAACAGAAATAAATAGAAAAGAATTATGTTCTTTATATAAATGCTTAATAGCATTTGAACCATATATCGTATATAACAAGTTTATTGTTAGAACAAATAATACACAGGTACGATGGTGGGTAACAAGAAAAATACAAAACTCAGTTACGACAAAGGAAATTTGGAGACTAGTATTGAAAATACTGAATTTTACATTTACAATTGAAGTAATCAATACTAACAAAAATATCATTGCAGATTACTTATCAAGACAAAGCTACTCAAACTGATTTACCCATGGAAGAGGCTGATGCCAAAGATACCCAGACTAATTTATTGCTCCAAATGTTTAAACAAATGAAGTTATTACAAGAACGAGTTATTACACTATCTACTGAAGTTACAAATGTAAAAGTGCAAGTCGAGCACTATAAAAAACAAGATACTGTGCAGGAAGATCACATTAAAAAGCTAGACCTAGAAGGTGACGATGAGAAACACCTTAAAACTCAAATTACTGACGAAACTTCAATTACAGCTGCAGGCACATCTAAAGGGAAAAATATAGTCACTCAAAATAGACCTGGAATACCAAAGAAAAAGAATTATAACCTCAGCCAAATATTTTCAAAACCATTGACACCAAATATACAAAATTTAGAAGCATTTGCACCTCCCCAGATACATACATATTCTGAATCACTTAACCAAGAAAAACAAATATACAATTATTCTTCTCGTAAATACATTGACAACATACACACCTTACAAATCTTATTAAATACCAAACCTATTCAAAGTGAAGAGCTAGCCGCACAACAAAAAGGATATATTACCCAGAAATGCCAAAATTACAATAAACTTATTGTCTTACCAGGTACAAGCCCAAATCTTATTAAATCATGTTACTATTATGGATTATTATCTACGGTTTACACAACCGATGGAGAAGAGTTAGCAGGAATCCCAGAAATTCACAAAGAATTTATGACTTACAAGAGAATTACCAACGGATAATTATTCTATGTTCGATTTTATTCCGCACCAGCAGAAATATTATTTGACGAAATTAAACAGACTATGAATGTGGTCAAAATGGATATGACCAGAGATTATATTATTTCGAAAGAAATATGTGAACAGATCGAGATACCAAAAATGCATATACCAGCATTTTACCGCAATAAAAGAGTTAATGGAGTAAGCAATATATTATCAGAGTTATTTAATAATTATTCAATAAAAAGCCAGTTTAGATATATAATTCAAGGAATCAAGCATTGATTTATTCAACTTGCAAAGAAGTTAGAGACCATGACATGGAAGAACTTAGAAAATGGTGATTAACACTCCTTAGACCAGAAGAACAACTGTTAATAAGATCTATCAGTAAGGGAATTATTTCAAAAGAAGCTATGGATCAATTTTGTGAAAAAGTTGGCCAAAAATACAAAGATCACATATGCAGCAGATGTAGTGGCAAGCACAACTTTATTCCAGCTGTGATGCTACACTGACAAAAAATAGAGATACGGAAGAAAGAGATAAAAACAAAAGACATGTGAATAAAATAGCATAACTTTACTTTACGTAAAGTTTATTGTATAAAGTTTGTAAAGTCTTTAGATAGAATAGGCTTTTTTGACTTTTCAAGCCAAAAGCATTTATAAATTTTTATCTTATAGTTAGATATTAAAGTCTTTGTAAAGACTTTTATGTAAAATATGTCAGAACTTTAATTAGGTTAGGTAGAAAAATACTTTTCAAGTCTTTAGAATTTTTTTTTGTAAAGTTTTAGAAACGTGTAAAATCATGTAAAGTTTCTCATTATAAATAAAAGGCATCAGAGGCATAAGAAGGACAAGCCTTCATACGTTGAAGCAAAAAATCTCTCGTCCACAACAAATATTTTGCTTATTTATTTAAAAACAGGTATATTTCAATGGAAAAATCTATGGAGGAACAAAACTTAGGATTATCAAACTTAGCAGAACAAGTATATTTATTCAGTATTATGAATAGCTAAATTCATAATTCCTAACAATCATGATATGATAAAATAAGTTCCATGTTAGTTACTTTATAATAGAATTATTCGAAGAATAGCATGTTAAGAAGTTTATTAGCAAAGTGGAAACGGAGAAAAATCTCTAAGAACTATGCCATCCTAAAGGTGAAACCAATAAGGCAAGAAGCCGTGGTGGGGAGTAGCCAGAGTTGAGGCGCTGTTTAAGGGAAAAGTATCTGGATTACCATGCTAATAGTGACCGAGGAACATGTTATTTAAGAATAATCTAGTATATAGTAATTTAATATGATCATATTTTGTTATATGTATGATTGGAAGGAATATTTTGAAAATAGCAATTTTATGAAAAATGAATAATTATTTATCTGACGAAATGGTAGATAAATTTAAAATACTTATTTTGTATGTGATTAAAGATATAGAAATGACAGATATAAGAAAAATCATATTAGAAAAAATATTTGGTAAAGATTATATGACTAGAATAAATTACATACCACAAATACCTAACTACTCTTACAAATACTTACGTACACACCAACCATGATAAATTACATATATCTAGAATTTTGGAACAAAGATATAAGAAACATACAACTAGTAGAAAAACAAATAAAAACAAATTTAGACAAATATATGGAAACTAAAGATATAAAATATATAGAATTTCTTAATGAAAATATGCAAGAATTACTTAGACTAAAACAAACAACTAGTAAGTATTATGAAAAAACATTTAATCAAGCCTAAATGACAGATGATATTAAAATACTTGTTTTATATATACTTAGAGATATAGAAATTATAAACATAAAGAAAATAATATGGGAAAAACTACAAGATTATGAAGAGAAAGAATTATTAAACAGTATAGAAAACTTACGCATATATTATGAACATCAATATTATTTAGATTCAAATGGATATTATACAGACTAAAAATGTCAGAAAACATTAAGAAAATTAGAGAAAACCAAGAAGCCCTACATAAAGAAATTAATTATAGAAAACAAATTAGAGAAATAATGGAAAATCTAATAGAAAAATTAAAATGGATAGACGAAACCTTAAAAAATTTAGAAAAAACAAAGATAAAAGTTTAGATAGTTTAAAAAATTCATTAAGAAGAGAACGAGAAAAAATAGTTAGTAGTATTAATAACCTCAAACAAGATATTAAATATAGTACAAATAGAATAAATTATTATACATTTACTTTAGAAGAATAAAAATGATAAACTACGAATATCTAAAATATTGGGAACAGGAAATGGAAGAAATAAGATTAACAAAAAACCTAATAAAAACGAATTTAATTGAATATTTTAAAACAAAAGATATAGAATATTTAGAATATCTTAAAAATAATATAGAAGACTCACAAAAACTAAGAGAAA
The DNA here is from genome assembly GCA_030864215.1 of Capsicum pubescens. NCBI lineage: Eukaryota > Viridiplantae > Streptophyta > Magnoliopsida > Solanales > Solanaceae > Capsicum > Capsicum pubescens. Next base: position 285,498,629 of record CM061542.1, read on the forward strand.
AAGCTAAAGAATATTATAACAAAGCATTTAATCAACTACCATTTAATCACCCCCCAAATTATGAATATCAGTAAAATTAAAAATGTTAATAAGATATACGGAAATAAAAGATACAAGAACGAAGAAAAACAGTTAATAAACATTACTACAAAGAATTTAATAATTACATAAATTAATGGATACATCTTTCGAAAAGAATAAATCATTAAAAGAAATCGAAAATAAACTATATAGTTTATACCTAGAATACAAAAGATTACATAATACTAACGAGGATCCTAGAACACTAGATAATTTAATTACGATAATATCTAATTTAGAATATTAATTAATAAAACATCTTAAGTCAAGAAGATAAAAATGAAAATTATTTCAAACAATAATATTCACAAAATACATTATATAAAAATAAATACTTATTACCTAATAACTATTTATTTTCTAGTAAAGTTACCGCGTCTAATCCGCGCCCCCTACAATTGATATCAGAGCTTTGTTATTTAAAAAATACGGAAGTCGTATATATATGGATTTACTTGATTAATTTATTAATTATAATTTATTTTCTAAAACTATATTTAGATATTTCCCAAAATATTATTTAAATGAACAACGTACAAAAATATAAAGAATTAAAGCAAATAATATCTAAAAAACGTAAAGAATTAAAAATAAGGATAGAAAGACTACAATATAACATAATTGTCAGAGTTAGTAAAAACTCAATAAATGCACAAAAAGAAGAAATATCAAATTTAGAATCAACAATAGATAGTTTAGAATATACATACCAACACGATCTATTAACAATTAAATAAAAAATGAACAAAGAAGAATTTATAATAGACGAAAAAACATATGAAAATCACGAAGGATTAAAAATAAAAATCACTTTGCTAATAAACTTCTTAACATGCTATTCTTCGAATAATTCTATTATAAAGTAACTAACATGGAACTTATTTTATCATATCATGATTGTTAGGAATTATGAATTTAGCTATTCATATAAATATACTTGTTCTGGTAAGTTTGATAATCCTAAGTTTTGTTCCTCCATAGATTTTTCCATTGAAATATACCTGTTTTTAAATAAATTAGCAAAATATTTGTTGTGGACAAGAGAGAGATTTTTTGCTTCAACGCATGAAGGCTTGTCCTTCTTATGCCTCCGATGCCTTCTATTTATAATGAGAAACTTTACATGATTTTACACGTTTCTAAAACTTTACAAAAAAAAATCTAAAGACCTGAAAAGTCTTTTTCTACCTAACCTAATTAAAGTTCTGACATATTTTACATGAAAGTCTTTACAAAGACTTTAATATCTGACTATAAGACAAAAATTTATAAATATTTTTGGCTTGAAAAGTCTTTTTCTACCTAACCTAATTAAAGTTCTGACATATTTTACATGAAAGTATTTACAAAGACTTTAATATCTAACTATAAGACAAAAATTTATAAATGTTTTTGGCTTGAAAAGTCAAAAAAGCCTATTCTATCTAAGGACTTTACAAACTTTATACAATAAACTTTACGTAAAGTAAAGTTATGCTATTTTATTCACATGTCTTTTGTTTTTATCTCTTTCTTTTGTATCTGCTTTGGTTATTTTCTCTATTTTTTGTCAGTGTAGCATCACATCTAGAATAAAGTTGTGCTTGCCACTACATCTGCTGCATATGTGGTCTTTGTATTTTTGGCCAACTTTTTCACAAAATTGATCCATAGCTTCTTCTGAAATAATTTATTTACTGATAGATCTTGTTAACAGTTGTTCTTCTGGTCTGAGGAGTGTTAATCCTCATTTTCTAAGTTCTTTCATGTCATGGTCTCTAACTTCTTTGCAAGTTGAATAAATCAATGCTTGATTCATTGAATTATATATCCAAACTGGCTTTTTATTTGAATAATTATTAAATAATTCTGATAATATATTGCTCATTCCAAACTCTTTTGTTGCGGTAAAATGCTGGCATCTGCGTTTTTGATAATATTTAGTATATATATGGATTTATTACCTGATATCTATATTTTGGGGGGTGATTAAATGGTAGTTGATTAAATGCTTTGCTATAATATTCTTCAGCTTTTTCTCTTTGTTTTTTTAAGTCTTCTATATTATTTTTAAGATATTCTAAATATTCTATATCTTTTGTTTTAAAATATTCAATTAAATTTGTTTTAATAAGGTTTTCTGTTAATCTTATTTCTTCCATTTCTTGTTCCCAGTATTTTAGATATTCGTAGTTTATCATTTTATTCTTCTAAAGTAAATGTATAATAATCTATTCTATTTGTACTATTTTTAATATCTTGTTTGAGGTTATTAATACTACTAACTATTTTTTCTTGGTCTCTTCTTAATGAATTTTTTAAACTATGTAAACTTTTATCTTTGCTTTTTTCTAAATTTTTCAAGGTTTCGTCTATCCATTTTAATTTTTCTATTAGATTTTCCATTATTTCTCTAATTTATTTTCTATAATTAATTTCTTTATGTAGGTCTTCTTGGTTTTCTCTAATTTTCTTAATATATTCTGACATTTTTAGTCTGTATAATATCCATCTGAATCTAAATAGTATTGATGTTCATAATATATGCGTAAGTTTTCTATACTGTTTAATAATTCTTCCTCTTCATAATCTTGTAATTTTTTTCATATTATTTTCTTTATGTCTATAATTTCTATATCTCTAAGTATATATAAAACAAGTATTTTAATATCATCTGTCATTTAAGCTTGATTAAATGCTTTTTCATAATATTTTTCAGTTGTTTGTTTTAGTCTAAGTAGTTCTTGCATATTTTCATTAAGGAATTCTATATATTTTATATTATTAGTTTCCATGTATTTGTCTAAATTTACTGTCATCTGTTTTTCTACTGACTGTATGTTTCTCATATCTTTTTTCCAAAATTCTAGATATATGTAATTTATCATGGTTGGTGTGTACGTAAGTATTTATAAGAGTAGTTAGGTAGGTATGGTAACCTAATAAGTTTATATTTTGTAGTAAAGTTACCGCGCCTAATCCGTACCCCCCTACAATTGGTATCAGAGCCTTGTTATTTTAAAAATACTGAAGTCGAATATATATGGATTTACTTGATTAATTTATTAATTATGATTTATTTGATAAAACTAGATTTAGATATTTCCCAAAATATTATTTAAATGAATAACGTACAAAAATATAAAGAATTAAAACAAATAATATCTGAAAAACGTAAAGAATTAAAAATAAGGATAGAAAGACTACAATATAATATAATTGCCGGAGTTAGTAAAAACTCAATAAATGCACAAAAAGAAGAAATATCAAATTTAGAATTTACAATAGATAGTCTAGAATATACATACCAACATGATTTATTAACAATTAAATAAAATGAACAAAGAAGAATTTATAATAGATGAAAAAATATATGAAAACCATGAAGGATTAAAAATAAAAATAGTATTTTCTAATCTAGGAAGAAGGTATAAGAAAATAGGTAAACATTTATATTTAATGAACACCAAAACAAATAGTTAATAAAAATTATAACTTTTTAGACTTAGATTGTGTAATAAATACAGAAAAAACAATACAATTATTGATAGGATATATGACAAAACAATTATTAGATAATAATATAAATATAACAGATGCACCAGAATATATAGAAAGAACACTAATAGGAACAGTGAAATTATGATTTTTAAATCTAACTGAAAATAGTAAAAGAGTATTAAGAACTGACAAACCTACAGAAGGAACATCATCAACAACTACAAATAAATTAACACCTATAGAACTATTAAAAAAATATGAAACAACTATAAAAGACGAATTTAGTAGCATGACAACAACAGAAAAGAACAAAATGAAGAGAAAGATACAAATAGGAATTTAATGTTAAAATTAGCAATATGTAATATGTGCTACATAGATGAATATACTTGCGCATTTAAAGAATATTATTATAAAGGAACATATAATACAGAAGAAAGTAAAGAAATAAGAAAATTATATTTTAGTAAATTACCTGAACCATTTAGTTAAAAAAATAATAAAAAGTTGGGATGAAGCAAAAATAGTAGATACTCTAGGAGCAAGAATAAAAAATTTACAACAATGGTATAGAAACCCATGCGAAAAACATAGAGAAGAAATAAAAATGGAAAAAACATTAACAAAAAATTTAGCATGTTGCAAGAATAAAATAGCACCTCAATTTGGATGCGAAGAAAGATATTATAAGAAAAGAAAAAGGCATAAGAAATATAAGAAATACAAAAAATCAAAATATAAGTATAAGAAACCAAGAAAAAGATATTATGTAAAAAATTATAAAAATAAAAGACCATATAGGAAAAAGAAATCTATAAAAGAATATACTTGTTATAATTGCGGAAAATTAGGACATTTAGCTAGAGATTGTAAATTACCTAAAAATCCAAAAAATAAACAAATATCAGAAATAAAAATAGAAAATACAGAATATATGCAGATAAATTATATAGATTACGAATTGGAAAGTGAAGACAGTATATATGAAATTTCAGAGAATGAAACAGGTAATGAAATAGAAGATAATGAAATAGATAGTGAATTAGACAAATTAAATGACTGAAGAAGATATAAAAATAATAACAAAAGAAGAATATTTAAATGACGAAGGAACAGATCAAAAAATAATATTTGATAACAATATATTTGATGAAATAAAAGGAAAAGAGTTAGACTTAAGTGTAGAAAAAATATTTAAAATACCAACAATAAAAAATATGTTTACTAGGAAAAAGGAAGAATACTATGTAGTAAGCCAAAAAGAACATGTAATAGACTGCAGATATGCAAAAGATAAAGCTAGTATACCACTAGTAACAAAAAGGACAGTAAATAAAGAAATAAACTATATAAAAAGTAGAGACCCAATAAAATATGTACACCTTGGAGGTACAGAGATATTGATAAAAGCATGTTTTAGAGAAGGAATAGATACACCAATAGAACTATATTTAGCAGATGATAGAATTATAAGACCTATAGAAAAAAGTATAATAACTATCATAAAAGGAAATTTACTATACCAAAAATTTAAATTTATAATAAGTGCAAATTATTCAGTAGTAATAACAGATAAAAATATAGATAAATCATTAGTATTATATTGGAAAATATCAGGAATAGAATTAACCCCAGGAAGTAAAATATTTACAGCAAGATGTAAAAATCTATATGTATTAACTACAAAACACAAAATAACAGGAAAAAATAAAATTAATAAAATACAAATAGAAAGTCTTTTTGAACAATTCGTAAAAATAATTGATAATAATGATTATAGTTACAAAAATATAGACATAGAAGAAGATTTAGAAATAATAAATGATAGAATAAGTACAACAAAAAGAATAGCTTATGAAAAACCAGAATCATCAAGTTCATAAAAAACAACAAGTTATGAAACAAGTTCAATAGTTAATTTAACCCAATATTACATAACAGGAATAATAAATGAAAAAGAATATTTAATACTCTTAAATACAGGACAAGAAGAAAATTATATAGCAAAATATCTAGTGAAAAATGAGAAAATAAAATCTGATAATAATATATGCTCAGATCTACCAAGAAGCTTAATAAACACTAAAAATATAACAGAAAAAAAAAATAGCAATAGGAGTTAGAAAAATGAAAATAGAATTTGAAATAAAGGAAGAAATGCAAAAAGCAGACATAATATTAGGAATTAAATGGCTAGAACAAGTAAAACCATACAATACAGAACATACACAATTATCTATAACATATAATAGAGAAAAATTATTCTTAAGAAGAGCTTTAACATAATATGAAAATATATGTATTAATGAAGATAGTAATAGAAGGATATTACAGTAGATATTATACGTCTATGATAGATACAGGAGCAGAAGCTAATTTATGTAGATATAATTGTTTACCAGAAAGTAAATGGGATAAATTAAAAACACCAATAATAGTTAAAGGATTTAATAATGAAGGAAGCTTAATTACTTATAAAGCTAAGAATGTAAAAACACAAGTATGGGATAAAATATTAATAATAGAAGAAATCTATAATTATGAGCTAACATCAAAAGATATACTTTTAGGAATGCCGTTTTTAGATAAATTATACCCACATATAATAACTAGAACAGATTGGTGGTTTACAACACTATGTAAACAGAAAGTAAGAGCAAAAAGAGTTACTAATAAAATAAGAAAGAAAACTGATTGGATAGAAGAAAGTGAAAAAAAATACACAAAAATTAGAAAATATAAAAAATACTGAAGATACAATAGAACTGGTCGTATTTTCAATAAATAAAAAGGAACTAACTATATTTTCAATAAATAAGATAGAAATAATTAAGAAAAAAATAAAACAATTATATAGTGAAGATCCATTAAAAGGATGGGAAAAACATAAAACCACTATAAAAATCGAATTAATAGATAAAAATAGCATAATAACCCAGAAACCATTAACATATAATTTTGATGATTTAAAAGAATTTAAAATGCATATAGATAAATTATTAGAAAAATAATATATACAAAAAAGTAATAGTAAACACAATAGTGCAGCATTTATAGTAAATAAACATAGTGAACAAAAAAGAGGAAAAAGTAGAGTGATTATTGATTATAGAAATTTAAATGCAAATACTATGACATATAATTACCCAATACCAAATAAGATATTAAAAATAAGACAAATATAAGGATATAATTATTTTAGTAAATTTGATTGTAAATCAGGATTTTACCATTTAAAGTTAGAAGAAGAATCTAAGGAATTAACCGCATTAACGGTACCACACGGATTTTATGAATGGAATGTACTACCATTTTGATATAAAAATGCACCAGGTAGATATCAATATTTTATGGATAGTTATTTTAAACAATTAACTAATTGTATAGTATACATAGATGATATACTATTATATACAAAAACTAAAGAAGAACATTTAAAATTATTAGAACAATTTATAGATTTAATAAACAAATCAGGAATAAGTTTAAGTGAAAAGAAAGAAAAAATTATGAAAAATCAGATAGAATTTTTAGGAATACAAATAGATAAAAGTGGAGTCAAAATGCAACAACATATAGTCCAAAAAATAATAAATTTAAAAGAAGAATTAAATACAAAAAAGAAATTACAATCATTTTTAGGATTAGTAACTCAAGTAAGAGAATATATTCCCAAATTAGCAGAAAACTTAAAACCATTACAGAAAAAATTAAAAAAGGATGTAGAATATAGATATAATGAAGAAGACAAAAAACAGGTACAAAAAATAAAATTACTTTGCAAAGAATTACCAAAATTACAATTTCCAGGTGAAAATAAATTTTTTACATATATAGTAGAAGCTGATGCAAGTGAATATAGTTATGGAGGAGTACTCAAATATAGGTATGAAGAAGAAAAATTAGAACATCATTGTAGATATTATTCAGGAACGTTTAACGAAACAGAAATAAAATGGGAAATAAATAGAAAAGAATTATGTTCTTTATATAAATGTTTAATAGCATTTGAACCATATATCGTATATAACAAGTTTATTGTTAGAACAGATAATACACAGGTACGATGGTGGCTAACAAGAAAAATACAAAACTCAGTTACGACAAAGGAAATTCGGAGACTAGTATTAAATATATTGAATTTTACATTAGCAATTGATGTAATCAATACTAACAAAAATATCATTGCAGATTACTTGTCAAGACAAAGCTACTCAAACTGATTTACCAATGGCAGAGGCTGATGCCAAAGATACCCAGACTAATTTATTGCTCCAAATGTTTAAACAAATGGAGTTATTACACTAACTACTGAAGTTACAAATGTAAAAGTGCAAGTCGAGCACTATAAAAAACAAGATACTGTGCAGGAAGAGCACATTAAAAAACTAGACCTAGAAGGTGACGATGAGAAACACCTTAAAACTTAAATTACTGACGAAACTTCAATTACAGCTGCAGGCACATCTAAAGGAAAAAATATAGTCACTCAAAATAGACTTGGAATACCAAAGAAAAAGAATTATAACCTCAACCAAATATTTTCAAAACCATATACACCAAATATACAAAATTTAGAAGCATTTGCACCTTCCCAGATACATACATATTCTGAATCACTTAACCAAGAAAAACAGCTATACAATTATTCTTCTCGTAAATACATTGATAACATACACATCTTACAAACCTTATTAAATACCAAACCTATCCAAAGTGAAGAGCTAGCCGCACAACAAAAAGGATATATTACCCAGAAATGCCAAAATTACAATAAACTTATTGTCTTACCAGGTACAAGCCCAAATTTTATTAAATCATGTTACTATTATGGACTATTATCTACGGTTTACAAAACCGATGGAGAAGAGTTAGCAGGAATCCCAGAAATTCACAAAGAATTTATGACTTACAAGAGAATTAACAACGAACAATTATTCTATGTTCGATTTTATTCCGCACCAGCAGAAATATTATTTGACGAAATTAAACAGACTATTAATGTGGTCAAAATGGGTATGACCAGAGATTATATTATTTCGGAAGAAATATGTGAACAGACCGAGATACCAAAAACGCAGATACCAGCATTTTATCACAACAAAAGAGTTATTGGAATGAGCAATATATTATTAGAATTATTTAATAACTATTCAAATAAAAAGGCAGTTTGGATATATAATTCAAGGAATCAAGCATTGATTTATTCAACTTGCAAAGAAGTTAGAGACCATGACACAGAAGAACTTAGAAAATGGGGATTAACACTCCTCAGACCAGAAGAACAACCGTTAACAAGATCTATCAGTAAAGGAATTATTTCAGAAGAAGCTATGGATCAATTTTGTGAAAAAGTTGGCCAAAAATACAAAGACCACATATGTAGCAAATGTAGTGGCAAGCATAACTTTATTCCAGATGTGATGCTACACTGATAAAAAATAGAGATACGGAAGAAAGAGATAAAAACAAAAGACATGTGAATAAAATAGCATAACTTTACTTTACGTAAAGTTTATTGTATAAAGTTTGTAAAGTCTTTAGATAGAATAGGCTTTTTTGACTTTTCAAGCCAAAAGCATTTATAATTTTTTTTCTTATAGTTAGATATTAAAGTCTTTGTAAAGACTTTTGTGTAAAATATGTCAGAACTTTAATTAGGTTAGGTAGAGAAAGACTTTTCAAGTCTTTAGATTTTTTTTTTTGTAAAGTTTTAGAAACGTGTAAAATCATGTAAAGTTTCTCATTATAAATAGAAGGCATCGGAGGCATAAGAAGGGCAAGCCTTCATGCGTTGAAGCAAAAAATCTCTCTTGTCCACAACAAATATTTTGCTTATTTATTTAAAAACAGGTATATTTCAATGGAAAAATTTATGGAGGAACAAAACTTAGGATTATCAAACTTACCAGAACATGTATATTTATTCAGTATTATGAATAGCTAAATTCATAATTCCTAACAATCATGATATGATAAAATAAGTTCCATGTTAGTTACTTTATAATAGAATTATTCGAAGAATAGCATGTTAAGAAGTTTATTAGCAAAGTGGAAACGGAGAAAAATCTCTAAGAACTATGTCATCCTAAAGGTGAAACCAATAAGGCAAAAAGCCGTGGTGGGGAGTAGCCAGAGTTGAGGCGCTGGCTACTCCCCACCACGAGGATCATTAAAAGAATAAACTATATAGTTTATACCTAGAATACAAAAGATTACATAATACTAACGAGGATCCTAGAACACTAGATAATTTAATTACGATAATATCTAATTTAGAATATTAATTAATAAAACATCTTAAGTCAAGAAGATAAAAATGAAAATTATTTCAAACAATAATATTCACAAAATACATTATATAAAAATAAATACTTATTACCTAATAACTATTTATTTTCTAGTAAAGTTACCGCGCCTAATCCGCACCCCCCTACAATTGATATCAGAGCCTTGTTATTTAAAAAATACGGAAGTCGAATATATATGGATTTAATATTACCTGATATTCATATTTGTAGAATATTAGGTAATTTTGTGAATAATATTATAAGGGCTAAATAATATGGGAAATAAATGGTGTAGGGGGATCAAGGACTTTCGTGAAGTTGGAATGTGTAGTTGGAATTTCGAGTATAGGTTGGGGGAGTTTTAGACTATTTTGTGAAGAAGTTATAATAGTAGTCAAATTTAAAGCTCTAAAACAATATTATTAAGGTTAATTTATAAAATATACCTTTTATTAAAATCTACTTAGAAAGTATGGTAAGTCAACATGGACCAAATAATATAAAACTAAGAAAATATTATTAAAATTTTTGTCCTGATTTTCTTATCAAATTTGAGTATTAATTTTCTATTGAAGGAAAATAAAAGTAATACCACAATTACTTTTACTTTTCTCAAAAGAAAAATATAAAATTATTTCATATTTGGCTAACCTTTTTCTTGGAGAAATAATTGTGTACCTTTATAAAATGATGATCCTTCTTATTCTACAATACAATAACATCAATAATATAGTCATTTATGAGTCTTGTTTAGGGAGAGATTTTCCCCTAATATGTTATACGCTTTTTGAATTAATTTTAATATGTAGGCCAACTGGTCAAATCTTATAATAATATTATGTTTGTTTAGTTTTTTTTTTCTTCTGAATTATCGTCTCTATGATTTGCAAACTATTAGTTCTGCATGACGCTCTATCAATTTTTAAACCCAACAAATATAAAATAAGAACCAAAAGGGGGAATTTATCAAATAACTTAGGGGTCAAAGTAATATTATTCCACATTAATATTGATAATAATCTCAGCACAACAAATAATTTCAATATTACTACTTCCAATCATACACTTTTCCTAGTTGATCAAGTTGAAGACCAGCATAAAAAGCATCTATTTGTACTTTCCAGTAACAATTATGTAAATTATGAACTGTGGTATCTGAACAATACTTAACCAAATCCTTACTGAAAACATCAAAGATATTTTGCTTTTTACCCCACCAAAAATGACAAAAGTAGAGGTTGGTTCCAAAAATATTCATGGTAAAATTAAAATGAAAATCCTCGCCCATTTTAAGCACCAGACGTCCAAAATCTTCATCTCCAGATGCACAATGAAACGATAGAGGCATATTATTATTTGGAAGATCATTAATAACATGAACCTCAAAATCACCATTGACTGAGAGAGCATTAATAATATGAACTTTACGATTAGTAGTCATTGTTATTAGATAGATATTGCTAATATATAAAGTGATGAGTAAAATACAAAAACTTTTGATCAAACTCGTTGTAGATTTCTTGAAACAACTTCTTTTACTTTAGCTAGCTTTTATAGGGGTGCATGATTAAATGATATTTCTCTTTATTAAAATCTAGATAAGATCATAACTTAATGTTTCGAAAGAATTAAATTTGCTCATTTTTAATTATAATTTATTGTTCTTTATCTTAACAAACTGCTGTGATAATAGTTAGACCTCTCTATAATGACAGTGTTTGCTCGAAAATTTAATGGCTACTATAGAGAAGTGTTGTTATATGTTTATACTTATATTTGACATTCAGATCTCATTTAGTTATTATAAATAAAAGTACGCAAAATTAGAAAGAGAATGAATATAAAAAACAAATATTAGTAGTCTTTTCTTCGTGAAGTTATGAAATATTTAAAGTAACAAGGGGCTTTGAGCTAAAAATGACAAAAGAGTTTGAAAATGAGGTGTAGGTAACACATGTCTTAATAATTGAGTGGAGGTGACAATTACTTTATTATGGATTAAGAAAGTTTGGTAAGTTTGAGAATAGTCCACAAGTTTTTAAATTTACACTTTGATCCAAATGTTTACCTAATATAACGAAAAACGGAGGGAAAAAAGGTGTGTTTCTCTCTCTTCTCATCCATTGTTGTTTTCTCTCTCTTAGCGATTTTTGTTGTTCATTGTTGTTGCTGCTTTATTCATCATCTTCTGCTTCATTATCATCATCTTCTACTTCATTATCATCTCCATCTTCTTCTTGTTGACCATTGTTGTTGTTGTTGTTACCGCTACTGTTTCTATTTGACCAATTTCTTAGGTCAAATTTTGTTTCGTACATCACTTTTTACTTTTGTCATTACTTCATAGGAGACTTTAGTAAGTCAAGTTATGATTTTTAGTTGAATTTGTCATCTGGGTAACTACTATTGTACTGTTTTTTCAACAATAGATACTACGCGAACATGAATGCAATATAAGAGTCATCTATATAAACAGATCAATTATCTGTTGCAACAGATGAGACATCTGTTTCAATGGAAGACTCATATGTTTGATTCATGTTTATGGTTCTATAGTGCCTTAACATTAATCGAACAGATGGGTCATCTGTTACAACATATGACCCATCTGTTGCAACAAATTAGTTATCTGGTGCAACATGATAAATATTTATTGCAACAAATTAGTGACCTGTTGCAACTGAACCTGAACTTGATTTCAACAGATGGTAAATATTTGTTGCTACATATTAGTAACCTGTTGCGATAGAACCTGACCTCAATTCCAACAGACATGTCGTCTGTTGCAATAGGTAAGTCATCTATCGCAACAGGTTAATTATCTATTACAACATGTCACTCATCTGTTAGAATCAGCTTCAAAGGTGCTTAGTACTGTAACATCTATCCCAACAAGCGCTTCATATGTTGCAACAAATATATAGTCTGTTGCAACATATGATTCACCTGTTACAACAGCTGACTCATCTGTTGAAATCAACTTCAGAAGCGCAATTTGAATCCCAACAGGTAATTAATCTATTGCTACTGATCACTTACCTATTGCAACAGATTACACATCTGTTGGAATTCATGTACATCACTATGAAATCACTATTAAATTTTTTTAACAAATGACTTTATTTAGGTACCACTAATGGAGGGATCAATAACAATAGGGGTGGATTGTCATGGTCAATGGATCGAAAAGAGCAGTCGATAAGTATGGCGTTGGAAGGAGGATGAAATGCTAGAGACGATAGCTATGACAATCCAAAGTGATGTTTTGTATGATGATTTTGTGAACTTAATCATCATCAATTATGGACAAAATTAGCAACCGGAAGAACTCGACATCAGCTACATGCACAACTCCTTTGAAAATCAAAGGGTACTACCTTTCAAGATAATCGATCAGGTTCAGTTGTGTGCTTATCTTAGTGATTCATCCAGGCTGGTTTTAAGGGTGTACGTGGTTGAAAAGATGAGAGATAACGAGAACCAGAATGTAGAAGAAGAACAACAACAAGGCATCTGTGATGATAGGTTGGATGATCTAGAAATGAGTCAAACACCTACGCCCGTTGATGCGACCAATACAGTGGGCAGTTCTTCTCGATAACACAGTATGGAAATCTTCAAGACGATGGGACCGGCTTTTTCAATGGAATGTCATTCAAGGAAAGGAAAGAACTATCTACCACTTTATTTATTTCTTGCTTGAAAAAAGATTTAGAATAAAGAAGGAGATTAATTCGAGCAGTGTCTTTTGCTATAAATGTGCTAATCTGAATTGCAAGTGGTGGTTGAGAGCTGTGAAGTACGTAAGTTCTGACAGATTCATCATTCATAAACATAAAAAGTATCACACATGTGATTTGGAGCACATCTCAAGCCAAAATTCTCACGCCACCGCAAAGGTCCTCAGTGAATATTTCAAGAATAGTTTCCAAGATGGCAAAGGCCCTTCTACAAGGGTTATGGCCAATCAAGTCCTTACAGAATTGGGTGTCCCGGTCAGTTATTAAAAGATATATACGGCTATGGGAATTTCCAAGGACTTGGTTAGGGGGACACACTATCATGGGTATGTAGTCCTTGAAACGCCCCGGGTCTATACCCCGAACGCTACACGGTGCTTGCGACCCCGAAGAACCACAAGCTAACCCATGATTGGTACATGCTGTGAGCACTAAATAATAATACTAAAAGTAATGCGGAAATTAGGCTGAAATGCCATAAGGTTCAAAATATGAAATACTGGTAAAATATAACATCTAGTGAAAATATCTGAAATACTAAATACTGTTTGAAATAGTCTAGTCTGAAAAGCATCTAGCTGAACTATCTAAATTGTGGAGTTGATGGGAGAAGACCCCAACTAACTCCAACTACTGAAATACTGACATAAAGAAAAACATATCCCCGATAGATGAGGACTCACTACTAAATCTGTCACCGATGGTTGAATCTAAATCTGTGTATGCGTGGTCAGAAACCTGAGCATCTGAACCTATGATATGAGACATCATAGCTTAAAGAGAAAGTATGCATCATTATGTGGAATGTACTGGTATGCTAAATGAGGTAAGGCTGAATACAAGGGTTCATATACATGAACAGTAACTGACTGAATGATATAAAGTAACTGATTATGAGAACACATAGATAACTGATCAACTGGTATGTTAAGTTACTGATAACTGAATTACTGATAACTGAGTGATTGTGTCTGATAGTACTGATTTTATAGAACTGAACTTAGTTCTATACTGAGACTGAAACTAAAACTGTGGAAAATAATTATCTAACCGACATGCCCCTCTCTGAACTGATTAGGGTCCAACCTGTAACCCCAGCTGGAAGGGTATCAGTACCGTGCCACGGGTAAAGACAAGCTGAAGAGTCACCCTTAATCTGGCAGGTGCTCTGAATGAGAATGGTGGTACCCTCAATCTGGAAGGTAACACACCTCATCAACCCTCAATCTGGCAGGTTGATGTCTCAACCAACGCTGGCTACGTAGTTCTGGAACACAAGGACTACTTCTAAGGATCACACCCTCTACTGGCAGGTGAGTCCCCATCCTTGGGTTCACTCGGAATTGAATACTACTCCCAAATGAATAGATGTTGAACAAATTTCTTAACTATACTAGGCTGGACTGAACTTGTTACTGAGTTCACTAAGTTCTGATGTCTGACTGAATATACTGAATTTTGTACTGACTGTATACTACTGATTGTGATATTTCTGAGGCTATTCATTAACTATTGTAACTCTAGGTCAACAGCTAGATTTTTGGGTATTGAATACCCTCAGGACTCGATATCATGAAAAAATAAAGCATAACATGATCTTGAAAACATAACAATGTTCACTTGTTCACAATTCATTCATAGAGACATTCTATCAAACACTTGTAAGGCATAAACTTATACATATGCTAGCATGTCATGATTTCACCGTTTACTTCACATGGACATTCTATCAAACACCTAGGGAGTGCAACTTAATGCATATAAACATGGTTAACACATAAACATTGTAACTACAACAGCCGAACTTGCTAATTTAAGGATTATAACTTTGGAATTTCATAACTTGATATACATACTATTCAATTTCATGGAATCTTACAATTAATCACGGATTGAAAACTCAAATAATGTCATAAAACATGAATACAATCCAATTTAAGCATATAAATCATGAATCATTAAGCTTGTAGTTTTTTAAAAGAGATTCTTGGACTCTATAAGTGAAAGGAACCCATAGATGAATACCTAACATACCTTTGTATTTAAATTCATGAGGATTGATGGCGAGTTCTTGAAGCTTGAATTTGAAATTAGATCCTCTAGGGTTTGTTCTTGAGAAACTTTGAGAAAGAATGAGGGATTTTTCAATTAGGGAGGCTTAATCTCATGTTTTAGGGGTTGATATAAGGTAGGAAAATACCCATTTGCCCCTCTGGACGCGGAATTAATAGAGCAGAAATTATGCCCAGGGACGTGTGAATCGACGCGCCGTGTATATATCATCGATGCGATGACTAATGCGTCGAGTCGAGTTTACGTTGTTTCACTAGAAGCTGCACCCTGAGGCTGGGAAAATATTTGTCAACGCGATGGGCGACATGGCGCGTTGAGATCGCGTCCACCCACTATTTTGGTCATCCAAACTTGATTTAAATAAGGTCCAAAAAATCCAAAAATCACCTGAAGTGACCTATTGACATACTTGATCATGATTCAATCCAAGGATAGGCATTTAAAGGTCATATGGGTCATGAAATAATATCGCCAACTTATGAAGGCTACAAATAATTCTAAGTGTAAGCACTTAGCTGAAATTTTTAAGTCTGGGACCTCTTTCCCTGCTCTAAAGGACTAAGTTAAGCTTGGGATTTTGCGGGGTCTTACAATATCTCCCCCTTAGGAACATTCATCCTCGAATGAGACTGACTCAGCTGAGAATATTGATAGACTAAATTTACATGTTGGACATATATAACTGAAGCATGATTTTATGACTTAACTGCAAATACACTGAGTTTTCACACTGATCATGCAAAATTGAATCATGACTGAATTTCTGAAGGCATGACACATGACTGAGCTATTTCATGAAGGTATGCATGATATAAGAATTTTATGCAACTGAACCAATACAAAGTTGTAAAGGTAATTTGAGCATGAAACTGAGTAAGTTCAAGGAAAAATTGTTACCTTAAGCTGGGACTGAGTTTGCAGAGAAGGGGTGAGGATACTTGGTCCGAATATCTACTTTAGCTTCCCAAGTAGCTCCCTCCACGGACTGATTCCTCCAAAGAACTTTGACTAGAGGAACTTCTTTGTTCCTCAGTCTGTGAACCTGATGATCAAGAATTTCGACTAGATCTCTTTATAAGAGAGGTTGTTCTGAACATCTATACCCTCTATAGGGACCACAACTGTTGTGTAACCTATGCATTTCTTTAGCAAGGATACATGAAATACTGGATGTACTGAAGCTAAATCTGAAGGTAACTCAAGCTTGTAAGCTACCTTTCCAAAATGGTTGAGAATTCGGTGAGGACCGATATATCAGGGACTGAGTTTCCCCTTTTTTGCCAAACCTTTTCACTTCTTTCATAGGAGAGATTTTCAAATATACATAATCACCAATCTCAAACTCGAGATCCTTTCTTCGTACATCTATATATGATTTCTATTGGCTCTGGGCTGCCTTAATCATATATCTAATCAACTGAACTTTCTATAAGGCATCAAACACTAGATCAGGCCCTACTACTAAGGCCTCACCTACTTCAAACCAACCAATTAGATATCTACATCTCCTACTATAGAGAGCCTCAAACGGAGCCATCTGAATGTTGGAATGATAACTGTTATTATACGCAAACTCAATCAAGGGCAAGTGGTCATCCCAACTGCCCTTAAAGTCCATGGCACACACTCTTAACATATCCTCCAAAGTCTAAATGGTCCTTTTTGCTTGACCATCTGTCTAAGGGTGGAAGGTTGTACTGAGATAAACTTGGGTAGCAAGACACTTTTAGAATGCTTTCCAGAAGTGAGAGGTAAACTGGGTGCCCCTAGCTGAGAAAATGGATACTGGGACTCCATGTAACCTGACCAACTCTCTGATATAGATTTTGGTGTAGTCCTCAGCTGAATAGGAGGTATGAACTGGTAACAAGTGAGCTGATTTAGTCATCCTGTCTACAATAACCCAAATAGAATTATGCTGACGAGGAGTACGAGGCAAACCCGTCACAAAGTCTATGTTCACTTCTTCCTATTTCTAAGTGGGAATACTGAACTCCTACATGTACCTACTAGGCTTCTGGCGCTCAATATTAGCCTGCTGACACGTAGAGCACTTAGCTACAAACTCTGTAATATCCTTCTTCATCCCACTCCACCAATACATCTCTCACAAGTTGCGGTACATCTTAGTGGATCCTGGATGAATAGAGTAACGCGCACCATGCACTTCTGCAAGAATTAGTTGCCTCAAGTCATCTGCATCTGGCACACATAGCCGACCCTGGCAACGCAACACACCATCTCTCCCTTAGGAGAAAACCTCTACTTTCTAATATCAAACTGTTTCTTTCAACTTAACTAGACTGGGATCTCTATCCTATTTTTTCTTCACTTTATAAAAAAAAGATGATTCTGAACTATTTTGCACCCATACGCTACCCTCTACTAAATCGACTAAGAGGACACCTAGTCGGGAAAGCTGATAAACTTCCTGAGCTAACTTCTTCTTACCACTCTCAATATGAGTAACACTACCCATAAATAACCTACTGAGAGCATCGGCCACTACATTGGCTTTGTCCGGATGATATAGGACATTCATGTCATAGTCTTTCAACAACTCTAACCACCTACTATGATGCAGGTTTAGGTCTTTCTGAGAAAACACATATTAAAGGCTTTTATGATTTGTGCAACATACACCCCATACAAATAGTGCCTCCAAATCATTAAGGCAAACACCACCACTGCTAACGCAAGATCATGAGTGGGGTAGTTCTTTTTATGTGGCTTAAACTATCTAGAGGAATAGGCTATAATCTTACCTCTCTGCATCAAAACATACCTTAAACCAACTCTGGAAACATCACAATATACCATAAATCCGTCTAAACTATCTGGTAAAGTCAAAACTGGGGTTGTAGTGAGTCGAGTCTTCAACCCCTGAAAACTCTTTTTACAAGTATCTGACTACTGGAACTTGACTTTCTTCTGAGTCAATCTGGATATGGGGGATGCAATAGAAAAAAAACCCTTCCACAAACCGTCAGTAATAGCCAGCCAAACCTAAGAAACTCCTGATATCTGACGGAGAGATGGGTCTGGGCCAGTTTCTCACTGCTTCAGTCTTTTGAGGGTCAACTCTAATGCCATCACCGGAAACGATATGACCAAGGAAGGCTACTAATCTTGGACAAAATTTGCACTTACTGAATTCGGCATACAATTGATGGGCTCTGAGAGTTTGTAATACTATTCTGAGATGGTCTGCATGATCACTCGCACTGCGGGAGTAGACAAGAATGTCATCAATGAAGACTATGACGAACATGTCCAAGTACTTCTTGAACACGCGGTTCATGAAGTTCATGAAGGCTGTTGGGGCATTGGTAAGACCAAATGACATGAATAAAAACTTGAAGTGACCATACCAAGTTCTGAAAGTTGTTTTAGGAATGTCACATTCTCTTACTCTAAACTGATGATAGCCTGATCTGAGGTCTATCTTAGAAAAGTAACTGGCACGCTGAAGTTGGTCAAATAAGTCATTGATTCTGGGAAGTGGATACTTGTTCTTGACCGTGACTTTTATTTAGTTGACGGTAGTCTATACACATTCTAAGAGAACCATCTTTCTTACGTATGAATAGAACTGGTGCACCCTAAGGGGACACGCTGGGTATGATGAATCCTTTATCTAGGAGATCCTTCAACTTTTCTTTTAATTTTTTGAGTTCTGCTAGAGCCATTTTGTATGACGGAATAGAGAGCTGTATTCGGAAGAAGGGCAATTCCAAAGTTAATTTCCCTCTCGGGAGAAACCCCGGGAAGATCTTCGAGAAATACATCTAGAAATTCACATACTACTGACACTGATTCAAGATTAGGGGTCTCTAAAGTAGAGTCTTAAACTCGAATGAGATGGTAGACACATCCCTTAGATATCTTTTTTCTCGCCCTAAGGTAAGAAACAAGCTGACTTTTAAGTGCTGAGGTACTACCCCTCCATTCACGGACAGGTTTATTTGGAAATTGAAAATAGACAATTTTGTTTCTACAATCAACTGAAGCATAGCATGAATAAAGCCAATTCATGCCAAGAATGACGTCAAAATCTGTCATCTATAATTCTACTAAGTTTGTTGAAGTAACTTTCTGAGATACCATAATCGGACAGTTCCTGTATACCCGCCGGTCTATGATAGATTTACCCACTGGGGTAGAACTGAGAAGGGCTCTACTAGGATTTTGGGACTGACTCCAAAGTCAACAGCTATATAAGGAGTTATAAAGGACAAAGAAGCTCCTAGATCTAGCAAAGTATAAACATGTATATGATAAACTTTTAACGTACCAATGACCACATCAGGAGAACTTTCTTGATTCTGTCGGGACTGAAGTACATAGAATGTGTTTAGGCATTGCCTACTGGTGGCACTGGAAGCGACACCCTACTAATTCGAGTGATCGGACTGAGCTGAAGGACAATTATACTGACCCTAAGAACCATACTGAGGACAATATTTAATCCTATGTCCTAGCTTTCCACATCCAAAACACACATTGCTACCAGCTTTGCAGACACCCTGATAATTTCTGCCATATTTCTGGCAAAGAGGGTTTGTTCGGGTACTACTAATACTACCTTGAGGTTTAAGGCCTGGTGCCCTATCTTTATTACCGTCTCTGAATTTTGGCACTGGAGCATTGGCTGAGAACGGAGCTGGAACTAAAGATTTTAGGAGGAAATGAGAATAATTTCCATCCTCTGACTTAGGCTGACCAAAGTTGAAGCTACCTGTTCTAGCTCTCTTATTCTCCCTCTTCTTCTCCTTATTCTTAGCCTCTTTAATCTGCTGAGCATGGACCATGAGCCTGGATATGTCTATATCTTTAATCAGCATTGCAGTCCTGCACGCCTTGACCATACTGCTAGACATACTCAACACAAACTTACTCATCTTAGATCTGTTATCTGCTACCGCATGAGGATCGTATCTGGCTAATTGAGTAAACTTAAGAGAATACTTTTTTACTGTCATGTTGCCTTGCTTTAGATTAATAAACTCCAAAACCTTCGCTTCCCTCAACTCCAGGGGGAAGAACCTATCCAAAAAAATAGTAGCAAACTCCTCCCATTCTATGGGCTCTACATCTGCGGCCCTTTCTACCTTTCACTACTTGAAACATGAGTGAGCCACATCCTGCAACTGATATACAGCCAACTCATCACTCTCACTAGCAGTCACCCCCATAATATTTGTGAGTTTTTGCACCTGATTAAAGAATTTCTATGGGTCCTTATCTGATTTAGACTCGGTAAAGAATGGAGGATTCATTCGGGTAAAGTCCCAAATTCTAGATGCAGCAGTATTGACCACTAGGTTGGCCGGAACGGTAGTTGGGTGTTCATTCTGGGCTGCCACAAAATGAGCTAGAGTGGTAAAAACTGCTCTAAATTCTATGTAGTAGACGTGCTCGTCCAGGGGATCTACATGAACAGGCGGAGGTGCTGACTGGTTTTCTATTCTCCTTTCGTTGTTCTTTTTAGGGGGCATGTTCTGTAAACAAAAGTAAGAAAAGGATTAGACTGAGAAGGTAACTTGAGATCATGCTCACTCGCACGATATTAATACTGAAAAAAGGGAAACTTTTCCTAAAACGTCTTATAACGTCTTGTCCATAAGTGTGGTGCGCTACACACCCATGCATAAGACTCTACTAGACATGGCTTGAAGACTCTACTAGACACGGCTTAAAGACTCCCTGGGACTCTGTTGAACCTTAGGCTCTGATACCAAGTTTGAAATGCCCCAGGTCTGTACCCCGAATGCTACACGATGTTTGCGACCTCGAAGGATCACAAGCTAACCCATGACTGGTACCTGCTGTGAGCACTAAATAATAATACTAAAAGTAATGCAGAAATTAGGCTGAAATGTCATAAGGTTCAAAATCTGAAATACTGGTAAAATATAACATTTGATGAAAACATCCGAAATACTAAATACTGTCTGAAATGTCTAGTATGAAAAACCTCTAGTTGAACTGTCTAAATTATGAAGTTGATGGGACAAACTCCCAACTAACTCCAACTACTGAAATACTAAAATAAAGAAAAACATATCCCCCGATAGATGAGTACTTACTACTAAATCTATCACTGTTAGCTGAATCTTAATCTATCTATGCATGGTCAGGAACCTGAGCATCCAAACCTATGATATGAGACATCATAGTGCAAAGAGAAAGTATGAATCAGTACATAGAATGCTAGATGAGGTAAGGCTGAATGCAAAGGTTCATATGCATGAACAGTAACTGACTGAATAATATAAAGTAACTGATTATGAGAACACATAGGTAACTGATCAACTGGTATCTGAAGTTACTAATAACTGAATTACTGATAACTGAGTGACTCTGTCTGACAGTCCTGATTCTGTAGAACTGAACTAAATTTTATTCTAAGATTGAAACTAAAACTGTGAGAAGTAATTATCTAATCGACATACCCATCTCTGAACTGATTGGGATCCAACCTATAACCCCAGCTGGAAGGGTATCAGTACCATGCCACGGGTAAAGACAAGCTAAAGAGTCACTCTTAATATGGCAGGTGCTCTGAATGAGAATGATAGTACCCTCAATCTTGCAGGTAACACACCTCATCAACCCTCAATTTGGCAGGTTGATGTCTCAACCTATGCTGGCTATGTAGTTCTAGAACACAAGGACTGCTTCTAAGGATCACACCCTCTATTGGTGGGTGAGTCCCCATCCTAGGGTTTACTCAATGCTGAATTCTACTCCCAACTGAATAGATGCTGAATAGTTTTCTAAACTGTACTAGGCTGGTAACACATAAACATTGTAACTACAATAGCCGAACTTGCTAATTCAAGGATTATAACTTGGGAATTTCACAACTTGATATGCATACTATTCAATTTCATGGAATCTTGTAATTAATCATGGATTGAAAACTCAAATAATGTCATAAACGTGAATACAAGACAATTTAAGCATATAAATCATGAATCATTAAGCTTGTTGTTTTTTAAAAGAGATTCTTGGACTCTATGGGTGAAAGGAACCCATAGATAAACACCTAACATACCTTGGTAGTTAAATTCGTGAGGATTTATGGCTTGTTCTTGAAGCTTGAATTTGAAATTAGATCCCTCTAGGGTTTGTTCTTCAGAAACTTTGAGAAAGAATAAGGGATTTTGCCTTTTGGGAGGCTTAATCTTGTGTTTTGGGGGATGATATAAGATAGGAAAAGACCCATTTACCCCTCTGGACACAAAATTAATAGAGAAGAAATCGTGCCCAGTGATGTGTGAATCGACGCACCGCATAGATAGAATCGACTCGATGACCTACGTGCCGAGTCGAGTTCACATTGGTTCACTGGAATCTGCACCCTGAGGCTGGGAAAATATTTGTCGACGCGATGGGCAATGTGGCGCATTGTGATCGCATCGTCCCACTATTTTGATCATCCAAACTTGATTCAAATGAGGTCCGAAAAATCCAAAAATCACCTGAAGTGACCTATTGACATACCTGATCATGATTCAATCCCAAGATCGACATTTTAATGTCATATGGGTCATGAAATAAGATCTCCAACTTATGAAGGCTATAAATAATTCTAAGTGTAAACACTTAGCTGAAATTTCTATGTCTGGGACCTCTTTTCATGCTCTAAAGGAATGAGTTAAGATTAGGATTTTGCGGGGTCTTACACTCCTGAATGCCTACCATTACATGATTGAGTCCATAAATCCTAAAAGTAAGACAACATTGCAAGTTGATGAAAACTGAAGGTTCAAGTACTTTTTTTATCATATGGTGCTTGGATTCGAGGTTTTTGACATTTGAGAGGCATAGCATTCGATGGTACCTTCTTGAGGAGCAGGTATAATAGAGTTTTGCTAGCTGCGGTGGCGCAGGATGCGGAGAATCACATTTTTCTTATCATTTTTTTGTGTAGAAGACAAGGAATGTGATACCTCTTATGGATTTTTTTGAACAACTGCGAAGCTACGTCGAAGATACTGAAGAGTTGTGTTTGTTTTGGGTAGGCATCCAAGTATTCCAAAGATGGTTTCCATTTTCTTCACTTTATCTTACTTTGGTTGTTGCATTAGGCATCTTGGAGAGAAAATTCAGACCAACTATCACAACGAAAGGGTCGTGACCCTTTTTTATAAAGCAGGTAAAGCATATAGTAGAGAAGAGTTTTTAGACCATTTCAATCAAATAGAGGATGTGCATCCCAAGGTAGCAGAACATCTCGTACGTGTCGGTTTTGAGAGATGGATACGGGATTCTGTCCGATAGATAGGTACATTCTTAAGAATTTAATATCTTGTTTAAGTTACAAGTTTAGTATAATGTCGTACTAAGTGATTCTTTTGTATAGGTACAATATTATAACATCAAACATAGTTGAATCGGTGAATTCATTGTTTGGCGATGAAAGAGAATTTCCCATCAAGGCTCTGTTTGAAATAATAAATAAGAAGTATGGCCAATTTTTTAATGAAAGGCGTATGTAGTTCGAGGGCCCAAGAAGAACCCCTTTTGTTATAGAAATTGAAAAAATAATATCAACGAACATCAGTTTAGGGAATAGGTTATTATCTCATCAAATAACATATTACAAATTTAGTATCACAGGTCATGGTGATGTTGCCACAGTTCTTCTTTAAACAAAATCTTATATGTGCAGAGTTTTTGACTTGGACAAAATACCCTATCCACATGCAATGGCAATGCTTTGAGCTCCATACAGTGCAAAATATGGACCTAAAATTTATGAGCACTCCTCTCCATATTATTTAGTGGAAAAATATAAAATAGCATATAGTGGGTATATTACTCTGGTGCCTCTCGAAGAATCTTAGGTTGTTCCTACAGAGCTTTTGGGGAGATTAATACCTCCTCCATATATTGACCCAAGCACTATCAAACCAGCAAAAAAACCATATAAGAGGAGGCGTGGAGTCGGAGAATCATTTTCATCAAGAAGAAATGAGTGCTCCGTATGTAAGCGTGTTGGCCACAAAAGAACTATATGCCCGGATCATAATCCACCATGATCGTTGTAATTGCAAAAACTTGTGTTATTATTTGTTGTAGACTTTTATATATTTAACTCATTGTTGTGAACGTAATGTTATCATTTATTATATATGAAATATCTTTTTAATAACTTGTGTATCAATAAAAAAAGGCAAAACATGAACAAAATAATACAGCAGACAATAATTATTTTCAACAGATTACCCATCTGTGGCAACAGATAGATATTAGCTGGAAGAACACAACACAATTCCATCAAACTAGAATGTTTTCCTCCAACAGATGGATAATTTGCTGACAGAAATTCAACTGATATGTTCTAACAGATTGTCCATCTGTTGAAAGAACTCAAATATCAAAATTGCTATTGCTACTGAATTCAAAATTGCACCTTATGTCTCCAACAGTCGACATGTTAACATGTTTAGAAGAAGGAATAGATAGAATAAAAATTAAATAAGAATTAAAAAGCCAAAGTCGACCAACAATAAATTTTTCATTAAACAAAATACATTAGGTATAGATCCAATATAGAATTAAAACAAACACACATTCTAATTATTATTATTATCAGCAGCAGCATTATTATTGCCAACCGACCAATCTTCAACCGGCAGAAGCAAGGCCCTCTTAAGCTTGAGAATTTCCATGATCATCCGGGCTCTCATGGCGGATAACTCCCACAGCAGGTCGTGAACCTGCGACTCAGTTCTCGGATAGTGTCTTGTAGTGCAACGTCTTAATTTGTATCAGCCATAACTATAACAGGCATGAATTGACAAAAAAAATTAAACACAAAAGTAAAGAAAAGATCCCGAATGTAATACAATGTATACTACTAACTGGAAAATTTACACAAAAAAAAAACTTACCTCAACGAGAAAGTAATATGCTCTTTGAAGAAAAGTGGTTGAAGATGTAATCCTAAAAGACAAAATGCAAGAAATAAATAAAAGTGGAGGGACCTATTTATAGAGGATTGAATCTGAATGTGTAAGGCAAAAAGACACGACTGTTCAGGTTCATTGTATTAATTGCATTCAAACTGCTGGCTTTTTGTTTTCTGTGAAAAGACGTGACTTTTTCTTTTACATCCAAACTTCTCACCTTTTCAAAATGGTTTGAGACTTAATAATAGCCGTTATTATTGCGTTGTTGCAACACATCATTTAGGAAAAAAGGAACGACTGTTCAGGTCCATTGTATTAATTACATTCAAACTGCTGGCTTTTGTTTTCTGCGGAAAGACGCAACTTTTTCTTTTACATTCAAACTTATCACCTTTTCAAACTGGTTTGAGACTTGAGACTTAATAACAACCGTTATTATTGAGCTGTTGTAACAGATCGTCTATCTTTCCTAACAGATAATCCACTGACGCAACAGATTTACCATCAGTTGCAATAGATGGTCTGTATGTACAATAGATGATACATTTGATTATCTATTACGATAGATATACCATCTGTTGGAGGAAATGTTTTGATTTTTTCTAACAACTGATTCATCAGTTGCCACAGATGGGGAATTAATCCAAATTGGTGACTATTTTATTATATAAATAGATTTTAAAAAAAAGGTGAATAGTCATGACTTGTAGCACTTGTTTTTTCTTGACGGGCATGTAGTCCTCTGACATTAAAGATGGTTACCCTTTGAGCCTCCGTGGTCTTGTACACTACTTAACGATGGGAAGTGAAGAATAAACATTATCTGACATTGATGGGGTAGGAAGAATAAGATGCGTGCAGATGAATGGATCCACTTTCATGCGTAGGAGTTATGTATTACTGATCAGGCAATTGTGACAGACACACATAAAGTACAATGATTTTGTGACTAAAGTTTTTTACCGATTAGATATTGATCCTTCAAACGAGATCCTGCATTTTACAGTTTAGCTTGATAGATGGGAACTAATAAGGCTGAAGGGTTCTAAGATGGTGGGTTCGAAACCCTGTTACAATTTAATAACGGTTTTGCTCATGTTTATATGTCAAGTTTGGGAAAGGGTTCAAGTTTTTTGGCGGAAGTATAAATATCGAATAGTGATTGGACCAATTTGAAGGGTTCAATGGACTTTTGAAAGACCTCTGAAGCCTCGCACTACTGTAAATAAGAATGAAAAAACAATAGAAATACCCCTGGTCCAAATTTATATGGATGGGTTGAACGAGGCGACTATTATAAAACAGAAGGTGATTGGAAAAATACTTGTGTGGGAAGGGGGGAGAAGACCATATATTAACTCAAACCTTATTAAAGAAATAACACGGGGAAGCAAGCAAGGAACTTCTAACCAATCTTTTCAATGAAATTAACTTGAAAGACGAAAAAAATGAATAAGATTTAAATGTGGAAGTGCATCCAAATATTAAAATCCATCAGACATTCTTGAAAAAGAAAAATGGTAAAGAGGACTGGAGCTGTGCACTTTGCTAGAGACTGCAACTAGCGAGCGTGGCCTGAATGAAGACCCACAAAGATGCGGGATGAGAACTCTAAGGAAGAAACTTAGCGAACACAGAGAATTGGTAATATTTTTAGTCAACAATGAAACCTGAACCAAAAACTCCAAAAGTGAAAATAAGGGATCAAGTCAAGGCGCCAATTTCTAATGTCTAACTTTAATCCCATGCCTTCTCTTTGTTGTTCTGATCAGGTCAATGGCAGTAGAAACAAAAAGGTCTGAAGTTGGGCAGAAATCCCATGCCTTGTTGTTTCCACTGCCTTTGACTAGACCAGAGTCATAAACATGAGGCATGAGATGCAATTTTAACTTGAGAAATTGCCACCTTGACTTGATCCCTTATTCTTACTTCAGGAGTTGTTGGTTCAGGTTTTATTCTTGACAGAAAATCTTACCAATTCTCTGTGTTCGCCAAAATTCTTTCTTAGAGTTCTCGTCCTGCATATTTATGGGTCTTCATTCAGGCCATGCTAGCTAGTTGCAGTCCCCTAACAAAGTGACGGCTCCAATCCACTTTATCATTTTCTTTTTCAAGAACGATTGATGGATTTTCATTTTAGGATACACTTTCACACTTGTAGCTCATTAATTTTTCTCATTTTTCATGTCAATTTCATCAGCCTGTTTCGCTACACTTTTCTTCCTACCCTGTGTTTCTTCTTTAATAAGGTATGTGTTGATATATGGTTTTCTCTACCACCACCACCCCCTTCCCGCATAGGTATTCTTTCAATCACATTCTGTTTTATAATAGTCTCCTCATGCAACCCATTTATATAAATTTGGATCAGGGGAATTTGTATTGGTTTTCCATTCTTGTTTGTCGCAGTGCGAGGCTTCAGAGGCCTTTTAAAAGTCCATTGAACCCTTAAAATCGGTCCAACACTATTGGATATTTACACTATCGCCAATAACTTGAATCCATCCCCAAACTTGACACATAAACATTAGCAAAATCTTCATTAAACCATAACAGGGTATCAACACCACCTACTTGGTCCCTCAGCCTTACCAGTTTGAACCTACCAAACTTAACTGTAAAATGTAGGATCTCGTTTGAAGGATTAGCGCCTAATAGGTAAAGAACCAACATTCACAAAATCAGTGTACTGGATATGTGTTTTCACAATAGGTTGATCAGTAATACATATCTCCCACATATGAAGTGGTTCCATCTGCAAGCAGCTTATTCCTCCGAACCCATCTTTACTCTAGCCTTTAATGCTAGTTGGGTAAAAGTTGATCCAGTTTCAATTCTTTTTATTTGTAAGCAAGAGAAAACATTTGATGTCAAACAAGAGAAGAACAAAAAGAACATTACAAAAGCATAACACAAAATTGAATGAATACAACACATTACAACAATATGATATAGCAGATGATTAATCTGAAGTAATAGATAATCAATCTGATGCAATATGTCATCAATCGGTTGCCACAGATGCGTCGCCTATTGAAATAGATGACGAATCTATTACAATAGATGACAAATCTATTGCGATAGATGACCAATATGATGATGAGTAATCTAATGCAATATATTCCTCCTCTGTTCAACAGATGGGTCATCTGTTGCGACAGGCGACACATTTGTGGCCACCGATGGATGACATATTATAATAAATAAGTTATCTATTGGAATAAATCAAACCAGACTTGCTACTGGTTTGATTTTTTCCATCAGGTGCTCCGTCTATTCCAACAGCTGATTCATCAGTTGCACCACCAACAACATCAACAACAAAGAAATAACACTATATATTCTAACACCATCAACAACACTAACACTACATATTCCAACAACACCAACACCCCCAACAACAGCGCTACCAATAAAGTAACAAACAACAGATGCAAATATCTAATTTAAATAACATACAAAAAAAAAACGAGATGAAAAAAGTAGTATTGAACCATACCTGCGATGTCAAAAAAAACACGGGATTAGACAACCTATTTTAGTCAAGAAAAGTTATTGATCGGTTGAGATCCAAAAGGATCCTCATGCGAAAGGGAAGAGAAAAGAGATAAAAAAAGAGATGGTTGTGATTACCCTAAAGAGAAGAGAAAGAGAATTTTGAAAGAGAGAGAAGAGCTAAGTTAAGCTATGGCTGAAGAAGAGAGAAGAACTAGAGATAGGTTTTAAATATTTATTAATGTCTTTGAGGGGCATGAGGAGACGGTGACATTAAAGAGACAGGATAAGACTACTCAAGAAGGAAATTTTTGAGTTATCCAAGTAATATTTTTTACCTCTTTATTTTATCTTTTTTATCTTTGACGGGAAAATGCTTTCAAATAAAAAAAGATATTAAAACATATAAGTAATATGTTGCAATAGATGACAATTTCTATTTGAAAATTTCCAATGGCTCAGTCATATGTTGCAACATATTCAATAATCTATTTGATAAATTTCAATAGATTACCTACCTGTTGCAACATATTCAGTAATTTATTTATTAAATTCCAACAGATTCTCCACCTGTTGCAAGAGGTTGAACATTTCTTTTTATACAATTGCATGGTATAAACTAGTCTTTGGTATGAACTAGGGTTTGCTAGATCTAGGGATGAGTACATAGGGTCAACTACAACTTTAATTGAGTTTTTTGCAATTGCATGGTGTTGGTGTTGCATTCCTCCCGACCTGAGTCGTCGATTGATCGATCACTCCGAGATGAAATGATTCTCATTAACTTATTATTATAAGCTAATACTTAAATTGATTTAGCTAGATCTAGGGACGAGTACATAGGGTCAACTACAACTTCAATTGAATCTTTGGCAATTGCATGGTATTGGTGTTGGTGTTGGTATTGGTGGTGGTGTTGGTGTTGTGTTCCTCCCGACCTGAGTCATCGATCGATCGATTACTCTGAGATGAAACAATTTACATTAACTTATTACTATAAGCTAATACCTAAATTGTTTAGCTAGATCTAGGGACAAGTACATAGGGTCAACTACAACTTCAATTGAGTTTTTTACAATTGCATGGTGTTGGTGTTGGTGTTGGTATTGCATTTCTCCCGACCCAATTCGTCGATCGATCGATCATTCTGAGATGAAATAATTCGCATTAACTTATTATTATAAGCTAATACCAAAATTGATTTATCTTGATCTAGGGACGAGTACATAGGGTCAACTATAACTTCAATTGAGTCTTTTGCAATTGCATGGTGTTGGTGTTGGTGTTAGTGTTGGTGTTGGTGTTAGTGTTGGTGTTGGTGTTTGTGTTGGTGTTGGAATTGGTGATGGTAATGGTGTTGATATTGGTGTTGGTGTTGGTGTTGGTGTTGCATTCCTTTTGATCCGAGTCATTGATCAATCGATCACTCCGAGATGAAACAATTCTCATTAACTTATTATTATAAGCTAATACCTATATTGATTTATCTAGATCTAGGTACGAGTACATAGGGTCAACTACAACTTCAATTGAGTCTTTTGAAATTGCATGGTGTTGGTATTGGTATTGGTGTTACGTTCCTCCTAATCTGAGTCGTCGATCGATCGATCACTCTGAGATGAAATGATTCTCATTAACTTATTATTATAAGTTATACCTAAATTGATTTAGCTAAAAATAATTAAGATCAATTAGGACTAAATTAACATTTTCAAAACTTGTCATTCATTTCCAAAATACAGATCAACCCATACAAATCATCTATTTGTGGGAAAAAGTTTCATCATTTCAAATCTCGAGTTCTCGCTCTTTTCTTTCTCTCTCAACAATACAGAAAACAACTACTCAATATATTGCTCAGTACTTCACAACAGATCAATTTTCTTCCTATTTTCGACCACATAGGTGTTATTTTTTTACTTTATTCTTGCTTGTATTTAGCATTTTTTCTCTGTATTCATAGGTAACAGTGTTCGAGAAGAGTTATATATTTGTTATTTTTTCTAAAAATTAGGATTTTTAGTTAATGATGAAAAATAAGACTTTTAGTTGTATTATCTTCGAAAATAGGTTAACAATGTTGAGTCTTGATGGTAAAATAGTAGGAAGAACCCGATAAAACCTTAGTTTTTATCGCAGTGTTCTATTGACTGTGGTGGTATTGTTGGATGGTGTTTGTGGTATTGTTGGATGGTGTTTGTGGTGTTGTTGGATGATGTTTGTGGTATTGTTGGTGGTTGTTGGTGGTGGTGTTGGTATTGGTGGTATTATTGGCATTGGTGGTGGTGGTGGTTGTTTGTGGTGTTATTGGTGGCATTGGTTGGTGGTGTTTGTGGTTGTTGGTGGTATCGGTATTGGTGGTATTTATGGTGGTTGTTGGTGGTGCTGGTATTCGTGGTGTTTGTGGCATTGGTTGGTGGTGTTTGTGGTGGCTGTTGGTGTATCGGTATTAGTGGTATTTGTAATGTATTTTTAAAAATTTATGCATACATCAATTGTAATGTAATTTTTATTTTTCTGTTGTTTGCAGGTAAAACATGTCTCCTAAAAGAAAAGAAAATGAAAGTGGATCAACTTCTACCAGCCAACAACAAAGGCTACGGTACAGAGGGATTCGGAGGAGCTTCCTGAACAATCTCAGTCAGGTAAAAGTGAAGCTGAGGAGAGAAATGAAAAGAACATTGAGGGAGGTAGACAAGGGTTTGTAGATGGTGATGAAGAAAATGAAAACGAGAAAGAGAAGGAATTAGAGAGTGAAAAAAAGGATGATCATCAACATGATGATAATGGATAATCAATGGGGTGTGAATTAATATCGACATCCCAGCATGATCTTGCCAAAACTATTAGTATTGACAGGTTTCAAGTTGCGATGCCGATAGATAACCCTGCAGAACTAACTAGTGAACTTGTACTTAAATGTTAGTTGGGGGAAAATTTCAATTATTTTAGTAATATTATAAAGAACGAAAACATAGATAGACTTTTTAAGAGGAGTTGTTTTGGATGCTTTCTTGAGCTGCTGAGGACCCCCTGCCCATTTTCAAATGAGGATGGTATATGGTCTTCTCAAGCGCAGGATCAAGTACGTGGGGGTTAATAAAGATTCTGAGGAGGGGGCAAAAAAATGGATGAAATTTGGATCAACTACTGTGCCATGCCGGTTTGTTTTGGCTTGTAAAAGTTTTCTATAGAGACGGGCTTGACATCCAAACCCCGCAAAAGGTCCAAGGTAAGCAGGACATCCAAACCACCACATGTAAATAGCGAGAAGGCATTGTCCCAGCGACCACCCAGTAAAACCAACAGATACAAGGAAAAAATAGATGGGTTGTTGGATATTGTTGGACGTGGCTACAAAGCATCAAATTTGATAGAAGATCTCAGGGATAAAACCATACCAACGCAGTATAGGTAGCAATTGTGCTTAGTTTAATTTGCCCATTCCATTTTATTGGCAAGAGACGTCAATAAGGTCATAGAAGATGATAAATTCAACAATTATTCCTGGGGATATGACAGCTTCTACTTGACTGTCAAATATTTACTGACAAAGCATCCTCAGGCACGATCATATTATACGGCTTTCCTTGAGATTTCATGGTAAAATTAATCACTATTTTTACTCATCCATTAATTTATATTGAATATAGTTATTATGACTTTTTTTGCTTTCTTCCTGTTTACATTTTTAGGCTTGGGCATTTGAAGTCATTCCACCCCTCCGAAAGCAGGTAATGGATTACCCGGATTAGGTTTCTCATCCAAGGATATTTAGGTGGTTGGCTTTAAAGAATAACACAAGAATTAAGGAGTCTGATCTCTTTAACCCTTTGAATGATGCAGTACGTCTTCTTTTAAGTAAAATAATTTAACTTAATGAAAGATATTGAACAGATGTTATATATGGTGCAACAGATGTTATATCTGATGCACCAGATGGGAAATCTGTTGTGACAGATTACCTATCATGTGCCAACTGGTGCAACAGATGGTTAATCTGGTGCGATAGATGATTGATATTTTGCATCAGATTACCCATATGTTGCTTTGGTTCTCTGAACCCGACTCTTAACAGATTAACCATGTACTGCAAATTATGCAACAGATGGGTAATCTGATGCAACATATTATTAATCTGTTATGACATACGGATCATCTGTTGTATAAGTTGTTTGTATTAACATGTAACCCAACTGTGAAAATTATTATATTATATAATTTAAATGTACCCGTCTCTTTTTATAAGTTGTGCATCCATGGATCGTGCCTACTGAGCAGGAGTTGGAGATGACTTCTTTTGTTACTCTAGGTCATGTTGATACTATAGCAAACCCAATGATGGAGTTAATAAAGAAGGAATTGGCTGGAGCAACAGCCATAAAAATAGCAGTTAGGCAAGGTCAGCCTAGTGTTGAGGCTCTTCATGACCAAACTACTACAACAGATCCGATTGCTTTTTCTGGGGGTGTTGATGTTGGTGGCAGGCATACTGATGCTACTCCCAGTCGTGATGTTGAGCATGTTGATGCTCAAGAAAAAATAAATATGTTTGAAAATACACCTCTCACAGGTCCCTCTCCCCATTACACAGGTCTCTCTCACCCTTACATCAGTCCCTCTCACCCCTCTTCACCCTCATATTCTCGTTGCAAATATGAAGAGTGCAAGGACAGCTAGGATAAACTCTTTGAAAAAGTAGACGCTATTGCTAAAGATGTTGAGGAATTAAAATCCAATAGGGGTGTCATACCATCTGAGAAGGTGAGGGAGCCATATATTCCTACATCACTGGTTAGGAGGGAAAAAGGAAAAATTAGTCAATTACTCTCCAATCGAAAATCCAAAAAAATTGCAACTCCTCCCTTTCCAAAAGTTGTTGAAGTTCAGGGGTCATTCAAGAAGGTGGACATATACACGAAACTTGGTGCCAAAGAGAAGAGGGATCTGCTACGGGCCAAGCAAGGCGCAAAATATTACCCCATCCATACCTTTTCCGCCGAAAACTTCAGAAGTATGATAGATATATATACGCAGTACGTGGATAAGGTAAGTTTACTTTTCCTAACCTAGCCTTCTAATCCACTAGTCATTTGTTGAAATATATGTGTATTCTAGTGCAACTTGTGGTGGTTCTATTGCGATATATTACTCATCTCTTACATAAGTTGTGTTAGATGGGTAATCTGTGAATCTACAATAGATGGTCCATCCGTTGTATCTTTCACTATGTTTTCCTTCTTTACAATTACTAACTTATTTAAAAATTGACTTCTTATATCACAGTATGTTGAAGAAATTCTCTACCTCATGAGGGGCACGCAATTAGACTACCCGAAAGCTTATGATGCTGCTGATGGGATAATAGACCTCGACTTCTACAGTAATCTCAAGGATAGATACGATTATCTCAGTAACCTAGCATTAACTCCCGGTGGTGAGGGATTTTATTCATTACTTTTGGGGTTCCAAAGGGATGAAGAAATGATAAAATATGTTAGAAGGGAAAGGCCAAATCCACACGGCAAGAGCTGGACCGAGGCAAAGAGGATTCTTAGATCCATGAACATGGATGGCGTATATTATCGGGTTGTTGAGATATTTCTCGAAGAGGGAAAGATCAAGGTTTATGACTGCAACTTACCTGCCTTGGACGAGGTTAATTTTTTTACCTACATGCAGCCACTGTTGGAGTTGTTCCCCATCTTGTTGAGGTAAAATAAACTGATGGATCGTTTGCCAACGAAAGTGTTGATGAAACAACCATGGGATTTTAAAGGTCAAAACAAGGACATGGACCTTCCAAAAAATGAAACTGATGTCGCATGCAGGTCGCACGTTCTTGCACACATCGAATGTTTGTTAACTGGCATAGAAATAGCCAAGCCAACGACCTTTCTGTGCGACAACATTGTGGCAAACATGCATGAGGTCCGAGTTTTTGGAGTACTAACTGGACGCTTGGAGCCTGTGTATAAAGAAGAGTCTGTGAAATAATATTTTTTTTTATTTCAAGTCACTTCACTTTACATACTTTACATTACATACATACATATACATATATGTAGGGGCAATTTTTTTTGTTTGATGATAGTTGAATTTTTCACAATGCAACAGATTGTCCATCTGTTGTAAAATATATTCTATCTGATCTGACAGATAGTTTATTTATTGCAATAGGTTGGTCCTCTATTGCATTATGCTGATATAGTCTTTTCTGTTGCCATAGTGGGACGACCTGTTTCATAATTTCCAACAGATAACCTACATGTTCCAACATATGTCTAAATCTGTTTGATATTTTCCAACAACTATGCTTGAATATCCATGTGTTCAACGACACCAAACCAGTAGCAAAACAAATACACCACTATGAAAAATTCAGCAATTAGGCTTGAATATCCATGTGCCCAACACCCCTAAACTAGTAGCAATAACATTAATAATGTAGTATCTTCTTGCTCGATTTTGTTTCTTTTCAAAAGCCTTGACTTTCTTCAACAAACCCCAGATTACACAATTTTCTTGTGAAGGGTGTCGTTCTCCATACCAATCAAAGTAATCGCATCCACCCAACTTCTACAAAAACAAGACCATAATTACAAAACAATTACAAGTCAATAAGTAATCAACTAATTAAATAAAAAAATATTACCTTCGAAATCTTACAAGTAAAAAATCTATGATCTAAATTTTGTTGAGTTCAAGAAGTCTTCAATAGAGCTTCATGACTACACTTACAATATCAAAAATCTTTATCACAAAAAATAGTGAAAGATGAGCTCGGCATTGTCAAGCTCAGTTGGAAAAAAAAAATACAAATAATCAAGATGAATTTGGATAGAGAAAAAAAGATGAAGAAGAAAAAGAATATTTGGAAATTTAAGGTTAAATTTTAGGAAGAAGATGAATATATAAGACAATGGAAGAAAAATAACCGCTGGGGGCGAAATCAGCAAAAATGGGGGTTCAACGAGCCTTGGCTGCGTGAATTACACGCGAGCAGCCAACAGGGAAAAAAGTGACAAACTAACACATTTGATGCCTATTTTATTTTACGTGTTTAAAATAAGCACTGTCTACTTGATGCCTATTTTATTTTAGGTGTTTAAACTGAACACTGTCGATGGATTTCGCCCTTTTTATTTCAAGTCACATTCACTTTTTTACATATAGTGGCAATTTTTTATGTCTAATGAAAGTTGAATTTTTATAATGCAACAGATTGTCCATCTGTCGTAACAGATATTCTATATGTTCTGACATATAGCTTATCTGTTGCAATAGGTTGGTCATCTGTGGCATTATGTCTATGTTTCTATCTATCTGTTGCAACAGTGGGAAGATCTATTTGACAATTTCCAATAGATTACCTACCTGTTGCAACATACGTCTAAATCTGTTTGATATTTTCCAAGAGATGTGTCGTCTGTTGCAACAGATACATTATTTATTGCAATATTTGAATCTAGTATTCCATTTCAATTAATAAGTTCAAATCTAAGAAAAAATAAAATTCATAGACAAAATAAAATAAATAGAAGCCTTCAGAAATTAGCTGAAATAAATCAACAAATAAATGAAATGTAAAAAAATTGTTATGGGTACAGATCTCAGCAAATACATCAACAATTTAAGTATTGATGCCAAGAATTACTAAGGAGGGGTAAGGTTATTACTTTGACAGACTCAGTCTATAAAGACTTACTTAATATGGACAAGTTGTTCTTTATTTGGTGCTATGGAATTCAACTTTGGTAGTCGTGGATTTTTATTGTCACTTACGTACGGTTTCTGCGTTTTCTGTTCTCTGTATTTCCATAAAAAGAGTAGCATATGTCAATGTTGTTCAGCAGTAGCTTCTACATCCACCTGAAGCCAGAATTGATCAATGCTAATCACAGAGATACAACAAAACGAAAAGGATAACTCATCTGTTCTGGCAAATCAAACAGGTCTTCCTCCTATTTTAATAATCTAAAACAGATTATATTTTTGTTGCAATAGATGAATCAAATAATGGGATAAATTTCTACATAAGGAAGACCTGTATGATAATTTCCAATGGAAGAACTATCTGTTACAACATATAACTCATCTGTTGTAGCAGATAGGTCATCAGTTGGTACAAATAAAAGCGGTACGAAGAGCTGTTTGATTTGCTAAAATAGATGAGACATATGATGCAACAGATACTTTATCTGATGCAACAAGTTATTCAACTGTTGCAACAGATGTATATATCTGTTTGATAATTTTCAGCAGATGTGTCATCTGTTGAAATATGTGTCTTCTTGTTAGTTGGAACAGACATATATATTCACTTTCTTCAGCTCGTGTTGCTCTCCTTTGGCCATTGTACATTGCTCAATGCAACACATGGACAGAGGAGTTGCAATTTTGCTTTTTTAGATGCTTGATAATGCCTTGAAAATTACTTTTCTTCTCCTCTTAGCCTTAATATCTAATGGAGTGGATGGATATAAAATTCTCTTTGATGGAATGACACCACTCTTAGATGTCAATTCCATAACAAAAGCAGTTAATGCATTAATAACATTAATCACTACATCATGTTTTGCCTTGCAGTCTTGACATTTGCATGCATAACATTCGCTGGGAGAGGCAAAATTTGTATAACCAGTATGATCATACTCATAATGGTTTATTTTAAATACTCTAAGAAGAGCATCATTAGCAACAAAAGCTCTATCACCACTAAGACCATCATCAACAACAAGCCCACCCTCCAAAGTTGTTTTTCTTGTAATGTTTGTTGCTCCAAACAATTTCATTTTTATTCTGTCAATGACCTTAGGGTCCAATAAAGTTTGCACAGACCTTAAAGTAAGAAAAAATGGCTCTTCAACTCTCGATTGGTCGAAACTATCGATGGATACGCAATCTAACATAAATCATTACATATATTAAAATGATGATTAGATCATTCAAAAAAATCATAAATTAAAATAAAAACTTAATTATAATTATACTTACTGCATCCTTCAGGGGGTAGAAGAGATTAAATTTTTTTACATTTTTATCTGTTTTGGCCGACAACCATCTCAAGATTCTTGGACAGGAAACTTTTTCCTGGTAGTTCACTTGTCGTCTCAAATAAGGAAGGGTTTCAAACGCCCAAGCCTATAAAATAACGCCAATAAATCAAAATCATTATTGAGTAAAAAAATGAATGATATCATAATAAAAGAAAGAAATATTTACCATGAAAGCCTATGGAAAGCCATATAAGTTGACTGTCTTTGGCACTAACGGAGTCAACAAATATTTGACAGTCAATTTGAAGCTTTCATAACCCCAAGGATAGCTGTTAAACACCTCAAAATCCCTGGAAAGCTTTATTAAACCAATGCTTATGTTGTTGTTAACATCTCTCGCCTAAAGAATATTATGTACAAACCAAACCAAGCACAATGACTGTTTGTGCTTCTTTGAAATTCTTTTACCTTTCAAAGCTTCTATCAAATTTTTATTTTTGAAGCTTGGACCAACAATGGACACCAGGTCATCATGACCACACGACTTACCTTTGCCTTTTTTGGATGTGCGGTGTGCTTTTTTTGAGTTAGAATAGGTATAACATGAGAAGGGGAAAGAGGATAACATTTTAGTCCAGTAACTATGGCAAACTCCTTCCAACCAAAATAAACAGGCATGCCACAGTAATTTATCCACATCTCATCCATCTTATCTTTGTTTTCAACATAAACTTACGCTTGAGAAGTTCATATACCAATTTCATTTAGAAACAAGCATTGTTGTCCTCCGAAAAATCAAGATATTTCCCAAAGCAACTATCCCTGAAATAAGCATCCAATTTTTGTTATCAAAGTATTTTCCTGAAGGAGTCGAAAGATTTTTCCATGAATGACTTAATCATGAAATCACCCATTAAATCTATGACACCATTGCACTACATTCTCACAGGATAACGATCAATGCTGAAGGTTTTGACCAACTCTTGGATGGAAGGGCTATAAGCATTTGGATCATCTCTTTTGAAATATTTCTCTTCCCCGTCTTCATCATATTCTGCTCCTGATTGAGATAACGCTTGTAAAGTAAGCTCATAAAGTGGTGGATGTAGTCTAGCTGCTTAACTTGTTCCTTTACTTGGACTTGATTCGATTTCTGTTCTTTTGGGAGCCATATTATCTAAAATTAACAGAAACATAAAAAATATATTATAGTTGATTAATGCATCATTAAAAAGGGATAACAGTAAATCTAACATGCAAAACAGCAAAACAGTTGCAATAAATCACACATCTGTTGCACCAGGTAGGTTATCTGTTGCACCAAATAACTAACATATTGCAATGGATGAGTAATCTGTTGCAAAAATACAAAATATATCACTCATCTTTTAAGATAGATGAATAGTATGTGCAACAGATCACATATCTATTGCAACATATGAGTGATCTATTGGAACGGTTAAATAACCTATTGCAACGGATGAGTAATCTGTTGGAATAATACAAAACATGTCACTCATCTGTTGAGAAAGATGAATGGTTTGTGCAATAGATCACACATTTGTTACAACATATGAGAGATCTGTTGGAACAGTTAAATAACCTGTACTAACGGCTAAGTAATCTATTGCGATAATACAAAATATATCACTCATTTGTTAAGAAAAATGAATGATCTGTGCAATAGATCACACATCTGTTGTAATATATGAGTGATCTGTTAGAACAGTTAACTAACCTGTAGCAACAGCTAAGTAATCTATTGTGACAATACAAAATATATCACTCATTTATGAGAAAGATGAATGGTTTGTGCAACAGGTCATACATCTGTTGCAATATATGAGTGATCTATTAGAACAGTTATCAATGGTTAATATTGTTTAGATTTTCTCTAACAGAAGGGTCATCTATCGCGACAGATGAATGATAGATTGGAAAAATCAAGTCTTGGATATGTCCTGTTGGAAGAGTTGATAAGATTTTATCCAACAGGAGGTTCATCTGTTGCATCAGATCTTTAATCCGATGGTTCCTTCATCGCGTCAAATGATTAATCTGTTGCATCAAAATTTTAATCCTATGGTTCCTCTTTTGCATCCGATAATAAATTTGTTGCATCGGATGGTTAATCTATTGCAACATATGGTTAAACTGTTGCGTCAGATGGTTAACTGTTGCATCATATGCTAAATCTGTTGCATCAGATTTTTTATTCGATGGTTCCTCTATTGTATCAGATGATTAATCTGTTGCATCAGATGGTTAATCTGTTGCATTAGATGTTTAATTTGCTACATCAGAATTTTAATCTGATGATTCCTCTGTTGCATTAGATGGTTGATTTATTGCATCATATATTAAATTTGTTGCATCAGATGGTTAATATGTTACACTGGATGGATAATTTATTAGAGAAAAAAAAACAATAGCACAATTTTGTTCAACAGAACAACAACAATATCACCATTTTTACTAAGAACAAGAACAAATCAACCCAGCAATAGGCGCAACAAATTAAACTTTGAAATCAAACAATAGAAGAAAAGAGAAGGATAGCAAAAAATTAGGGTTTTATTCAGACCACATTTCAAATTAAAGCAATAAATATTGAAATTGTTAACCAATACTATATGAGAAGTTGACTCAAGTTCCTCGTTTTCTTAAAAACTAAAAAGGCCATGATTTTTTACCTGTGAAAGAAGAAACACTACTAAAAAAGGGCAAAAACCGACTTCAAAATGTGGTCGGAAAAAACCGACCACTAATGGTCGGATTTTATTTTTTTATTTTTTTTTTAAAGCGACCACAAGTGCTAGCTTTTTTATTTTAAGAAATTAAAATAATTATTAAAATAATTTTAGTATTAATTATTATTTATTTTATAACTGAAAAAAATATAAAAAAATAAAAAAAAAACGACCACCAGTGGTCGCTTTTTTTAAAAAAAAGTTAATTAAAAATGTATAAAAAAACCGACCACTTGTGGTCGGTTTTTTATATATTTTTTAATTATTTTTTTTAAACCGATCACTTGTGGTCGTTTTTTTTTTTTTTTTTTTTAAAAGAGACCACAAGTGGTTGCTTTTATATTTTAAAAAATTATAATAATTAATTAAAAAAATTTATTATTAATTATTATTTATTTTTCAAATAAAAATTAAAAAAATAATACAAAATCGACCACTTGTGGTCGGTTTTTAAATTTGTTTTTTAAAAAGTGACCACAAATGGTCGATTTTATATTTTAAACTAGTGAGAAGAAGCCCGTGCAAAGCACGGGTCCAACATCTATTCTAAATTAATATTATAATAATAATCATATCAATTAAAGTGACATTTTTTGAATTTTAAAAATTAAATAAATTTATTTTTTTAAGTAATTTTTGCATATATTCTTAAAATATATTAAATTATCAATTATTAGGATTTATTATTCAAATATATAATTTTATTTCAAAATTTAATTCACGATCAAAATTAAACCCTACAAATGTATAAATTAATAAAGACCCTGAAAAATCAAATTCGATGGGCCTATATTACTGTTTTTCAGATAACACGGGCTCAGTATATGTTATTTTGTAATCTCAAACAATGTTTTCCAAATAGAATTTACATAATCAATCATACTTTTAATACGTTTTTAGAT
Organism: Capsicum pubescens; assembly: GCA_030864215.1. Classification (NCBI taxonomy): domain Eukaryota; kingdom Viridiplantae; phylum Streptophyta; class Magnoliopsida; order Solanales; family Solanaceae; genus Capsicum; species Capsicum pubescens. Next base: position 285,540,362 of record CM061542.1, read on the forward strand.
ATTTTAAGTTGTTAAATATTGTAGTTTATAATATTTTAAAAATAATTTAAGTTTTTAATTATTGTGATTTATTATACTATTCTTCTATTCCAATTTAAATATCATTGATATAATTTTGAGAGTCAATCAAATATTTCATATCTTTTAAAAAATTTCAAGTTGTTAATTATTATGATTTATAATATTTTTTACGTACTTTTTGAAATATATAACACATTATTTTTACTTTTAGATATTTTAAGTTATTAACTATTGTAATTTATAATACTTTTTATGTAATTTTCAAATAATATATGTTACTCCCCTTGTCCAAAATTTTGTGGCATTGATAGTCAATTGCATATTTTAAATAATCTAAGTTTTTAATTATTGTGGTTTATAAAACTTTTCCTTATATTCCAATTTAAGTGGCACAATGCTTAGACTATAATAATTAATTAGAGGTGATATAGTAAAATTACGATTGAAGCGAAGAAACAAACAGGTCTTAAATTATTCACAATAACTAATAAGAAGTGATATAACAAAATTACTACAAAAAATACGTGTGATTTTTTTTTTAAATGGGCCTCATATAAGACGTGAAGTTAATTTAAAACAATCAAAAGTTAACTTATCATTTTATATCTATTTTATTTTATTATTAAATATATATTTTTGTAATATTTATATGACTTATAATAATTAATTAGGATGATATTTAGTAAAATTACGATTGAAACAGTTGAAGCAGACATGTCATATATGTGTGTGTATGTATAGGTAAATATATATATATATATATATATATATATATATAGTATATACATATAATATAGTGAACGTATATTAATGACATAAGATAAACCAACCGATAATTCAACTGAGTATTTGTGAATTACGTTACGTTGTATATTATTATGGGGTAGTAAAATCGGGTATGTAATGTATATAGTATGTATTTGAATGGTGATAGCCAATTGAATATATTTATATATATATATATATATATATACTTATATCTCGTGTAGTGATGAAATACATATACTATTTTGTGTCAATACAATATTGAGACACGTATATTGTTGAAGTTGTAATAATATAAGACAAGTATTACAAGGTATATATACATATATCTCGTATAGTGACATATGCAGTAATCGAAAGCTTGATAATTGAATCTATATATCAAAATATTTTGAATAATGCACTGATATCATACTATTGAGAAAATAGATATACTTTTTTGTGTGAATGTAGATACGCGTATATTGTTGAAATTGTAGTAACGTAAGACAAGTAATCGATAATTTATCTGATTAACACGTTGTATTACGAGGTATATATATATCTAATTAAAATCGATAATTTATCTGATTAACACGTTGTATTATGAGGTATAATATCGTAATTAAAATTTAATTAACCAAAAATTTATCGTAATTTGTAAAATTCATTGATATTATCATACGATTGAGGAAATATACTACTCGTGTTAATGTGATGATAAAATAACTAAATATCTGATTTATATATATATATATTTATATATGCATTGTATTAAATTAATTGGATATTGTTATAAATATTATAAAATTTATTAAAAAAATAATTTTTATATACGTAATCTATTTTAATGTCGACATTTTTATTACATTTCCTAAAATAGCAACCCTAATTCAATTCAATTTTCCCAATTCATTTACTTTCTAACCACATTTTATATATGTCTGTCAATTTTAGCCTAAATTTATTTTCAATTTGACCTCAAATTAAAATCTCCAATTTCAATTTCACTTGACTCCTCTCAATTTTAATCATGGCCATTGATCTCATCCGATCAATGGATGAGATTAAATCCACCATTTATCACACTTTTAAACAAAATAACTCAAACCTTAATTCATTTTTCACAAAAATAGCCGCACCCTCATCTACCTCTCTTCTCCCTCTTCCTCTCTCTATCAACGACGACGAAACCCCAGCGCCGCCAGCCGTCACTGCTTCAGCTTCCTCCGTTAAGCAGCCGCCAGTCGTCGCTGCTCCATCCGGCAGCCATCTCCACCAACGCCGGCAGCACCACCAGCCGGTGAAGCAGCCGTCCACCAGCCAGCCGGCAGCCTCCGTTTAGAGGTAAACTCCGTTAACTTCGTTAAGATTAACATACAAACTGTCGAGATATCGAGCTAGTGCTGGTGCGGGGAGGGGGGCAATGGAGTTGTTCTACTATGTTGTGTTTGGTCCTATGGCTACTGTGGTGGCAGTTCTTGAGCTGGGTGGCAAGACTAACAAAGATCGGATAACAACTTCGCAGGCTTTTAATTCCTTTAAGAACAATTACATTCTTGTTTACTCTCTTATGATGGGTACGTATGTTTCTCCTATCAGATCTGGGTCTTTTTACATTTTGAAATTCTGGTATGTATGTGCTCGATCTGATTATTTGAGTATGGGATTTTGGATCTGATTAATTGGGCATTATGAGTTTGCTCTGCATTAGTGGTCAGGTTGTGGTATAAATGAAATTTAGCTTCAGATTCTAACTCATTTTATGTTATCTGAATGCTGAATAAGCTTCCAAATGTTGATATGCTGCTCAATTTGCTTAATGGTCTTTAGATCTATTTGTGCACCACTGTCTGGGAATACACTGGGTTTGTTGTTGTTGTTGTATTTCATTTAGAGTTCTCCAATACTGTCTGTATTCCTTGTGCTGTATCTTTCTAAATTGTGGCATCAAGACCAAAATTTAGTTTCTTTAATTTTCTAAAAGATAAGGTTGATCTTGCTTAAGGGTTTTAGAATATCTATACCTTGAGTATACATAAACTTGTACAATGTGCTCAAAGTTCAGTCATGTTGTAGACATGTAGTAACTTGAAAATGGAGTTGTGTATCTTTTAATTTGCTAAGCTCATTATTTTCGATATTGCAGTTTCCCGTGAGAGAATCTATAAGCAGATTGAAGCTGCCATTTTGAAATATCAAGAAATTAAGAAAAATATTAAAGGTATGTGGACATAGTGAAGTCGAGTGAGGCCTTGTGCGATTCACTATTGTTGTTATCTTTCTTTGATTGTTCATATTGAAGTCTAGTGAAGCCGTGTGTGGCCTAGTGCGATTCACTAGCATTGTTCTTGACATCTTGTTGGTACTTTTGTTGCTAGAAGGTGATGTTGTTGCTTACTTTATTTGTTGAAAATGCTTAAGTGCCGGTAACTTTAAAAGTGAACTTTTGTTTAGAAGGTGATGTTGTTGGTTACTTTATTTGTTGAAAATGCTTAAGTGCCGATGACTTTAATAGTGAATTAGTGTTTAGAAGGTGATGTTGTTGGTGACTTTATTTGTTGAAAATGCTTAAGTTTTGGTGACTTTAATATTGAATTAGTGTTTAGGAGGTGATGTTGTTGGTGACTTTATTTGTTGAGAATGATTAAGTGCCGGTGACTTTAATAGTGAACTTTTGTTTAGAAGGTAATGTTGTTGGTTACTTTATATGTTGAAAATGCTTAAGTGCCGGTGACTTTAATAGTGAATTAGTGTTTAGAAGTTGATGTTGTTGGTGACTTTATTTGTTGAAAATGCTTAAGTTTTGGTGACTTTAATAGTGAATAAGTTTTGTTGGTGCCTTTGTTAGTTGAAAAAGCTTAAGTTTTGGTGACTTTAATAGTGAACTAGTATTTAGAAGGTGATGTTGTTGGTGTCTTTATTTGTTGAAAATGCTTAAGTTTTGATGACTTTAATAGTGAATTAGTGTTTAGGAGGTGATGTGGTTGGTGACTTTATTAGTTGAAAATGCTTAAATTTTGGTGACTTTAAAAGTGAACTTTTGTTTAGAAGGTGATGTTGTTGGTTACTTTATTTGTTGAAAATGCTCAAGTGCCGGTGACTTTAATAGTGAATTAGTGTTTAGAAGTTGATGTTGTTGGTGACTTTATTTGTTGATTAGTTGAAAAAGCTTAAGTTTTGGTGACTTTAATAGTGAACTAGTGTTTAGGAGGTGATGTTGTTGGTGACTTTATTTGTTGAAAATGCTTAAGTGCCGGTGACTTTAAAAGTGAACTTTTGTTTAGAAGGTGATGTTGTTGGTTACTTTATTTGTTGAAAATGCTCAAGTGCCGGTGACTTTAATAGTGAATTAGTGTTTAGAAGGTGATGTTGTTGGTGACTTTATTTGTTGAAAATGCTTAAGTGCCGGTGACTTTAATAGTGAACTTTTGTTTAGAAGGTGATGTTGTTGGTTATTTTATTTGTTGAAAATGCTCAAGTGCCGGTGACTTTAAAAGTGAAGTTTTGTTTAGAAGGTGATGTTGTTGGTTACTTTATTTATTGAAAATGCTCAAGTGCCGGTGACTTTAATAGTGAATTAGTGTTTAGAAGGTGATGTTGTTGGTGACTTTATTTGTTGAAAATGCATGACTTTAATAATGAAGTAGTTTCGTTGGTGCCTTTGTTAGTTGAAAAAACTTAAGTTTTGGTGACTTTAATAGTGAACTAGTGTTTAGGATGTGATGTTGTTGGTGACTTTATTTGTTGAAAATGCCTTAAGTACCGGTGACTTTAATAGTGAACTTTTGTTTAGAAGGTGATGTTGTTGGTTACTTTATTTGTTGAAAATGCTTAAGTGCCGGTGAGTTTAAAAGTGAACTTTTGTTTAGAAGGTGATGTTGTTGGTTACTTTATTTGTTGAAAATGCTTAAGTGCCGGTGACTTTATTAGTGAATTAGTGTTTAGAAGGTAATGTTGTTGGTGACATTATTTGTTAAAAATGCTTAAGTTTTGGTGACTTTAATAGTGAATTAGTGTTTAGGAGGTGATGTTGGTGACTTTATTTGTTGAAAATGCTTAAGTGCTGGTGACTTTAATAGTGTACTTTTGTTTAGAAGGTGATGTTGTTGGTTACTTTATTTGTTGAAAATATGGGTGTCAAACGGGCCGGCCCAACCCGGAACCGACCCTTCTATTTTAATCGGGTTGAGGGTTGAGGGCCGGTTAAGGGCCAGTTTTGGCCCTAGACGGGCCGGGCCCAACAGTAAAAATATTAAAACCCACCCTAGCCCGGCCCACTTAACCCAATCCGGTCTAACCCGGTTAAAAATCGATCAAAACCATTTAAAAAATAAATAAAAAATCCAATATACACTATATACACTACAATTATATACACTATATACACTCCAATATACAATATGTATTTTTAAAAAAATATATAAACAATTACACATATATACGTACCATTCAATAGATAATTATATATGACTATACGTACTACTTTAAATAAAACATATACTATAATATATACACTACAATATATATATATATATATATATATATATATATATATATATATATATATATATATTGTAGTATATGTTTTATTTAAAGTAGACAAGTAGTACATAAATATTGAATGGTGCGTATATATCTTCTATAAGCGTATATATTTAACGTATAAATATATATATGTTTTATAATTAGTATATATATATATATATATATATATATACATAGTTATATACTAATTTATAAAACATATACACATGTATACGTTAAATATATACTACTTTAGAAGATATATACACATATATTTGCACCATTCAATATATATGTACTACTTTAAATAAAATATATACTACAATATACATATATATTTATACAACAATATGTATATATATATAGTTACATACTAATTTATAAAACATATACACTTGTATACGTTAAAGATATACGGCTATAGAAGATATATATGCACCGTTCAATATATATGTACTACTTTAAATAAAGTATATACTACAATATATATATATATATACTTACTAATTTATAAAACATATGCATTTGTATACGTTAAATATATACTACTTTAGAAGATATATACACATATATACGCACCATTAAAAATATATATACTGCTTTAAATAAAATATATACTACAATATACATATATATATACAACAATATGTATATATATATAGTTACATACTAATTTATAGAACATATACACTTGTATACGTTAAAGATATACGTCTATAGAAGATATATACACATATATACGCACCATTCAATAATATGTACTACTTTAAATAAAGTATATACTACAATATATATATATATATATATATATATATATATACTAATTTATAAAACATATACACTTGTATACGTTAAAGATACAAGTCTATAGAAGATATAAACACATATATACGCACCATTCAATATATATGCACTACTTTAAATAAAGTATATACAACAATATATATATATATATATATATATATATATATGATAGTTAATTAATAATATATTAAAAGTAAGTTTTTAATCTAAACTAGAAATTCATTTTAAATCATTTTAAATCAATATATAGGTACTACTTTAAATAAAATATGTACTACAATATATATGTATATACTATGTATATATATATATATATATATATATATATATAGTTATATACTAATTTATAAAACATATACACTTGCATACGTTGAATATATACGTCTATAGATGATATATACACATATATGCGCATAGATGGTTATATTATACTAATTTATAAAACATATACACTTGTATACGTTAAATATATACATCTATATAAGATATATACACATATATACGCACCAATCATTGTATATGTACTACTTAAAATAAAATATATACTACAATATACATGGATTACAATACATAGATAGTTATATTATACTAATTTATAAAACATATACACTTGTATACGTTAAATATATACATCTATATAAGATATATACACATATATACGCACCATTCAATATATATGTCATACGTTAAATAAAATATATACTACAATATACATATATATATACTACAATATGTATATATATATAGTTATATATTAATTTGTAAAACATATACACTTGTATACGTTAAATATATACGTCTAGAGAAGATATATACACACATATACACAACATTCAATATATATGTACTACTTTAAATAAAATATATACTACAATATGTATATATATATATATATATATATATATATATAGTTATATACTAATTTGTAAAACATATACACTTGTATACATTAAATATATACATCTGTAGAAGATATATACACACCATTCAATATATATGTACTATTTTAAATAAAATATGTACTACAATATACATATATATATACTACAATATGTATATATATATAGTTATATACTAATTTGTAAAACATATACACTTGTATATGTTAAATATATACGTCTATAGAAGATATCCAATTTATAAAACATATATATACGTTAAATATACACTTCTATAGAAGATATATACACGTGTATACGCACCATTCAATGTATATATACTACTACTTATAAAATATACTACATTACAATATATATAGATATACTTATATACTAATTTATAAAACATATACACATGTATACGTTAAATATACACTTCTATAGAAGATATATGCACAAATATACAAAACATATGCTACTTAATATAATAAATTAATAATATTTGATAGTAAATTAATAATATATTAGAAGTTTTTAATTTAAAGTAGAAAACTAAAAATTCAATTTAAAATTTTAAATCGTTAAATGAAAAAATATAAAAAGCAAGGAGTGAATGAATTTGGAAAATTTTATTGATTGCAAAATGATCCAAAATTTATAATTTACATGAATGAAAAATCTACAAATTATGCATCATTTTTATCAACTCATTCATGTTAATATTAACGGGAACTTGCATAGGATAGTCGAAGTCAACGGGGGCAAAACCATGCATTGGACTTGATTCTACTGAGTTCTCCCGTGAAGTCATAATTTCTTCAAGTTTCAGCTCGTTGGTCGGCTCCGATTCCATTTTTTGGTTTCTTCTTTTCGCTCTAATCTAATCTCTGAGGCAAACTAGAACATTCATTGCATTGTTTCCCAATGAGTGTCGGTTGTCTCCAAGTTGTTGTCGTCCCTGACTAAAGGCGCTCTCTGATGCAACGGTTAACATTGGAACATTCAAGATTTCTCTAGCTTATCTTGAAAGCACAGGATATTGTGTTTCATTACTCCTCCACCAATCCAACGTGTTGATCCGTCGTCTGCGATCCTCTGATGCCGTCCGAAGATAATATTTCAGCTTTTCCCGATAAGTTGATGTGTAAGTTCTCTCATCAACACTGTTCCAACAATTTAAATCATAAAACGAATCAGAAAAAACACTATGTGCCGGCCTTTTAGAAGATGATGGCTCGAGAGGATGAGGAGCGACAGTTGAAGTGATATTTGTAGGTACGGCTAAATCAAATAAATCAGTATACTGATTATATAATTTTTCTATGTAATCCTTTGCATCAGCCGTAGCCGTCCACAAATCAGGTTGTACTTGTTTAGAATCATGGTTAGTATTTATTTCTAAGTTAGTATAAATAAGAGTACTAAAGTGACACATATTATTATATTTCATGCACGGATTTAGCATAGCACCAACCAAGTAAATAGGGGGAATCGGGAAAAAATATTTTTTAAATTTCGTAAACATGGCGCCAACAGCTTCTTTATTTTTATATTCTTTGAGCAAACCAGAAATATCGGCTATATATGCCAAAATATTACAAACAGTAGGATAATAAGCACTGGAAAATTCAATCGTAGCTACATAAAATTTTTCTAAAAACTTACCAAGATCATTAATTACAACCCAATCAGAATTATGTAGCATGCAATCAGCAAATGAACCGCAATGTTGGTTAAAAGCTAGTGTAATAGGAATTCTATATTTATAACAAGTTTTTAAAAATTCATACGTAGAATTCCATCTAGTATCAATTTCCTCAGGCATCAAAATCGGTGTAAGTCCATTTTCTTGACATTTAACTTTAAATTCTCTAATTCTCGATCTACGATTATTTCCTTGAATAAAACCAACGGCAAGACGAATTTTTTCAATATAAAACTCAAAAAACTCAAGACATCTTTTACAATTAAATTATATATATGACATGCACACTTAATATGAAAAATTTCAAGCAAGGGCGGAGATAGCGTAGATTTATTTTTTTTTATAGCAGTCTTGTTGTTAGAAACATTATCAAAAGCAATACATAAAATTTTATTTTCGATACCATAATATCCGGCAATTTTAACAATAGAATCAGCAATAAATTGTCCAGTATGTTTACGATCTTCATCATATAAAAAAAGCAAGAATACGTTTTTGCATCACGAAATTACTATCCATCCAATGACAAGTAACGGTTAAATAATCATTTTTATTTACAGCACGACCAAGATCAGAAGTTAGGGACAATCTACATTGAATATTTTTTAACAATGTTGATAAATAAAAATAATATTGTGAATGAAGTCTAAAAATATCAGACCGACAAGTAGTTCTAGGAATACCGTTAAACATAGGATTATAAATTGCTTGTATATAACGAATAAAGGCATCAGAAGAAGGAAAATTAAAAGGCAAACAACCCACAACTACCATTTTAGCTATTTCTTCCCGGTCCCTCAATTTATTATACTTCTTCGCTACGTGATCGGTTGCTGGATCCATTCTAGTTTGCTTTGGCCCACCAATATCCCCACCACCTTGTGCAATATTTAACTCTCTTTTGTGATCTTCAGCTATATGTCTCATTAACGTACCCGTACCCCCTTGCTTGCCTCCACTTCTATGCTTATATATTTGTTGACAAATATTGCATTGCACCTAAATATCTAATATATGTTCAAAAAATTGTCATGCAATACTAGTTCTTTTACGAGGTCTTGGGCACTGGGAGGATGGGTAGGGAGATTAACCGATTCAGATCTAACGTTAGCATCTCCTACTACGGGTGTATGGGTGTCAAGTGGGCCGGGCGCTTGTAACTAACCCGACCCGGTAAGCCCTAGGGCTTTAGGGTTCCGGGTCGGTTATTTTTTAAAAATGGGCCCGGCTAACCCGACCCGGACCAAGCCCGATCCAGGCTCGCCGCTTAACCGGCCCTGATACCCTTTTTAAAAAAGAAAAATAAAAAAAAAGGATTTTGGGCCAAACTAGCCGTTGGCCCAACGTCTATATAGCCGTTTTTGGGTCCAAACGGCTAGTTTGGGCCCATTTATTAAAAAAAAAAAAAAACTTTAAAAAATATTTTTAATCCCAAAAAAAATTCTATAAATACCCTACAACTTCAAATCATTTTTCACACAATTTTTCACTCTGTCAATTCTCAAATATTCAATATATTTAATTTCTTAAAGTGTTCACTTTAATTTTTTAATTTTTCGTTTACAAAGTACGAGCGGAAGTTTCTAAAGTCGCAATCTTCGGATACTTCTAAAATTTGGTATTGTCGTTCCATCTCTTATGTTTAATTTTTATTTATTGTATTAATTGTTTAATATTTAATTTTATTATATTTGTGTATTTTGAATATTTTTAGTTTAATTTAATTTATATTATGGATAAATTAAGAAACCTCGCTACTAAAGGTGTTAAATTTTTTTGTTCCGGAAGCGGTAGTGGTAGTAAAAAGCGAATTACTAGCGGTAGAGGTAGTTCAAGTAGTAGATATACCCGTGTGCCTTCGCCTCCGGTACCGCTTGGTACACCTTTTGAGGAAGAAATAGGTGTAGGTGCTCACGATATGGATTATGTAGAAGCTCAGGAAAATTACGGTATAGAAGAAGAAAATGAAGTAGATGCGGTTAATTTAGACGAAGATAATATTGCTGAGACCCCGCAGTAGGAGATGCTAACGTTAGATCTGAATTGGTTAATCTCCCTCCCCGTCCTCCCAGTGCCCCAAGACCTCGTAAAAGAACTAGTATTGCATGACAATTTTTTGAACGTATATCAGATATTTAGGTGCAATGCAATATTTGTCAACAAATATATAAGCATAGAAGTGGAGGCAAGCAAGGGGGTACGGGTACGTTAATGAGACATATAGCTGAAGATCACAAAAGAGAGTTAAATATTGCACAAGGTGGTGGGGATATTGGTGGGCCAACGCAAACTAGAATGGATCCAGCAACCGATCACGTAGCGAAGAAGTATAATAAATTGAGGGACCGGGAAGAAATAGCTAAAATGGTAGTTGTGGGTTGTTTGCCTTTTAATTTTCCTTCTTCTGATGCCTTTATTCGTTATATACAAGCAATTTATAATCCTATGTTTAACGGTATTCCTAGAACTACTTGTCGGTCTGATATTTTTAGATTTCATTCACAATATTATTTTTATTTATCAACATTGTTAAAAAATATTCAATGTAGATTGTCCCTAACTTCTGATCTTGGTCGTGCTGTAAATAAAAATGATTATTTAACCGTTACTTGTCATTGGATGGATAGTAATTTCGTGATGCAAAAACGTATTCTTGCTTTTTTTATATGATGAAGATTGTAAATATACTGGACAATTTATTGCTGATTCTATTGTTAAAATTGCCGGATATTATGGTATCGAAAATAAAATTTTATGTATTGCTTTTGATAATGCTTCTAACAACAAGACTGCTATAAAAAAAATTAAAATCTACGCTATCTCCGCCCTTGCCTGAAATTTTTCATATTAAGTGTGCATGTCATATATATAATTTAATTGTAAAAGATGTCTTGAGTTTTTTGAGTTTTATATTGAAAAAATTCGTCTTGCCGTTGGTTTTATTCAAGGAAATAATCGTAGATCGAGAATTAGAGAATTTAAAGTTAAATGTCAAGAAAATGGACTTACACCGATTTTGATGCCTGAGGAAATTGATACTAGATGGAATTCTACGTATGAATTTTTAAAAACTTGTTATAAATATATAATTTCTATTACACTAGCTTTTAACCAACATTGCGGTTCATTTGCTGATTGCATGCTACATAATTCTGATTGGGTTGTAATTAATGATCTTGGTAAGTTTTTAGAAAAATTTTATGTAGCTACGGTTGATTTTTTCAGTGCTTATTATCCTGCTGTTTGTAATATTTTGGCATATATAGCCGATATTTCTGATTTGCTCAAAGAATATAAAAATAAAGAAGCTGTTGGCGCCATGTTTACGAAATTTAAAAAATATTTTTTCCCGATTCCCCCTATTTACTTGGTTGGTGCTATGCTAAATCCGTGCATGAAATATAATAATATGTGTCACTTTAGTACTCTTATTTATACTAACTTAGAAATAAATACTAACCATGATTCTAAACAAGTACAACCTGATTTGTGGACGGCTACGGCTGATGCAAAAGATTACATAGAAAAATTATATAATCACTATACTGATTTATTTGATTTAGTCGTACCTACAAATATCACTCCAACTGTCGCTCCTCATCCTCCCGAGCCATCATCTTCTAAAAGGCTGGCACATAGTGTTTTTTATGATTTAAATTGTTGGAACAGTGTTGATGAGAGAACTTACACATCAACTTATCGGAAAGAGCTGAAATATTATCTTCGGACGGCATCAGAGGATCGCAGACGACGGATCAACACGTTGGATTGGTGGAGGAGTAATGAAACACAATATCCTGTGCTTTCAAGATTAGCTAGAGAAATCTTGGAATGTTCCAATATTAACCGTTGCATCAGAGAGCGCCTTTAGTCAGGGACGACAGCAACTTGGAGACAACCGACACTCATTGGGAAGCAATGCAATGAATGTTCTAGTTTGCCTCAGAGTTTAGATTAGAGCGAAAAGAAGAAACCAAAAAATGGAATCGGAGCCGACCAACGAGCTGAAACTTGAAGAAATTATGACTTCACGGGAGAACTCAGTAGAATCAAGTCCAATGCATGGTTTTGCCCCCGTTGACTTCGACTATCCTATGCAAGTTCCCGTTAATATTAACATGAATGAGTTGATAAAAATGATGCATAATTTATAGATTTTTCATTCATGTAAATTATAAATTTTGGATCATTTTGCAATCAATAAAATTTTCCAAATTCATTCACTCCTTGCTTTTTATATTTTTTCATTTAACGATTTAAAATTTTAAATTGAATTTTTAGTTTTCTACTTTAAATTAAAAACTTCTAATATATTATTAATTTACTATCAAATATTAATAATTTATTATATTAAGTAGCATATGTTTTGTATATTTGTGCATATATCTTCTATAGAAGTGTATATTTAACGTATACATGTGTATATGTTTTATAAATTAGTATATAAGTATATCTATATATATATTGTAATGTAGTATATTTTATAAGTAGTAGTATATATACATTGAATGGTGCGTATACACGTGTATATATCTTCTATAGAAGTGTATATTTAACGTATATATATGTTTTATAAATTGGATATCTTCTATAGAAGTGTATATATCTTCTATAGACGTATATATTTAACATATACAAGTGTATATGTTTTACAAATTAGTATATATGTATATTGGAGTACATATTTTATTTAAAATAGTACATATATATTGAATGGTGTGTATATGTTTTACATATTGTAGTATATATTTTATTTAAAGTAGTACATATATATTGAATGTTGTGTATATATCTTCTCTAGACGTATATATTTAACGTGTATATGTTTTTACAAATTAGTATATAACTATATACATATTGTAGTATATATTTTATTTAACATATATATTGAATGGTGCGTATATATTTAACGTATACAAGTGTATATGTTTTATAAATTAGTATAATATAACTATCTATGTATTGTAATCCATGTATATTGTAGTATATATTTTATTTTAAGTAGTACATATACATTGATTGGTGTGTATATATTTAACGTATACAAGTGTATATGTTTTATAAATTAGTATAATATAACCATCTATACATTGTAATACATATATATGTATATTGTAGTATATAATTTATTTAAAGTAGTACATATATATTGAATGGTGCGTATATATCTTCTATAGACGTATATATTCAACGTATACAAGTGTATATGTTTTATAAATTAGTATATAACTATATATATAGACATATTTATTGTAGTATATATTTTATTTAAAGTAGTACCTATATATTGATTTAAAATGAATTTGTAGTTTAAATTAAAAACTTACTTTTAATATATTATTAATTAACTATCATATATATATATATATTGTTGTATATACTTTATTTAAAGTAGTACATATATATTGAATGGTGCGTATATATGTGTTTATATCTTTAACGTATACAAGTGTATATGTTTTATAAATTAGTATATAAGTATATATATATATATTGTAGTATATACTTTATTTAAAGTAGTACATATTATTGAATGATGCCTATATATGTGTATATATCTTTAACGTATACAAGTGTATATGTTCTATAAATTAGTATGTAACTATATATATATATATATATTGTTGTATATATATATGTATATTGTAGTATATATCTTCTAAAGTAGTATATATTTAACGTATACAAATGTATATGTTTTATAAATTAGTATGTAAGTATATATATATATATATATATATATATATATTGTAGTATATACTTTATTTAAAGTAGTACATATTATTGAATGGTGCGTATATATGTGTATATATCTTCTATAGACGTATATCTTTAACGTATACAAGTGTATATGTTTTATAAATTAGTATGTAACTATATATATATACATATTGTTGTATATATTTTATTTAAAGTAGTACATATATATTGAATGGTGCATATATATGTGTATATATCTTTTAAAGTAGTATATATTTAACGTATACATGTGTATATGTTTTATAAATTAATATATAACTATGTATATATATATATATATTGTAGTATATGTTTTATTTAAAGTAGACAAGTAGTACATAAATATTGAATGGTGCGTATATATGTGTATATATCTTCTATAAACGTATATATTTAACGTATAAATGTGTATATGTTTTATAATTATTATATATATATATATTGTAGTGTATATATTATAGTATATGTTTTATTTAAAGTAGTACGTATAGTCATATATAATTATATATTGAATGGTACGTATATATGTGTAATTGTTTATATATTTTTTAAAAATATATATTGTATATTGGAGTGTATATAATTGTAGTGTATATTGGATTTTTTATTTTTTTTAAAATGGGTTTGATCGATTTTTAACCGGGTTGGGTTAAGTGGGCCGGGTTAGGGTGGATTCTAATTTTTTTACTGTTGGGCCCGGCCCGTCTAGCGCCAAAACCGGCCCTCAACCTGGTTAAAATAGAAGGGCCGGTTCCGGGTTGGCCCGACCCGGCTCGTTTGACACCCATATGCGGGTGTCTCAGCAATATTATCTTCGTCTAAATTAACCGCATCTACTTCATTTTCTTCTTCTATACCGTAATTTTCCTGAGCTTCTACATAATCCATATCGTGAACACCTACACCTATTTCTTCCTCAAAAGATGTACTAAGCGGTACCGGAGGCGAAGGCACACGGGTATATCTACTACTTGAACTACCTCTACCGCTAGTAATTCGCTTTTTACTACCGCTACCGGGACAAAAAATTTTAACACCTTTAGTAGCGAGGTTTCTTAATTTATCCATAATATAAATTAAATTAAACTAAAGTTAAAAAATATTTTTCACTCTCTCAAATGTATTTATAGAATTTTTTTTGGGATTAAAAAATATTTTTTAAAGTTTTTTTTTTTTTTTTTAATAAATGGGCCCAAACTAGCCGTTTGGGCCCGGCCCACTTGACACCCATAGTTGAAAATTCTTAAGTGCCGGTGACTTTAAAAGTGAACTTTTGGTTAGAAGGTGATGTTGTTGGTGACTTTATTTGTTGAAAATGCTTAAGTGCCGGTGACTTTAATAGTGAATTAGTTTCGTTGGTGCCTTTGTTAGTTGAAAAAACTTAAGTTTTGGTGACTTTAATAGTGAACTAGTGTGTAGAAGGTGATGTTGTTGGTGACTTTTTTTGCTGAAAATTCTTAGACTTTAATAGTGAATTAGTGTTTAGGAGGTGTTGTGGTTGGTGACTTTATTAGTTGAAAATGCTTAAGTTTTGGTGACTTTAAAAGTGAACTTTTGTTTAGAAGGTGATGTTGTTGGTTATTTTATTTGTTGAAAATGCTTAAGTGTCAGTGACTTTAAAAGTGAACTTTTGTTTAGAAGGTGATGTTGTTGGTTACTTTATTTGTTGAAAATGCTCAAGTGTCGGTGACTTTAATAGTGAATTAGTTTCGTTGGTGTCTTTGTTAGTTGAAAAAGCTTAAGTTTTGGTGACTTTTTATAGTGAACTAGTGTTTAGAAGGTGATGTTGTTGGTGACTTTATTTGTTGAAAATGCTTAAGTTTTGGTGACTTTAATAGTGAGTTAGTGTTTAGGAGGTGATGTGGTTGGTGACTTTATTAGTTGAAAATGCTTAAGTTTTAGTGACTTTAAAAGTGAACTTTTTTTTAGAAGGTGATGTTGTTAGTTACTTTATTTGTTGAAAATGCTCAAGTGCCGGTGACTTTAAATGTGAACTTTGTTTTAGAAGGTGATGTTGTTTGTTACTTTATTTGTTGAAAATGCTTAAGTGTCGGTGACTTTAATAGTGAATTAGTGTTTAGAAGGTGATGTTGTTGGTGACTTTATTTGTTGAGAAGGCTTAAGTTTTGGTAACTTTAATAGTGAACTAGTGCTTAGAAGGTGATGTTGTTGGTGACTTTATTTGTTGAAAATGCTTAAATGCCGGTGACTTTAATAGTGAATTAGTGTTTAGAAGTTAGTTTTGTTGGTGCCTTTGTTAGTTGAAAAAGCTTAAGTATTGGTGACTTTAAAAGTGAATTTTTGCTTAGAAGGTGATGTTGTTGGTGACTTTATTTGTTGAAACTGCTTGATCTAATTAGTTGAATTTGATTGCTTGCGTAGATGGAAGATGATTATAGTTGGATATATCATCGGAACAATGATAATAGAATGGGTATTAGGGAGTAATTTGTTGAGGGTGTCAAAAGATTTGTTGACCATGCTAAGACACTTGATCTTTGGACACGTTTTCGGATAATTCGTTGTCCTTGTGTTAGATGTGATGGTATAAATCTTGTAAGTGAAGAAGACGTAAAGGAACATCTTTATAGAAAGGGGTTTCACGAGGACTTTTTAAGATTGCGTGGTCTAGGCCCCCCTGGATGATTTCAGCACGGATGATGATATGGAAGATGAGGACGAATTCGATGATGATGACTGTTACTTTTGTGATTTTTGTATGTCTTGTACTTTAAATTTAGACATTTTGTTGTTTGAAACTATTGTTGTAGTATTTTCGTTCTCACTTTTGTTGGATATTGTGTGTTGTACACTTTTGAAAATTTTCATTTTTTTTTTTGTTGTTGTATTTTCATTTTGGTTACTGCTATATATTATTGTTGTGGTTGCATGCAGTATTTGGGTTTTCAATTTATTTTTATTTTTAAATTCCCAGGAAAACCGACCACAAGTAGTCGGTTTTTCTAATTTTTATTTTTTTTTGTAAAAAACCGACCACAAGTGGTCAGTTTTTTCTATATTTTTTTCTTCGCAAAAAACTGACAACTTGTAGTCGGTTTATTTTTCCCTAAAATTATTTTTTTCATTTACATAAAATAATAATAAATTTTAAAAATGAATATATATATTTTTAAAAAAAACGACCACTCGTGGTCAGTTTTTAAAAAGCTACCGCTACTTTTCCGACCAAAAATTTTGGTCGGAAAATGAGAAAAATCGACTACTTGTGGTCGATTTTCCTTTTTTTTTTTAGTAGTGAAAAGGAACGATGAAGAATTCGAAGTTGTTGTGGTCGGAGAGCAAGGTTGTTACGTCGATTGACGGTTGAAGTCGAAAAGAAACTCGAAGCCTAATTATTTATCATTGGAGGTTGAAGTCGTCGGGGATTGAAAGGATAAATTTGCAAAACTGTTGGTTGAGAGAAGCTGTCGAGAGAGAGGGGAGAGACATTGAAGAGGGGTGTGGGTTGGGTTGATTTGTATTTTTGAAAAGATTAGAAAGTTTTGAAAATATTAATCAAATACACAATTAACTTAATCAAGTTTTCTAGTTATGTTTGACCCTTTAAGTTGGTCAATGTCACCGATCCTTCAATTTTCTCAAATAACAATACGATACAATAAGTACAACCAACAAAACAAGCTGTTAAGCAGAGTGTTTTTATTAAGAGAAGAGTGAAATCATTTTGGTCATAACTCTAAATATTTATTAGTAATTTATTTATTGAATGTATACACATATTAATTGTGAAGCAAAATAATTTTCTTCGTTTTATGAATACATCCGATGTAGACTACTTTTTCTTTTCCTGGGACAAATATACGCATAATTAGGATTGGACATAAAATATCAAAATTCAAATTACCTAATTAGATAAAAAAAATTGGTAATTGGTATTAGATAATTTGATATTTGATATAATATCTGAGAGTAAAATTTCAATATTTTGGTAGTCAAGGTTGAATTTGGTACAAGATATTAATATCGTTTGATATTTGATATTTAGTGAATATCAATTTATATACATATATATATATATGTGTGTGTATAATACGATATGTCTAACTAAATCAATAGACAATTGTATTAGTCATCTCAAAGAATCTATTGGACTTTAGTAGTAATATATTCGTAAAAAGCACAAAAAAGAATACTAAATAGGATTTCTATTAAATATATTCTTTGAAGTTTAAACATAGTTTGGACATCTCCAACTTTAATATGGTATTACCAAATACTGTACCGAATTAAAGTTTAATTTACCGACTACCGAATTATCGAATCGACGTTTAAAAGTATGGTACGTGGTATCCTCTCTCAAATATCAATTACCGAATTATCAAACTCTGACTTTAAAAGTATCAAACCGAATACCGAATGTTCCACTCTACCCATAACTATAAAAGAAAATTTCACACATAATTTTAGTATGATAGTGAAATATTTTCTTGAACTTTTTCCTTCTTGAAATCATTTTCTACAATTTTGTTGCCTTATTGTTGGCAATCTTCACATGACAATCATGAACGGAGCTTGGCTTTAGCATATAGTCTAATCCCGATGTGATGGATAAGGAAAAATAATTTTAGAGTGATGGATATGGAGAAATAATTTTGAGATAAAATATAGGAGTATTTTATTCTATGTTTGGTTGGAGGTATTAAGTAGTTTTGGGATTATACATCCCTCTATTTGTATCATAGTGATATGATAATTTATTTCATATACATGATGGATAACTTATTTCAAAATAGCTAATTTCAGGATATCTTATTCCTAACCAAACGACCCCAGCTTAGCTACAATGAAATACTTAAAAGATTTTTAATTAGCTTTGAATAAATTAAAATAATTTTAATAAGATCTTTAATATTTACCTTAGTATACAACAAAATGATCTACAAATGCTGAAAATAAATTTAATCATTACCAATCACACTCAATATAAATAAAATTAAAACATAGCCCAGTAAGTATCATCCACAAAAAGGTATTTTCAAGAAATAAATATTATTTAGTTCTTATTGGAACATGTTAATCTATACGAAATAGATAACACGTAAATCGTAAAATAGTACTTATACTGCCTTTAATATTAAATACGAAAAAAGGTCAAACATATCCCTGAATTTTTAGAAATGGTATATAAATACCTTTTATTATGCTTTTAGATTGTCAACGTCCTTGTCATCATAATTTTGAATCATATATACCCCTGAACTTCAAAAGTGATATGCAAAACCTTTCATTATACGTTTAACTTGTCAATTCTTTATCATAGCACTTTTGGATCATATTAAATTACCTGGAGAGACACATAGCATTTATCACAGTACATATAGCCTATTTTCTTTTATTTTACGCGAATTTAAAACCTCACTCATATCATATTATTTTACCTGCATTACATGTGGATAAAAATTTAACACGCGTTTCTTTCTACCAAAAGACCCTCACCTTTTGTTGAGGGAGAGTGAGATGAGGAACAAAGGGTGAGAGTCTTTTGATAGAAAGAATTGCGGGCTAAATTTTTATCTGGGTCTAATGCAGGTAGTACTAAAAATTACATAAACACACAACTTATGTTTCCATTATTATAAAAAATCTTAACTCCCTAACCATATTACATAAATCTCATTTTTTTGTTTCTCTCTCTAAAAGTACATATACAAAAGTAATCCTATTTCTTTCACAATTTCCCCCCTAAAAAGTAGGCTTCAATCAAGCTAAACAAAAGTAGTCCTAATTCTTTCACCGTTTTTCCCTAAAAAGTAGGCTTCAATCAAGCACTGATTACCATTTTGAAATCAACCGTGTCCGCGTTTGAGTCCAACTAATAGCATTCAATTTTAACTTAATCTCCTTTTATCATTCTGATTTTTAAGATTTGAGGTTAGTAATTTTTCTTCTATATTTACTTAACCAAAATTTTTGGAGATTTTCAAATGAACAAATTGTTGCATGTTGTGATTAAGTAATTTTTTGGGTTTCTACTTTACCAAAATTTAGTTTCTATAGCCGGATTGTCTTGTTTTCTTATTAAAATCGTCTATTTGAAGTACTAAATTAACTACATAGTACTTAGTAAATGGATGATTCTCCTTCTTTTAGTTTAGGATTAACTTAGAGCATAATGAACCAACAAATTCGATAGTTGAGTTTGTTCCCGAAGTTTTTTATTACGAGGAACCTAACTTTGATAAAAACAGATCTAAATGTCGTAACGATCTCATCAAGATGAAAAAGATTAACAAAGTTGCTACTGGAAAGTCGAAAAAATCAATGGGAGAATCCTCAAGAAAGGCCAAAAAAATGATACTGCACGTCCACGTCTACCTAAGGTATTTATGATTTTTTCAATTCTTTTTTTAAATTTTGTTCTGAATTTTTTGTGCTTTTTTCAGTAATCTAAGGTTTTAAAACTGTTAATCAATATTGGATGGTTGTTAGTTGTTATGTAGATTATGAATTTTTTCATCTGTTTGAAGTTATGTCAGAAGTTGCATGTGGAAATACAAAACAAATCTTTGTATATATTAGGCATATACATATGTGGTGATGTGTTTGTTTGAACTACACTTATCTATATAGTTCATATACATAAGTTATTAATAGGTGTTTATAAAATAGTAAATTTGTATGTGTTGTACATATATTATTCAGTACATATACATAAGTTATGTTTGGTAATATGTGTTGTTATGTTTGTTTGAGGCACTAGTCATTTCATGTGTATATGAATTACATATACAAAATCTACCATTTTTCTTAAACTTTTAGTGAGATGTCTAGTTCATATACATCTCTATTTCTATGTATATGTTGGTTGTGATGCTGCCAACTTACCTGTCTGACAGCAAATTTTTTGAAGAAACATCTCGTACTGATTGGACAAATCTTGAAACATATAGGGATAAGATGAGTCAAAGAACACAATTAGTGAATCAACATCCATTCGAGGTTGAGTATGTGCAAAACATTATGCAACAAGAATGTGACAGCGTGTAAGTATTCTTCTATATTTTTTTTTGTGAATTATTACTGCATATGTGTTATACGGAATAATGTGTTTGTTTCTTTGCTTTTAAATACTACGAAAAAATGTGTATGCTTTTGTATGCATGTCAGGGACTGTGGAGTTTTTGTTTCTAGGTATGCAGAATACCTAAGTGAAGGAATGGACGTGCATTTTGTTGGTTTAGAAGCAGAATATCATCGAATGCGATATGCATCACTCCTTCAGAATTACGGTATTCAAAAAGCAAAGAAAGGTTATGTTAGTGAAAATAATGACCTTCCAAGACCAAGGACAAAAATTATAACACTTCCTGATGAAAGTGGAATAGTTAGCATTGAGTAGTCTTAAAGATGATTATGGTTAAGACTTTTTTTCTCTATGAATTTGTTAGGAATGTTGAATTTAAATTACTTTAGATGTTTTGTATGGCACAATACTGTTATAACACATTTTAACCAACGTATATGGATTATAAATAAACAAAATTTCAGCATGATTATTATGTCTTGTACATTAGATATCGAATTTTGCGTATGAAAATGTATACATACATATATACTATAGTATTTTGTACATTAGATATCAAATTTTGTGTATGTACTATAGAATTACTGTACAACAATTCTAATTATTTTTTTATATAAATTTGTCAATCTCATATAATTCTTACAGGGTGTAAACATGTATATGATCGCCTATACATATAATTTATATTCAACGCAAATTATTTACGAAATCATTAAATATTTATATGTTCATATATACATGTATCATAACTTTAACGTATGCATATTTTAACTGTACACAGAAGAAAAATCGTATTTATTTCAACGTATCAACACATAAACTACATTGTTATTAAAAACAAATGAATAGTTTTCAAGAGTATAGGAAAACTAACAAACTGCATTCTGTTTTGGTTATGCGTGTATTTGTCTACATATACACAACACTGTATTTATAACACTGTATGTATATTAGAGAACACGAGTAAACTTAGTTATGTATATTAGATAATATACATAACTGTTTATGTATTTTAAATAATATACATAGCCGATTTAAAGTCTATATTTAAATGTTATGTATGTTAGATAATATACATAACTGTGTAATGCATAAAAAATTTCTCTAACATATTTATCAATATACATAATTGTATATGTATTTTAAAATATATAAATAGCTGACTTAAAGTCTATAGTTAAATGTTATGTATGTTACATAACATACATACAATGTGTTACATATTTTGCACCTTATATACATAACATTGTTACATATAGGCCAAACCCATCGATAGGACCTTAAACGTGTCCTGAAAATTCACTTAGACCCCCCAACTAAGGCTTGTACCTATCTGACCCCTCAAGTGCTAAAATTGATACCTATCAGGCACAAAATGCTGATTTGGCAAGAAGAGTGTGCTACACTCTCCTTGGGTGCGTGAACAGTAGATTAAACAATATTTTACTTTTTTTTAATTTAAAAACTTATATTTAAATCATTTTATTAATATTATTTTTAATTATTATAATTTCTTAATAAAAAAAAGAAAACTCCCTCCCCTTTCATCATCTTCTTCACTCAACCCCCCCCCCCATCGTCTTCTTCACACACACACACCTCTCATCGTCTTCACACCCTCCTCCGTTCTCCTCGTCTTCACACACCCATCAAATCTACTAAAAACTGAAATGCTTCATCCTGATCCACCATATAGCACATTCTACAGTTTCTTGATCCAAAATTTTCTCTTCCCATTCAAAATTTTTGGGTAAATCTGAAAAAGGGTTTCTTGATTTTGACCAAAAGAGTTTAACTGAATTGTATCCATGAATTTATCTCATTAAAGAGTGTCTAGAAATTTGAAAATATTGAAAAAAAAACTTAAAAAGGTCTCTTCAATTGAGTGTTTTGGTCTACTCGTGGTGGAAATTACCATTGAACAAGAACGGAAATATCGACATTGTTTCTGCGACTATGTGTGTGTGTGAACTCTGTGTGTGTGTGTGAACTGTATGTGTGCGCGAGGGGGAGAGAGGGTGTGAAGATGACGACTGTGGAGGGGTGTTGTTGCGACTATGTCTGTATGTGTGTGTGAACTCTGTGTGTGTGTGTGAACTGTGTATGTGCGAGGAGGAGGGGGTGCGAAGATGACGACTGTGGAGGGGGGTTGCGAAGATGACGACTGTGGAGGGGGGGAGGGGGTGTTTTGCTTTTTTTCTTTTTTTTTTTAAATTAAAAAATTATTATTACATAGATATTTAAATAGAAATATTGCCAAATCAGCAACTCCATCTTTTAATATTTTTTTTGCCATGTATTTTTCTTCAATTGACCCTTTTTTGCCACATCAGCGCGTGTGTGTTGCACACACTTGAGCCTTTTGCTGATTGGAAAAAAAATGCCTAATTGGAACAAAATTTGGGGGGTTTAGGGGTCTGATAGGTACAAGCCTTAGTTTAGGGACCTATGTAAATTTTTGGGACAACTTTGAGGTCCTATCGATGGGTTTGGCCTTAAATATATTAACATCGAAAACTCATAACTATATAATCTCTATTTATGTAACTGTTTACATATAATTTAATTTCTACTAAAATATAGTATTATAAGTCATGTTGTGTTTGTCCTACAAGTACACTGTTTGTCCTAATTAAGATGTGTTTATATATAAATGATTACAAACATTACTGAATAAACAATGCACATACAAGTGACAATGAAAAAATCTAATTAACGGAGCAAATACATACACAACACTAATAAGAAAAAAATACATCAAACTTAAATTTTAAACTGAAGTAAACTTAAATTTATTTCAATGCATAAATACGAAACTAAAACGGTCCAATAAAGTAATTTCTAAAAAAATTGATAGCAAAAGCACGCCCCTTTGCACGTCATGCCTTCATATAATTTATATCCACACCATATACAACTTTCATTTTTTTGATGATGTCCCCGGGTGTGTGCCTTCTTTTATAGTTAACTAACTTAGGAGCCGTGAATTCACAGACAAAAGCAGTAGTCATCAAAATATTCTTCAGTACCCAATCACTCAAAGGTCATGTATGTTCTGGGTTAAATCTCCGAATTATAAAAACATCAGTTTTTTTGTAACTAGATGCTTCCAACGTTCACTTATAATTCTCATTGTAACATCGGAGAACATAGTTGAAATATAAAAAAGCCATTCAAATGGTTGGAATTTGTAGCAATTCATAAGTTTTTAGGATTTTTATGTTACAAATCCGTTATACTTCAATAAAAAAAAACACACATATACATCACAACATAATTTACCATATTTTTAATACACATATACAACACAACAAATCTACTATACATTTATAAACAAATTAAACATAGATCAAAATTGTTTCTTTAAGCATTTGAAACAAATAAATCACAGCATAATTTATCATATCATGGCATCACAGGTAATATATCAACAGGATAAAAATTAGTAAAAATTACATATATAACGACATGTTTACTAGTATTTACTAAAAATCCCAACTATTTTCAAATTTTCATAAAATCCCAACTTTTAATCTTTGAGATACATGTTACTTAACTTAGATACATCCTACAGATACATGTTTTAATTAAATTAATTAGCACGTTTTAAGAAATGTAATAGCTTAAGTAGCATTAAAACAGTAATTAAGCAAACTAATTATGGTAAAAACAAAATAATATCCCACGATTTATGGTAATTAATTTGTTATTCCACTAATCTAAACAAAAACCTTTCCATAATCTGTTTTGGAATTTCAAAAAGTTCATACAACTTGTTCAAAAAAATAATATGACCATTATTTTATTTCTTATTTTTTTCGAGTAATTCAATGAATATTTCAGTGTTATTACGTCATTTCGGCGTTTGGGCTAACGATATCAACTACGAAGGATATAAGAACGATGGAATCGTGGTTAGTGAACACGTAACTTACGAAAAATTGATTTCGACAATTGTTGTAGAACTGGAAATTGATGAAAGCAGAAAAAAAATTGATGCTCGTTACATAGTTGATGGTAATGCGGCACCGTTGTTGAGATCCGTCGCTGGGTCGACGATCCGTCGGGCCTCGCCGTTGCACCTTTCCAGAAAGTGAATCCACTGCCTCCATGCGACGGTCTTGGCCAACGGTCCGTCGCTTGTCCGACAGTCCATCGCCTTCACCGTCGCGTCGGGGCAATTTTTCTGCTTTCTGCATTTCGGACATAACTTCCTCATTTGACATCGAATTTTGATGAAATTGGTATCAATGGAAAGCTTAATAAATTTTTCAAGTGATGGAAAGTGAAAATCTTAAAAATACCACGACAAAATGCTCTATTGGACCCCTGTACTGTGTCAGTTTTGTAAGTTGGACACTTCTACTTAAATGTTTGTCATCTGGACCCTTGAACCCATAAAAAAACAACATTTCGCACCCTTTGACCGTTGACCTTGCCTAGAGGTGCGAGTGGGGGTCAATTTTTGATCAATTTTACATTAAAATAATTTAAAAAATAAAAATAATATTAAAATTTAAAAAAAAAATGTAAAAAGTATCCTTTTTTGCCCTCCATCTTTTTAAATTCAAAAATATTTTTAAAAATTTAAAAATAATTTAAAATATTTTTAAAAATAATTTAAAAATATTTTAATTTTTTTTTTTTTTTAAAAAGGATCCTTTTTTCCCTCCATCTTTTTAAATTTAAAAATATTTTAAAAATATTTTGAAAAATTAAAAAATTATTTTGAAAATATTTTTGTCCCTCCCCACGCCACCCCAGCCCGTCCCCAACCCCACACCCCTCCCAGCCCGTCCCCACCCCCCACCCCCCAGTCCCTCTTTTTTTTCCTCCATTTTTTTTTATTTAAAAATATTTTTAAAAATTTAAAAATAATAAATTTAATTTTTTTTCCCACCCCACCCAGCCTCTTCCACCCCTCTTCCCCAACCCTCCACCCCACCCCAGCCCATCCTCAGCCCACCCAGCCCCACGTAATCCCTTCCCTAGCGCCCACCCCACCCAGCCCGTCCCCATCCAACCCAGCCCCACGCAACCCCTTTCCCAGCCCCCACCTCACCCAACCCTCTTCCTCCAGCCCCCCACTTAGCCCCACGCAACCTCTTCCCCTAGCCCCCACCTCACTCAGCCCCTCCCCCAGCCCCCACCCCAGCCCCACCCAACCCCTCTCCCCACAATTAATTTAAATTAAATATTTTAAATATGTAAATCATATTTAAATTAATTAATTATTTAAGTAAAATTTATTTAAATTAGGTAAGAATTTTAAATTTGATAAATTAATTAATTTAAAATTTAATTAATTTAAATAAATTAATTAGCTAATAATTTTAATTAATTATTTTTTTGACTAATTTAAATTTTAAATTAATTAAATTAATTTTAATATTTAATTAATTTTAATGTAATACTTTTTTTTTTAATTTTAAAAATGATTATTCAAAATTTTAAAGTATGACTATTCAAATTTTTCTTATTTAATTAAATTAATTTTAATATTTAATTTGTTATGTAGGATTTTAAAAATGACTTGGAATTTAATGTAATGCTTTTTCTATTTTATTTTTTTTAAATGAAGTGGCAGATGATGTGGCACGCGTGGCAGATGATGTGGCACACGTGGCAACTGATGTGGCAGCTGACATGGGAGAGTGTGTTGCACTCTCCAAAAAAGTGTTTAAAATGTAGTTTTTTCGTGGGTTCAGGGGTCCAGATGACAAATATGTAAGTAGAAGTGTCCAACTTACAAAACTAACATAGTACAGGGGTCCAATTGAGCATTTTACCAAATACCACGTGTACAAGAATAGATTCGTATTTCAAAGCAAGTTCAAACATCTTGGTGATGATTTCAAGCTAAGAAAAAGACACGGGTATTACACTAAATTTGCACTCCAAGTACTCCGTCTTGGTTCTACTCAACCAAAAACCTTTAGAATCCAGGGTTTGTCGCCAAACCTCTAGCTTATCATTAACACCTTGTCTCGACTCATCAATCAAAACTACATCATCCGCAAAAAGCATACACAGAGACACCTCGCCTTGTATGCTCCTCGTCAACACATCCATCACCACGGCAAAAAAAGGGACTAAGAGTTGATCCCTGGTGCAACCCAGTCAAGACCGAAAAATGCTCGGAATCTCCTCTCACTGTCCTTATCTGAGTCTTCGCCCCCTCATACATGTCCTTAATTGCTCTGATGTACGCCACAGGGACCCCTCTCGCCTCCAAGCGTCTCCACAGAACCTTCCTAGAGACCTTGTCATACGCCTTTTTCAAGTCAATAAACACCAAGTGAAGATCTCTCATCCTCTCTCTATACTGCTCTACCATTCTTCACACTAGGTGAATTGCTTCAGTCGTGGAGCGACCAGGAATAAAATCAAATTAATTCTCCGAAATAGACACAGTCTTTCTTAACCTTCGTTCCACCACCCTCTCCCAAATTTTCATGGTGTGATCAACAACTTAATACCTCGGTAATTGTTGCAACTCTGGATGTGACCCTTGTTCTTATATAAAGGGATCATCGTGCTCCATCTCCACGCCTCAGGCATCTTAGCGGACTTG
Source organism: Capsicum pubescens (assembly GCA_030864215.1). NCBI lineage: Eukaryota > Viridiplantae > Streptophyta > Magnoliopsida > Solanales > Solanaceae > Capsicum > Capsicum pubescens. The sequence continues at coordinate 285,568,399 of CM061542.1, forward strand.
AAAATGATGTTAAACAAGTTGGTCAGCCACCTCAACCCTGCCCAGCAAGAAAACTTCCAAAAATCTACCGGAATGTCGTCGGGCCCTATCGCCCTGCCCTTTTGCATCTTGCGAATAGCCTCGCTAACCTCCTCTACCTTAAAACACCGACAAAAGCCAAAATCGCGACACTCCTTGGAGTGCTCCAACTCCCCCAACACAACACCTCTATTCCCTTCATCATTTAAGAGCCTATGAAAATACGATTGCCATCTTTTCTTAATGAGGGCGTCTTCCACCAATACTCTGTCATCCTCTCCCTTAATGCACTTCACTTGGTCCAGATTCCAACCCTTCCGCTCCCTAACCTTGGCAAGCCTAAACAACCTCTTTTCCCCGCCTTTCTCCTCTAACCCCTTATACAGACTCACAAAAGTTGTTGTCTTAGCAGCCGTAACAGCTAACTTAGCCTCCTTCTTAGCTAACTTGTACTTCTCCCTGCTCACCCGATTCTCCTCTTCATCCTTACTCTCAATCAACTTAACGTACACTGGCTTCTTTGTCTCCACCTTTTTCTTAACTTCTTCATTTCACCACCAATCCCCCCGATGCCGGCCAGACCATCCCTTCGAAACACCCAAAACCTCTCTAGCAGCATCCTTGATGCAACCCGCGACCCTATCACACATACTATCCACATCCCCCCTACACTCTCACACCCCTATCCTTTCCAACTTCGCCCTTATCTCCAAAGCACTGGCCGGAGTCAGGCCACCCTACCTAACTCTAGGCCGACCCTCCCTATCCCTCCTCTTCTTTCCCCTCTTAATAACCAAATCCATCACCAGAAGTTTATGTTTGGTCACAAGATTCTCATTCGGGAAAACCTTACAATCCTTACACAAAACTCTGTCCTCCTTTCTAAGCAGCAAAAAGTCAATTTGGATCTTAGCTAGCCTAGTACGAAAAGTAACTAGGTGATCCTCCTTCTTCGGAAAGCTGGAATCCACCACCACCAACCCAAAGGCCCTCGCAAAATCCAAAAGAGCAGTTCCCTCATCATTCCTAACCCCAAAACCAAAGCCTCCATGCACATTCTCATACCCTAATGACACTGACCCGATGTGCCCATTAAAGTTCCCTCCTATCATAAAATAATTATGATAATCATCAATAATAATATCATACGCATAGTGAATTTTAAATATGCCTATATACATTTTTTTTTTAAAATAATATCCATTAATTATCATCATAAGAAGAGGTTGCAAAATGCTTACCTTTTTCACATTCATATTTTTTAAAATAAATTAAATAGATAACATATAAATCATAAAATAAATTTATCAATTTTTCACATGGTGAAAATGAAGTTAGTTTTTTGATTCAATAAATACTTATGTAGAATCCTTTAAAAGCACTCCTCGCGGACAAAGAATCCATTTGAATTAATTTTTAACGTTTAATTTACACCACAAAAATGATAAGCTAGAAATCATAACTTATCTCTAATCATTTTAAACAAAAGTGAAAGATAAACTTGACAGTTTAGAATTTCTTTTTTCGTTATTCTCCGGAACAAATCTTTTTTCTTCTTGCATCTTTTCCTCCAAGTAAAAATTATTCAATTCAATTTAAATAAAAACAACAAAAAAATATCTTTGCACAAAACAACTCTATAGAAAATACTTTTGGCCATGAAACTCTATTTTACTTCTTCAAGATTTTTCAAAAAATTTCAAGAACAAAAACTCATTTTTATTTTTTTCATTTCAAATTACAAATAAACATTCAAAAATGACTTAAATTTATTTAATGAAAAGACTACTCCATTTTCCAAATATTATTTCTTATATTTAAAACAAAAAATATTATTTAGAGTAAAACAAATATGGCTGAAAGCTTACTTCATAATTCAATTTTTTTAATCTTTTTAATTCATTTATAATTCTAAATAATACAATATTAATAATAATAATAAAAGTTATTAAAACCCTAAAACCCTAGTAGCTTCTTTCTTCTAGAGCCTTCTTTTTTTCTTCTCTAAATAAAAAGCCCAAACTTCTTTCTTTTTCTCTACTCTTCTGTCTTCCTTTTCAGCTGCAATATTTTTCTTATAATTATAATTTAATTTATAATTATGTATCGTTTTGCAGCAAAACTTGCTTCTAAATCCAGGTAATTTAATAGTTTTTCTCAAATTTATTTAATAATTTTAAACCCCTTTTTGTATATGTTATGCAAAAATTGGATTTTTATTACTTGGTGTATTAATTGAACTAGAATTTATGCAAATGCAGGTATTTTTCTCAAGTTTATTTAATAATTTTCAACCCCTTTCTGTATATTATATGCAAAATTTGTAGCATCTTTTTTTTGTGTGTGTATTTTTTGAACTGAGTTCATGTAATCCAGGTATTTTACTCAAATTTATTTAATATTTTCAACCCCTTTTTGTGTGTTATGCAAAAATTGGATCCTTTTTTTTGTGTGTGTGTGTATTTTTTGAACTAGAGTTTATGTAAATCCAGATATTTTTCTCAAATTTATTTAATAATTTTCAACTCCTTTCTGTATATTATATGCATTTTTTTTTTTTTGGTGTTTTTTTATTTGAACTAGAATTTATGTAAATCCAGGTTATTTTGTCAAATTTGTTTGATATTTTTCAACCCCTTTTTGTGTGTTATGCAAAAGTTGTATTTTTTTTTATTACTTGAACTAGAATTTATGAAAATCTTGATTTGAACAAATACCCATTTTCTTGATTGTGCAGGGTTGCTAGAAGCACTACCCAACAGGTAATTTTTTTTATGTTTGTAGCAGTTTTAGTAGATCAAGAAACGTTCCATTTTTGTGTAGTCTGTGTCTAAGTTGTGTGGACTCTTCACTTTTGATGTTGTACCGTGTTGGATACTCCAAAAGTACACTGCTTTTAAAGAATCTGACATGACATGTACTGTTGACATTTTTGAAGAGTCCGAGCAACGTAGCTCAGTGCTAAAAAATATGTTTAAGTGCACTATCTAGTCTTTGTATAGTAAGGGTGTCCGCAGATAATGTTATACTAATTTTAGAAAACATGTACGTAAAGTATCTAGTTTTAGTAGATAAGAATAGTTCCATTTTGTGTACTCAGAGTCTAATCTAGGATTTCTAGAACTTGGGTGCACCGTAAAGTATCTAGTTTTAGTAGATAAGAAAGCTCCATTTTGTGTACAGAGAGTTTAATCTAGGATTTCTGGAATATGGGTGCATGCTAAATAAAAAGGAAAGGAAAAATGTATGGAGTGAGTCAACGTTTAACCAAGTGCACCATTTAGCGTTCTGTAGCATCATTTAGCTTTCTTGTAGCATATGTGTGAGCGGATGATATTATACCAATGTTAGAAAATATATACATGCAGGAATTTTTTCATATGACAAAAAGTGGAATTTTTTGCTTGTAACATTTTTAGTAGATCAAGAAAAGTTCCATCTTTGTGTGCTCAGAGACGAATCTTGGATTTATAGAACGTGAGTGCACCACCACCACCACCACCAACATACCCGGTAAAATTCCCACAAGTGAGGTCTGGGGAGGGTAAAATGTACGCAACCTTATCACTACATCGGTGAGGTAGAGAGGCTAGAACATGAGTGCACCGTAAAAAACGGAAAAAAATGTAATAAGTAACTCAAACGTTCAACCAAGTGCACCATTTAGCCTTCTTGTAGCATGTGGGTCAACAGTTGATATTTACCAATTTTTGAAAATATATACATAAAGTATTTAGCTTTACATAGAGACCATGGGTTCACGTGTCCGAATTTTTAGGGTATTGTACAAATTTGCCCCCAGGTGTACTCATTTTCTGCAGGAATTTTTTCATACGAAAAAGGTGAAATTTTTATGCTTGTAACAATTTGGTAGATCAGAAAAGTTCCCTTTTGGTGTACTCAAGTCGAATCTTGGACTTGTAGAACATGGGTGCACCGTAAGAAAAAGGAAGGAGAAAATGCATTAAGTGCACCATTTAACCTTAATATAGTATGAGCATTAGCGGATAATATTATATTAATTATAGAAATATATACTTAAAGTATCTTGTTTTAGTGGATGAGAAAAGTTGCCGTAAGAAAAAGGAAGGAGAAAATGCATTAAGTGCACCATTTAACCTTAATATAGTATGAGCATTAGCGGATAATATTATATTAATTATAGAAATATATACTTAAAGTATCTTGTTTTAGTGGATGAGAAAAGTTGCATTTTTGTGTACTCGGAGTCGAATCTTGGATACTAAAACATGGGCTTATCTTAAAAAAAAAAGAAGGAAAAAATGTATGTATTATGTACACCATTTAGCCTTCTTGTAGTATGTGTGCGAGCAGATAATATTACACCAATTTTAGTAAATATGTGTACGTAAAGTATCTAGTTTTATGGAGAGATCATGAGTTCACGCGCCCGTTTTTTAGGCTATAGATGCGTCTTGGGGTGTACTCATTTTCTGCAGGTATATTTTTCGTGTGGAATATGTGGGATGTTGTTTGTTTTTGAGGATTGGATTGGTATTTGAGATAATTTTGATGCAGGTTGGTAGTAGGTTGAATTGGAGCAGAAACTATGCAGCTAAGGATATTAAATTTGGAGTTGAAGCTCGGGGATTAATGCTTCAAGGTGTTGAACAGCTTGCTGATGCTGTTAAAGTCACCATGGGTCCAAAGGTGGGTTCTTTTATACCCCATTGACGTGTAATTGAATTATAATAGTAGTAGTGCTTGTGGTAAACATCTGAACATTGATTTCATATTCTTGTTTTTAGTGAAGTAGATATTATATTTTTGACGTCTGTATGTTTGTACATTTTACTGCTCTGATTTATATTGTGATGGATGTGTGCGTAAAGCCTACTACAGGGATCTGTGTGATAGTGAGACGAGGGGTTTTGGGGGGTTCTTTTTATTTTCTGCGTCATCTATCTCAGAGATGAGTCGGCCGACACTGAAGGAGATACTTAAAAGTAAAGAACTCGAAAAGTAGACTGATACCAGATGTTTTATGCTAGTTGAGCCCTTGGGTTGCAAGAATGTTCCTTGGGAGCTCTTGAAGTTTGTCTTACAGATCCTGTGAGTGTGTGTAGTTCCGACATCTGTACTCAATCTTTTTACTTTTGATTGATACTGTGTCTCACCAATAATATTTTTCCTTTCTTTTCATTTTTAATACACAATTATTTCAAACAGGAAATATAATGCTTGTTAAGAGTAGAACAAAGGTATTTGAGAAGGTTTAGACAAGTATATATCTTCTTCACGTCTTGTATTCTCCTTTAATAGTTTCTCGATCTAGCCGTTGAGGTCTTAGACAGAGATGGCCACCCAAGAGAATTGGTCCTTGTAAAGAATACTTAGATGCTATCTTTCCAAGAGTAAAGTGCAATCTTTCATGATTTGTCGTTGGGGAAGTTGTCGTAGTCTTCAAAAGGACTTGATTAGCTTCTAGGGCTTCAGTGAAAAGTGTGTTTTGGTACTTGTTTCCATAGAGTACGTTTGATTAAACATTGATTATTGCCTTGAGATCTTGAGCATTTATTGGGGCAAGATCTTCCTATTTAATTCTACTTACTCGGATATGCATCCTTTCTTTATTAGATGTTGATTGATTCCTTTCCATAAGGCTATGTTTGCATATAGCTACTTTACTCGATTTCCTTTAAAAGAGCTTATATGGTATGCTGCATTATCCCGCATACATATAAAACTCTTCCATCAAGTTTATCATCATTAAAAGTAAACCCTAACACCAATTTGTTCGGATTCTTCACTTTCGGCGACACGACTTGGGTGTGCATGTGAGATCCATACTCAATCTGACAAACCAATTTTGAGTATTTCCGACCAAAATCGACCGAGAAGTTTCGGATAGATTCAAAGATATCTGTAATCAAAACAAAACTACGGTGAAATTGAAGAAAATAGAACGCACACACACATATATTTTCTTTCTATGTTACTCCTTTTTCTGTTTTCTCCTTCCTTTTATTTCCTCTTGATCAATATTTTCTCCTCAAGTTTTTACTGAGGCAACTGGATGTTTGTTTTCTAACTTGTTCCCTTTCAGTTAAAAGTGAATTATGTTACCAGTTCTCTCTCCTTGTTCTCCTTGTTCGTACTATTTGAGCTTGAATGTTGACTGGACAGGCAAGATTCTATATGACTCACAGGGGACAAAATATTAAGTGGAGAACCACCAAATATATTTTGATTTTGTTGAGAATAAAGTCATTAGATGACGACTAATGCTGTGTGTTTATTTATGAAGGGTCGTAATGTGGTGATTGAACAAAGTTGGGGTGCACCCAAGGTGACAAAAGATGGTGTCACTGTTGCAAAAGCCGTCGAATTCAAGGACAAAATAAAAAATGTTGGTGCCAGCCTTGTAAAACAGGTTGCCAATGCCACTAATGATGCTGCTGGTGATGGTAAGCTTTCATATCTAATGTTTGTTCCTTCTGTTGCATCTCTAGTTTGTGCCTTGTTTGCATGCTAAAAGTTCTAATAATCTATCACATCTCTGCTTGAGTTTAACACTAGCTCTGTATTTCAGGTACCACTTGTGCAACAGTCCTCACCCGAGCAATATTTACTGAAGGGTGCAAGTCTGTAGCTGCTGGTATGAATGCAATGGATCTTAGACGAGGTATCACAATGGCTGTTGATGCTGTTGTAACAAACCTGAAAAGCAGAGCACGGATGATAAGCACATCCGAGGAGATTGCCCAGGTATATTTGCTAGCTTCAAACTTTTATGAATCACAGCCTGGAGGATGTCTTTTTGTGGTACTTAAAACATCAATATTTTGAGCAGCAAGCTCCTCTGGCCTCGACCTTACCCCTCACCCCTGCACACTCACAAAAAAAAGGAGGGGGTGGGAAGTGGGGAGGAATTCATTTAAGAAAGTGATACTGCTTTTCTGTCATTGTGTGTTAGACGTAAGTGCTGTATTATTTCCATTAGAATATTGCAAGAATAAAATTCCGGGTGTAAAAGCCGAATATAACTCGTTCTTTGTTGCAAGGAATGATTTCAAAACACTAATGCACCGGATAACTGAATGAGATATCAATCTTATGCTCTAGAGTGTTCCTGCTGCACAGTTTCCAGTAAATGATAATATGACTGTTTGATAGGTTGGTACTATCTCTGCAAATGGAGAAAGGGAAATTGGTGAGCTAATTGCTAGGGCTATGGAGAAAGTAGGCAAGGAAGGTGTCATCACTATTCAAGTAAGTAATTTCTTGATACTGTTTGTGTATAAGACATGGTGTTTTTTTGCCATAATGGTATGAACTTTTTCTTAAGTTTCTGTTCCGGTAAAATCTTAATTTCCTTAAAGCCTCATATCGTATGTATGTAATCTGAAAGAGGAGAAGATGTAGAGTTGTCACTAAACTTATTGTCATTTGATCCATTTGAGTTGGTAATAGCAAAAAAAGTTGTGCAACAATCTGATATTTGGAACCCTGGTGGTCTTTTTATTTGTCAAACAAGAATATTGTATAATCCCTTACTTTGTGATAACTGAGTCGAAACATATGGAATCTTGTTGTAAAGACGTCACACTAACTCATTTCCTTCATAAGAAAAAGATATGACACTGACTTGTTGCTGCTGATATAATGCAGGATGGAAGGACACTGGAAAATGATTTGGAAGTTGTTGAGGGGATGAAGCTGGACAGAGGCTACATATCTCCGTACTTCATCACAAATGAGAAGAACCAGAAATGTGTATGTCTTTGGTTTGTCAATATCAACGCAGCGGCATGACTGATGCAGCAGTCTTACATATTTTACAGCCAGCCTCATTTTCATTTGAACTGACAACTATTTTGATAACTGACAGGAGCTGGAGGACCCACTTATTCTTATTCACGAAAAAAAAATCTCAAGCATAAATGCGATTGTGAAAGTGTTAGAGTTGGCTTTGAAGGTAGTCTTTCTTCTTCTGAGATTCTTGGAGTTTCAACTATGACCTCTGGAGTTGTTTCTTATTCTAATTCATATATTCAGAGACAAAAGCCCCTCTTAATTGTGTCCGAAGATGTGGAGAGTGAAGCACTTGCTACACTTATTCTGAACAAGCTTCGCGCTGGAATCAAGGTAATATGTTGCTTTGAGGAAACATATGTCTTTGTTTTGTTGATGGTCGGTATAACACTTTGTTAGCTAATTATACTGGAAAGCAATACAGGTTTGCGCCATCAAAGCTCCAGGATTTGGTGAAAACAGGAAGTCTAATTTGCAAGATCTTGCAGCTTTAACTGGAGGCCAGGTAAGCAACTGTTATGGTATGCTCCTGGATAAGATATTTGCTATTTCTTCTGGCATCACCAGCATTTCTTCCCCGTTCTTTACAGGTCATTACAGAAGAACTTGGATTGAACATTGAAAATGTGGAGTTGGACATGCTGGGAAAATGTAAAAAGGTATATTTGATAATGTCACTGTAGTATGGATTTCGTCGGTACATCCCTACTTTGCGGTATTACTTAATGGTGCAAGTAGTTCTCCGTTGCAATTCTTGTTTTTTTCTTTTTCTATCTTTTGCTGCTGATCATTTCTGTCTTCTGTAATTCTCATGGCAATTCGTTTTCTAGGTGACTATCTCCAAGGATGACACTGTTATTCTTGATGGTGCGGGTGAGAAGAAGGCCATAGAGGACAGATGTGAACAGGTATATTTTGCGTGCATCTGCACTTATATTATCAATATATATACACACCATAATCCAAAAGTGTGGGGTTGAACATATGTTGTGCTCTTTGTTTTGACAGATTAGATCAGCAATTGAACTGAGCACATCTGATTATGACAAGGAGAAATTACAGGAAAGACTAGCTAAGCTTTCAGGGGGTGTTGCAGTTTTGAAGGTATGCAATCTAACTGCAGTTTGTATTCTCTGAGAACCCAAGTACATGAAGAAAAGGATCCCAACTATTTTTACATGTATAGAGAATTTGCAACGTCTAGTATAAGCTCACAAATAATCAAGACAATTGTAGAAGGTATATTAATTTGGATTAGTATGGTTCTGGCAGATAGGAGGAGCTAGTGAAGTTGAGGTTGGTGAGAAGAAAGACAGAGTTACCGATGCTCTGAATGCCACAAAAGCTGCCGTAGAGGAAGGAATTGTTCCAGGTTATTACTTGTTTATTTTTGGTCTGACTCACTTAAGAGCCTATAGTCGGGCACTTAATCTAGTTCTTGCCATGCAGGTGGTGGAGTTGCACTTCTGTATGCATCAAAAGAATTGGAGACATTGCCAACAGCCAACTTTGACCAGAAGATTGGTGTGCAAATTATTCAGAATGCTCTGAAGGTCCACAATTTAAACATCGTACATCTGCTAGATTAGATTCCTAGGTGTAGTGCTTCTCAGGAATAGAGTAGTTACCTAATCATAATTAGCGGAGCTGTGATGCTTTGGAATGAATTTTATGATTGCAGACGCCAGTACATACCATTGCCTCTAATGCTGGGGTGGAGGGATCAGTAGTGGTTGGCAAACTGTTGGAGCAGGACAACCCTGATCTTGGATATGATGCGGCAAAAGGTTTGGATGCTCATCTCTTGTTCTTTCTGAGTTTCCATCTGATAAATGATTAAAATAGTCGCGGTATGTCAATGCATACAAAAGATAATGATTAATCCTCTGCTCGCAACAGGTGAATATGTTGATATGGTAAAAGCAGGAATCATTGACCCATTGAAAGTAATTAGGACAGCCCTGGTTGATGCTGCTAGGTGAGCACACTCTTTTAGTCTTCCAATTTACTTGTTCCCTTGGGGAGTTGACGTTCTTCTTAATATGTTTGAATTTAACTTGTGTCTGTGGAAATTTAAAAGTTTTACACCATAAGCGTTACTTGAGCTGCTATCCAATGTTGCTTATCTTATTTTGTACAACATAGCCAGTGTAGTCTCACTAGTGGGGTTTGGGTTTGATGGTAGTGTGTGTGCAGACCTTAGGCAGAGACGTTTCTGATAGAACCCTCGGCTCGAGAAAATATAACACAAGCGAAGAAACCAAGACAAATACTCCACAAGGCATGATAAAGCATACCTAAAAAGGTATAGTAACCACAAAATAATACGATAAACAAATTACAAGGGGACAATAGATAGTGATAGAAATCAAAGGAACAAGAACCTACAAGGCAATGCCATGGCTACTAGTATGGACGGATAAATAAGTCTGCAGTCAACCACCTCTTTTAACTTTTTATCCTCATCGATGTCCTTAATTATCCTGTCTAATTCCACTTATATGTGGTGATCTAGTAGCGTAAAACTTATACATTGCCGGTATGCAGAAGCTAAACTGTGTTTCTTTTGCCTATTTTTGTTGTGTGCAGTGTGTCATCTCTATTGACTACAACCGAAGCTGTTATTGTTGAGCTTCCCAAGGATGAGAAGGCATCTCCACCTATGCCTGGTGGTGGTATGGACTACTAATGCACTATCAAAAAGCAGTGATTCAAGATGACCTGACATACAATTTAGCTCACAGAATAAGGAAGTTTCTTAAGGTTGTTGCTGATGGTATCAAAATTGTAACAATAGCAAGAGATGAATGTGAAATTCATGTTTTTGTAGGTTGAGAACTTGTAATATTTGCTAGACAGCGGCGTCCTCATCTCTAATCTATGAAAAAAAATTCTTCTCTAATATCTGAATTTTTTTTCCTTTTCGGTGACATGAATTCCAAGAATTTTCGGAGTATAAAAGAATCTTTTAGAGGAACTATGAATGTCATATTCCCATGTGACCTGGAAGTCACAGGTTCAAGCCATGGAAATAGCCTCTTGTAGAAATGCAAGAGAAGGTTGTGCACAATAACCTTTTTTGTTTTTTGGCTCTTTAATGGACTCCGTGTGCAGTGAGCTTTAGTGCATTGGGTTGGCCCTTTGCTAATGCATATACTGTAGTCTGCGGAGAATTTGGCATATAGTTTGTTACCAATCGGACAATTTGGCATATAGTTACCAATCGGACGAATAATTTGCATACAATGGCCAAATTTTCTATTGTTGGTAAGATCAAGCTCACATCATAGGTGTTATTGCATCAACCATATTTTTCGTGGGATCGATCTTTTATATTATGTTATATTATATGTTTTCTATAACATTATGGCTATAACAGTTAAAAACAATATTGGGACAGAGAATGTTGTTATTTAGAGGTTTAGAGTAATTCAGATAGCAGCTATTTAGGAACATCTTCATACAATAACCCACGGCCAATACAAGTAGGATCTGGGTGGCGGAGGGTACGCATACCTTACCCCTACTACGTAGAGAGACTATTTCTGATAGGTCCTCGACTCAAGTAAAAACATTCAAAGCAGTTTGATAAAAGAAGAGTTTCGATGTGCAGGCAATCATCACCTTCCTTTACAGAATTTCCATTTGTAGCCTGACTTGAAAGACCAGGAGATCAAACATGGAGTTGTACATGCATGATGTTCTCGGAGGCAATAGCCCGGCAGCCAAGCCAATCACAGGCTTGTTAGGCAACATCTACAGCAGCCAGGTCCCCTTCGCGAGACCTTTTGGTTTCAGACCTCCAAAACAATCACTGTTATTGATGGTTTCTTGACCTCTTCACCTGAGCTGGCACCCAAAACGTTGGCAAAACCCAAGGAGACTACATTGCAAGCTCCACAGATAGGAGTGTACTGCATTCACAGCCATGATGGGAGGAGGGGAATATGTTGACAGGCGACAGCCTTAACGTCATTGGAGTGTACAGGACCGGAAGCACCATGTTTCGACTTTCAGTCACTGGCAAGTTTAAGAATGCTTGTGGCTTCACAGACCTTCATTCCCTCATACCAGTTGGTCAGCATGTCAGAGACACTGCTTAGGATCGCTTATTCATGTTACTTACTAAGGTTTTTCTGTATCTTTAAGAAACACAAGAAATTGTTGATTGTATTGTGTGAAAAAACTACTTGATTTGTCTTTCAAGTCTGTCTCAATCTGTCAGTAAATGAATGTAAACAGATATTTATTTCTTCACAAGCATTCTTTATGAATGCTGAAGCTATGTCTTTCTTTTTCTGTCTTTTCATTGCTTCTGCCTGTAACAGCAACTTCACATCTTTGCTTTTGTGCTATTCCCTGTTCAAGAAGTCACGTTTGCTCTCACCAAGCAGCAAAGTTAAAAGTCCAACATTTTCAACATAGAACACTAAACCTATTTGTGTTCCCCAACCGAAAAATGTCACAGACCTCCAATGGTTCGAGTCACCCAGGGAGCAAAGTAGGGGAGCGAAGGGTTAAAAGACCAAAAAATTGGCACAAAGATGTCATGTCCAGTAGTTCTTCATCAGTATTACAATCCTAAATAGCTCACAAGTTTGAGAAAGTGCTCCTCATGCCCTCCTTCTACGTGCCTGGTTTTGTACTTCGAAAAAGTTACCATTATCGGACACTGCATAAGGGTGAATCGAGGCAAAGAGAGCTACCCAGCGCTACTGAAATCTCCTTATACCCTATAATTATCCATCGACAAATGCCTCTTTTCTCTTTTATGAAGTCTACAACAAACAAGTGATACAAGTAGGGTACCAAGCCACAAACTATTACGTATGCTTAGGCGGTTAAGCCATGATGAAAATCTGTGCTAAGACCAGTTTCGACAGGAATGACAATGAATATCAGTCTGATTCTTGAAAAGACATGCTTTTATAAAGGGTTGAAGGATATGAAAACTCTACCAAGTAAAATAACATTAGCTGACCAAGTATGCATTCATATCTCCTCTGAGCATTAAAGGTGGTTGATTCTTACGCGACCAAGTACAGTAGCTTCATCAAGTCCATATAATGAATCAATCAATAGCGTCCGCAGTGAACCTGGACCTCTAGCCATGTCCATCCCGATCTCACTCGCGACACCAAAGATAGCCAATGCAGAAGCTGTTGCTTCAACAGCATGGGATGGATCAACTGCGACAAAGGCAGTAATGAGAGCAGTGACGGAACATCCAGATGCAGTAATTTTTTGCAACATAGGAACCCCGTTATACACACAGACGACCCTATCGCCATCTGTGATATAGTCAATAGCTCCAGAAACAGCAACTACACAACCAGTTTGTTGAGCAAGGGACTTTGCGGCTTCAACAGCATCACTTGAACCGTGGACACTATCCACACCCTTAATCAGTCAAATCGAAGCAGATGAGACATTATGTGCACAATAATTGAATTTAATGCATAGGAAAATTGTAAATACAGTAACGATGAGTTCTCAGCTGTTACAAGCAAATCTTTGCTTATCAAAAAGCATTGATCCACCTATCAACTCCTCTAAAGCTTTAACTCGGAGCACACGATCCTAAATAAGATGCAAAAAATAAAATCAAGTGTATATCACTTTGATCTTTATGACCACAGGTAGCAAATTTATCCAAAAAGAAGACGAATCAAACTACATGAACATTTCATCAGATTACTTGGTCTTCTTCAATCTATCAAACAAGTCGAAAATAAAATGAATTCAAGGACAAAATCGCCGGTATACTGTGATCCAGACCCAAGAAGGGCCAGACATGAGACAAGCATTGTGGTTAGACAGACCATTCCTATATTGAACTTTTGGTCAATTTTCAACCTATTTTAGAATTTTTCTGCGCTACCAATACGCCTTTACCATCAACGGGTAAAAAATGTCCCATTTCACATAGTTTTTCACAACAGCGTGGGAAGTAAGTAAGGAATATGAAGAGGACTAATCACTTAACTTCACACAAATAGAAGATTCTTCTCTTCCTCCCATTCTTACATCAGTAACAACAATTTATAGGTCACACAAGGAGAGACCAAAATTTGGATAGAGGCGACATTCTCAGATCTTGCATAACGATGCTACCTTTTGGTAAAACTAACCACTGCACGAAAATGACTACAAGATAAAGGCCCCATTTTGGCTTGATAGTCATCTAAGAGAGAAATCGCTAAGAAGTTATTCAATTAAAACAACAACTACTATGTCTCAGTCACAATCCACTAGTGTTTGGCTATATAAATCTTACAAGAGTACTATCTATTTGGCTCCATTTGGGAAATTTCATTCCAATATTCAATAGTTTAATGTTCAGAAATATGTTAGAGGTTATCTACATTTTCTACCATGTGCAAGTCTCGTACTTTAAAAACTCCTAATACTGGATATAATGCAAGCATACCAACAAAGATAAAAATTGACGATAAAACATTACTTGTGTCGGGTGTTTACACCAAACCGATCAATGCATCATTACATATGTTAGAACATATGTAACTATCACTAAACTATGAGTAGTTAATGTATATTTTCGCTTCATTAAATTATTAACTATGGTAAGTTGATATGGTACAACAGCAACATACCCAGCGTAATCCCACAAGTGGGGGGTCTGGGAGGGTGGTGTTTAAAGAGCCTCACCTCAACCTTGTAAAGATAGCGGAAGATTGTTCCCGATACACCCTCAGCTCAAGAAGTTATAAAGACTCTGTACAACAACATACCTAGCGTAATCCAACAAGTGTGGTTTTGGGAAGGGTGGTGTTTACGCATCCTTAGCCCTACCCTGTGAAAACAGAGAAACTGCTTCCAATACATCCACGACTCAAGAAAGTAGAAAGACTCGGTGCTAATAAGTATTTACCAAAATCAATACTCCATATATATATGCATTATGCCAAAACAACTTAAACAAAATATTGCACACATATGATGTGCTCTGTACGGAGGAAAATGTTTCTAGTTTTCACATTGTCTTACCTTGGAAGTAATTCAACACAACCTTTAAAAAGAGCAAGTATCTCAGAAGCAGTGCCTCTAACAACACTAGGCTTCAAACCAAGCAACTCCAAACACGCTTTTAACCTAAAACCTGATCCACCAGCAGCAACAGGGTCAAGAACCCAACGTTTCTTGAACTGATTGGCCACTTGTGCAGCCAACTTCATAGCAGGTAACCAGTCAGGTGTAAGTGTTCCAACATTTATACAAAGTCCAAGGACTTTACGAGTAAATTCAGGCATTTCATCAACTGAATGAATCATCATAACTCACACGCACATAACTAAAACCTGGATAACTAATACGTGCTTAACTTATACACGCATAACTAATAACCGCACTACTAATACCTGCATAATTCTAACAAGCTACCACACGACCTTATATTGTCTTACCTTAGAATTTGAATCAACACAACCATTAAAAAGAGCAAGAATCTCAGACCCATTGCCTCTAACAACACTAGGCTTCAAACCAAGCAACTCCAAACACGCCTTCAACCTAAAACTTGATCCACCAGCAGCAACAGGATCAAGAACCCAAGGTTTCTTGAACTGATTTGCCACTTGTGCAGCCAACTTCATACCAGGTAACCAGTCAGGTGCAAGTGTTCCAACATTTATGCAAACTCCAAGGGCTTTTGGAGTAAATTCAGGCATTTCATCAACTAACTGAATCATCATAACTAATACATGCATAACTAATACACACATAACTAAGAATTGCAATAACTAATACATGCATAACTAATACGCGCATAACTAGTACCTGCATAATTCTAACAAGCTACCATACGACCTCACATTGTCTTACCTTGGAAGTAGAGTCTACACAACCTTTAAAAAGAGCAAGTATCTCAGAAGCATTGCCTCTAACAACACTAGGCTTCAAACCAAGCAACTCCAAACACGCCCTTAACCTAAAACTTGATCCACCAGCAGCAACAGGATCAAGAACCCAAGGTTTCTTGAACTGATTTGCCACTTGTGCAGCCAGCTTTATACCAGGTAACCAGTCAGGTGTAAGTGTTCCAACATTTATGCAAACTCCAAGTGCCTTAGGAGTAAATTCAGGGATTTCATCAACTGAATGAATCATTGCAGGTGATGCACCTGCAGATAATAAAGTGTTGGCCATGAAATCCATTGAAACAAAGTTTGTTATACATTGGATTAATGGTGATTTTTGACGGACTAATTGGAAATGTGTCCATGCTTGTTTTGGGTAATCTAAAGGGTCTTGGAGTTCAATGGTGTTGGTGATTTTGTCTTCTTCCATTGATGGTTTTGCTCTATTTTTTTAATGTATGAGTGTACAGGAGAACTGATAACTATTGTTAGGATGAGTATGCTAACCTTTTTTTTTTTTGGATAGATTGTACTTTTTCCAGTCTGACATAATACTCGTGATGGCTTTTCCTTTTTATTCAAAAGCTAAATTGTGCTTGACTCTTCATTTTTTATGCCGCACTCATATCAAGTTTTTTAAAAATATATTAGTTTTAACAAATTTAACACGCATTCATTGACATTATTAAAGAATTCAAGCAACATATAAGTGAGAAAGTGTTATCAAATGTAACTAAGAGAGTAGGTGTTTGACCATGTTAGTGTTAAAATAAGAAAGAGTATAAACATGAATTCAGACACTTTGAACCTTAATCTTGTTATTTTGTAAAGTTATTGAAAGTCTCAATTTTGAATTTATCGAGATAAATAGTTAACTTTCAATACATTGAACGAAGAAATATTTTTTCTTTTGTAAAGATATAAATAGCTTTCGATATTCTTTTTTTGATTTTAGATCTTTCGAGATACATAATATATCCAACGAAGACATATTTTTTCTTTGTAAAGATATATAATAAGTTTTCAATATATTTTTTTAGTTTTTAATCTATCGAGATACATAATTAGCTTCTGATAAATCCAACAAAATACATAATTAATTGATCTTTTTGTAATTATTTTGTAAGGATGACGATTTGAGTAAATATGATAAGTTAAGGCGTGTTTATGTTATTTTTCTCATTTTTTTGTTTAAAAAAAGATAATTTTTAAAAAATTAGAGTTGTATATGATGTTTGCCCAAGCTTATTTTTCTTCAAAATTGCTTCTTTTTTTTTTTTTTTTAAAATGTGAGATATTTGACTAAACTTTTGAAAGAAACTAAGTGCTTCTCGGGAGTACCAAAAACATTTTTCATAAACTAAAAAAATAGTTTATTCGAAAAACACTTTTGAGAATATATACTTAGAAACACTTTTAAAAACATGATCAAATACTAATTATTGTTCAAAAATATTTTTTAAAATTTATTGATCAGATATAAATTATTTCTCACTAAAAGTATTATTTTTTTTAAAATACTTTTTAAAATAAATTAATTTTAGAAATTTGACTGAGCAGGCTATTATTTTGGATGAATTGTACTTTTTTCAGTTTTATATAGTAGGTGTTTGGCAATGTTTCGATGTGAAAGTAATTTTTTTATTTTTTATTTTCAAAGTGAAACATAATAATACAAATTGGAGTAGTATCTTTCTTGAAATAAATTAAAGTTATTATCCAAATTTTCTGAATAATTTAAGTGATAATAACTTTTTGTTGTTTTTAAACTTTTGAAGTGCTTTTGAACAGTACTAGAGATCAACCATTATAATTGCTGACACAAAGAAACCAATAATCCAAAGTACATACAAATACTTCATAAATTTAGTGGCCGTTTGGATAAGCCGAAAAAAGTGGCTTTTAGAAAACTCTTTAAAAATGTTTTTGAAAGTGGTGAACTTATTTTAAAAATAAGTAGTTACGTGTTTGGATAAAGTGCTTAAACTGAAAAAAAATTATTGATGTGTTTAGTAAACAAGTGCTTTTAAACACTTTTTTTTGGTCAAAATACCTGAAATACCCTTAAAGTTGTTTAATAATATATAGAGTTGATTATTATTAATTTTTATTTCTAAAATGATTCAAATTAAAATTAATATATATTTTAATATATATATATATATATATATATATATATAATATTTTTATGAATGAATATTAATTTGTGCGCTAAAAAACTTCTTTTTGATTAAAAAAGTTTAAATCATTAAATATATATGTTACTAATCATTATAATTACATTAATGAATAAATAGTTGATCACAAATGATACTATTTGTTTGATAAAAAGACTCTTAATTAAAAAATATATTACTCGCCGATTGAGTAATGACTATCACTATTAAAACATTGACGAATATGAATGTCGCATTGTGAAGTATAGATAGATCATTCACTAAGCATTCATGAAGTTATATATCTTCAATGAGTATTCTCAATATATTTTGGTTGGTGAATTATTTTTTTTATTAGAGAAATTCATATGTTGTGCAATAATAATTGTTCAAATTTAAAAGAATATATTAAAGAAGGAGAATAATATATAAAAATTCATATTTCATAAGTTAGAAGTTTCATACAAAAGAAGTACTAATATAGTTAAAGTTAAGTTCGCCATACAAACAAAAAGAAAAAATATTCAATTAATACAAGCATTAAAATCTATTTTGGGGCTACACAAGGGTAATTTTGGCATAAGGAATATTTTTTAGGGACAAAAATATCTTTTAATTTATCAAATTAAAATGACTTAAAAGCCAAAAAAAAAAAAAGTTAAGAATTTGAGCTTTTAATTTTTAACTTTTTTAAGTCGAAACTGACTTTTTTTAAGCAATTTTTAAAATTGTCAAACACTTCTAAAAACAAAAAATGATTTTTAAGCGATTTTAACCGACTTATAACCTCTTACAAACACCCTCTTACACAAACAACCTCCACCCCGACCCCCAACCCCTCAAATGCACCACCCCAACACCCCTTCTACCCCCCAACCTTACACCCCATCAAGACCAAAAGACCAAAATACCCTTCCCTCCACCCCACCTTCTATTGCCAACTACCTCATCACTAGATCAACCAAAGACACTTCTCGAATCCTTCTCACACTTAGTTTCACCCCTCCGCCAAATATAAACACTTGTAAATTTTCATAAAATGCCTAATCTTACGCGTCCGCCTTGTAATAATATAAAACTCTTCAAGGATTTCCAGCCACATCACTACCAATTTCCCCCACCAAAATGCACAACCACCAATCAACCACTCCTCCCACCACCCCCACCAACATCTCCCTAACCACTTTTTCAGCACCTTTTATCCTCCTCATCACAACCATTTTCTCACTTGTCATCATCCTTACCTTCTCCTTCTCCCCTTCCACTACCACCCTTCCTTTCCCCCCCTACCCCCACCCTTACACCCCATCAAACCCAAATGACCAAAACACCCTCCCCTCCAACACCCCACCTACCCCACCTTCCATTGCCTACCTCATTACTGGATCAACCAAAGACACTTCAAGAATCATCCGTCTGTTGTTTTCTATATACCATCCAAGAAACCAGTATTTACTTCATCTTGATAGAAAAGCTACTGATGTTGAACGTGAACATTTAGCACTTGCTGTTCAGTCTGTGCAGGTATTGTTTTTTATATAACTTTTGTGAAGCAATTAATGGTAAGTATGAAAACAAAAGTTTTCAGTTTTTGATGCGTCAAGAATGAAAAGTAAAAATGGAAATTTAATTAGGAAATAAGTGACGAGGAATTTTGAACGGAGGGAGTAGTGACTTTTTGTCTATGCTTGGAAGAATCATGCAGTGTTTTTTTGTCTATGGGATTTGAACCTGAGACCTGAGGCTCTCAACCCACTTTATTGACCACTAAGCTACACCCTTGGCTGCGTTTTTGCAGGTTTTTACGGCTGCAGAGAATGTAAATGTTATTGGTAAAGCCGATTTTCGATACTCGTTGGGGTCTTCTATATTGTCTGCTACACTTCATGGGGTTTCCATACTTTTGCGACTTTCCAGTTCTTGGGATTGGTTTATTAATCTATCAGCTGATGATTATCCACTCGTTACTCAAGATGGTAATCTCATTTTTGTTAGTACTATTTATTGTTTCTTGCACTTTGATTGTCGTATTAGTTAGTGAGTAGTGATTGTTCTGTTTTAGTATGCTTTGTCATGCATTTTGTCTTGATTTTTTCACTCACGTTGTTTTCTTTTTCGAACTGATTTGTAATCCTTGTACTTGAGCTGAAGGTCTGTCGGAAATAGCCTCTCTACCTTGTAGGGATAAGGTCTACATACATACACACTACACTCCCTGACCCTACTTGTGGGACTACACTGGGCATGTTGTTATTAAATTAGGGGTAGGGGAAGGAGAAATGAGGAAGGGGATTACTAAGTGGGGAATCGATTTAGCTTGTTATCTTAGTTTTTGTTGTTACTATTTACTGTTTCTTGTACTTGATTATCGTATTAGTTTGTGATAGTGATTGTTCCACTTTAGTATGCTTTTTCGTGCTTTCTTTAGTATTTTTGTCGAGACTTTGTCACTCCTGTTGTTTTCGAGTTACTTTGTCATGCTTGTAATTGAGACGAGGGTCTATCGAAAACAGTCTCTATCTTGTAGGAGTAAGGTATGCATACACGCTACCCTCCCCAGACTCTACTTGTAGGATTACATTGGGTATGTTGTTGTTGTTATATTGGGGGGGTTGGGGGTGGGGGGTGGGGGGTGGGGGAGGAGGATAGGGAAGGAGATTATAAGGTGGGAAATCGAATCCTCATCAATATGGTGAAAGTATAGAGCCAACCAACTAAGCTATTCAGATTCCTTGAAAAGGATTTAGCTTTTATAAATGTAAGTTTTGAACTAAGTTGCTCGGACTCGGGTGAGGGTGTCCGATACGGGTATAGATCTAGAGGTCGGATCCTTCACGGTCTCAATTTAAAGATTCGGGGATATGGATCTAGGGATGGATACGGGTGCGGGGATTCGGCAAAAAATAATTTAAATATCTAAAATAGAGTTATAAAACATAAATTATGAGATATTATATGAAAAACTTGAGGAGAAAATATTGTCCAAGAAGAAAATCTTGGAAGGAGATAAAAAGAAAAGCAATAACATAGAAATTTCTATATACAAGGTATTCTATTTCCTGCAATTTCACCTTCGCTTTTGTTTTGATTACAAAATTTCTTAAATTTTTCTGGACTTTTCCAGTCGATTTTGGTCAAAGTACCGAAAACCGGTTGACCAAATCAGGTACGGATCCCACACCCACACCCACACCCACACCCATGTCGTGTCGACACGGGTGCGACACTGAAAGTGAAGAGTCCGAGTAACTTAGGTTTTGAATTTCTTTTGCTATCTACTCTTTGAGCTTTTTGAGTGTCGAATTCCATGTTTTTGTGGTAGCCAACCAACTGAGCTATTAAGATTCCTAGAAAAAGTTTTAGCTTTTATATTTGTTCATTTTGAATTTCTTTTGCTATCTTTTTTTTGGGCTTTTTGAGTGTCGAATTTCATATTTTGTGGTAGCTGACCAATTGAGCTACTAAGATTCCTTGAAAAAGACTTAACTTTTATGTTTGTTAGTTTCGAATTTCTTTCGCTAGCTACTTTTTGGGCTTTTTGAGTGTCGAATTCCATATTTTGAGGTGGCCAACCAACTGAGCTACTAAGATTCCTCGAAAAAGATTTAACTTTATATTTCTTTGTTTTGAATTTCTTTTACGAGCTATTTCTTGGACTTTTTAAGTGTCGAATTCCATTTTTTGTGGTAGCCAACAAACTGAGCTATTAAGATTCCATTTTATTTGTTCGTTTCAAATTTCTTTTGCTAGCTTCTTTTTGGGCTTTTTGAGCATTGAATTTCATGTTTTGTGGTAGCCGACCAATTGAGCTACTAAGATTCCTCGGAAAAGATTTAACTTTATATTTGTTTGTTTTGAATTTCTTTTGCTAGCTACTTTTTGGGCTTTTGAGTGTCGAATTCCATGTTTTGTGGTAGCCAACAAACTGAAATACTAAGATTCCTTGAGAAAGATTTAGCTTTTATATTTGTTCGTTTCGAATTTCTTTTGCTAGCTACTTTTTGGGACTTTTGAATGTCTAATCCCTTATTTTATGGTAGCCAACCAACTGAGCTACCAAGATTCCTTAAAAAGAAATAGCTTTTACATTTGTTCGTTTAAAATTTCTTCTGCTAGCTACTTTTTGGGCTTTTTGAGTGTTGAATTCCATGTTTTGTAAGTTTAGGATCTCAATTGAAATCTTATCTAAGATTGATTTCGTGAGAAGTCGAAAAACTATGTGAAGGGGAGCTATCTTTAAACTGAACTTGGTGGACATAGTTACTTGGTATTTGTGCAGGTGGGAGGTAGCAGGTACCTCGTGGAATTAGCTGAGGTACCCGCAAGCTGGTCCAAACACCATGGTTATTAATAAAAGAGTTATTTTTAAACTGGCCGAAGATATTATTCATGCACTTGGTGCAATTTGTTTCTTGGAGACGTTTTGTTAGAAATAGTAGAAAAAGTTCATTGATATTGGTAACTTTTTTATAAATAGAGATGTCTAACCCAAAAAAGTTCATTTGTATTTGGGTTGGCTTACCGTTAGATTTTCCATCAATGAATCTGTGTAGTTGAAAACATATCTCCTTATGCCGGGCTATTTCTTTGGTGATGAGTGGTTACCGTTGTTTTGTAATGCAAATTGTTGCCATGGAACTGTGCTGTTGGATATGTTTGGACTGGTTGCGCTAGATGATCAATACACCATATCATTGAACTTTTCTCCTTGCTTTCTGTTTGGTGATGAGTGACGACTGATGAGTCACGTGGTGCAAATTTTTGTTGATTTTCAGATCTTCTACACATTTTATCATATCTACCCAAGGATCTTAATTTTGTCAACCACTCGAGCTACATCGGTTGGAGAGAGTATGACAATATCCTTCTCCTGTTATATGTTTTTCTCTATGTACAGAAGGATATGAACATGTGGATAGCATGTGCTTCTAGGGTTTTGTAATACTTCTATTTTCGATTGTGTAGGTCAAAGAAGTTGAAACCGATAGTTGTGGATCCAGGGCTCTATCTTACAGAGGAAAGTGAAGTATATTATGCCTCTCAAAAACGGGAACTGCCAGATGCTTATCGATTATTCACAGGTGAGGATACTGATAATTATTCTATCTGCATCAATAGACAATTTTTGGTGTGAATTGCTTCTGCTTTTTTGCCTTTTGATCCAAAATTTTCTTTTTCTTGATATGGAGGGATAACTATAAGGTTAGAACAAGCATACCTTCTGTTAAAGAGAAAGGAGTAACGGCTAAAATAGACTAAGTAAGAGGATTCCATTCGTAGAAGATGTAGTAGGGGGTGGAGTCTTGGCTAGTCAAGAACTCGCACTTTCAGAAGATGTAGGTAACATAAATGAGGATGCTGATGTGTGGGCATAGTAGAAGAGACAAGATTAGGAACGAAGATATACAAGGCAAGGTGGGAGTAGCCTCTGCAGTGGATAAAATGCGGAAAAAGAGGCTAAAATGATTCATACGTTGTTAAGAGGAGGAGCACAGATATCCTAGTGAGGAGGTGCGATGAGTTGGCGGTGACAGGTTTCAGGCGATGTAAATGTAGACCGAGGAAGAATTGGAGAGAGGTGATAGGTCATGACGCCTCTTCAACTTTCCGAGGACATGACTCTAGATAGGAGAACATGGAGGTTGAGGATTAGGGTAGATGGTTAGTAGGTAGTCGCGTGTATTCTCTCTTTCTCGTGATAGAGCAGAGTTCTAGTCTGGACTTGTTCCCTTATCCAGTGTTACGATTATTACACTAATGTTATCTTATTGTTCGATTTTATTACTACTGTTCTTTATTTTACTTTAGTTATCTCTAATATTTTTACTGTCAGTACTTTTCTTTCTTCAATATTTTCATAATAACTTTTTGTTCTTGCATTTCTTTCAAATCGCTGTCTGAAACGCCGGTCTATCCGAAACAACTTTTCTACCTCACAAGGGTAGGGGTAAGGTCTGCATAGCCCCCCTCTCCTGATAACGGAATCAACCCACAATACGGAAACAAGACAAACCGAGGACCAAAAGGGGAACAAGTCTCGGCCAACAATAATACCACAAGAACGAGATGATACAAGGTGTACTTTACACCAAAAACAGCCAACAACAAGATAAACACGAGATGATAAGACAACAACAACAAGATAACAACAATACACGGATTTACTAGAAAAGAACACAAACACGATTACAAGAAGTGTAAGGATAGGAAGTGAGACATCAACTCTCACAAGAACTAAGAACCTAAGTGTATGTCACACACTAAGACCCTTAATACTTGTAATAGGCAACACCAACACTCTTACAATGACACAAGATGGCGTGAACCACTCAAGCGCCAAGGTTTCTAACAATGTTTGGCAATACTAGCGATTCCACCCTAGCATCACCCTCATTTCGGATTTGGTGGCTTTTCCAAGCCCTAAACTAAGGTGGTACACTCCTCACACTAGAGAGAGTTTGGTTCAAGTGTTACAACTTTCAATATCAATAAACAACTAAAGAAATAAAGACCTAATACTAGCCTATTTATAGACTTATTACAACATAAGTGAAATGTCCAAAAAGCCCTTAATGAAGGGAAGACAAAAGGCGCCTATGGAGTGTAGTCCAAGTGTAGCCCTTAATTAAGTCCTCTTTGTCTCTTCAATTGCACACACCAAGTTTCGGATCCAACGCGTACTCTCATAAGCCCATATCCGTGATTATTCTTGTATCATCCTCTCCATCTTGAGAGGAATTTGCCCACAAATTCACGGCTTCACTTCATGCAATAGGCCACTTTAAGGAAATCACTCAAAATAGTCCACAAAACATGAAGATGGCACAAAATAGTCCGCAAAACACATGAGGAAGCCGAGGGCTCAATAACACAAGGCTCGGCCAACATCTTCATTTTGAACCTCGGCTTCCTCTCCATCTTGAGCCTTGTCTTCAATCTCATCCAAAGCACATCCCAACTCCTTTCTTGGTGGTGGGTTCCTTGTGGTTCCCTACGTCTTCCCCTCAACTTCCCTTCCATCATATAAGCATCATTGTAGACTCTATGTCCCTCATGTTCCTTTCTACCATACTCCTTTATATGGACATCGGTTTTGGGGAAGTGGAGTTTTGGTTGAGAGGATTGTTTTGGTAATGTGGAGCTTCGGTTGTAGAGATTGGATGGGAGGAAATTGGCTTCCAAGTCCCTCTTGTTGGACTTGATCAAATTGAGAGGGAAGTGACCTATTTAGGTCTCGGGTTGGAGGGCATTTGGTGGCTTGGCTTATGTCTATGTCACTTGGTGGTGGTCTTGGAGGATTGATCGTTTGAGGTAAGGTTTCAGGAGTAGAAACACGAGAGTTCCTTCGACTCTCCACTCGTTCCATCATCTCAAGTATAGTAGACATATCCGAGCTAACTTTTTCAAGGCCCGCATTCGCCTTAGCCATGTCTCGGGAAATAGCATCAAGGTGGGCTCAAATGGCTTCCATTATGGCCAAGAAGTTACCTACTAAATAGAAAATAAGATAGTTGTACAAAGGGGTGATGTGGCAGCCTTTGATTGGTTGCGAATAGTGATGTGGCAGCCTTGGAATGATTGTGGAATATTGTGGAAATCTGATTTTTTTTTTCTTGTCTTCAATTTGGATTTGTCAATTCACTTTGGAAGAGAGTTTCGATTTTGGGAGGAAAACAAGAAGATTTGGAGCCTTTTCAAATTCAAAAGGGCATTGACTTTCCTTGCACCCTTTTGGCAAAACACCTTTTTGAAAGCTTTTTGGCTCTTTCCTCTTTTGTTAGTCTTGGAAAGTGCCCTTTCTCCCTTTTGGTAACAAGACTTTTTGAGAGTCTTTTGGTCCCTTTCCTTTCTTGTAAGAGTCTTGGAATAAGTTTCAAGACTAACAAGACCACACTCTCTTTCTTCACTCACTTAGATCAAACAAACAACTCTGAAGACTTTTTCTTCAACAAAACATGAAGATGGTGAAGAACACCAAGAACACACTTTTGAATCTTGGAATCCTAAGGTTCAAGTTGGACCTACCAAACAACAACACCTCCTTTTCAAGCTTAAAACCACAGCACAATATCCACAATACACGTTCAAACCTTGACCCAACAACACATCACGCTTCCAAGAACAATAAGAACTTCAACAACTCTAGTCAGCCACAACCTTCAACAACAATCTTGTCAAGAGCTCAAATCTTGGATTTTGACTCAACAAGTGTTAGTGAACAAGAAACTAACACAAGAAACTACTAAGACAAACAAAAAACACACCGAAATCTAGACACAAATCTCAGCCCAAAACAACAACAACAAGACACAATTTGGGCCAAGACAACAAGAATGGACAAATTTGCTTCTTTTTGGAATTTTCAGTTTTTCAACATTTTTTTTTTCTTTTTCGACTTAGAGAGCCCAAGATTGGTAGTGTAGGACCACAACCAGCCTTAGCTCTGATACCAAATGATAACGGAATCAACCCACAATACGGAAACAAGACACAAAACACAAGACAAACCGAGGACCAAAAGGGGAACAAGTCTCGGCCAACAATAATACCACAAGAACGAGATGATACAAGGTGTACTTTACACCAAAAACAACCAACAACAAGATGAACACGAGATGATAAGACAACAACAACAAGATAACAACAATACACGGCTTTATTAGAAAAGAACACAAACACGATTACGAGAAGTGTAAGGATAGGAAGTGAGACATCAACTCTCACAAGAACTAAGAACCTAAGTGTATGTCACACACTAAGACCCTTAATACTTGTAATAGGCAACACCAACACTCTTACAATGACACAAGATGGCGTGAACCACTCAAGCGCCAAGGTTTCTAACAATGTTTGGCAATACTAGCGATTCCACCCTAGCATCACCTTCATTTCGGATTTGGTGGCTTTTCCAAGCCCTAAACTAAGGTGGTACACTCCTCACACTAGAGAGAGTTTGGTTCAAGTGTTACAACTTTCAATATCAATAAACAACTAAAGAAATAAAGACCTAATACTAGCCTATTTATAGACTTATTACAACATAAGTGAAATGTCCAAAAAGCCCTTAATGAAGGGAAGACAAAAGGCGCCTATGGAGTGTAGTCCAAGTGTAGTGTATGGCCGTTTTTTGGTGCATAATTAAGTCCTCTTTGTCTCTTCAATTGCACACACCAAGTCTCGGGTCCAACGCGTACTCTCATAAGCCCATATCCGCGATTATTCTTGTATCACTCTCCTAACCCCACTTTATTATTGTTGTCGGAGGAAATCTTTTGGAGACAGAGATCCAGAAGTTTACGGTTATTTGGTAGTAGCAATCTCTGCTTGTAGGAGAACTTGTCTCAGAATCTCTGAGTGAGATGTTCATCTATTTGCGAGCGGGAAGTGGGGGGTTCATTTTAGGTGTGAAATTGTAGCAGCAGCATCTAGCTGTTTTTGAATGCTCCCTTTTGATGAATGTTTCTAGAAGTGAAGAGAAAAACTAATCCTGTCCAAACACCTTTTGTTCATGGACAATTTTTAATCAGCAAACATGTTCTCAAGACCTCCACGAACTAAAAATAGAACTTTTTACAGTAAGTTGTGACGGACCAGAACAATGGCCCCTATTACAACATCCTCTATCACAATTAAGGCTGAAATGTCTATCTGATGGAGTTTCAAGCAACGCTCCTAATTTAATAATTCCATAAGATGCAATGAACCCTGACTGGTATAAACTAGAGATTGGAGCATTGTAAAGCAAAGATTACCTGTAAAGTCATGAAAAACCGAAACAAAGACGACCTGGAAAATCTGTTGCTGGTGGGAGGTGGCAAGTATCCTGTGGATTTAGTCGAGGTGCGCAAAAGCTGGCCCAGACACCACGGTTATCGAAAAAAAAGAAAGATGACCTGGAAAGTCATGAAATAAAAGAGTAAAGAACGTTGGATTATACCTCTTTAGGCAGCATTAGAAGTTGTTACTAACTATTAAAGGGAGAGTATAGTTTTGATGTAAATTGTGAATAGACGTATGAATATCTTTTGCACCATTTATAGCACTCTTCAGATCAGTGCCAATCAGTGAGAAGGACGTCCCTGGCTTCCTGGAGAACTTTCCAAAAGATGAGCCAGCAGATGTCTAATTTAAGTTTTCCCAGGAAAGAGTACTGGTTTTGCCAATCATGGAAGAACTATACAGCGTGATCGAATAAAGGAATTGTAACACAGTTTCTGAAATTTGTAGGCCTCTCTACTTCTTCGGAAGTAGTAGTATGGACTGCGTACATTTTACCCTTCCCAGACCCCACTTGATGGGAACTCACTGGGTATGTTGTTGTTGAAGAGGAACATTTTTCACAGGGATATGTTCAGAGCTCAAACGAAAATTTTGATGCTTACGCAGTATTTCTTTTGAAATTATTGAAAAACATCTAGAAACAGGAATCAATAATTAGTTAATTCGAAGAATTAAGTGGGATAGGTTTTAGTGAACCAAACACTACCTAAGCCTTAGCTACAAAATAATTGCTTCATTAACTTATTCCAAAGGTGTTGGATCCCTATTAACTTAGTGTACCATGATGTAGACATCCCGACTATGTTGGGTTTTAAAAAAAAATCCATGACGGCTGAAGGTAAATTCCTATGTTGCTCGGACTCTTCAAAAATGTCATCGGGTGCGTGTCGGATCCTTCAAAAGTAATGCATTTTTGGAGGATCCGACACGGGTGCGGCAACATTTTTGGAGAGTCCAAGCAACTTAACGTAAATTCCATCTTTATGCATTCTGTTCCTTGTCCACCTTAATTTGGAGGCACATGGCGAGAAGGTAAATGTCAATGGCCAGATAATGAAGGATTAGTCCAAGTGTTTTACCTCCGTTTGTAGTTAATATTTTTTTAGCAATATGCCAAACAAGTGACCTTTGAAAACCAACAGATACTACCAAAGAGAGCACCTTTAAGTTATCGATCAAGTCTGAATGATACAACTTGCCTAACAAGCAAAGGTGTGAAGGAAGATGATTTAGTACCTCTACCTCCACAGGTTACCACATTAATGTTACTATCATGTTGTTTATAGTCTAAAAATGACGGAGGAATAGGTTACAATTGGCTAGCTCTAGTGGTTGAGCATCTCCATCAACCTGGAGGGTAAGGGGGAACAATATTGATCCTCCTGATGAAGTGTGGTGGCGTGAAAAATTTTGACGAAAATTATGATTTCACCATAGGAGTTTCTTGATGGAGTTACTGCCACTCATATATGAGAAATCACTTATCTGTCTAAGCAATACTGGATCTTATTTCTTGCAATGTTCACAAAGCATAGGCTAGTACAATCTCCTTGTGGTTAATTACTTACTTGTTTTAATCGGATATTCGTCTTTGTCCACTGTCAAAGCCTAAAACGCCTGATTGACAAGACTCCTCGAAATGCCACTACTTTTTTCACGATTTCGTTTCTGTCTGTATCTTCTTATTTATCTATGTTAATTACTAGAAGGTACAAACTTCATTAAACATTGCATCCATGACCATTGACTAATATGTTCTTACTGCAGGGTCATCATCTGCTATTTTGAGTCGAAAGTTTACCGAGTTCTGCATCTTAGGCTCAGATAACCTACCTAGAACTTTGTTATTGTACTTGTCAAACTCACCATCCTCAGAATCTGTATATTTTCCAACCATCTTGTGCAATTCGCGGGAATTCAATGGGACAACAATCAACCACAACATGCAGTATTCCGCTTTTAACTCCAGATCACAAGCTCGCCGGCTCAACTCAAGTGACTTCAATGACATGGTGATGAGTGGAGCAGCATTTGCTTTGCCATTTAAGGCAGGCGATCCGGTTCTTGATAAGATCGACCGTGAACTTCTCCACCACAACCGTGACGAACCAGTGCCAGGCGGGTGGTGTTTAGGTGACAATGAAACTAACAAATGTACCGTCTGGGG
Source organism: Capsicum pubescens (assembly GCA_030864215.1). NCBI lineage: Eukaryota > Viridiplantae > Streptophyta > Magnoliopsida > Solanales > Solanaceae > Capsicum > Capsicum pubescens. The sequence goes on from CM061542.1 coordinate 285,598,173, forward strand.
AGACGTTGAAATCTTAAGACCGGGTTCCGGAGCAAAGAGGCTTGAGGAAAAATTTCTTCATCTTTTCTCTAATGGATCATATTTGAATGATCAATGTCAATATGAGAAGAGCTCCTCCAGATGATTTAACATAGCAAATTAGACAGAAGATGTAACACGAGGTACTCATCAAACCACTTGTAATGGTACTAAATTTAAGTCTCAGCTAGCCAATTCTTTCATTGGAAGCCTATTGTTGTGTGAAGTCTTTTTGAGTGTCAGATTAATGAAAATGTTTGCCATTGCAATGGAAGATCATTGTGATGAATAGCTATTATTATCAATAGGTAAGTTTCTATCAGTGAAGAATTTGGACAATTTCCAGATTCAATTTGACTAAATGATTCATTAATTATTTGATTACTAATTAGATAATCTTTTTCTTTTTTCGTTTCATTCGATTCAGATATTTCTTTGAATCTAAATAATACAATTGGATTTATGTTTGAAAGTTCTTTTTTTATTTTTTTTATAAATAGAATATAAAACAACAACATATAAGTATAATTACACAAGGTGGGCAGTGGCGGAACTCGGATTTTCACTAAGGGATTCACAAGTGAACATATGAACTAACCGAAGGGGTTCGACATCTACTATATATATATATATATATAAAATGATTTTAACTATGTATATAGTATAATTTTTCGTCGAAGGGGGTTCGGATGAACCCCTATCCCAAGTGTAGCTCCGCCCCTGATGGTGGGGTATGCGGATGGTACAGTGTACGCGAACTTGCGTGTTGTACTCTTTTTTCCCTTCTCCTTGAAGCAGAAATAGTAATAGAAATGGTCCAAAGCGGTTCAGAAGAAGAAATAGAAGAAGTACAACACTAATACAATAAAATAAGAAACAATAAATTGAATAAAAAAAGACTACAAGAGAGCTTTCTTTTTGGTTTCCTATTTAGTGTCCGGTATCCGTATTAGAGTTCGACTAATCTGGATTCGCGCCAGGTAGAGCCCTATTCAGAGGATAGCACTCCCTACTAAGGATTTTTTCATAACCAGGGCTCGAACCCGAGACCGCTGGTTAAGGAAGAAGTAGCCTCAACCACTCAACCACATCCTTTGGTGGTGACTACAAGAGAGCTATTACCACTACTAGTATTAGTATGAAAGGTTAAGTCGTACAATACTCAACTATCCACTTACATTCTCCCCTAATCCATGTCCTGCATAATTTCAGATCAAAGATCATGTTCTCGATTAGTTGTAGCTAAGTCATGTCCTGTCTAATTATCTCTACGCAGCTTCTTTGGTGTACGTTTACCTTTTCTAAAACCATACAAGGTCAACCTCTCACACCTTTGCACCGAGACATCCATGCATTTTGTTCTCTATCGAGGCCACAAAACCTTATCCTGAATAGCCTCATTTCCAATCTTATCTCACTTAGTATGACCACAAATCCATCTCAGTAGACATTGTTTTCTATTAAAAAAAAATTAAAATGTTTGAATATATATACATATTTGATTAAGATATTGTCCTCTGAATTTGAACAACGAATAACTTAAACTGTTTGTTTTATTAATAATTTTCTACTCTGACCTTTATTTTAAAACTATTCTAAAAAGACAATTTTTTTTTTAGTCGAAGGTCTATTTTAAACAATTTCACTAATCTACAAATACAAAAATAAGATCTTCATACATTCATCCCTCTCAAATCCTACACATGTAATTATACTTGATATATTATTGTATTTGTTTTGAAATTTTATCAATATCTATTGACACTTGAAAAGAAAGACAAATATATATGTGGAAGTGGAAATGATATAGTATATAGTTATAAAATTCAAGAGATATTTATTGAAATTATTATAGAAGACTAAAGTGTAAAATAGAGGAAATCAACACCTAACTAACTTTAATGCTAGACTATTTTTTTTTCGTGAAAAGATTTTGCTCGACTATACCATTGATTTGAGTGATGTGTTATTTTAGGACATAAAGACAAAACTACTTTTATTCAACTTCAATTTAAATAAACAAATTAAGAACATATAACATGACTTTTTTCTAAGTTTGCACGTGATTATCACATGCAAAATGGGAGAGTAGTTGTAAGCATGTAACCACTATAATCATAAAAGTTTGGAAAACATGGGTGGGACCTTGTAATTAGTAAATTAGTTTCATTCAAATAATTTAAAATGCACCGGCAGACAAAATGGAGGAAATTAAGCTCTGTGTCTACAAATTTAATTAGAAAAAATCTCTATATTTTGCATAATTATTAAAAAAATTTACTTTGAATCTGTTGAGATACATAATTAACTCCTCATATATTTAATAAAAATATATAAAAAAATTCTTGTAAAGATAAATAATTAGTTTTCGATATATTTTTTTCGATTTTTGATTTGTCGAGATACATAATTCACTCAACGAAGATACATTTTTTCCTTTAAAAATACATAATTAACTTTCGATATATTTTTTTGATTTTGGGTCTGTCAAGATACATAATTAGCTTCCCGATATGTCCAATGAAAGTACATAATTAGTTGAATTTTTTGTAATTAATTTATAAGAATGGGAATTTGTGTAAATATGATAAGTTAAAGCGTATGTTTATATTATTTTTTTTAATTTTTTTTAAGCAGAATCAAAAAATCAAAATCACCTTTTATAAAAATTATTTTTGTAAAACTTTTTTTATGGGATAACAAACATGGAGTTTGACTTTAATTGAAATAGAGAGAGTATTTTAGTATTATATAATCTCAAGAACAATGTAACTTCAATTTCAATTAATCTTATCATTCTTTAAATCTTATGTTAACTTTTGATTAAGACTTTTGAACTATTCCTTAAACACACACACACACCAAAAAGAAAAAAGAAAAAAAAAAACCTCCCACATGCAATTGTTGGAATAGTCAAAGATATTTTCAAGTAACTCAATTATTATATTAATTTATAACATACGTGGCACTTTCTTATTGGACAGATTAACAAATCAATTCGACTAGTTGCTTAAGCAGCCTGCGTTGTCTAATAATGTAAATTACATATATAGTGTTATGACAATAATGACAATTAACTTTTAAGGCTTGTTTGGTTGGCGAATAAGCTATCTCGGAATATAATGATGAACTCACTCACAAATTAAAGATCGTGGGTGTTCGAGAGGTTCGAACACGTATATTGATGCCTGAAGTTTTAAGATTTTTTTTGGAAATTAAAATACTCAGCTGTCTTCTTGGTTTACTGAGTATTTTTTCAAATATTATATCAATTTTTATACCTTTTTTTATATAATTATACCTAATCTGTCTCAAATTTAATAGGTATCGGAGTATCAAAAAAAGGTCATAGCTCCGCCCCTGTCGAGATAGCGGAATATAAATATTTCGAGATTAGTTTCAGGAATTGTTATTCCATATTCAATATACTGAGTATGTTATTGATGTAGTGTCAGATGAGAATAACACTACAATTACAGAATAACTAATTTTGAGATAACTAATCTCGTTATTTTATCTCATCTAAACATGAAATTAATTTATTTTAAAATTAATCTCGAGATTAATTATTTCTTATCTCTTATATCAAACTAGCCTTTTAATTATTTATATTTGTATCCTACTTTGCAAAATGGAAAACAACATGTGAATATTTTAAAATAATACTTTCTCCGTCCTATTTTATCTGTCGGTATTTTCTTTTTAGTCCATCTAAAAAAAATATTATTTTTTCTAACTATTTAATGGTAACATTCCAATTTTATTCTTATGGGGTCCACTTAATAAGAAAAGACAACTAAAAAGTACACTTTAAGAAGGGCAATTTTATAAACTTTACAAAGTTGTCAGTATTTCTTAAACTCCATATCCGATCAAAAAGCGACACATAAAATAAGCCGGAGAGAGTAAATAAAAACTAAAATAAATTATAGAGGCAATTGGTGTATAGTCCTTGTCAGGATCAGGAAATGTTGGGTGTACTTTCGTTAGTACTGTTTTTGGTCTTGATGATTTGACACATACCAATTGTACCTAAATATAATTGATAATAATGGGATTATTGGGATACCAACTTGTTGAAATAAATAAATGCTAATGAAAAAAATATGAGTATATAACTTACGTGAACGTTAGATAGGATGTTATGGAGTTGAGGATATAAATTAGAATAATAAGTTAATAGGTAGTGCGTTGTTTCAATATTCGTCTATATTAATAGTTGTAGTATTGTTTATGTAATTTTTTGTTCTTTATTTTTTATTATTATATGGTGTTTTCTTGTATTTTAATTATCGTATTATTTTGTTATAGTTATTATTGAGAATGTATTATTTTGCTTTCACTTTTAACAGTTTTTTTTTTAGACTATTTTGAACTGATTTTTCTTAAGTTGAGATTTGAAGCGACGTCTATACTTCACACAATGAAGTTGAAACGTTTACCTGCATCCCGTCTGAGATAGTAATATTAATTTCGTATATTTTATACTCTCTAAATCCAATTTTATGAAAATATTTGAAATATGTTATTATTGTATTTAATATTTGATATTTGTATGAAAACTTTCTTTAATTTTTTCTTTTTCATATTATGAACTCAAAATCAAAACCTCCATATTAAAGTTTGACTAATTTGAAGGTTATTTTCATTTTATGAACTCAAAATTGAAACATTCGAATCAAAATTTGACTAATTGAAATTTCATGTTGGATAGAATACATTAGAGGATAAAGCTCTCTTTTAAGTGTTTTTCCATATAACGAACTCAAAAAGAAACCTCCATATTAAAATTTGACTATTTTAAATTTAACATCAGATAGAATCAATTTGAGAATAAAGCTCTTTTTAAATTTTTTCTATATTACGAATTTAAAATCGAAACCTCCGGATTAAAGTTTGACTAATATGATTTTACATCAAACAAAATTAAATTAAGCTCTCTTTAAGGATTTTTCCATATTACGAACTCAAAATCGAAACCTCCGAATTAAAATTTGACTAATTTGAATTTGCATCAAACAAAATTAAATTAAGTTATCTTTAAGAGTTTTTCCATATTACGAACCCAAAATCGTAACCTTCGAATTAAAATTTGACTAATCTAAATTTACACCATATAAAATCTCAATTCAAAGATAAAACTCTCATTAATTTTTTTTTCATATTACGAACCCAAAACCGAAACCTCCGAATTAAAATTTAACTAATTTAAATTTACGCCGCATAAAATCATTTCAAAGATAAAACTATCATTAAGAGTTTTTCCATATCAACACAACTCAAAATCAAAACTTCTAATTTTATTTTTTTTAAAAAATATCTCATTCACCACGAATACCAATATAAGAAAGAGAGGAAACATTTTCTCTCTTTCCTACCCACCATTACTTCTCCTTCCCAACATCTCTCTCAACAAATTCAAACCAAACACACATCCAAAAAAAGAAAAAAAAAAAAACCAAAAACTTCTTGAATTCCATTTTTTCCTTCTTCTATTCTATACAAAAATATTCTCTCTAATTTTTTTTCTTCTTTGTTGAAATTATTTTTATGAAAATGGAAATTATGGACACAACAACATGTTTTATGGTAGATGATGATATTTTAAATTTCTCATTAGATGATGAAAAATACCAAACTTCTTCTTCTTCTTTTGAATCTTCAAATACCATTGGATTTCTTCCACATGATCATCATAGCCATTCATTTCCTGTAAGTATTATTTGATTGATAATTATTTTTTTCTAATGTTGTGATATTTTTACAGAGAATGGCATTTTCGTAAATAAATGTGGAAAGAAGGGGTAGATTTGTTGGTTGAGGGAATAAGATACTCCTCCTAATAAAAGTGTAGGTGCTTGAGAATATGTTTGGACTATTTTATCCTTGAAATTTAAAGGGTCGTTTGATACGTGAGATACGAATAATAATTTTGAATAAAATTTGGACTTTTTATGTCATGTTGGAATTATTTATCCGATTACTATTTCATATAAAAGCCCGAATATATAAAAGCCAGAATAATAATCTCATGACATAATTAACCATGAAATATAGTTGCTTTATCTCATTTCGTGCACCAAACAATTTTTCTGAATTTATTCTTGGCCTTCTTTTTTTTCTTCTTATTTTCTATTTATGTGAACCTATTTTGAACAAAATTTAAAAAAGAACGACTTTTAAAATTTGTAATCTTAATTCTTAAACATGTATAATATTTATGTGATTATAAAAGTAAAATGAAAGTTTCTTATTATGTGTAAAATAAATTATTTGAAATTAAAAATTTAAGAGAAAAAAGGAAATAAATTCAATTTATTGATTAAAAACGAAAATAAAAAGCTTCACATAAATTCAAACGGTGGGGTAAATGGTAGGGGTATTTTTGGAAATGAAATGTGGGGGTACTTTTGGAATTAAAAAATATGGCCGACATATTTTTATGATTGGTAAGTTGGCAATCACGATAACTTAGCTGTATGAATAATTACTACGTATCCTTTTTCCACTTGCATTCCATAAATACAAAATGACGTTATTGCCCCTATGCAAAACTATATTCGGAATTGTTTTTTTTCTTATGCATTATATTATTAAAATAAGTAAATGATTTGTAGATATTTTCAATTTTTGCTACAAAAAATAATTATTGAACCCAAATTGTCATGGAAAAAGTTATCACTTGTGTTTTTTTAGTGGTGTTCGTTGAAAACAACCTCTCTATCTTCACAAGGTAAGAGTAAGGTTGTGCACACCTACCTACCTTTTTCAGACCCAACATATGAGATTACGCTAAATATATTGTTAGTTTTCTCATAAGAGTTACTTGAACTGAGAGTCTATCGAAAACAACCTTTGTAACTTTATAAGGTAGGGTAAGGCTGCATACACACCACTTTTCTCAGACCCCGGTTATGAGATTACGCTAGATATATTGTTTCTAGCTGCTCACAAGAGTTACATGAACTGAGAGTTTATCGAAAACAACCTCTGTAACTTCATAAGGTAGGGTAAGGCTGCATACACGCCACTTTTCTCAGACCCCAGTTATGAGATTTCGCTAGATACAGGGGAGGATCTATGTAGAATGTATGGGGTGGCACGACACCCGCACTTCTCGGATGAAACTCTGTATATTTATGTGTATATGTATTAGTTAATGTATAAATATTATGCTTGACACCCACAATATCAAAGAGACTAGTGGCGTAAGTGGTTGAAATTGTTTGGTTTAACTCCAACAACGCGGGTTCGAAACCTGCTCTGCACTGTATTTTTAGAGTGATTTTTAGCACTTGTCTGTTTTCTCTTAAAAAAAAAAACATAGTGTGGCTACGAAGAATAAAATGTTAGATATATATAATTATAGTTTTCTCTTTGAATATTTATTCCACTATCCTAAAATATCGTACGGAGTATACGTTATTGTTCAAAATAAGGTGGCACCCAGAGCTTTCGAATCTTGGATCCGCCTCTGGCTAGATATATTGTTGCTAGCTGCTCATAAGAGTTACGTTGAACTGAGAGTCTATCGAAACAACCTCTGTAACTTCATAAGGTAGGGTAAGGCTGCATAAACACCACCCTCCCCAGACCCTACTTATGAGATTATACTAGATATATTGTTGTTAGCTGCTCATAAGAATTACTTGAACTGAGTCTATCGAAAACAACTTCTGTAACTTCATATGGTAGGGTTAAGGCTGCATACGCACCACCCGCCCCAAACCCCACTTATGGAATTACACTGAATATGTTGTTGTTAGCTGCTCATAAGAGTTACTTGAACTGAGTGTCTATCGAAAACAACCTCCGTAACTTCTTAAGGAAGAGGTAAGGGTTGCGTACACGCCACTTTCCTCAGACCCTACTTATTGAATTACACTGAATATGTTGTTGTTAGTTACGTTCTCATAAGAGTACTAATATAGGTGCATTTTGCAGGATTTTGTGGAGGAAGAATTGGAATGGCTTTCAAATAAAGATGCATTTCCAGCAGTTGAGTTTGACATATTCTCTGATCATATCCCTAGTGTCATATTTGATCACCATAGCCCAGTTTCAGTACTGGAAAATAGTAGCACCACGACGACGAGCCACAGCAGTTGCAACGTAAATGTTAAAGAGAACGCGGTTATGAGCCGCGCCCCTGGGATCCTACAAGTTCCCGTTAACCATCCCGTTGGTGCACGGAGCAAGAGAAGGCGAAGAACCGCCTTTGCTGAGTGGGGAAACCAAGTGAAATTGAAGAACACTACTAAGCAAAGACTCGCATTGCTCTCAAAACCAATGACCAAAGCTAAAAAAGCTACTAGCATTGGTAGGAGGTGCCAGCATTGTGGGGTCGACAAGACCCCACAATGGCGTGGGGGTCCTACGGGACCTAAGACGTTGTGCAACGCTTGTGGGGTCCGGTATAAGTCTGGAAGGTTGTTACCCGAGTATCGCCCAGCGAATAGTCCTACTTTTTCAGCGGATTTACATTCAAATTCTCATAGGAAAGTTTTGGAGATGAGAAAGCAAAGGATTATGGAGTAGCAAAATATTCATCAATATAGGCAGGTTATTTAGTGGTCACTCTATGGCATATCTTTTCTAGCTTTTCTTTTTTAGCAAGTACCCTCAGACCTCACTCGTGAGATTTCACCGAGTATGTTATTCTTTTTTAGCACAATTAGTATGGAGTGTAGGTTTGTTTAATAGCTAGAAGGTTACTGAACTATTTGTTTTGATTTCCATCAAAATCTACAAGGGAATTTCCAGGTTAACCTATTTTGGTTATGCTTTTGGAACAAAATAAAAAACATGCTCCAATCAAGGATTTGAAAAACTACATGTCTACATCGTATATATAAGATCGCATGTTTAAACGTATATATAGTAAATAATGAACTTTTTTGATGAAAATCCTATCTTCGCCACTAACTGCAAGTTGCTTTAATGGAAGTTTAAGTCTTGTTCTAATTCTTGGAGGTGTTTGATCATCTTTACTCTGTCTTGGAGTGTCTAGGTGATAAAGATCACCTTTAAGCGCGGCCTAGTGGCTAAAAAAGTGGGTTCTAATTTCGACGACCAGTGCTAAAATCACAGGGAAGGACAAAGAATACTAGGTGATTTTTCCTCATTTTCATGAGCCTTAGCAAACAAAATTTAGTACCCGTATTGGTGAGAGATAGCAAGTACCCGGTGAAATAGTCTGGGTACGCGGAAAAAAAGAAAGCAAATACTACTAAGAAACAACTTCGTTGCTTTTCTGGTCATTACTTACATAACTGTGGAAACATCAAAACTAGTTCAATTTGTACTGGTGAAATAGTCGAGGTACACACATAAAAGGAAGAAGCAAATACCAAACAAGTTCAGTACTTTTCTGGTTACTACTTACATAAACATCAATACCAGTTCGATATGTACCGGTGAAATAGTCGGTTTGGGCCACAGTTGACAAAAAAGTTTTAAAATGAGGTGTAGGTGATACAAGTCTTAATAATTGAGTAGAGGTGACAATTATTTAATTATGGTTTAAGAAAGTTTTGAAAATTTCAAAATAACCCACAAGTTTTTAAATTTACACTTTGATTCAAATGCTAATTAATATATATAACGGGGAACGAAGGGAAAAAATGTGCCTTTTTCTCTCTCCTCATCCATTGTTATTTTCTCTCGCTTCACGATATTTGTTGTTCATTGTTGCTGTTGCTTTATTCATCATCTTCTGATTCATTATCATCATCTTATACTTCATTATCATCTTCATATTCTTCCTGTTGACCATTGTTGTTGTTGTTACCCCAACTGCTGCTCTTTGACCAAATTCTTATGTCAAATTTTATTTCGTAAATCACTTTCAGCTTTGGAGTTTACTTGAGAGGAGACTTTGGTAAGTCAGATTATGCTTTTTAGTTGAATCTGGGTAACTGCTAGTGTGTTATTTTTTCAACAATAGCTTGCACGCGAACATGAATGCAATATAAGAGCAATCTGTTTAAACAAATCCATTATCTGCGGCACCAAATAAATGTTCTGTTGCAACAGTAGACTCATTTTGGATTCATGTTTAAGGTTTCTAGGTGCCCGTAGAAACGAATAGATGGGTATTCTGTTGCACCAGATTAGTAATCTGTTTCAACAGATAAATAATCTGTTTCATCAGATTACTAATATGTTTCGAACAACAAAATACAACTCCTGTCACACACAAAACCTAACAGATAACTCATATGTTCTTGCTATTGATACTGGAATCAAATTATTCCTTAATTGTAGACATGTCATTCGTTAAGAAATAGAAATAGACAACACGAAAATTAAATAAGAAATAAAAAGTCAAGTGCATCAAACATAATATTTTATAAAACAAACAAAAATAATACGTAGATAAAAGAAAAAAAAAACTTAATTATTATTATCATCATTATTAACATCATTATTATTTGTATGGCCAGCTGACCAATCTTTAACGGGCAGCAGCAGCGCCCTCCTCAGCCTGCAGATCTCCCGCAGCATCCTTACTCTGACGGCGGCCAACTCCCTATGCAGGTCATGAACCTCCTTCTGCAGTTTCCACATGGCGTCTCGTAAAATAGCGACATCTCACACAGGAACAACCATATCTAGAAAACGCATAAGTTGACAAAACACACGTAAAAACAAAAGTAAGGAAAAGAAAGAATTCGAAAGTAATGTAATATACAACTAATATTTACACAAAAATCAAGAAAAAAACTTACCAGAGACAAGAAAAGGCTATCAAGTCCTTGAAGAGAAAGTAGTTGAAGGTGTTACAAGAGCAAGGAATAAATAACGTGTAGTAGATCGAACGACTGAGTAAAGAGAGACCTATTTATAGAGGATTGAACTTGAATGAGTTAGGCGAAAAATCAGAACTGTTCACCTCCATTTATTAATGACATTCTTGATTACTGTAAAAAGTTATGACTTAATTAAATTAATCAATATTATGATAAGTCATGACTTTTCAGCTTTATTATTATTAATAATTAGTTCTTTCCAGGAACCATTTTTTTTACACTGAGTTGGACAACAGATAATATATCTATTGCATCAGATAAATCATCTGTTAAAACATATATATCATCATTTGTAACAAATAGATAACCTGTTGCATCATATAATATATCTGTTGCAACATATAATAAATATATATTTTTTAAAAAATAATTATCTTCATGACATCCAAATTTTTTGAATTTTTAATTAAATAAATTAATAAAGCATATTTAAAGGCACAACTGTTCACCTCCATTTATTAATGACATTCTTGATTACTGTAAGAAGTTATGACTTAATTAAATTAAACAATATTATGATAAGTCATGACTTTTCAGATTAATTATTAATAAAATAATTAGTTCTTTACAGGAACCGTTTTTTATTTACATTGAGTTGGACAACAGATTATATATCTGTTGCATCAGAAAAATCATTTGTTACAACAGATATATCATCCGTTGCAACAAATAGATAACTTGTTTCATAAGATAATATATCTATTGCAACATATAATATATATATTTTAAAAAAAAATTTATCTTCATGACATCCAATTTTTTTGATTTTTTAATTATATAAATTAATAAAGCAGATTTAAAGGCACAACTGTTCACCTCAATTTATTAATGACATTCTTGATTACTGTAAAAAGTTATGACTTAATTAAATTAATCAATATTGTGATAAGTCATGACTTTTCAGCTTTATTATTATTAATAATTAGTTCTTTCCAGGAATAATTTTTTTTACACTGAGTTGGACAACAAATAATATATCTGCTGCATCAGATAAATCATCTGTTACAACAGATATATCATCATTTTCAACAAATAGATAACCTGTTGCATCAGATAATATATCAGTTGCAACATATAATATATATATATATATATTTAAAAAAATTATCTTCATGACATCCAAATTTTTTGACTTTTTAATTATATAAATTAATAAAGCAGATTTAAAGGCATAACTGTTCACCTCCATTTATTAATGACATTCTTGATTACTGTAAAAAGTTATGACTTAATTAAATTAAGTAATATTGTGATAAGTCATGACTTTTCAGCTTTATAATTATTAAAATAATTTGTTCTTTCCAGCAACCGTTTTTTTTACACTGAGTTGGACAACAGATTATATATCTGTTGCATCAGAAAAATCATTTGTTACAACAGATATATCATCTGTTGCAACAAATAGTTAACCTGTTGCATCAGATAATATATCTGTTGCAACATATAATATATATATATATTTTTAAAAAATAAATTATCTTCATGACATCCAAATTTTCTGACTTTTTAATTATATAAATTAATAAAAAAGATTTTAAAATAAGAATATTTCTGGTGAGTTTTTTACGGTTTAAATTGTGTTTATCATTTATTTTCTTATTGTTTTCTGTGAAAAAAATGACTTAATTAAATTAAGCTGGTGGTGAGTTTTTTATTATTGTGACAAGTCATGACTTTTCAGCTTATTAAATTTAAATAACCTTTTTCTCAATTTAAAAATCGAATACACCTGGTTTTCAATAACCGTTTCGTTTCTTTAATAACCATTTTTATTAATTGAGTTATGGCAACAAATTGTATATCTGTTGCATCAGATAACCCATTTGTTTCAACAGATATACCATCTGTTTCAACAGATATACCATCTGTTTCTATAAATCGACCATCTGTTTAAAGAGCTTTTTTCATTTCTTCTAACTGATTCATCAGTCGCAACAGATGAGGAATTTAATGCATCAGAAGCATTTTTTGTTTTTGTTTATTGAATGTGTTTAGACAAAAGTCACAGTCACGACTATTCATTAACTTTTTTCTTAAAAATCATATCATCATATATCTTAATTAAATTAATCCAATGTTGTGACTTTTTTTAAATTAAATAATCTTTCTTTTACGATTATAATATCATTTAGTTCCTTATTATTTATTAACGAACCATTTTTAGGAGAATTTCTCATCATGACGAATCCCTACCTCCAACCGCCGACATATTGAGAATAGGGAGTAAATAGAATGATAATTAAATATTGAATAAGAATTAAAAATTCAAAGTCGACCAAACCAAACCAAACCAAACATATACATGGATTTTTTTGAATCCCTTATAGGTAGATCGGATATAAAAAAGGAAAATACATACGCTAAAAGAAAGAAAAAACATAACCTAATTATTATTATTATTATTATTATTATTATTATTATTATTATTATTATTATTATTATTACTATTATTATTACTATTATTATTGTCAACCTGACAATTTTCATCCTGCAGCAGCTGGGCCCTTCTCAGCCTTGCTCCGAAGTCGGCCAAATCCCTTCGGAGTTCATCAAACTGCCTTTGAAGTTTCTGCAAGGACTCGATATGAACCTTCTTGTACGAATCTGGATCAGACATATTAATATTGTAAGTATAGTAGAATGAACGAGTGAGTGAGGAGTGACAGTGAGAGGAGGTCGGAGGGACCTATTTATAAAATGATTGAATTGGAAGGGACTGGACTTAGTCAAACAAAAAGCCATGACTATTCATATCCCTTAATTAAATAAAACTGGTGACTATTAATATGTAAATTAAAAAAAATGGATCTAAATACAACATTTTATTTTTTTGTTGTATTTCGAAAAGAGACAGATTGGTAATCTGTTGCAAAATATATTCCACCTGTCAGATAACTTACAACATATGAACAATCTGTTGCAACAGATGGATATATCAGTTTGCTTTTCCATCAGTTGTGCCGTCTGTTGCACTTGCTAGTCATCTGTTTATTCAATTTCATCGAGAGCAATCGATTTTTCTAAACACTTCTTGGCCAAACTCAATTTTTGCTCTTGGATTGCTTTTTTTTTTTCTTTGCATCCTTCAGCCAAACTAAATTTTTGCTATTGAATTGATGGCAAAAATTAAATTTGGAGGCCAGCTTGAAGGATGCAAAGAAAAAAAGAGAAGCAATCCAAGAGCAAAAATTGAGTTTGGCCAAGAAGTGTTTAGAAAAATCTATTGCTCTCGATGAAATTGAATAAACATATGACAAGCAAGTTGCAACAGATGCCACAACTGATGGAAAAGCAAACTGATATATCCATCTGTTGCAACAGATTGTCCATATGTTGTAAGTTATCTGACAGGTGGAATATATTTTGCAATAGATTACTAATCTGTCTCTTTTCGAAATACAATAAAAAGATAAAATGTTGTATTTAGAACCATTTTTTTTAATTTACATATTTGAAAAGTCATCAGTTTTATTTAATTAAGGGATATGAATAGTCATGGCTTTTTGTTTGACTAAGTCAAGTCACCACCACTTCCAATTCAATCATTTTGTCATTGTGGTCGTTAAGCTCAGTATAGAGCTCTTAACCTTTTGTGAGTTTGTCAACGAGGACCACTCACTTTATTTCTTGGCAACTTTCTTATAATACTCCTCTTGGTCCTTCTTAGCTCTACGCAAGGTCAAGGAGAAGTATGGAAGGTTCTCTTTGAGTTTTTCCAAGGCAAACGTTCTCTTGGCTAATAAATCTTGTGCTGCATCATATATGGATAGTGCAACACTCAATGAAAAATAGTTTTCTGGTAGAAACAAGTCTTGAGAAGACATAATCAGTAATCTATCGATATCAGCTTTCGCTGTGTTAAGCAGTTCTGTTGATATCTTGTCTTCTATGGAGAAGATTGATCAACAGAAAAATCAAGTGATTGAGATTGTTTAATCTGTTGACTAACTCGAGCAAAGACATCTTCTGGATTATCAAACTTTACAAGGCAGTCTAGTGGTTCAATAACATCAGATGTCTTGTTTCCGATATTAGCTAATGATGGGGAGATTCTGCCTCCTTCACCATCCTGAAAATAAAAAGCACTCAAAATTAGATAGAGTATCTCTACATAACGAAACAAGATGAACTAAATCTAGCATTCAGTTTTTCCTTCCTATTTCCCTCCCTTTTTTATCTTCTCACCTTTGTCAAATCCAAATATTTTTTTTCGGATACTTGATAATGCCTTGGAAATTGCTTTCTTTCTCCTCTTAGCCTTAATTTCTAATGGAGTGAATGAAACTGAAATCCTCTTTGATCGAATGACACTACTTTTAGATATCAATTCCTTTGCATCAACAGTATTAATCACACCATCATGTTTTGCCTTGCACTTTTCACATTGCATGTACAAGATAAGCAAGGAAGGGCAAGATTGATCATTCTTCTACCATATAGAGGACAATATATCCGCCATGCAAAAGTCTACACCGTTGCCAGAAATGCTTGCCACAACGAAAGTCTGTTGAAGGCATGACAAATAAACATGAGCAACATCCGACATTAAATCTTAACAAGGTATCAGAACCATATTCATGGTCCCTCAGCCTTATCAGTTTGGACTTACCAAACTTAACTGTAAAATTGCAAGTATCTTGTTTGAATAATCTATGATTAATTGGTAAAAACAACATTCACAAAATCAGTGTACTCTATGTGTGTTTCCATGATAACATTATCAGTAATACATACCTCCCACATATGAAGTGGTTTCATCTGCATGCAACTTATTCCTCCGAACCTATCTTTACTGCAGCCTCTTGTGATGGTCAGACAAAAGTTGATCAACTTTCAATTCCTTTTATATCTACAAAGAAGAAGGAAAAAATTTATGTCACAGAAAGAAAATTATCCTTCTGTTGCAACAGATGTAGAGTCTGTTAAATCAGATGAGGAGTCTGTTGCGTCAGATGTGGAGTCTGTTGCGTCAGATATGGAGTCTGATGCAACAGATATGGAGTCTATTGGAATACATAGCAGCCTTGCTAGTGGTTTGATTTGTTCCAACAGTTGCTCCGTCTGTTGCAACATCAACAACAACATAAACTACAAACAACAAATAAAAAACATCAATAACAAAGAAAACAACAACATTTGTTCCAATGACATCATCAATAATAAAGAAGCATACATCCTATGTTCCAACACCATCAACAACCATGGACGGACCCACATGGAGTCCTTCGGGTGCGCGAGTACAGACTGAACTCGTATCGAACTTTATATATGTATATGGAAATTAAAAAAAAATGTATATAATCTAATCAGTGAGCACCCTTAGTAAGAGTTGTTTGGTTAGCCTAGTTGTTGTTTATGGGTGCTTAAAGCTATTTATTTCTTTTGGTCTTGAGTTCAATTCCCACTCAACACATATTTTTTTAATTTTGGTAACCAACTCTTCTCTCCTTATTCACTTTAAACTTTCTTTTATTTTTTTCTCCCTTAATTCTTGTGTTGATTGTTCGGACTCCACTATTTTTAAGCTAAGAAGCACCCACCGTCTAAAAAACCTGGATCCGCCACTGTCAACAACACCACACCACAAGTTCCAACAACGCCAACCCCACCAACAACATCAATGACAACATCAACAACAAAGAAACAAACAAAATACATAAAAATAAATGATACTCCCAACAAGGCTTTTAAACCTCTCCCAATAGATGACTTTTTTTTGCATTATGTAATAAAAATTCTCGGTTCGTTTATTCAACAATTAAAAGTTTCTTCAAATTTTTTAAATAAATATGATATGGGAAAATGGTAATTAAATAAAATAAGATGTAAATAACTTGCAAGAAGAAGACGAGAATGAAAGAGCAATAGTGAATCATATCATACTTTAATGTCAAAAGGGGGTCAAAACAACAATTTCAGTCGAGGAATCTAAGATATGAATATCGATCGATTTAGATCCGAACGAAAATTTATGAGAAAGAGGAGAGAAAAAAAGGTTGTGATAACCCGAAAGATGATAGAAAGAAAAAAGATGAGAGATTTAGGGATGAAGGAGAGGAGAGGAGAGATGAGATAATTCTAATTTCTAGATGTACTACCCTTAATATTAAATGACTAAACAAAGTGTATTTATTCAAATTTATATTTTCAAAGCATAATTAATAAGGCTAATTTGGTAGTAAAATAAACCTCTAATTAATATTTTTTCAATGGGTGTGTCAAGTCAATATGAAATGGAAGAAGTATTAGGGGTTTCAATATTCATTAATTAATATTCACTAATAATTTGAGGGGCACGAGGAAGAAAACGGGTGACATTGAAAAGACAGGACAAGACTACTCAATGAGATTTTTGAGTTATCCGAGAAATATTTTTTACCGCCTTTTGTAGTACTACTACTTTATCTACTCGTATAGTAGCTTGCTTTAAAATTAAAAGAAAAAAATATTTTCAAATAGATATGTCGTCTGTTGCAACAGATTTAAATATCTGTTTGAAAAATTCCAACAGCTCAGTCATCTGTGACAACAGATAGAAATGTCCATTTGATAACTAAATCAGAAACGTCATCTGTTACAACAGATATCAATATCTGTTTGAAAATTTTCAACAACTCAGTTATCCGTCATAACAGATGCAAATGTCTATTTGATAATTAAATCAGAAATGTCATCTGTTGCAACAGATATTATTATCTGTTTGAAATTCTCCAACAACTCAGTCATTTGTTGTAACAGATTTCATTGCAATTGATTTAGGTGGAACTAGGGATGAAAGAATGAACTCCTCATTAACTTAATGTTAAGATTAATAATAGTACCTACATCGATCTAGGTGGAACGAGGGATGAATGAATGATCTCACAGGGTCAACTACAAATCCAATTGAGTCATTACATTTGCATGGTGTTAGTATTGCGTTCATCCCGACCCGAGTCATCGATCGATCACTCTGAGTTGAAATGAGTTCTCATTAACTTAATGTTAAGATTAATAATAGTACCTACATTGATCTACATGGAACTAGGGATGGATGAATAAGCTCAAAGGGTCAACTACAACTTCAATTGAGTCTTTTGGCAATTGCATGATGAGATGGTACTGCATTCCTCCCGACAAGAGTCATCAATCGATCACTCTGAGATGAATCGATTCTTACTACCTCGTATGTTCAACTAATACCTTAATTGAATAATTTGGGACTAGGGGTGAGTTCTCATAGGGTCAACTACAACTTCAATTGAGTCTTTTGGCAAATGCATGATGAGACGGGACTGCGTTCCTCCCGACAAGAGTCATCGATCGATCACTCTGAGCCAAACCGATTCTTACTACCTCATATGTTCAACTAATACCTTAATTAATTAATCTAGGACTAGGGGTGAGTTCTCATAATGTCAACTACAATAGATGACAACGCCTATTTGATAATTTACAACAGATGGGTAATCTGTCGCAACAGATGACTTAAACTATTTGATAGTTTACAACAGATTCATGATCTGTCACAACAAATGACGTAATCTATTTGATAGTTTACAATAGATGTGTAATATGTTGCAACAGATTACATAATCTGTTTGATTTGATCCAACAGAAAAGACATCTGTTGCAACAGGTTGAACATTTGTTTATATATAATCAATTGAGTTTATATGTTAGACTAATACCTTAATTGAATGTGAGTTCTCATAGTGTTAACTATAACTTCAATTTAGTCTTTTGGCAATTGCATGATGAGACGGTACTGCGTTCCTCCCGACCAGAGTCAGCGATCGATCACTCTGAGCCAAACCGATTCTTACTACCTCATATGTTAGACTAATACCTTAATTGATTAATCTAGGACTAGGGTACTAATACCTTAATTGAATAGTCTAGGATTAGGGGTGAGTTCTTATAGGGTCAACTACAACTTCAATTGAATCTTTTGGGAATTGCATGATGAGACGGTACTGCGTTCCTCCCGACCAGAGTCATTGATCGATCACTCTGAGCCAAACCGATTCTTACTACCTCATATGTTATACTAATACCTTAATTGATTAATGTAGGACTAGGGTACTAATACCTTGATTGAATAATCTAGGATTAGGGGTGAGTTCTCATAGGGTAAACTATCGATTAATCTAGGACTAGGGGTGAGTTCTCATAGGGTCAGCCACAACAGATGGCAGCGCCTATTTGATAATTTACAACATATGGGTAATCTGTTGCGACATATGACAATCCATTTGATAATTTACAATAGATGGGTAATCTGTCGCAACAGATGACTTAATCTGTTTGATAATTTACATCAAATTCGTAATTTGTTGTTACCTAATCTGATTGATAATTTACAACAGATGAGAAATCTGACGCAACATGTTGAACATTTGTTTTTTACAATTTCAATTGAGTTCATATGTTAGACTAATAGTACCTAAATTGATTAATCTAGGACCAGGGGTGAGTTTTCATAGGGTCACCTCCTAGAGTACTCGGTCAACTACAACTTCAATTGTTTTTATACAATTTCAATTGAATTACCCTTTTGGCAATTGCATGATGAGAGGGTTGAAAATTACGCATATATTTTATGATTTTAAAAATAATTAAGATCAATTCGGACCAAATTAACATTTTCAAAACTACTTGTCATTCTTTTCCAAAATACAAATCAACCCATACAAAATGTTTCATCATTTCAAATCTTGAGGTCTCGCTCTTTCTCTCTCATTCTCACTCAATAATACAGTATAGACAACAACTACTCAGCAAATTTGCTCAACCCTCCTTAATAGATCGCTTTTCTTCTCATTTCCGACCACATAGGTGTTATTTTCGACTTCATTGTTGCTTGTATCAGTCATTTTCTTTGTCTTCATAGGTAACAGAATTTGAGAAGAGCTCTATATTTGTTATTTTTTTCTTTTAAAAAATAAGGTCTTTTAAGTTAATGATGAAAAATAAAACTTTTAGTTGTATTATCTTCAAGAAAGCGTTTACAATTTTGAGTTTTAATTGTAAAATCGTAGGAAGAACTCGAGAAATCCCTAGTTTCCGTCGTAGTGTTCCGTTGACTGTCGTGGTATTGTTGGATGGTGTTGTTGTTGTTGTTGGTGGTGGTGTTTGTGGTCGTCGTGGCATTGGTTGGTGGTGTTTGTGGTGGCTGTCGGGGGCGTCGGTATTTGTGGTGTTTGTTTGTTTGTTGTCATTGGTTGGTGGTGTTTGTGGTGGTGGCTGTTGGTGTATCGGTATTCGTGGTGTTTGTAATGTATTTTTTAAAATCTATGCATACACAATTGTAATGTAATTTTTGTTTTTCTTTGTTTGTAGGTAAAACATGTCTCCCAAAAGAAAAAAAAGTAAAAGTGGATCAACGTATGACCACTAAAAAAAAAAGGCTACAGTACAGAGGAATTCGTAGGAGCTTCCTGAACAATCTCAGTCAGGGAAAAGTGAAGTTGAGGAGATATGTGAAAACAACATTGAGATAGGTGGACAAGGGTCCGCAAATGGTGATAAAGAAAATGAAAGTGAGAAAGAGGAGGAATTGGAGAGTGGGAAAGAGAAAGAGGATGATCATTAACATGATGATAATAGATCATCGATGGGGCATGAGTTAATATCGACATCCCAGCATGATCCTGTCAAAAATTTTAGTATTGACAGGTTTCAAGTTGCGATACTGTTAAATGACCCAGAAGGAAAACAACTAACTGGTCAAATTGTACTTAAATGTCAGATGGGGAAATTTTTTGAACATTTTATGAAAATTATGAAGAACGAAAACATAGGCGGACTTTTTAAGAAGAGCTGCTTTAGATGCTTTCTTGATCTGCCTGAGGACCCCTCTGCCCGTATCTGTTTCCCTATGACGATGGTATATGATCTTCTTAAACGCAGGATTAAGTACGCGGAGGATGATAAAGATCCAAAGGAGGAGGGAAAAAAGAAGATTGATGAAATCTGGATCAACTACTGTGGCATGCCTGTTTGTTTTGGCTTGCAAGAGTTTGCCATAGTGACGGGCTTAAGATGCCATCGTCCAGAAGGACCACCACCCCGCAAAAGATCTAAGGCAAGAAAATGCAAGGAAAAATAAATGGGTTGTTTGACATTGCTCTACGTGGCTACAAAGAATCAGATTTATTGACAGATCTTGAGGATAAAACCATACTAGAGCAGTACAGGGAGCAATTGTGCTTAGTTTAGTTTGCCCATTCAGTTATATTGGCAAGAGATGTCAACAAGGTCATAGAAGATGATTTGTTGGCGCGTGCTGAGGATTTTGATAAATTCAATAATTATCCCTGGGGATATGACAGCTTCTACTTGACTGTCCAATATTTAATGACAAAGCTATCCTCAGGGACGATCACATTATACGAATTTCTTTGGGCTTTCATGGTAAAATTAATCACTAATTTTACTCATCCATTAATTTATATTGAATATAGTTATTATGATTTTTTTTTCTTGCTTCCTGTTTATATTTTTTAAGCTTGGGCATTTGAAGCCATTCCCCCCCTCCGAACACAGTTAATAGATTACCCGGATGAGGTTTCTCATCCAAGGATGTTTAGGTGGTTGGCTGCAAAGAGCAACACTAATATTAAGGAGGCTGATCTCTTTAACCCTCCAGATGATGCAGTACGTCTTCTTTAAGTAAAATAATTCTACTCAAAGATAAGAAAGATATTGAACAGATGTTATATCTGGTGCAACAGATGTTATATCTGATGTACCAAATGGGACATCTGTTGCAACAGGGTATATCTTGCATCAGATTACCCATCTGTTGCTTTGGTTCTCTGAACCCCACTCCTAAAATATTAACCATCTACTGCAAATTATGAAACAACTATTTAATCTGATAAAATACTATTTATCTGTTGTGACGTACAGATCATCTGTTGTATAACAGATTACCCGTCTTGTGCAACTGTTGCAACAGATGATTGATATTTTGCATCAGATTATCCATGTGTTGATCTGTTTCTCTGAACCAGACTCAAACGGAATTTAACCATATACTGCAAACTATGAAACAAATGGGTCTTTTTTTTTAAATATAGCCCAACTGTGAAAATTATTATATTATATAATTTAAATGCATTTGTCTTTTTTTCTTTTGTATAGGTTGTGCATCCATGGATCATGCCTACTAAGGAGGAGTAGGTGATGACTTCTTATATTACTCTAGGTCATGTTGATACTATAACAGACCCAACGGTAGAGTTAATAAAGAAGGAATTGGCTGGAGCAACAGCCATAAGAAGAGCAATTAGGCAAGGTCAGCCTAATGTTGAGGCTCTTCATGACCAACCTCTACTAAGGCAGATTCGGGTGCTTCTTCTGGTGGAGTTGTTGGTGTTGGTGGTAGGCATGCTGATGCTACTACCACTCGTGATGATGAGTATGTTGATGCTCAAGAAAGAATAAATATGTTTGAAAACACCCCTTTTCGGCCTTACACAGGTCCCTCTCACCCCTCTTCACCCTCGTGTTCTCGTTGCGAATGCGATGAGTGCAAGGACAGACAAGATAAACTCTTTGACAAAGTAGAGGCTATATCTAAAGCTATTGAGGAATTTAAATCCAAGAGGTGTGTCATACCATCCAAGAAGGTGAGGGAGCCACACACTCCTACAGTGTTGATTAGGAGAAAAAAAGAGCAATTAGAGACGTACTCTCCGCTCGAAAATCAAAAGAAATTGCAAATCCTCCCTCTCAAAAAGCTGTTGAAGTTCAGGGGCCAGTCAAGAAGGTGGACATATACGCGAAACTTGGCACCGAAGAGAAGAGGGATCTGCGACAGGCCAAGAATGCCAAGCCAGGCGCACCAGATACCCCAGGCCTCCCTTTTCCCCCAAGACTTCCAGACTATGACTGATATGCGTATGTCGTACGAGGACAAGACAAGTTTACTTTTCCTAACCTAGCCCTTCTAATCTACCCCATGAAGAAGAATCTATGCAACAGATTTCACATCTGTTGCAACAGCTGGGTATACTGGTGCAACTGGTAGTGGTTCTGTTGTAACTTATTATCCATTTGTTGCATAAATTGCGTTGGATTATTGATTCATAGAATCCTATGCAACAGATGGACCATTCGTTGCATCTTTACAATTACTAACCTATTTAAAAATTAACTTTTTATCTCACAATATGTTGATATAATTCTCTGCCTCATGAGAAAAATGCAATTAATGTAACGTGAAGCTTATGACGCTGTCGATAGGATAATGGACCTCGACTTCTACAAGAAGCTCAAGGATAGGTATGATCAACTCAATGGAGAGGCGTTAGACCTTGGCGTGAGACTTGATTTCCTAGTTCCTACGTTGGTCTTGGATGAAGAAGAAATGATAAAATATGTTAGAGGGGACATGCTAAATCCACAGGGCAAAAGATGGACCGAGGCAAAAAGGATTCTTGCAGTCATTAGCGTAAACGGCATGCATTATCGAACTGTTGAGATACTACTCGAGGAGGGAAAGATCAATGTTTATGACTCTAACGTACCTCTCATCGATGATTTTGATCTTTTTCTCCTCATGGAGCCACTGATGGTGTTGTTGCCCATTTTGTTGAGGGAGAGTAAACTGATGAATCATTTGCCAAAGGAAGTGTTGATAAAGAAATCATGGGATTTTGATGGTCGAAACAGGGGAATGATCCTTCTAAAAGATGATGCCGCTAAAGAAAGCGGCTCGCACGTTCTTGCACACATCGAATATTTACAGACCAGCATAGAAATGGCCGAGCCAATGACTTTTCTGTGTGACAACGCTGTGCTAAACCTGCAAGAGGTCTGGGCTTATGGGGTACTAACTGGACGCTTGAAGCCTATGTATATAGAAGAGCCTGTGAAATAATTTTTTTTAATTTCAAGTCACCCTTCACTTTATTACATGTACATATAGTGGCAATAATTTTTTTCTGATGAAAGTTGAGTTTTTTATAATGCAATAGATTAGATTGTCAATCTGTTGTAAAATATATTTAATCCCTTCTGGCAGATAGTTTATCTGTTGCAATAGGTTAGTCATCTGTTGCATTACGCCGATGTTATTTCTATGAATAATCTAATAATCTAAGTCTAATCTGTTGCAACAGTGGGAAGACCTGTTTGATAATTTCCAACAGCTGACCTAAATTTTACAACATATGCCTAAATCTTTTTGATATTTTCCAATAGTTACGCTTGAATATCCATGTGCTCGACAACACCAAACCAGTAACAAATACACACACCACCATGAAAATTTCAGCAATTAAGCTTGAATATCCATGTGCCCAACAACACCAAACCAGTAGCAATAACGACAACAATGTAGTATTTTCTTGCTCGATTTTGTTTCTCTTCAGAAGCCTTGACTTTGTTCAACAAACCCCAGATCACACAATTTTCTTGTGAAGGGTGTCGTTCTTCATACCAATCAAAGTAATCGCATCCACCCAATTTCTATAAAAAAAGAGAACACAATTACAAAATAATTACAAGTCAATAATTAATCAACTAATTAAATCAAAAAAATATTACCTTTGAAATCTTACAAGTAACAAAACCTACGACCCGGATTTTGTTGAGTCCAAGAAGTCTTTAACAGAGCTTCATGACCACACTTACAATATGGAAAATCTTTATCACAAAAAACAGTGGAAGATGCACTCGACATCAGTTGGAAAAAATGAAAGAAATAATTTGAAGAATTTGGATAGATAAAAGAAGATGACGATGAAGAAGAAGATTTAGGAATTTAGGGTTAAATTTTAGGAGGAAGATGAATATATAAGACAATGGGGGGAAAAAATGACCGTTGGGGGCCAAGTGACGGCAAGTCAGTGAAATGTGTCAGACTGACACTGACACATTTGATGCCTATTTTATTTTACGTGTTTAAAATGAACACTATCTACTTGATGCCTATTTTATTTTAGGTGTTTGAACTGAACACCGTCGATGGGTTGTGCCTTTTTTATTTTAATTCAATTCACTTTAACCTTTTTACACGTAGTGGCAATTGTTTTTGTCCAACGAAAGTTGAATTTTTATAATGCAACAGATTCTCCATCCGTTGTAACAGTTATCCTACCTGTTCTGATATATAGTTTATCTGTCGTAATAGGTTGGTCATCTGTTGCATTATCTCGATGTTTTTATCTAAAGTCCATTTGTTGCAACAGTGGAAAGACCTGTTTGATAAATTCCAACAGATCACCTACCTGTTGAAACATATGTCTAAATTTGTTCGATTTTTCCAATAGATGTGTCGTCTGTTGCAACAGATACATTATCTGTTGTAATATTTGAATCTAGTATTCCTTTTCAATTAATAATTTCAAATCTAAGGAATAAATAAAATTCGTAGACAAAATAAAATAAATCGAAGCCTTCATAAATTAGCTGAAATCAATGAATAAATGAAATGTAAAAAAATTGTTATGGGTACAGATCTCAACAAATACATCAACAACATTTTAAGTATACTGCCAAGGATTGCTTTGACAGGATCAAGCTATAAAGATCTACTCAGTATGAACAAGTTGTTCTTCATCCGGTGCTATGGAATTCGGCTTTGCTCGTCGTGGATCTTTATTGTCGCTTACGTACGGTTTCTGCACTTTCTGTTCTCCGTATTTCCATAAAAAAAAGTAGCATATTGTCAATGTTGTTCATCAGTAGCTTCTTCTACATCCACCTGGAAAGCCAAAATTGGTTAATGCTAATCACGGAGATACAACAAAACAAAAAAAGATAACTCATCTCTTCTAGCAAAACAAACAGGTCTTCCTTCCGTTTTAAATTGTCCCAAACAGATTATATTTCTGTTGCAATAATGAATCAACTATTGGGATAAATTTCTACATGAGGAGGACCCTGTGTGATAATTTCCAATGGATAAACCATCCGTTGTAATATATGAATCATCTGTTGCAGTAGATAGGTCATCTGTTGGTACAAATAAAAGTGGTACGAAGATCTTTTTGATTTGCTAAAAAAGAAAAGACATATGTTACACCAGATAAAGTATCTGGTGCAACAGGTTAGTCAACTGTTGCAACAGATGTATATATTTGTTTGATAATTTTCAGCAAATGTGTCATCTGTTGAAACAGATATGTGTCTGTTTGTTTTTTCAGTTGGAAGACATATAATATATTCACCTTCTTCAGCTCGTGCTACTCTCCTTTGGACATTATACGTTGCTCAGTGCAATACACAGACAGAGGAGTTGCAATTTTGATTTTTTGGATGCTTGATAATGCCCTGGAAATCACTCTCTTTCTCCTCTTAGCCCTAATCTCTAATGGAGCGGCTGGAAATAAAATCCTCTTTGATAGAATAAGACCCCTCTTAGATGTCAATTCCTTTACAGAAGCAGTTAATGCATTAATAACATTAATCACTACATCATGTTTTGCCCTGCAGTCTTGACATTTGCATGCAGAACATTCGCTGGGAGAGGCAAAATCTGTATAACCAGTATGATCATACTCATAATGGTTTTCTTTAAATACTGTAAGAGGAGCATCATTAGCACCAACAGCAACACCACTACCACCACCAACAGCTCCATCACCACTAAGACCATCAACAACAACAAGCCCACCCTCCAAAATTATTTTTCTTGTAATGGTTGTTGCTCCAAACAATTCCATTTTTATTTTGTAGATGACCTTAGGGTCCGATAAAGTTTGCACAGACCGTAAAGTAAGAAAAAATGGTATCTTCAACTATCGATTGGTCGGAACTAGCGACGGATGCACAATCTAACATAAATCATTACATATATTAGAATGATGATTAGATCATTCGAAAAAAATCATTAATTAAAAGAAAAAATTAATTATAATTATACTTACTGCATCCTTCGGGGGGTTGAAGAGATCAATTTTTTTTATATTTTTATCAGTTTTGGCCGACAACCATCTCAAGATTCTTGGACAGAAAACTCCTTTCTGGTAGTTCACTTGTTGTCTCAAATAAGGCATGACTTCAAACACCCAAGCCTATAAAATAACACCAATAAATCAAAACCA
The DNA here is from genome assembly GCA_030864215.1 of Capsicum pubescens. NCBI lineage: Eukaryota > Viridiplantae > Streptophyta > Magnoliopsida > Solanales > Solanaceae > Capsicum > Capsicum pubescens. The sequence continues at coordinate 285,625,039 of CM061542.1, forward strand.
TTATTGAGCAAAAAAAATGAATGATATCTGTAATACCCCGAGAATTTCAACTAATAGTAGAACCCTGTTTCAAGCTCATTAGAAATAAATTTAGTGATTTGGTAGCTACATGATCTAGCTTGATGAGTATTAGGGCCTCAAAAGTGTCCTAGCTATTAGACGAATCAAACCATTCCTTGCCGATTGAATTCTTGAGATGGATATTGGTATGGTCAATTTCAAACAAGTATATCTCTCATTATACTATGAATTTCTGAGCTCATGACCCATCAAAAGATATATAATTGAATTATCTTTCCAACGATACCAATTTTGCCAAAATTCGTTATCTGAGAAAAGAGTTATGCCCATTTTACTCCAGCGTATCAGCCTGGAAATTTCGTGATGACTTGTCACAAGCCTGACGGCTTGTCACAAAAGTCGTCACCATAAGCAGAAAGTCACAAAATCCAATATTTTGTGACGACTTGTCACAAGTTTGACGGCTTATCACAAAATGTCGTCAACCTTAAGACGAAAATCATAAAATCCACCATTTTGTGATGACATTTTGTGACGACTTGTCACAAGTCTGACAACTTGTCACTAATGTCGTCAGCTATTTTTTTTCAGCAATTTAATGACGTTTTTGCAAGGGTATTTTGGTTTTTTTCCTGCACTTCCCACGACTTATAACCCTCAGAGAACGTATTTTCTTCTATTTCTCTTTAGTTAAACATCTCAAAATTCTCTGCACACCTTCAACCACAAGGTTAGGGTTTCAACATAAAAACCTAATTATCTAGAGATTCAACTGTGAGAATTCAATAATTCTTGCATATTTGAATTCCCCGTTAAGAGGGCTACGAGGGACACCCAATAGTTAGTGAATAACCTTCCGAAATTTTTGAAGTCATCCAAAAGCTCCAAGTTTAAGGTATGTGGTTTTGAACAAGAACACCCTTTTGTTCTTGTGCCCAAAAGTTACATATTTTCGTAAAGTGTTTCGTAAATTCATGGAGAATTCCTTTCATGTTATTATATTGTGAGTTTTATGAAACTATGTCTTACCCAAGCTTTGAGTTGCAATATTATTATGCATATTAATGTTTTAAATTGTCAATTTATGGTTTAAGTTGCATAATTCAACGTCTATATCATGTTTTGAGAATTTCAAGTCCTATTGTTGTGAATTGAACCTTATGGTTAAAGCATGAGTTTGAGAATGAGATGTTAGCGATTTTTAAAGAATATCAAGAAGTGAGTTTTGATTGTAAGTTAAGATAGAAATCCACATTCTTGAGTTTGAAGTAAAGGGGATGCATTTTGGCTCCCATTATATATATATATATATATATATATATATATATATATATATATATATATATATATATATATATATATATGTATTGTTAAATTATTTTAAGGTGGATTTTCTAAAGTTCTGAGCTAAGGGGGTAGTATTTAGCACCGAGTTGGGCTTGATTTTGAGGTCTCATGCCCCAGAACTACGTGCCCCCGTAGGTTCTTGATATACCCCAAGTGGGTTAAGATAGTGATCACTAAAGTTAAGGTTTTATCCGATGGCAAGGATAGAACATCTCTCCCCAACGTGGGTAAGACGTTGGAGTCCATGTAGCTCACATGGTTTATGTCGGTTAAGAGAAAATCCCTAAGTTCCTAAAGTTCTCTAAGTTCTAAAGTCTTCCAAGTTTCAAAGAGTTTTAGTCTTAAAGTTACAATGTTTTGAAAGTATAAGTGTTTTGAAAGCTATGGTCCTAATAATTTCAGGTGTCATGATAATTTGAGGTTTTAAGTAAAAGCATGATGATTTATGAGTCTTGTGGCATATATTTATTTCAAGTTATGTGAGTATGTTTTACACCATGCAGGTTTTCTATAAAAGCTTATGATATTGAGTATTTTAATTGCACACTCCCCCATATGCTCAGTACATTCCCAAAGTACTGACCCATATATTTTGTTTGTGTGTCATATATTCTCGTAATGTAGGTTCAGGTGCTCAGTCTCAGCCTCACCGGTGATCCTTTTGAGCACTCCTATCTACATATCAGCCATGGTGAGTCCTCATGTTTTGAGGACCGGTTATTCTCAGACTTCCGGTTTTATTTAGTAGCTGTTTAATTCTTATTAGTTGAGTATGAGTCAGTTGGGGACCTGTCCCAATGGCTCTCTAGTTTGGAGTAGTAGAGGTTTGTCAGACTAGTCATCAGATTATCAACACTTCGAGATTTCCTTTGAGTTGTAGTTTGTTCAGACCAAGTATTTCATTCATATTTCTCATTTTATGATGTCACAGTGTTAAGTTCATGTTTTTTTATCTTTAAGTAAGCTAATATATGAAGTAGAAGGCTCAAAGGGTTAGCTTGGGGCTACTTGTAGCCTTAAGCACCGTGTGACATTCCGGGACCCGATTGCAGGGCGTTACAATATCATAATAGAAGAAAGAAACATTTACCATGAAAGCCCATGGGAAGCCATATAAGTTGACTGTCTTTGGCGCTAACGGAGTCAACAAATATTTGACAGTCATTTTGAAGCTTTCATACCCCTAAGGATAGCTGTTAAACGCCTCAAGATCCTCAGAGAGCTTTATTAAACCGAGGCTTATGCTGTTGTTAACGTCTCTCGCCCAAAGAATATTATGTACAAACTAAACCAAGCACAATGACTGCTTGTGCTTCTTTGAAAGTCCTTTACCTTTCAACGTTTCTATCAAATTTTTGTTTTTGAAGCTTGGACCAACAATGGACACCAGGTCATCACGATCACAGGACTTGCCTTTGCCTTTTTTGGGTGTGCGGGGTGCTTTTTTTTGGGTTAGAATAGGTATAACTTGAGAAGGAGGATAACATTTTAGTCTAGTAACTATGGCAAACTCCTTCCAACCAAAACAAACAGGCATGCCACAGTAATTTATCCACACCCCATCCATCTTATCTTTGTTTTCATACATAAACCTACACTTGAGAAGTTCATATACCATTTTCATTTGGAAACGAGCATTGTTGTCCTCTGGAAAATCAAGATATTTCCCAAAGTAGCTGTCCCTGAAATAAGCATCCAATTTTTATTCTCAAAGTATTTTTCTGAAGGCGTCGAGAGATTTTCCCATGGCTGACTTAACCACGAAATCACCCGTTAAATCTGCGGCACCATCGCACTGCATTCTCATAGGATAATGATCAATGCTGAAGGCTTTGACCAGATCTTCGGTGGAAGGGCTATTAGCATCTGCATCATCTCTTTTAAAACATCCCTCCTCCCTGTGTTCATCATATTCTGCTCCCGATTGAGATAACGCTTGTAAAGCAAGCTCATAGAGTGGTGGATGTAGCCTAGCTGTTTCACTTGTTCCTTTACTTGGACTTGATTCGGTTTCTGTTCTTTTGGGGACCATATTATCTAAAATTAACAGGAACATAAAATAATATATTATTGTTGATTAATGCATCGTTAAAAAGGATAACAGTAAATCAAACAAGCAAAATAGTAAAATAACAGTTGCAACAGATCACCGATCTGTTGCACCAGGTAGTATATCTGTTGCAGCATATAACCAAACTGTTGCAGCTGATGAGTAATCTGTTGCAACAATACAAAACATATCACTCATTTTTAAGACAGATGAATGGTTTGTTCAACAGATCACACAACTGTTGTGACATCATCTGTTGCAACATATGAGTGATCTGTTGGAATAGTTAAATAATTTATTGCGATAATACAAAATATATCACTCATCTGTTGAGAAAGATGAATGGTTTGTGCAACAGATCACACATCTGTTGCAACATATGAGTGATCTGTCAGAGCAGTTAACTAACCTACAGTAACGGCTGAGTAATCTGTTGCGATAATACAAAATATATCACTCATCTGTTGAGAAAGATGAATGGTCTGTTCAATAGGTCACACATCTGTTGCAACACATGAGTGATCTGTTGGAACAGTTATCAACAGTCAATATTGTTTAGATTTCTTCCAACATAGGGTTGTCTATCGCGGCAGATGAATGATCAGTTGGAAAAATCAATTCTTGGACATTTCCTGTAGAAAGAGTTGATAGGATTTTATCCAACAGGAGGTTCATCTGTTGCATCAGATCATTAATCTGATGGTTCTTCCATTGCACCAATGGTTAATTAGTTGTATCAGATTTTTTATCCGATGCTTAATCTGTTGCAACATATGGTAAAGTTGTTGCATCAGATAGTTAATCTGTTACATCAGATTATTAATCTGTTGCATCAGAATTGTAATTTGATGGTTTCTCTGGTGCATCAGATGGTTGATCTGTTGCATTAGATGGTTAATATATTGCACCAGATGGGTAATCTGTCGGAGGAAATAAAAAATAGTAGCACCATTTTGTTCAACAAAAAATAGCAATTTCACCATTTTTACCAAGAACAAGAACAGAACAAATCAAACCAAATTGTCGTTTTGTTTTTATAAACACAAATAATAAAAATCAAACTTTAAAAAAATGCAACAATCAACAAAATATCATAATTCACTTCGAAAAGAGAAGAGAAGAAATGCCAGAAATTAGGGTTTTATTCAGAACACATTTCAAATTAGTGCAACAAATATTGAAATTGTTAACCAATACTATAAGAGAAGTTGGCTCAAGTTCCTCATTTTCTTCAAAACTAAAAAGACCATAAATTTTTACCTGTGAAAGAAGAAAAGGAACTAAGAAGAATTCGAAGCTGTTGTGGCCGGAGAGCAAGGCTGTCACGTCGATTGAAGGTTGAAGTCGTAAAGGAACTCGAAGCCCAACTATTTGTAGTCGTATGTTGAAGTCGCCGAGGATTGAAATGAGAAATTTATAGAACAATTGGTTGGGAGAGAGTTGAGAGAATCTGTCGAGAGAGGGATGAGAGACAAGTTGATTGAATTGAAGAGGGGAACTCGAAGCCCAACTATTTGTCGCCGTAGGTAGAAGTTGCGGGGGTTAAAGGGAGAAAAAAGGGGAACTCAAAGCCCAACTATTTGTCACCGGAGATAGAAGTCGTCGGGGGTTGAAGGAAGAAATTTTGTAGAACTGTTGGTTGGGAGAGAGGAGAGAGTGATTGATTTGTATTGAAGAGGGGCGTGGGTTGGGTTGATTTGTATTTTTGAAAAGATTAGAAATTTTTGAAAATATTAATCAAATCCACAATTAACTTAATCAAGTTTCCTAATGATGTTTGACCCTATATGTTGGTCAATGTCACCAATCCTTCATTCAAGACTTAAAAGACACCTTTCCTTCAATTTTCTCGAAATAGTCGAGGTACACACAAAAAAGGAAGAAGCAAATAACAAACAACTTCAATACTTTTTTGGTGACTACTTACATATGAGCAGTGTAAACATCAAAACTAGTTCAAACCACATATCGGTAAGTCACATAACGGCCTGCAGTCTCACTTGGTCTGATAATTTTCACGATTTGTCCACGTTTTAGCCCATAATATCTGGCAATTGGATCGGTCAACTGAATCCGAGGAAGCTGTTTTAACACAAGAAAATATTAGGCATTTGATTAAATAGAAAACTGATGATAGTAACCAACAACAGCTATGTAAAATAGTATCTAACAAAACGATCAGTCAAAAGCTATGTTGATCGGATCCTCCAGAAATGCTGCCGAGTGTGTAGATCCTTCAAAAGTAATGCATTTTTGGAGGATCCGACAAGGGTGAGGCGACATTTTTGGAAGGTCCAAGCAACATAGGCCAAAAGGAAGACAACAAGGCCATGATGGTGATAATCAATACTTGCAGGTAGTTTTTTCACTACAACAATAACCAATATATTCCTACAAAGTGGAGTCTGAGGAGGGTAAGTTTACTAGTCTATACCACTACCTCAGATGAAGTAGAGAGACTATTTCCGATAGATCCCCGGCTCAGGAAGTTTTTTCATTCGAACTTTAAATTAACATAAGGTTTACCGCGCCCCCTTCAAGTGAACATAAAATTTTTCAAGCAATGTGTCTCCATTAGACCTTAGTTCCTTATAAAAATCAAACTCATAATAGAAGACTAGCTATAGAAATGTATTAACATGGACAAATAGCTATTCAATACAAAATTTCAACCACCTTTCACATAAAATAAGACGCAAAGGCGGCAAAAATAGTTAAATTTTCTAGACTAATAGGGATAGAATGTACACTTTACCCCTAACCTTTATGGTTAAAGAGGCCTTTAGTGTATTATATAAGGTCAAAAGTTTAGCAAGTGCAGTAATACTACTAAGACGAACCTGTGTTTCTTTCACAGTATATCGCTCCAACAAAGTTTTCTTTTCTTCAGAAGTTAGTAACTGGTGCTCAGGAACTAGAACATGATTTTTAACGTTTACCAACAGCTCTGCTTCCTGAAACATCAAACACAAATCATGATGATTAAGCATCGATTTTCACTATCTAAGATACTATCAATTACAAGTGCATAACGAAATGCAGGTAAGCTCCCAAGTTCCAAATCAAACAGAACATACTGTATTCTGATTTTGGTGGTTCGACTACTTGAGTAGTGTCACCTGCTCAAACGAATAGTATCTAGACCACAATCAAGGAAACAAGATAACAAATGTACCAGAAAATCAAAACGATCACAAGAGTAGGAGTTAATTAACATTTAAACGAGCTCATCAGCTATTTCATAACAATTTCAATCCTTCGTTCAAGTAGTAAGGACAAATTATTAGCAGAAAATATTACAATACTCACTTGGAAAACCTCAAAGTTGAACTGTGCAGATACTTCATTTATCGATTTATGAGCAAAGGAAGTCAACTTTTGTTGTACAACCAGGATTGCTTGGTAGACTTTTTCTGTTTCCATGCGTTTCGCATAAATTTTTATTGCCTGAACACCAACCTTTTCCTCCTCTGGAAAGAACACATATATCTGGAATCGATAAACCGATGAAATGGCTGAGACTTGGGTAGCAAATATTGAAATACAAGAACCTCAAATATTGAAGTAGCTAAAAGTTATCTGTCAAAATTGTTATACTAAACACACACCAAACATCGACTAAAAGGACAAATGGTCATATCCTATTCCCATTACACGGTTTCCTTAGTTACTACTCCCTCCGTTTTCAATTTGTTTGTCTGGTTTTGACTTGACACGGAGTTTTAGAAAGTAGATATGTATAATATATCATAATGTCCTTTAATCTTGTGGTCTTAAACATGCCAGGTGAAAATTTGAAATTAAAGACTTGCCGAGAAAGGAAAGAGACATTCTTTTTTTAATCGAACTAAAAAGGAAAGTAAGAAAAACAAATTGAAACAGAGGGAGTATATTTTTACAAGTAAAATTTTGTTGCTTCCCTTCCGACCTGTATTATTAAGATGTCAGCAGATCAAAGGTATTTCTGTTGTAAACAAGTCCAACATTGAATCCATTGTTATATCCATAAAAAGTATATCTAAATGGAGTGACACGGATAGTGAGAATTCCTACTACCGACCCCATGTCCCTATCTAAGCTTGAGATTAAGGCATAGTTATCGTTGATGTATCTCTTATAAACCAAATAGGAGAACCCAACCCAAAAGACTAGTCTAATAGGTGGGAGAACACATTTGGCTTATAATCCCCTTAGCATTTCTCTATTTTTCCAATGTGGGACAATTGGTTCATAACAATCGCCTCCGCTTGAGAACCAACGATATCCATAAAAAGTATATCTAAATGGAGTGACACGGATAGTGAGAATTCCTACTACCGACCCCATGTCCCTATCTAAGCTTGAGATTAAGGCATAGTTATCGTTGATGTATCTCTTATAAACCAAATAGGAGAACCCAACCCAAAAGACTAGTCTAATAGGTGGGAGAACACATTTGGCTTATAATCCCCTTAGCATTTCTCTATTTTTCCAATGTGGGACAATTGGTTCATAACAATCGCCTCCGCTTGAGAACCAACGACCTCGTTGGTCACGGCTGGCACCCCTCTTAAGTCCAAGTCACCACTCCTGGCGCACAAGCCACCACTTTGAGTCGTGGTTCCATGCGTGGATCGATCCTCGTTGGTCACGGGCTCACGTCTATGCCCAGTTGGTTCACGGGCTCACGTCTATGCCCAGTTGGTCACGGATGGCACCCCTCTTGGGTCCAGGCCACCACTACTGCCACACAGGCCACCACTACGAGTCACGGCCCAACGCGCGACTCCCCACACATGGATCGATCCTCATTGGTCATGGCTACGCCCAGTTGGTCACGACTGGCACCCCTCTTGGGTCCAGGCCACCACTCCTAGCACGCAGGCCATCACTCCGAGTCACGACCCAACGCATGGAACTCTCAATGAAAGAACCAATGTTATAAACCGAACGGGAGAGCCCAATCCAAAAGACTAGTCTAATAGGTGGGAGAACCCATTTGGCTTATAATCCCCTTAGCATTTCTGTATTTTTCCAATGTGGGACAATTGGTTCATTACAAATGCTAAGGAGTTTATATGCCAAATGGGTTCTCCCACCTATTAGACTAGTCTTTTGGGTTGGGCTCTCCCTTTTGATTTATAACATTGGTGCTTTCATTGAGAGTCCCACGCGTTGGGCCGTGACTCGGAGTGGTGGCCTGGACCCAAGAGGGGTGCCAGCCGTGACCAACTAGGCGTAGCCGTGACCAACAAGGATCGATCCATGTGTGGGGAGCCGCGCATTGGGTTGTGACTCGTAGTGGTGGCCTGTGTGCCAGTAGTGGTGGCCTGGACCCAAGAGGGGTGCTAGCCCTGACCAACTGGGCATAGCCGTGACCAACGAGGATCGATCCACGCGTGGAGCCACGACTCGGAGTGGTGGCCTGTGCGCCAGGAGTGGTGGCCTGAACCTAAGAGAGGTTCCAGCCGTGATCAACTGGGCTCAGCCGTGACCAACGAGGTCATTGGCTCTTAAGAGGAGACGATTGTAATGAACCAATTGTCCCACAATCGAAAAATAGAGAAATGCTAAGGGGATTATAAGCCAAATGGGTTCTCCCACCTATTAGACTAGTCTTTTGGGTTGAGCTCTCCCGTTTGGTTTATTACATTGGCTTTCATTGAGAGTCGAACTCAAGGTTATAAACCATTTGGCTTATAATCCTCTTAGCATTTCTCTATTTTTCCAATGTGGGACAATTGGTTCATTACAATCACCTCCGCTTAAGAACCAACGACCTCGTTGGTCACGGCTGAGCCTCGTTGGGGAGACGCGTGTTGGGTCGTGACTCGTAGTGGTGACCTATGTGCTAGTAGTGGTGGCCTGGATCCGAGGGGTGCCAGTCGTGACCAACTGGGCATAACCGTGACCAACGAGGAGCCCGTGACTCGGAGTGGTGGCCTATGTGCCAATAGTGGTGGCCTGGACTCGAGGGGTGCCAGCCGTGACCAACTGGGCATAGCCGTGACCAACGAGGAACAAACCACGTGTGGAGCCGCGTCTCGGAGTGGTGGCCTGTGTGTCAGTAGTGGTGGCCTGGGCCCAGGAGGGGTGCCAGCCGTAACCAACTGGGCATAGCCGTGACCAACGAGGCCGTTGATTCTCAAGCGGAGGCGAGGTCGTTGGTTCTCAAGCGGAGGCGATTGTAATGAACCAATGTCCCACATTGGAAAAAAAAAGAGAAATGCTAAGGGGTTTATATGCCAAATGGGTTCTCCCACCTATTAGACTAGTTTTTTGGGTTGGGCTCAAACGGGAGAGCCCACCCCAAAAGACTAGTCTAATAGGTGGGAGAACCCATTTGACATATAAACCCCTTAGCATTTCTCTTTTTTTCCAAGGTGGGACATTGGTTCATTATAGCATTTCTCTTTTTTTTCAATGTGGGACATTGGTTCATTACAGTATCCTTCAGAAATACACTTTCAAATTTTTAAGTCTTTTATCTATATTCTAGATATTGATGAGCTTCTTATTCTTCTCATAAAAAGTTTGGTTTACAATGCAGATTTTTCTTGTTGTGGAGAAGTCTAATTCCTTCCAAATTTCATTACTATATCGAGGTTTTCTATCCATAATCAACCTCTAACGCGCGTTTCCATTTGCTAATTGACAAACCTTTATCTTCTTTTTATTGATAACCATGGTGTCCGGCCAGCGACAAGCTAATGCTTTTTACCTTCCCTTTACTTCATGCATCAGAGACAACATCGTTCATAAAAGAAAAAAACATTTTACTTCGCTATGTGGTGTAACGTGATAGCTATCTTTTATGATATACCCCTAAACTTGTCTTCAGCTAGAAAAGGAAACCATCGTTTATCCAATGTTGAGAGGATCTATTACAACACCGACAAGATAACCTTAATCATCATCATTTTCTGTATGAAATACCAAGTTATACAATGAGTAACATAGCGTAAGACAAACAAGTAGAAAGGGAAAAAAAGTCGAACTTCTTGCTGGAGAAGTAAATCAAACCATGGAAAGTTCATCGATTTAAGGAAAGATTAAAATCTTTAGCAAGAAAGCAATTCAAATAAACTGCCGGTTATTGAAAGAGCGCACCTGCTCAGAATCGTTGTTGCGCTTGGCTTTCAGAATTACAAAGTCTTCTCTCTTGTTATCACCATACTTCTGAAGGAACTCATTTTTTGACATGTTTATCTCAAAGTCTCCAACTACGTAGCCCCTATCGCTCAACATTTCCATCACTGTCTTACGAATTCTGAAAAATCTCGAGAGCTCCTCTTCTGATAGAGTCATCTTTGCCCTACTAAATCAAAAAATTTTAGAAGCTGTAAAGAGCAAATACTCTGAGCATCGAACACATCAGCTAAGTGATTCAATCGGTCTTCTTTGTAATAAAAACCTTTTGTCGACTTCCTTCATTGAAAGTCCCATCCTCCAGCGAGGTGGTTAGCAGTTACTAATAAGACGATTATTACATGATGACAAGATCGATAGAATAGTTATATTACACACATAAAACTACTCTGAAGAAGCAAAAACTATCTTTCTAGCATAGTTTCTGTCGCACATAGAAACACTAATGCGGAAAAAAAGACAAGTTCAACATTTCTGAATCACTCAATTCATATCAAATGTTGAGAGCGCTGATTTGTTCGTCATACAAGATAGAAAGAAATGTTATTTTCGTTGTCTCTAGATCGAAAACCATAAGATAGTACAATCCCACAGAAAAGGAATGTATTCTTTCCTATCTTTTCGTTTTCTGTTCAGTAACAATTGTATCATTCTATCAACTTGCGCGTGAAAAAAAGGTAACGATCAGTTAATATATGCTCTAGATATAGAAATTAGATCCAAATATGTAAGGATGTAAAACTAGTAATCAAAAGTTTGCATTCACGACTCAAATCGAAACAGATTAATATCGGATGCATAAATTCTTAAGTCCTATGGGAACCTATACAATATGAAGAAAAAAACAGTAACTAACAGTACTTGATCCATAGTCTGAGCACGCGAGTTCATGATAACACAGAAACTAACTTAAAAAATCAAGATGATTTCGCGGTTCTCATCTCTGTAGTAGTCATCATCTTGCTAATATTTTCATCATAATCGACCTTATCATAAGTTTCATAATCAATCAAATCATATCAATGTATATTTAGCTGCATGAGACAACAGGGGATGCAACAATATTTAGTTTCATAATTATGACGGTGTCAGGACCAGCGTGCACAGACCTCAACTAATTCACCTGATACCTACTACCTTCCACCAGCACAAGTACCACGTAAGCCAAACGATACTTTAACTAAATTTAGTTTGCAAAATCTGCTTACAAACATTATAAATATGCACATTACCAACCTCTAACAATCAATAATTTTGACATAAAAGGTATTACTAAATAGTTATGTGGTAGTATTAATTTTGACACAATATATATGTACCATCACAAGTTCACAACTTTGAGCTACTATCACATATGATAGCAATAACATACTCAGTATAGTCCCATAAGTACGTTCTAGGGTTGATGCGGTGCACACAAACCTTATCCCTACCGTAGGTTGAGCTATGATCGCGCATGGGAAGCAAATTAAAAAAACATTAAATAGAAAATCACAAGTAACAATTGTGTTTACAACAACATACTAGTAATATAATTACACAGGTGATGTCTGAAAAGTACATAGTACACGTAAACCTTAGCCCTAACTCGTAGAGATAAATATGTTGTTTATAATAAACTCCCGACTCAAGTAAAGCTTAGTAACAATTGTGGTTAAATTTTAAAATAACAATAACTTAACCAATATAGTCCCACAAGTGTAGTCGGGAATCGGGATAGAGCAGAATGTACGCAAACTTTAACCCTAACTCGTACCAATAGAGCTATTATTTACAATAAACGACCCCCTAGACCCTACTCAAGTAAAGCTCAATAACAAATTGTTTTTGCAACAACAACAATAATAACAACATATCCACTAATCACACACGTGGGTGGGTCTCAGAAGGATAAAGTATACACAAACATTACTTTTAATGACTAGAGGTTGGAGAGAAAAATAGTAGAAAAAACAGTACGTACAATTGTATTACGTGGAAGTTGACACGTTTGTTACAGAGAAAAATATGGAGCAGTTGAGGATTGTAAAGGTAGTTGGGTTACCTTAAATAAAAGGGAAAACCCAAAAAAAGTAGGAGACAATTATTATAGCACGTAATATAGGTTTTAAAAAAGGAAACATTTCAATTATATACAACAAAAGTAAATAGTTTACAATAACAATAGTCAATTTTTTGTTTACAAAAAAAACAAAAAAAACCATTAGACCATTTTTTCCTTTCCCCTTTCATTTTGCAACAGTTGTTTAAAAAAAAAAAAAAACTCTTTTTGTTTTTTTTATGCGGCGTTTTTCTTTATTAATTTTTTTTTTTTTGTATAACTTTTTTTTATATCAATATTGTATAAATATGTATATATGATGCACAAATAGTTATGTAGTGTATATGTTAAAGGTGTCAATCGGGCCGGGTTGACCCTGCCTCAACCCGGCCGAAATCGGCCCAACCCGCCCCACATACAAGGCCCAGCTCGGTCAGCCCCCGGGTTGGGCCAATTTTTTGGGGCCCGGTTAACCCTGTCCGGACCCAATCCGATCCAGGACCGCTGGTTAACCGGCTCGGTTATTTTTCTTTATTTATTTTTTTATTAAAAATTGAATTTTGACCGTTGGGCCGGACCCAAAAAACGGCTATTTGTCCCTTTACATTAATTTTTTTTAATTTAAAATATTTTTTAAAACCCAAAAAAAATCCTACAAATAACCTACACTTTCAAATCATTTTCCATACAATTTTCATTCTCTCAAATCTCATTTCTCAAATATTCTATATATTTCCTAAAGTGCTCAATTTAATTTTTTAATTTTGCGATTACAAAGTACGAGTGGAAGTTTCTAAAGTCGCAACTTTCGGATACTTCCAAAATTTGGTATTGTCGTTCCATCTCTTACTTTTAATTTTTAATTAGTGTATTAATTGTTGAATATTTAATTTTATTATATTTGTGTATTTTGATTTTTTTTAGTTTGATTTATATTATGGATAAATTAAGAAACGTCGCCAGTAAAAGTGTTAAAAAATTTTGTCCCGGAAGTGGTAGTGATAGTAAAAAGCGAATTACTGGCGGTAGATGTAGTTCAAGTAGTAGATATACCCGTGTGCCTCCGGTACTGCTTAGTCAACCTTTTGAGGAAGAAGTCGGTGTAGGTGCTCACGATATGGATTATGTAGAAGCTCAGGAAAATTACAGTATAGAAGAAGAAAATGAAGTAAATGCGGTTGATTTAGATGAAGATGATGAAAATATTGGTGAGACACCCGCAGTAGGAAATGCTAACGTTAGATCTGAATCGGTTAATTGTCCTCCTCGTCCTCCCCGTGCCCCAAAAGCTTGTAGAACAACTAGTATTGCATGACAATTTTTTTACACGTATAGGAGATACAGAGGTGCAATGCAATATTTGTCAACAAGTATATAAGCATAAAAGTGGAGGCAAGCAAGGGGGTACGGGTACGTTAATGAGACATATAAATGATAATCATGAAAGAGAGTTATTTATTGCAAAAGGTGATGAGGCTGTTGGTGGGCCAACACAAACTAGAATGGACCTAGTAACAGGTCATGTAATTAAGAATTATAATAAATATAGGGACCGGGAAGAAATAACAAAAATGGTAGCCGTGGGGTGTTTGCCTTTCAGTTTTCCTTCTTCGGATGCGTTTATTCATTATATTCAATCAATTTATAATCCTATGTTTAATGGTATTTCTAGAAGTACTTGTCGAACCGATATTTTTAGACTTCATTCACAATATATTTTTTATTTATCTACATTGTTAAAAAATATTCAATGTAGAATGGCTCTAACTTCTGATCTTGGTCGTGCTGTTAATAAAAATAATTATTTAACCATTACTTGTCACTAGATAGATAGTAATTATGTTATGCAAAAACATATCCTTGCTTTTTTGTATGATGAAGATCATAGATATACTGGAGAATTTATTGCTGATTCGATTAGTAAAGTTGCAGAATTTCATGGTATTGAAAAAAAGTATTATGTATTGCTTTTGATAATACTTCTAACAACAAAACTGCTATTACAAAGTTAAAAGCTAAGCTCTCTCTGTCGTTACTTGAAATATTTCATGTTAAGTGTGCTTGTCATATATATAATTTAATTGTAAGAGATGATCTTGAATTTTTTTAGCTTTATATTGAAAAAATCCGGCTTGCTGTTGGCTTTATTCAAGGAAATAATCGAAGAAATTTTTTTAGAGAATTTAAAGTTAAACGTCAAGAAAATGGACTTAGACCGATATTGGTGCCTGAAGAATGTGATACTAGATGGAATGCTACGTACGATTGTTTAAAAACTTGTCATGCTTATAGAGTTCCTATTACACTAACTTTTAACTAATATTGTGGTTCATTTGCTGATTCGATTGAATGTATGCTACATGATTCTGATTGGGTTGTAATTGATTATCTTATTAAGTTTTTGAAAAAAAATTATATAGCTGCGGTTGAATTTTTCGATGCTTGTTATCCTACTGTTTGTAATATTTTAGCAGATATAGCCGATATTTCTACTTTGCTCAAGAATATAAGAATAAAGAAGATTACAAAGAAACTGTTGGTGCTATGTTTGCAAAATTTTAAAAATATTTTTTTGGATTTTCCCTATTTACTTGGTTGGTGCTGTACTAAATCCATGTATGAAATGTACTAGTATGTGCCACTTTAGTACTCTTATTTATTCTAACTTAGAGATAAATACTAACAATGCTTCTGATGATGAAGAACCAGAACAACCAGATTTGTATACGGCTATGAGTGATACGAACATTTACATAGATAAATTATACAACCATTATGCTGATTTACTTGATTTAGTTGTACCGATATATCACTCCAACTGTCGCTCCTTATCCTCCCGAGGAGCCATCATCTTCTAAAAGGCTGACACATAGTGGTTTTCCTAATTACTTTTATGATTTAAATGTTTGGAACAATTTTGAGGAGGGAACTTACACAACAGCTTCTCGGGAAGAGCTTAAGTATTATCTTAGAACACCGATAGAGGATTGTAGATGACGGATCAACGCGTTGGATTGGTGGAAGAATAATGAAACACAATATCTTGTCCTTTTAAGATTAGCTAGAGATATATTGAATGTTCCAATGTCAACCGTTGCATCGGAGAGCGCTTTTAGTCAGGGACGACAACAGCTTGGAGACAACCGACACTCATTGGGAAGCAATGCTATGATTGTTCTAGTTTGCCTTATAGATTGTATTAGAGCGGAACGAAGAAATCAAGGAATGAAGGTGGAGCCGAAAGACGAACAAATTCTTGAAGAAATTATGACTTCAAGGGAGAACTCAGCACTATCAAGTCCAATGCATCCATTGACTTTGACTATCCTATGCAAGTTCCCGTTAATGTTAACAATTAACATGGATGAGTTGGAAAAAATGATGAAAACTTTGAAGATTTTTCATTCATATATATTATAAATTTTGAGTCATTTTGCATTTTGCAATCAATAAAATATAACATTCATTCACTCCTTACTTTGTAACTTTTTCCATTTAATGATTTAAATTAAATTTTTAATTTAAATTAAATACTTAATTTTAATATATTACTAATTTACTATCAAGTATTATTAATTTATTATATTAAGTAGCAGATTTTTTAAAGTAGTACATATATTGAATGGTACATATATATGTGTATATATTTTCTATAGACTCTAAAGTAGTATATATTTAACGTATACATGTTTATATGTTTTATAAATTAGTATATATACTGTAGTATATATCTTGTAGTATATCTATATGTTTTAAAGTAGTACATATATTGAATGGTACGTATATATATGTATATATTTTCTATAGACTCTAAAGTAGTATATATTTAACGTATATATGTGTATATGTTTTATAAATTAGTATATATATAGTGTTTATATGTTGTACTAGAGGAGTATGGCCCACGTAAGCACGGGCCCAACATTAAGATATTTATTTATCTTTTCAATCTTAATATATTTAAATAAAAAAATTTAATAAAAAGATTGCATATGTTTTGTAGGATTCATCCGGAATCTAGCATGAATTCAACATATGTTATTTTAATATGTATTTAGATAATTTAAGTTGTTAACTATTGTAATTTATAATATTTTTTATGTAATTTTCAAATTAATATACGTTACTTTTCTTGTCCAAATTTTTGTGGCATTGATAGTCAATTATATTTTAAAAATAATTTAAGTTTTTTATTATTGTGATTTATAATACTTTTCTTCTATTCCAATTTTAGTGACACTAATATAATTTTAAGAGTCGACCAAATATTTTAGATCTTTTAAATTTTTTAAGTTGTTAATTATTGTGATTTTTAGTATTTTTCATGTAATTTTTTTGAAATATATAACATATTAAATTATTTTTAGATATTTTAAGTTGTTAAATATTGTAATTTATAATACTTTTTATGTAATTTTTGAATAATATATGCTACTTTCCTTGTCCAGAGTTTTGTGTCGACGATAACCAATTATATTTTTTTAAATAATTTTAATTTTTGATCATTGTGATTTATAATATTTTTTCTATTTCAACTTATGTGGCACAATGCTTAAATGACCATAATAATTAATTAGGGGTGATATATTAAAATGTAATTATTATTATTTAGTATTTATTGTTTTTATCATGTGTATGTGTTGATTCAAGAAGAATTTGGAAACATTTAGAAAAGTATTGAATGTTAGAAATGTTAATAATCCATTTGGCGCTTCTTGATTTCTCTACATTTACCTCTTGAGTGTTTTTACTCTTTTGCCCTTTGAGTATATGTAGTAATTTTTATTTTTATTTTTAAAATATCATGAAATTATATATATATATATATATATATATATATATATATATATATATATATATATATATTATATAGTAAAATCATGGATTCAATATTATTAATTTTTCAATACATAAGTGACTTATAATAATTAATTGCGGGTGATACATTAAAATCACAACTGAAGCAATAGAAATCAGTTAATTTTTAAATTTTGTTTTGTTAATTATTGTTATTTACAGTACTTTTTATTTCATTTTCAAATAATATATGTTGCTTTATTTCTTCTTCTGTCCCGTCCCAATTTATGTCGCACTAATATAATTTTGATAGTCAATCAAATATTTTATGTTGACATATCATTTTGTTATTCTTATTTTTCTAATACATAAATGACTTATAATAAGGAGTGATATAGTAAAATTATCGTTCGAAATACAAAAATTTAATTTAAAATATTAAGAGTTAATTTCACATTTTATGTCTATTTTATTTTTCATTAAATATTATTTATTTTCTTAATACCTAGATGACTCATAATAATTAATTAAGAGCGATTGATTATGTTATTACTATAAAAATTAATATAATTTTATCATATCCAATAGTAATCATCGATAATTCACCGAAATAGTATATTAATTAAATAAGGAATGCTATATTTGTATATGCAAAATATGATATTATTAAATATTATTGGACAGTGCATTATATTTATCTTTCACAATAATAAAATTTTACTATATATTTTTCTTTATTTCTTTTTAACTTGATACATATTGACCCAACACAAATTATAAGAAAATATTCATTAGAAATTTATTTTATTAAATTAAATTTATTAATTTTGTACTTTAAAAATTTAAAGTTAAGTTCAAATATTAGTATTTCTATATAAGAAAAAATAATTTTAAAATTTAAATTTACTAAAATAAATAAATAAATTAATTAATTAATTTTCTATATAAAAGTAAATTAAAATAATAAAATTGATTTACTTTAAATATTTAGTTGCAATTAATTAAGATAATTTTTTATTTTTTCATGATTTATGGTGCACCGATAAATTTTTGAGAGTTGAATAGAACTTTTATCTATTTTTAAAAAAGTATTTTAACTTGTTAATTATTGTGATTTATAATAATTTTTACGTAATTATCAAATAATTTATTTACTCCTTGTGTTCCAATTTCTGTGGCTTCGATACAATTTTGAGAATCAACTAACATTTTTATATATCTTTTATATATTTTAAGTTGTTAATTATTATGATTTGTAGTACTTTTTCTTTTATCTCAATTTATGTGGCATTGCTAAAATAATGAGAGTCAATAAAATTTCTATATGTCTTTTAAATATTTTAAGTTATTAATTATTGTGATTTGTGGTAACAAATTAGTTTTGAACATGATAGCCAATTAAATAAATAATTTTTTTTTATTTCCAACATATAGTTATAGTTGATTAATATAAATTAATAGAATATATTAAATATTTAAACCATTATGATGAAACAATAAAATTATTATATATTGGGGCATGGTATGTAATTAAGTGGGATTGGAGGAGTTTTTTGGTAATTGCATGAGAGGTGGTCGAAACCACCTCTTCTATATAATAGAAATGTATATTTTTTAAAAGTAGTACATATATTGAATGGTACATATATACAACAACAACAACAAAAACCAGTGTATTCCCACAACATGGGGAATGGTACATATATATGTGTATATATTTTCTATAAACTCTAAATTAGTATATATTTAACATATACATGTGTATATGCTTTATAAATTAGTATATAACTATATATATAGTGTGTGTATATATTGTAGTATATAAATTATAGTATATATTTTATTTAAAGTAGTACATATATATTGAATGATACGTATATATGTGTATATATTTTTCATAGACTCTAAAGTAGTATATATTTAACGTATATATGTGTATATGTTTTATAAATTAATATATATATAGTGTTTATATGTTGTATGCATATTTTTTAAAGTAGTACATATATTGAATGATACATATATATGTGTATATATTTTCTATAGACTCTAAAGTAGTATATATTTAACGAATTCATGTGTATATGTTTTATAAATTAGTATATATATATATTGTTTATATGTTGTATGTATATTTTTAAAGTAGTACATATATTAAATAGTACATATATATGTGTATGTATTTTTTATAGACTCTAAAGTAGTATATATTTAACGTATACATGTGTATATGTTTTATAAATTAGTATATATATTATAGTATATATCTTGTAGTATACGTTTTCAAGTAGTACATATATTGAATGGTACGTATATATGTGTGTATATTTTCTATAGACTCTAAAGTAGTATATATTTAACGTATACATGTGTATATGTTTTATAAATTAGTATATAACTATATATAGTGTGTGTATATATTGTAGTATATATATATTGTAGTATATGTTTTATTTAAAGTAGTATATATTTAACATATATATGTGTATATGTTTTATAAATTAGTATATATATTGTAGTATATATATTGTAGTATATATCTTGTAGTATATGTTTTATTTAAAGTAGTATATATATTTAACTAACGTATAGTCGTATACACGATTACATATGTAATTGTGTGTATGTGTATATGTTTTTTAAATTCTAACGTAGTATATACTATATATATAGTGTATATATATTGTTTAACGTATTTAAAATGTATATAAGTGAGTATCTATAATGTATATTGGAGAAAAAACTTTAAATTTTTTTTTTGGTTTTGATCGGTTTTGACCGAATTTTGGGTCGGTTTTAACCGGGTTTAGGTGGGTTGAACTGGGTTAGGTGTAGTGGGCCGGTCCCGGGTTGTTTCTTGAAAATTTACTATTGGGTCCAAAATCGGACCAACCCGTTAAACCTAGCTCGGAACCGGCCCAGCCCACAACCCGTTTAATTGTGATGGGCCGGTTCCGGGTTGACCCAGCCCGGCCCCGTTAACAACCCTAGTATATGTAATGTATCGATATTGCATAAATAGTTATGTAGTATATGTAATGTATCCATATTATATAAATAATGTATAAACATGTATATATATGATGCACAAATAGTTATGTAGTGTATATATAATGTATCGATATTACATAAATAGTTATGTAGTGTATGTACTGTATCCATATTGTGCAAATGTAGACACGTGATTTTTGATCCTCCCCGAGTTTAATATATTTTTCGACATTAAATATTTTTATTTTTGTCCAATATTTATCTTAGTTTTTATTTTATTTTTAATAAGTTTTGGTTGAAAATAAATAAAAAATAATAATAAATAAAGTTACATTTTTGATATATTTTTATTTTTGTTTTTAAAATAATGCAAAATTTTAAAAAAATATATTTTTCTTTAAATTTTAATAAATAGGCTGTTAATTTTATTATTTTTTTAATTATATTTATTTTAGACTATTTATAAACTTATATTATATTTTCTTAAATATAAAAATTAATTAATTAATATTCTTTTATTTATATTATTATTATTATTATTATTTATTTTATATTTATTAAATATTATTATTACCATTTATAGTGATTAAAAAAATCAATTCAAAATTTGAATCCTAAACTACTCAAATTACTCCCCCAAATCCCCCTATTTGAGGCCCACCAAGACAAAATATAAATTATGTACATTGACTATCATCATCAGACACTCTATCAGATAAAAATCACATATAATTAGAAAAGATAGAGAGAAAAACATAAAGTCAAATAAAAAAATAAGAAAAAGAGAGAAAATAAAAGCACAGCAGTTGAATTTCGGATCTCCGTTCGAATTTTGGTTACGATTTCTTGCCTCATCACAAGTTCTATTCAATCATGTATTATTTGTTTTGTAAACTTATCACAAGTTCTATTCAATCATGTATTATTTGTTTTGTAAACTTTATTGTGAAAAAAGCATGAATGAAAAATATTTAAATGATTTCAATGCATTATGTACTATGTATGTTTGATTATGTGAACCTTTTATTATCACATGTAAACTATTAATTTATCGAACGTCTATATATTAGTTCAGTAAATATGTTTGGGCATTAAAATGCAGTATTTTAATATCATAAAAAAGGAAAAAGAAAAAACAGATGTAACAATATAGACTGATATATACATATATTCACTGGTATAAACACAGTGAATAAAAATAGAAAAACGGAGGGAAAATCTAAAAATAAAAGAAATCCAAAATAGTGAGAAATCGAGGAGGGTGAATGAAAATCCGATTGGTATTGAGTTTTCCGGCGAATTTCTCGCTGGAATGCACCAATCCATCACTGTTATATCGCCGGAGTCAGTCAGATCTCTCCGGATTCAACCACCCCCGTCTCGAAATCCGCCGGAATCATCACGGAAAACACCCCCAATCGCTGTTTGTTACTCCTACAGCGAAACCCGTCGGAAAAGACGCTGGCCGTTCCACCCCACCAAAAATCCGATCAAAACTCACCGGAAATACCCTCCCACCGGCGAAACACCGATGCCCGGCAACACCAACACCAACAACTGTTTCCCACCGGCGCCAGCAAACCCATTTAACCTGAAATCCATGCCCCCCGTCGATCACAACCCTCTTTTCCCTCCCCGTCGCTGCCTCTCGCCGGTGAAACCCCAGCTGGCTGTCGCCGCCTCTCTCACCCTCTTTCTTCTTTCCGGCGACCAACAACAACCGTCGCCAACCACCAAATCCACTGGATTTCCTTTTATTTTTACCCCCTAATAATTTCTAAGAATAGTTCCTTTGTAGATCTGCACTTATTTTTTTAATTGATTTTTTTATTAGAGTTAATTTAAAGAGATTAAATTTGAGGATAATATTAAATTTAGCATAATGTGGGTAAATTTGTGTATTTTTATTTATTTTATTATTCTATTATTTTATTTAATAAAGCTTGATAATTTTGATTTGTAAAATTAATTGATCACTTAATCAAACTTGATTGACCTAGTGGTTAGCTCACTAGGTCGCTTAAGCAAGTGTCGGAGGTTCGATTCCTGCCTTGTGTATGCAACAACCAATTGACCAGTGGCAAACTCTTAAATGAAGCTCAAATCCGCGGAGGATTAGTCCTTGGCCTGTCGGGTTTCAAGATATTTTAAAAATTCAAGGATGCGATAATGCACCTTGACAAATAGTTTTTAAAATTAAATTTTCACCGATTTATTTAACATAAGAGACGTAGACAACTATTTTTGTTATAATAAAAATGAACGAATTTAGACCTTAACATAATTTATCAAAATAGTTTTAGTTAAGTATAAGTCAATAAAAGCGACCGTGCTAGTACCACGGGACTTGAGAGGTGCCTTACACCTTTTCTTCGGTCAACAGAATTCTTTACCCGATTTTTTATTTTTGAGACCATAATAAAGAGTTATTTTCTTTTGATTAGGGATTCAAAAATGTGACTTGTAACACCATAACTCAATTTCAAGTGGCGACTCTGTAAGTAAACTAATCCCTATTCAAAATCGTTACTTTAATTGGAAAAATCCTTCGATTTCGATTCCCTCGGGGGAAAAAGGAGTGTGACAGTAAATAATGTATAAACATGTATATATGTTGTACAAACAGTTAGGTAGTGTATACGTAATATCGATATTGTATAAATGCTTGTCGATATTGTATAAATAGTTATGTAACGTATCAGCATTGAATAAATGGTGTACGAGCGTGTATTAATATTATATAAATAGTATTTAGATATGTATCGATATTGTATAAATAGGTATGTAATGTATTGACATTGTACGAATGATGTATAATCGTATATCAATATTATATAATCAATTATATAATGTATCAATATCAATATTTATTTAACTATCATATTTTCCACCTTAATAAATAAAAGTATAAACAGGAATAACATAAATATCCCCCCCCCGCCCCCCTCAAAAAAAAAAAGGTAAAGCAATTACAAAATAAAAAGATTTTAAAAAAGAGCAACAAAAATGTTAAACAACGAAGAAGTTTTTTCAAAAGTGGCACGACCAAAAAAATAATAAAAAATAAAATGGCCAAATGGCCAAACATTTTTAGTAATAACTTTGGTCGTTTGGCCATTTAATTTTAAAAAGTGGATTAGTTTTTGTGTAATTTTTTTTAATGGACATTTTGCGTAATTTTCCCTTTAGAAAGGAAAATTCTAGTATCTGTTATGTATCTTAGATAATGTGTGTCTGTGTATCTTCAGATACATATTTTATATACAAGAAAAAAGACTGTGTACTTGTATTTGTTATATTAGGCGCTATTAGAACGTGTATTTGAAGATACACAATGTTTTGTAATTTTCTTAAAGTTAGGTGTGGTTATATAAATTCCACACCGATGTTTATTTAATTCTGCTTTTAAATAAAACCCCATATCAATAAGACATAATACATAAACGTGTCATTTAACTTTGCATCAGTTGCAATCTATGTACTCTAATTTAAATGTGCATAATTAGACATTTAAATTTTGTAAAATTGAACAAGTAGATATATGCATTCTAGAGGCTTTGAGCTCTAGGTGACAATTTTTTTTTAAAATGAGGTGTAGGTATGGGTGTCAAGTGGGCCGGGCCGACCCGGCCCTAGTAACTAATCCGGCCCGGTAAGCCCTAGGGCTTTAGGGTTTTGGGTTCCGGGCCGATTATTTTTTTAAAATGGGCCAGGCTAACCCCGCTCGGACCAAGCCCGCCGGTTAACCGGCCCGGCCCGGCCCGGATACCTTTTTTTTTTTTTTTTTTTTAACAAAAAAAAATAAAGGTTTTTGGGCCAAATTAGCCGTTGGCCCAACGACTATATAGCCGTTTTTGGGTCCAAACGGCTAGTTTGGGTCCATTTATTAAAAAAAAAAAATTAACTTTAAAAAATATTTTTTAATCCCAAAAAAATTCTATAAATACCCTACAACTTCAAATCATTTTTCACACAATTTTTCACTCTCTCAAATCTCAATTCTCAAATCTCAAATATTCAATATATTTAATTTCTTAAAGTGTTCACTTTAATTTTTTAATTTTTCGTTTACAAAGTACGAGCGGAAGTTTCTAAAGTCGCAATCTTCGGATACTTCCAAAATTTGGTATTGTCGTTCCATCTCTTACGTTTAATTTTTATTTATTGTATTAATTGTTTAATATTTAATTTTATTATATTTGTGTATTTTGAATATTTTTAGTTTAATTTAATTTATATTATGGATAAATTAAGAAACCTCGCTACTAAAGGTGTTAAATTTTTTTATCCCGGAAGCGGTAGTGGTAGTAAAAAGCGAATTACTAGCGGTAGAGGTAGTTCAAGTAGTAGATATACCCGTGTGCCTTCGCCTCCGGTACCGCTTAGTACACCTTTTGAGGAAGAAATAGGTGTAGGTGTTCATGATATGGATTATGTAGAAGCTCAGGAAAATTACGGTATAAAAGAAGAAAATGAAGTAGATGCGGTTAATTTAGACGAAGATAATGAAAATATTGTTGAGACACCCGCAGTAGGAGATGCTAACGTTAGATCTGAATCGGTTAATCTCCCTCCCCGTCCTCCCAGTGCCCCAAGACCTCGTAAAAGAACTAGTATTGCATGACAATTTTTTGAACGTATATCAGATATTGAGGTGCAATGCAATATTTATCAACAAATATATAAGCATAGAAGTGGAGGCAAGCAAGGGGGTACAGGTACGTTAATGAGACATGTAGCTGAAGATCACAAAAGAGAGTTAAATATTGCAAAAGGTGGTGAGGATGTTGGTGGGCCAACGCAAACTAGAATGGACCCAGCAACCGGTCACGTAGCGAAGAAGTATAATAAATTGAGGGATCGGGAAGAAATAGCTAAAATGGTAGTTGTGGGTTGTTTGCCTTTTAATTTTCCTTCTTCTGATGCCTTTATTCGTTATATACAAACAATTTATAATCCTATGTTTAACGGTATTCCTAGAACTACTTGTCGGTCTGATATTTTTAGACTTCATTCACAATATTATTTTTATTTATCAACATTGTTAAAAAATATTCAATGTAGATTATCCCTAACTTCTGATCTTGGTCGTGCTGTAAATAAAAATGATTATTTAACCGTTACTTGTCATTGGATGGATAGTAATTTCATGATGCAAAAACGTATTCTTGCTTTTTTATATGATGAAGATCGTAAACATACTGGATAATTTATTGCTGATTCTATTGTTAAAATTGCCGGATATTATGGTATCGAAAATAAAATTTTATGTATTGCTTTTGATAATGCTTCTAACAACAACACTGCTATAAAAAAATTAAAATCTACGCTATCTCCGCCCTTGCCTGAAATTTTTCATATTAAGTGTGCATGTCATATATGTAATTTAATTGTAAAAAATGGTCTTGAGTTTTATATTGAAAAAATTCGCCTTGCTGTTGGTTTTATTCAAGGAAATAATCGTAGATCGAGAATTAGAGAATTTAAAGTTAAATGTCAAGAAAATGGACTTACACCGATTTTGATGCCTGAGGAAATTGATACTAGATGGAATTCTACGTATGAATTTTTAAGAACTTGTTATAAATATAGAATTCCTATTACACTAGCTTTTAACCAACATTGCGGTTCATTTGCTGATTCTGCTGATTGCATGCTACATAATTCTGATTGGGTTGTAATTAATGATCTTGTTAAGTTTTTAGAAATTTTTTATGTAGCTACGGTTGAATTTTTCGGTGCTTATTATCCTACTGTTTGTAATATTTTGGCATATATAGCCGATATTTCTGGTTTGCTCAAAGAATATAAAAATAAAGAAGGTTATAAAGAAGTTGTTGGCGCCATGTTTACGAAATTTAAAAAATATTTTTTTCCGATTCCCCCTATTTACTTGGTTGGTGCTATGCTAAATCCGTGCATGAAATATAATAATATGTGTCACTTTAGTACTCTTATTTATACTAACTTAGAAATAAATACTAACCCTGATTCTGAACAAGTACAACCTGATTTGTGGACGGCTACGTCTGATGCAAAAGATTACATAGAAAAATTATATATTCACTATGCTGATTTATTTGATTTAGCCGTACCTACAAATATCACTCCAACTGTCGCTCCTCATCCTCCCGAGGAGCCATCATCTTCTAAAAGGCCGGCACATAGTGGTTTTTCTGATTCGATTTATGATTTAAATTGTTGGAACAGTGTTGATGAGAGAACTTACACATTAACTTATCGGGAAGAGCTGAAATATTATCTTCGGACGGCACCAGAGGATCGCAGACGACGGATTAACACGTTGGATTGGTGGAGGAGTAATGAAACACAATATCCTGTGCTTTCAAGATTAACTAGAGATATCTTGAATGTTTCAATGTCAACCGTTGCATCAGAGAGCGTCTTTAGTCAGGAACGACAACAACTTGGAGACAACCGACACTCATTGGGAAGCAATGCAATGAATGTTCTAGTTTGCCTCAGAGATTGGATTAGAGCGGAAAGAAGAAACCAAGGAATGGAACCGGAGCCGAGCGACGAGCTGAAACTTGAAGAAATTATGACTTCATGGGAGAACTCAGCAGAATCAAGTCCAATGCATGGTTTTGCCCCCGTTGACTTAGACTATCCTATGCAAGTTCCCATTAATATTAACATGAATGAGTTGAAAAAAATGATGCATAATTTATAGATTTTTCATTCATGTAAATTATAAATTTTGGATCATTTTGCAATCAATAAAATTTCCCAAATTCATTCACTCCTTAGTCCTTGCTTTTTATATTTTTTCATTTAACGATTTTAAATTTTAAATTGAATTTCTAGTTTTCTACTTTAAATTAAAAACTTACTTCTAATATATTATTAATTTACTACCAAATATTATTAATTTATTATATTAAGTAGCATATGTTTTGTATATTTGTGTATATATCTTCTATAGAAGTGTATATTTAACGTATACATGAGTATATATTTTATAAATTAGTATATAAGTATATCTATATATATTGTAATGTATATATAATGTAGTATATTTTATAAGTAGTAGTATATATACATTGAATGGTGCGTATACACGTGTATATATCTTCTATAGAAGTGTATATTTAACATATACATGTGTATATGTTTTATAAATTAGTATATAAGTATATCTATATATATTGTAATGTATATATAATGTAGTATATTTTATAAGTAGTAGTATATATACATTGAATGGTGCGTATACACGTGTATATATCTTCTATAGAAGTGTATATTTAACGTATACATGTGTATATATTTTATAAATTAGTATATAAGTATATCTATATATATTGTAATGTATATATAATGTAGTATATTTTATAAGTAGTAGTATATATACATTGAATGGTGCGTATACACGTGTATATATCTTCTAAAGAAGTGTATATTTAACGTATACATGTGTATATGTTTTATAAATTGGATATCTTCTATAGAAGTGTATATATCTTCTACAGATGTATATATTTAATGTATACAAGTGTATATATTTTACAAATTAGTATATAACTATATATATACATATTGTAGTATATATATATATGTATATTGTAGTATATATTTTATTTAAAATAGTACATATATATTGAATGGTGTGTATATATATGTATATATCTTCTACAGATGTATATATTTAACATATACAAGTGTATATGTTTTACAAATTAGTATATAACTATTTATATATACATATTGTAGTATATATATATGTATATTGTAGTATATATTTTATTTAAAATAGTACATATATATTGAATGGTGTGTATATATGTGTATATATCTTCTACAGATGTATGTATTTAATGTATACAAGTGTATATGTTTTACAAATTAGTATATAACTATATATATATACATATTGTAGTATATATATATGCATATTGTAGTATATATTTTATTTAAAGTAGTACATATATATTGAATGGTGTGTATATATGTGTATATATCTTCTCTAGACGTATATATTTAACGTATACAAGTGTATATGTTTTACAAATTAGTATATAACTATATATATATACATATTGTAGTATATATATATGTATATTGTAGTATATATTTTATTTGAAGTCGTACACATATTCTGAATGGTGTGTATATATGTGTATATATCTTCTACAGATGTATATATTTAATGTATCCAAGTGTATATGTTTTACAACTAAGTATATAACTATATATATATATATATACATATTGTAGTATATATATATGTATATTGTAGTATATATTTTATTTAAAATAGTACATATATATTGAATGGTGTGTATATATGTTTATATATCTTCTCTAGATGTATATATTTAACGTATACAAGTGTATATGTTTTACAAATTAGTATATAACTATATATATATACATATTGTAGTATATATATATGTATATTGTAGTATATATTTTATTTGAAGTCGTACATATATTCTGAATGGTGTGTATATATGTGTATATATCTTCTACAGATGTATATATTTAATGTATCCAAGTGTATATGTTTTACAAATAAGTATATAACTATATATATATATATATATATACATATTGTAGTATATATATATGTATATTGTAGTATATATTTTATTTAACGTATGACATATATATTGAATGGTGCGTATATATGTGTATATATCTTATATAGATGTATATATTTAACGTATACAAGTGTATATGTTTAATAAATTAGTATAATATAACTATCTATGTATTTTAATCCATCTATATTGTAGTATATATTTTATTTTAAGTAGTACATATACATTGATTGGTGCGTATATATGTGTATATATCTTATATAGATGTATATATTATACGTATACAAGTGTATATGTTTTATAAATTGGTATAATATAACCATCTATACATTGTAATACATATATATGTATATTGTAGTATATATTTTATTTAAAGTAGTACATACATATTGAATGGTGCGTATATATGTGTATATATCTTCTATAGACGTATATATTTAACGTATCAAAGTGTATATATTTTATAAATTAGTATATAACTATATATATATAACTATATATATATATATATATATATATATATACATACATACATAGTATATACATATATATTGTAGTATATATTTTATTTAAAGTAGTACCTATATATTGATTTAAAATGATTTAAAATGAATTTCTAGTTTAAATTAAAAACTTACTTTTAATATATTATTAATTAACTATCACACACACACACACACACACACACACACATATATATATATATTTTTTGTATATACTTTATTTAAAGTAGTATATATATATTGAATGGTGCGTATATATGTGTTTATATCTTCTATAGACTTTTATCTTTAATGTATACAAGTGTATATGTTTTATAAATTAGTATATAAGTATATATATATATATATATACATTAGTATATATATATATACATATTGTAGTATATACTTTATTTAAAGTAGTACATATTATTGAATGGTGCGTATATATGTGTATATATCTTCTATAGACGTATATCTTTAACGTATACATGTGTATATGTTCTATAAATTAGTATGCAACTATATATATATATATATATATATATATATATATTGTTGTATATATATATGTATATTGTTGTATATATATATGTATATTGTAGTATATATTTTATTTAAAGCAGTACATATATATTGAATGGTGCGTATATATGTGTATATATCTTCTAAAGTAGTATACATTTAACGTATACAAGTGAACATGTTTTATAAATTAGTATGTAAGTATATACATACATACATATATATATATATATATATATATATATATATATATATATATTGTAGTATATACTTTATTTAAAGTAGTACATATATATTGAATGGTGCGTATATATGTGTATATATCTTCTATAGACGTATATCTTTAAAGTATACAAGTGTATATGTTTTATAAATTAGTATGTAACTATATATATATATATACATATTGTTGTATATATATATATATATATATATATGTATGTATATTGTAGTATATATTTTATTTAAAGTAGTACATATATATTGAATGGTGCATATATATGTGTATATATCTTCTAAAGTAGTATATATTTAACGTATACATGTGTATATGTTTTTTAAATTAGTATATAAATATATATATATATATATATATATATATATATATTGTAGTGTATATATATATATATATATTGTAGTGTATATATATATATATATATTGTAGTGTATATATTATACTATTATAGCATATGTTTTATTTAAAGTAGTACGTATAGTCATATATAATTATATATTGAATGGTACGTCTATATGTAATTGTTTATATATTTTTTAAAAAATATATATTGTATATTGGAGTGTATATAGTGTATATTGGATTTTTTATTTAACTTTTAACCGGGTTTGACCGGGTTTTGGTGGGTTTGACCGGGTTGGGTTAAGTGGGCCGGGTTAGGGTGGGTTTTATTTTTTTACTGTTTGGCCCCGCCCGGCCCGGCTAGCATCCAAACCGACCCTTAACCGGCCCTCAACCCGGTTAAAATGGAAGGGCCGATTCCCGGTTGGCCCGACCCGGCCCGTTTGACACCCATAGGTGTAGGTGACACAAGTCTTAATAATTGAGTGGAGGTAACAATTACTTTATTATGGATTAAGAAAGTTGGGAAAATTTCAAAATAATTTTCCATTGTTGACAATTACTTTGAGCTCTCTTCTCATCCGTTGTTGTTTTCTCTCTCTTCGCGATTTTTGTTGTTCATTATTGCTGCTGCTTTATTCATCATCTTCTGATTCATTATCATTATCTTATACTTCATTATCATCTTCATATTCTTCTTGTTAACCATTGTTGTTGTTGTTGTTGTTACGACAACTGCTGCTTTTTGACCAATTTCTTAGGTCAAATTTTATTTCGTACATCACTTTCAACTTTGGCATTAACTTGATAGAAGACTTTGGTAAGTCAAATTATGGTTTTTAGTTGAATTTGTTATCTGGGTAACTGCCAGTGTGCTGTTTTTTCAACAATAGCTAGCACGCGAACATGAATGCAACATAAGAGCCATCTGTTTAAACAGATCCATCATCTGTGGCGCCAGATTAATATTCTGTTGCAACAGAAAACTCATATGTTGGATTCATGTTTATGATTCTATAGTGCCCATAATATGATCGAACAGATGGGTATTCTGTTGCAACAAATTAGTAATCTATTCCAATAAACAATTAATTTGTTGCAACAGATTAGTAATCTGTTCCAACAGATAATTAATCTGTTGCAACAAAATATTTATCTGTTGCAATAGATAATTATTCTGTTGCAATAGATGAATAATCTATTTCGAACAACATAATACAACTCCTGTCACAAATCCAACAGATAATCCAGATGTTGATCTCTTGCTATTGACAATGGATTCAAATTATTCCTTAATCGTAGACATGTTTGTTGAGAAGAAGAAATAGACAAAATAAAAATTAAATAAGAATTAAAACGTCAAAGTGGATCAAACATAATTTTTTTATTAAATAAAAAAAATAAAAATACATAGCTAAAAGAAAAAAATAATCTAATTATTATTATTATTATTATTATTATTATTATTATTATTTCTAGCGACCAATCTTCAATCGACTGCAGCGGCGCCCTCCTCAGCCTGCGGATCTCCCACAGCATCCTTACTCTGACGGCGACCAACTCCCACTGCATGTCATGAACCTGAGTCTGCAGTTCCCGTATGGCGTCTCGTAAAATAGCGACATCCCATACTGGATCAGCCATATCTAGAACACGAATAAATTGAAAAAAACATGTAAAAACATAAGTAAAGAAAAGAATCCGAATGTAATACAACATATATTTACACAAAAAATAAGAAAAAAACTTACCATAGACGGAAAAGCTATCAGGTCCTTGAAGAGAAAGTAGTTGAAGGTGTAATATGAAAGGCAAGAGCAAAAAATAAATAGAGTGTAGTAAAATGAACTAGTAAGGAGGGAACTATTTATAGAGGATTGAATTTGAATGAGTTAGGCAAAAAAGTGCAACTGTTCACCTCATTTTGTTAATGACATTTTTGATTACTGTGAAAAGTTGACTTAGTTAAGTCATGACTTTTCAGCTTATTATTATTAATTAGTTTTTTCAAGAATCGTTTTTATTAAGTTGTGACAACAGATTCTATATCTGTTGTATCAGATAACTCATCTGTGAAAACAGATATATCATCTGTTGCAACAAATAGACAATCTGTTGCATCAGATAATTTATTTGTTGCAACATATAATCTATCTTTTTTTTTAAAAATTACCATCATATCATTAATCCAATTTTGTTGACTTTTTTATTATATAAATTAATAAAACATAGTTAAAAACAAAAATATTTTCTGTAAAAAGAAATCATGCCTATTTAGTATTAACGTCAATTATTCAAATTAAATAACCATTATTTTACGGTTATAAATTGTGTTTATCAATTATTTCCTTATTGTTTTCTGTGAAAAAAAGTAAATCAAGTTGATGAGTTTTTTTTATTATTGTGACAAGTCATGACTTTTTAGCTTATTATTATTAATTAGTTCTTAAATTTAAATAACCTTTTTCTCAATTTAAAATCGAAGACACCTTTTCAATAACCGTTTCTTTAATAAAAGAATAATCATTTTTATTGAGTTATGACAACAGATTGTATATCTGTTGCATCCGATAACCATCTGTTGTAACAAATATTCCATCTGTTGCACCAAATCGACCATCTGTTTTGGATCTTTTTTGATTTCTTCTAATAGCTGATTCATCAATCTCAACAGATGGGGAATTTGATGCATCAACAACATTGTTTGTTTGTTGAATGTGTTTACTCAAAAATTCACGACTGTTCACCTTTTTCTTCTTAACAATCATCATATAACTTAACTTAATTAATCCAATGTAGTGACTTTTTTTATTATATAATAGATAAATAATTTTAAAAAATAAATTTAAAAACAAAAATGGTGAAAAATCACTATCAGTTACTAAAATTAAATAACCGTTCTTTTACGGTTATAAATTGTGTTTATCATTTATTTTCTTATTATTTATTTACGAACCATTTTTCATATTAAATAATCGGAGAATCATGACTTTTCACCCTCTCAATAACAAAAATAACCCTTTTTTTATTAATAACCGCCTGTTGCAATATATGATCCATCTGTCGCATCAGATTAACCTCTGTTGCCATAAATGCTAAATCCCTACCTCCAACCGTCGACATGTTGAGAATAAGGAATAAAAATAATGATAATTAAATATTAAATAAGAATTAAAAATTCAAAGTCGACCAAACATAGATAGATTAGATTTTTGAATCCCTTAGGTAGATCCGATATAAAAAAGAAAAATACATACGCTAAAAGAAAAAACATATCCTAATTATTATTACTACTTTTATTATTATTATTAGCATTACAGTTATTATTATTGTCAACCGAACAATTTTTATCCGGCAGCAGTAGGGCCCTCCTCAGCCTTGTACTGAAGTCAGCTAAATCTATCTGGAGTTCATCAAACTGCCTTTGAAGTTCCTGCAAGGACTTGATATGAATCTTCTTGTACGAATCTGGATCAGCCATATATGTAAGTGTAGTAGAATGAACGAGTAAGAAGGGACCTATTTATAAATTATTGAATTTGAAGGGTTGTAGTAAAAAAGTCAGGAGTGTTCATCCCTTAATTAAATCAAATTGGTTTGAATATGTAAATTAAAAAAAACGAATCTAAATACAACATTTTATCTTTTATTGTATTTCGGAAAGAAAAGAAAATTGCATTAAAATAAATCTAACAGATGGGTAATCCGTTGTAAAAGACATTCTATCTGTTTGACAATTTACAGCATATTGAAAATATTGCAACAAATGCATGTACCTGTTTGATATTTCCAACATATAAGTCCTATGTCGCAACAGATTGATCATCTGTCATAATAGATTCTATAATTGTTTGACAATTTAAACAGATGTGGGATCTGTTGCAACTTGTTAGTTATTTGTTTATTCAATTTAAGCTATAGATGCGCTAGGAAGAATAAGGTGCCTACAGATGGATGGATCCACTATCATGTGTGGGAGTTAAGTATTACTGATAAGGTCATCGGGACAACACACACACAAAGTACAATGTTTTTGAGAATGCAGTTTTTAATCGATTAAGCACTGATCATTCAAACAAGATCCTGTATTGTACAATTAAGTTTGATAGGCTCAAATTGATAAGGACGAGGGCCCAATGAAGATGGTGCAGATACTCTGTTACGAATTACTGACGATTTTTGCTCATATTTATGCGTGTCAATTTTTGAGAAGGGATCAATATTTGGTGTCATTATAGAGATCCTTTGGACTTAACTTTAAGTGTGCATTGGACTCTGAGAAGGCCTTTGAAACGCCGCACTGCATCAAACAAGAACGGAAAACCAATAGAAATTCCCCTGGCCCAAATTTATATGAAAGGATTGTTTGAGAGGATGATTATACGCCAGAAGGAGCCGAAGGAGAATGCCTGCGAGGGAAAGGGGAGTTAATGAAAGACTATATCATCTAAAGAGCTAATTGAAGAGGAAACATAGGGTAGCAAGGAACTTCTAGTAAATCTGGCTGATGAAATTATCTTAAAACATGAGAAATCTGAATCAAATGTAAATATGAAAGTGTATCCGGTAATGTAAATTCCTCTGTTATTTCTCTGAAAGAAAAATAATGCAGATGGACACTTTGCTAGGGAGCTGCGACTAGCTAGCATGGTCAAAATTATCACCTAGATAGAAAATAACAGAAGACCAAGAAAGCAGCCTTACGGGCATCGAGGGTTGAAATGATGTACAACAAGTCTAGAAAACTCACGCCAATAACCACTGCAGTTAAAATAAGGAATCTAAGTGAAGGCGGCAATTTCTGAATTTTAAATTGCATTCCATGCCTTCTTGTTTGTGGTTTCGATTAGGTCCATTGCTGTTGACTTGATCGGAACCACAAACAAGATTGAAAGACAGATTGAGTGTCATTACTTCCTTATCAATATGGATTAATTGATTGTGTTTTCTTGACTTAGCATGCTTTAACATATCTTGGAGAAGATCAGGCTTGCTGTAGTATGTGAATTCCGATAATTTTCAAGCTTGACGATTTGGTATCCAAGCTTGTCATTGCCGTCTTCAAAGTTGGTATAGAGTTCCTTGTCTCTTGTGAACTCGATCAGGAACACTTTCTCCTTTGAAGTTGTGGCATTGTAGAAGTCCTTCAGAACACTTTCTTTAGAAGCCTTAAAGGATACACGGAGGGTCGCTGTATTTGTTTTAGGTCAAAATGTGTTGATGCACAGTCAAGATATGGTCCCAATAGTCGAATAGTTCGCTTTTATTGAGCGTTGATCAATGCAGATTGCTCAACCAACCTTCAAGGGATTTGATAAATTAATAAGTAAGGAGTTACGCAATGTTTGATCTAAACTGACTCTACCAAGCCTGTCAAACGTTACGTAACTCCAGGATCATTACCCTATCAAAAAACTTTGCCTGAGTTAGTGGACAAATCAAACGAGCTCAATCTCTCAGCCTTTCTGCTGACCGCTTTTCTCCAATATAGATGAAAAGATATCTGCCATGCAAAATTCTACACTGTCAGCATAAATTCTTTTCAGAGCGAAAGTCTTTAGAAGGCACGACTAGGAATCTCTCAATATCACTAGAATTTTTGCGGATGGCAAGATATCCACCATGCAAATGTCTACACCGTCAATAGAAATTCTTGCTAGAGCAAAAGTATTTAGAAGGCATGACTAGTAATCTCTCAATACCACTTGATAGGCTTGGTAGAGTCAGTTTAAATCAAACGTTACGTAACTCCTTGCTTATAAATTTATCAAATCCTTTGAAGGTTGGTTGAGCAAGCTGCATTGAGAAACTCTCGTTAAAAGTAAGCTATTCAACTGTTGGGACCACATCTTGACTGTGCATCAACACATTTTGACCTAAAAACATACACAACGACCCTACATGTATCCTTTAAGGCTTCTGAAGAAGGTATTTTGAAGGGCTTTTAGAATTCCACAACTTCAAAAATAGTGTTCCTGATCGAGCTCACAAGAGATCAGGAACTCTATACCGACTTCAAAGACGGCAACGAAAAGCTTGAATACCAAATCAGCAAGCTGGAGGCAAGCTTGAAAATTATCGAAGTTCATATACTACAACAAAGCTCTAATCTTTTCCAAGCTATGTTCAAAGCATGCTAAGGCTATAAAACATAATCAATTATATCCATATTGCTAAGGAAATAGTGACAGTCAAACTGTCTTTGAATCTCATTTGTGGTTCTGATCAGGTAAACAATAGTGGACCTAATCGAAACCACAAACAAGAAGGCATGGTATGCAATTTAAAATTCAGAAATTTCCCCATTCGATTAGATTTCTTATTTTAACCGCAGTTTTTATTGGCGTAAGTTTTCTAGACTTACTGTACATCATTTCAACCCTTGATGCCCGTAAGGCTGCTTTCTCGGTCTTCTACTATTTTCTATTTATATGATAATCCCGACCACGCTTCCTAGATGCATATCCCTAGCAAAGAGACCATATGCACTATTTTTCTTTTAGAGAAACAACAAATGGATTTTTCTTTACCTGATACAATTTCATATTTGTACTTGATACAAATTTCTCATGTTCTAAGATAGTTTCATCGGTCAGATTCACTAGAAGTTACTTTCTACCCTATGTATCCTCTTCAATTATCTCTCAGATGATATAGTCTTTCATCAACCACCCATTTTCTCTCGAAGACATTCTCCTACCGCACGTTTTGGCATATAATCATCACCCCGAGCAACCCAACCATATAAATTTGGGTTAGGTCAATAACTATATTGATTTTGTTCTTGGTTGAAGCAGTGGGAGGCTTCGAAGGCCCTTTCAGGGTCCAATGCACCCTAAAAGTTAGTCCAATCGCTATTGAATCTCTTTACAATGCCACCAAAATTATATCCCTTCACGATGCTTGACACATAAACATGAGCAACAACCGACATTAAATCTTAATAGGGTATCAGAACCATATTCATGGTCCCTAAGCCTTATCAGTTCGGACCTACTAAACTATCTGTAAAATTGCAGATATCTTGTTTGAATGATCAATAACTAAATGGTAAAAACAATAGTCACAAAATCTGTGTACTCTATGTGTGTTTCCATGATAACATTATCAGTAATACATACCTCCCACATATGAAGTTCCATATGCAAGCATCTTATTCCTCTGAATCCATCTTTACTACAACCTCTTGTGTTGGTTGGGCAAAAGTTGATCAACTTTCAGTTCCTTATATCTACAAAGAAGAGGAAAAAATGAAGCCACAAAAAGAACATTATCCATCTGTTGCAATAGATATGGAGTCTATTGCATCAAATGTAGAGCCTGTTGCATCAGATGTAGAGCCCGTTGCAACAGATGTGGAGTCTGTTACAATAGATGTGGAGTCTGTTGCAACAGATGTAGAGTCTATTAGAATACATCAAATCAGCCTTGCTGGTGGTTTGATTTGTTCCAATAGCTGCTCCGTCGTTGCATCATCAACAATAACATAAACTACAAAGAAAAAACAAATAAAAAATATCAACAACAAAGAAACAACATCATTTGTTCCAACACCATCAACAACAAAGAAGCAACATCCTTTTTTCCAACACCATCAACAATACCACACCACAAGTTCCAACAACGCCAACCCCACCAACAATATCAATAACAACATCAACAACAAAGAAACAAATAAAATACATCTAAAAAAATAATACTGCCAACAAGGCTTTTAAACTTCTCCCAACAAATGACTTTTTTCGCATATTGTAATAGACATCCTTGATTTATTTATTCTACACTTAAAAGTTCCTTCAAATTTTTTAAATAAATATGATATGGGTAAATGGTAATTAAATAAAAAATAGATGTAAATAACTTGCAAAGAAGAAGACGAGAATAAAAGAGCAATATTGAACCATACCTTAATGTCAAAAAGGGATCAAAACAACAATTTCAGTCGAGGAAAGATATGAATCAGTTTAGATCCGAAAGGATCTTTATGAGAAAGAGAAGAGAAAAGAGAGAAAAAAGGTTGTGATAACCCTAAAGAGGAGAGAAAGAAAAAGATGAGTAAAATAAATTTAGGGCTGAAGTAGAGATGAGATAATTCTAGATGTATATAGACGTGGGTTTCAATATTCATTAATTAATATTCATTAATAATTTGAGGGGCTCGAGGAAGACGGTGACATTGAAAAGACAAGATAAAACTACTCAATGAGATTTTTGAGTTATCCAAGAAATATTTTTTACTGCCTTTAGCAGTACTACTTTATCTACTCGGACAGAAGCTTGCTTTAAAATTAAAAGAAAAAATTATTTTCAAATAGATATGTCATCTGTTGAATAGATAGCAATATCTGTTTGAAAAATTCCAACAGCTCAGTCATTTGTGACAATAGATGTAAATGTCCATTTGATAAAAAATTAGATATGTCAGCTATTACAATAGATATCAATATCTATTTGAAAATGTCCAACAACTCAGTTATCTGTCACAACATATGCAAATGTCTATTTGATAATTAAATTAGATATGTTATCTGTTGCAACAAATATGAATATCTGTTTGAAAGTTTCCAATAACTCAGTCGTTTGTTGCAACAAATTTCATTGCAATTGATTTAGGTGAAACTAGGGATGAATGAGTTCATAGGGTCAACTACAACTTCAATTGAGTCATTGCAATTGCATGGTGTTGGTATTGCGTTCATCCCGACCCGAGTTGTCGATCGATCACTCTGAGTTGAAAAGATTCTCATTAGCTTAATGTTAAGCTAGTACCTAAATTAATTTAGGTGGAACTAGGGATGAATGAGTTCATAGGGTCAACTACAACTTCAATTGAGTCTTTTCAATCACATGGTGTTGGTATTGCGTTCATCCCGACCCGAGTCGTCGATCGATCACTCTGAGTTGAAAAGATTCTCATTAACTTAATGTTAAGCTAGTATCTTAATTGATTTAGGTGGAACTAGGGATGAATGATTTCATAGGGTCAACTACAACTTCAATTGAGTCTTTGCAATTGCATGGTGTTGGTATTGCGTTCATCCCGACCCAAGTAGTCGATCGATCACTCTGAGTTGAAAAGATTCTCATTAACTTAATGTTAAGCTAGTACCTAAATTGATTTAGGTGGAACTAGGGATGAATGAGTTCATAGGGTCAACTATAACTTTAGTTGAGTCTTTGCAATTGCATGGTGTTGGTATTGCGTTCATACGACCCGAGTCATCAATCGATCACTCCGAGTTGAAAAGATTCTCATTAACTTAATATTTTAAAAACTATATCTTTTAAAATTTTAAAAATTAATTAAGATCAATTCAGACCAAATTAATAATTTCAAAACTTGTCATTCCTTTCCAAAGTTACAAATCAACCCATACAAATCATCCATTTACGTGAAAAACTTTTCCTGATTTCAAATCTGAAGTTCTTGCTCTTCTCTCTCTCTTTCTCTCTCTCTCTCAACAATACAAACAACAACTACTCAACATATTGTTCAACCCTTCAAAATAGATTGATTTTCTTTCCATTTTCGACCATATAGTTGTTATTTTCGACTTCATTCTCGCTTATATCCATCATTTTCTCTGTCTTCGTAGGTAACAGAGTTTGAGAAGAGTTCTACATTTGTTTTTTATTTTAAAAATTAGGGCTTTTTAGTTAATTATAAAAAAGAAGACTTTTAGTTGTATTATCTTTGAGAATGAGTTAATAATTTTGAGTTTTGATGCTAAAAATGTAGGAAGCACATGAGAAAACCTTAGTTTTTGTCTCAGTGTTTTGTTGACTGTCGTGGTATTGTTGGATGGTATTTGTGGTGTTGTTGGTGGTGTCGGTATTTGTAGTTTTAGTGGTGGTGTTGGTGGTCTTGGTGTTGGTATTAGTGGCATTGGTGGTGGTCTTAGTGGCATTGGTAGTGGCATTGGTTGTGGTGCTGGTGGTCCATCTATTGCAACAGGTGGAAGATATGTTGGGAGATATTAAATAGGTATTCAAACAGATTCATCATCTTTTCCAACGGATGGGTTATTCGTTGGAGTATTTTTTTGTAATGTGGCGTAGAATAATTTATTGAAATTTGTCTTACCTTTTTTTAAATATTATGCAGACATCAAATGCAATGTATTTTTTATTTTTTCTATTGTTTTTAGTTAAAAGATGTATCCCAAAAGAAAAGAAACTGAAAGTGGATCATTTTCTGGCCACCTAACAAAAAAGGCTAGAGTACAAATAGATTCGAAGGAACTTCCTGAACAATCTCAGTTCGGGCAAAATGAAGCTGAGGAAAGTGATAACTCCTTCTCACCAATGGGGCGTGAATTAAAATCAAAATCCCAGCATGATCTTGTCAAAACTATTAGTATCGACCAGTTTAGAGTTGCGATGTCGATGGATCGCCCTAAAAAAGTAACTGGTGATCTTGTACTTAAATGTCAGTTGGGGAAATGTTTTGATGAATTTAGGAGTATTATGAAGAATGAAAACATAGACAAACTTTTTAAGAAGAGCTGCTTTGCATACTTTCTTAAGCTGCCTGAGGACCTCACTCTCCATTTCTAA
Source organism: Capsicum pubescens (assembly GCA_030864215.1). Classification (NCBI taxonomy): domain Eukaryota; kingdom Viridiplantae; phylum Streptophyta; class Magnoliopsida; order Solanales; family Solanaceae; genus Capsicum; species Capsicum pubescens. Next base: position 285,666,119 of record CM061542.1, read on the forward strand.
ATGAGCATGGTATATGGTCTTCTCAAGCGCAGAATCAAGTACGCGAGGGATGATAAAGATTAGAAGAAGGGCAAAAAAAAGATGGATGAAATCTGGATCAACTACTGTGGCATGCCGGTTTATTTTGGACTGAAAGAGTTTTTCATAGTGACGGGCTTGAGATGCGATCGTCTAGAAGAACCTCTCATCAAGAAAATACCCCATAAAGGGTCCAACAAATGCAAGGGAAAAAAGATGGGTTGTTGGACATTTTGGATGACGTAGCTATAAAGCGGCGTGATTTGATGGCAGATGTCGAGGATAAAGACATACCAAAGCACTACAGGGAGAAATTATGCTTAGTTTGGTTTGTCCATTCCATTTTATTGGCAAGAGACGTCAGGAAAGTCATAGAAGATGATTTGTTGGCGCTTGTTAATTATTTTGAGAAATTCAATGATTATCCCTGGGGATATGATAGCTATTACTTGACTATCCAATATTTACTGACAAATCTATCCACAAGGATGATCATATTATATGGCTTTCCTTGGGCTTTCATCCATTAATTTATATTGAATATAGTTATTATGACTGTTTTTTGCTTGCTTCCTATTTGCATTTTTTTAGGCTTGGGCATTTGAAGCCATTCCTCTCCTCCAAAGGTAGTTCAAGAATTACCCGAATGAGATTTCTCATCCAAGGATCCTTAGGTTGCAGTACGTCTTTTTTCAACTAAAATAATTTACCTCAAAGAAAGATATTGAAATAGATGTGCCATCTGTTGCGACAGATGGGTCATCTGTTGCAACAGATTACCTGCCAACTGCAACTGGTGCAACAGATGGTAATCTATTGCGATAAACGATCCATATTTTGCAACAGATTAACCATCTGTTGCTTTTTTTCTCTGAACCCGACTCAACAGATTACCCATCTACTGCAAATTATGCAACAGATAGGTAATCTGATGATATATATTATTAATTTATTGTGGCATACAGATCAACTGTTGCGACAGATAGATCATCTGTTGCATAAGTTGTCTGTGTTAACATGTAACCCAACTGACTGTAAATTATTATATGATTTAAATGTATTTGTTTTTTATAGGTTGTGCATCCTCGGATCATACCTACTGAGTAGGAGTTGGGGATGACTTCTTTTATTACTCTAGGTCTTGTTGATACAACAGCAGACCCAATTGTGGAGTTAATAAAGTAGGAATTGGCTGGATAAATAGCCATAAGAAGAGTAGTTAGGCAAGGTCAGCCTAATGTTGAAGCTCTTCATGACCAACCTACTGCAACAAATCTGGGTGCTTCTTTTGGGGGTGTTACTGGTGGAGTTGTTGATGATGGTGTCAGCCATCCAGATGCTGCAGTTGCTGCCAGTCATGATTATGAGCATGTTGGTGCTCAGAAAAAAATAAATACGTTTGAAAATACCCCTTGAACAGGTCCCTCTCACCCCTATTCACCCTCATGTTCTCATTACAAATGCAAAGTATGCAAGGATAGAGAGAATAAACTTCTTGAAAAACTAGAGGCTATTGCTGAAGCTGCCGAGGAGTTGAAATCTAAGAGGGGTGTCATACCATCCAAGAAGGTGAGGGATCCATACACTCCTATAGTAGCGGTTAGGAGGAAGAGAAGAAACATTAGACAAATACTCTCCATTCTGAAAACAAAAAAAATTCAACTCCTCCTGCTCCAAGAATTGTTGAAGTTCAGGAGCCGCTGAAGAAGGTGGACATATACGCGACACTTGGCGACGAAGATAAGAAGGAATTGGAAAAAATCATGACAGACAAGATGAAACCTCCACAAGAATACACCATGAATTTATTTGATGCCCAAGACTTCATGAGTATGACCAATATGCGTGAGTGGTACGTGGACAATGTAAGTTTACTTTTGCTAACCTAGCCTTCCAATCTACTCCATGAAGAAGAGACTACACAACAAATGTGTAATCAGTTACAACAGCTAGGTATTCTGTTGCAAGATAAGACATATCTGTTGCATAAGTTGCGTTAGCTGGGTAATCTGTGAAATGATTCAGAGAACCCTCTGCAACAGAATCTTTCCATTGTGTTTTTCTTCTTTACAATTACTAACCTATTCAAAAATTATCTTTTTATACCACAGTATGTTGATGAAATTCTCTGCCTCATGAGGGGCAGGTAATTAGCGTACCCGGATGCTTATGATGTTATCGATAGGATAATGGACCTCAACTTCTACAATAATTTCTAGAGTAGGTACGATGATCTCTGTAGGAGAGCTGGCCCCGATGGCCGGAGATTTGATAAGTTAGTTTATATGTTCAAATGGGATAAAGACATGATTAACTATGTTAGAAGAAAGAGGCCAAATCCACACAGCAAGAGATGGACCAAGGCAAAGAGAATCCTTACAGTCATGAATGTGGAAGTCAAATATTTTCTCGCTGTTGAGATACTACTCGACGAGGGAAAGATTAAGGTTTATGACTGCAACTTACCTGTCTTCAATAAGAACATATTTTTAACCTATGTGCAAACACTCTTGAAGTTGTTCCCCAAGTTGTTGATACAGAGTAAACTGATGGATCATTTACCAGTGAAAGTCTTGATGAAGGAATCATAGGATTTTCAACGTCGAAATAATAACATCCACCTCCAAAAAAATAAAATCGGTGCAGCGTGCTGGCTGTACTCGCTTGCATACATCGAGTGTTTGCTGACCGACACAAAAATGGCCGGTATGTGCGACACCGTTGTGGGAACGATGCAAGAGATTTGGGATTATGGGGTACTAACTAAATGGTTGGAGCCCGTGTATAAAAAAGAATATGTACAAAGATAGAGACGAACACGATAACAATATCTGTTGGAATAGGTTGGTCATCTGTTGCATTATGCAGATGTTTCCAGTCTGTTTGTCGTAACAGATATATCATCTGTTGCAACATATAATCTATCTATTGCAACTGATAGGTAATGAACAAATCAAAAAAGTAGAAAGACCTGTTATATAATTTCCAACAGATGACCTACATGTTGCAACATATGTCTAAATCTGTTTGATAAGATATGTTGTCTGTTACAGCATATATATTATCTATTGCGATCTTTGAATTTAGTATTCCATTTCAATTAACAAGTTCAAAACTAAGGATTGAATTATATTCATAGACAGTATAAAATAATTCGAAGCCTTCGAAAATAACATGAAATGACTCAACAAATAAATAAAATATAAAAAAATTATTATGGGTACAAATGATCTACACTACAAATAAATCAACAAGTTAAATTTAAACCAAGGAGGATAGGTTATTACATTTACGGACTCAATCTATAAAGATCTACTCAATATGGACAAGTTGTTCTTCATCCGGTGCTGCGAAATTCGGCTTTGGTCGTGGTGGATCTTTAATGTCGCTTGCGTACGGCTTCTGGACTTTCGTTTCTTCGTATTTCCATAAAATAGCAACATATCTTTTGCGGAGTAATACGACATCAAGTCCATTATTTGGTACTTGTAATCCATCGCTCAAATACTCGACGTACGCGAAAACAAAAAGACCGAAATCCCTGTGTTTTAAAAAAATAGATAATCCATATCTTATAGTTAATGCAAGCGTTGTGAAATTTGTGGAATGAAACTAAATCATGACACTAAAACTTACAGGCTACCAATGGTTTGTTGAGCAATTCCTTCAACATATTGTACATCAAATGAATTACCCATTTTATCCCGATATGCTTCAATCGTCGACCAATCAGTACGAACCTTTTGGTCCAAAAATCCACTCATATCAAGGTAAGTAGGCAATATTTTGGTCAGCTTTTGTATCTCAGATGACGGCCCAAAACGTCTCCTTTGCGACATCGAGTCATAAACTCGGATGTGCCTCTCTTTTTGAACGAGGACAGCCAACACCCAATGGAATTCATTACCACAATTTATTGGGATGTACACTTCGTTGACCAAATGCCAAGTTAAGCCAGCCAGAATGCTAAAACCTTTGATGATGTTGATTAAGCATTCCTCATTTCGGGAAACGTCCAGTTATTATTGACAATACCTATCGTAGGCATTATTGATGTAAACTTTGTACAAACAATTGCCTGTCATGTATCTATATTATTCTTGTATTTGCAACTTGGCCTTTTTTCGGAGGTAGTAAAAATGACATCGATGTGCTGCACATATTATCAAACATTTTAGATTACGTGATGAAAAAATTAATACACAGATGCAATTAAATAAAGTATTAATTAATAGTAATATGTATGACATTTAAACCTCATCATTCCAGCAAGTTTGGGGCTGTGATATCAAATAGAACCAATTTTTCATTCCGAGATGTGCAACAACAAAGTCGAACATATCAAAACCAAGACTCGATTCGTTCACGTTGTAGTGTTCGTCATTTTATTTTCTACATAATGATTTATATGTGTTAATATCATGTTCTTACAACAAGAATTGCATAAATCAATATCTTTAAAATTGATTTATGTAACTACCAGCATGATGCTTTGACAACCCATTGACAATCCATTCTGAATAGTCGTTAATCAACTTTGTTAGTTTTTTTGGAGCCTCATCCGAGATGTTGAACCCTTCAAATGGATAATTATTCCATTCTCCTGAATTGATAGGCTCCACTTTTTCTTCTTCTTTGGAGGTAGTTGATGGATTATCAACTATGATATTATGTTCTTTAGCAGTAGCTTCTACTGTGACATCCACCTTGAAAGCCAAAATTGTCAATGCTAATTACAAATATACAACAGATAATCTATCTGTTGCAACATATGAGTCTTATGTTGCAATAGATGGATCATCTGTTGGGACAAATTCGAATAGGTAAAGCAGAGTTGTACGATAATTTTGAACAAATGAACCATCTGTTACAACATAAGATTCATTAATTGGTAGAAATTAAAACAATACAAAAACCTGTTTGATTTGCTGAAACAGACGGACATATGTTGCAATAGATAACACATCTGATGCAATAGTTTAGACAACAATTGCAACAGGTGTATATATCTGTTTGATAATTTTTAGCAGATGTATCATCTGTTGAAATAGATATGTGCTTGTTTATTTATTGGAACAAATGATATACATTCACCTTCTTCAACTCATGCTGCTCTTTTGTGGCCCTTGTACATTGAACAGCGGCGTTGCAAGACAAAGACAGAGGCGTTGTAATTTTTCTTTTTTTGATGCTTGATGATGGCTTGGAAATATCTTTCCTTCTCCTTTTAGCCACCTTGATCTCTAGTGGAGTGTATGGATATGAAATTCTCTTTGATGGAATGACTCTCCTCTTAGATGTCATTTCCTTTACAGAAGCAGTTAGTGCATTAATAACATTAATCACTCCATCATGTTTTGCCTTGCAGTCTTAACATTTGCATGCAGAATATTCGCTAGAAGTGGAATAATCTGTACCAGTATGATCATAATCATAATGATAATGGCTTGTTGTTTCAAAAACTGTAAAAGGAGCATCGTTATCCCCAACAGTAGCACCACTACCACTAACACTACTACCATCATCAACAACAACAAGCCCACCCTCCAAAATTATTTTTCTTGTGATGGCCGTTGCTCTAAACAATTCTATTTTTATTCTATCAACGATCTTATGGTCCGATAAAGTTTGCACAAACTGTAAAGTAAAAAAAATGGTATCTTCAACTCTCGATTGGTCGGAACAAGCCACGGATGGAAATCTAAAATAAATCAGTATATATATTAGAATAATGATGAAATCATTTAAAATAATCATTAATTAAAATAAAAACTTGATTAGAATTAGACTTACTGCTTCCTTAGGGGATTGAAAAGATTAAGAAATTTTGCATTTTTATTAGTTTTGGCCTACAACCATCTCAGGATTCTTGGACAGAAAACTTCTACCTGGTAGTTTACTTGTTGTCTCAAATAAGGAATGACTTCAAATGCCCAAGCCTATAGCATAACACCAATAAATTAAAAGTATTATTGAATAAAAAATAAATCATATCATAATAAAAGAAATATTTACCATGAAAGGCCATGAAAAGCCATATAAGTTGACTGTCTTTGGTGTTAATGGAGTCAACAAATATTTGACAGTCATTTTAAAGCTTTCATAACCCCAAAGATAGCTGTTAAATGCCTTTAGATCCTCAGAGAGATTTACTAAACCGAGGCTTATGTTGTTGTTAACATCTCTCGTCCAAAGAATATTATGTACAAACCAAACCAAACCAAGCACAATGATTGCTTGTGCTTCTTTGAAAGTCCTTTACCTTTCAACGCTTCTATCAATTTTTTGTTTTTGAAGCTTGGACCAACAATGGACACCAGATCATCACGATCACTTGAATTGCCTTTGCCTTTTTGGGTGTGCGGGTTTTGTTTTTTGGGTTAGAGTAGGTATAACTTGAGAAGAAGAAGGAGGATAACATTTTAGTCCAGTAACTATGGCAAACTCCTTCCAACCAAAACAAACAGGCATTCTACAATAATTTATCCACACCTTATCCATCTTATCTTTGTTTTCATACATAAACCTATGCTTGAGAAGATCATATACCATTTTCATCTGGAAATGAGCATTGTTGTCCTCCAGCAAATCAAGATATTGCCCAAAGCATCTCTCCCTGAAATAAGAATCCAATTTTTGTTCTCGACTTATTTTTCTGAAGCCGTCAAATTTTTTTCCCATGACTGACTTAACTACGAAATCACCCATTAAATCTGTGGCACCATCGCACTGTATTCTCACAGGATAACGATCAATGCTGAAGGTTTTGACCAACTCTTCGATGGAAGGGCTATTACAATTTGGATCATCTCTTTTGAAACATTTCTCCACCCTATGTTCATTAACTTCTGCTCCTGATTGAGATAACGCTTGTAAAGTAAGCTCATAGAGTGGTGAATGTAGCCTAGTTTCTTCACTTGTTCCTTTACTTGGACTTGATTCGTTTTTTTTCTTTTGGGAGTAATATTATCTTAAATTAACATGAACATAAAATAGATTATAATTGATTAATGCATCGTTAAAAAAAGATAACAGTAAATCTAACATGAATAATAGTAAAATAACAGTTCCAACAGACCACACATCTGTTGCACTAGGTATGTTATCTGTTGCAACATATAACCGACCTATTGAAATAGATGAGTAAACCATTGTAAATAAAAAAAATAGATCAATAATTTGTTGTACCAAGTAGTTTATCTATTGCAACATATAACCAACCTGTTGCAATGACTGAGTAATCTATTAGAAATAATAAAAATAGATCACTCATCTGTTGCACTAGAAAGTTATCTGTTGCAACATATAACCAACTTGTTACAACGAATGAGTAGTCCATTGAAAATAATAAAAATAGATCACTTATCTGTTGCACCAGGTATGATATCTATTGCAGCATATAATTAACCTGTTGCAGCAGATGAGTAATCCGTTGGAAACAATAAAAATAGATCACTCATCTGTTGAAATAGAAAGGTTATCTGTTGCAATATATAAGCAACCTATTGCAACGGATGAGTAATTCGTTAGAAACAATAAAAATAGATTACTCATCTGTTGAAACAGATCACTCATCTATTGCAAAATGAGTTATCTGTTGGATCAATATTGTTTAGATTTCTTCCAAACAGAAAAATCGTCTGTCACAATAGATGAATGATCGGCTAGATTATTCATCTGTTCCATCAGATTTTCATTATTGCATCAGATGTTTCATCTGTTGCATCAGCTGTTTCATCTGTTGCCTCAGATGTTTCATCTGTTACCTCAGATATTTCATCTATTACATCAGATGTTTAATCAGTTGCATCAAATGGTTCACATGTTGCAACACTATTTTTTACCAAGACAAATAACAAATCAACCTAGCAACACCAACACAACACACACACTCACTAAAAACATCAACGGTGACAAAAAATCACCAATAAATCAAATCAACAGTTCAACAATAAGAACTACAATAACAACAAAAAATTATATTTCACACCGGAAGAGTCAAGAAGAAATGCCAAAAATTAGGGTTTTATACAGTCCACATTTCAAATTTAAGCAAGAAATATTGAAATTGTTAACCAATACTAGAAGAGAAGTTGTCTCAAGTTCCTTTATTTCTTCATAACTAAAAATACATAATTTTTTACCTGTGAAAGAAGAAATAGGACGACGAAGAACTCAAAGTTGTTGTCGCCGGAGAAGTCTTCACGTTGATTGACGGTTGAAAATAAAAAAGGAACTCGCCCGACTATTTGTCGCTGGAGGTTGAAGTCGCCGAGGATTGAAGGCAGAAATTTTGCAGAACTGTTTGTTGGGAGAGAGTTCAGAGAAACTGTTGAGAGAGAAAGGAGAGAGACAATTGATTTGGATTGAAGAGGGGTGTGGGTTGATTTATATTTTTGAAAAGATTAGAAAGTTTTGAAAATATTAATCAAGTCCACAATTAACTTGATCAAGTTTCCTAATTATGTTTGACCCTTTAAGTTGGTTAATGTCATCAATCCTTCATTCAAGACATAAAAGACACCTTTCCTTCAATTTTTTCGAGATACTTGTCACCTCCCACCAGCAACAGGTACAAGGTATCAGGTAAATCTGTCCACCCAGGCTAGAAACATATGAGAAGAAATCACCAGTGTCTTGCTATGTTTGTCTCTGTTGAGAATGAAGATGAAACCTCATGGTGCTCAACACAACTTCACTGAGCCAATACATCACACCCTTGAGTGCTATATAGTTAGAACATTTAACAAATCAATCAACCAATCACCCTTGGAGCTAAATAAAAGGGAAGTCTGTCATACTAAAGTTCCCGCTATGCATGGGCTTTGGGAAACGTCCCTACCATAAAGCACTATTGTACGAAGCCTTACCTTGCACATCTACAAGAGATTATTTTCATTGCTTGAACCCATTATCTCTCCCAATTACATAGCAACAACTTTACCAGTTACACCAAACTAATTGCTCTCTTCTCTAAGAACTAGCAATTCTCTGATAACGTTCGCATAATTCAATTGTAAGTAAAGCTATAAACTGGGCTCATAGTTCCTTGGCATTCTTGGGTTTGGGTTTGGGCTTGGGCATGTTTAAAACAAGACAAACAACATAAATTTCAACAGTTTGAAGTTTAATTATAGAAATTTTTTGATATTCTACATAATTATTAAAAAAATTGATTTTAGGTCTATTTAGATACATAATTAGCTTCTGATACATTTGAATAAAGATAAAGTTTTTTATTTGTAAAGATACATAATTAACTTCCGGTACATTTTTTTTTTTTTGATTTTGGGTCTGTCGAGATACATAATACTTCCAACAAAGATACGTTTTTTCCTTGGAAAAGATACATAATTAGCCCCGATACATTTTCTTCGATTTTGAGTGTGTCGAGATACATAATACATCCAATGAAAATACAATTTTCCTTAGTAAGGATACATAATTAGCTCGTGATAAATTTTTAAATTTTTTTGGGTCTATCGAGATACATTATTAGATTCCGATGCATCTAACGAAGATACATAATTAGTTAAAATTTTTGTAATTACTTTGTAAGGGTGAAAATTTAGGTAAATATGGTAAGTTGAGGTATATGTTTATGTTATTTTTCCTAAAAACAACACAAATTTCAACTTTTTAGAGCTAATTACTCTCTATCCCAACTCGTTTTAGTATTTACTAAAATACTTCATTTAGTCCATACGTATCCATCGCATTCTTTTGCATACATCACTAGATTTTACACAAATAAATCACATTCTTCTGTGATAATGTACCTGGGAGTTTTAAAAAGAGAAAGGAAAATATGAGATTTATGTAATTATTTAAAAGGGTTGAGATAATCACATCACTGGAAAATGTGATGTATTCAGAAGAATGTGATATATTTGTATAAAATTAAGTGATGTATCCAGAAGAATGTGATATATTCAAGTGAAATGTGATGTATCATTGTAAAATTAAGTAATATATCCATGATGTATCCATATGAACTAAATCGGGGATTTTTAATAATTTTACAAAAATTGTGATAGTAAGTAATCAGTTTCAACAACATTGAGATTTATGAAACTTTTACTTAAATATTTGGGCTTTCTTGTGTTTTGCTCATGACTCGCTAAAATAGGGGTATAAGTGCGTGTACAACCGATTTGAGGATCATTATTTAAACTATAGTCAAAGTATATAACTTTTTTATAGCAAAAATTATCTAAATAACCAAACATCTTTACTATAACTACTAGATCTCTCTTGCATAATATCCCACTTCTTAACAATTATTGATACATGACAATCTGTCATAATTCCTAGATACATGAGCATGCATCCGATATATATGGATCTACTATGATTTAGCGTAACCCTCCCCTCCCCCAAATACATACGCATGTATCCGTGATACATGGATCTACTGCAACTAAACTATGTATCAGAACACCCTGACCATGTATCTGGACTCTTATTTAGTGGTATAGTATGTAATATTGAAAATTTATAATGGTTGACGAAGTAATTAGCTCTGATACTATTGGATTTTCTGTTGTTTACTCTTTTTTGTCTCTCTCATTCTATTCAAAGATCCTGCTAGTTAAGTTAGTGATATTGTTTTCCCGTCCCTTTAGTCGCTTTAGATTTATGGGAATTATGCCGCACTAAAAAAGTTATTTGCTTTGAGAGGCAAAAATTAAAGATCAGTATGAAATGATAGGTACGATGAATATACACAAAAACGATCCTCAAAGTAATAAAGTGTCAATGGTAATATAAATCGCAAAAACATCCATATTATGAATGTGCTAATGTTGAGGACCAAAATATGAATGTCTATGAAAAACGAGCTTAATGTTGGAAGCCGACTCTAGTTCTTTGGACCAATCTATGATTGAATCAAAAATGAATTTGTCACTCTTTTTCACATATAAACAAATTTCACAAAAACTAGAAAATATGTACAATAGTAACCTAACACATATGTGTGCGTCGAAGACATTTATGAGTTTCTTATATTTTGGATTTGTCCTCTACTCCATGGGTGTGGTTTAGTGGTTCAATGAAGTTGGATTGAACACTGTGAGGTTTCAGTTCAATTTCCAACTGAGACAAACACTGGGTGATTTCTTCACATTTGTTTCAGACTTGTTGGACAGAGTTAACTCGTACTTGCTGCCAGTGGGAGGTGGTAGGTATCCCATGGAATTAGTTTAAGTGAACATAAACTGGTCATGACACTACGGTTATCAAGAAAAAATATGATGCTAGATGGGGATTAGTAATAAATATTACGCTTGAGGCATTTGAAACTTTTCTTTCTTCATTTACCCATTTTGCACAATGATCTATGAATGTATGATTATCCATCTTAAAGATGCAATCTCCAGTATATTTACTACATATTCCCACATCGTCAAGTGAATAGGATGAAATAAAAGTAGGGAGATGCTATAAAAAGGGCCAAGGACTCGTTCATCCATTGCGAGTCCCCATACTGTTGTAACTGTAGATTGGAAGTGTGAGAATAAGAATGAGGATTAGGATGTCGAGTAGCTTGACCTAAAGTTTAGTCAAGCTCTAAGTCGAGATCCCCGACCTCTTGATCGTGATTCTTCTCCTCACACATTCAATCTTCAATCACAATAACATTATTGGTACTCTCAATGGATGAATGGGTTGATTCTATAGGCCTAGCGGCCAATCAACCGCGTCCGTTGGCCCCTATCCTATCCAAAGTGGTATAACTTTTGAGTGCCTGATTAACAAGCTTATGATTTGAAAATTTATACTAGAAAAGCTTGTTGACTTCGGAGGATACAACTTTATCTGTGAGATATCCTTAAAAACAGTGGCATTGACACGCGTCAAGTTGTTTTAATGTGTTGGAGGCAGATATAACATGTTTGCTAGTGCCAGTTCAAATGAATCCAAAAATTTTCAACCCAAGGTGTATATCTACATAACAATTTCTAAATTTACAAATAGTAAACTTTAAATCTGCAATTCCAAAAAAGTTGCAATGGATTCAATGATAAGATTTTAAAAGTTGAAATCGTCAACTTTAAATCCTAAATCGGCCTCTGTATGTTATAGGAATTTACGACTATTATTTAATGATGTAATCAGTAGTATAAACTAGGCACATATAGCTTCTTTTGGACATTGAAGATGTTGCTTACTCTTTTTATAGACTAGTACTATGTTCTTGGCAAAACATACCATTGTCCCACATCGTCAAGTGAATAAGACAGAAGATTCGCGAGGAGACGCTATAAAAAAGGGCCGAGGTCAATTACTAAGAAACATACTTACGTGGATAGGGTAAATATGTGATCAACAAAGCCCTTGCCTAGGGTGGTGACCTCCATTGCACTTCGGAGGGGTGCTCTCCTAATTTCCTTTTCTTTTTTGTTGCAGAAGAACTAAAGAACGAAACAATTTGCTTTTATGAATTGTTGCATAGGTGCAAACCGTTTCGTCTCTTTAGTTCTTTTTCAACCAAAAAAAATATATTGTAAGCTAAATTTGGTTTTCTTTTCCTGCATCAAAATTAGAAGACCAAAAATTCCAACGTAAAAATATGTTAAATCTTAATGCAAACTTGGAAAGCTAATCATTTTATTGGCAAAATGGCTCGATGGACTCTTGTACTATGTCTGTTTTGTAATGTGGATATTCCTACTTACATGTTTTTCATCTGGACCCTTGAACCCACTAAAAAACAACATTTTAAACACTTTTCTGCATACGTGGCATTAAAGTGCTGAGGTGGAGAACGCGTGATTACACTCATTTTTTTGGGCGCGTGATTATATTTAAAAAATATTTATAATATTTAAATAATTAAAAAACAGTAAATAAAAAAAAACTAATAATCCCCTCCCCCTCCCTACTCTGTTCCAACACATCCCCGCCCTCCGCCGTCCACCACCGTCTCCCCCCCCCCCCCCCCCCCCCACCACCCTGCCACCCCGTCCACCACCTTCTCCCATCCCCCACGCCGTCCACCACCTTCTCCACCCCCACGCCGTCCACCTACATCATCCAAAACAACCCTCCACAGCCGCCCCCACCTTTCCCATCCCCATCATCCAAAACAACCACCTCACAGTCGCCCACCAGCTTCCCCCATTCCCCCCACGCTATCCACCACCCTCAACCCGTCCTCCCCATGCCGTCCACCTACATCAGCCAAAACAGCCACCCTAAAGCCGTCCTAAACCCCAATTTCTCCGTTCACCTGCCACCACCACATAAGATCCACAGGAAAACCAATTTCAAATCACCCTTTTTCTCCCTCTTCAAAAACTTAGAAGAAGCAGATTTGTGTTCAACTAGTTTCTTGACCATTGAGCTGAAATTGAATTGATGAGCAGTTTGAACAACCCTATTTGAACCTTTCTTGAAAGTTGGAGTGGTGGTGGGAATGAAAGAAAAAGGCATGAACGATTTTAATATTTATTTTTTTATGTGGTATTTAATAAATAATGTGGAATTTAATATAATATTTAAAAATGACGTGATAACTGTCGTGGAGGCGGGTGTGTTACACACACCAAAATAGTATTTAAAATGTTGCTTTTTTCTGGGTTCAAGGATCCAGATGACAAATATGTAAGTAGGAGTATCCACATTACAAAACGGACATAGTACAAGGGTCCACCGAGCTATTTTGCCCATTTTATTTCTTTATATTACATGGTAGAAACACTGATTGTCATGGCCTTATTTATACAAGGTCCGTATCACTGTATCCATGAGCACTAAGGAGACCGGAAACCAAGTCTGGTCGATGAACCATGTCCATGGGATCATGGCCTTTCAGGGGTCAAGGAGCCGTAGAGGATAATTCTCGACTACCCTTCAGTTCTTTCGCTCATATCACCTGACTATAACTAAGCGAACAAGCATATAACATTTTTCACTCAATCAGCAACTCATAAACATTGGAGTAATCATGGAATAGGTTACACTATTTTACATCTATCGCATCAGGAATGCAGTGTATCCTAATAATACCTTGAAACATGAAAAGTCAAAATGGCCATCATTCATACACTACATTATCTTATATTCGAGCAGGTAGATGAGTTTCTCTTCTGCAACATTATCTTAATGTTGTTACACTCAATTAAGCCAAGAAATAGTTACTCATTTCTTCTTTTATTTGAGAAATAGAAAGATTCATAATGAAGACACAAGTTTGGATATGAGCTTTCCGATTGACAATGATATGAAGTTCAAAGGACTAATAGTCCCACATCATCAAGTGAAGAAGATAGAATAGTAGTAGGGAGATACTATATAAATGGGCCAAGGACATCTATGAATCATACTTACCTGGGTGGGGTCAATGGGCGATCAAGATTGTCCATGGCCTAGATTGGTGACCTCCATTGCACTTTGGAGGGGTGCTTGCCTAAGGTCGGCCCAAGTGGTCGAGCCTACGTCATAATTTGTTGCAGAGGGGGCCTGCGTTCACGCGGCCCCTACTCAATACAAAGTTCAATTATATTGATTGTCTCTTTTTATGTTTTTATATGATATATGATATACAATATATGATATATGAAGAACTTCTTGAACAAGTATTCCTTATAGTTTTTATCTTTTCCAGTTGCAAACCTCTTAATGGATCTTTTAATTCTACAAATTGTTATTCTAATAATGTTTGAATTTTGACTGTTGGATTGAATGTGTTCAATGATTTTACTCAATAGACTAATATGGCGGTGTTGGGTTTAAGGTGTATGTGAATGAAAAATGGAGGAAAAAATGGTGAAGAGAAGGGAGACACCAATTTGGAAAGTGTACTTCAAAATTGGAAAGTTCACTCATTTCTCCCACGTTGGTGGGAGAAGAGAACTTATGAGTGTTTATAATGAGAAACACTAACTCCATATGGTAAGTGAGGCAAGAAATAAGAGATGCCTCGAGCTGTTGTCGTCGTCGCTCAGCTTCGGCTTCGGATTTATGAGATTTAATTTTTTAGACAAAATTTATTTAAAACTTGTTTACAAGTTATAATTTAATTCAAAATTCCAAAATCTGAATTTCTCCAAATGTGGGCGCAATTCCAATGCATACGCAATGCATATCACGAAGGAATGCGACCCTTCGAGAAAAGGGACACTGTTTCAAAATGCGACTGATCTGCGCACGCAGATCAAAAACTGTGGACGCAGTTCAAATGCAGATGCTCCCTGGAATCTGCAAAATATCATCTGTGGCTGCACTTTGTACGCAGTCCTGGCACAGTTCCATCGCAGATACGTGACTGTTACAGAAAGGTGCCTTTCTACTGAACCAATGCATCCTTTCTGAAAGGATACACTTAAGGCTATAAATACCTGCTATTTTCCCCAGGTATGGATATGAATTTTGACAACAAAAACACTTCTATACTTAACAAAAACTCTGTATGATCATTAAGTTGTTGAGTGAGTTCGTAGAATCCGACAATTTGAGGTACCGCTATTGTTTGGATTGTAGGCCATTTTATCCTGGAAGGAAGATTCCATAACATCGGGTACAGTGAGGAGAATTATTCCTTAAGGACACTCCGTGAAGTCGGGGGACTTGGCCTTAAATTCTGTTTTATCTATTTTCTGAAATCTAAAACACTTCTTGGATAGATTATTAGTAATCTTGTGTTGAAGGTGTTAAAGAACTTCAAAGGTGTTCTTATTTATACATGAACTATTGTTGAAGTTAGTGTTGTATATATATACAGATTCGTGTACCTGAAATACACATGAAATAACAGGCGGTTGTTGTAACAGTCGGAGTACACTTAGAACCAGAGGCCCTTTGCTACGCGTTAAATCAGACACATTGCTTCCAACTCCGACCATGTATACAACAACATACCCGGTATAATCTCACACTCATCTTGGAGGCTCAAGTAAAGTATATCAAAGAAGGCATGGAGGCCCAAACATCTCAATTCTTATCATTAATACATGTCTATGTGTAGCTGTTGTTGTTTTGGGTATAAATAAAATCGTATTCCAATACGAACTTCAGCAAGTTCAAACAATTTTTTGGAAAATGAAAATCTCTAACAAGAAAGAGATGAAGATTAGAAGATTCAAGTAAAATGAATTCACAGTGTGTCCATAAGGAAATTATTTCCTTCAAGTATCTGAAGTTATGGAATATATCCTCCCAGAATAAAATGAATCACTTCAGCAAAATAGTGGTACCTCAAATTCTACCGAACAATGAACTCACTCAACGGTAGAAAATCACACTTGAGTTTTATAAGAAAGAGCAATATTTTAACTTCATAATTTTGTGCCAATATGTGAGAAAAATTAGATATTTATAGCCAAAATGTGTTGCATTAGAAAAGAAACAATGGTTCATGAAGAGTTGCACTGTTTCAAAATATCAGATCCATATGTGGACCCATGTTCATTTGCACATGATGAGATGCAGCCGCATGTCACATTGCATTCGAAGTAGGAAGTTGAGACTAACATGCATTGCCATTTATGGCCGCAATGGCCAAGTGCGCCTCAAGTCCCATTCGTTATTCAAACAGTGAACTGAAGGATCGCTTCCTCATTAACACTTAAGTTTTAAGTCAATTTTGTCCAAAAAGATAGTCTCTCGATCATTTTCCAAAGACGAGCGACGACAACAACGGGGCGAGGCTTGTCTTCTTCTTACTTTACTAACAACATGAATGTTCCTTTCTCCCACCGGGAGAAACACTCCTTTTATAAAGTAAAGACACATTTCACTTTCCCTCCATTTTCCATTCACATTTCACTAGAACCCAACAATTGCTAATTTACAATAGGGGGATTAGTAATAAATATGATACTTGAGGCATTTAAAACTCTTTTTTCTTCATTTACCCATTTTGTACAATGATCTATGAATGTATGATTATCCATCTTAAAATTCAATGCTGATATATCTTTGTATATTAAAGATGCAATCTCCAGTATATTTACTCCAGGTTCCCATATCGTCAAGTGAATAAGATAAAAGACAAGCAACGAGATGCTATAAAAAGGGCCAAGGACTCGTTCATCCATTGCAAAAGCCAATATTGTTGTAACTGCAGATTGGATGTGTGAGAATAAGAATGAGGATCAGATTGAGGGATCAATAACTTAAAATCTAAGCTCTTAGTCGAGCTGTCTGGCCTCTTGATCATGATTCTTCTCCCCACACATTCAATCTTCAATCACAATAACATTATTGGTACTCTCAATGAACGAATGAGTTGATTCTATAGGCCTAGTAATAGCGTATTTGCATTAGTGTTTTACCAGTGTTGTAACATTGTTTTACTGTGCACAAATACTAATACTACAAAAATAATTAGATTAGGATTAGATTTGTTCAACTTATTTAGGCGTTAGTTTGTTTAGCCCTAGTTATCTATACCTACATTCTAGGAGTTGTTTAAGCTAATTTTGATTATTTCAGCTGTATATAAAGTCCACTATAGTTTCATCAAATAAACATACTTTCTTCTACTTTATTTCCCTATTTTATTATGGTATCAGCGTCACAATAACTCTAATGAGTAATTTTTTTCTTGCACATCAATGGATGCCTCCACCCCAATTTCTAATGTTAATGACTCCACTGTCGTCAAAAACTTAATTCAATTCAACCCAGCCTCCCGACTGCCCATTAAACTATCTGGCAGACACAACTTCACTATTTGGAAGGTCCAGATTGCCATGCTACTTCATGGCCATGACCTCTATGGTAATCTTGGCGGCACCAAGTTGTCCCCTCCAAAAACAATCATCACTAACGAAATTGAATCCGCCAACCCCGAATACAAGGATTGGTTTCGTCAAGATAAACTAATCCAAACTGCTCTTATGACCTCTGTTGATGCCACAATTGCATCTACTGTCGCTTTAGCTGACAACTACAAAGATGGTCTGGGATCAGCTTCACACCTTCTTTGAGAATAAATTGCAAACCCACATATTTAGCCTCTGTCACCATCTCAGTCGAGTCAGTAAAGACAATAAATCAATTGTTGAATATCTGCGTGAGATTCGCTCTTTGTCTGATGGGTTCGCTGCAACTGGTTCACCGGTCAATAACGAGGAACTTGTGAAAATTTTGAGTGGACTCGGTCCTGAGTTCCGTGAGATTTCTGCAGCTATACGGGCACGAGACTCTCCAATCAGCTATGAAGAACTTTTTGACAAACTTCTTGATCACGAAGTGTTCCTCAAACATGAGGATCTCAAAAAGACAACCACACAAGTCACTGCAATAGTTGCTCAATGTGTCACAAATTCCCAATCAGCACCACGCAATAATCAACGCTTACCCAACAACAACAAAAACTGGCGTCCCCAAAACAGACAGTCCAATCCAATTGCTATTCCTCAGGATTCCAACAATAGTTCTCAGTGATGTGACTTCCCACACCAATCTTCATGAGTCCGCTGCCAGCTCTGTGACAAATTTGGCCATACAACAAATGTCTGTCGGTCCTGATCCCACAACCAATTTAAAGCAAAGGAAAATTTTGCTACCCAAACACCGCCAAATGACCCATGGATTGTAGACTCGGGTGCATCTCACCACATTACCTCCGATACCAACTCCCTGCACAATGTTCAGGACTTCAAAGGGATGGAGGAAGTGATGATGGGTAATGGTAATGTGATTCCAATTACTCAAACTGGTACTACTCATTTTTATGTATCAAATAATGCCTTCAAACTCTCTACTATTTTATTTGCTCCTGCCATCAAGCGCAAGATTATTTTTGTTTCTCAATTTTGTCAAGATAACCAAATCTCAGTAGAATTTTTTTCCTTTTAACTTTCTTGTGAAGGATCTGAATACAAGAACACCTCTTCTGTGTGGCTCAAATAAAGCAGGACTCTACGAATGGCCAACACCGTCTCACCCAACCATCAATGTTGCTGTTATCGGCCTTTCATTATATATATGGCATCGAAAATTGTTGAAAAGAAAGAAACAAAACTTAATCTGTACAAGAAAAAAACAGAACTTGAACTAAGAAGAGAAAGAGCAGGAAGCTTTGTTATATTTTCATTACTTATTGAAATGATCACTGCCACATTTATACATAAAATCATAACTAAAGGAGTAAAATAACCTATCATATCTCTAACAGTGTTGCCTAAAGATCAACAACTGTTATAAAATCAGATTCTGCATGATTGCAACCTTATTTACCTAAACATAATCCAGCTTTAAAGCTGTATTTTGAATTACAGTAGCTAGTACAACTAATCTCCAGCTTTTGAGGCACTAATATTAACACTCCTCCTTGACTCAAAGAGCAGTAACACCAAGTTTTTTTCTGAGACACTCGAATCTTGCTCTAGGTAGAGACTTAGTTGAAATATCGACATTCTGGACCATGTTTAAGTCTCCATTCATTTACACCTCCCATAAGAAATAAAGCTTGATCTTGGAAATGTTTTGTCTTTCCACGAGAGATAGGATTATTTGCAATTAAAATTGCAGCTTCATTATCCACAAGGACTTCAGTACTCTTCTTTTGTTCCATGTACAAATCTGCCAGCAGCTTCCGAATCCAAAGGGCTTGATTCACAGCTAAAGTAGTTGCAATGCATTCTGCTTCAGCTGTAGATTGAGCCACAACATCTAGCTTCTTTGAACACTAAGAGAATATTCCAGAACCAAAACTAAAATAGCCACCCAAGGTGCTTCTCATTAATCTGAGCAACCATCCCAATCACTATCAGAAAATCCACGAAATTGAAAATCTAATGTCTTTTTGAACATTATGACAAAATTAATAGTACCTTTGACATATCTAATCACACGTTTAGCTGCTTGAAAATGAATTTCGCTAGCACAATGTATATATCTTGAAAGTAAACTCACACTATAAACAATATCTGGCCTCGTTGTAGTCAAGTACATTAGGCAACCTATCAGACTCTTATAAAGTCCTTCATCAACCTTTTCGGCTTCATTTTATTTGCAAAACTTCTCATTTTGATTCATAGGAGTTGCAGTAGACTTGCAATCTTCCATTTTAAACTTTTTGAGAATTTCTTTGGCATTTTTCTGCTGGCATATAAAGATCTCATTTCTTTTTTGCTGAACTTCCATTCCAAGGAAATAGAACATTTCACCAAGGTCTGTCATCTCAAAAACTTTCATCATTTCAATCTTGAACAGAGTGATCAAGTCCAAATTACTAATTGTAACTAGAAAGTCATCTACATACAAAGAGACAATGGTTAAATCAGAATCCTCTTTTCTAATATAGAGTGTACACTCACTGAGGCTTTTTTGAAAGCCTAAGCTAAGAAGATGAGCTTCAATTCTACTAAACCAAGCTCTAGGAGCTTGTTTCAAACCATACAATGCCTTCTTTAGCAAGTACACTTTGTCTTCTTTGCCTTTGATAGAAAACCTTCAGGTTGTTCTATAACAATCAGTTTGTTATTTTGAGGCTGATAAATCCTGTAAGCTTTTGATAGATTACTGTATCCTACAAAGATTCTAGGTTCAACCTTCTTATCCACTTTATCTATTTTCACCTGAGGTATATAAGAAAAATAAAGACAACCAAATATTTTCATATTTTTTAGCAAAGATTTGTAACAAACCATGCCTCAAATGGTGTCTTCTTTTGCAAAGACTTAGTTGGCAATTTGTTTAGTAGAAATACTGCAGTATTGGCAGCTTCAGCCTAAAATTTCTTTGACAACCCTTTCTCATTGAGAAAACACCTTGTCATCTCCATCAGTGTCCTATTTTCTTTTCGACTACTTCGTTTTACTTGAGGAGTATAGGGTGTCGTTAGCCGATGCTTGATTCTTGCTTCATTACAAAAGTTGTTGAACTTTTCTAAAGTATATTCGGTTCCATTATCTGTTCTTATCACCTGAATTCTGCAACCACTCTGATTTTCCACAAAAGCCTTAAATTTTCAGAATACATCAGTGACCTCAGATTTAAAATTCAAAAAATAAATCCAACAATGTCTGGAACAATCATCAATAAAGGCAATGTAGTACTTACTACCATTTAAAGATGGTGTTTTCTGAGGTTCACCTACATTCGTATGAATAAGTTGTAGTTTATTTTTTGCCCTCCATGATGAATTCTGAAAAGGAAGCCTTCTTTGCTTCCCATACTGGCAAGCTTCACAAGTAGGCAAATTTTTCTCAAGGCGTGAGAGACCTTCTTTGAGTTGATTTTCTTTCATAAATAGTATGACATCATGATGATAATGTCCGAGTCTTTTGTGCCATAACTCTGAATCATTTTCCAATCGGACAACTGTTACTTGCTCCTCATCCAATAGATTCAAGGAAAAACTCCTTCCTCTCATCTTGACCTTGAACATCTCCTTATTATCAGAATCCTCGATGACACATGCTTTTTCTTCAAACAACACTTTGAAACCATTTTCAAGTAGCTGTCCAACACTTCAGAGGTTTTGATCAAGATCAGGAACAAAGAAAACATCGGTTAAAAGTTTCAAACCTGTAGGACTTTGAATTGCAATTGTTCCTTTGCCTTTTGCATCAAGATATTCTCCATTTCCAATTTTGACTTTGGAAATAACAGATCTATCTAGATCTTTAAAGATCTCTTGATCACTAGTCATATGATTTGTACATCCGCTATAAATCAACCAATTTTTAGAAGTGCTTTTGCTAGCACAACAAGTTGCTACAAATAATTACCCTTCTTCAAATTGTTTTTCAGCAGCCTTGGCTTCTTCTTGTTGCGTTTGTGACTTGCATACCCTCTCCACATGGACCAGTTGACCACATTTGTTGCACTTGACATCTGGACTCCACCAATATTTTTGTTGAGAGTGATTTGTCTTTTTGCAATGAGGGCAGGGTTGATTACTTCCCGCCTAATTGTTGTAATTATTGCCTTGCCTTTGCTTTTGGTTCCTTTTCTTTCCTAGTATAAATCGTTCTGTGATTTAGCTTGAAAAGCACCTCCAACATAACCTTCTTTCCTTATTATTCTCTTTTTCTCCAATGCCTGCAAAGCTTTAACAAGTTTTGCCAAGGTAATGCTTGAAAGATCCTTAGAATTCTCTAAAGAAAAGATTGTGGCTTCATATTTCTCGAAGTGTGACAAGAATTTTTTGAACGATTCTTTCATCAGTAAAATCCTTACCAAACAATCTCACCTTGTTGGCTAAGTCGAGTAGCTGATCTGCATAATCTTTTATAGTTTTTGATTCTTTCATTCTCTTTCTTTCAAATTCCCAAATCAGATTCACCACTTGCTATGAGTAAAATAAGCTATCATATCTCTAACATTATTTCCTAAAGATCAACAACTGTTATAAAATCAGATTCTGCATGCTTGCAACCTTATTTACCTAAACTTAATCCAACTCTAAGGCTGTATTTTGAATTACAGCAGCTAGTACAACTAATCTCCAGCTTTTGGGGCACTAATCTTAACAAAGAATGGGTCACCTTCATTCTCGAGTTTTATTTTGCATTCTCAATAATTTTGGTCTTTCTTATTCTTTGAAAGATAAATTTACTTATTGTAATTCTTGTTGCTACAATAAAGCCCATAGATTTCCATTTTATTCAAACAAATTGTCCAGTAAATCTCCGTTAGAAACACTTTACAACGATTTGTGGGGGCCATCTCCCGTGCTCTCAATTTATAAAAAAACGTTATTATTGTATTTTTGTTGATCAGTATAGCAAATACATCTGGTTATATACAATGAAAAACAAAAATGAAGTTCAACAAAATTTTCAAAACCTACATCCTATGCTTGAAAAATATTTTGATAAAAAAAATACTCACCCTATACACTGGTGGAGGAAGTGAATATCAAATATTAGACCCATGCCTCCACTCCAATGGAATACAACACCTTGTTTCTCCACCGTACACACCTCAACGGGTTGCCATGGCCAAAAGACGTCATCGTCACCTAGTTGAGACAGCTAAAACACTACTACATCAAGCTGCTTTACCATCTAATTTTTGGTCATTTACTTTCCATCATGCCACATATCTCATCAACCGCTATCCACCAGCACACTTAATAACAAGTCACCATTTAAAGTTCTTTTTAATGACAAACCAACGTATGACTATCTTCGTACATTTGGTCGTTTGTGCTACCCATGGCTTCGACCATATGCCCAAAATAAGTTGGAACCATATTCCAAACCTTGTGTCTATCTTGGATTCTCCATCACTCATCATTCCCATTAGTGTTTTGACCCCAACAGTTCCAAAATTTTTCTCTCTTGGGATGTAAAATTTTTTGAAGATGTTTTTCCATTTGAAAGTATATTTTCTCAATTGAACCAGAAATTTTCTTCTTTAAATGGGAAAAAGTCTCTTCTCCAAATAATTCTAACCTTTTTAATTATGGAGAAAATGCACTTGATGCTAATAACACCCATTTTACCCCCACTATTCCACTCATGGGAGACACACGTCAAGATGCATGCTTAATTCGGACCGCACAGGAAAACTACCCAAAGGCAGATCACTCCATAACTCAGATACAAGGTAATATCCCCTCTACTTCCTTAACATCTTCTTCTGATAGGTCTAGGTAATCCCCTACTGATAACCTTCAACCCCATTTTGTTTTCCAAATCCAATCCCTAGTTCCCTCTACTTGTCCTATCTCCAAGAATCGCCACCCACTAATTACCCACGTCTATCGACGTCGACCACAAATCATATTGGAGAGATGCTATAAAGGCTGAATTTGATGCATTAATGAAGAACTATACTTAGGACTTGGTTCCACCAGACCATGCCCGAAATATTGTCCCTTGTAAGTGGTTGTTTTGAATTAAAACTAAATCTGATGTCTCCATTGATAGGTACAAAGCACGTTTAGTTGCAAAAGGGTTCACCCTGAGGCCCGGAGTTGATTTTCACAAGACATTCAGTCCGTTGGTTAAACCAACTACAATTCGAACAACACTCACAACTGTACAGATGAATTGGCCGCTACATCAAATAGATGTCAATAATGATTTTCTTCAGGGGAAGATTCAAGAAGACGTGTATGTATCAACCTCCTGGCTATGAAGACACAAATCATCCCAACTATGTCTGCCATCTCAAAAAGGCAATTTACGGACTCCGGCAAGCTCCTAAGGTCTAGTATGATGCATTGACTAATTCTTTGATTCAAATGGGGTTCAAGATGTCTGAGTGTGATAATTCTCTCTTTGTTCTACATAATATGGGGGTCACTATTTATATTTTGATCTATGTGGATGACCTCATAATCACAGGCAGTGATGAAACACTCATTCAACATGTTGTTACCTCTTTTTCAAATTTTTTTTCTCTCAAGTAACTTGGTTTATTACACTATTTCTTAGGTGTTGAAGTACACAGGAATGCTGATGGATTATTTCTCAGTCAATCCAAGTATATACAGGAGATTCTATATGACACTCAGATGCAAGACTACAAAGGTATTCAGTCACCTATGAGTATGTCCGAGACCCTACTAGTTGATGATGTAGCACCTAAAACTGATGGAAAAGAATACAGAAGTGTGCTTGGTAAGCTTCAGTACCTTTCATTTACCCGACCTGACATCACACACTCTGTAAACAATCTTACTCAGTTCAACACCTCTCCTTCTGTGCTTCACTAGAAGGCAGTTAAGCGTATCCTGTGATACCTTAAAGAAACATCCCAGTATGGCATTCGTATTTCCCCACAGAAATCGGCTGCTCTCTACACCTATGCTGATGCTGATTGGGCAGGTGAAATCAATGATCGCCGCTCTATCTCGGGTAACATTGTTTATTTGGGCACAACGCCCATCTCCTAGAGTTCTTGTAAGCAACCTACTGTATCTAGATCCTTCACTGAGGCTGAATATCGTGCGGTTGCTTCAGCCTTGTCTGAAATAAATTGGGTTACTCACTTGCTCAAAGATCTTCATGTGTCACTCCCTTCTGCACCTATAATACTTTGTGATAACCTTGGAGTTACATACATTGCCGAGTATCCGGTACATCATACCAAAATGAAGCACCTTGAGGTTGATCTTCACTTTGTTCGTAACCAGGTCCGCAATGGATTGATCCAAATGAGGCACACACACGCTGCTGATCAACTTGCTGATCCACTTACCAAACCATTGTCCAAGCCAGCTTTCCAGCTAATGCTTCCAAAGTTACGTGTTGTCTCTTCACACCTAACTTGAGGGGGGCGTAGTAGCGCATTAGCATTAGTGTTTTACCAGTGCTGTAACATTGTTTTACTGTGCACATATACTAATACTACAGATATAATTAGATTAGGATTAGATTTGTTCAACTTATTTAGGCGTTAGTTTGTTTAGCCGTAGTTATCTGTTCCTACATTCTAGGAGTTGGTTTAAGCTAATTTTGATTATTTCAGGTGTATATAAAGTGCACTATAGTTTCATCAAGTAAACATACTTTCTTCTACTTATCTCTGCTTTATTACCTAGTGGCCAATCAACTGAACTCGCTGCCCCTATCCTATCCAAAGTAGTATAAATTTTGAGTGCCTCATTAACAAGCTTAGCTTAGGATTTGAGAATTTATACTAGAAGAACTTGCTAAATTCATGATGTTGTTTTAATGTGTTGGAGGCGGATACTTTTCGACACCACGTGTATATCTGCATAACTATTTCTAAAATTGCGACAACGAGTAAACTTTGAATTTGCAATTCCAAAAAGTTGCAATAGATTCAATGATAAGATTCTAAAAGTTGAAATCATCAAATTAAAGTCTAAATCGGCCTCTGTATGTTATAGGAATTTACTACTATTATTTAATGATGTGATATAACGTTTCTGGTTCTTCAGGAGTAGTAGTATATTTAGTAGTTCTTCGTGGGGGGGGGGGGGGGGTTGGATGGGTTTGATGGAGGAAGAGAAATAAAGAGCGGGGCAGAGCGGGGGGAGGGTGGTCTGAAGAAGAAAGAACGAGTGTAGTGTAACTTTTTATGTGGCAATGACGGGGCGCGAGTGTAGGGCATTCGTCAATGTGAGACTGCAGTTTTGATTTTAAGGTTGTGTTTAATTCACTTGAAAGTTGTTTAGAAGATAAATAATTACTCATAAAGTTAAAGTGCTAAAGTAAGTTTGACAGGCAAGATCAGGGATGTTTTAATGACTTTTCTCTTGATTAAATAGGGCCAAACTCATCGACAGTCCCCTAAACTTAGCACGATCTTTCACTTTGATACCTCAAGTGGACGTTGTTCACTTTTGACACCTCAAGTAATCATAAAATGTGTCATTTTGGCACCTTTCGACATCAGCACTGGTGAGTGTATCTCACTCGCTGCCAACGTGGATAAATTGGTCAATTGATTTGTGTCAACTCATTTAAATTGCCACATCATATTGCTTCTTTTGGACATTGAAGATGTTACTTACTCTTTTTATAGACTAGTACTATGTTCTTGGCAAATAATACCATAATCCCACATCGTCAAGTGAAGAAGATAAAATAGTAGTAGGGAGGTACTATAAAAATGGTCCAAGGACAACCAAGAAACATACTTACCTGGACGGGGTCAATGGGCGATCAACAAGGTCCATGACTTAGGTTGGTGACCTATATTGCACTTTGGAGGGGTGCCTGCCTAAGGTCGATCCAAGTGGTTGAGCCTACGTCATAATTTGTGGCAGCGGGGGCCTGCGTTCGCGCGGCCCCTACCCAATACAAAGTCCAATTGTTTTCTAATATCTCATTTATAGGCTGATGGATTGCTCTAGCGCCCACATTCTTATGCATTTTTCAAATAGAAACTTTTAAATATGAGAGATTTAATGGAAGGTGGTCTTGTATTCTCAACATGGTCATATGTATCTACATTTATTACTTAATTCAACAGACTGTTCATCTAATAATGTTTGAATTTCGACTGTTAGATTGAACAAGTGTAATGATTTTACTTGATAGACTGAGGTAGCGGTCGTTGTTAGATTGAACACATGTAATGATTTTACTTGATAGACTGAGGTGGCCGTCGTTGTAACAGTTAATGTACATTCAGAACCATACCCTTTTGCAGTGCGTCCAATCAAAACATTGCTTCCAACTTTGACCATGTATATACAACAATAACATACTCCCACTAATCTCACAAGGTTTGCGAAGGGTAGTGTGTATGTAGCCTTACCCCTATTTTGGGAAGGTAGAGAGGCTGTTTTCAATAGACCGTCAGCTCAAGTGAAGTACATTGAAACAGATATGAAAACTCAAATCTCTCAATTCTCATCATCAATACATGTTGACGTGTTAACTTTCACATTGACGGGGGATTAAAAATTGATGTGATACTAATTGAGGCATTTAACGCGGTACTATCTCCATTTACACATTTTGCAGACTGATCCCGTTAAGCAATTAATGCATGATCATCCATATAAAAATTCACTTCACAGATATCATTGTGTCCTCCGTAGTTTGGCTGTTAGACTTTGTCCCTAGTTTTGATTGTTGGAATGACGGGAAAGGAAGGTGGGAGAATGTACTGTCGGTCAGCATCTTGGTTGTCTTCGAGGACTCCACTGCCTCCGCTTAATCCAGATATCGAAAAAGATGGGTTGGATCTAAATGGAGGTAATAGTTCTCATGGTCGGAGGCCTTTAGCCCCTAGGTCGACACAGAGTTTTAAGGCTAGGCTGTGTCTACCACCTTTGCAGCCATTGACAATTGCTCGTAGAAGTCTAGATGAGTACCTGAGATCAGGATCTGATGATATTGGAGAGTGGCCAATTCTTTCTACCCCCAGTGGGAGGGATATGAATGGAAACAGTGAAAGGCTTAAGCTGGATCTGTTGAACATACATAAAAATCCAGATATTAATGGCGGGCTTGTGAGAAGAGAAAAGATTGCTTTCTTCGACAAAAAGTGTTCAAAGGTGGCTGAACATGTCTTTCTAGGTGGGGATGCAGTTGCAAAAGATAGGGATATACTAAAGCAAAATGGGATTACTCATGTTCTTAACTGTGTGGGGTTTGTTTGCCCCGAGTATTTCAAGTCTGATTTCGTATACCAGACTTTATGGTTACGGGATAGCCCGTCAGAAGATATTACTAGCATTCTCTATGATGTTGTTGACTATTTTGAAGATGTCAGAGAGCAACATGGAAGGGTTTTTGTACATTGCTACCAAGGGGTCTCTCGGTCAACCTCGTTGGTTATCGGTTATCTTATGTGGAGAGAAGGACAAAGTTTTGACGATGCATTTGAGTATGTAAAGGCAGCGAGATCTATCGCGGATCCAAATATTGGTTTTGCTTGTCAGTTGTTACAATGCCAAAAAAGGGTTCATGCTTCCCCATTGAGCCCAAGTTCATTATTAAGGATGTATAGAGTCGCACCTCATTCACCATACGATCCTTTGCATCTCACTCTGAAAATGTTAAATGATCCTTCTCCGTCAGCATTAGATTCGAGAGGTGCATTTATTATACATTTACCCTCATCAATATATGTTTAGATTGGTAAAAAAAGTGACGCAATCATGGAAAGCGATGCCAGAGGGGCTGTTTGCCAGATTGTTCGTTATGAGAAAGTGCAGGGACCGATCATAACAGTTATGGAAGGCGAGGAACCTTTGTACATCTGGGACGCGTTCTCCAATTTCCTGCCATTGATGGATAAACTAAAGAATGGAGAGAAAGCTCTTGAGTCGTCAAGTAAGGTCTGTCCAGGGGAAAGAAAGGTGGATATGTACAATATAGACTTTGAAATTTTCCAAATAGCTACTTCAGGCGGTTTTATGCCTCCGTTTTCTTCATGTGAGACTGAACATGAAACCCACCTTCCAGTCAGAGAAAGTTCGTGGAGCATGCTAAGGCGAAAGTTTGTTTCGGGGAATATGAAGGATTTTGTCTTTTCAACAAAGTCAGGTAATCCATCTGATAAAGAAGCTGCTGTTTTTGGTGGCTTTTGTGAGTCATGGGAGAAAAAACAATGCAATGAATGGAGCTCGGCTGTGTTAAACAGTGTTGTGGATACTGGTGGAACATCTTGTAACCTAGTGAAACCTGTTGTCTATCATTGGCCCAGCTTGGAGAAACTTGATACTTGTAGCATCGATGATTTGGATTCCAAAGGTGCATATATTTTCATTACTCCAACTTCAGGTTGTCTTTTAGTTGTTTGGGTAGGAAGGTCTTTTAGTTGTGATATTTGCAAGATTTGGCAGGTCGCTGCAGATGTTCTTCTTCAAATGGTTCTGCCAACTGAGACTAACATTAAGGTATATCACTATTTCATACTCTTTGCACTGTTCTTTCTTTTTTTGATCTAAGTTCTAGCCTCTACTGCCCCTATATACTTTTCATCGTTGGTTTTTCTATGCTGCTTTGCACTCATTGTCCGTTAAATTTTTGGACCTTATATAGCACTGGATTCAATCTGACGCTTGATGTGCTGTTGGTTGATGGCTTAAACATAGCATACTGTACTTCAAGTATTGGATCTTCCTTACAGTTTTTCTATGTTAAAGTGGATTGCACTATTCAAATAGAGCGTTTTTCCATGTTGAGAGAATTTAGAGTTGAAACTGCAAGTTATGTGGGTGGAAAATAAGAAGACGCTAATGTAACATGTCTATACAATTCACTCTTCTATATATTCCATATAATTAATTAAGGTACTATCAGTTAATAGCTTTGCCGAATTCTTGGTGTCATATGCACTCACAAAGTTGCAGGATGATGTGTATTCTGCTTGGAATGCTCTACCTTAAGCACTCTAGATTTGTGTTGTACTGTTTATGATGTATTTTATCTGAATGATTATTCTCTCTAAACATGCGATTGATAGGTTGTGAAAGAAAATGAAGAACCAGCTGAGTTCCTAGCATTATTGAGTTCCCGGTTAAGCTAACATGATCGAGGATGCATCAGGAATCCCAGTGGATTACCTTCTCTTTTCGTACATTTTCAGCTTCTAAAATTTTCCTGGCTTTTGAGTGAAGTCCACCAGACTATAATGTGGAGGTACGTAACCAAAATACTTCTATAAAACTATAGTACCTGCATCATCTAGCTTGGTTTGAGATGTTCGGGAAGGAATTCTTCATGGTTATCATCTAAAAAGAAAATGCCGCACCCAAGTGTGTGCCAAAATGGAGTGAAGTGAGAACCATGAAGTCTCGTATTTGAATTCCACCATAGGCAAAAGCACTAGGTGATTTTAATGATATCAGAGAGACTCAATTCTTATTTCTTGATTTACCCATTGAGCTCCCATGCTATTTTCTATGTTTCAGATGTCTAGTTCTTAGGCGTGGGTGCGAGGAGAGGGGGGAGGGTGTTTATTTTCCTATATTGGTCGAGAGAACGAGTTGTTGTTGTCTCTCTTGAATGGTCTTGAGCATTCATCTCGTGAGCTTTCTTGTTGAGTCAAAACTCAAGATCGTCAGCTTTCTTTACCGTCACCTTAACTGATCGGTTACCCTGTTTCTTCTGCAGGAGGCTGCTGTTACATGTTGTCAGAGGTGGTTCACCTGAATGTGCATGTTACAGTGCTGCAACACACAATGGCCTGTTTAGGCAATAAAATAGTTCTTTAAGTCATAGTTACTTACTTCCCTTTCCTTCTGTACAATTGGCTCTGTGCTAATGATTTTCAAAACTGCTGTTGGTTCCAAGCCATTTAGTATTTTACAATTATGGTTACTTATTCCAAACTTTTCGACATGGCTTCTTCTTCACTACTGTATTTCCTTTTCATATTGCATTTGATATGCTACACGTGAGCAACAAAAGGCATCTATTGTGGTTACTTAGCGTACACTGACTGTTTCAACAACCGCCACATCAGTCTAATGAGTAAAATCATTTCACACACATTCAATCCAAAACAAACTATAAAGAATATTTGTTCAAACAGTTCATAAAAATATAAATGAGACAATAAACAATAATTGGACTTTGGATTGGTAGGGGAAGTGCGAACGCAGGCCCCTGCTGACACAAATTATGACGTAGGCTCGGCTACTTGGGCCGACCTTGGGCAGGCACCCCTCCAAAGTGCAATGGAGGTCACCAACCTAGGCCATGGACCTTGTTGATCGCCCATTGACCCTGTCCAGGTAAGTATCTTTATCTGATGTACTTGGCCCTTTTTTATAGTATCTCCATGCTACGATTAAATCTTCTTCACATAACGATGTGGGACTAAGTGCATCTTTCTGTATTTAGTATAACAAACTAACAATCATGACAATTAACAATGCAATTCATTCAATTTAAATCAAAACTAAAACATGAGAATGCAGTTGTTTTTCAATAAATAGTTCTGTCATTTTTTTTCTCCGTGATAAGGTACGCACTCGCACCAGTAGTATTAGCACTATTCTCGTAGTTTCTTGTCTTATGTTTCTGCTACTCCCCGTTATTTCATGTACTTCGCTTATCACATTATTTGGCTATTGTTATTGTTCCTTGTTTTCTGAATGCTACGTAATATGTTCAACCTTATTTGCTATGTCCTCTTTACTTCAGTATTTTTCTTTTTAACCTTCTTGATGTGTGGGATTACAGTGGGTTGTTGTTGTTGTTAAACTGTTTTGTCGTGCATTACTCGAGCCGAGGGTCTTTCGGAAATAGCCTCTCTACGGCTCTACCTCTACAATGTTATTTGCTATGTCCTCTTTACTTCTGTATTTTTTTAAAACTGATTTCTAGCTGACTGCTTTGTTTTGTTTTCATCTTGTGGTGTCATTTCTATTGCTGCTGGAGTACTTGCTTGAGGAGCATTTTACACCACGGTTATTGGATAAAAAAAATTGATGTGGCGGCTGTTGTAACAGTCGATGTACACTAAGAACCAGAGGCCTTTTGCTGCGCATTCAATCAAACACATTGCTTCCAACTCCGACCACGTATACAATAATATATATACAACAACGTACCCAGTGTAATCTCACAGATGAGGACTTGGAGGCTCAAGTAAATTAAAGTATATCAAAGCAGGCATGAAAACTCGAACCTCTCAATTTGTATCATCAATACATAGAGGCGGAGCCGCCTAGTAATAGTGGGTTCGACCGAAAATGGCCTGACCACAGCGGGTATCCCGACCATTAAGGCCCGAGAGACCCCTTAGCATACCATTATAAGCATAATTCATACGAAACTGAAGCGCGGAAGATATAATGAAGTTCAAGGAAACCTTATAATCAAACTATGTCAATAAAGTTATGACAATACAATAACCAAATTCCGTCTACGAAGCCTCTAATGAAAACTAACTGTCTAGGCCGGGACAAGGCCCCCGACTGGACCATAAATTGCATGAGATCAACATATGAATAACATGTCTTCCGAAAGATGGATGGCTCACCAACTCTGACGCTTCCGAAGGTTCTACTGCTATGATGGACCAGGTGACTAAGTCTCAGATCCTACATTATGAGGCAATGTAGCCGTCTGAGGAAGGTCAATACTTGGTATATATTGGTATGCAGAACAATCCAAAAACAACATATATTTCATATAAATAATTGGGAGTACTATGAAAACCATTTAACATAATATAGAAAATGAAAACAATTTAACATAATAGATCAAAAACACATGGGCATAATTAAAGAGTTCAAATCATTCTAGTAAAAGCATAGAGAACTTTCTTTACTTTACTTCTAAGCTATGATACACCCTACATTCATACAATCCCACGGGCCATATTGAATCCGCCATTAGCTCGTCGGCCAAGCCCCGAATCCTAGTTTGCCACAGGGATTGGGGTCCTACCTACTTGTCTAGTATACCAGTGCTCGGGGAGGGGGGGGGGGAGTATATATTTGGCTATCCGCATATTAGGACTGAGCCAATCATATCTCCCGAATCGGCAAAATCCAATTTCTGACAATGAGTTATCTGAACTCGTTCCTTCTTCAGGTAACCATCTAACTCTCTTAGAGCCCATTTTTAGCTTCTTAAAATCATTGTTCATGCTTATAAAAGTTCATTTCTTATTTCATAACAAGGTATCATCATATCCAGACTTACAAGTCGTATCATACCATATTGTATTCATAAGCCTTCTTTTTCAAAAACTTATTATTGACCACTAAGATGATTCAATTATCACAAAAGAGTTCTCTTTCAAAAAGGACGTACAAGTTTAGGCAAAACAATTTCCTTTCAAGACATAACTCTTAGGCGGTCGTCGCTTTCATAATTCGTACAAGTTTCATGTGAAACAAAAGTATTTTGACATGCATAAGATGCTCTCCGAAAATCATACAAGACATCATACCTTAATTTGCTAAAAGAGCATTAGAGACATAAATTTTTTCATATTTATTTGAGAACCTACAACAATTGTTAAATACATACTTCTTATCATAAAAGTGGGGTTCATAATTCAAACACTTCAATTATTTCAAAACCCATAACATAAACACATGAATAGAATCTAAAGTTTATAGAAAACCCATAATAAATACATAATCTATTATGTATATAAAGGAGACATTGGAGGATGATGTGGCTCCTCTCAATGGCCTCTATTTGTAGTTCTTTTTTTCTCTTTTTTTTTTGGGATTTTCTTTCATATATTTTGCATTTATGTGTTATATATAAAACCCCCCAAAAATACTTAATCAATTCCCACAAATCTAAATAGTGTTATAAATATAAATAAAGAACAACAAGAATATAAACAAGAATAGGAATAAATAGAGAGAGAAGAGGGGAGAGTTCTTTATTTCTCGGAATGAGAGATTATATGATTCTTAATTGATAATACAATGAATAAAACTCCTCTATTTATAGGGAACAATACTCCTAGTTTCTGACTAAAACACAGATACTTAAAATCCTAATAGATATCAGTTAGATCTTGATAGACCGTCACTATAATGTAAATACATTTATAACACTCCCCCTAGAATATCTAGATAGATAATGTGTCTCGTTAAAACCTTACTAGAAAAAACCCAGTAGGAAAAAAATCTAGTGAAGGAAAAAGAGTACTCATATCTAATAATACGTATATAGGTTTCCTCATTAAAAACCTTACAAGTAAAACTCAATGGGACAAAATCTTGAGAGGAAAAAAGAGTACAATGCGTATTAACTCCCTCTAATGAGAACATCCTTGAACCTTTACATCCCGATCTTGTGCACCATCTTCTTGAAAGTTGCAATTGGAGGAGACTTGGTGAATAAATCAGCCACATTGTCACTTGAACGAATCTGTTGCACGTTAATATCACAATTCTTTTGTAGCTCATGTATTCAATTTTTTTTTGATAAAGTGTGCTTCGTTTTATCTCCTTTTATGAATCCTTCCTTAAGATGTGCTATATATGCTGCATTATCTCTATATAAAACTGTGGGTACATTGTCATATTTCAAATCACATTTTTCTTGAATAAGATATATCATGAACCTCAATTATACACATCCTCGGCTAGCTTCATGACTAGCTATTATCTCATCATGGTTCAATGAAGTGGCTAGATACACTGCTTTGTATATCTCCAAGATATGACAGTGTCCCCACATGTGAACACATCTCATGCTTGAGACCGAGATTTATGCGGGTCAAATAAGTACCCAATATCAGCTTGACCAATAAGGTTGGGACTACAATCTTTAGAATAAAATAAACTCATGTATTTTCAAGCTATAAGCTTATACAATATAAGGATTCTAAATAAGTTTCCCAAAAACTTTTATATGCTTCAAATATTTTGAATTCTTAGAAAGCGTTCATTGAAATTTTGTCATGTGAAAATATTCAACATTTCATATGTGACATCTTCAAGTGTCTGGACTGCAAATCAAATAAGTTTTATACTTACCAAGATGCATCCTTTCATGTCACTTGATAAATGTTTCTACGTCAACATGCTTAAATAAACGTAGAATCTGGATCCTTGTAATCTCTCACAATATTGCGCAAATATTGTATCAAATATATTGATGATATATCATTTCTTATCTGTTCATAGTATGACATAAAATTTTGAGATCTCATCACTTCATTATTTTCAGGTACCTGAACCTCTCATAGGTTTCATGAAGTGTTATGTCGTAGGCTTTTCAAGAGCACATTGCCGTCTAATTATGATTATTTGCTCCTTATCATTTTTGAGAATTATTTCATTTAGAATCGATTAGTCTACCATGCTTCACACATGCATAGACTTTGTCCTTTAGGGACACAAAATAGGAGCACATGCATCTTAAGCATGAGATGCTTTCAACATTTGACTTGAATTATCTTTTGAATGAGGATCTCATGATAATTCCTAACATATTTCATAGCTGCTTATCATCTCCCCCTAATGTTAGGAAAACTAACACACATCTCAATTTACTTTAGAGAATACATCTTTGTGCATCATGGTATATTCATTAATCGTATACTACACATTAACATTAAATGAAATAGTTGGTTCTTGACCTTAAACCAATTGAAAGGGAGGAAATAATCATAATTTATTGGTCTAAGACATACAAGTGCTATTATATGCAACATATCATATTTCAGACCAACACATGAAACTTTGTTCTCATTGGCAATGGTTTAGTTATTTATCAAAGGCGAATTTCAATGCCAAACCATTATTATCAAGATGAATTGTCTTGATTACACAATCTGAAAATTATGTTCTTAACTCAATTTTACTAAGCAAGCAACTTTATGAATGTCAAACTGCAGGTTGACAATAAACGTACAAGTGATCATCTTATATCGATGCATCTTAATAGATCACATGACTGGTGAACGGGCCCCTTTTCACCTTTTATACTTTTCAGATTTTAAGGGACCCAATCTCAAAATTAGTTGGTCCAACCAACTTATCATGAGAACAAGCAACATTAAAAGTGATGAAGAATTTTCTGATTCTTCAATATATGTTTAATGCTCAGTATGCACATTTTGGAATGTCACAATCGTTCATGTCAATTTATGAACTTTTAATCTAGTAAACTCCAAGTTTACCATGATATGTGCTTTTGCTTTAGTAAATTTCAGATTTACTATTACATGAATAAATTTCAGATTTACTACTTCAGAAGTAGATTTCAAAATAACCCTTCTTGGTTATTCTACCTCATTCGGAGGTAGGTGAGTTGTGATACCATCATAAGTGCACGCTTGCATTAACAAGGTTCTCATTCCCCAGGAATAGAATATAATTGTTCCTTAAGCCTATCAAATTATGATAGCTTATAACCTTTCAAGATCGAGGCATGCAAACATGTGAGAATATTATTATTTTGTCCCTTTTCCACGTTTATGTACATTTATTCAACCACTTGTCTTCTTTTAGACATGTCATGTACTGCTACCACATTCACTTCAAGAATAGAGCATATTCAATAGGATTCAAACATGTCATGTACTACTACCACATTCACTTCAAGAATGGAGTATATTCAATAGGACATGTTTCATGACTTTTGATACGGGAAAAACAAGAAAAACACGAAACAACCCCAAAATAGTTCACTAATCTGAAGGATTTGAGGACTAAGATGGAGACCACTCTTGGATTCTCTACAACCACACAATAACAAGATAAAGAGGTGTGTTTTCAACACCAAAACAACCACAATACACAATGAACAAGATGAACACAATGATTACAAAATTCAGATTCAACAAAGACACAAAACAGTCCACTACAAATCTGAAATGTAAAGATAGATAGATAGACCAAATGAGGCAATAATATTAACAACCCAAGAATTGTTATACTCTTGGACCTTTAATACTACCCACAACACTAACCTATCTCCTACGTAGGAACAAGAAGGACCTTGATCTCTCAATGCACCCAACGTTTCCAAGCATGAATCCAACA
Source organism: Capsicum pubescens (assembly GCA_030864215.1). Lineage (NCBI taxonomy): Eukaryota > Viridiplantae > Streptophyta > Magnoliopsida > Solanales > Solanaceae > Capsicum > Capsicum pubescens. The sequence continues at coordinate 285,702,951 of CM061542.1, forward strand.
CGAGAGATTCCACCCTCAAGTTGAAAATCCTAGTTACATAGATTTCGGCTATGGGAGCCTTTCTCATAAGAGAGAAATGTTTCTAAGTGTGATACAACATCAATATTCATCCAAGTCTAATGAATGAAACCCTAGAAGGTTGTATTTGTAGTGTATTACAAGAAATGTGTGGAATGTTCAAAGACCCCTTAGTCAAAGTTTTCAAGTGGGCTCCCTTGGAGTGCATTGTATGGACTGATTTTGGAGCCTATTTAGGCCTTCCTTTGCACTTCATGTGTACACTCCAAGTCTCGGGTCAATTCACTCTCGCACTCACCCACCTTCGTGGTCGTACCCGTATCATCCTCCCCTTCTTGAAAAAGATTCGACCTCGAATCCGTACCTTGCAAAATCAAAAGAAAAGACAAACAAACACACATCCTCATGGCATGAGGGTTACGGTTAGTGCAACAAAAATTAATCTAACAAATAACATCATCATGCCAAGGTGGTACACACTTGAAGTACAACCAAGAGTCCTTTTGTTGATCGTGAAAAGTTTAGTACAAATGTCACAAAGGAAGTGGCTATGACAAATATCAATAAATAATGAGCATGGGCCGACACAACTCCTACCATACCCTAAGATGGTACCGGGATCGAATGGCAGAAGTAGCCATAGACATGGGTTTCGGCCACTCTCACTTTCCCCTAAGGTGTCGTCCTCAAAATTAGGCATACCCTCTAGATCATTAGTGGAAATATCATGAGCACAAAGAGGGTAGAGAAAGGTGTCACACAAGCTAACTTCAGCTATGATGTCCTTATACATGTACTCACTAGCTTCCAGTCCATCACCACTAGTATGCTCAACATAGGGAACACATAAAGAAGAAGTAGATAGAATTTCTAAGCATGCACCACCTTTTATTTCAAGAGAATAATCCCCACATAGATATAAATCACCATGGGCATCAAAGGAATTATTCACAAAAACATTTTTACAAGAACAATCACATTTCGGGTTTCCCAAGTAATCAAGCAAATCATGGTCATCTTCACCCGATTGACTATTCCTTTTCAAGACTACACATTCCCTACCCTTAAGAGTACTCTCATCTTTCAAGAAGAGATTTTCATCTTGAAGAGAAATGTTGTCACATCATAGTGGGTTAGCATATAGGCTATTTCTTCTAAGACAAGCCATGCCGTCAACATCACTTGCACCACTAGGTTCATTAGGAGTAAATAGACTATCTTCAAACAAGACATTGTGCCTAAAGAATGAATGATCTAACCCGCGGATAGATTTGAAACTTTCACTCTCTAAGGAATCATTATCAAGTTTCAAAAATATGTCAAGCACATGATTAAACCTATGAGCCAAACAAACATTAGCATCTTTACAACAACATAAGCTTATAGGTTCACTCCTTTTTCCTTGGCTAACATCTTTAAATCCTTCACTCACTTGAGATTCATTAATCACATCACACATATCCTCAAGTGGTGGACAAGTTTTACTCACAAGTTGGGCAGCAACTTCCTCCGGGAAGCTCTCAACGCAAGGTGCTTGGACAATTAGATTTTGTGGGTAGAGTTTGGGTAGAAATTGGCGTATAATTTCAATGTGCCGTTTCATATCTTCAATATTGTCATTGATACGATCATATGTGGCATTGAAATTATGTGCAACCATTGTAACTAACAAAAAGACACAACAAACAAAGAAAAAAACAAACTTGTTAGATCAAAAATGCCTCACCACACTCTCACTCTCGATTTTACCTCACACTTGGTTTCACAAGTGTTTCACAAGAGTGTCGAGTCTACTCTTGTCCCGGAATAGATTTTTGTTTGAAACTCAAATGAAATCTTGTAGGACTTGAGTCAAGAACTAACAACGAATTCAAAAAGATAAAAGTACACAACAAACGTAAATACGAACAAACGGACACAAAACTAACTTACAAGTTAGTAGGAGATTACTAGGTTTTCAATTAGTGTTCGAACCAACAAGCGAACTAAGAGACAATAAAATGAAACTAAGAAATCTAAAATTTGAGCCAAAATTGTTACATGAACAGTAAAAAACGATGATGTGGCAGTCACGTATTGGTTGCGTTTTTTCAATTTTATATTTTAATTTTAAGTCTTGGTCCCATTGTAATTTGGGAAGGATGACAATTGGTTTTGGAGGAAAAACACAAGTCTTGAATCTCTACAAGTCCACTCTTAAAAGCATGACTTTTTTCTTGTACTAGTCCCACAAGACAAAGTTCTTGAAACAAGAAAAAGTAGTTTGTCCCAAAACACAAGGTTCTTGAAATAAGAAAAAGCTGAAAAGTAGAAGTCTAGTCTAGGGAGTGTTGGAAAATGGTTGATAAAGTCTTTTGTGGTTGTAGGAAAAGTCTTTGAGCCACAAGTCTTACACCTTAAAGTCTTTGAGCCACAAGTCTTACACCTTAAATCTTGGATTTATGCCTTGCAAGACTAACATCAATTCACACTCTTTTTCTTCAACTTATAAGATCAACAATCACCTTTTCTTCAACAACATATAGAGATGGTGAAGAACACCAAGAACACAAACTTTGAGTCTTGAAGTTCTAAGGTTCAAGTTGGACCCCAAACATCAAAAACACTTTTCCAAGCTTAAAATCCATGACACAATCTCCACAATACACGTTCAAACCTTGAACCAACAACACACCACACGTCCAAAATAGTCCAAAACAGTCCAAACTTTAAATCCGCAACAACAATACCAACAACAATCTGTCAAGTCCAAGTTCACAAGAACAATATCAACATCAAAGGCTCAAATCAAGATATAGACTCAAAGTGTTAGTGAAGAACAATACTAACACTAGAAACACTTAAGACAAGTAAAAATCTCGGTCAAGACACAACAAGAACACAATTTTCGGCCAAGAACACAAAGTGGACAGATTGCTATTTTCTGGAAATTTCCTTTTTTTTTTCAAGTCTCAAGCCCAAGATTGATCTTGTTAGAACAAAATCAAAGATGGCTTTGATACCAAATGATACGGAAAAAATAAGAAAAACACGAAACAACTCCAAAATAGTTCACTAATCTGAAGGATTTGAGGACTAAGATGGAGACCACTCTCGAATTCACTATAACCACACAATAACAAGATAAAGAGGTGTGTTTTCAACACCAAAATAGCCACAATACACAATGAACAAGATGAACACAATGATTACAAAATTCAGATTCAACAAAGACACAAAACAGTCTACTACAAATCTGAAATGTAAAGATAGATAGATAGACCAAATGAGGCAATAATATTAACAACCCAAGAATTGTTATACTCTTGGACCTTTAATACTACACACAACACTAACCTATATCCTACGTAGGAATAAGAGGGACCTTGATCTCTCAATGCACCCAACGTTTCCAAGCATGAATCCAACACGAGAGATTCCACCCTCAAGTTGAAAATCCTAGTTACATGGATTTCGGCTATGGGATCCTTTCTCATAAGAGAGAAATGTTTCTAAGTGTGATACAACATCAATATTCAACCAAGTCTAATGAATGAAACCCTAGAAGGTTGTATTTATAGTGTATTACAAGAATAGTGTGGAATGTCCAAAATGACCCCTTAGTCAAAGTCTTCAAGTGGGCTCCCTTGGAGTGCATTGAATGGACTGATTTTGGAGCCTATTTAGGCCTTCCTTTGCACTTCACGTGTACACTCCAAGTCTCGGGTCAATTCACTCTCGCACTCACCCACCTTCGTGGTCGTACCCGTATCAACTTTTCATGAAATACACATTATTTTACCTTAGCCATCATTATGTCATCAATATGGTTCATTAATTCAAACTCAACATCTTGTCCATTTAAAGGCGTCTTAGGCATAGATCGATTGCCTTAGCCATCATTATATCATCAATATGGTGCATCAGGACTTTAACCTGATGTCTTATCCTTTTTATTGTAGTGAGATGGTCCTGATGTCTTATCCTTTTTATTGTAGTGAGATTTGAATCCATCGTCTTACAAATTTGCTCTTCGAATAAAAAAAGAGTAAACAAATGCTATCAGTAGTATTGATAAAATACATTATGCTAGTATAAAAATAGTATAAATACAAGAAAGTGAACTTGCACACCGTTATATTAATACTACTGAGCATGATATGTAATATTTAATTATTTTAACATATGTTACGATAATTATAAATGCACGTATTGAAAAAACACGACACACACAGGCATGTTTTCATACATTACACAAGATTTGTGCACTTCACATATATACTGCATGCAGCTACATGCTGTGAAATGTGATATCTTACAAACAAACTATACTTACGTTACCACTTGAGACAGTCCCATAGATTACAATTACATGTATTTGTGATATGAATTGACACATTAATAATCTTACTATTCCTTACAAACTTTCACGAAACTTCACTGCCACACACTTTATTACGATTGTAACTCCTATACATAATATGTAATTACATAAGTACTTAAGTGTTATATATGCACAACTATTTTTCATACTACTACAGATTTAAACAATGACACATAGAATTAGTGTATGCATAATTAGCATAACATTGATAGATTAATGATATCGCACAGTAATAACACAATATAATAATTATAAAATTGTTGATAAATACAAAATCAGATCATGAAAAGCTAAGCCCAACAATGATACTTAATCATGAATCCACACTCAAAAATGGAAAACAATACTCCCTGGAACTTGCAACGCGGAGAAATTTCATGACTTTGCCTTATTGTCCAATTATTCAATTGGTTAAAGCTTCGTGCCAATTATTCAATTGGTTAAAGATTCATTCTGATAACGTGTTATAAATATAAATAAAGAACAACATAAATATAAATAAAGAACAACAAAAATATAAACAAGAACATGAATAAATAGAGAGAGAAGAGGGGAGACTTCTTTATTTCTCGGGATAAGAGATTATATGATTGAGAATACAATGAATAAAACTCCTCTATTTATAGGGACAATACTCCTAGTTTAGGGAATCTTAGTAGATTAGTTGGTTAGTTACCTGAACTCCCACCTTGTTGGTGAGAGTTCGATTCCCCACATTGTAATCCCCTCCCCCTTTAAAAAAAATTAAAAAAAATACTCCTAGTTTCTGACTAAAAGACAGATACTTCAAATCCTGATAGATATCAGTTAGATCTTGATAGATCTTATTAGATCTTGATAGACATTCACTATAATGTAAATACATTTATAACAAATAGTATTTATTTCAACTGATTAGCTTTCAATAATTTAACATAATTGCAGAGTGGTTATAAATCTTTTCACCTTTTCATTTCTTCTCATATTCTTATATAAAATTTACATATTTTTATAGTTTCTCATTTCTGTAAAACAACAAAGAGTGCGAATAAGGAAGAGTAATAGCAATTTGTTTATATTTTTCATTTCATATGTTGTTTTCACAATATCATTTTGAGAATGCTTCTAAAAATATTTGTATATTATTTATATCAAACTTAGATTTTTTTCATTGCTTAAGTATGTGCAGTTTTCTTTTCTAATTGACTTATTTTGTTGTTGGTTTTTTTGGATTATTCAGGTCTTCAATTTGAAAGAGCATGGCAATTTGATGCTTGCCAAAGTTGTCTCAATCTGAATGTAGATTAGTGTACAAACTTAAAAGAGCATGTATCATATACTCTCATGGATGTTTGTATTTGAAACATAGACAAGGTAATGTAAACTTATCCAAACAAATTTTCATAATATAATTTTTGTGTTGGTATGTACCATAACTTTTTTTATTCTTGACTGGTATAACAGTTTCATTCTTTTTGCCTGACGATACTGACCGATAATTTGAATTTATCATACGTAACATTATAATAAGTGTCTGCAACATGTTGTTGCCTGTTGTTGGCTCTTCAATTATCAATCAATATATAACAATTTGATAATTGTAGAATTTATTTGTTTGTTTTTTTCTTCAGTTTATGTTTGAAACATAGACAAGGTAATGTGGTATCCCTCTAACAAGTTTTTCTTCTTCTAATTTTTATATATTGATTTTGTCCAAAAAAGAAATGAAGAGTAATAGTAATTGTGAAATATCAATATCTATATCAAAGATATTATCCTCATTAATTTTGTCTTTTATCCATTTACATAATGTTTCATTTTTGTATCAATTGAATTTTGCTACTCTTTCTAAAATATATAAGCATTTGATTGACATTTAAATGCAATCATTGAATCGGAATGCATGTTTTTTTTTGCGTACCGATTTATGATGATGAGTTTAACTTTTAAGTAATACCTATTTAGTACATATTTTTCCTCCAATTGATGTGAATTATAAAATTTGGATAATATTCTTAACATATTTTTCTATTGAGATTTTTTTTCGTCACCATCAATTTTGAGTGATAGTCATATCATATCTTTTCACTGTGGCAATTACAAATATCCCATTTTCTTTTTTGTGTGTTTTCGTTATTGTGGTAGTTTGAATGATATTTTTTATTCGATTTGTTTTTTCTAGAAATGTGAATTTGGTATACTAAGCTTTTAAAAGTTATTTTTATGTGTTGTATTATTTCAAAATTATAGGGTTTCAAATAGTACTAACTAAATCAACACAAAAAATTGTAGTAAATATCTAATTTAAATATGATCTTACTTAGTCAGCATTTGGAAGGCTCATGCCAAGAAAATAGTAGCGATGGATGAAGAAGAACACATCATAATATGAAACATTGAAAATCATTTTATACTAATTAGAATGCCTTAAAGAAGAATCTTTAGACAAGAAAAAAGGAATAGTGTGCATTCCTAGATTTTAACATTACTATTTATTTATTTTATTTTTATTTAGATTCACACATAATGATTTAAATGGGACATTAATTATGACATTAGGTTCAATTATATCTTGATTTTTGTTAATGCCTCATTAAAGTGGTGTAAAAGACCAACATGAGTTGTGGTGCAGTGGATGAGGCTGCTCCATTCTTAATTAGAGGTTGAGGGTTCGATCCTGGGTACGGAGAAAACTCTGTTAGGGAGCGCTTCCCCCCGAATGGGGCTCTACGCAGCGCAAATCCGGATTAATCGGGCTCCAATGCGGGTACCGGACACCGGCTGGAAAATAAAAAAAAAGTAGTGTAAAAGAAGAATAACATGACATCTTTTTTTTTAATCAGAAATTTTATTTATCTTTTTGGTCTTTTTCTTATTTTTTAATTCTTTATTGTAAAAAGATATTTTTGTAACTAACATCTCTCCATCTTCATAACTCCCAAATTTTTATGTTTATAACATCTCAATTATTTAATATGCAAGTTTATGACACCTTAAAATTACACCAATATGATATTACTTAATTTTTTTATATGCCTAGCAAAATTTTGTTAAGTGAAGTATCATATAACAACAACATACTCAATAAATTTCCACCAAATAAAATCGAGAAAGAATAAGTATACACAATTCATATCACTATCTTTAAATACTCCAATGAGGGTCTTAGCCACAAATACAAAAATTCAAAATTGAAAAACTTAGTAGTTGCATGTTATGCAAAGCAATTTACAATGAAAAATTATTTATTGGCATAACAATCCTTATTAGGGAACAAGTTGACATTGAAGATTTTATACTCTACACAAAAACATAAAAAGAAAAATGGCAGAATATTCTAAAAAGAGCAACCAATAAATCAACAAAATTTCGATGAAAAAATTTATATGTGTAATTTATCAATTTAATTAATATTTAATAATAATAATAATAATAATACTTTTATGTATTCATCGCAACTATGTTTACAATATTTAATAATAATAATAATAATAATAATAATAATAATAATAATAATAATAATAATAATAATAATAATAATACTTTTAAGTATTCATTGCGACTAATTCTACAAAAAAAATATTTACTTATTACTAATTTTTTTATGACCGCAAAGCACGGTTATATTCGCTAGTTTCATTATAGGGTTCATAATTCAGTCTCTTAAATCAAATCTAAAATCCCATACCATAAACATACATGTACAATAGAGTACTGAAAAACGAAATTTGTTAGGCCCATAAATGTTAGGATAGTTCTACATACCTTTTTGATGAATAAAATTCGAGATATCTTGAATCTAAGCCTTAGAAGTATGAGTTTTGAAAGAAATTCTAACTTCTTTCTCTTGAGAGCGGAGAGGAGAATGAGTGTTGAAAAGTTGATAACTGATGGTTGAGTATTGTGTATGGAGTGATTTAAGTCGTGGGGTAGGATTTGAGATGAGGAAAAGACCAAAATACCCCTAAGGAAACTTAAAAAAATTTCAGGAATTTCTCAGTTGACAGCCCGTCAGTTTGTTGACAACTGGTCAACCTAGTCGTCAATCTCTAGCTAGATTTGGCCATTTACTGGTTAAGGTTGACGACTTGAGTTGATAGCTCGTCACCTAGTTGACAGCTCATCAACTAAGTCGTCACCTTCTGGCAGACAGACACCCCAAGTAAAATGAGCATAACTTTCTACCCTGATATTGTATTAAGGTGAAATCAAATGCCTTGGAAAGAAGACTCGAATATCTTTCATTTGGTATATAGTAGGACACCTAACTAATTATATTCTAGGAGTAATGGTCATTGGAAGTTGATCCAAGTTGGAACATCCACTAAAACTCAGTCGATAGAAAAATTCTCAACTCGACTTTGAATTAGAAGATTTTTATGATCTCAATTCATCTCCAAAGATGTCCCCACACTATAGAATTAATCATCAAAATTATATATACATAGAATCATTAAGTTCGGGTCTATATATGTAGGAACGACGATTTGAATTCTAGTCCGAAATTGTGGGGTATTACATTGAGATCTACATGCGTTGGCATCTACGGCCGTAGATGGCCAAGTGCACCCGCAAGTCCCATTTTCGTTACTCAAAGAGTGAACTGAAGGATTGCATCCTCATTAACACTTAAGTTTTCAAGTAAATTTTGTCCAAAAAGATAGTTTCTCAATCATTTTCCGAAGCCAAGCGACGACAACGACGGTGCAGGGCTTGTTTTCTTCTTACCTCATTAACAATATGGCAAAATGCTTCTATACTTTAGCACAAGGATGTTCCTTTCTCCCACTAATGTGGGAGAAACAGTCCTTTTATAAAGTGAAGACACAATTCACTTTCCCTCTATTTTTCGTTCATATTTCACTAGAACCCAACAATTGCTAATTTACAATGAGGGGGATTAGTAATAAATATGATAGTTGAGGCATTTAAAACTCTTATTTTTTCATCTACCCATTTTGCACAATGATCTATGAATGTATGATTATCCATCGTAAAATTCAATGCTGACATATCTTTGTATATTAAAGATGCAATCTACAGTATATTTACTCCATATTCCCACATCGTCAAGCGAATAAGACAAAAGACAAGCAAGGAGATGCTATAAAAAAGGGCCAAGGACTCGTTCATCGATTGCGAGTACCAAGACTATTATAACTGCAGATTGGATGTGTGGGAATAAGAATGAGGATCATGATGTCGAGTAGCTTGACGTAAAGTTTAGTCAAGCTCTAAGTCGAGCTCCCCGACCTCTTGATCGTGATTCTTCTCCCCACACATTCAATCTTCAATCACAATAACATTATTGGTACTCTCAATGGATGAATGGGTTGATTCTATAGGCCTAGCGGCCAATCAACTGCGTTCGTTGGCCCCTATCCAATCAAAGTGGTATAACTTTTGAGTGCCTCATTAACATGCTTATGATTTGAAAATTTATACTAGAAAAGCTTGCTGAATTCGGAGGATACAACTTTCTCTGTGAGATATCCTTAAAAACAGTGTCATTGACACGCCTCAAGCTGTTATATGATGTTGTTTTAACGTGTTGGAGGCAGATATAGCATGTTTGATAGGGCCGGTTCAAATGAACCCAACAATTTTCGACACAAGGTGTATATCTACGTAACAATTTCTAAAATTGTGACAAATAGTAAACTTTAAATATGCAATTCCAAAAAGTTGCAATAGATTCAATGATAAGATTTTAAAAGTTGAAATCGTCAACTTTAAATCCTAAATCGGCCTCCGTATGTTATAGGAATTTACGACTATTATTTAATGATGTAATTAGTAGTATAAACTAGGAACATATAGCTTCTTTTGGACATTGAAGATGTTGCTTACTCTTTTTATAGACTAGTACTATGTTCTTGGCAAAACATACCATTATCCCACATCGTCAAGTGAATAAGACAGAAGAGTCGTGAGGAGACGCTATAAAAAAGGGCCAAGGTCAATTACTAAGAAACATACTTACGTGTATGGGTCAATATGTGATCAACAAAGCCCTTGCCTAGGGTGGTGACATCCATTGCACTTCGGAAGGGTGCTCTCCTAATTTCCTTTTCGTATTTTGTTGCAGAAGAACTAAAGAACAAAACAGTTTGCTTTTATGAATTTCTGCATAGGTGCAAACCGTTTCGTCTCTTTAGTTCTTTTTTAACCAAAAAAAATATATTGTAAGCTAAATTTGGTTTTCTTTTCATGCATCAGAATTACAAGACCAAAAATTCCAACACAAAAATATGTTAAATCTTAATGCAAACTTGGAAAGCTAATCATTTTATTGGCAAAATGGCTCGATGGACTCTTGTACTATGTCTGTTTTGTAATGTGGATATTCCTACTTACATGTTTTTCATCTGGACCCTTGAACCCACTAAAAAACAACATTTTAAACACTTTTCTGCATACGTGGCATTAAAGTGCTGAGGTGGAGAACGCGTGACTACACGCATTTTTTTGGGCGCGTGATTATATTAAAAAAATATTTATAATATTTAAATAATTAAAAAATAGTAAATTAAAAAAAACTAAAAATCCCCTCCCCCCTCCCCACTCTGTTCCAACACATCCCCGCCCTCCGCCGTCCACCACCGTCTCCCCACCACCACCACCACTATGCCACCTCGTCCACCACCTTCCCCCATCCCCCACGCCGTTCACCACCTTCTCCATCCCCACGTCGTCCACCTACATCAGCCAAAACAACCCCCCACAGCCTCCCCCCACCTTCCCCATCCCTATCATCCAAAACAACCACCCCACAGTCGCCCACCACCTTCCCCCATCCCCCTCCCCACGCTATCCACCACCCTCAACCCGTCCCCCCCATGCCGTCCACCTACATCAGCCAAAACAGCCACCCCAAAGCCGCCCTAAACCCCAATTTCTCCGTTTACCTGCCACCACCACATAAAATCCACAGGAAAACCAATTTCAAATCACCCTTTTTCTCCCTCTTCAAGAACTTAGAAGAAGCAGATTTGTGTTCAACAAGTTTCTTGACCATTGAGCTAAAATTGAATTGATGAGCAGTTTGAACAACCCCATTTGAACCTTTCTTGAAAGTTGGAGTGGTGGTGGGAATGAAAGAAAAAGGCATGAACGATTTTAATATTTAACTTTTAATGTGGTATTTAATAAATAATGTGGAATTTAATATAATATTTAAATATGATGTGGCAACTGTCGTGGAGGCGGGTGTGTTACACACACCAAAATCGTATTTAAAATGTTGTTTTTTTGTGGGTTCAAGGGTCCAGATGACAAATATGTCAGTAGGAGTATCCACATTACAAAACGGACATAGTAAGAGGGTCCACAGAGCTATTTTGCTCATTTTATTTCTTTATATTACATGGTAGCAACACTGATTGGCACGACCTTATTTATACAAGGTCCGTATCATTGTATCCATGAGCTCTAAGGAGACCGGAAACCATGTTTGGCCGATGAACCATGCCCATGGGATCATGGCCTTTTAGGGGTCAGGGAGTCGTAGAGGATCATTCTCGACTACCCTTCAGTTCTTTCGCTCATATCACCTGACTATAACTAAGCGAACAAGCATATAACATTTTTCACTCAATCAGCAACTCATAAACATTGGAGTAATCATGGAACAGGTTACACTATTTTACATCTATCGCATAGGGATGCAGTGTCTCCTAATAATACCTTGAAACATGACAAGTCAAAATGGCCATCATTCATAAACTATATTATCTTATATTCGAGCAGGTAGATGAGTTTCTCTTCTGCAACATTATCTTAATGTTGTTACACTCAATTAAGCCAAGAAACAGTTACTCATTTCTTCTTTTATTTGAGAAATAGAAAGATTCATAATGAAGACACAAGTTTGGATATGAGCTTTCCGATTGACAATGATATGAAGGTCAAAGGACTAATAGTCCCACATCATCAAGTGAAGAAGATAGAATAGTATTAGAGAGATACTATATAAATGGGCCAAGGACATCTATGAATCATACTTACCTGGGCGGGGTCAATGGGCGATCAAGAATGTCCATGGCCTAGATTGGTGACCTCCATTGCACTTTGGAGGGGTGCTTGCCTAAGGTCGGCCCAAGTGGTCGAGCCTACGTCATAATTTGTTGCAGAGGGGGCCTGTGTTTGCTCGGCCCCTACTCAATACAAAGTCCAATTATATTGATTGTCTCTTTTTATGTTTTTATATGATATATGATATATGATATATGATATATGAAGAACTTCTTGAACAAGTATTCCTTATAGTTTTTATCTTTTCTAGTTGCAAACCTCTCAATGGATCTTTTAATTCTACAAATTGTTATTCTAATAATGTTTGAATTTTGACCGTTGGATTGAATGTGTTCAATGATTTTACTCAATAGACTGATGTGGCAGTGTTGGGTTCAAGGTGTATGTGAATGAAAAATGGAGGAAAAAATGGTGGAGAGAAGGGAGACACCAATTTGGAAAGTGTACTTCAAAATTGGAAAGTTCACTCATTTCTCCCACATTGGTGGGAGAAGAGAACTTATGAGTGTTTATAATGAGAAACACTAACTCCACATGGTAAGTGAGGCAAGAAATAAGAGATGCCTCGTGCCATTGTCGTCGTCGCTCGCTTGGCTTTGGATTTATGAGATCTAATTTTTTAGACAAAATTTATTTAAAACTTGTTTACAAGTGATAATTTAATTCAAAATTTAAAAATCTGAATTTCACCAAATGTGGGCGCAATTCCAACGCATACGCAACGCACATCACGAAGGAATGCGACCCTTCGAGAAAAGGCACACTGTTTCGAAATGCGACCGATCTGCACACGCAGATCAAAATCTGGGGACGCAGTTCAAACACAGATGCTCACTTGAATCTACAAAATATCATCTGCGTCCGCACTTTGTACGCAGTCCTGGCACAATTCCAGTGCAGATACGTGGCTGTTACAGAAATGTGCCTTTCTGCTGAACCAATGCATCCTTTCTGAAAGGATACACTTAAGGCTATAAATACCTGCTATTTTCCTCAGGTATGGATATGAATTTTGACAACAAAAACACTTTTATACTTAACAAAAACTTTGTGTGATCATTAAGCTGTTGAGTGAGTTCGTAGAATATGACAATTTGAGGTAACACTATTGTTCGGATTGTAGGCCATTTTATCCTGGGAGGAAAATTCCATAACCTCGGGTACAGTGAGGAGAATTATTCCTTAAGGACACTCCGTGAAGTCGGGGGACTTGGCCTTAAATTCTGTTTCATCTATTTTCTGAAATCTAACACACTTCTTGGATAGATTATTAGTAATCTTGTGTTGAAGGTGTTAAAGAACTTCAAAGGTGTTCTTATTTATACATGAATTATTGTTGAAGTTGGTGTTGTATATATATATTGATTCGTGTACCTGAAATACACATGAAATAACAGGCGGTTGTTGTAACAGTTGGAGTACACTTAGAACCAGAGGCCCTTTGCTACGCGTTCAATCAAACACATTGCTTCCAACTCCGACCATGTATACAACAACATACCCGGTGTAATCTCACACTCATCTTGGAGGCTCAAGTAAAGTATATCAAAGCAGGCATGAAGGCCTAAACCTCTCAATTCTTATCATTAATACATGTCTATGTGTAGCTGTTGTTATTTTGGGTATAAATAAAATCGTATTCCAATACGAACTTCAGCAAGTTCAAACAATTTTCTGGAAAATGAAAAGCTCTAACAAGAAAGAGATGAAGATTAGAAGATTCGAGTAAAATGAATTCACAGTGTGTCCATAAGGAAATTATTTCCCTCAAGTATCCGAAGTTATGGAATATATCCTTCCAGAATAAAATGAATCACTTCAGCAAAATGGTGGTACCTCAAATTCTACCGAACAATGAACTCACTCAACGGTAGCAAATCACACTTGAGTTTTTTAAGAAAGAGCAGTATTTTAACTTCATAATTTCATGCCAATATGCGAGAAAAATTAGATATTTATAGCCAAAATATGTTGCATCAGAAAAGAAACAATGGTTCATGAAGAGTTGTACTGTTTCAAAATATCAGATCCATATGTGGACCCATGTTCATTTGCACATGACGAGATGCAGCCACATGTCACATTGCATTCGAAGTAGGAAGTTGAGACTAACATGCATTTCCATTTGTGGCCGAAGATGGCCAAGTGCACCTCAAGTCCCATTCGTTATTCAAACAGTGAACTGAAGGATCGCTTCCTCATTAACACTTAAGTTTTAAGTGAATTTTGTCCAAAAAGATAGTCTCTAGATCATTTTCCAAAGCCGAGCGATGACAACAACGGGGCGAGGCTTGTCTTCTTCTTACTTTACTAACAACATGGATGTTCCTTTCTCCCACCGGGAGAAACACTTCTTTTATAAAGTAAAGACACATTTCACTTTCCCTCCATTTTCCATTCACATTTCACTAGAACCCAACAATTGCTAATTTACAATGAGGGGGATTAGTAATAAATATGATACTTGAGGCATTTAAAACTTTTCTTTCTTCATTTACCCATTTTGTACAATGATCTATGAATGTATGATTATCTATCTTAAAATTCAATGCTGATATATCTTTGTATATTAAAGATGAAATCTCCAGTATATTTACTCCAGGTTCCCATATCGTCAAGTGAATAAGATAAAAGACAAGCAACGAGATGCTATAAAAAGGGCCAAGGACTCATTCATCCATTGCGAATGCCAATATTGTTGTAACTGCAGATTGGATGTGTTAGAATAAGAATGAGGATCAGATTGAGGGATCAATAACTTAAAATCTAAGCTCTTAGTCGAGCTCCCCGGCCTCTTGATCATGATTCTTCTCCCCACATAGTCAATCTTCAATCACAATCACATTATTGGTACTCTCAATGAACGAATGAGTTGATTCTATAGGCCTAGTAATAGCGCATTTGCATTAGTGTTTTGCCATTGTTGTAACATTGTTTTACTGTGCACAAATACTAATACTACAAAAATAATTAGATTAAGATTAGATTTGTTCAATTTATTTAGGCGTTAGTTTGTTTAGCCGTAGTTATCTGTACCTACATTCTAGGAGTTGTTTAAGATAATTTTGATTATTTCAGCTATATATAAAGTCCACTGTAGTTTCATCAAATAAACATACTTTCTTCTACTTTATTTCTCTGCTTTATTATGGTATTAGCGTCACAATAACTCTAATGAGTAATTTTTTTCTTGCACATCAATGGATGCCTCCACCCCAATTTCTAATGTTGATGCCTCTACTGTCGTCAAAAACTTAATTCAATTCAACCCAGCCTCCCAACTTCCCATTAAACTATCTGGCAGACACAACTTCACTAGTTGGAAGGTCCAGATTGCCATGATACTTCATGGCCATGACCTCTATGGTCATCTTGACGGCACCAAGTTGTCCCCTCCAAAAACAATCATCACTAACGAAATTGAATCCGCTAACCCCGAATACAAGGATTGGTTTCGTCAAGATAAACTAATCCAAACTGCTCTTATGGCCTCTGTTGATGCTACAATTGTATCTACTGTCGCTTTCGCTGACAACTCCAAAGATGTATGGGATCAGCTTCACACCTTCTTTGAGAATAAATTGCAAACCCACATATTTAGCCTCCGTCACCAACTTAGTCGGGTCAGTAAAGACAACAAATCAGTTGTTGAATATCTGTGTGAGATTCACTCTCTGTCTGATGAGTTCGCTACAACTGGTTCACCGGTCAATAACGAGGAACTTGTGCAAATTTTGAGTGGACTCGGTCCAGAGTTCCGTGAGATTTCTGCAGCTATACGGGCATGAGACTCTCCAATCAGCTATGAAGAACTTTTTGACGAACTTCTTAGTCACGAAGTGTTCCTTAAACATGAGGATCTCAAAAAGACGACCACACAAGTCATTGCAATAGTTGCTCAATGTGTCACAAATTCCCAATCAGCACCACGCAATAATCAACGCCTACCCAACAACAACAAGAACTGGCGTCCCCAAAACAGACAACCCAATCCAAGTGCTATTCCTCAGGATTCCAACAATAGTTCTCAGTGACGTAACTTCCCACACCAATCTTCATGAGTCCGCTGCCAGCTCTGTGACAAATTTGGCCATACAACAAATGTCTGTCGGTCCTGATCCCACAACCAATTTGAAGCAAAGGCTAATTTTGCTACCCAAACACCGCCAAATGACCCATGGATTGTAGACTCGGGTGCATCTCACCATATTACCTCCGATACCAACTCCCTGCACAATGTTCAGGACTTCAAAGGGATGGAGGAAGTGATGATGGGTAATGGTAATGTGATTCCAATTACTCAAACTGGTACTACTCATTTATATGCATCAAATAATTCCTTCAAACTCTCTACTATTTTATTTGCTCCTGCCATCAAGCGCAAGCTACTTTTTGTTTCTCAATTTTTTCAAGATAACTAAACCTAAGTAGAATTTTTTTCCTTTTAACTTTCTTGTGAAGGATCTGAATACGGGAACACCTCTTCTGTGTGGCTCGAATAAAGCAGGACTCTACGAATGGCCAACACCGTCTCACCCAACGATCAATGTTGCTGTTACCGGCCCTTCATTATATCTATGACATCGAAGATTGTTGAAAAGAAAGAAACAAAACTTAATCTGTATAAGAAAAAAAGCAGAACTTGAACTAAGAAGAGAAAAAGCAGGAAGCTTTGTTATGTTTTCATTACTTATTAAAATGATCACTGCCACATTTATACATAAAATCATACCTGAAAAAGCTTAATTAAAGGAGTAAAATAAGCTATCATATCTCTAACAGTGTTGCCTAAAGATCAACAACTGTTATAAAATCAGATTCTGCATGATTGCAACCTTATTTACCTAAACTTAATCCAGCTTTAAAGCTGTATTTTGAATTACAGTAGCTAGTACAGCTAATATCTAGCTTTTGAGGCACTAATCTTAACACTCCTCCTTGACTCAAAGAGCAGTAACACCAAGTCTTTCTATGAGACACTCGAATCTTGCTCTAGGTAGAGACTTAGTTGAAATATTGACATTCTGGAAATTAGTTCTGTAGTGCACCATGTTTATGTCTCCATTCTTTTACACCTCCCTTAAGAAATGAAGATTGATCTTGAAATGTTTTGTCTTTCCACGAGAGACAGGATTATTTGCAATTAAAATTGCAGCTTCATTATCCACAAGTATTTCAGTACTCTTCTTTTCTTCCATGTACAAATCTTCCAGCAGCTTCCGAATCCAAAGGGCTTGATTCACAGCTAAAGCAGCTGCAATGCATTCTGCTTCAGCTGTAGATTGAGCCACAACATCTTGCTTCTTTGAACACCAAGAGAATATTCCAGAACCAAAAATAAAATAGCAACCCAAGGTGCTTCTCATTAATCTGAGCAACCAGCCCAATCATTACTAGAAAATCCACGAAATTGAAAATCTGAAGTCTTTTTGAACATTATGCCAAAATTAATAGTACCTTTGACATATCTAATCACACGTTTAGCTGCTTGAAAATGAATTTCGCTAGCACAATGTATATATCTTGAAGGTAAACTCACACTATAAACAATATCTGGCCTCGTTGCAGTCAAGTACATTAGGCAACCTATCAGACTCCTATAAAGTCCTTCATCAACCTTTCCGACTCCATTTTCTTTGCAAAACTTCTCATTTTGATTCATAGGAGTTGCAGTAGACTTGCAATCTTCCATTTTAAACTTTTTGAGAATTTCTTTGGCATTTTTCTGCTGGCATATAAAGATCTCATTTCTTTTTTGCTGAACTTCCATTCCAAGGAAATAGAACATTTCACCAAGGTCTGTCATCTCAAAAACTTTCATCATTTCATTCTTGAATAGAGTGATCAAGTCCAAATTACTAATTGTAACTAGAAAGTCATCTACATACAAAGAGACAATAGTTAAATCAGAATCCTCTTTTCTAATATAGAGCATACACTCGCTGAGGCTTTTTTGAAAGCCTAAGCTAAGAAGATGAGCTTCAATTCTGCTATACCAAGCTCTAGGATCTTGTTTCAAACCATACAATGCCTTCTTTAGCAAGTACACTTTGTCTTCTTTGCCTTTGATAGAAAAACCTTTAGGTTGTTATATAAAGATTTCTTCTTCAAGGTAGCCATTTAGAAAAGCTGATTTTACATCAAGCTGGTGCATCTTCCATCCTTCTTGAGCTGCTAACGCTAACAACATTCTTATCATATCCAAACGGGCGACTGGAGCAAAAGTTTCAGAAAAATCTACTCCAAACATTTGCGTGTACCCTTTTGCAACTAGCCTGGACTTGTACTTGTTTATAGAACCATCAGGATTGAGCTTAGTTCTATAAACTCATTTGACTCCAATAGCTTTCTTGTCTGATAGTCTTTCAACCAGCTCCCATGTGTTGTTCTTTTCTATCATTTTGAGCTCCTCCTACATTGCATATCTCCATTCCTCATCTTTCACAACCTCTATAATTCCTGTAGGTTCTAGAAATGCAACATTACACCTTTGATAAATATCAAAAATTATTCTTGTGCCTCTAATAGGTACATCATCATCTATAAATTCTAGAGTCTTTTGCTTTTCATCATCTTGCCAGCTCCAGGTGTCATTCTCCACGAACTTGACGTCCCTGCTAACAATCAATTTGTTATTTTGAGGCTGATAAATCCTGTAAGATTTTGATAGATTACTGTATCCTACAAAGATTCCAGGTTCAACCTTCTTATCCAGTTTATCTCTTTTCACCTGAGGTACATAAGAAAAACAAAGACAACCAAATATTTTCAGATTTGTTAGCAAAAATTTGTAACCAAACCATGCCTCAAATGATGTCTTATTTTGCAAAGCCTTAGTTGGCAATTTGTTTAGTAGAAATACTGTGGTATTGGCAGCTTCAACCTAAAATTTCTTTGACAGCCCTTTCTCATTGAGAAAACACCTTGTCATCTCCATTAGCGTCCCATTTTCCTTTCCACTACTTTATTTTGTTGATGAGTATAGGGTGTCGTTAGCCGATGCTTGATTCTTGCTTCATTACAAAAGTTGTTGAACTTTTCTAAAGTATATTCGATTCCATTATCTGTTCTTATCACCTGAATTCTGCAACCACTCTGATTTTGCACAAAAGCCTTAAATTTTCAGAATACATCAGTGACCTCAGATTTAAAATTCAAAAAATAAATCCAACAATATCTGGAATAATTATCAATAAAGGCAATGTAGTACTTACTACCATTTAAATATGGTGTTTTCTGAGATTCGAATACATCTGTATGAATAAGTTGCAGCTTATTGTTTGCCGCCCTCCATGATGAATTCTGAAAAGGAAGCCTTGTTTGCTTCCCGTACTGGCAAGCTTCACAAGCAGGCAAATTTTTCTCAAGGCTTGAGAGACCTTCTGTGAGTTGATTTTCTTTCATAAAGAATATGACATCATGATGATAATGTCCGAGTCTTTTGTGCCATAACTCTGAATCATTTTCCAACCAGACAACTGTTACTTGCTCCTCGTCCAATAGATTCAAGGAAAAACTCCTTCCTCTCATCTTGACCTTGAACATCTCCTTATTATCAGAATCCTTGATGACACATGCTTTTTCTTCAAACAACACTTTGAAACCATTTTCAAGTAGCTGTCCAACACTTCAGAGGTTTTGATCAAGATCAGGAACAAAGAAAACATCGATTAAAAGTTTCAAACCTGTAGGACTTTGAATTGCAACTGTTCCTTTTCCTTTGCATCAAGATATTCTCCATTTTCAATTTTGACTTTGGAAATAATAGATCTATCTAGATATTTAAAGATCTCTTTATCACTGGTCATGTGATTTGTACATCCTCTATCAATCAACCAATTTTCAGAAGTGTTTTTGCTAGCACAACAAGTTGCTACAAATAATTACTCTTCTTCAAATTGATTTTCAGCAGCCTTGGCTTCTTCTTGTTGCGTTTGTGACTTGCATACCTTCTCCACATGGCCTAGTTGACCACATTTGTTGCACTTGACATCTGGTCTCCACCAACATTTCTATTGAGAGTGATTTGTCTTTTTGCAATGAGGGCAGGGTTGATTACTTCCCGCCTGATTGTTGTAATTATTGCCTTGCCTTTGCTTTTGGTTCTTTTTATTTACTTGTATAAATAGTTCTTTGATTTATCTTGAAAAGCACCTCCAACATAACCTTCTTTCCTTATTATTCTCTTTTTCTCCAATGCCTGCAAAGCTTTAACAAGTTCTGCCAAGGTAATGTTTGACAGATCCTTAGAATTCTCTAAAGAAAAGATTGTGGCTTCATATTTCTTGAAGTGTGGCAAGAATTTTTTGAACGATTCTTTCATCAGTAAAATCCTTACCAAACAATCTCACCTTGTTGGCTAAGTCGAGTAGCTGATCTGCATAATCTTTTATAGTTTCTGATTCTTTCATTCTCTTTCTTTCAAATTGCCAAATCAGATTCACCATTTGCATATTCTGCACTCTTTCATTTCCTTGATATTCCTTTTCGAGATACTCCTAAATTTCTGCAGCGGACTTTATTTGCATAATTCTGGTAAGAATTGAAGGAGATACTGGTAAGAATTGAAGGAGATACTGCAGAGAAAAGGCATGCTTTGGCTTTGGCTTTCCTTGTCTTTCTCTCCTTGTGATGTTTCATCTGATTCACTGTTGGATTAGCTCTAAGAGGAGATACTTCATAGTCCTCGTCTACTGCTTCCCATAGATCCAGTGCTTTAAGATGAACCGTCATTCTAATTGCCTAAGCTTGATAATTCTCACCATTGAAGACAGGTGGAGTTAGAAAGCTTATTTCAGAATTCATTTTCTACAAAACTATTTAAGATAACAGTTTAAAGAAAGGTTATATAGAAAGAACTTGTGTTCTTATTCACTTTCTTCTCACAGGTCCTCAAGATGGCAATGCTCTTGATACCAATCTGTTGGAAAGAAAGAAACAGAACTTAATCTGGATAAAAAAATAGAACTTGAACTAAGAAGAGAAAGAGCAGAAAGCTTTGTTGGGTTTTCATTACTTATTGAAATGATCACTGCCACATTTATACATAAAATCATAACTGAAAAAGCTTAATTAAATGAGTAAAATAAGCTATCATATCTATAACATTATTTCCTAAAGATCAACAATTGTTATAAAATCAGATTCTGCATGATTGCAATCTTATTTACCTAAACTTAATCCAACTCTAAAGCTGTATTTTGAATTACAGCAGCTAGTACAGCTAATCTCCAGCTTTTGTGGCACTAATCTTAACAAAGAATGGGTTACCTTCATTCTCGAGTTTTATTTTGCATTCTCAATAATTTCGGTCTTTCTTATTCTTTGAAAGATAAATTTACTTATTGTAATTCTTGTTGCTACAATAAAGCCCATAGATTTCCATTTTATTCAAACAAATTGTCCAGTAAATCTCCGTTAGAAACACTTTACAACGAACTGTGGGGGCCATCTCCCGTGCTCTCAATTTATAAAAAACGTTATTATTGTATTTTTGTTGATTAGTATAGAAAATACATCTGGTTATACACAATGAAAAACAAAAATAAAGTTCAACAAAATTTTCAAAACCTACATCCTATGCTTGAAAAACATTTTGATAAAAAAATACTCACCCTACTCACCCTATACACTGGTGGAGGAAGTGAATATCAAATATTAGACCTGTGCCTCCACTCCAACGGCATACAACACCTTGTTTCTCCACCGTACA
Source organism: Capsicum pubescens (assembly GCA_030864215.1). Classification (NCBI taxonomy): domain Eukaryota; kingdom Viridiplantae; phylum Streptophyta; class Magnoliopsida; order Solanales; family Solanaceae; genus Capsicum; species Capsicum pubescens. The sequence continues at coordinate 285,725,057 of CM061542.1, forward strand.
CACCTCAACGGGTTGCCATGGCCAAAAGACGTCATAGTCACCTAGTTGAGACAGCTAAAACACTACTTCATCAAGCTGCTTTACCATCTAATTTTTGGTCATTTGCTTGCCATCATGCCACATATCTCATCAACCGCTACCCACCAGCACACTTAATAACAAGTCACCATTTAAAGTTCTTTTTAATGACAAACCAGCGTATGAATATCTTGGTACATTTGGTTGTTTGTGCTACCCATGGCTTCGACCATATGCCCAAAATAAGTTGGAACCATATTCCAAACCTTGTGTCTATCTTGGATTCTCCATCACTCATCATTCCCATCGGTGTTTTGACCCCAACAGTTCCAAAAAATTTCTAAATGTTTTTCCATTTGAAAGTATATTTTCTCAATTGAACCAGAAATTTTCTCCTTTAAAGTGGGAAAAAGTTTCTTCTCCAAATAATTCTAACCTTTTCAATTATGGAGAAAATGCACTTGATGCTAATAACACCCATTTTCCCCCACTATTCCACTCATGCGAGACACACGCCAAGATGCATGCTTAATTCGGACCGCACAGGAAAACTACCCAAAGGCAGATCACGCCATAACTCAGGTACAAGGTAATATCCCCTCTACTTCTTTAACATCTTCTTCTGATAGGTCTAGGCAATCCCCTACTGATAACCTTCAACCCCATTTTGTTTTCCAAATCCAACCCCTAGTTCCCTCTACTTATCCTATCTCCAAGAATCGCCGCCCACTAATTACCCATGTCTATCAACGTCGACCACAAATCATATTGGAGAGATGCTATGAAGGCTGAATTTGATGCATTAATGAAGAACAAGACTTGGGACTTGGTTCCACCAGACCATGCCCGAACTATTGTCCCTTGTAAGTGGTTGTTTCGAATTAAAACTAAATCTGATGGCTCCATTGATAGGTACAAAGAACGTTTAGTTGCAAAAGGGTTCACCCTAAGGCCCGGAGTTGATTTTCATAAGACATTCAGTCCGGTGGTTAAACCAACTACAATTCGAACAACACTCACAACTGTACAGATGAATTGGCCGCTACATCAAATAGATGTCAATAATGATTTTCTTCTGGGGAAGATTCAAGAAGACGTGTATGTCTCAAACTCCTGGCTATGAAGACACAAATCATCCCAACTATGTCTGCCATCTCAAAAAGGCAATTTACGGTCTCCGGCAAGCTTCTAAGGACTGGTATGATACATTGACTAGTTCTTTGATTCAAATGGGGTTCAAGATGTCTGAGTGTGATAATTCTCTCTCTGTTCTGCATAATATGGGGGTAACTATTTATATTATGATCTATGTGGATGGCCTCATAATCACAGGTAGTGATGAAACACTCATTCAACATGTTGTTACCTCTCTTTCAAATTTTCTTCTCTCAAGTAACTTGGTTTATTACCCTATTTCTTGGGTGTTGAAGTACACAGGAATGCTGATGGCTTATTTCTCAGTCAATCCAAGTATATACAGGAGATTCTATATGAAACTCAGATGCAAGACTACAAAGGTATTCAGTCACCTATGAGCATGTCCGAAACCCTACTAGTTGATGATGGAGCACCTAAAACTGATGGAAAAGAATACAGAAGTGTGCTTGGTAAGCTTCAGTACCTTTCATTTACCCAACCTGACATCACATACTCTGTAAACAATCTTACTCAATTCAACACCTCTCCTTCTGTGCTTCACTAGAAGGCAGTTAAGCGTATCCTGTGATACCTTAAAGATACATCCCAGTATGGCATTCGTATTTCCCAACAGAAATCGACTGCTTTCTACACCTATGCTGATGCTGATTGGGCAGGTGAAATCAATGATCGTCGCTCTATCTCGGGCTACATTGTTTATTTGGGCACAACGCCCATCTCCTAGAGTTCTTGTAAGCAACCTACTGTATCTAGATCCTTCACTGAGGCTGAATATCGTGTGGTTGCTTCAGCCTTGTCTGAAACAAATTGGGTTACTCACTTGCTCAAAGATCTTCATGTGTCACTCCCTTCTACACCTATAATACTTTGTGATAACCTTGGAGTTACATACATTGCCGAGTATCCGGTACATCATACCAAAATGAAGCACCATGAGGTTGATCTGCACTTTGTTCGTAATCAGGTCCGCGTCCAAATGAGGCACACACACGCTGCTGATCAACTTGCTGATCCACTTACCAAACCATTGTCCAAGCCAGCTTTCCAGCTAATGCTTCCCAAGTTACGTGTTGTCTCTTCACACCTAATTTGAGGGGGGCACAATAGCGCATTAGCATTAGTGTTTTACCAGTGCTGTAACATTGTTTTACTATGCACATATACTAATACTACAGATATAATTAGATTAGGATTAGATTTGTTCAACTTATTTAGGCGTTAGTTTGTTTAGCCGTAGTTATCTGTTCCTACATTCTAGGAGTTGGTTTAAGCTAATTTTGATTATTTTAGCTGTATATAAAGTGCACTGTAGTTTCATCAAGTAAACATACTTTCTTCTACTTATCTCTGCTTTATTACCTAGCGGCCAATCAACTGAACTCGCTGCCCCTATCCTATCCAAAGTAGTATAAATTTTGAGTGCCTCATTAACAAGCTTAGCTTAGGATTTGAGAATTTATACTAGAAGAACTTGCTAAATTCATGATGTTGTTTTAATGTGTTGGAGGCGGATACTTTTCGACACCACGTGTATATCTGCATAACTATTTCTAAAATTGCGACAAAGAGTAAACTTTGAATTTGCAATTCCAAAAAGTTGCAATAGATTCAATGATAAGATTCTAAAAGTTGAAATCATCAAATTAAATTCTAAATCGGCCTCTGTATGTTATAGGAATTTACTACTATTATTTAATGATGTGATATAACGTTTCTGGTTCTTCAGGAGTAAACAGTAGTATAAACGAGGCACATATTGCTTCTTTTGGACATTGAAGATGTTACTTACTCTTTTTATAGACTAGTACTATGTTCTTGGCAAATAATACCATAATCCAACATCGTCAAGTGAAGAAGATAAAATAGTAGTAGGGAGATACTATAAAAATGGTCCAAGGATCACCAAGAAACATACTTACCCGGACGGGGTCAATGGGAGATCAACAAGGTCCATGACATAGGTTGGTGACCTATATTGCACTTTCGAGGGGTGCCTGCCTAAGGTCGATCCAAGTGGTTCAGCCTACGTCATAATTTGTGGCAGCGGGGGCCTGCGTTCGCGCGGACCCTACCCAATACAAAGTCCAATTGTTTTCTAATATCTCATTTATAGGCTGATGAATTGCTCTAGCGCCCACATTCTTATGAATTTTTCAAATAGAAACTTTTAAATATGAGAGATTTAAAGGAAGGTGGTCTTGTATTCTCAACATGGTCATATGTATCTACATTTATTACATAATTCAACAGACTGTTCATCTAATAATGTTTGAATTTCGACTGTTAGATTGAACAAGTGTAATGATTTTACTTGATAGACTGAGGTAGTGGTCGTTGTTAGATTGAACACATGTAATGATTTTACTTGATAGACTGAGGTGGCCGTCGTTGTAACAGTTAATGTACACTCAGAACCATACGCCTTTTGCAGTGCATCCAATCAAAACATTGCTTCCAACTTTGACCATGTATATACAACAATAACATACTCCCACTAATCTCACAAGGTGTGCGAAGGGTAGTGTGTATGTAGCCTTACCCCTATTTTGAGAAGGTAGAGAGGCTGTTTTCAATAGACTGTCAGCTCAAGTGAAGTACATTGAATCAGATATGAAAACTCAAAGCTCTCAATTCTCATCATCAATACATGTTGACGTGTTAACTTTCACATTGACGGGGGATTAGAAATTGATGTGATACTAATTGAGGCATTTAACACGGTACTATCTCCATTTACACATTTTGCAGACTGATCCCGTTAAGCAATTAATGCATGATCATCCATATAAAAATTCACTGCAGAGATATCATTGTGTCCTCCATAGTTTGGCTGTTAGACTTTGTCCCTAGTTTTGATTGTTGGAATGACGGGAAAGGAAGCTGCCTCAGCTAGTGGAGCTGATGGTTCTCAGGAGCCATGCCAACTTGCAAATAGTGGGAGAATGTACTGTCGTTCAGCATCTTGGTTGTCTTCGAGGACTCCACTGCCTCCGCTTAATCAAGATATCGAAAAAGATGGGTTGGATCCAAATGGAGGTAATAGTTCTCATGGTCGGAGGCCTTTAGCCCCTAGGTCGACACAGAGTTTTAAGGCTAGGCTGCGTCTTCCACCTTTGCAGCCATTGACAATTGCTCGTAGAAGTCTAGATGAGTGCCTGAGATCAGGATCTGATGATATTGGAGAGTGGCCAATTCTTTCTACCCCCAGTGGGAGGGATATGAATGGCAACAGTGAAAGGCTTAAGCTGGATCTGTCGAACATACATAAAAATCCAGAGATTAATGGCGGGATTGTGAGAAGAGAAAAGATTGCTTTCTTCGACAAAAAGTGTTCAAAGGTGGCTGAACATGTCTTTCTTGGTGGGGATGCAGTTGCAAAAGATAGGGATATACTAAAGCAAAATGGGATTACTCATGTTCTTAACTGTGTGGGGTTTGTTTGCCCCGAGTATTTCAAGTCTGATTTCGTATACCAGACTTTATGGTTACGGGATAGCCCGTCAGAAGATATTACTAGCATTCTCTATGATGTTTTTGACTATATTGAAGATGTCAGAGAGCAACATGGAAGGGTTTTTGTACATTGCTACCAAGGGGTCTCTCGGTCAACCTCGTTGGTTATCGGTTATCTTATGTGGAGAGAAGGACAAAGTTTTGACGATGCATTTGAGTATGTAAAGGCAGCAAGATCTATCGCGGATCCAAATATTGGTTTTGCTTGTCAGTTGTTACAATGCCAAAAAAGGGTTCATGCTTCCCCATTAAGCCCAAGTTCATTATTAAGGATGTATAGAGTCGCACCTCATTCACCATATGATCCTTTGCATCTCACTCTGAAAATGTTAAATGATCCTTCTCCGTCAGCATTAGATTCGAGAGGTGCATTTATTATACATTTACCCTCATCAATATATGTTTGGATTGGTAAAAAAAGTGACGCAATCATGGAAAGAGATGCCAGAGGGGCTGTTTGCCAGATTGTTCGTTATGAGAAAGTGCAGGGACCGATCATAGCAGTTATGGAAGGCGAGGAACCTATGTACTTCTGGGACGCGTTCTCCAATTTCCTGCCATTGATGGATAAACTAAAGAATGGAGAGAAAGCTGTTGAGTCATCAAGTAAGGTCTGTCCAGGGGAAAGAAAGGTGGATATGTACAATATTGACTTTGAAATTTTCCAAATAGCTACTTCGGGCGGCTTTATGCCTCCGTTTGCATCATGTGAGACTGAACATGAAACCCACCTTCCAGTCAGAGAAAGTTCGTGGAGCATGCTAAGGCGAAAGTTTGTTTCGGGGAATATGAAGGATTTTGTCTTTTCAACAAAGTCAGGTAATCCATCTGATAAAGAAGCTGCTGTTTTTGGTGGCTTTCGTGAGTCATCGGAGAAAAAACAACGCAATGAACGGAGCTCGGCTGTGTTAAACAGTGTTGTGGGTACTGGTGGAACATCTTGTAACCTAGTGAAACCTGTTGTCTATCATTGGCCTAGCTTGGAGAAACTTGATACTTGTAGCATCGATGATTTGGATTCCAAAGGTGCATATATTTTCATTACTCCAACTTCAGGTTTTGGAAAAGATGCAGGTAGAGCTGTGTATGTTTGGGTAGGAAGGTCTTTTAGTTGTGATATTAGCAAGATTCGGCAAGTAGACTGCAAAGGACTTGGTGATCCAGGGGAGATTGACTGGAAGCAGGTAGCTGCAGATGTTCTTCGTCAAATGGTTCTGCCAACTGAGACTAACATTAAGGTATATCACTATTTCATACTCTTTGCACTGTTCTTTCCTTTTTTGATCTAAGTTCTAGCCTCTACTGCCCCTATATACTTTTCATCGTTGTTTTTTCTAAGCTGCTTTGCACTCATGTCAGTTAAACTTTTGGACCTTATATAGCACTGGATTCAATCTGACGCTTGATGTGCTTTTGGTTGATGGCTTAAAGCTAGCATACAGTAGTTCAAGTATTGGATCTTCCTTACAGTTTTTCTAGGTTAAAGTGGATTGCACTATTCAAATAGAGCGTTTTTCCATGTTGAGAGAATTTAGAGTTGAAACTGCAAGTTATGTGGGTGGAAAAGCAGAAGACGCTAATGTAACATGTCTATACAATTCACTCTTCTATATATTCCGTATAATTAATTAAGGTACTATCAGTTAATAGCTTTGCCGAATTCTTGGTGTCATATGCACTCACAAAGTTGCAGGATGATGTGTATTTTGCTTGGAATGCTCTACCTTAAGCACTCTAGATTTGTGTTGTACTGTTTATGATGTATTTTATCTCAATGATTATTCTCTCTAAACATGCGATTGATAGGTTTTGAAAGAAAATGAAGAACCAGCTGAGTTCCTAGCATTATTGAGTTCCCGGTTAAGCTAACATGATCGAGGATGCATCAGGAATCCCAGTGCATTACCTTCTCTTTTCGTACATTTTCAGCTTCTAAAAATTTCCTGGCTTTTGAGTGAAGTCCACCAGACTATAATGTGGAGGTACGTAACCAAAATACTTCTATAAAACTATAGTACCTGCATCATCTAGCTTGGTTTGAGATGTTCGGGAAGGAATTCTTCATGGTTATCATCTAAAAAGAAAATGCCACACCCAAGTGTGCCAAAATGGAGTGAAGTGAGAACCATGAAGTCTCATATTCGAATTCCACCAGATGCAAAAGCACTAGGTGATTTTAATGATATCAGAGAGACTCAATTCCTATTTCTTGATTTACCCATTGAGCTCCCATGCTATTTTCTATGTTTCAGATGTCTAGTTCTTGGGCGTGGGTGCGAGGAGAGGGGGGAGGGTGTTTATTTTCCTATATTGGTCGAGAGAACGAGCTGTTGTTGTCTCTGTTGTATGGTCTTGAGCATTCATCTCGTGAGCTTTGTTGTTGAGTCAAAACTCAAGATCGTCAGCTTTTTTTACCGTCATCTTAGCTGATCGGTTATCATGTTTCTTCTGCAGGAGGCTGCTGTTACAAGTTGTCAGAGGAGGTTCACCTGAATGTGCATGTTACAGTGCTGCAACACTCAATGGCCTGTTTAGGCAACAAAATAGTTCTTTAAGTCATAGTTACTTACTTCCCTTTCCTTCTGTACAATTGACTCTGTGCTAATAATTTTCAAAACTGCTGTTGGTTCCAAGCTATTTAGTATTTTACAATTATGGTTACTTATTCCAAACTTTTCGACATGGCTTCTTCTTCACTACTGTATTTCCTTTTCATATTGCATTTGATATGCTACACTTGAGCATCAAAAGGCATCTATTGTGGTTACTTAGCGTACACTGACTGTTACAACAACCGCCACATCAGTCTATTGAGTAAAATCATTTCACACACATTCAATCCTAAACAAACTATAAAGAATATTCGTTCAAACAGTTCATAAAAATACAAAATGAGACAATAAACAATAATTGGACTTTGGATTGGTAGGGACCGTGCGAACGCAGGCCACCGCTGACACAAATTATGATGTAGGCTCGGCTACTTGGGCCGACCTTGGGCAGGCACCCCTCCAAAGTGCAATGGAGGTCACCAACCTAGGCCATGGACCTTGTTGATCACCCATTGACCCTGTCCAGGTAAGTATCTTTATCTGGTGTACTTGGCCCTTTTTTATAGTATCTCCATGCTACGATTAAATCTTCTTCACTTAACGATGTGGGACTAAGTGCATCTTTCTGTATTTAGTATAATAAACTAACAATCATGACAATTAACAATGCAATTCATTCAGTTTAAATCAAAACTAAAACATAAGAATGCAGTTGTTTTTCAATAAATAGTCCTGTCATTTTTTTCTCCGTGATAAGGTACGCACTCGCACCAGTAGTATTAGCACTATTCTCGTAGTTTCTTGTCTTACGTTTCTGCTACTCCCCGTTATTTCATGTACTTCGCTTATCACATTATTTGGCTATTGTTATTGTTCCTTGTTTTCTGAATGCTACATAATATGTTTAACCTTATTTGCTATGTCCTCTTTCCTTCAGTATTTTTCTTTTTAACCTTCTTGATGTGTGGGATTACAGTGGGTTGTTGTTGTTGTTAAACTGTTTTGTTGTGCATTACTCGAGCCGAGGGTCTTTCGGAAATAGCCTCTCTACCTCTACAATGTTATTTGCTATGTCCTCTTTACTTCTGTATTTTTTTACAACTGATTTCTAGCTGACTGCTTTGTTTCGTTTTCATCTTGTGGTGTCATTTCTATTGCTGCTGGAGTACTTGCTTGAGGAGCATTTTACACCACGGTTATTAGATAAAAAAGATTGATGTGGCGGCCGTTGTAACAGTCGATGTACACTAAGAACCAGAGGCCTTTTGCTGCGCATTCAATCAAACACATTGCTTCCAACTCCGACCAAGTATACAATAATATATATACAACAACGTACCCCGTGTAATCTCACAGATGAGGACTTGGAGGCTCAAGTAAATTAAAGTATATCAAAGCAGGCATGAAAACTCAAACCTCTCAATTCATATCATCAATACATAGAGGCGGAGCCACCTAGTAATAGTGGGTTCGTCCGAAAATGCCCTGACCACAGCGGGTATCCTGACCATTAAGGCCCGAGAGACCCCTTAGCATACCATTATAAGCATAATTCATATGAAACTGAAGCGCGGAAGATATAATGAAGTTCAAGGAAACCTTATAATCAAACTATGTCAATAAAGTTATGACAATACAATAACCAAATTCCGTCTACGAAGACTCTAATGAAAACTAACTGTCTAGGCAGGGACAAGGCTCCCGACTGGACCATAAATTGCATGAGATCAACATATGAATAACATGTCTTCTGAAAGATGGATGGCTCACCAACTCTGACGCTTCCGAAGGTTCTACTGCTATGATGGACCAAGTGACTAAGTCTCAGATCCTACAGGATAATGTAGCCGTCCGAGGACGGTCAATAATTGGAATGTATTGGTATGCAGAACAATCCAAAAACAACATATATTTCATATAAATAATTGGGAGTACTGTGAAAACAATTTACATAATAGAGAACATGAAAACAATTTAACATAATAGATCAAAAACACATGGGCATAACTAAAGAGTTCAAATCATTCTGGTAAAAGCATAGAGAACTTTCTTTACTTTACTTCTAAGCTATGATACACCCTACATTCATACAATTCCACGGGTCATATGAAATCCGCCATTAGCTCGTCGGCCAAGCCCCCGAATCCTAGTTTGCCACAGGGATTGGGGTCCTACATACTAGTCTAGTGTACCAGTTCTCTGGGGCAAGTATACATTTAGCTATCCGCATATCAGGACTGAGCCAATCATAACTCCCAAATCGATAAAATCCGATTTCTGACAATGAGTTATCTGAACTCGTTTCTTCTTCAGGTAACCATCTAACTCTCTTAGAGCCCATTTTTAGCTTCTTAAAATCATTGTTCATACTTATAAAAGTTCATCTCTTATTTCATAAAAATGTATCGTCATACCCAAATGATATGCCCAAATTACAACTCTCTTACGAGAGAGTAAGTGGTCGCTGTCAAATATAGAACCCAACTGGGTTGGGTGTCGAATCCCACAGGGAATACCGTGTTCACTAAGTATTGTGACTATTATTAGACTGTTAATCTAAGGCTCCGAAATAAAGGGGGTTTGGAAATGTTAACGGTGTTCTTTTGTATTGGTGTTACACAAAAGCCCAGCTACTGAGAGTAAATGTATATGTAATTCCAATGAGAATAAATTAACTAGAGTTATGCTCACTAAGATGTTCAAACAATTAGGGTTGTGAGTTGTATCACTTGGCAGCGTTCCTCTCTTCCTCTGATTCAATGCTGTAGAAAGTTAGCTCATTTGCTGTTCCAACTGTTTGATCGAAGTGGAGTGTGAGCTTACCAACTGACTCATAGAAGACAAATCGGTCTTCATGGTAGTCACCCAGAGTTGGTAGCCTCAACCCCCTTTAACAATTTTTCCATCATGTCCTCCATGAATATCTTGCCAGAGCTAGTTGCAGCATTATCTCTGCTTCCAGGAGGTACATACATCCCACTCCTACCATTCTTGCTCTTCCAGTTTCCTTGATCCTGATCCTTATATCCAGCCTTGTCATAATAAGTCCGACCTTGATTTCCTTGGCTATTGCCTCAAAACCCCCTTGGTTATTCAAATAGTTTGCCTCTTTTTCCGAATCAAAATCATCTTTACCTTGGGATTCAACAACTTGCACCTTTTCAGTCTTTGCAGATAATAAGTGCTTGGTCAATAAATCCATCTGCGTCTTCAAGAGTGCCATGTCTTGATCGCGTTCTTCCCCTTTCTTACGTTGTTCTGCAGTCATGCCAACAGACACAGTAGGGTTTTCTACCACAGAATCCCTGGTATGCCAAGCTCTACTTTGTTTGGTCATCTGATCAAGCATCTCTGAGGCCTCCTGAAAAGTGAGATCCACAAATGATCCCTCTACAACATTATCAACAATTAGCTTCGTAATAGAGTTCAAAACCCGATAAAGAGTCTCCATCAGATGAATATCTATCATATTATGGTTCGGACACTGCATCAGCTTCTTTTTGAACCTCTCCCATGTATCATGAAGGGCTTCGATTGGGAGCTGCCTAAAGTTGTTGATCTCGTCCCTCAACAGTACCCTTCTGGAAGGCGGAAAGAACCTTTCTAGGAAAGCCTCTTTCAATTGCCTCCAGTTGGTTATCGAATCAGGCATTATCTCATTAAGCCACAATGTTGCCTTTCCAGACAGAGACAATGGAAATAAACCCAAATGGATGGAATTCTGTCCCACTCCCGAGTTATCAAAGGACTTGCAAATAGTGACAAAATTCACTAAATGCATATTGGGATCATCTCTCGGGAGTCCACCAAACAACCCCTTCAGGTGAAGGAGTTGGATCATTATACTGGTAATATTGAACTTTTCTCCTGGTGTTAGAGGTAGAGGAATGATAGCTCCAGTGGCACCAGCTCCATCCATTCCATCTTCATCATCATTAAGATCAAATTGAACAGCTTGACGATCAGGTCTCGCCCTAAAATAATGGTTTCTGTTCACATTTCTGTTCCTTGTTGCAGCAACATTCTCTGAACGCCTTCGATTAGTAGGGTCTAACAAGTCATAATCCCCCAAATCATCATCATCAGGGTTAGGATGACGTGTCTGCTGGCCATCATTCTGCTAATTTAGTTGAGCTCTAGCCAACGCGGCTAGTCTCTCAGCATCTTGGGGTTCTGCCATTCTGCCAATAAGTTATGGTTCCGAATGTATTGGTAATAACGGTGCACCCAATATCCATGTACTTGGCATACACAACAACTCCCCTGCACAAACAAAAACAACAAACAAAAGTAAAATTTGGGAAACTTGACCAAAGGTCAATTAACAAACACAAACTTAATTGACAACCGTATTCCCCACAACGACGCCAAAATTTGATACGCCCAAATTAAAACTCTCTTACGAGAGAGTAAGCGGTCGCTATCAAATATAGAACCCAACTAGGTTGGGTGTCGAATCCCACAGGGAATACCGTGTTCACTAAGTATTATGACTGTTATTAGGCTGTTGATCTAAGGCTCCGAAATAAAGGGGGGTTGGAAATGTTAACAGTGTTCTTTTTTATTGGTGTTACACAAAAGCCCAACTACTGAGAGTAAATGTAGATGTAATTCCTGTGAGAATAATTAACTAGAGTTATGCTCACCAAGATGTTCAAACAATTAGGGTTGTGAGTTTGTGTTCGGATTCTGACTTATGTATCCAATTGCAAGAATTATTGAATTCTAAAGATTACCCACGTGTTTCTCAACCTAATGAGTATTTCACCCTTTACTTCTCTCTAACTTAAAAGATTCATGCATTATTCAATAACACTCTCATGAGGGTTGATCCTGCTAAGGCATCAACCCGTTAACCCAAAGGGTAAACCTATGAAGTTCATGTGAATCACTTCTTTTCCCAACATCCACTTTCTTGTCAGACAAGTGGAGTTTATGGGCTTATTTCTCAAGTTTGCAACCAAGAGATGTCATTAAAAAGAAGAAAGATTCATGCAATTTCGATAGATGTTAGAAAACCAACCCATTCACAACCCCAAAATTGTTCTCTACATCAAGTCTCCCATAACCCTAGTTATAGTAGTTTAGCTACTCATCTCCATGCCAGAAATCAAAGTTATATTGATGTTCATAAATAACTTCAGAAGAGTACTTACAAAAGTCACAATATTGTTCTTCTCAATCTTTGATGGAAAAAATGAAGACTAATAATCAAGTCTCAATCTCTAGATTCAAATCCCAATGAAAAGTAGTACAAAGTTCTCAATGGAGGAGAAAGTATGAAACTCAAGACAAAATATATGGAATAAACCCTAATACTTGGTATTTATATGATTCCAGAACCGGGGTTTTAAAATTCAAACTCAGATTCTTCGCGTTTTGGTCGATGGGTCAAGCGACGGTCTATTGCCTGCATCTTCGCAGGGTGTCCAGTGACTCCATGTTCTTCTTCTGGGCGATGGGTCAAGCGACGGTCCGACGGTCCATCGCCTACATCATTGCAGGGTGTCCAGTGACTCCATGTTCTGCTTCTGGGCGACGGGTAGTGCGACGGCCCATCGCAAGGTCGACTGTCCGTCGCCTGGACCGTCGCAGGACTTCCAATGATGATGCCTTCTGTATTATGGCGACAGGTCAAGAGACGGTCCATCGTAGGTCCGATAATTCGTCGCCTGAACCGTCGCAGGACATCTAGAGTCTATGTCTTCTACTTTTTGTTGACGGTTTAGAACGACGGATCGCCGCAAGGTTGACGATCCATTGCTTGAGCCGTCGCTGCTCAATTTGCCTTTGTTTTGCTCATATTGTCCAAGTTATCCTTCACGCTCAGTCCTTACCCTGAAAATACTAAAATACCATGTTAAACACAACCATGGTTGCTTGAAAACACACAATTATCCTAAGAAAAAGGCCTAAAATGTTCCGTCAAAAGTCGGAACATCACCAGACTTACAAGTCGTATCATACCATATCGTATTAATAAGCCTTCTTATTCAAAAACTTATTATTGACCACCAAGATGATTCAATTATCATAAAAGAGTTCTCTTTCAAAAAGGACGTACAAGTTTAGGCAAAATAATTTCCTTTTAAGACATAACTCTTAGGCGGTCGTCGCTTTCATATTTCGTACAAGTTTCATGTGAAACAAAAGTATTTTGACATGCATAAGATGCTCTCCGAAAATCATACAAGATATCATACCTTAATTTGATAAAAGAGCAATAGAGACATCAATTTTTTTATATTTATTTGAGAACCTACAACAATTGTTGAATACATACTTCTTATCATAAAAGTGGGGTTCATAATTCAAACACTTCAATTACTTCAAAACCCATAACATAAACACATGAATAAAATCTAAAGTTTATAGAAAACCCATAATAAATACATAATCTATTATAAATATAAAGGAGACATTGAAGGATGATGTGGCACCTCTCAATGGCCTCTATTTGTATTTTTTTCCTCTTTTTTTTTTTGGGAATTTCTTTCATATATTTTGAATTTATGTGTTATATAACCCCCCCCCCCCAAAAAAAAAATAAAAATACTTAATCAATTCCCACAAATATAAATAGTGTTATAAATATAAATAAAGAACAACAAGAATATAAACAAGAACAAGAATAAATAGAGAGAGAAGAGGGGAGACTTCTTTATTTCTTGAGATGAGAGATTATATGATTCTTGATTGATAATACAATGAATAAAACCCCTCTATTTATAGGGAACAATACTCCTAGTTTCTGACTAAAAGACAAATACTTCAAATCCTGATAGATATCAGTTAGATCTTGATAGATCTTATTAGATCTTGATAGATATTCACTATAATGTAAATATATATATAACACCCTCCCCCTTGAATGTCTAGATAGATAAAGTGCCTCGTTAAAATCTTACTAGAAAAAATCCAGTAGAAAAAAAATCTAGTGAAGAAAAAAGAGTACACATCTCTAACAATACGCATATAGGTTGCCTCATTAAAAACCTTACAAGTAAAACCCAGTGGGACAAAACCTTGAAAGGGAAAAAAAGTACAACGTGTATTAACTCCCCCTAATGAGAACATCCTTAAACCTTTACATCCCGATCTTGTGCACCATCTCTTAAAAGTTGCAATTGGAGGAGACTTGATGAATAAATCAGTCACATTGTCACTTGAACGAATCTGTTGCACGTTAATATCACCATCATGTAGCTCATGTATTCAAAAAAGCTTTGATAAAGTGTGCTTCGTTCTATCTCCTTTTATGAATCCTTCCTTAAGATATGCTATTTATGCTGCATTAACTCTGTATAAAACTGTGGGTACATTGTCATATTTCAAACCACATTTTTCTCAAATGAGATATATCATAGACCTCAATCATACACATTCTCGGCTAACTTCATGAATAACTATTATCTCATCATGGTTCAATGAAGTGGCTAGATACATTGCTTTGTATATCTCCAAGCTATGACATTGTCCCCATATGTGAACACATTGCATGCTTGAGACCGAGATTTATGCGGGTCAAATAAGTACCCATAGCAACATGACCAATAATTTTGGGACTACAATCTTTAGAATAAAATAAACTCATGTATTTTATCCCATTTTGATGTCTCCTAGTAGGAGCAAAAATATGTCTTGCTTAACAAATTGACTGAAAAGGCTATATCAAGCCTTGTAGTATTTGTAAGATACACTAGTGCACCACTTGCACTAGGATATGAAAATCTATTGCTTTTGAAAACACTCCAAGAGTTCTAATAATTTTCAAGCTATAAGCTTATACAATAAAAGGATTCTAAATAAGTTTCCCAAAAACTTTTATATGCTTCAAACATTTTGAATTCTTAGAAAGCGTTCATTTAAATTTTGTCATGTGACAATAGTCAACATTTCATATGTGACATCTTCAAGTGTTTGGACTGCAAATCAAATAATTTTTACACTTACCAAGATGCATCCTTTCATGTCACTTGATAAATGTTTCTACGTCAGCATGCTTAAATAAACGTAGAATCCCGATCCTCGTAATCTCTCACAATATTGCAAAAATATTGTATCAAATATATTGATGATATATCATTTCTTATCGGTTCACAGTGTGACATAACATTTTGAGATCTCATCACTTTATTATTTTCAGGTATCTGAACCTCTCATAGGTTTCATGAAGTGTTATGTCGTAGGCTCTTCAAGAGCACATTGCCGTCTAATTATGATTATTTGCTCCTTATTCTTTTTGAGAATTATTTTATTTAGAAACGATTAGTCTACCATGCTTCACACATGCATAGACTTTGTCCTTTAGGGACACAAAATAGGAGCACATGCATCTTAAGCATGATATGCTTTCAACATTTGACTTGAATTATCTTTTAAATGAGGATCTCATGATAATTCCTAAAATATTTCATAGCTGCTTATCATCTCCCCCTTATGTTAGGAAAACTAACATACATCTCAATTTACTTTAGAGAATACATCTTTGTGTATCATGGTATATTCATTAATCGTATACCGCACATTAACTATTAGATGGAATAGTTGGTTCTTGACCTTAAACCAATTGAAAGGGAGGAAATAATCATAATTTATTGGTCTAAGACATACAAGTGCTATTGTATGCAACATATCATATTTCAGACCAACACATGAAGCTTTGTTCTCATTGGCAATGATTTAGCTATTTATCAAAGGCGAATTTCAATGCCAAACCATTATCATCAAGATGAATTGTCTTGATTACACAATTTAAAAATTATGTCCTTAACTCAATTTTATTAAGCAAGCAACTTTATGAATGTCAAACTGCAGGTTGACAATAAACGTACAAGTGATTATCTTATATCGATGCATCTTAATAGATCACATGACTAGTGAACAAACCCTTTTTCACCTTTGATACTTTTCAGATTTTAAGGGATCCAATCCCAAAATTAGTTGGTCCAACAACTTATCATGAGAACAAGCAACATTAAAAGTGATGAAGAATTTTTTAATTCTTCAATATATGTTTAATGCTCAGTATGCACATTTTGGAATGTCACAAACGTTCATGTCAATTTATGAACTTTTAATCTAGTAAACTCCAAGTTTACCACGATATATGCTTTTGCTTTAGTAAATTTCATATTTACTATTACATGAATAAATTTCAGATTTACTACTTCAGAAGTAGATTTCAAAATAACCCTTCTTGGTTATTCTATCTCATTCGGAGGTAGGTAAGTTGTGATACCATCACAAGTGTACGCTTGCATTAACAAGGTTCTCATTTCACAGGAATGGAATATAATTATGCCTTAAGCCTATCAAATTATGATAGCTTATAACCTTTCAAGATCGAGGCATGCAAACATGTGAAAATATTATTATTTTGTCCCTTTTCCACGTTTATGTGCATTTATTCAACCACTTGTCTTCTTTCAGACATGTCATGTACTGCTACCACATTCACTTCAAGAATGGAGCATATTCAATAGGATTCAAACATGTCATGTACTGCTACCACATTCACTTCAAGAATGGAGCATATTCAATAGGACATGTTTCATGACTTTTCATGAAATACAAATTATTTTTTCTTATCCATCATTATGTCATCAATATGGTGCATTAATTCAAACTCAACGTCTTATTCATTTAAAGGCGTCTTAGGCATAGATCGATTGCCTTAGCCATCATTATATCATCAATATGGTGCATCAGGACTTTAACCTGATGTCTTACCCTTTTTATTGTAGTGAGATTTGAATCCATCGTCTTACAAATTTGCCCTTTGAATAAAAAAAAGTAAACAAATGCTACAAGTTATACCGATATTGATTTACGTATAATGAATGGTAATAGTATTGATAAAATACATTATAATATTATAAAAATAGTTGAAATACAAGAACTTACTTTTGGCAAAATGACCTTCTGGACCCCTGTACTATGTCGGTTTTGTAAGTTGGACACTTCTACTTACATGTTTGTCATCTGGACCCCTGAACCCACTAAAAAGCAACATTTTAAACCCTTTTTTGGTGAGTGTAACACCCCCCCACGTCAGCTGCCACGTCTGCCACGTCATCTGCCACGTCATTTAAAAAAAGTATTACATTAAATTCCAAGTCATTTTTAAAATGCTACATAATAAATTAAATATTAAAATTAATTTAATTAAATAAATTTTTTTATAAATTGTAGAAAAATTTGAATAATCATGTTTTTATTTTTGCTCACAAATTAAACATCAAATCTATTCCAAATAATTAAAATTCTTCTCCAACTAATTTAAATTTTTAACTATAAATTCATATATACAAACATAATAAATTTTTGATTTTTAAATTTGAATATTTTTAACAAATTCTCAAAAAGTTTAATTTTTTTTCAAGCGAAATTAACTATTTTTTTTTTAATATTCACTATCACTCACTTTCAATTAAAATTTAAATTTTAATCCCAAAGAAATAAAAAGATTTCAAATTTAAATTTTAATTAAAAAAATAAAAAGAATTGAATTGAGAGAAAAAATTAAAATAAAAAATAAAAAGTGAACGTGTGGGGGGAGGGGGCTGGAAGAGTGTTGGGGTGGGGTGTGGGGGATGGAAGGGGCTGGGGGTGGGGTGAGGACGGGGTTGGGAGGGGTGTGGGGGTTGGGGGTGGGGTGGAGAGGGGATGGACGGGGCTGGTGGGGTGTGGGGGGTTGGGGACGGGCTGGGGTGGGGGTGTGGAAGGGCTGGACGGGGCTGGTGGGGTATGGAAGGTTGGGGACGAGCTGGGGTAGGGGTGGGGAAGGGCTGGATGGGTGTTGGGGTGGGGGGCTGGAAGGGGCTGGGATGGGGAGGGATGGGCTGAGTGGGGAAGATTTTTTTTTTTAAATATATTATTTTTAAAATTTTAAAAATATTTTTAAATTTAAAAAGATGGAGGAATAAAAAGAGCCTTTTTTATTTTCTTTTTAATTTTAATATATTTTTTTTAAAAAAATTATTTTATGGAAGGGGTTGGGGGTGGGGTGCGATGGGGCTGGGTGGGGGTGGGGGTGGGGACGGGCTGGGGTGGAATGGGGAAGGTTTTTTTTTTCTAAAAAAAATTATTGTTTTTATATTTAAAAAATAAATAAATTAAAAAAAATGGAGGAAAAAAATCCTTTTTTTAATTTTTTTATTTTAATATATATTTTTTAATTATTTAATGTAAAATTGGTCAAAAATTGACCCCCACTTGCACCCCCAGGCAAGTGACTACACTCTCTTTGTCCTAGTTACCATTTCAATACCACATAGGCGAGGTCAACGGTCAAAGGGTGTAAAATGTTGTTTTTTAATGGGTTCAAGGGTCCAGATGACAAACATGTAAGTAGAAGTGTCCAACTTACAAAACCGACATAGTACAGGGGTTCAGAAGGTCATTTTGCCTTAACTTTTAAGTAATACTTATTTAGTACATATTTTTCCTCCAATTGATGTGAATTATAAAATTTGGATAATATTCTTAACATATTTTTCTATTGAGATTTTTTTTTTGTCACCATCAATTTTGAGTGATAGTCATATCATATGTTTTCACTGTGGCAAATTACAAATATCCCGTTTTGATAATTAATTGAAGGAATTTGTCCGACTTTTTTAGTAGATATATTTTTTTCTAATATGAAATATTCAATAGATACAATTCTTAGTATAGCTAATATCCAATCTTGAATAAAAAATTTTCTTTTTGTGTGTTTTCGTTATTGTGATAGTTTGAATGATATTTTGTATTCGATTTTTTTTTTAGGAATGTGAATTTGGTATACTAAGCTTTTAAAAGTTATTTCTATGTGTTGTATTATTTCAAAATTATAGGGTTTCAAATAGTACTAACTAAATCAATAAAAAAAATTGTAGTAAATATCCAATTTAAATATGATCTTACTTAGTCAGCATTTGGAAGGCTCATGCCAAGAAAATAGTAGCGATGGATGAAGAAGAACACATCATAATATGAAACATTGAAAATCATTTTATACTAATTAGAATGCCTTAAAGAAGAAGCTTTAGACAAGAAAAAAGGAATGGTGTGCATTCCTAGATTTTAAGAATACTATTTATTTATTTTATTTTTATTTAGATTCACACATAATGATTTAAATGGGACATTAATTATGACATTAGGTTCAATTATATCTTGATTTTTGTTAATGCCTCATTAAAGTGGTGTAAAGACCAACATGGGTTGTGGTGCAGTGAATGAGGCTGCTCCACCCTTAACCAGAAGTCGAGGGTTCGATCCTGGGTATGGAGAAAACTCTGTTAGGGAGCGCTTCTCCCCAAATGGGGCCCTACGCGGCGCGAATCTAGATTAGCCGGGCTCCAATGCGGGTATCGGACACCGAATGGAAAACAAAAAAAAAAAGTAGTGTAAAAGAAGAATAGCATGACATCTTTTTTTTTATCAGAAATTTTATTTATCTTTTTTGGACTTTTTCTTATTTTTTAGTTCTTTATTGTAAAAAGACATTTTTGTAACTTACATCTCTCCTTCTTCATAACTCCCAAATTTTTTATGTTTATAACATCTCAATTATTTAATATACAAGTTTATGACACCTACACCAATATGATATTACTTAATTTTCTTTTATGTCTAGCAAAATTTTGTTATGTGAAGTGTCATATAACAACAATATACTCAATATATTTCCACCAAATAAAATCGAGAGAGGATAAGTATACACAATTCATATCACTATCTTTAAATACTCCAATAAGGGTCTTAATCACAAATACAAAAATTCAAAATTGAAAAACTTAGAAGTTTCATGTTATGCAAAGCAATTTACGATGAAAAATTATTTATTGACATAAGTAACAATCCTTATTAGGGAACAAGTTGACATTGAAGATTTAATACTCTACACAAAAACATAAAAAGAAAAATGACAGAATATTCTAAAAAGAGCAACCAATAAATCAACAAAATTTCGATGAAAAAATTTATGTGTGATTTATCAATTTAATTAATATTTAACAATAATAATAATAATAATAATAATAATAATAATAATAATAATAATAATAATACTTTTATGTATTCATTGCGACTAAGTTTACAAAAAAAATATTTACTTATTACTAATTTTTTTATGACCGCGCAAAGCACGGTTATATTCGCTAATTTCATTATAAAAGGGTTCATAATTCAGTGTCTTAAATCAATTCTAAAATCCCATACCATAAACATACATGTACAATAGAGTATTGAAAAACGAAATTTGTTAGGCCCATAAATGTTAGTATAGTTCTACATACCTTTTTGATGAATAAAATTCGAGATATCTTAAATCTAAGTCTTGAAAGTATGAGTTTTGAAAGAAACTCTAACTTCTTTCTCTTGAGAGTGGAGAGGAGAATGAGTGTTGAAAAGTTGATAACTGATGGTTGAGTATTGTGTATGGAGTGATTTAAGTCGTGGGGTAGGGTTTGAGATGAGGAAAAGACCAAAATCCCCCTAAGAAAACTTAAAATTTTTTTGTAGGAATTTCTCAGTTGACAACTAAGTTGACAACCCGCCAGTTTGTTGACAACTGGTCAACCAAGTCGTCAATCTCTAGCTAGATTTGGCCTTTTACTGGTTAAGGTTGACGACTTGAGTTGATAGCTCGTCACCTAGTTGACAACTCGTCAACTTAGTCGTCAACTTCTGCCAGACAGACACCCCAAGTAAAATGAGCATAACTTTCTACTCCGATATTGTATTAAGGCGAAATCAAATGCCTTGGAAAGAAGACTCGAATATCTTTCATTTGGTATATAGTAGGACACCTAAATGATTATATTCTAGGAGTTATGGTCGTTGGAAGTTGACCCAAGTTGGAACATCCACTAAAACTCAGTCTGTAGAAAAATTCGCAACTCGACTTTGAATTAGGAGATTTTTATGATCTCAGTTCATCTTCAAAGATGTCCCGACACTATAGAATTAATCATCAAACTTATATTGACATAGAATCATTAAGTTCGGGTATATATATGTAGGAACGACGGTTCGAATTCTAGTTCGAAAATGTGGGGTATTACATTGAGACTGACATGCGTTGGCATCTGCGACCGTAGAGGGCCAAGTGCACCCGCAAGTCCCATTTTTGTTACTCAAAGAGTGAACTGAAGGATTGCATCCTCATTAACACTTAAGTTTTCAAGTAAATTTTGTCCAAAAAGATAGTTTCTCAATCATTTTCCGAAGCCAAGCGACGACAATGACGGTGCAGGGCTTGTCTTCTTCTTACCTCATTAACAATATGGCAAAATGCTTCTATACTTTAGCACAAGGATGTTCCTTTCTCCCGCTAATGTGGGAGAAACAGTCCTTTTATAAAGTGAAGACACATTTCACTTTCCCTCCATTTCTCATTCATATTTCACTAGAACCCAACGACTGCTAATTTACAATGAGGGGGATTAATAATAAATATGATAGTTGAGGCATTTAAAACTCTTCTTTTTTCATCTAACCATTTTGCATAATGATCTATGAATGTATGATTATCCATCGTAAAATTCAATGCTGACATATCTTTGTATATTAAAGATGCAGTCTACAGTATATTTACTCCATATTCCCACATCGTCAAGTGAATAAGACCAAAGACAAGCAAGGAGATGCTATAAAAAAGGGCCAAGGACTCGTTTATCGATTGCGAGTACCAAGACTGTTGTAACTGCAGATTGGATGTGTGGGAATAAGAATGAGGATTAGGATGTCGAGTAGCTTGACCTAAAGTTTAGTCAAGCTCTAA
Organism: Capsicum pubescens; assembly: GCA_030864215.1. NCBI lineage: Eukaryota > Viridiplantae > Streptophyta > Magnoliopsida > Solanales > Solanaceae > Capsicum > Capsicum pubescens. Next base: position 285,747,071 of record CM061542.1, read on the forward strand.
TTCGAGCTCCCCGACCTCTTGATCGTGATTCTTCTCCCCACACATTCAATCTTCAATCACAATAACATTATTGGTACTCTCAATGGATGAATGGGTTGATTCTATAGGCCTAGCGGCCAATCAACTACATTCGTTGGCCCCTATCCAATCAAAGTGGTATAACTTTTGAGTGCCTCATTAACAAGCTTATGATTTGAAAATTTATACTAGAAAAACTTGCTGAATTCGGAGGATACAACTTTCTCTATGAGATATCCTTAAAAACAGTGTCATTGACACGCCTCAAGCTATTATATGATGTTGTTTTAATGTGTTGGAGGCAGATATAGCATGTTTGATAGGGACGGTTCAAATGAACCCAAAATTTTTTGACACAAGGTGTATATCTACGTAACAATTTCTAAAATTGTGACAAATAGTAAACTTTAAATCTGCAATTCCAAAAAGTTGCAATAGATTCAATGATAAGATTTTAAAAGTTGAAATCATCAACTTTAAATTCTAAATCGGCCTCTGTATGTTATAGGAATTTATGACTATTATTTAATAAGGTAATCAGTAGTATAAACTAGGCACATATAGCTTCTTTTAGACATTGAAGATGTTGCTTACTCTTTTTATAGACTAGTACTATGTTCTTGGAAAATAATACCGTAGTCCCACATCGTCAAGTGAATAAGACAGAAGAGTCGCGAGGAGACACTATAAAAAAGGGCCGAGGTCAATTACTAAGAAACATACTTACGTGGATGGGGTCAATATGTGATCAACAAAGACCTTGGCCTAGGGTGGTGACCTCCATTGCACTTCGGAGGGGTGCTCTCCTAATTTCCTTTTTTTTTTTCGTTGCAGAAGAATTCAAGAAGCGAAACAGTTTGCTTTTATGAATTCCTGTATAGGTGCAAATCGTTTCGTCTCTTTAGTTCTTTTTCAACCAAAAAAATCTATTGTAAGCTAAATTAGTTTTTTTTTTCATTCATCAAAATTAGAAGACCAAAAATTCCAACGCAAAAATATGTTAAATCTTAATGCAAACTCGGAAAGCTAATCATTTTATTTCTTTATATTACATTGTAGCAACATTGATTGGCAAAACCTTACTTGGACAAGGTCTGTACCACTGTATCCTTGAACTTTAAGGCGACCAGAAACCAAGTCTGGTGGATGAACCGTGGCCATGAGATAAGAGTCTGATTAACAGCCTCCATGGCCTTTCAGGGGTCATGAAACCGTAAAGGATCATTCTCGACATTCCTTCATTTTTTTTCGCTCATACACATGACTATAACTAAGGGAACAAGAATATGATATTTTTCACTCAATCATCAGCTCATAAACATTGGAATAATCATGGAACAGGTTACACTATTTTATGTCTATCGCATCAGATTGCTGCGTCTCCTAATAATACCTTGAAACATGACAATTCAAAATGGCCATCATTCATAAACTACATTATCTTATATTCGAGCAGGTAGATGATTTTTTGTTAATTTCAATATTTTTGTAACTCATTTCTTCTTTTATGTGAGAAATAGAAAGATTCATAAATATGATATGAAGGTCTAAGGACTAGTAGTCCCACGTCGTCAAGTGAAGAAGATAGAATAGTGGTAGGGAGATACTATATAAATAGACCAAGGACATCAGAGAAACTTACTTACCTGGATGGGGTCAATGGACGATCAAGAAGGTTCATGGCCTAGGTTGGTGACCTCCATTGCACTTTGGAGGGGTGCCTGCCTAAGGTCAATCCAAGTGGTCGAGCCTACGTCATAATTTGTGGCAGCGGGGGACTGCGTTCGGGCAGCCCCTACCTCATACATAGTCCAATTGTTTCCTAATATCTCATTTATAATACCCACATTCTTAAAAGTTTATATCAATTCCAGTTACAAATCACCTTGTTCTACTCATGATTTTTTTCAAATAGAAACTTTTAAATATGAGAGATTTACTAGCTTTTTTGAAGGAACATGGTCTAGTTATTCTCAACATGGTCATATGTATCTTATTTCATAATTCGACAGACTTTTCATCTAATAATGTTTGAATTTCGACTGTTAGACTGAACACGTGTAATGATTTTACTTGATAGACTGAGGTGGAAGTCGTTGTTAGATTGAACACCTGTAATGATTTCACCTTGATAGACTGAGGTGGAGGTCGTGGTAACAGTTAGTGTACAGTCAAAACCATACGCCTTTTGCAACGCGTCCTATCAATACATTGCTTCCAACTCTGATAAAAACATTTTACTTAAGCTATTAATGCATGATTATCCGTCTAATTCAATGATGAGATATCCTTTCTCCAATATATTTACTCCTTAGTGGATGTGAATTCTGTAGTTCGGTTTTTAGACGTCGCCTCTAGTTTTGATTGTTGGAATGTCGGGAAAGGAAGATGCCTCAGTTGGTGGAGCTGATGGCTCTCAGGAGCCATGCCAACTTGCAAATAGTGGTAGAATGTACTGACGGTCAGCATCTTGGTTGTCTTCGAGGACTTCACTGCCTCCGCTTAATCCAGATATCGAAAAAGATGGGTTGGATCCAAATGGAGGTAACAATTCTCATGGTCGAACGCCTTTAGCCCCTAGGTCGACACAGAGTTTTAAGGCTAGGGTACGTCTTCCACCGTTGCAGCCATTGGCAATTGCTCGTTGTCAAAATTGATCTTGGGCCTAACTCACACCCCAAAAGCTAGCTCATGAAGAGGAGGATTGCCCAAGCCTTATAAAGAGACCACCCATCTCATTAACCACCAATGTGAGACTTTCTTCTCAATCTTTAACACCCCAACTCACGCTCAGGCCTAGTTAAATGGGCGTGGACAATCTCCCCGAATCTAAATCGGGGGGCGTGGATAATCTCCCCAAATCTAAATCGGGGGCCCAACATTGGGTGAGAATGGTGTTAGAATTTATAGAGAAAAACACTACAGGTTCATATAAACCAAGAACACGTATAAAGTAATGAACTATGCAAGAAATAAGGTGTGTACCTTTGTCCATGGAACACGTAATCGAAGACGAACTAGGCTGAGTTTTCCTCTCCTTTGCTTATGACGGCTGACAGCTTATGGGAATACGTCTTATGTTAAAGCCAGGAGAATGGACCTAGCCTTATATTTATAAGCTTAAGAACCTTAACCTAGTGCACCCCCATTATGGGCTCACAGGTCTACTACAGGCCTACACTATTGTTAGTCCACACCAATAACATGAAATAGATACATGCCCATATGGAATCCGCATGAATATACAGCCTGTGTCTTGTCCACCAACTAATAACATCAGTCTGTTTTACTTTTAACATAATAAAAATTTATGTTAAGTCCACATAAAAATAAATAATTCTAACATTCTCCCACTTGGACAACGTTAACTTTTAAAGAAAAGTTTTGGAAAACTTATTTTTATGAAAACGACTTTCGGGCCGAATAGACAGTGGCCATAAACATTTAGTGGTGGAACGCCATCTCCAACAAAGTTCAGTCAAGAAAAACATCACTGTTGAACTGCAGCAGTACTTGCATCAACCAACGACACAAGACCAGTCCACAATTACAAACATTGAAGTTTTGTAGACATAAACCAAATGATGTGGTAGTGTAGCAAGAAATAGCCAACATGGACTCCAAATCGAGGCTATTTCATTGTTAGTCCTTCAAACGTTTTTTCATATCAACATGTACGCTTAAAATCAACATGGGTACCATAGAAAAATCGTCACCGCGATTTTCTGTAACAACATGTGTGAGCACTAAAACAACATGTGCTACACCAGAAAATCTTGATTTTCAAGGTTCAACATGTGCAACATATTACATGGTGCAACAACTAGAAAATACACAAGGTAGAATGATATATCATATATGTCCCCAAAAGAAAGATCCAACAAAATAACAATATGATCTTATCAATATGAGACATAGCCAACAAGTAAGGCAAAAGCCTTAATATAATAAAACAATATTAAAGTGTGCACAATAATAATCAACAACATAAAGAGTGAGATGAACTTACTCCCACTGATCTTAAGATAGATGGAATGATCAATCTTGTTCTCCATAAACTCCATAAAGTGATAATTTTCTCAAACTTCTAGTTCCATTATCGAGAAGCGAGAAGCTTGCTTCAAGCCATAGATATATTTCTTCAGCTTACACACGAGATGCTCACCGCCTTTACCAAAAAAAAAACTTTGGGGTTGTTGCATGTAAACCTCTTCATTAAGATCACCATTCAAAAGGTTGTCTTTACATCCATCTGATGTAGCTCAAGATCAAAGGGTTCCATTTGTTGCCTATTCTCTGCGTATCTACCATAGTACTCACCCCTTCGATCAGACCTCACTTTTTTTAATAACCTTTTCCAGTTGTTTCTCTACTTCAGTTTTAAACACTTTGAACATTTCAAGAGAATCTGATTTTTCTTTAATAAGAAAAACATAACCATATCGAAGAAAGTCATCAATGAAGATGATAAAATAACTTGAACCACATATTATAGTAGAATACAAACCACTTATGTCTGTGTGAATGATTATTTTTTTATCAACTTTCCTCTAATGCAATCAATACATGTTCCTATGTCCCCAAAATTAAGAGAAGCTAAAATAGTAAACTTAACCAATTTATCAACTCTATCCTTAGAGGTATGACCTAAACTCCTATACCACCACATGCCCGATTTTTTATTTAAAAATATAGTTTAGACCCAATAATTTCAGAACTAAATGAGTTGTATTCAAAATCAGAAGCCAAGGAAATTTTAAACAAACCATCAGATAGGATTCCATGACCAACAACTCGGGAGTTCAAAAGCAAATTAACTTTTTCATTAAGAGAATTAAAATCATAACCAAATCTGTGTAAAACTGGAATAGAAATCAAATTTTGTTTAAAAGATAGAACATAAAGAGTGTTTTCAAGAACAAGCTTATAACCAGTTTCTAAGTCTAAAACTACAGTTTCTATGAACTCTACTTCAACTTGGACAACTGTGGCAACTCTAATTTTTTGACTCTGTTTTCCTTGGGTTCCTTTTGTTTTTGAACCCCTACAAGAAAATGGCAACATGTGCAGTAGCTCCACTATCAAAACATTAAGAATTAATAGGGACATCTACAAGTGACTCAAAACAAACAAGAGCTAGGTGATTATCTTCTTTTGACTCCTTCTTAAAAGTATGATTATTAGATCTTTCAAACTTCCCTGGTCTCTTGCAAGAGCTTACTTCGGAATCACGAGAAGATGACATGGCAACCTCACCCTTCTCCCTTTTAATTTTTTTCCCTCTTCAACAACACATTTGGAGATGGGATCATTAATTGACCAAGATTTATCCTGAGTATTATAGGCAATTTTCATTTGGCTAAACTCAGCAGGCAAAGAGTTAAGGCTAGAGTGAACAATATAAGTTTCAGGAAGAGTTTTTTCAAGAGTTATCAGTTGGGACTGAATGTGGACCAAATTAAGTATGTAATCTCTAACACCCCCAGTAAAGTTATACCTTATCCCTGCAAGTTCATTTATTAGATCTCCAGTCTCAGCCTTATTGGATACAAGATACCTTTCTTCCACTTGGGCAAGAAACTTTTTGGCATTGGTAGTTTCAGGCAAGCCACTTTTAAGGTTCTCAACAAACGACCTCCTAAAGGCAAGGATGCATAGCCTATTAAATCTCTCCCACTTAGCATAAAGTTCTTTTTCAAGAATTGTACTAGAATCAGTGAGAGCTGAAAACTTATCCTCACGCAAGGCTTGATCTATGTCAGCTATGTCCAAAGAAAATTTAAGATCATCTTTCCATCACTTAAAGTTAGAGCCCGATAGAGCCACAACTTCAGCATTGTTATTGTTCAAATAAATGGTAACTTTTCACAAAATATCATGAATGAATTTATCAAAATAGCAAGACATAAGAATAATAATCTTATCACAATGATGAGTCCCGCAACATCAACAAGTAGCCCCCCTTTAGGCAGCGCAAGAAAATATTTTCAATATTAGAAACCTATCCCCTTTGGGCAGATAAATTTACTAAAATCAAAATATTTTCATAAATGGGGATCATCACAATACTAATTTAAAACACACAATAAATCTCCTTTTGGCAGATCATTGTATGTTCTAACTTAACGATATCCCTTGAAATGGATTAAACAAGTCTCATAAAATAAAGCAAATAGGTCACTTTGGTGTACACTATTTACCCTAATTTATAAAATAAATTCAATCTCAGGGATTCAATATGTCATTGCTTGATTTGCTCATATGACACAGTAAGTATCCACTCAATTAAAAATATTATAAATCTGATTTAGATACAATTCAAATGAAATCAAATTCAAATAGAATCAATAAATAAATAAATAAATAACAATTCGACATCTTTTATAAACAATAGCTTAATTTTATTTCTAATTTTATAAAATAAATAACCTTTTATATTATTTAATCTAAGCATATGGAACTAACTAAATGAATGAATCTTTAATAACATAGTCGTCAGAACACATTCTTAAGATTACTTTAGTTTAGCCGACTTTACTTCAGCCAATATAAAAAAAATAAAAAATTAACACTCTGTAAACAAGAAATGCAGGAGAAAAAATAGGCACATCTTTCATAGAATCTTTCTCAAGATTATTTTTGGGACACAAGTGTAAAATTAACTTATCATCGACATAAATGATAGAAAAATATACCATAACATGGATGTCAATTCAAGAGATAATATCATCATAAACCCGAAACAATAAGGCGAATTGTCTAATGACAAATGAATAATAATATTAAATATTCCCACTAACCCAGCAAATTAAATGACTCAACAACACCCATATTCTGAACATGTTGCATAAAAACTATGGGGTCTTAGCCCCTTGGTTACTGGATCAACAAGAATCAAATCGGTAGGTATATGTTCAATCATAATGTCCTCCCCTTTAACCATGTTATTGGTCCCTGGATAATCAATCTGATCTTTACCATGTCTTTTGTTGTCCTGACCCTTTTGTATGCAAAGCATGTTAATGACCACCCAAAGTATTTAAACATCACATGAGGGAGTTCTTGTTTTAAAATACATGAAAACTTATGCAAACTACTCCCTTTTCAATAGTTTATTATACGGTGGTCATCTTTTTCATCAATCACATGCAAATTCTTTATTAGGAAATATGAGCATTTGTAAATCAAGGAAAAACACCCTCTCATTCATTCATAAAACAATAACAATCCATAACATTGTTAGGACAATGAGTTTCATTAAAAGAGAGGTAATTACGTAAATCATGCTCTTATATAACTTTTCAAACTAATAAGACATGTACACACAAAAATAATTCAAGTTTAGGGAAAATAACCTCATAGTTTATATAAAATTTCATCGTAATATGGGACTTACAATGCATGCTCTTCAACAATTTCATAACTCATCTGATGTACGAAATTAAATACCTTAAACGCTTGTTTAATCGATAAATTTATGTCCACGGAGTTTAGGATAGTCCCACATACAAGAAATTTTGTATTTTAAGATTCAACTATTCTGTTTTGCCTTGTAGGACAGTAGAACCCATATCCTTTAGGATGAACTCAATAACCAATGAAAAAACAAGAGAGGTTTTAGATTTAGTTTTATATATTTTACTTCCACAGGACATCCCCAAACTCAAAATTAATTTAAACTGGGTTTTCTATTGGTCCACAACTCAAAAGGGGTTTTAGGGACACGATTAAGAATGTACATGATGTTTTAATATCTTCACCTAGACGAACTCACATAAGTTAGGTCTACTCATCATACTTCTCATCATGTCTTTTAAAGTATGATTTCGCCTTTCAAAATAGTGAAAAACTTTTGAAATAATTTTAACTTTCAAATACTATCAATACACTTTAAAACATATTTAGACACTTTTGACAAGGTATAAAGCACCAAAAAATGTTATCAATGAAGACAATCAATTTTTCTCATGAATTGAGTAATAGGGTTCAAGATCTATTTGAAAAGCTCTAATACCAAGTGTTAGAATTTATAGAGAAACACACTACAGGTTCACATAAACCAAGAACACCTATAAAGTAACGAAATATGCGAGAAATAAGGTGCGTACCTTTGTCCATCATTGGATCATGTAATCAAAGACAAACTAGGATGAGTCTTCCTCTCCTTTGCTTATGAAGGTCGACAGCTTATAGGAATACGTCTTATGTTAAAGCCAGGAGAGGGGACCTGGCCTTATATTTATTGGCCTAAAAGTCTTAACCTAGTGCATCCCCCATTATGGGATCACAGGTCTACTACAGGCCTACACTATTGTCAGTCCACACCAATAACATGAAATAGATATAGGCCCATATGGAATCCGTATGAATACACGGCCCGTGTATTGTCACCAACTAATAACATCAGCCTGTTTTACTTTTAACATAATAAAAAGTTAATGTTAAGTCCACATAAAATAAATAATTCTAACAAATGGGCCCTACTCTGATACCATGTCGAAAACTACACTAGCATCTCACATATGGTCCTTACAGTTGAAGAGAAGAGGAAATAATAAGAGAGAAATCAGAAATCTTCATTGATGTAGAAGAAAAATACATCTATTCCGTCTCTCATATGAGCAACTTAGAAGTTATTTATAGAGTAGAAATAATCCTTCTAGAATTATCTAGAAGCTACCTAGTTGTCACCCTCTTATCTAGCTGAGATGGCAAGTTGTTACAACTAACTTCAACCAGCTCATCCAATCGGTTAGGCAATGCAACAATAACCAATACAATGAAGCATCAAGTGGTTAGATCTCTATTTCAATTATGTTCATCTGAGTTGTTTTGTTTGCAATTGTGTGGATAAATTAGACTATTGAGAGTATAGCTTAGATCAGTGTGGAATTTAGCTATTTTTTTTTAAGAATAATGATGGAACCTAAGATAGACTCTAGTGATCCATTATACATAGGGGCATCAGAAGTTTCTGGTGCTACATTGATCCCAATCAAACTTACTAGTTCAGAAAATTATGGAGTATGGAGTCATTCAATGCGAATTGCTTTTCTAGGAAAGAGGAAATTTGGCTTTGTAACTGGAGCATGTAGTAAGGATAACTATAGAGAAGAATTGGATGAGCAATCAGAAACTTGTAATGCAATTGTGCTCTCTTGGTTGATGTATTAGTGCAGAATTGTTATCTGGGATTGTGTATTCAACAAGTGCATTCGAAGTGTGGAAGGATTTGAAGGAGAGATTTGACAAGGTGAACCGTATGAGGTTATATCAACTGCACAAGGAAATCAGTACTTTAGCACAAGGAACTAATTCGGTGGAAACTTACTTCACAAGGTTGAAGAACCTATGGAATGAGTATGATGCAGTGGTTCCAGCACCATCATGTAATTGTCCAAAATCGAGAGACTATGTAGATCACCTATATGAATTAAGGTTGATTCAATTTTTGTTTAAATAATTCATATGACTCAGGAGACAGATTTTTCTGAAGGGTGTTACACCTACACTTAATCAGGCATATGCCATGATAATGGGGAATGAAATGCAACACTTGACTTGTGGAGATGCTACTATTAAGAAGACAGATCCTATTTCAATGTAGGTAAATAGAGGACAGAACTCAATAAGCACAAGTCATAGGCATTAATGATACAAAGGAAGAAAATATGACTATTGTCATTTTACTGGACATATAAGAGAAAATTGCTATAAGCTGATAGGCTATCCAAATGAGTAGAAGCAAAATAGGAAAAACAACTACAATAATGGAGGCTCAAGAGGATATAATCAGGTATTTTAAAGAAACAATGGACATGGAAATCAGTATACAGGTCACTTTAATTCACAAACTACCTTTACTGATGCAGGACATCATGATTCACCTAATCATGAAAGCAACAAAGAAATCAACAATGCTACTTTAGTCAAGGGACAGGATTTCACTGATAAAGAATATAAGCAGATTATGAAGATGTTGAACAAGGATTCCCAAGATGTAAAGCAAGCAAAAATGTCAGGTATAGCTGCATGTTCACTATCTCATATTAAATCACAACAATGGATAGTAGACTCTGGTGCTACTCATCATTTAGCTACAAATGATACTGTGTTGTCAACTAGCAAAGTAGTTAGAACAAGAATGGAAAAGGTGAACTTACCTAATGGTGCTGAAGCTGAGATTTCACATACTGGAAATGCTATGATTTTCCAGAATGCAACCTTGAAAGATGTGTTGTTTGTTCCCGACTTCAAGCTCAATTTGATGTCAGTATCCAAGATCACTAGACAGTTGTCTTGTTTTATATCCTTTTACCCTGACTTCTATGTGTTCCAAGACCTCTACAGTGGCAGGGTGAGGGGGATTGGTAGAGAAAGATGAGGCTTATATATCTTGAGAAGTGAATGTGAAGGTGGAGACTCATTAGAGGGACAAAGAAAGAAAGGAAATCTAGTAGCAGAGGTTGTTATGAAGGACATTAGCCTTTGGCATAGAAGACTGGGACATCTATTTGTTCAAGTACTGAAATCTGTAGATCTTGTGCATCATAATAAGGACATAGAGTTGTTGAATAAGTGTCACATATATCCATTGGCCAAACAAACCAGGTTGACATTTTCTGTTAGTGATACTAAATCTACTGCATGTTTTGACATTGTACATATGGATCTTTGGGGACCTTATAAAACTCCAACTTTTGATAAGAAGTTCTATTTCTTAATAATTGTTGATGATTACAGTAGATACCTTGGGTACATTTGTTGTAATTGAAATCTGAAACTATCATGGATCTTAAAGGTTTCTTGATAATGATTAGAACTCAGTTTGGGACTACTATTAAGACCATAAGTCCAGACAATGGGACAGAGTTTTTTTAACACAAAATGCTCAGACTTGTTTACTTCCTTAGGTATTTTGCATCAAAGTAGTTGTCCTTACATACCACAACAAAATGGTGTGGTTGAGAGAAAACACAGACAAATTTTAAACATTGCTAGAGCCATTAGGTTTCAGTCTCATATACCTAGGTTCTGGGGAATACTTATTCAAAGTGCAATATATTTGATGAACAGATTACCATTATCTTCTATTGATGGTAAGAGTCCTTATGAATTGTTGTTCTCCAAAGTTCCCTCCTTAATGCATTTAAGGATGATTGGTTGCCTATGCTATGCCTCAACTTTACCCAAAGGAGACAATTTTTCTAAAAGAGCAAGACCTGCAGTGTTAATGGGATATTCTACCTCACAAAAGGGTTATTTGTTAATAGACTTGAACACCAATAAGTTGTTTGTAAGTAAAGATGTTGTATTTCAGGAGAGTGTTTTCCCATTTTGCACTAAGCAGAGTGATGACAATATATCAGATTTCCTTCAATCATATGAGGATGATACCAGTAAGACAAATTCAGATATATCTGTAGACCAAGGTGCAGAAAAGTTAGTTCAAAATGATACAGGACCTAATCACTTTACTGAAGTATCTCCATAAGTAGAGTCAGACATATCTATGCCAGCCATCATAGAAACTAGTGATTCCAGTATCCACTTAGAATAACAACAAGAGTCACTAAAGAGTCTATTTGGTTGAAAGACTATGCTACTACTGGAAAAAAGAAAGGCACAAGATATCCTATTGCAAACTATCTATCTTATGATAACACTTCACTCACATATTAGTGTTATGTTAACAATTTTTCAGCTCTAGTAGAGCCACAGAAGTTCAGTGAAGCTGCTATAGATGAGAGATGCATTCTAGCTATGAAGTTAGAAATTCAAGATTTTGCAGGGAGACAATTGACCTACCACCAGGGGAAAATGCCATAGGTTCAAGATGGGTGTACAAAATCAAGTACAAAGCAAATGGGGATATTGAAAGGTTCAAAGCAAGACTAGTAGCCAAGGGCTATAGTGTAATACCCCGAGAATCCCAACCGATAGTAGAACCATTATTCAAGCTCATGAGAAATAAATTTTAGTGATTTGTTAGTTTTATGATCAAGTTCGATGTGTATTAAGGCCTCAAATATGTCCTAGCTATTAGGCGAATCAAACATTCCTTACCGATTGAATTCTTGAGATGGATTTTGGTATAGTCAACTTCAAACAATCATATCTTTTATTATACTATGAATTTTTGAGATAATGAACCACCAACAGATAGATAATTGAATTATCTTTCGAACGATACTAATTTCTCCAAAATCCGGTATCGGGGTAAAAAGTTATGGCCATTTTACAGTGAGCTATCCGGACTGCCAAAGTGCGACGGGAAGGCCGACGGACCGTCGCCCAAACCATCACAACTGAGGCAGTAAGCCTGTTTTCTGGCCAAAAAGTGACGGGTTGAAGGGGCGGTCCATCACCAGGGCGACGGTTCATCGTCCAAACCGGCGGGGACCTCTGTTTATTGATTTTAAGCCATTTTTAAAAGGATTTTTGGGTCTTTTCCACCCTTTTTAACACCTAATTAAATGAAATCAAAGATCATAACTTCATATTCATCCATAGCATCAAAATTAGGGTTCCTTTGAAGATCAACCCTCAAGAACAAGGTTCAAACCCTTTTTTAAGAAAACTCAAGAATCAAAACATCACCATTTAAGAACCTTCAAGAAAGGCCTCCAAGAACATTCTCAAGGCTTTAAAATTCAACTTGTTCCATTGAATCAAGCCAAATAAGGCATGTGGGGTTTCAACAAGGACAATTCTTTCGTCCTTGTTCCCAAAACTTGTTTTAGATTGCAAATTACTGAATTTTATGTGATTTCCCATGGAATTGAAGTTAGGCTTTATACCCAATTTGTATTGTTTGAAGATTATGAGATTTCAAGTGATTGAATGTTGAATTACATGACTATTTTCATATATTTATGCATGTAATGCGATTTTCTAGATTTTCCTAATTAAGTTTAAGCATGATATAGAGATTCTTGATCTTATTATTTTGATGGTATTGAAGTATTTTCATGAAGCATGTTGAGCATGATGTTTTGCTACTAATTTGAATTTTTATACATGAATTCTAAATTGGGATTCATACCCATTATTACTATTTACAAGATTATGAGTTTTGAGAGATTTTGAAGATAAATTTCATGTCTATTCTCATATTTTCATACCTATTGTAGAAATTTTCAGATTTTGAGTTAAATTATTATTGAGTTCATTGACAAGCATGATTATTATGATATTTTGACATGAGTTTGAAGCATGGGCTTTAATCCCTAAGATTGAGTTTTGATATTTCAAGAAACTTATATTTTTAGTATGCTTTGATAAGCAAGATTTGATCTTTTGATCCTCAGATTAGTTTTGGAATCCACTTTACAAAGTTATTCATATAATATTAAATGCATAACTGGTTTTCTAATAAAACCTTATGCGAGTTTTAATGTGGATTTCCACGAGATGAGCGTGGCTAACTAAAGGGAGTAGTACTTAGCATCGAGTCGGGTAAGTTACTACTTTTTCATACCCCAGAACTATGTGTCACCATAGGAGTGAGATTTATGGGCCCGAGACCGAGATAGTGATCACTGAGCTGAGGTTATACTCCCTGGCAAGAGTATGACACCTCTCCCCAACGTGAGGTTTCTTCCTTAGGAGGACTAGACGTTAGACTCCATGTAGCTCGCATGATTTATGTCGGTTAAGAGAACCTCCCTAATAGTAAGATTTTCAGAGTAGTTTCTTAAAGTATTTTTTTCTTAAAGAAAGTATTTTTCCCTGCTAATAAAAGTAATAACAACTTTTGAGTATATTTCTTAAGGTAAGTATTTCCCTAATGATTTTAGGAACTAAGTGTAAAGGCTCACAAAACTTATTCAGATATTGAATTACTTGAGATTTTCAGGTACTAAGTTACAACTTTAGTTTTCAGACACAAAGGTGAGCTCCTTTTTCACTTAGCCTATATGAATTGAGATAAAGTATTTATTATGCACAAAGATAATTCAGATTTTATTTAGTTTACAAGATTACGAGAAGAAGAAGAGAATACAGATTTTAGAACTAAATGTTGTGGCTCACGAGATTTGTAAAGCATGTTTTGCTTCTTATTGCAACTTATTTTAGTATTTCAGATATTTTAGCTTATGTGAGTCACTTACATTTAACATGCATTGTTTTATAAATGATGACTATGAGATATGTTTTTACTTATGCATTCACCCCCATATACTCAGTACATCCTCAAAGTACTGATCCACATATATGTCTATATTCTACATTGTCTCATAATGTAGGTACAAGTTTCGGTATGCACATTCAGACTCAGATAGTTGCAGATTCCATCCTGTGAGATGATGAGTCTTCCTACTTTGGAGACTTTCGTTATACTTATTTATATTCTTTACTTTCACATTCATACGTATTGATTAGCAATAGTTGGAGTAGCTTCCCAACTATCTGTAGTCAATATTAGTAGAGACTTCATAGACAGACAGTAGAGTTAATGTATTCAGTTTTAGTTTTCTTTGTATAAGCAGAGTTATAATCATGTGAATTCAGTTTTGTATTGAAAAGATTTCATAAAAGGGTTATCTTCCACTAATTTTGTATATATTTAGCTATTTTATTCAATTTCTTATGAGTTCTGCCAGTAGAAGGCTTAGCTTAGGGTCACTTATGATCCTAAGTACCGTGTGACGTCTCAGGACTCGTTTTTGGAGAGTTACAAAATTTTTATCAGAGCATAGAGTTCAAGTGTCCTAGGGTGTGTGTGAAGCCGTGTCTAGTAGAGTCTTGCAGAATGGTACGAAAATGTATGTACTTTTCTT